>OX465298.1:55610627-56929133 GCA_949987735.1 Leucophora obtusa | reverse complement strand
GTTTTGGCAACAAATAGAATTTTTTTACCAAATTCGCTGAAATTATTGTAATAGCTAAATTAAAAGAAGGATAAAAATTTAAAATTTTTATTTGCTACAATGTTCTCCATAAAACCTTAAAGTGCAATCCAAATTTTTTAAATATTTGTTTACCAAAATTTTCAAAATTAGAATTAGAAAATTTCAAAAGTAGAATTTCATGCAAAATATTTTAGCAGAACATTTTAACTCTAACTCTTCAACTTACGGGGATTTTTTGTTTCTCTCAAACAGGGGTCTAAAAACTGCCTTTATTTGAAGGGTAAAAGAGTTAAAAAGTTCCGCAAAAATATTTGTCATGAAATTTTACTATAAGTCTCTGAAGACATCAAAATTGAAAATTTAACTTCAATGCCAGAAATAAGTCAAAACTTAAAATGTGTTTAAGGGTTAATCTGGTACTTATTCAGACTTAGCGCTAAAATGTCCAACAAACCTGGAAACCATACGAATTTCCATTTTAGGTATGGGATATGTTAAGCGAACTTATGTGTAACACTATGAGGAACATTTTTGTGGATCATTTTAATACTCTAACTCTTCAACTTACGGGTTTTTTTTGTCCCTTTTTAAAAAGGGTCCAAAAAAGTCCCTTTAATTGAAGAGTTAGAGGGTTGAAATGTTCCACAAAAATACTCCTCGTAGTTTTTACATAAGTACGCTGAAGACATCCTATACCTAAAATGGAAGATTAACATGGTTTCCAATGCCGATTAACAATAAGCATTTAAAAAAGTGTGGGAATTTTATCCCCCCTAAAATAAAATTCCGATGTGATCTTTCAAAACGTCGACACACGTATAATTCGTTTGTTAGCATTTGTTGTTTTTAATATTTTATCAATTTTAAAATACTAAAATTTCAAAAAATTCTGTGACAAATATATTTGTTTACATTTAAAAGAGAAAAGCCAAGAATTTTCAAGACTTGGCAGCATTTTTATAACTACTTAATTTTTAATAAGCTAAATTTATACCTATTTAAAATTTTTATAAATGCTTAAATTTGTATGGAATATTTATATAAAAGTGGAAAAAAATACAAACCTCTTGTATAAAAATTTAAGATAAATATTTATGCCGTACTTACATAAATAAATTTTTTGACTTGGATAATTTCGATAAATTTGGTTATTTTCAATAAATCGTCAAACCTGGCAATACTGTTTCCAAAGCCGTTTTCTTACTGAATGTTCTTCGATCAAACACCATGAGGCAGAGAGGCTGTGCTACACAGAGAGAATTTTTCTGGACGACTTGTAATGAAGTTTTTCAGTAAAGTAATGAAGTTTTCTTCACAAAGTAAATGAAAAATTTCATAAATGTGATGAAAAAGCTTCATATATTTTATGAATCTAGTTTTAATTAAACTTTTTCATTGCGTGTATGAAAGTTTAAATAAATGAAATTTTTTAAAACATTTTATAAAAAATTCCATTTTTTTTCATAAGTTTTTTCTCTATTGGTTATAAAATAAAAATTGTAAATTCTTTTTAGAATTTGTAATATTTGATCTTAAACCGAACAAAAATAACACTCATTGTAACAATCTTCAGATCAACTAAAAATCTACAATAAAATTCCATTAATTTAATGAAAAGTTTCAATGAATGAGTTCCAATGCAATTTCGTTATTTTTATGTAAAAATTAATTAATAACATGCAGTTAATTCTCTCAGTGTAACTTGTGTCTAGTGCAGGCAAGAACTCCTGGTTTAATTTTTAAAAAGTTTATCTTTATTACGAAAGAAATTAACTTTTTTGTTACGTAAACTACACCAGCCTACCGTAATTTTGATCATCTAGTTTATTTGCAGAAAAACTGAACAAATGAAAAACAGTAACATTTGCCCCAAAAATAGAAGGCACCTTTATATCAACATACGAAGTAATTCCATTGAATGACATTGATGATTCCGCTGTTGTTTTGTTAAACTTTCAGTTAATCTTTTGTTAATGGTTTTTCGTACCTAATTTGCAACTAACTGAGTTAAAGTTTTCTATTTTTTGATTTTCACAGTATAAAAAATAAATATGCTTAACCTTAACTTGACTGTTTTCTTCGAAAATCCGTTCATTCATCAGACATAAATAACAATCAGTAATGTATTCTTGGATTACTTACATACTTTACTTGACACCCGTATTGTTTATTAAGCCCAGACAGTTATTTGTAACTGAATAGTATTAAAAATACTCACTACGTAGTACCAACTGCACATTGTATAACAAAACAGTTGGTATTATCCTTTTATCCATACACACAATAGAAACCAACCGAGTTAGAGAAAAATATAATGTTGTGTTAGCCTATATTGGCTTAGATCAGCACCTTTTTATATCAATTGTTTATGGATTGTAAAAGAAAATTTCATTGAATAAGCAAATTGTCGTATTGTATGTGTGAGGTCTCAATTATGTGGTTTAATGTTCGTTTGTATTGTGTTGCATTGTTGACCCCTCGTTTAATATGAAAAGGATTTAGTTTTAAATTAATTTTAAATTTGAAATGTTTATCTTAATCCTTATCTACTTTTAATTATTTCTATACATGTTAACAAAGTGAGACGTATTGTTTCCTTTTGTTTAATTTCATACACAACTCTAGGGAGGAAATGCAAAGAATTTTGTTGGAAATCCCAATTTAAGGTTTAAAAATCTGCAATTTCGCAATTTGTTATTTTGCCGTTTTATAACACTGAAATGAACTTAGTAGACTATATAATAGAGGCATGTATGAATGTTTTGCAAGACATTCACAAAACATTTTCTTATACAACACCAAAATATTTGTTTTTGTTTTCTGTTTTATTTATTTTTTTTTTGTAATGATCTGAATTTTAACATCTTGTAAATAACTACAAATAAGTAAAATGGTAAATTTTTGTTATATTTAGTATTAAAAATGTCTTGTAAGACATTCATTCAGCCCTCTACTATATAATTAAAGCACTTGCCAACACTCTCAAATTCTCACTCTCTTAATAATTTGTATCGAAAAATATTATAGAATATGAATTAAACATGTCTGCAAAGGCTAAAATTTTTCGATACAAAAATTTCAATCTTCGAAAGAGAGAGTTGAAAATGTTAACTAAATATAAATGAATGTTTTTAGTTCGACCTTAGATCATAAATTAATATCACTTTCTGTTTAAATTATTTTTCAAATTAAAGAAAGTTTTCACAAGTAAATTACAAAGAATAAAAAATGTTTGAAATAATTCGCCATAATAAGGCCAGCTTTGGCTACAAAGTCATCATCAGTGTCGTTTGCCTTGATGGGTTAATCATTGATGATGATCTACTTATGCTAAAGTTGAAAACAAATATAATATGTTAACAATTCAACCAATTTACTTGCGAAAAATTCATCATCTTTCTTTAATTTGAAAAATAATTTAAACAGAAAGAGATATTAATTTATGATCTAAAATCCAACTAAAAACGTTATTTTACCAAATAAAAGATCAACTATACATACCCCTCATTCATCTTAACTAAATATATTTAATTACATTGTAAATATTGGCTTTGGCTAATCTTGATGGAAACAACTCGGAAATAGAGCGCTGCATAATTTTGATCATGGATAGTAACCGAAACGATCCGGTCATCGGTAAGGGTAACGCTATTTTAGGGTAACGCTATTTCATTTATTTCGGTATCGGTATTTTAAGGATAACGGTTTTTTAGTTATTTCGGTAACGATATTTTAAGGATAACGGTTTTATGATTATTTCGGTAACGGTATTTTAAGGATAACGGTAGTCAGTTTCGGTGCATTCCGTAATTTTTTTTTATAAAAAACAAACGAGATTAAAAACAGAACCAATTTACCAACTTAAAGTACGAAAAATACTCAATAACCACGTGCAATTACCAAAAGCAGAAAATTAAAAATAACGGTAACGGTATTCTAGGGGTAACGGTATTTAATTAATTTCGGTAACGGTATTTTAAAGGTATCGATATTCCATTTATTTCGGTATCGGTATTTTATGGATAACGGTATTTCAGTTATTTCGGTAACGTTATTTTAAGTATAACGGTATTTCGGTTATTTCGGTAACGGTATTAAAAAATTCGGAAAATACTTTTTTATTGACCTGTTTGGCGCATAATAATTTTCGATGTAACTTTGAAATAAAAAGCAATAAATTAATAAACCAATTTCTTATTTAAAAAAAATAAACACCATATGATTAATAAATATGTACTTATATTAGAGCAAATTTAAATTAAACCTCGAATTTATGTTTTCACCAAAATCCATAATTGTACAAATTTAACACAAAAAAGTCAGGGAAAAATATTATTATTTTTTACTGATAAATGATCATGAATACACAAAAAGCCTGAGACTATTAATTATAGAGATAGGAAATCAAAACGTACACTACTCACCGGTAGAGGGCGCTGAAATTTAGTATTACCTGAGCAACTATTTAGTATCAGTTTAGTATCAGCTGAGCCTATATTTTAAAACTCGAAAACTGCTCAAAATAAGAAAAAAACAAGCGCGGAATATATTCAAATAATAAAATTTGAGATATTCGTTTGTTTTTTTGTTTTGTTGTTTGTTATTATTTAAATTTAAATAAAAGAAAGAAAATTTTCAAATTTTTGAACAAAGTGTAATCTAGTGACAACAATAGTTTTATAACTTATTTTTTTGGTGATGCCATACCCCTGCAAAAAGCTACCGTTTTAGAAAAAAAAGTTAGGACCATTTTAGATTTCTGAAAAAAAAGAACCAAATCACAACTTCACAGTTTGGTAAAGATTTGTTTTGTTTCATCGAAATATAAGGAGTGTAATGTTTCAAATCTGGAAATTTTGTAAGAAAAAAACAATAATTAAATAAATAGTTATTTTTACTTTTATTATTTTGTCTGATAAATAAGAGTATTAAAAGTATATAACATACATGGGCAAATGCGGCCCCACGGGCCACATGCGGCCCGTAAACCAAATTCGTGCGGCCCCTCATTCATATTAAAACAATAAAAAAATTTATTTTAAATTTTAAACAAAATTAAAAAAAAAATTAAATTAAAAAAATTTAAGTCAGAATTTAAAAATAATACAGAAAACAGCAATAACAAAATAAACATCCAATGGGGCCTCAAAAACAATACACCGATCAACAAATATCGATTTTTTTGCACAGACTTCCTCTAAAACTTTTTGATTTCTTTCGCCTCCTACATACGAATATTAAGTGAAAAATTTCTTCTTTATTTAAACCTTAAGCCTGGGAAAAATACTTTATGGCTTAATATGACGTAGAAGTATTTATTTTTTATGATTTTCAGTTTAAAAAAAACCATTCATTTTAGGAAATGTTCAAGGCTGTACTACTGCCCTCTTAAGGATCTCTAAAATCTACTTTTCAGAATTGTCCTTGAAGCACTTAAGTTTGGTAACACAATACACAATACAATTTTATTCATTTTTAAAGGTTTATTATTTAAAAGTGACTTTACAGAAAATTTTTTGTCGATTTTTGCTAAATATTAGTAAGATTAGCAGAACAAAAATAAACAGTTAAATAAAATAATCAGGGCAGCGACTTTTATGCAAATGCATATTTGTAGTCATTAATCCAAAAATGATTTTGACCAAATAATTTTCCGAATCAAAGAATTTGCAAAATGGCATCGATTTTTTGTTGCATATTTTTAGATATTTTATGATTTTATTTATTGAATATTTTTGCATATATTTTTAAAAACTAAAAATAAATAAGATTTAATGAAAAATAAAGAAAATGAAGAATTGGCAAACCTTAACGCAGTAGGTACTTAACTAGAAGGAAAACATCAAGTTGTCATCTACTTAGACACCCAGGAAAATTTTTTACAATCGGTAGCCAACCACACCCATTCTACAACTGGTTCCACTGCAACTGATTCCATGGAACTGGTTCCGGAACCAGTTCCTGGGATCCTATATGGAAGGTGTGGGTGACGTAGAATCAGTTCCAGAACTAGTTCCAGAACTGATTCTAGAGCAACCGGTTCTACTTTGGAGCCATAGAAGGGGTTGCTTTTGGGACAATTTCAAACAAAAAGAATCGGTGTTAGAATCGACAGTAGAAGGGGTTGTGAATGAAAAGCAGCTATTGTACAACCGATTCTTTGGAACAGAAAATTTTCCTGGGCATTTACATATATTGGATTTAATTTTTAACCAAACGCTCTCGAGTAATAAATATGAATTTTGAAAATCGATGAATTTTTTGGTTTTAGGAGTTTATTTTTGCATCTTTAATGCATATTTTTTGGTTTTTAGTGCATATTTCCATTTAAGTGCATATTCTGCATTTTTACTGCATATTTTAAGCGCATATTTTTTATTTTTAAGTGCAAGAAAGTCGCTGCCCTTATAATAATAGTCATCCTGCTAAAATCAACAGAAATATGTGATGAAAAATAGTAGACTACTGATTTCACAAAAATAGAATTTTCTCCTCTTAAAGCAATTTAAAATTTTTCTTTGTTTTTTATTCTACTAATATTCAGCAAAATTTGTTACTGATTTTAGCAGAGTAAATTTTTATTTTAATTAACTTAAATTTAGCTCAAATACAACTAAAATTCTGTATATTTAACAGCTTTATTTTTACTATTATTATCTTACTAATATTTAGCAAAGAAAATCTGTTTATTTCAGCAGTTTTTTAAGCAAGGTAATTTTTAACTAATTTTTAGCAGCTTTAGCAAACCTTTTTACAGGCTATTTTCTATTAGTGTACTTAATCTGACGAACCATCCCATCCCACTTTTGACAGGATTATACCGCGTTTTAAAGGCTTGTGCCGCCTTGAATTTTTATCCTACTTTTATAGCAAATAATTTCGCTTTTCCCATTTTTTTAATATGATATTAAACTTTTGAATAAAGTTTTCATAATTTATTTTTTCTGAAGTTCCCAGCCAGCAAACGAAACCAAAAATGAATCCGAAAAGTGTTCGAAATATACATATTATTAAACTTTCACTTGTATAAAAGTGGTGCATCCAAAATAGTGCTTCTTTTGTTTGAATAATTTTTGACTCTGAATAAGAACCCTCATGAAAGTATCCAAATTTTCTGACTGGGTTATAAGTCTTGTGATTGAATTTTTAAAATTTAAGAATTAATTTAATGCAATCAGAGAGGTTAATATTTCTTATAAATTTCCGATACGAAAATGTTGTAGACCTGAGTTTTAAATATCATTTACATTCAGATTTTCTATAAAAATTATATTTTTCCACATTTTGTATCAAAATTCCGTTTGCCATGTAATTCATGTTACACATTTCAATAAATGAAACAGTTGATCAAAATCCATAAAGTAAATTTAAAAATATTTGAAAAATTTGCGAAAACCTTAAACTAAATTTTTTAAAATAACGAAAACTATATTTTTGAAGTTTAATTCGGCAAAGTTTTTTGACTTCAGATTCGTATTAAGGTGGGAAAAATATTTTAAAAACATTTATTGAGTCTGTACCTATATTTTTAAATATATTTAATGAAAAATGTAAAAAGTCATAAAAATATAAATGATTAATTAGAAATTTATTAATTTAGTCCGAGGCCGATTTCCTTATTATGAATTAACATAATAAGTACTTTTTTCAAAAACTGATATTTTTCTTCACTAGGATACTCTCCTGACAAATACTTCACAGAGCTTTTGCTTTCAAAAACCTCTAACACTTTCAGGAATGAAAAGACGATCGTTTCGGGGATTTTCTAAGTCCCCTTCTTCAGTTTTCTTTAGAAAGTGGTGGCAATAGTGCAATGCAAATTGAAACATCAAAATTTCATATTAAACGTAGTCTACGAAATGAGAATGGAGCAAATAATAAAATATGTTTTCGAAGTCTACTTGAAAGCATAGCCAATAATAGAAATATTATGATTTTGATGTACTTCTCCGCAATTTGGACTCATAAAGGATAAAAAAAGAAAGACCCACAATTCGAAGGCTATTCAATGGACCTTTTTTGGCTTTAGATCCGGGCTTAGGAAACCAATTAAAAAAAAAAGGTTTAAGCAGAAGGCTGCACAAAAAATTCATTTTTGTCAAGTAATGTATTAATTTGTGCGGCCCTCAGTAAGATTGTGAAATCCCAAATTTGGCCCTTCAAGCCATTTACGTGCCCATACCTGGTATATAAGAACAAAAAAATATCCATTTCATTTTTGGTCCACTCCGATCTTAGCTTTTTTCCGAATGCCTTCCATTAAGTTTTTGACAGTGCTGTTTGTTATTGCTTTGGATACAACTGTCCACTTTTTCTCAAAATCTTTTATATAAATAGCAGTCTGTTTGGTCTTCTTTAACTTCGCTTTTATTAGAGTCCAATACCTTTCAATGGGTCGACATTGTGGAACATGTGGTGGGTTCATGTCTTTTTCAACAAATTTAATATTATTAGCTCTGAGCAGATTTAAGATAATTGAAGCATAGTGAGCTGAGCCAAATCAGGCCAGAATAGATTAGATCTACCGTGTTTTTTTAGAAAAGTTATTAATATTATTTTTAGGCGTTCTTCCCTGAACACATCTCCGTTAATTGTACCTGTTGTTATACATATATGAAGATGTCTTTTCGCCGCATTGGCAAATTCCATGCCAAACGAGATACTTCAAACCAAACTTTTCAATGCCGATAGATGTTTCAAAATAACGGTTGAGGACTGGATCTATCGTACTTCTTGCCATTTTCAAATCTTTTGAAATAAAATGTACAGCTCGGTATAGATTTTCATTCCATTTGTCGATAATTAATTTTCGTCGTTCCAATTGATTCATAATTGCTGAAAAAGTATCACTCAAAGGAATCAAAATGTTATGTTAACACAATTTTATGAAGTTACTGAATATTTTCCTATAAAGTCTTTCATTTAGTTTTAATGATTTAGAACATAGTCTACTTTAAAATTTCCAGATTTGAAACATTACACCCCTTACTACCACGCACATTTACAACAAATTTAGATCGGTTAAGCAAAAATTATAATTTAAAATATTTAAAATCAACTTTAATGAGGGGAATGTTTAGTTGATCTCTTATTTTGGTAAATGAATCTTCTTTAGTTTGACTCTAGATCATAAATTAATATCACTTTCTGTTTAAATTATTTTCAAATTAAAGAAAGATGATACAAGTAAATTACAAAGACTAAAATTTTTTGAAAGAATTCGATAAGACCAGCAAGACAGAATACGTATTTTTGGCTTTCGCTACAAAGCCATCATCTGTGCCTTTGGCTTTAAATGGGTTAATAATTAATAATTGTCTACTTATGTGACAGTGGAAAGCAAATCGAATTTGTTATCAACAACTCAACTAAGACTAATATCAACGAAATCTAACAATGCTATTTTTATCCTTTGTTATTATTACTCTTTTTTGATTTGAACCTTAATTCTTAAGATATCTCAGCTGGTTCTATTCAACTCTGTGTATGATAACCACAGATTATTTGAATTACAACTAACCGTTAAATTTAAATTTAAATGTATGTTATTTAAATTATATTTTGCACCGTGTCAATGTGTTTTTAAGATGAATGAGGGGAATGTTTAATTTTATTTTTTGAAGGATTTTTTTTTTGTTTAAATAATGACATTTTAATTGTGTTCAATTTTAATATTATCATTACTATCATTATTATTTTAATTATCATCATTAACTTCTTCATGATTATCAACTTCATTATCCTGATTGCGTGATTTACAATAATCACGCGTGAGTATAAAGTCTTAATTTACTCAAGTGAGCGCGAGTCTAAATAAAATGTTCGTGAGTGATCGTGCGTGAGTCAAAATTTACTCACTTGCCCAACTCTTCGAAAATAACATACTATTTTCTCGCGTAACTCAAATATGTGATCTTAAGTTTTTACAAATTTGAGGGTTAATCTAATTTTTAAGGTATTAATATTTATTAAACATACATTTTTATTTATTTATATAAATAAAAAAAATTATAATTAGTAACTATAGCTGCAGGAGGAAACCTTTCACACAGTTTAAGCTTAATTCCATGCCCTATTTTTCAAACTTAAGTGTGTATCAATATCTGAATAACTTTTGTAAACATAGTCACTCAAAATCAAAATTTCAAAATTTTTAAAGATTTTTTTTTTTAATTTTAAATATAACACAACAACAACAATCACAGCAACGAAATAAAGACAAAACAAAAACTAAAACAAAAATGTTTTCTAATGTGATTTTGAGCATTTGTGTTTTTTTAACTGGAGATTCTGAATAGAAAATTAAATATTACGCTCATTGCTAATTATTGCAATCCTAAATTTTTGGATACACAAGTTGATGAACACTATTTTTTTAACTGTGTCATAGGTGAAATAACCCTCACTATGACATAGTTAATATTAAGTAGTGGAAGATGACTATGTCTATTCGAAATCTAAAAATCAACTACGGAGTAGTTTTTGGTTACGATTAGCTAGTGGAAATTCAATAAAAATTAAACGTAACAGATATCAACTATACTAAATTTAAAAATGGTTAATACAAACCACGGAACTTGTATTTTGACCTTTATTTTAAATGAAACAATATGCAATATCTATTTTTAAAACATTAGAAAAAAAACAAATTTGTCACTCAATAAATTCATTAAAAATACCATAATGCACGTTGTAAAAAGAGATGTTCAATAAAATTCAAATGGTAGTGATATTTTATTCATTCCGAACCACATTCACTTTAAAATATTTGTCAGAATCTGTCCAGAATTTTAAACATCCTTACATTCTATAAGAAAAATGTTTTTACTTAATTAAAAATTAAAAAAAATATCACACAATCCACGATTACCTGCTTAATTCAATTTACCGGACTGAAAATTGCAGGAAATTATTTTTGTTTCTTGTTCTTAATAAGATCAAAAAATTTTTATGTATTAAAGTTTTCGATGTAAATAAAATTTAGTTTTTGATTTGACTTGACATTCTTGTTTTAAATTGTTATTTACAGGGTAATTATAATATTGTTAATATTACCGAAAACATAGTTGTTTATAATTACAAAAAGTTATTTTAAATTTATTTGGTTTCAACTATGGTATTCCACTATGGAATATTTTGGGTGTATGTAAACAGATTTGCCCGATCGCACCCGATAGGACTCTGAAACTCAACATGCATTTTAAAAATACCCTATTTTTAGGACATTTTTCAAAAAATTATTAAAAATATTTTTGCAACATCTATCTAAACAAAAATTTATAAATAACATGGTCAACCCAGCAAAATATTGGTAATGACACCTCATTACTATCTGCATTACCAAAAATGATATATCATTACCTTTTGCATTATTTTATAATATAAAATAATGAATTCCTAATAACGGCCTATTGTATTCATTGTTTCTAAATATAAAATAATGACTTACTCGTATTAGTTGAAATAAGTACTTTTTAAAGAGTTAAATTTTTTTATTTTATGTAAATATGTTTTATGTTTAAATTTTTATGACGAGTCCTAAAATTACACACTACAGAAAACTTAAATTTTTCTGAATGTATTTCCTTAGGCTAATAGTATTTGCCTAACTACTTATTTTTAAGAATCAAGTAAGCAATCGGATAACCACTTATAATTCAACTTTTTGTAAGCATGTGTGTAACCACTTATTATTCAAAATCTCATAACTACTTATTTCTCATTTTTTCGTAAGCGAGCGGGTAAGCATGATTACTTATAGAAACGACCACGCCAAACAAAAATAATGAGTTTAGACGCCAAAAAATAAGTTGTGCGGAGTTATGAATTTCTATTATATAACCACTTATTTGGTAATGAAAGATTTTGCTGGGAAGTATCTGAAGTTTATGCTTCCATTTAAAAAAAATAAAGTTTTAGAAAAATAAAACAAAAAATCACACTTGAAGTAGTACTTCGTTTTTTACTTTCTACCCAGGGGTATGGCATCACCAAAAAAATTGGTTATAAAAAAAATGTTATCACTAGATGGCGCTTTGTAAAAAAATTAACAATTTTCTTTTTTTATTTAAATTTAAATAATAACAAACAACAAAGGAAAAATACAAACAGATATCTCAAATTTTATCATTTGAATATATTCCGCGTTTGTTTTTTTCCTTATTTTGAGCAGTTTTGGGCAGTTTTTGACTTTTTAAATATAGGCTCAACTGATATTAAACTGATACTAAATAATAGCTCAGGTAATACTAAACTTCAGCGCCCTCTATAGGTAAGTAGTGTAAGTTTTGATTTCCTAAATCTATAATTAACAGTCTCTGTTTCTATCACTGCGATGAAAATTAACAAAAATTATTGAACTTTGAGAGAGTATAGTTAAAAAAGTAAACAACGTAGAACAAGGATTTTGACAGCTATTGATGACAAATTTTATCTTCTGTTATCAGGTACAAAAATGTGTTACAATATGCTAACTTAAACTTTTGAATTAATCCTCAGTTTTAAGACTAGTCAACCCATTGTGGGGCGCAACGAATATAAAGCTTAACAGTTCCAGTAACAACTTAAAATCACTTTATTCCATATAGTTTTTAAACCAAAATGAACTCAACTGTTCCAGTACCAACTACAATCACTTTATTTTATGTAATTTTTGGACCAAAATGAGTTAGCACCACGTTTTATCGATAACAAAAATAAAATAGTTTTTTTAAATCGTGAGGAACTTTCCTTTTATTTGTGTACCATTTTTTTTTTTGTATAAAACAAAACAATAATTTCGGCCCAACTAAGGGGTCTAAAATACACTAAAATAGCTCTAGCTCGCACCACGTTTTATGGATTTGAAATCGTGAAGAAATTTCCTTTCGTTTGAGTACCCACACTTGCATGTAAATTAGCCTACCGGATTTTTAGACCCAGTGGGTCCCGCCTACGCAAATTTTTAATTTTGTTTTTTTATTGCAGATGGGGTAATATTTTTTCCTTTTTTTATCTATGCCCGCTAAAGCGCATTTTTGTCAAAAAATGGTGTAAAATATAACAAATTTGTTTTCAAAATTAGTTATACATACATTTTTGGAAAAGTAACTCTCCAAATTAGTTAAAGTTCTAAGGATTTTTAGTATTGTGCTAAATGAGGATAACTAAAATCTTTCTTTAAGTCAGTGTTTCAACTAAAAATTTGTTAAAAATTAGGCAAATCGATTTATAACCCGTTTGACAGATTATTTTACTGACGTATTATTTTAAGAGTAGTACTTAAATGACTTATTCTTATTTTCACATTAAGTATTTTACAAAGTTTTGTTAAATTTATATCTTAAGACAATGAATAAAGAAATAATTGTTATAATCTTCACATTCCCATACCAATCATGATAAGTATTTTCTTCAGTTGCCCACTTAAGTTTCTCCTGATTCATGTTTTAATTTTGCACATAGAAATGGAATGTTACTTAAGAATGTGTGAGGATATTTTTATCCTAAAACATAATTTGTTATGTCTGTATTTTACATGTCTGCAAATACATTTAAAACACTAAGCTTTTAAAGTATACGGTTAAACTATAAAATAAAAATAGTTCGTGCTTCGAGAACAACAAGATTTAAGGCTTTTCCTTTGGAAATTTGTTAAAAACACAAAATTTCTTGACATCTAAAGGGTGCGGCTAAAGTAACTATATGATGTAAAAAATTGTAACTTCTTTGCTTGTGAATATTTCATATTTTTTTTGTTCTATTTCAGAAATGGAACGCTATACAATTGTGCAAAGAACTAAGATAGTTTTTCTATTTCTTGAAAATAATTGTTCGATAGTTAATACTCAATGTGCATACAGAAGATTTTATGATGTAAAAACAAATCATACACTTACTTTAGCCGCACCCTGTATAAGAAATTAAAGCGGTTTTTGAAATATAATCGATCGCTAAAAAATCTGATAAGCTCTCATATTTTCAGATCATGATATTGTGTATAGTTTGTTGTTTACACTTGAGTGCCAAATGAAATTGCGATTTAACCAAACAAAAAGAAAAAATTATACTACATAAAATGGACTCTCCCATTATGTGCTTAATTGTCGGTCTAAGGAAATTGCTTTGTCAATATTTTTACAAAATATATTGGTGTATTTGTTCGATATGTGTGTATGAGTGTGAATATTTACTTGAAAGTGTATGTAAAAAAGCCAGAAGTAGTTTGAAGTAGGAGAAATACATATAAATATTTTTTCTTATTACATTATCTTCATTTGCACCGACGTCAATCAATTAAGTTTTTAACATTGACCCAAGAAATTAAGTGTTTTCTTCTTCTTTTTCCCCTTTTATAACCATAAAGAATAATAATAGGAAATGTACTTACATATATAGAAGTACGACTTTCAACCATTCATACGTATTTACACTCAAATATTTATATTATATATACCAAGTAGGAAAAATATTGGTTAAACTCATTTGCATTACAATTTTCCCAAAAGAGGAACTTCTTATAGAGAAACATATGTAGTTACAGGGCAATCAATGATTTTGATTAATTTAATATATGTGATCACATTTCCATTAGTTTTATCTACATCTCTCAATACATCCCTTACCCCGTTCCATATATAGAGCTCCATTTGTCACTAATAGAGCTTTGAAGAATGAATTCCTTAATTCAATTTTTCAATTCTGAATTAAAAATTCGATGAATTAATTCACAAAGCACCATATATTGAATGGAATTAATTCATATTTGTTTTCGTTCGATTTATTTTGTTACGAATTAATTCCATTGATATAGTTCTTTTTATTAAATCAAATGAATTAATTCACTGGTGAACGCGTTCAATATTATAAATCGAACGGCAAAAAAGTGAATTAATTCCATACTGAATTAATTCACCACTGAATTCATTCAATTTCGTTTTCATTCAGTGAATTAAAAAAAAATAAAATTACATTCAGTGAATTAAAAAAAAAAAAAAATTACGTTCAGTGAATTAAAAAAAAAAAAAACACGTTTATTGAACTCAAGGCCTGTTTTCTGCCGTTCAGTAGAAGAAAACATTTATTTACAAATAAAATTTGTAACTACCCGAGTAAAAAAGAGTATATATAACATATATTTTTTAATATTAAAATATATGATAATATAAAATATTGTATGCGACTTTATATGTTTTTATATGATGATATATTAGACATTTTTCTAGAAATTTTCTCATATGTAATCATATTAAATCATATATCAGTATTTGCTTTATTGCAAATTGTTTATATAGGAATATATATATTATATATATGTTATATATAAATAGATACGAAAAATAATTTTGATTTTATTTTATATATTACAATATATTAGTTAATCTCATACACAAGTTCGAAACTCATTTCATCAAAAACAATTTTTTATATGTTTTACTAAATTTTTTCATTAAATTAATATTTTCTAAGCTTTTTTCTACTTTTAAGTTTTTTTTTTAATTTAAAAAATCCATAAAAAAATAGCATATTTTAAAAAAAAATTCTAAGTACAAAGAAAATTTTTTGAGAAAAAATGATCTACACCCGTATTCAAAATGACAAAGTGCTAACTGCTAACATGCTGCTAACTTTTTTACACACAAATTCCCATAAGGCAAAGCTGGCAGCTAAGCTAGTTAGTTAGCATATGCTTTTTCATTTTGAATACGGGGGCTAATCTATAAAGAATTCAACAATAACGGCTTTATACAATAACGTCTTTAATAGATACTCATTATTAGGGCAAGTAATTTCATGCACTTAAAAATGGAAAATATGCGCCTAAAAAAGAAAAATATGCATTAAAAATATAAGAAATATGTACTAAAAACTATTATTTTTGCAAAAATAATACACTTTAAAACTTAAAAATATATTTAAGTTAGTTATTTTGCAATCAGACACAGAACTCGAAGATTTTCCATAGGTCAATAAGGTTTTTAAGAATGTTTATTTTGATTGAATCAAAATATGAAAACGTATTAATTTTTTATATTTTTTTACAAAATTAAAAATGCTCCTAAAAATTTAAAATATGCACAAGTATGCATTAAGAAGCACAAAATATGCATTAAAAAGGCACCAAATATGCATTTAAAGTCAAAATATGCAAAAACATGAATTTTTGACAAAATATGCAAAAATATGCAACCCCGGTGAAAAATGTCCATATATGAACATTTATGGTTCAATCATATATGTATGGATCCGAAAAATGAGGTAACACCTAAGTATATGTTCATATATGGACATATATGAACATATACATTTATTAAATATATGCGAATACATGCGAACGTTGCTGTCCTTTATTATAAGGTTGTACGATAGATATAAATTTATGTATGACATTGAAATTAGGCGCTACATATGTTCCTTTTTTTATTCATGGCATTAAATTTAATTCCATATTTATCCAAATATGAGTTCCTTTTACACATATGGAAAAATGTATTCTTCCAAATATGTTCATATACAAGTCCCTTTTGCATAAATTGAATAACATATACTTTCATATTTGTCCATATATGAGTGCCATTTCCATATATGAAATAACAGATGCTTCCATATATGTCTGTATATGAAATCTTTTTCCATATATGGAATCACATATACTTCCATATATGTTCATATAAAATCCATATATGTTCATAAGAAATCCATATTTGTTCATATGTGTCAATACATAAACCATATATGAACATGTTCGAACGTATATGAGCATTTTTCACCGGGACTACAAAACGATGCCATTTTGTTCTAAATTTGATGATTCGGATAAATATTTACGCTGTTATTCAAAAAAAACTTCTTAATTTAACTTTAAAACATCAATTTGCTAAAGCATTCATTATCTCTATTAAACCTTTATTAAAAAATTGTATTCAAAAACATACAATAAAAGTTTATTAATTTTGTTTTTAATTCTGGCAACACTTTGTATATTCTCTCTTTTTATTGGTAGTGATGAATGAATTTAGTGAACTATTGATTCGGTAATTGTAGGTAAATATATTGTTTTGTAAATTTTGGAAATTAAAATGTTTTATTACAAATCAAAACATATTAAAAAACGATTTTTAAACATTACTGAGAAGTAATAATGGGAACAAACTGTGTTAAATAATTTTTTTTATTACGAATACTGAAAGTATTCGAATATCGAGTATGGTTTTAATATAAATGCATCACTATTTTATTGAATTTGTTTTTATTTTATTTTATGCAAATTTGGGAAAATTTTCGAAAAAAGGGTTTAGTCTTGGAATTTGTGTAGTTTTTTTGTTTCGGTTGGATACAAAATATTGTATTCCATCTATTCTTGGGTGTATGACTCTTATAACACAGTTAGTCCATATTAGTTTTAGACTATCGAGAAAAAACATGCATTAGCATGGAATCATTATCAACAGTAGCCTGCGACTGGTATTGTGTAGGACGTGAGATCCTGCTGCCCTCCAATACAAAGTTTTTTTATCATTTAAATTTAATCACATCGTCTTAGTGTAGAAAATCATTACCAGATATGTGGTTATGTAACTACATACTTGGTAACTTTTGTTATTACATTTCTTATTACCTTTATATGGCGATGTCGCGAAAAATAATGAGTTGTCGTTACACACCAGCATACGAAAAATCAAAAAATATATCGTTACCTATGTGCTTACCAGTACTGACAAAAATAACGAGTCTAAAAATAGATTTTCAAAAAAATTGATTTTATAAAAAAATTATTTTTTATTGTTTTGTTTTTTTAATAAAGTTTGCTGGTGCGGGAATCGAACCTGGGTCTACATATTGCCAGTCAATTGGTCTACCATCTGAGCTATATCGACATGTAATATTTAATAGATAAAAACATAGTTGACCTGCTGTACACAAGTAAGCTTACTCGCCAACATACAAAAAATCAAAAAATATGTGGTTACATATATCCTTACCAGTGTTTAAAATATATTGAGTTTAAAAATAGATTTCAAAAAATTTTCAAAAAAATCTAGAAAATTATTTTCTATTTGAAATAATGATAAAAATAAGTCATTATCAGTAACTCATTATTATATGTTTTAAAATAATGCAGACGGTAAGTGGGTGTCATTACTGGTAGTCCAAAAAATAATCATATGTCAATACCGTTTCTACACTGGGAAGGTAACTGGGTGTCATTACTGGTAGTCCAAAAAATAATGATATGTCATTACCGTTTTTACACTAGGGTATTGTATTAACTTTTATCGAATTTGATCGGGACAAAACTCGGATATAAATTGATCATTTGATATAGCTTTGTATCCTTGTAAATATAATTATATCCGATTTGATAATATAACCATTTTTCGGATAAAATTATATCCAGTTACATATTGCCATATATCCATTCATATAAAATTTTATATAAACTTTTTTACTCGGGTAAGCAATTTTACAGCGTTTGCTAGTGAAAATAAACAAATTACATATATATTAAGTGTTAGAGAAACCCGATGCACTTTATCAACCTACATGATTAAAAAATAAAGCCTTTTACTATTAAAAATAAAAACTTTACAGATATAGATGAATTTGAAAAAATTATAACTATTCATTTTTCAAACTTATTCTTAAAAGTAAAATGTAGATTCTTCACTATGACGTATTTCATTTATACGTTTTTACAATACAATGTTTTCTTCTACTGAACAGCAGAAAAGAGGCTTTTAATTCAGCATACGTAATTTTTGCTTTTCACTTAAGTGAACGTAATTTTTTTTTTTTTTAATTCACTGAACGTAATTTATTTTTTTTTAATTCACAGAATGTAATTTTTTTTTTTTAATTCACTGAATGTAATTTTATTTGTTTTTGAATGTTCTTTATAGTTTGACTCTAGATCATAAATTAATATCACTTTCTGTTTAAATTATTTTAAAAACAAAGAAAGATGATACAATTTTTACAAGTAAATTACAAAGAATAAAAATATATTTGAAAGAATTCGATAAGACCAGCAATACAGAATACGTATTTTCGGCTTTCGCTACAAAGCCATCATCAGTGCCTTTCGCCTTAAGTGGGTTAATAATTAATAATTGTCTACTTATGTGACCGCTGAAAGAAAATCGAATTTCTTATCAACAACTCAACTTAGACTAACATCAACGAAATTTAACAATGCTATTTTTATCCTTTGTTATTATTACTCTATTTTGCTTGGAACCTTAATTATTAAGATATCTCAGCTGATTCTATTCAACTCTGAGTATGATAACCACAGATTTTTGAATTACAACGAACCGTTAAATTTAAATGTGTACTATTTAAATTATATTTTTGCACCGTTTCACCGTGTTTTTAATTCACTGCATGAAAATGAAATAGAATGAATTCAGTGGTGAATTAATTCAGTAAGGAATTAATTCACTTTTTTTTCCGTTCGATTTATAAAATTGAACGCGTTCACCAGTGAATTAATTCATTTGATTTAATAAAGAGAACTATTGCAATGGAATTAATTCTTTGAATTTATTTTTTGATGAACGCGTTCAGTTGAACGAATTCAGTAAATTACTTAAGAAACGGAATTCATTCAATTCTAAAGAAAACTGAATTCGATTGGTAGTGAATTCATTAAAAAAAGAATTAATTCTTCAAAGCTCTGGTCACTAAGCATGGCTAAATTCTAGCTTGGATCACACAGTGACATGATCGAAGTTAAGTACGGAAATTTCATTTTGGTGATTATAATGAGTAGGCAAGGAATTTCATGCACTTAAAAATGTAAAATATGCGCCTAAAATATGCGGGTAAAAAAGAAAAATATGCACTGAAAATATAAGAAATATGCACTAAAAACTACTATTTCTGCAAAAATAATGCACTTTAAAACTTAAAAATATATTTAACTTATTTTGCAAACAGACCAGAACTCGAAGGTTTGAAAAATGTTTTTTTTTTTTTGATTGAATCAAAATATGAAAACGTATAAATTTTTTATATTTTTTTACAAAATAAAACATGCTACTAAAAATTAAAATATGCACAAGTATGCATTAAAAAGCACAAAATATGCAATAAAAAGCCACCAAATATGCAAAAACATGCATTTATGTCAAAATATGCAAAAATATGCAACTACAAATTTCATGATTCGGATAAATGTTTAGTCCATATTAGTTTTGGACTATCGAGAAAAAACATGCATTTGCATGGAATTCCTTGCCCTAATAATGAGGTTCTAGAAAACAAGGATCCGCTTTGAAGAGCAGAAAATGGCAAGCAAAGTCCTACGCTAATAAAAAACAGTCTGTTAAAATTTTAGTTAAGACTACTTAAAATTAGTGAAAAATTACCTGCAGAAATTATCAGATAAGTTTTACAAAATATAAGGAACAGCAAACATTCTATTGTTAAGTATACAGAATTTTAGTTATATTTGAGTTTAATTTTAGGTTATAGAAAACAACAACTCCGTAAACCTGCTAAAATCATCCGTTGGACGTGAATCGAATTAGAGGCATTTTGTTAAATTTTAGACCTACGAAAAATTAAAAAAGTCTAAAATCACATTTTTTAGTTTTGGTAAAATCCTGGAAATGTCCATTTTTGTTGTTTATTTTGAAAATTTGGAACACAAAAGGCAGTTGGAAGTGGAAATGACAAAAGGAGTCAACTTTTTATTGATGAGAAATGTAATTTAAGAACTGATATAGTTGAATTGCGCCGCAAGCAATTTTTTTTTTTTGTAAAAATCGCGGAATTTTTCCAAAAAAATTTTATTTTTTTTAGTGTTAGGTATACTCAAACTTTTTATATGATATAAAAATTAAACTTTTTGATGGAAAATGCATTTTCAGAAGTGATATACTGTTATTGCTCCGCAGGAAAATTTTTTTTTGTAAAAATCGCGCGATTTTTCCAAAACAATTTTTATTTTTTATGTAAATGTCCAAATTTTTAATGCGTTTATCGATTATTGACAAAAAAAAAAAATGGTTTTTGAAGTCGTGGGGAAATTTTCTATCATTTGAGTACCATTTTACCATACAAGAAAGTTTCAACATTTTCAGTCCCCCTCTTAAGGGACTAAAATGGTTCTAGTTAAGGCTACGTGTTATGGATAAAAAAAATAACATTTTTGAAATCGTGAGACAATTTCATTTAATTTGAATACCCACACTTACTATGTCCCCCCGTTTTGTGCCCCCACGGGCTTCCCGGGGCCGAGCCCCTTCCAACATTAATTTCGGTTTTTTTCTTTTTTAATACCAGAGGGGGTCATATTTTTTAATACTTTTTTGACGATACACCACTAATATTACTACTATTTATTTTGTTTTAGCAAATATTTCTGTTGATTTTGGCAGGACAGACTGCTATATGCAATGTAAAAGTCATTATGAAGCACAATATGCCAATTTAAATATAATAGGTAAAGAAATCTAAACCACATCCCTGCAAGAAACTACAATAGCAATCGTTTTTGGATAGATCTGGAAAAGTTGTCTTGTGATTTTTTTTTAAGAAATTTAAAAATTTAGTATGTTTGAGGTTAAGAAGAAAAATAGACATTAATTTTTAAATAAGACTAGATCTAGTTTCTGCCTTTTTGTATGGAAAGGCTTTATCAGTGATTTTCCATTAAATTGTTAATTGTTTATTGTCAGATTGTCGCTTTATGATAATTTTTAACAACCCGTCGGCTGTGGATTTCGAAAACATGTCCCCACATTACAAACGTAATTATACTGAAGTTTGACGACAGCTTAGCCATCTCACCCAAGTAAGGCCTTGAATGCAAAGTAACTAATTCATTGTCTTCTTTCCTATTCAGCTTTTTGTTATTGTCTTTACTCAGAAGTGATCAAAAACGAACACAACAATTTATTTTTAGATTTTTGCTTATCTTCCAATCTCCTCCGCGTCTCCTTTCAATTTCAAGATTTTAATTCCACCCCTAGGGAAAAATGTCGGTCTTATAATGTTACCAAAAATATACTGAGAGTATTTAAATAACTTAATTTTATATATTAATAGCGGGCCAAGAACGCAACCTAGTCAGCGTGCTTTAAATTCTTTTTTAAATACAATTTATGTGGAGTTAGACCTGGCAATTTAAATGAACTTAAAAGTTCTTTTGGAAAGTTAATTGATTCAATTTTTTTTTAGCAATTTATCAATAAGAAGCTTAAATTACCTTTCGTTTTCCCAATTTTAGTGTTCTAATGCCAACCGTTCTCCCGTCCATTACATTTCATTTTAATTGTCTAGTGCTTCAAACCCACTAATTCTTAGTTCAATTGGATTTCGTTCCACATGTCTATGGTTTAAATTCCACTCATTCCCAGTTCCTATTAATTTCGTTTCCTAATTTCAGTTTTTCAAGTCCATTCGTATGTTCCAATTCATTCCGTTTCCCGATTTCAGTATTCCAATCACACTCGTTCTTTAAGGTTTATTTCGTTAAGGGAGAAACCTTTTTCGTATTTGTACCTCCTACACTTAAAATAATACATCAGTAGAAAAATCTGTCAAACCGGTTTCAAATTGATTTGACTAATTTTGAACAAATTTTTAATTGAAACACTGACTTAAGCAAAGATTTAGTTATCTTCCTTTAACACATTACAAAAAATCCAAAAAAGTCAGTGGAATGAAAACAAGGAAAATCTTTTAAAACGTCTCAACATAAATTGTTATATAAGTGCTTTAATACAGAAGAATCAAACTGCCAGAATATATAAACGATTGGACAAAATGGTTGGCCAAAACTACATGACAAAAATTCATAATCAGGAAGAAATCAAATGGAGTTTTAAGATGCGGTGCTCTTTATTGAACTTGAATGTAAATAGATGGCAAATCGATGCATCAAAATAGAGTGGAATTTGCAATATGATAGAAGATGAGAACGTAACTCATTTCTTGGGTAGATGTCCAGTAGAGCGTACCACCTTACAGGCAAAAAAAAAGTGCGCCGTACACCCTCCAATATGAAGTATTTTTGCCAGGAGGTTTCAAAAAAAATGTTTTATTTTTTTTTGCCGAACGTAGAGGTCGCCATTTTACACTTTTCGTTATATCTTTGGCATTTACAGTCGGATCTTAAAGTATGATACATCGATGTTTTTCCCTCGAGGAGACCAGTGTTTTACTCCAAGGGCAATTTGAGCTCAAGTATCCCGTTCTAGTAGTTACCCACCAGATTTCAGTTGCTACCACCCTAATGTACACCAGAGCGTACCACCTTACAGGCAAAAAAAAAAAGTTGGCCGTACACCCTCCAATATGAAGTATTTTTGCAAGGAGGTTTCAAAAAATTTTTTTTTATTTTTTTTGCCGAACATAGGGGTCGCCATTTTACATTTTTCGTTATATCTTTGGCATTTACAGTCGGATCTTAAAGTATGATACATCGATGTTTTTCTCTCGAGGAGACCAGTGTTATTCTCTCGAGTGCCATTGACTTCAAGTATTCCGTTCTAGTAGTTAGCCACCAGATCTCAGTTGCTACGACCCTAATGTACACCCTAATGCCAGCAAATTAAAGCTCGCAAAAAATCATTAAACTTTTGCTGATGAAGTTTTTCGACAAACCCAGCCCTACGTTCGGCAAAAAAAAAAAATTTTTCTTTTAAATTGCCTTGCAAAAATACTTCATATTGGAGGGTGTACGGCGAACTTTTTTTTTGAAGCTCGCAAAAAATCAGTAAACTTTTGCTAAGGAAGTTTTTTGCTAAACCCAGTAGAAATTTTTTTCATATATTGGTTGCCGAACGTAGGAGTCGCCTTTTTAAATTGTTTTTAATTGGATTTTTACTATATAGCAAAACACTGGTCTCCTCGAGGTAAAAAAATCGATATATCACACTTTAAAATCAGATTTTAAATGCCAAAGCTATAACAAAAAATTAAAAAAGGCGACCCCTATGTTCGGCAAAAAAAAATTTTTTTTTTGAAATCGCCTTCCAAAAATACTTAATATTAGAGGGTGTATGGCGAACTTTTTTTTTGAGGTACGGTCTTATGTCCAGCATTTAAGGATTATAGATTTTTTTATTTCGGTAAAGTTTGCTTAGTGAGGACGAAGTCGTCAGTATGCTTAATGGTAATTTGATTAATTGGAAACCGTTAGTAGATTTTGCTAAATGTTGTATAAAGTATAGACTTTTTTTAATCCAAGAATTAAATTATTAATATATTTTTCTTATTCTTATACAACATGAATATACCTGCCGACTAACGACTTTTGTCAATGTCGAATATATTTTTAAATATCTTTATTTTGATTTTTCCTGTAATTATGTATGTATATTTCTGAATTACATATATGGGAAATAAAGAATTACTACTACTACTACTAAAAATCCTCAGTACTTTAACTAATTTTGAGTGTTAATTTTCAAAATTATTTAAAATTAATTTTTAAGAACCCATTCGTTAAATTATACAAAATTTATTGTAAAAATATAATATTTTCATGCTACTGTTATTACCCGGTAGATGCCGCCACTAATGTATCCGAAGTTTTAAAGACGGCGCTATTTTTTCCCTCCCATAAAAAACACTCAAAATAATAAGTCTGTTGGTTGAACAGAAAAATTTGTTACTTTAACAAAATTTATTCCTATTTTTGCTCTTATATATAATTAACTTTGTTGATTTTAAAACATTTTTTTTGTTAAATTTAAAGATCTAAATTTAAGTAAGAAATTAGTAAAACTACAGTTTTATTTGTAATTATACAGAGTCGTAAAATTTGTTCAAATTAAGGTCTCGGAACCCTCCCCGGGCCTAGTCCATATCATGTGAGGGCAGATAAGGGCACTCCAACGGAGCAAACATTTTGTCCTATCGCGCTTAGTTTACGAGAAATGGGCCATTTTATGAAATTGTAAAATTTAACGAATGGATTCTTAAAAATTAGTTATATGTAAATAGTTTTGTAAATTAACACTCAAAACTAATTAAACTACCCAGCAAAAAATACTGCTTACCTAAAAGCAGTTTTGGAATGCATTATTTTATAACCGTGCGTTTCCTAAACTAATTCCAGAAAACATGATTTTTGTTCATGATGTCCCACTTGGTATGTCTCTTTTCAGCAGGTGAAAAGCGCTTCTTCCAGGGCAATTAAGAAGCAATAAAATCAGGCCTTCATAAGCAATGAAATGCGCCTTTTCTTCAGCTTTGAGATGCACTAAAATAATGTGTATTTAATAAAATTTAAAGGACTTCACTCACTACTCCAAAGATGCAGTAAAATATTTGCTTCAGTAATGCGCTAATAAAAATAAAGGACTTCTGGAATTGAAAAAGAAATTTTTCTATCTAATTCTAAAGGGGTCACGTACTATTTTTTTTTTGAGGAGCTCCCGACAAAGTTCATTCTGGTAACACTGTCGTAAAATTGATAATAAATTCTCTGCCTTTTTTCCTGCTTAAGCCCAGTATTTTGTTCAAAAGAGCGAAAAAATTTCGCTCTATGTTTGGAGCTCAAAAACTATAATAAAAACATTAAAATGCACAAATTTTGTATGGTCTATAAAAAGTTACAATCATAATTAACCCAAATGTCACTTTTTCGCTACATTTTCAAATGGTCCTGTCTATTAAATTGATGCGAAAAAAATTCCACCGCAATTTCGCAACAATTCAACGCAAGTGAAAAATCATTGTTTTATATGGAGTTTGACAGCTTTTTTCGCCAAAGTACGAACAAAATACCGGGCTTTATAAAAGAAGCAGTTTAGACGGCAGAGTAAAAAAATGTATGCTCGTAACAGATCGTAAGTCAGAAGCAATGTACTGTTCGTAACAAATCGTATAAACAACAAAAGAAATCTCTGCATTCGTTACTACTTCAAAAGTATGCAGTTAAGAAGGCAAAGCAAATTAAAATAGATTTGATTTTCTGCCTTCTTTAATTGATTTCTTGAACGCATGAAGTTTAAGCGCTACTTTGGAAGCATACAAATGTAGTTACTGCTTACCATTTCGAGGTTATTTTTTGCTGGGTACTGAGGATTTTTAGTGTTAAATGAAGGTAATTAAAATCTTTGTTTAAATCAGTTTTTCAATTAGAAATTTGTTAAAAATTAGTCAAATAGATCTGAAACCCGTATTATTTGAAGTGTATGAAATTAATTAATTAAAGAAAGCCGTTCATAATATGTATGAACAAATTGGGTTCTGTGTAGGTTTTTTTTGGTTTTGTGTTCCGTAATTGTGAAAGACTTTGCCTGTTTGGATTCTGAGCTACATATTTCCTACATGGTCAATTTTATATATAAATTACAGCAAGGACTTTAGTACTAAACACAAAAAATATAAAGAAAAGCAATAGTCATTCAAATGTGATGATGGTGATAAGGGTCCTATTTGTTTTGAATGTGGTTGTATGGTAAGTATGCGTACATACAGTGCATACATATATAGATACACACACTCATAAAAAGGTTAGTATACAAGTCTGTTAAACGCGTTCTAATTCAGTTGAACCAATTGAGTTATGTTGTTTTCGTTTAAATCAGTTGTTTAGTTGAAGTTGTTAGTTATCCCATTTTACCAGAAAAATATAAATATACTCGTATTTGAGATCTGTAGAGTGCTAAAAAGCCAGTTTTGGGACGGATCTTTATATGGGCACCAGGTCCAAACATCGATCGATTTTAACCATAATCAGTAGGATTTTTCCTTGGGCCGATATACAGTAGTGGACTAAAGTGGATACATATTTGAATTTTTTTAAAACTGTATTAATAACTTTTGTTCAATTTGTGATATCAAAGTGTAGTTTTTCCAGTTTTTGAAGTGGCCAGCTCAAAGCCCCAATTTGAATCCCATCGAGAATTTGTGGGCAATTGTCAAAAGAAGACTCTCCCAATACGAACGAGCACCGACCAACTTAGATGATCTTTGGTCAAGAGTTTCAGCGGAATGGCCTAATATTCCACCTCAAACTATTAAAAATCTCGCGGAAAGCATGTCTTCTCGCATAAAATCTGTTTTAAAGCACAATGTACTTTGGACAAAATATTAAAGAAAGAACTTGCCGAAAATTTCAAATATGAACAATACTGGATAAAAGCGGTCACAATTTGCAATTATTTTTTTATTAACTTCTTAATGATATAATCTACTGTATTTAGGTTTTTATTGATGAAGAATGTTTTAGTTTAATGCTTTAAAAAAATCATTTAAGTTTCTATAACTTTCTATAACCACATCTCAGAATCAAGAAAAATCACAGCAGGAGTTCCCCAAGGCAGTATACTTGGTCCTCTCATATATATACTCTTTACTTCAGATATGCCTACTAATAACCTGATACACACCTCAACTTTTGCAGACGATACAGCGTTTATAAGCGGACATAAAAATCCAGTAATTGCTTCTAGTTGTCTGCAGGCTCATATTAAGGAACTCGAAAAATGGCTTCACAAGTGGAAAATAAAAGTAAATCCAACAAAGTGCGCACATGTTACTTGCACCTTGAGAAAGGGAAACTGTCCCAAACTGAAGATAAATAACCTCGATATCCCTGAGCAAAATCACATAAAATATCTTGGTATACACCTTGATCGTCGCCTTACCTGGTCTCAACATATTGAATCCAAATCCACACAACTTAAACTTAAAACTTTACAGCTTCAGTGGCTCCTTTGTCCCCATTCTGCTCTCAACCTAAACTACAAGGTTCTACTCTACAAAGCTATTATTAAGCCAATATGGACCTATGGAATCCAACTATGGGGAACAGCTTCTGCTTCTAATATAGAAAAATTACAAAGACGACAAAATAAAATATTGCGGCTAATTACTGGTGACCCGTGGTATATTAATAACGTGATTATTCATAAGGACCTTAATATTCCATTTGTTCGCGACGAAATAAAAACCTTCTGCTCTAAATATGTACGAAAACTGGCAACACATCCAAACCCTCTTACACAGGATCTACTATGTTGTAATGGACATATTCGCCTCAAGAGGGTCGACACATTGGCCCTCGCGGAACCACATGAAAGATGAACATTTTACGCAACGAAAAATGGATTTTCTATTGCAATGGCAATTGACCCAGAAATTATTAGTTGATTTAAGATTTTAATACATATTGTTATTTTCTGAAATAAGAAAGATCCAATAAATAAAGAAATAAAGTTAAAAAAAAAAAAGTTTCTATAATAAAACAAAAATTATAACAAATTTCGAAAAATCTTGAATTAATGTATCCACTTTAGTCCACTACTGTAAGTCGACGCACAGAATTTAATTAAAATATCTTCGTATTTGTGACTTGTATCACTCGAAAAGGTAAATTTGGGGACCTTTATAAAGAAGTTGAAGTCGGGCAAAAAAGTTAAAGTCTGGCATGCTGACTTTGTCTGGTTAAAATCCAACCAAGGTTTGAATATACTTGTGTCAAAAATGGCCTATAAAACTATAAAGAAATAGAATAACGGTAAGAAATTTTCATTTCGCCTAAAGCTAGGTGTATTTAAGAGAAATTCGGAAATATTGTTCATTTGGGCGACAGGTCCACATATGAAACGATCCTATCTAGAATCAGCAGGCTTTTTTCTTGGGCACATGTGTGTCAGCGTACCAAATTTCATTATAATATCTTTGTATTTCCAAATATGGACCGATTTACACCAAAATCAATAGGCTTCGTCCTTGGGTCGATTAAATTGCTGTATCCGTTTTCAGCAAAAGTTTATAATATTTTCGGCTTGTAGCGCGCAAACATTCCCAATTTAGGGGAACCTTTACAGGGTCACTGGATCTATACATGGACCGATTCTAGGTAAAAATAATAGGCTTTGTCCGTGAGCCCATATAAAGCACTGTACGAAATTTCATTAAAATATCTTCGTATTTGTGACCTGAAAAATGCGAACATTCGCAATTACGTGTACTGGATCTATACAGCGACCAATTTTAAGCAAAATCAATAGGTTTTGTCTTTGCGCCGACAAAAGTCGATGTACCAAACTGCATCAAAATATATTGAAATTTGTAGTGTGTGCACAAAAATACATGGAATGACAGACGGGCATCGTTAAATCTAAATAAAAAGTCATTCTGAGTCGATCACATTTTTTCAATAACTTTTTTAAAAATCATTCAAATTGCTAAAATTTTAGTAGGCTTTAAAATGAATCTAAAAATATTTCATATTTTAAATTTTTTCACTAAAACCTTTTATTCGATTCAAAATGGCACGCAAATTGGAACTGCGGATAAACATTGTGAAAACTTTTCAATGACCATATAAATAATAGCTTGAGAACTAAAAGTTGGCCCGAAACATCACTCTGACAAAAAAACTGCATCTGTGACCAGTAGCCGTACCTCAAAAAAAAAGTTTGCCGTACACCCGCCAATATGAAGTATTTTTGGAAGGCGTTTCCAAAAACTATTTTTTTTTTCGCCGAACGTAGGGGTCGCCTTTTTTAATTTTTCGTTATAGCTTTGGCATTTAAAGTCGGATTTTAAAGTGTGATACATCGAATTTTTGCCTCGAGGAGACCAGTGTTTTGCTATAAAGGAAAAATCCAATGAAAAAAAATTTATAAAAGCGACAAAAATATAAAAAAAAATTTTTACTGGGTTTATCGAAAAACTTCCTTAGCAAAAGTTTAATGATTTTTTGCGAGCTTTAATTTGCTGACATTAGGGTGTACATTAGGGTGGTAGCAACTGAGATCTGGTGGCTAACTACTAGAACGGGATACTTGAGCTCCATGGCCCTTAGAGCAAAACACTGGTCTCCTCGAGAGAAAAACATCAATGTATCATACCTTAAGATCGGACTGTAAATGTTAGGCAAACAAAAAAATTTTTTTTTTAAAACTCCTGGCAAAAATACATCATATTGGATGGTATACGGCGCACTTTTTTATTGCCTGTAAGGTGGTACGCTCTAGTGACCAGAATAAGGCAAACAATATCAGTGCCATGTTGAAAAAGAATACCAACATTTCAGGGAGAAAAGTCGCTCAAAAAGTGGATTGTTCGCAGTTTTTTGTATGCTAAGTCGAAAAGGACACTGGCCTGAAAACTCTTAAAGTAAAAAATTCCAGACAGGAATGCTGGGAAGAATACGAATGTAAAACACCTTGCCAAATAATTAAAAAAAATAGTTTTTTGAAAAATTCGATTGCTGCATCATGGACAACGAGACGTATCCCAGCGAAATAGTTGAATGCGAAAACCGGTTATAGAAGAACTTGTACTTACATGCAACCTGTTCTACTTTATGTTCGTTCTACCATCGGTAATTTTTGTTTGAGTTTGTCCTGAAAGCAAAAGGTTATGTTCCACCAAACTAGAACAGGTTGCTTTGGAACCAATAAACAGTGGAACAGTGAAACCTTACTCCCAGGAATCAGTTCCAGAACCTTTTCCATGGAACCGGTGGTAAAAAGACCTATTCTAGAACAGATTTAGAAGTAACCATTCCAAAAATATTTTGTTGGGATGTTTTAGCCGACTTCTCACAGCATCCAGGCCAGGAATTCTACATTACAGCCTCACGGGGGAATGTGGACGACAAATTTAAGACAAATCGAAATCGAGCTATCGAAATTTCCTCGAAAATTTCTGGCAACCTATCTACGCTCCTGGTGAGAGGAGCAAGTCTTTCGTGACCACAGGTACAATAAACTCGGAAATTTATATCAAAGAGTGCTTGGAGAAGCTCCAGAAGCCTTTTGTTAGACAGCATGAAGTGTCTTTCTTATTTCGGCCCAACCTAACATTCTGACATTACAGTAGGTTCGTTCGTCTATGTTACCGCGGGAGCCCGCGGGATCCCAATCTTACCCAAAAAGCGTTTCCGTACTCGAAAATTGGGTAAATGAGAACGTTCAAGAGAGTGAATTTGTGTTTCTCTTTTTACCAAAGTTACCTCAAATTTTCTTCGGGTAACTTTGGTAAATTGTAAAACTAACAGCTGATGCAATGATAACCAAAAACAACAATTGTGAAAATAAATTGAAAAATTAAATTAAACAAACCAATACGCAAAATAAATGTGTTATTTATAATAATTAATTGAACAAAATCAATAAGAATTTTTAAATGCAAATAAATAAGTTTTTTTATTCAATATTTCAAATTAAAATTATACGCATTTTCACATTTTTCTTTGAAATGCATTTTTGGGCTCGAAAAGTGGTTTTGTGAGTTCCTTTACTTTTGGGTAATTTTGTCATTTTGTGAGAGGATTTTCTGCTTACTCTCATTTTACCAAACTTTGACCAAAAAGTAAAGAAACGCACTTAGTATGAGGTGCCTCGAGAAGCAAATCCAGCAAATTGACCAGAACTTAGTCTAAGTAAAAGGTACTGGGCATTCGTCAAAAGAGAAACTAAGGCAAAAAAAAGTGTTTAAAGATGCCAAAGATATTCGCGAGAAGCGGTATTTAGCAGCTCGAAATGTATCTAATAATATCATAAAAGCGTTGAAGTGTTACCAGAAAAATTTTCAAATTTTGTAAAACAAAAATAATAAAAATTTGTGTATAGTTTTATAATAATCTTAATAAAAACACAGTTATAAAATAATTTTTAAAATTGAATGACTGGTTCAGTAGATTTTTGGAAGTATGTGATGGATAACTTTTTCAAACGCACTCCTTGAAAGGTGGGTCTATGGTCAATATTTTTTGGCCCAAACCTATATAAACTGTCCATGTAGTGGTATAAATTACAATTGCACGTATTTTATAGTCCTTGGATCCAAAATGTTTAAACCCTATATCTTTTTTATAAGAGCTAACCTCGAAAAACGGCTATCACCACTGAATTCAGTGTAGTTGGTTTTACCCATCGGGTGCCGTAAAAAATGTCTCCGATGCGACACAGTGTGATTGTAATTTCAGCAGCATGTTTTGCAGATTTAAACTGACCGAGATTTATTTCTATTAAACAAACGTTCTTCTAAATTTTTTAATGGTAAGTGAATTTTTTTTTAACTATTTTCAGTGAATAATATTTAGCAGAAAATATGTGCTGATTTCAACTAAATAATTCTCATTTCCATTAAACAACATTTCTTCTAAATTATTGTATTTGAACTAACTTTTTTAGCTAAAATTCAGCTCACCTAAATTTTGTAGGCCATTATTCTCAGCTTCATTCAAATTTCTGCAAGCGCAAATACAGTTATTTTAGCGGAATTTTCAACTATTTGTACGGTTGTTTTTTATGAGTGTAGATACATACATACTTGAAAGGTCTTATCGTATGTGGGTACACTACATAGTTGCTACACACCATACCATATCTACATCTGTTTTAGAGTATCATCTGTGCCATGTTCTTCATAGGGATGGTACGATAATTTGTTAAAGTTTGTGGCTGTTGACTTACCACAATTTCCACACATTTGTAGTGATTATATTTCTTAAGTACATAAAGTAGTGTCCAACTAAGAAAGAAATTAAATTCTTACATATAAATATGTACATACTAAAATTTTGGTGTAAATTCAATTGAAAGTCAACTTGATAATATAATCTGATTAAATTTAGTAATTTAATATCATATTAAATATTTAGATAGATTACTTTATATTCGTTTAATTTCTTTACTTTTCAATTTCTAAAAATATTCTAAAAATTCTTGTGTGAACATATTTAAATCTTGGCATTAATCATTTTCATATAAAAAAAATTTTTTTTTCTAAATTCTTTCACGTTCGGCTCATTATCATTTTTATAACATTTAGGAGTTTTATTTATTTAGGGATGTCACCACAACATTGAACTTTAAAAGTATTTTTATAAAGGAATGTCAATAATTTTATGCATTAAAATAATAAAATAAATCAAAATTGTATTTATATTAAAAAAGGAAACATGATGTCATATTTCCCCAAAATATTTTTAAAGCAACTGATTATGCATTTTTGCTCTTATAGAAATCATTTAAATTCTGACGATAAAATTCACCTAAAAGTTTGAAAATTTTTTACTAATTAAAAGTACAGTAAAACTCGCTTAAGACAAATTCTTAGGGACTAGCAAAATTAGTTCGTTATAATCGAAGTTCGTATTAACCAGGGTGAAAAATATTTAAATTTCTTAAATTATCCACAAGATTTCTAAAATTCCTAAAAAATTTCAAGAATTTTGCAAATTTTTAATTTGATTTATAAAATAAATTGTTTGTGAAAAAAAGTCTATAACCTTCGGTTTAAAATTTGTCAAAATACAAAAAATTACAAAAACAGTTTGCAAATTTTTTTATGTGAAATTTTTTGTATGATCATCAGAACTAGTCGTTTTAACCCACCCCAGCAAAATATTGGTAATGACACCTCATTACTGTCTGCATTACCAAAAATGATATATCATTACCTTTTGCATTATTGTATAATATAAAATAATGAATTCCTAGTAACGGCCTATTGTATTCATTGTTTCTAAATATAATATAATGACTTACTCGTAATAGTTTAAATAAGTACTTTTTACACAGTTAAATTTTATACATTTTTATTTATTATATGTGACGCGCAAAATAGAAAGGGACCTAAGGTCAGGAGAGCATGGGATCGGTCTCATTCGATGCTCAGATGTTCTCCACAAAAAAAAAAAAAAATTGATTTTTTTACCCTTAGGTCCCTATCTCTATGCGCTGTCACATATGTAAATATGTTTTATGTTTACATTTTTATGACGAGTCCTAAAATTACACACTAGAGAAAACTTAAATTTTTCTGAATGTATTTCCTTAAGCTAATAGTATTTGCTTAACTCCTTATTTTTAAGAATCAAGTAAGCAATCGGATAACCACTCATAATTGAACTTTTTGTAGGCATGTGTGTAACCACTTATTATTCAAAATCTCATAACTACTTATTTCTCATTTTTTCATAAGACTGCGGGTAAGCGTGGCTACTTATAAAAACGACCACGCCAAACAAAAATAATGAGTTTAGACGCCAAAAAGTAAGTTGTGCGGAGCTACGAATTTCTATTATATAACCACTTATTTGGCAATGAAAGATTTTGCTGGGACAGTTCGTCTAAAGCAAGTGCATAGTAAGATACGTTTTTGTACCCTACACCACTATGTGGTCAGGGTATTATAAGTTTGTGCTGATGTTTGTAACACCAAAAAATATTAGTCCACCTATACTATAAGTATACCGATCGGCTCAGAATTTTTTTTTATTTCGATTTAACGATGTCCGTCCGTCTGTCTGTCTGCCATGCATTCTTGTGCGCACTCTACAGGTCGCAAATATTAAGATATTTTAATGAAACTTGGTACACCGACTTATGTCGGCCCAAGGACGACGCCTATTGATTTTGGTGAACATCGGTCTATGTTTAGACTTAGTGCCCATATAAGGGTCCTACCAAAATTATATTGTTTATACGCTGCAGGTCGTAAATATTAAGATATTTTGATGAAATATGGTACACTGACCTACATTGGCCCAAGGACGAAGCCTTTTGATTTTCGTGAACATCGGTCCATGTTTAGACCTAGTGCCCATATAAGGGTCCCCCCAAAATTATATTGTTTATACGCTGCAGGTCGCAAATATTAATATATTTTGATGAAATTTGGTACACAGACCTATTTTGGCCCAAGGACGAAGCTTATTGATTTTGGTGAACATCGGTCCATGTTTAGACCTAGTACCCATATAAGGGTCCCCCCAAAATTGGCTTGGTTACAAACTGCAGATCGCAAATATTAAGATATTTTGATGAAATTTGGTATACCGACCTATATCAGCCCAAGGACGAAGCCTATTGACTTTGGTTAACACCGGTCCATGTTTAGACCTAGTGCCCATATAAGGGTCCCCCCAAAATTGGCTTGGTTACAAACTGCAGGTCGCAAATATTAAGATATTTTAATGAAATTTGGTTCGCTGATTCACATTATAGAAAATTTTGACACAAGTCCCATTTTAACCCATTCGAATTTCGGATCCAAACATTAGTTGGCTTTTAACCAGACTGGTGTAGGGTATTGTATAGTCGGCATACTGAAATTGTTCCAAAAAGTCAGGGCTTAGTTCGTATTAACCGAGAATTCGTCTTAAACGAATTTTACTGTATTAAGTGTTAGTGTTTACAATTATTCGACTTACGCGATTAACCGGTTAAAGCATTATTCGAAAATTCACTTAAATTGATTAACCCGTTATTCGGGTCGGTTAATCGACAAAATTGGCGATTAATCGTATTTTTTTACTTTATCAATAAAAGAACGAAGAGCTGCTTTTTGAAATATCAAGTTAAGTCGACTTTATTGATTTATAAAGTGTTTGTTAAGGATGAATCAAATTATCCTGAGGTTTTTTAAAGAAACTTCCCTTAGAATTTTCGTATTCCATTTTGGGTGATTCTGTGGACTCTTCAAAAAGAAAATATTGTTAGATATGTTTAGTGGAAGTAAATCCTTAGAGTTAGAGTTTTTCTATTAGAAAAAGCTCTACACTAATAGAAAAAGTCTTGAAAAATTTTAGTTAAAACTACCCAATAAAAAAATATCAAAGTAGTTCAAAAATATCAATATTTTCTGATCTAATACCGGTATTTAAGCAAGTTCGTAAACCTAGCATACAAGATTAATTGGCGAAAAAAACCAATGAACAATTTTGCTGGAATTCAAGTTGAAATCAAGGGTAATTCCAGTCACATTTTCCAATTTCAAGCCTTGATTTATACTTGATTTACACTGTAATTCAATAGCATACTCCAGCAAAAGGGACACTGGAATAAATATGCTTCAATTCAAGCCTTGAATCACAGTTCAATTAAAGTTCAAAAAACATTGTAATAACACTTGTTTTCAAGCCCTAACTTCAAGCTTAAACCAAGCCATAAAAACACGATTTTGATTATTTTTAGTATAATTTATTTACATTTACAGATTCTTTTTAACATACATACACATTTCTGATTTTGGTTTTGGATTCTTGATTTGAGAATAACACCTTTAATGTATGAATTGTTTCCTTCACTGGTTCCTAGATTCTCTAGAAGCGTAGAAGTTTGTAGGACTTTTCTGAAATAAGAAAAAAAGAGAATACAAAGACTGAATTTAGCTCCAAATATATGCGACTTACCTTCTGTATAAAATCCTTGGAAGAAATTCAGACTTTAATAGAATCTCTACAGGAAAATTGTGAATTTGGATGTTTTTATTTTATTTTTCAATACTGACAATAAACGAAAAACAAACAAATTTTTTCAATTTGTATTAAATTGATTTTGACTGGAAAAAATACTTACCCCTCAATTCATAAATGCTTTGTAAAGTTATAGCAGGTTTACAAAACGTCATTTTCATACAAAATTTGTTCAATAAACCTTCTATAATTTTACAAAGCGTTTATGAATTTAGGGGTTAAAATAAAGCCGAATTCCAGCAATATTTAAAGCACTTGAATTTTTCATTTTTCTGTGTTTATTGGGAAGTCACATTTTTTTTAGAAAAATATATATTTGTAGAAAACACAAATGTTTATGTTCACAGAAAAAACAGTAGGGAATTTTGTAAAAGTAATCACATTTTCTTTTAAATTGAAATTTTATTTCCAACAATTTGTTTGTTTGAAATATTTGTAACTCATTTGTAAATTGTTATCTTTCATATAAAAATTGTTTAAAAATAAAATTCAAAATTACAAAAAAAAACAATTTTTTTTTTTTGGATTTACAAAATTCTTTGTTGGTGCCTTTTTAAAAAGTTTTTTTTGTATTTACAAATTCCGTTTGAGAAAGGTGTTTAAAAATTTAATTAGAATTTTGTAAATTCTTTCTGTGTTCTTTTAATTTTAATGTTATATTAAACAAAAATTTTCCTTTCAAATTGTATGTTTATATTAAGTATTCCTAAGGAAATTTTAAGTTTACAAACACTTATAAAGGGTGGTCCAACCATAATGCACGATGTTAATTGTGAGTCACACCTTAACGTCAAGTTTTTGGCCAAACTTAATTTGACATTTCTTTGTTTCAGTGTTTGACAAATTCAACCATGGAGAGGTACACAATTGAGCAACGCGTTAAGATTGTTGAAGCCTTTTACGAAAATGGGCGTTCAAATCAAAATGCATTTCGTGCACTTCTTTGGTCAGCATAATCGACCAAATGTGTTCGCGATAGTGTGGCAGAAGAGCCGTCAACCTCGACTCGTCGTCGTGCTCAACAACTGAACATCTCACGAACATCACTGATGCGAATTTTGAATAAAGATTTGAATTTACACGCTTACAAGGTTCAATTGACTTAAGAGTTGTAGCCTACTGACCATATCAAGCGCCGTCAATACGCCGAATGGTTATTTGAACAGACAGAAGTGAATGGTGACTTTACAAAGAAAATCATCTTCAGCGACGAGGCACACTTTCACCTCGGTGGATTCCGTGTTGGCGATGTTAATTGGCCGCCACGATCATGTGATTTGACACCGTTGGACTTCTTTCTTTGGGGATATTTAAAAGAAAAAGTGTACGTTAATAAGCCAAGAACAATTCAAGAGCTAAAGAATGAGATAATTCGGCGCATTAACGACATTGAACTTCAATTATATCTCAGTCATTGAAAATATGGACCATCGGATAGAGGTATGTCACCGAAGCCGTATTGAGCATATGACCGATATTTTGTTTCACACATTATTGCCATAGATCCTTCTATCAAAATAAAAAATATTAAGATAATTCTCTGAAAACTTTTTGTTTTAAGATGAATGGGGGAATATTTAGTTGATCTCTTATTTTTAAGTAAATGAATGTTCCTTTATCACACACAGAGTTGAATAGAATCAGCTGAGATATCTTAGGAATTAAGGTTCAAAGCAAAATAGAGTAATAATAACAAAGGATAAAAATAGCATTGTTAAATTTCGTTGATGTTAGTCTAAGTTGAGTTGTGGATACGAAATTAGATTTTCTTTCAGCGGTCACATAAGTAGACAATATTAAAATATTAGCCCACACAAGACGAAATACACTGATGATGGCTTTGTAGCGAAAGCCGAAAATACGTATTCTGTATTGCTGGTCTTATCGAATTCTTTCAAATATATTTTTATTCATTGTAATTTACTTGTAAAAATTGTATCATCTTTCTTTGATTTGGAAATAATTTAAACAGAAAGTGATATTAATTTATGATCTAGAGTCAAGCTAAAAGGAACATTCATTTACTTTTTGTTTTATTTACAATTAACATCGTGCGTTGTACCACCCTTTATAGTCCAACTGATTCAGACATGGAATTTTGACTTCATCGTATATCATTAACCCACTTTAGCCTGGAATCCAAAATGACCCACGAATTTGTTAAAAATGCAAAAACGTGTTTTTTTTTAAATTAATTTTAAAAATGCCTAATTTTGAGATGTCGATTGCTAGTTGTACCACATAATAGTTGATATTAAAGAAGAAAAAAAATAATTTGGAAAAATGATAATTCGAGTTTGTGTTTGGAGCGACTGCTTTCCAGGACATTTTAAAAAAATTGCTTATTTTGTCAAAAATTTAACAAAATTTGAATGTTTTCATCAAATTTTAAATAGTTTTCGGAAAAGTATCACTTAAATTTGGTAAGACTGTAATTATTTTTACATTTGTTTAAAAAAATATTTAACCCTTAGTGGCCTGGGGTCAGAAAAGACCCACGAAACTTAATATTAATTATGACTACGAGATTTTAAATTGATAAAAAAAAATCTCAACTGGATAAAAATAATTATTTTATGTAACATGATCCATATGGGGTTAACTTTTATACTTTTGGCCAAAAATGCTCCACGAAACGAAATTTACAGAATAACACCTTTAACAATTTTCCGAAAAATATCACTTTAAATGAATAACAAAAACATTTTTTACACTTGATTGAAATTATTATTTTGAGTAACTTGATCCATATAGGGTTAATTTTCTCACTTTTCGCAAAAAAAGACCCACTACGAAATTTACAGAATAACATTTATCAGATTTTTATTAAACTGGGATATGCGATAAAAAAATTTTCACTCGAGAAAAATAATTATTTCATGTAACACGATCCATATAGGGTTAATTTTTACAATTTTTCCAAAACCGACGCACTAGTAAATTTACAGAATAACACCTTTCATAATTTTCTGGAAAAAATCTTTTTTCCACTTGATAAAAACTATTATTTTGTGTAACTTGAACCATATAGGGTTGATGTTTTTACATTTCGATAAAAGCTATAGAGAAATACGCTTTTTCGTTAGTTTTGTATCCTCTATCGAATATTCCAATTAAAAAAAATCTGATAAAAGTTATTCTGTAAATTTCCTAGTGGGTCTTTTTTGTGAAAAATGAGAACATTAACCCTATACGGATCAAGTTACTCAAAATAATAATTTTTATCAAGTGTAAACATTTTTTTTGTTATTCATTTAAAGTGATATTTTTCCGAAAATAATTCTGTAAATTTCCTAGTGGGGCGTTTTTGGCCAAAAGTATAAAAGTTAACACCATATGGATCATATTACATAAAATAATTATTTTTATCCAACTGAGATTTTTTTTAATCAATTTAATGGCTTTACAATCTCGTAGTCATAATTCATATTAAGTTTCATGGACCTTTTCTGACTCCAGGCCACTAAGGGATAAAGTTTTTTTAAACAAATATAAAAATAATTACAGTTTTACCAAATTTAAGTGATATTTTTCCGAATACTATGTAAAATTTGATGAAAATATTAAAATTTTGGCAAAATAAGCAATTTTTGTAAATTGTCCTGGAAAGCGGTCGCTCCAAAATAACAACGCGGAAAAAGTCTACCCCAACCCAAACCTCAAAGAATTTTAAACTTAGGCTGAAACTCTGGCAATGAAAGAAACATTTACAAATCTTCTTCCGAGAATTACGTTGCAAATTGTCATGATTTGCTACCAAAATTGGTGCAAAAAGCAATCATAACAATTTTACAAATTGTGTTGCTTAAATTAGTTCAAAATATAATGATATGACAAAAATCTGAGCATAAGAAAAATGTAAATGAAACAATTTCCGTTAAATATATGAATGTATTATCTTTAAAACGGAAGTAGTAGCGATGAAGTATTATCAGCTCCATCATCACACTTCTACCGTTATAAACCAACCGTCAGCAAACGCAGCACAAAGAGCAGACTTCTTTATTAAATATTAGCACTTAACTGAATTTGAGTAGAGAGTTTTTGAAATAAGCTAAAATGTTTCTGTTCCTTATTTTTTGTTTTGCTTCCTAAGTAGTCACGACATCCTTATCCTCAGTATCGTTCTTTTATACTCGTACATGTTCGCATACAACTGCGACTTCTTTGGCTCACTTCACTAAAGACTAAAGGCTAAAGCGGCAGTGATTACATGGCGGTGATAGTGATGTTGATGATGATGGTTATGTAGATGATGACACCCCTGGTAAACGCCTCCATTTTTATACGATTTCTTTTGATACGAATAACATTGTATTTTTTATGAGTTCTTCATATCGTTTTCTTAGCCAGCCATACCTTCCACTTCACATTTTACTTTGTCACCTTATTGTAGCACTTTACTTTGGCACTTACTAAATCTAAAGATTCCTTTTTTTTGTGCTCTCTATGCACATACACACAGACATGACATACGCATACATTTAAATGACAAAGTTGTAAAACTTAAAAAATGAAGTGGGTAGAAAGGGAATAAAATCATGGGATTTGTCACTTGTTTTTTCTTTTTTTTGTTTTCGTTGCTTCTTCAAATTGGAACGATGACATTTTGATGACTTCGTGCAGTTCAGTTTGTTAAATGCCAAAGGGATGGGTTTTGCATGTCAAAGCATTTAAAAGTGTCGGTATCTTTTGTATGGAGAACAAGGAACACGGTTTTTTAATTTACATTCCGAGTTTTTGTTGATGTTGCTGTTGTTGTTTTTGTTTGTCTGAAGAGCCCAAAAACAAATGCAATGAGTATTATCTAAATACATGTATGTATGTGAATTTAAGGGTGGTATTTATAAAATGATTTTTATAGTCTGTCACAACTTATTGAACAAAATAACCGAATCCAAGTGCTACCTTCTTGGTGGGCAAATGAGGACATAAAATATTAAGTGACGAGGTGTACGGTCAGCTTTTTAAATAGTTTTAAAATATATCGAGGGCTTATATTCAATAAGGGCTTTCTACAAATGAACAATTGTTCAAGAACGCTAAAAAACCGTTCACTTTTTATGATTATTTTTCTTACTTAATCTTTTAAATGATTTATAAAATATGTCTACTAATTCTTACATATACATTTTTTTTAAAGTCTAATGTTTTTCTAATATATTTCTATCGGGAGAGGCAAAAATGTAAAAAGTTTCCCACTTAACGCCATGCCCCAGCGCCTTTGGCTAGAAACGTGAAATTTTATGTATGTGTTTTAAGGAGTATGTGCTAATCCCCTTTACCTGGTCAGGGACATGGAAAAAACGGGAGATACAAAACGTGAAAACTTTCCCTGATATTTAAAAAAAACGGCTGTAATATTTAAAAAACGGGTGTAATTGGAACACTCAAATTAGGAAACGAAATGGAAAGGGACAGGAAACGAATGGAATTGAAAAGCTTGAAAACTACAACGAAATGGAAAGGTACTGAGAACGAGTGGAACTAAAATAGTAGACAATGAAAAGGAAATGGAATGTAACTGGAATTGCAATAGCATAGAATGGGAAACAAAATGGAATTGATAGTGAACAAAATGTCATGGCATAGCAAACGATTGAAATGCAAACCAGGGATGATAAAGTTAGTATAGTACTTTTTGTGGTACTATTGGAACCTCAAAAGTACTATGGTACTCCTCTGACTCATTTAGTACTATTTACACATTTTCTGATTTTTAATTTTTTTGTGCTTTTTTAATTTTCAGAGATATTATTGTGTTTATAGCGAAGACATCAAATATCGGAGTTTTAAATAAAAAATACTTATGGTGAAAATATTTTAAATATTAGATGTTACTATTAAAAACTCAAGTTAAACACATAAAAAATGTTCTTTCGCATTTATTTCTTAAAATACGTATGTATACAAAAAAAAAAAAATATTAAAAATTAGGAGAATTAAGAAATCTAGAAAATTTTGTATATTTTTAAACGAGCGAAATGTTTTTCCCCGTCAGATCTCCTAAAGAATTTACTAATTCGATTTTCATTTCTGAATGATTAAATACCTAAAACCTATTTCGAAGAGTCGAATGAATTCTTAATGCACCTAATGCTATCATTAAATTCATTTGATTCGATTGTCAATCAATCTGTTCATTCGAAAATATTCCTATGACATTACAAGGTAGAATAGACCTGTAAATAACTTTAAAATAATATTCGCTTTAAAACAAAGTCAAATACGATATTCAGGGACTTTAAATTCTGAACTCTACACTCACAGAAATAAACATGTAAAAATAGCAGAAAAGGCTACTAAAAATTAAACAAAAATGGCCTTACAAGAGAAACTGATGAGATTAGCAGATTTTTTTTTTATATATTTTATATATTTAACTTTTAGTTCGTTGAAAATAACAAATTATACTGTAAAATCTGCAGAAAATATTAATATTAGTAGAGTAAAAATAGCTAAAATTATTTATTACTAATTTTCGCAGGTTAAGTTGTTATTTTCTGTTAACTATAATTTGTTCAAATATAACTAAAATTTTGTATATGTCTAATATTATATCTTCCCTGCAAAATTTTACTGAACTGGTTGCCTTTGAATCTGTTCTAGAATAGGTGTTTTTATCACCGGTTCCGTGGAACAGGTTTTAGAACTGATTCCTGGAAGTCAAAATGGAAGACCTCACTGTCGCAGAACCGGTTCTATGACTGGTTCTAGAACCGGTTCCAAAGCAACCTGTTCTAGTTTGGAGGAACAGAACCTGTTGCTTTTGGGACAAACTCAAACAAAAATCACCCATGACAGAACATAAATTAGAACAGGTTGCATGCAAGTACAAGTTGTTCCACAACCGGTTCTTTGCATTCGACAATATTTTACAAAAGTAATCTGATAGAATTTTTTATGCAACGTAATTATACCCTACACCACTACGTGGAGAGGGTATTATAAGTTTGTGCTGATGTTTGTAGCACCAAAAAATATTGATCCTAGACCCACCTTATATACCGATCGGCTCAGAATTTTTTTTAATTTCGATTTAACGATGTCCGTCCGTCTGTCTGTCCATGCATTCTTGTGCGCACTCTACAGGTCGCAAATATTAGGATATTTTGACGAAATTTGGTACACCGACTTACGTCGGCCCAAGGACGACGGCTATTGATTTTGGTTGAAATCAGTCTATGTTTAGACCTAGTGCCCATATAAGGGTACCCCCCGAAATTGTCTTTTTTACACGCTGCAGGTCGCAAATACTAAGATATTTCAATGAAATTTGGTACACAGACCTGTGTCGGCCCATGAACGGAACCTATTGATTTTGGTTGAAATCGGTCCATGTTTAGACATAGTGCCCATATAATAGTACCCCCCAAAATTGTCTTTTACACGCTGCAGGTCGCAAATACGAAGATATTTCAATGAAATTTGGTTCGCTGACTTACATGGTCCCAAGGAAAATGTATGTTGATTCTAGATAGGATCGGTCCATATTTGGACCTATCGCCCATTCGGCTATATTTTCGATTTTCTCTTCTTTTATGATTTTATAGAAAATTTTGACACAAGTCCGTTTTAACCCATCCAAATTTCGGATCCAAACATTATTTGGCTTTAAGTCAGACTCGTGTAGGGTATTATATAGTCGGCATGCCCGACTTTAACCTTTTTACTCGTTTTTAAATAATTTTTAGTAGTTTAAATAAAATTTTTACGGTTTTCTATTGCTGAATGAGTTAGATATAACAGAACCCTTTATTTCTTATGAGTTTTTATTTGTTAATATAATGATAAAAAAAACATGAAAAAATTTTTGGTACTATAGAGGTCAAAAAAGTACTATTTTTTAAGCTGGTTAGTACTATTTTAAAAATCCTATTTATCATCCCTGATGCAAACACTAAACACGAAAGACGGCCGGGAACGGAGAGAGTGGAAAGAGATTGAATGCAACGAGGAACAATTGACATTGAAACACAAGGCAATGGGAATGAAATGGAATATAACGGGCAACGAGTTTAAATACTAGACAATTGAAACGATATGGAATACAATTTGAATGACTCAAACCACTCGAGTTTGGTATTAGAAATCTTGTATGGAACTCTACCATTAACATAGACATCCACTGATACCATGGATGGTAACCGAAACGAATTTGGTTATCGTTAGGGTAACGATATTTTAGGTTATTTCGGTAACGGTATTTTAAGGGTAACGCTATTTCATTTATTTCGGTATCGGTATTTTAAGGATAACGGTATTTGGGTTATTTCGGTAACGGTATTTTAAAGGTAACGATATTTGAGTTATTTCGGTAACGGTATTTTAGGGTTAACGGTATTTTAGTTATATCGGTAACGGTATTTTGAGGGTAACGGTAGTTAATTATTTCAGTGCATACCGCATATTTTTGCAAGAGCCAAACTAAAGTAAAAACAACGAAGTAATTGACTTAATTTATGTGAAATACTCAATAACCACGTACAATGACCAAGAGCAGAGAACTAAAAATAAGGGTAACTGTATTTTAAGGATAACGATATTTCATGTATTTCGGTATCGGTATTTTAAGGATAACGGTATTTCAGCTATTTCGGTAACGGTATTTTAATGATAACGGTATTCCGGGATTTCGATAACAGTATTTTAGGGGTGACGGTAATCAGTTGAAAGGGTTTTGAATCGATAACGGTATTTTAGCGGTATTGCCTGCCAACCCTCACTGATACAGAATAACATATATTTGGGAATTTTTATAAGGAGGGGCAAAAACCTGAAAAGAAACCCTTTCAATTACCTGATTACACCTTTTAAGCCAGAAATCGGAAACTTAGCATTACAACATACTCTACAAAAACGTTAAGTGAATAAGTTGAAAGAAAAAAACCTTGCACTCATAGAAGTAAATCTGTAAAAATAGCTGAAACTGCAACTAAAAATTAGTTCAAAATTAGGTATTTGTATTTATTTATACTAGTATAATAAAACTGTTAAACTTACAGAATTTTATTTATATTTAAGTTAGCTTTTAGTTAATTGAAAATGACAAATTGTACTGTAAAATCTGCAGCAATTTTTGCTAAATATTAGTAGACTAAAAATAGCAAACACAAACTGTTATACATATATACAAAATTTTTGTTATTTTTAAGCTTAATTTAGTTGCATGCAAATAGAAGTCTATTCTGTTAAATTAGCAGAAATATTTAGTAAAAAAATATTGTAAACTGCTGCTTTCAAAAGGCTCGATTTTTATTTGCACTTAAAAAAATCGAAAAAAAACTTGTGATTTTTTAGGCTACTAATTATTTAGCAACTTTTTTACTGATTTATCAGGTTAATTTGTTATTTTCTATTAACAAACATTTGACTCAAACATTTCCTATATTACTAATATATAGCAAAAATAATCTGCTAATTTAGCATTGTTTTTCTGCATCATCATTTTGAACTAATTTTTGGAAACTTTTTATGCTATTTTTACAGATTTATTTATATTAGTGTACATTTAAACTAAGTGCAACTGGCTTTGCAACTACTTCTTTTGAATCGACCGTTTTTTTATTTAAGTGTTTGTAAATCGATTGTAAACAATTTTTCCGCGTATTTCCCAAGTTGATATAATAAATGCCACCCTAGTTCATCTGGCAATGCGAGTATATGTTTAAAATTAAAAAAGAAAAGGGTGAGCTTAAGAAGGATACTTGAATCCAGCTAGCAGATTTTTTTTATTTATATGTGCGTTTTGCACATTTTGCATCAAAATTAAAATATAAAGACAAAAAAGATTCGTCATCATCATTGTCGACAATATCATTATTGTCAAAGGATATGACAAAAGGTAAAAGTCCTTAATGTATGTAGAGAATAGAAAAAATAACTACTAACAAAGTCTGAAAATTGTAGCTGAAATACTTGAAAAGAAACATAAAATTGCAGTTAAACTAGAAATAACAAAATTATTAAAACTGCTGATTTCGTTTACAGCGATAATTCAAGTTTTTAGCAGGCTTTTTAGTAGGGTATTCCATTAATCGGCTTTTTATTTTAATCGATTAATCGTGCAAATAATTATTCGAATTTTTGACTTAACCGGTTAATCGAACAAAATTTTAAAACTAATCGATTAATCGAAAAAATTTTCTGTAAAATAATATACATACACTTGTTGTGTTTTTAATAATTTTATTTAAAAAAAGGAACAAAAAGAAATTCAGTAACTCTTCTGAAATTAATAAAAATAAAAAAAGTGTAATAATTGAGATCAGATTTTGTCAATATTTTTATTTTTTTCTGTCTCCTCTTTCACATATTAAAATTTTATCCAAATCGGGGAGAACCACAGCCAAAAGAAAAATATAAGATCCCGTACACAGGGCTGCCAGATGATTTTGATGAAAAATCGGCACTTTTTCCCAAAAAAATCGGCATTTTCGGCACTTTGATTTTAAAAAATCGGCAAAAAAAATCGGCACTTTCAAAAATACTCATTTATGTAATATTTAGGTTACTTTAAATAAAAAAATATGTGAAAAAATACATTTCGTGTAAAATAATATGTTTTAAGTTTAACAATTAAATAAAAATAAAGGCTTAAGAGATAAATAAAATGATAATAAAAAAATTTTAGTTGTAATTTTATGAATATTTTTATGATACATATTCAGATATTATCTCACCAATACTATATACATAAATTAATTTTACAGATTTTAAAAATAGTTCTCCGAACTTAAGGTACCCGTACACCTTGAAATATTATTCAAATATTGGATCTTTTTTAATCAGTGGATTTATTTTATTTCGTTTAAGTATTCATATTCTAATACTTATTCGCTAATATAATGTGAAAGCAAATCATTAAATTTTGTAAAAATGTGAACACCGGGATTAAATTAAACTAAATCCAAAATAGATTTATAAATAAAATAAATCCGTTTTGGATTTAGCTTAACTAATTTCCAGAAATTGCGTTTTCGAAAAATTTAAATTTTTTCTTTCACATTATCTTAGCGAATAAGTGTAGAATTTGGATAAAAATATTAAGTTTTGAAAATTAAAAAACAAAATAAAATAAATCTAAAACTAAATAGAGTGATTAAAAAAACGCCTATTATTACTAGGGCTCGTATATTCATGCATTTATAATCGTGTTTTATGTACATAAGATGTATGTATGATTAAAATCGAAAAATATGCACTTAAAATTTTAAAAATAATCATTTAAAATTTTAAAAATATGCATTTATTATTGATTTTTCCAAACTTTTTCATATTATCAATTCAGTTTTAGTATTACATATTTATCTTTAAAAGTAGTTTAAACATAGAAAATTGCCATTAGTCATCGTCAGAAATTGATTTATGTTTGATATTTTTGTATTCGGGATCAAAAAAATTTTGAAAAATATTTAGACATCAGAAGAGAATATTGTTCTACCTAAAGTGCAAATCCTAACATGACTTGTAAATCACCAAAAATTTCGTGTTTTTGAGTTTTAACAAAAAATCGGCATTTTTCGACCAAAAATCGGCAAATCGGCATTTTGCATATTTTTTAATAAAAAATCGGCAAAATGCCGAAAAATCGGCAATTATGGTAGCCCTGCCCGTACATTAATTTGTATCTCTTTCGTATGCATTACATAAAAAACGTAAATGTAGAGAGGAATTCCGTTGAGAAATTGTTTTCCCTCTACGTTTTCGTACATCAATCCTTTTATTTTATTAATTCAGAGTGCTCACTAAACAAGCTTTATTACCTTGAGCATTAATTATAATTAATAATTTTAATAATCATTAATTACAATAATAATTAATGCTTTCATTTAATATCGACGTTTAAAAAGTCGTAAAAAGTAGGTAATTAAAAATTTATTATACGTAAATATACCAATACTTTACTAGATAAGTCACAACAACAGGGTAGTACAATGACAAAGCAAACTGTGATAATTTTATATTGTTTTTGTTTTTTCTTTGGGATTTAAGATGTTTATTAACGCTCCTACTTGAAAACATGAAATTCTCATTGAGTTGAAGCTAACAAATATTTCGAGAAATTCTAAAAGTTCGTCCCTTAATTATTTTCTTAGGCTGGAATGAAACTCGGAAAGGTACAAGCCTACAGCAAATTATTTGTCACAATTTTTAAAAAAATTTTGAGGTTTTAACACTTTATTTTAATAAAAAATTTATATTTTAAAAAAATTTTGTAATTTTCTACTAATTTCGATTAATCGATTAATCGTGTAAAATTATTCGAATTATTCGTTATTCGAAATTTGGACAATTTAAATTATTCGAACAATTTTTTAGAAAAATTGTTAATCGAATAACGATTAATCGATTGAATACCCTAGTGTTTAGAAATGATCTAATTTTGTGATACAGTTTATTTGCAGTTTGTTTATGATATACATTTTGAGGGTACACACTCTTTGAATAGACACTTGGCATTCACAAATGTTTTTGGTTTGTTAACGGTGGGACTCATACTGAAGGTTTTAGTGTTAACCAGCAGTTAATCCAAACATTAGTTGTTGTTTTGCAGACACTTTTTTGTCATTTTCTTTTGACAGAAAGAATTTACAAAATTCTAATTAAATTTTTAAACACCTTTCTCATACCAAATTTGTAAATACAAAAAAAAACTTTTTAAAAGGCCACTAACAAAGAAATTTGTAAATCCAAAAAAAAAAAATTGTATTGTTTTTTTGTAACTTTGAATTTTTATTTTTAAACAATTTTTATATGAAAGATAACAATTTACAAACGAGTTACAAATATTTCAAACAAAAAAATTGTTGGAAATAAAATTTCAATTTAAAAGAAAATGTGATTACTTTTATAAGTTCCCATTGTTGGTGCCTACTGTTTTTTCTGTGTATGTTATACAAAGAAAACATGCATATTTATGCTGTACAGTGGTTCCAAACCAAAAAAAATGGTAATAATTATGGATCTTCTAAACTACTGATCCAATCGGAAGAAAATGTTCACAAGAGCTAAACAGAAAGAACTAGGCTTTTAGAATATTACTATTGTAGTTTAAAAAATATTTAACTTTGAATTTCAAAATTTTAATTTTTTACCTTGACTTTTTTTTGGTTTTTTCCCAATAAGTTTTTCATTATCAGAACAATATTTTTGAAATTTTGTTGTGTCATTGTCATGACCTTTCTTCTTTTCAAAAATTTCTCTTTTGACCTTGGTATAGAAAGGGTTAACGTTGTCGAAGTTTCACAAAATTTTCAGAAAATCATATCCTTTAACTGAATTAGTAAAAAATTGAAAGAGCTTATGTTAGACATAGCTAAAAAAAACTCAAAAATTAATGATATTACCCAAATTATTAGCCAAAATCACACTTTTCTCTAAAATTTTCAAATTTAAAACGCCGTCACTATTAAGTTAAATGAGGGATATGTGTAATTTTCAGTAGAATTTTCTCTTGGGTGTATTTAAAAAAAAAACCTAAGCGTTGACCACTTTTTGAAACAAAATTTAAAAAAAATTTTAATTACAGTATGGTAAATTTACAAAAAAAGTATCCTATATTTGGCCATACCTGGGACTAGGTTAGCATAATTCAAGAGAGACAAAAAATTATATCTGAATACTTATAGATCTCAGAAATGAAACTGGAGTATAGCATTTTAAGTTTTTGAAAAAAATATTTTATTTTTTGCGATTTTCATAATATATGCCATTTTAACCCTACAATGGTCTGGGCGAATTACAATTACTTCAATATTTTCCAACCGATTTGGGATTTTTATGCCTTATAAGAAAAGTAATTCAGCCTAGATTACGATTCTATTAACATTTTCCAGAAATACAGTCATTTAAGAGTCAGTATTTTAAAAATAATCCAAAAAAGCTATTTTCCCCCTTGTAAATCGCATTCAAAACTTTGAAGGGCCAGTGATAACTTATAAATTCTTCGATTGAGCTGGAATAGTTTTTCTAGTAACCTCACAAAATAAGCCTCGGGGAGCGGGATTCGGAACAACGTTACAAATAAGGGCCAGTCTACTAAGCATGAAAAAAATTATCGAATATTAAATTTTGTCTTGAGATGTCTGTTTTGAGTGCATTAGTTTGACTCGATGGAATAAATTATATAAATATTTTATATACCGTTGAATAGATAAATAAGTCTTATTTGTTAATATATAAAAAAATATTAAAAACTATTTAAAATATGAAACACCCCGGTAAAAACCAAAAAAAAAAATTACAATCCATTTTATTTCAAAATATTACATAGAAATTTAACTTTGAAATTCAAAGTTATATATTTTTTAAACTATAAGAGATACTATGGTACTTGAGGCATGTTTCTTATTTATCTCATAACATAGATTACAAAATATCTAAAATCGGCAAAATCGGGTCGCATTTTTAAAAGTTGTACGCCTAAAAAAATAGCTATTTGTCGAAAAAATTTTTTGTGAAGAGACCTACAAATCTGCTTCATTTCCGCCATTTGCGGAACTTTTTAGAAATTATTTTTTTACACACATATAAACCGAACTTTAAGTTTTTCATTTATAAAAGAATTATTTCCAAAAACCATGGCCAAGACACAAAATAAAGTCCTAATTTAGGTGTTACATAAATAATTTTTGAAAACAAATAGCTATTTTCTTAGGCGCAGCAACGTTTTGTATACCCGAGATGATCAACTTTGACACCCTGTAACACACTTTGTGATAAAACAGGTTGGCTACAATACTAATTTTCTAAAAGCCTAGGTCTTTCTGTTGAGCTCTTGTGGACATTTTTTTCCGATTGGACCAGTATTTTAGAAGATCCATAATTATTACCATTTTTTTTTGATTTGGAACCACTGTGTGCTGTAGGTTAATTATAAAACAGTTTTTAAAACAATAGCATGAATAAAAATGACTTGCAAATTGTACTACTTTTGAAGTTGACAATTTAACCCATCCGCAAATATATAAAAATCACAGAGCCCCAACTTAGGAATGCTGAAGTTAAAAAGCTTATAAAAAAAGAAACGAGTAATAAACCCAGTGTAGAATTGGTAAAAACTAGGGCAAGGAATTTCATGCAAATGCATGTTTTTTCTCGATAGTCCAAAACTAATATGGACTAAATATTTACCCGAATCATCAAATTTAGAACAAAATGGCATCGATTTGTCGTTGCATATTTTTGCATATTTTGTCATAAATGCATGTTTCTGCATATTTTGACTTTAAATGCATATTTGGTGAGTTTTTAATGCATATTTTGTACTTTTTAATGCATATTTTTCATTTTTAGGAGCATTTTTTATTTTGTAAAAAAATATAAAAAATTGATAGGTTTTCATATTTGGATTCAATCAAAATAAACATTCTTAAAACCTTATTGACCTATGGGAAGTCTTCGAGTTCTGTGTCTGTTTGCAAAATATCTAACTTAAATACATATCTAAGTTTTAGAGCGTATTATTTTTGCAAAAATAATAGTTTTTAGTGCATATCTCTTATATTTTTAATGCATATTTTTCTTTTTTAACGGCATATTTTAGGCGCACATTTTCCAATTTTAAGTGCATGAAATTCCTTGCCCTAGTAATTACATATCAATATTTTTTGGATTACCAGTAATGACACCCATTTACATTTTGCATTATTTTAAAACATATAATAATGAGTTACTGATAATGACTTATTTTTATCATTATTTTAAATATAAAGTAATTTTCTAGATTTTTTTGAAAATTTTTTGAAATCTATTTTTAGACTCAATATTTTTTCAACACTGGTAAGGATATATGTATGTAACCACATATTTTTTGATTTTTTGTATGTCGTCATAGCTCAAATGGTAGAGCTATTGACTGGCAACCTGGAGTCCCAGGTTCAATTCCAGCACTAGAAAATTTTATTTAATTCTTTCACTATCCTTGTACACTACAGTGTACACATCTTTAAAGGAATATAAAAAAAAAAACTTTAAACTTCTTGTAAATAAGTTTATTAGGCTGTTGACCTTCAAATAAAAATCATTACGTATATAAGCAGTTCAACATGGCAATATAGTCGCGATATTTGTTAATGAAGTCTAATTTTTTTAATATATCATAATCTCCGAGAAAAGGGGTTTTGGTGTTTCTCATATACTAATGAAGATAGATAATTGAAATAACCAACCAAAGGAATTTTGGCTACTTGAATATTTAAGGGGTAAAACGGGAAGGAGAAGATTTAAAAAATCGATTTTCGTAGGCCATTTTTGGAGGATAGTAGAGGAAGGGAGAAAATTTGTTACATATTTTTTTCTAATTTGAGAAATCTTAACAACCCAGTGTAGAAAATCATTACCAGATATGTGGTTATGTAACTACATACTTGGTAATGGTAACTAGTTACTTTTGTTATTACATTTCTTATTACCTTTATATGGCGATGTCGCGAAAAATAATGAGTTGTCGTTACACACCAGCATACGAAAAATCAAAAAATATATCATTACCTATGTGCTTACCAGTACTGACAAAAATAATGAGTCTAAAAATAGATTTTCTAAAAAATAAATTAAATAAAAAAAAATATTTTTTATTGTATTTTTTTTTTTTAATAAAATTTGCTGGTGCGGGAATCGAACCTGGGTCTACAGATTGCCAGTCAACAGCTCTACTATCTGAGCTATATCGACATGTAATATTTAATAGATAAAAACACAATTGACCTGCTGCACACAAGTAAGCTTACTCGCCAACATACAAAAAATCAAAAAATATGTGGTTACATATATCCTTACCAGTGTTTGAAAAATATTGAGTCTAAAAATAGATTTCAAAAAATTTTCAAAAAAATATAAAAAATTATTTTCTATTTGAAATAATGATAAAAATAAGTAATTATCAGTAACTCATTATTATATGTTTTAAAATAATGCAGAAGGTAAGTGGGTGTCATTACTGGTAGTCCAAAAATAATGATATGTCATTACCGTTTCTACACTGGGAAGAATCTAAAGTCAAAACAACGATACAGCCTCAAACAAAAAGTCGGTTGTGAAAGAGTTAACAAAAATTTTACAATACAAAATATGTTTTTTATAAAACTTATTTTTCTGAAAATCTATTTTCAAACTCATTCGTTTTGTCAATACTAGTAAGCATATATGTAATGACATATTTCTAGATTTTTCGTATGCTGGTGTGTAAGCATAACTTATTATTTTTCGCGACATCGCCATACAAAGATAATAAGAAATGTAATAAGAGAAGTAACTAGTTACCATTAGCATGTATATAAATAGTTACATAACCACAAATCTGGTAATGATTTTCTACACTGGGAAGTTAATGTCTGCAATGCCGACTATACGATACCCAACACCAGTCAGGTTGAAAACCAACTAATGTTTGGATCCGAAATTCGAATGGATTGAAATGGACCTGTCTCCAAATTTGTCTATAAAATTATAAAGAATAAGACAAACTGTGAGAAATTTTGATTTTACCTTAGGCAAAGGATCCTTAAGAGAAAATCGGAAATATATTTCATATGGGCGATCAGTTCAATTAAGAACCTATCCTATCTGAAATCAACAGGCTTTATCCTTGGGCCCACGTGAGTCAGTGTACCAAATTTCATTTGCTACTTGTTGCTAGCGAACAAATTTTTGGGGATTTTATTGTTTATGGGCACCACGTATACACATAAACCGATTCTAAACAAAATCAACGGAATTTGTTCGTGGCTACATGTGAATCAGTTTATCAAATTTCTTTAAAATATCTTAATATTTGCGACCTGAAGCGCACGAAGGAGCTAATTTCGGGTGAACTTTTATATGGGGATTAGGTTTAAACATGGACCGATCTCCATAGGCTTCATCCTTGGGCTAATAAAAGTCAGTGTACGAAATCATCAAATATCTTAATATTTGCCACCTCCAGCGTGTGAAATTGTCCATTTGTGGAGGCCTATATACTGGCACTAGGTCTGCACAAGACTAATTCTAAACAAAATCAACAGACTTTGTCCACGCCCCATATAGATCTGTGTACAAAATTTAATTGAAATATCTTCGTATTTTCCTTCTGTAGAGTGCGAAAAAGCCAATTTTACTGGGATCTTTATATGAGCACTAGATCTAAATATGGACCGATTTCAAACAAAATCAATAGAGTTCATTTTTGGGCCGATGAAATTCACTGTACCAAATTTTATCAGAGTATCTTAATATTTGCGAAATTTATCCTTTGAAAATGCCCATTTTTAGGGGTCCTTTATACCAGCACTAACTCAGAAAAGTTCTGCAGTTACTACATCACAGTTATTTGTGTTGTAATTCGGTTGTAGTTATTTTAACTACAATTGCAGTGAATTTACTTAGAGCAAATTTTTTCAATGTTTTTGAGAGTTACTTTTCTAAACAAACTACAAAAACTACTACATTGTAGTAACATTTATTTTATGCAGTTATTTTGAATTTTGTTACAAATGCTTCACTTTTCAAGCAAGTTCAAGTTTGTGTACGAAGCACTTGTTTAGAAATTTCTAGTGAAAGAATATGAGAAGAACATGCTTTCTCTTGTCTTAGTCATAAAACAACGCTATATTTTATTAAATTATTAAAATAATAAGGTAGGTTTTATAATATAAATTTATTTACAGGAATATTAAAAAATATTGTATTTATTTTCTTTCAGTTTTTTTTATATTTTCATTCCTTTCTACCTGGAGAAGAAAAGGAAGCCAAACAATATTTCATCCCTCACAGACCGACATCTAGAACAATATCTTAATAGTGAACAATAAAAGTGATATTAAGTGTAAATTTTGATTTCTCAATTTTAAATTTATTATACCTAAAAGTTATATAAGTGTCACCTACCCTGATTCAATTTTTTAAAAAACATGACTATTATAGAATTTTCAGACAATTAAAGCATACTAGGAATCAATTTTTTTTATATATATATTTTTTTTAATTTTAACAAATTACGGTGGGTCTCATACTGTAGGTTTAACTTTAATTTAACTATAAACAAAAGAAAATGCCAAAAAAATGCACATAAAACAACAACAAATTTTTGGGTTAACTATCAACTAAAGTTTAAACATGAGACCCACCGTTAAGGAATAAATATCAGAAAGCAACGTCTTTCAAATCATGCAATTCATAAATTTAAGCGTATAACATTGTAAATAAAGACCACAGAAAAAAATACATATCAATTGATTTAAGAAATTAAACCTGTTATAGGTTTGAAGACTTTTGAATGGTGGCTTTGTCAGAAAGTTTGGGCAGGACGCACAAATCTTGTAGGGACCCATTTGAATTAGATGCCCAATCAATAATGTCGTTAAATGATGAAATTATGTGATCAATTCGAACATTTGTTTGAGCATTTTATCCCTAAAAGTGTCCTTTCCTAAACGTTATAGAATTTTGCAATATCTTTTATCTTTACTTTTTCACATATTTGTTACAAAATGTTTAATTTACCCTAAATACTCAACTGGACCATTTTTAAAAATGTATTTTATAATTGAAAAGATATATATGTTTCTTAAAAAGACAATTATAGAATCATTTTATATTTTTTTACGACTTTAAAAGCATAGTGACAATTAAAGTTTTTCTTCACCGATGAAGCCTCTTTCTGAGCGCACTTTATGACTCATAAAAGACTCCCGAATTATGAGCATTACTGGAAAATTTCGATTTTTCTGAGCCATTTATGATTAATTTTTGAGTCATTTATGAGTATTAAAAAAATTTAAAAAAATTTTTTAATACACTCATAAATAAGAGTCTATTATGTTTCATTTCTGACTCTAAAATTTGAGCACTCTGAAAATGCTCGTATTTTAGAGCCTTTTACGAGTCATAATTTCTGAGCGCTATGAAAATTGTTCGCTGGGGAGTATTTACAAATATTCGTTTTTATTAAATTAATAATTCTTAAATTTTTTATTTATGTTATTTTAACTACATTTGCAGTTTTTTGTACAGTTTTATAATAAACATACGTGCATATTATTTTAATTGCATTTGTAGTTGTTTTTACTACATTTATCAGTTGATTTTTAACAGTTAAAAATAACTTCACATTGCAGTTGATTTAAATGCAAATGTAGTCTACACCTTTTTAACTGCAAATGCAGTTGTTTTTACTTTTATTTGCGGTTGATTTTACCTACATAATTCCCTGAGTGTAGATATTAAAATGCGCCGGTTTTAACCAAAGTCAACACACTTTGTCCTTGCACCGATATCAAATTTTATCAAAATATCTTAATGTTTGCAACTTATAGCGTGCGAATGTGCCCATTTTTGGAGGGGTCTAAACATTGACCGATTCTATTGTATACATAATTAATAGGCTTTATTCAAGAGTCCATTTGAATCCGTGTACCAAATTTCTTTGAAATATCTTAGTATTTTCGACCTGTAGCGTGCGAAAAATATTATTTTGGGGGAATCTTAATATGGGCACTAGATCTTACCATGGACCGATTTTGACAAAAATCAATAGGCTTCGTCCTTGAAGTAAGTCAGTGTACCAAATTTGATCACAATTTCCTAATATTTGCGACCTGTAGCGTGCATGGACGGACAGTTCGACGAACAGACCGACAGACATACGGGGACATCCTTAGATCGAAACAAAAAGTAATTCTGGTCCAATAATTCTGCCTCTAAGTCCAATAATTTTTGGTGTTGCAAATGTCAGAACAAACTTATTCTACCCTGTCTCCATAGTGGTGTAGGGTATCATAAAAGGAAAACAAGAAAGCAAAGGGAAAACAATCTTCAGTAAATATATACAACTTTTGAGTAGCTAGGTTTTCAGAGAAGTGGAAATGTATTAGAAGCAGTAGAGAGAGTTTTTGTGTCTTTTTTGAAAAAAAAACCTCAATATTTTATAAATATTGTTAATCTCGTTAGAATCTAAGGAATTGGTTTTTATAATAAAAAACGAGTATAAAAAATTAAAGTCGGTTAAAGTACACCAGTCTGGTTGAAAGCCAACTAATGTTTTGATCCGAAATTCGAATACAATTAAATGGACTTGTGTAAAAGTTTGTCTATAAAATAATAAAAAATTCTAAAAATGGCAAGAAATTTTGATTTTAGCTAATGTCAAATACATCTATTTAAGAGCAAATCGGAAAAAGTGTCCATATAGGCGATAGGTCCATTTATAGACCGATCCTATCTAGAAGCAACAGACTTTATTCTTGTCTCCATGTGAGTGGGGGTACCAAATTGCATTAAAATACCTTCGTATTTGCGATTTGTACCATGCAAACAACATTGAAAAATTTTAACCATAATCAACAGGCTTCATCATCGGGCCGATATAAGTTGGTTTACACAATTTCATCCTACTGTCTTAATATTTGCGACATGTGGCGTGCGAACATTCACTTTTTCGGTGGACCTTTATACAGGTACTAGGTCTAAGCATGGGCGGCAGAGAAACAAGCCGACTAAAATAATCGGCGGCGGCGGCGCAAGCAAAAAATCGGCGGCGGCGGCGGCGATTGAGGTTGAGCCGGATAAAATCGGCGGCGGCGGCGCAACCAAATAATCGGCGGCGGCGGCGGCTTGTTCGGCTGAAAACAACATTTTGTAATGTGATTTGAAAACGTTTAAGTTTTTTTACGAAAGATAGATATTTTACTATCACTCTATATGCCTTTACGTTTTTTTGCCGTTACTCTTACCTGACTATCTCTCAAGGATTTGTACGAATAATCTTCAAGGTTTACTATTTTTGAAAAGTTATTCATCATCGCTCTTATATCGGCAACATTTGGAATAATTATTGGAGGCGGTTTTTCTTCACACAGCTCTTTCTTAAGCCCCGTTTAGATTATCACACAAGTGTGTTATACATGTCAGAAATGTGTTGTATAAATAAAATGTATAATAGTGTGAACACTGTTCGTTACACACATGTCAAAATGGGTGCACACATTTTAAAATACGGTCACACTTTTTTGACAAGATTTATTTTTTGAAATATTTCATAAAGTTAATACTTGTCTCAACACAAGTGCTGTGTTATTCACAAATAAATGTTAAACAAAGATTAAAAACAACTAATGGTGAAAAAAAGTAATAATAGAAGAAAAAATAACTGTTTTAATTTATTTGTTGTGTGTGTAGATAACAGTCTGAACACTGAAAAGATTTTCTTTTATACTTTTTTGACAACCAGACAATTTCAGCATACTTTTTGTCATACTTGTGTGAAGAAAAGTATAAGCACTTGTGTGATAATGTGAACGGGGCTTTAGCATTATCGTTAATATAATTAACATCTTCATTATTGTCTAAATCAAGTGCAGCAAACATGTTGTTGCTAGTAGGTACTTGGTATATCATCATTAGGGCAAGGAATTTCATGCACTTAAAAATTAAAAATATGCGCCTAAAATATGCGGTTAAAAAAGAAAAATATGCACTAACAATATAAAAAATATGCACTAAAAACTATAATTTTTGCAAAAATAATGCACTTTAAAACTTAAAAATATATTTAAGTTAGTTATTTTGCAAACAGACACAAAACTCGAAGATTTCCCATAGGTCAATAAAGTTTTAAAAATGTTTATTTTGATTGAATCAAAATATGAAAACGTATCACTTTTTTATATTTTTTTACAAAATAAAAAATGCTACTAAAAATGAAAAATATGAACAAATATGCATTAAAAAGCACAAAATATGCATTAAAAAGCCACCAAATATGCATTTAAAGTCGAAATATGCAAAAACATGCATTTATGTCAAAATATGCAACTACAAATCGATGCCAGTTTGTTCTAAATTTGATGATTCGGATAAATGTTTAGTCCATATTAGTTTTGGACTATCGAGAAATAACATACATTTGCATGGAATTCCTTGCCCTAATCATCATTGTTGGTAGTTTTTTTTTATTTTGATTGCATGCTTAACTAATCCTGGGTGATCGATTTTGTCGTCGTTTCGTTGTTTTGTTTTCAGCGACTGTCTACCAGACAATATCGCTTGCTTCACTAGACTCGCTGCTACTATCCATTTTGCTGTAACAGCAGAGGATTAGTATAGTAGAATATTAATCCCTTTGTTTACTACTTAATAATAAGTAATAATTTGTTGTTGATTTCAATATACAATGCAGTGTTGCCAACAAATTTTCAAAATAAATGGCTAGATCAGACCCAAAAATCTATAGAAAATCTCTAGATTATAAACAGTGTAAATATTTAGCGATTTTATCGCTAGATTGTTGAAAAATGGTACTTAAAGCAGTTTTTACTCAAAAATTTCTTTAATATGTTAATAAGAAGTGTTATAAACTTGTAAATAATAAAAAATTTTACGATTAAGCTTCAAATAATGAGTCCTGATTTTCATTGAATTAATCTTAGTATTGCGAATACAGAATAGAGGGCGTTGTACGATGAAAAAGTGCATACCCATATTTTATCGAAATGTGTATTTTTAGAGTTTTTTTTACTAAAATCGTTTAAGATGTTGTGTTTTATAATAAAGGAATATCAATGTGCGAGTTTTATAATATTTTTCAACATAAAACCGAGTTTTAAAAATTATATTACGGCTGACAAAAAAATCGCTAGATTTTTGGCTAATAGCTACAGGACAATTTTTCCCGCTAGGGGCGAAATAAAATCGCTAGATCTGGCGAGAAAATCGCCGTTATGGCAACACTGATACAATGTATTAAAAAAAAGTTTTTTCTTAAAACAATAACAAATGTTATTGCTTTTAATTTTAAATAGAATTATAGAAAAGAGATCACAATTAACGTCTGCACTTTATCACGGTCAGAAAATCACTCGCAAAAAAATATATATAAAATCAATTTATATAAGATTTGTTGTTGGTTCACGTGTGATTTGTTTCATGTTCGCACAGATCTATAGCTAATCAAGACTATATCTAACAAATGGTCCTAAATATTTAATATAACATACAAGTTTTATTTAATAAATTATAAACATACCCTTTTAGTACCAATTCCTTTTCGTTGAAATATAACTTGCAAAATATTAATTTTGACAGCACATTTTTTTGCCAATGTAAAGGGCTCCAAAGTAATCCCAACATTGGGAAAATGTAACCCCCTTGGAACTCAAAACAATTTTTGCCTCTTATAGAATTTTCAGAAAATTAAAGCATAATGGGAATCAATTTTTTTTATTTATTCTTTTTAATTTTAACAAATTAAGGAATAAATAAAGACCATAGAAAAAATACATATCGATTGATTTAAGAAATTAAACTTGTTTGAAGGCTTTTGAATGGAGGCTTTGTTAGAAAGTTTGGGCAGGATGCACATATCTTGTATGGACCCATTTGAATTAGATGCCCAATCAATAATGTCCTTAAATGATGAAATTATGTGATCAATTCGAACATTGGTTTGAGCATTTTATCCGTAAAAGTGTCCTTTTCTAAATATTATAGAATTTTACAATATCTCTTATCTTTACTTTTTCATTTATTTGTTACAAAATGTCTCATTTATCCAAAATATTCAACTGGACCATTTTTAAAAATGTATTTTAGAATTGAAAAAATATATATGGGTGATATCAAAAAATGTGATAAAAACCATGTAACCAACTAATTTCAAATGCATGGATTACATTTGAGTTATATATTTCGATATATATCAGCGCATTGTCACCTGTTTTACAAAATTTATAACAATCTGACCAATTTTTGGTTAATACATAAAATTTTTAACCAATTTTATAGGCCAAATGTAAACTCCGTAACCAGTAACTCGTAAGGTTTTTTAACTTTAATAGCTTATATTTTAATAACCAATGAAGCTAAACACTAACTGTAAGAATTTATATGAAGAGGAGAAGTAACGCTTTTAACAAAAATTAATACATTTTACAAACTTTTTCGTAAATTTATGCTAATACGACTTCAACTCTGTAACGATTTTTCGTCATAATTTTTGATAAAAATGCCTACACCAAATACATATATTGAGTTTTAAATGCAAAGTTAAGCAGCTATGTTTTTTTATTAATTGATTTTTTACACATCTGCAAAGAGTTGCATTCTGAAGTATTATATTAACCCATTAAGAACTTTTTTTTTAATTTTATTCACAGTATAAATTTATATAAGCTTTTATAGCTTAAAAAATTATATTTATAAAAATTTAATATTTAGAAGATTTTAACTTTTTTCTTTTCATATAAAAAAATTGTTTTTAGCTCTGGTTGTTCAAGTTTAATGAATTAGTAAATTCGTTTTAAAAAATATATTTATTTTTAAATTTTTTATATTTGAAAATTGATACTTCCAGCCGAAATGAGCCGAAAAAAATCGGCGGCGGCGGCTGAAGCAAAAATGACCGGCGGCGGCGGCTTAAACGGCTCACGGCGGCTGGCTTGTTTCTCTGATGGGCGGCCCATATAAATGAGTGTACAAAATTTCATTAAAATATCTTCGTATTTGGGACAAAAAAAATATATTTAAATAGGTTTTATCTTAAGGTCCCTAAATGGCGATAAAATTACGGCTACAGTTAGTGTTTCCAATTATTCGACGTAGGCGGTTAACCGGTTAATGCATTATTCGAAAAATCACTAAAATTGATTAACCGTTTATTCGGGTCGGTTAATCGGGAAAATTAGCGATTAATCGTTTAATACAAAATTAATGTATTTCCTTAATTTTTATATCAATAAAGACACAAAGAGCTTCCTGTTTTTCTGAAATACCAACATGACATATGAACTCGATGTATTTAAAAAAGTTTTGAAATTAAAAAAGCTACATCAAAAGCACCTCTAATTGAATGTTTCACTTGCCAAATCGATTAACTCCATCGATCGACTTACTCTGAGTAAGTAGCACACAAAGGGTTTCACTACTTACCAGGCTATTTACTTGCAAAATTACTTTTGTTCGCGCTGTCCAAAAATTCATGGGTGGTCATTACCCTCTCGCTTACAAAAAAGTGCGAATAACGAGTTACCGATAGTGAAATAATAAGTACGCTATTTATGGGTGATTTTTGCTCTATGTTTAGCAGCTTTCTTTCGCTTGTAAATGTGCCTTAAGGTTGGAGAGTTTCGAAATCTGGGATTATCTAAATTGAAACATTTCTTATACTAATAGAAAAACATCTGTAAAAATTTTGTTTATTTTAAAATAAAATGTTTGTGTCTGTGTTGATCACTTCTGAGTAAAAAAAAAAACAATAACAGCCCAGCAAAAATGTGGAAGCAGTAAAAACGATTACTGCTTCCTTACTGCTACTTTTACCGCTTCTAAAAATTTATAGCTTCGTAAACAGCACTAATGAAAGGCCTAAATTGATTAATTGTTTACATCGCTTTTTGCTGTGCTTTTCAAAAAGGCATGAAATGAGCAATACATTTTGATTGCTTAAATATTTTTGCGGTTCTTTTATCAAAATTTTTTAAAATGCGGGAAAAAATTATTTTAATGAAAATAAGAGGTTTTACTAAAAATAATAGGCATTTTCTCTTCACGGAAAAATATGCAGGAATATGGTGTTTTTGAGAAGGCATGATTTTAAATTGAAAAGCTTTATAATATGCACTTCCGAGAAGGCATGAATTATCGACATTTTAAATGAAAAACAGGAGCACTAATTAAAAGCAGTGAATTCATGCCTTTTCGGATCTCGAAACAAGAGCTATCTATCGAGCTAACATATGCAGAGATTTTTATTGGACGAGTTTTAATGAAAATTTTCACTAAACTAATGAAGTTATCTTCACAAAGTGAATAAAAAGTTTCTTCAATTTTATAAAAAAAACTTCATAATTTTTATGAAGCTGTTTTTTATGAAACTTTTTTATTGGGCATGTGAAATTTTTAATAAATAATATGTAAGTACAGGGTGGCGCAAAAATAACCTTCCGATGTTTTTTGGCTGTATTTAAAAAAAAAAAAATGAAAAACTTTGATTCTCCTTGTGGATTATTTTTATTTGGTCTTTTAATTTTTTTTACATCAAGTCGAGAATATGATGTCATGTAAAAGGCCGCCGCCACAGTTGATTGTCATTTGAGCCCTTTTTATGGCATTTTCGAAGAAAAAAGGTCCGATGACTCCTCCAGCGAAAACAGCACACCATACAGTGACTTTGAGCGGGTGTAATGGCTCTTCGTGGGTTACACGCGCATTTTCAGTGCTCCAGAAGCGTAAATTTTGCTTATTTACGTACCCGCTAAGATGGAAATGGGCCTCATCACTCATGATTGGTTATGAATGAAAAAATTATAATTTAGTTGATGAACTTTTTAAAAAGAAAATTATTATGAATACAGAGAAAATTAAACTTAAGACTAATATTTCTACAGCACCTAGATTATATGGACTACCTAAAATTCATAAAGAAGAATTTCCATTGAGACCAATTTGTTCTTTACTTACTAACATTTTAAAGAAGATTACAGAAGAATCTAAGTACAATGTAAAGAACTCACTTGAATTTAGGAATAGATTATTCAACAAACAGATACAGAATGATGAAAAATTAGTTTCTTTTGATGTAGTTTCTTTATTCCCAAGTATTCCTGTTGATTTGTCAATGAATATTATAAGGGGAAAATGGAATGTTATTGAGGAATATACAACTATTGAAAAAGACTTATTTTTCCGTATTTTGAAATTTTGTATGGATGATAATAGATACTTTCAATACAGTGAGAAGATATATTTACAATGGAAAGGACTTCCAATGGGATCACCTGCTTCTCCAATTGTAGCTGATATAGTTATGGAAGAATTATTGGACACTTGTATTAAAAAACTTGATGTTAGACCAGGGATAATGACTAAATATGTGGATGATCTATTTTGTGTCATTTCTGAAAATACAATTGATGATATGTTAAGATAATTAAATGGATTTTGTCCTGATATTAAGTTTACCATGGAAAAGGAGTGTGATTCTAAACTTTCTTATTTAGATACTTTGGTAATAAGAAGAGGTAATAGTTTGATAATGGATTGGTATCAGAAACCCACAGCGTCAGGTAGAATTATTAATTTTTATTCAAAACATAGTAAGAAAATCATTATTAACACTGCAAAGAATTTGATAGAAAAAGTACTGACTATTAGTGACAGAAAATTTCATAGAAAGAATGAGGAAATAATTAGGAATTTATTAAGAGATAATGATTTTCCGATAGGATTAATTTCTTCATTAATAAATCAATATAAATTTAGGAGGAATAGTAACACAGGGAATTTAATTGAACAGAAGATTTACAAGTCTATGGTCTATATACCGGGAGTATCAGAACGTTTAGAGAAATCAAAGATAATAGATACTAATAGATATAGAATAGCTTTTAAATCATACAATACGGTAAATAAATTATACAGTAAGACAAAGGATAGGATACAAAAATTGGACATGTCAAATATAGTATATAAAATACCATGTAGTGGAAATGACGGAGAGAATTGTGATAAGGTATATATAGGTACAACAAAGAATAAATTGAGAACTAGAATAGCTGGACATAGATCAGATCAGAAATATAGACATATAAATTCACAAAAGACAGCATTATCTTCTCATTGTTCAAGTTTAAATCACTATCCTGACTATAAATATGATAAACGTCGTTATATATTAGAAATGTTACAGATAATTAATACACCAACAACAAATAGAATTAACTTTAAGGCAGATATTGAAAATGTAGCTCAGAATTATAGATATTTAATACAAAAGAAATAGCACACATTACATTAATTTATAACACATTATATTACACATTTTTTATTGTTAATTATTGTTATTTTTGTTTGTTATACTTTTATACCAAAAACTTTGTTTGCTGGTATAAATGTATACATACAATTTATATTTGACAAATGCTTTTCAAATTTTTTCAAACTTTAAAATTGTTTATAATTTGTTCATTTAATTGTTATTTCCTGAAGATGCTACACATTATAGTAGCGAAATATCGAAAATAAAAAACTTTTTATAAATAAAAACCAAACCTTAAGCTCAAGAAAATAGTAGAGTTAATAATTTAAATATATTTTGCGCTCGATTTTTTTATTATTTTGCGCAATTTTTAGCAATTTTTGAGTTTTTAAATATAGGCTCAGCTCAGAGCTTAATTAATTCCTTTTTGAATGAATTCACTACCAATCGAATTCAATTTTCTCTAGAATTGAATGAATTCCTTTTCTTAAGTAATTCACTGAATTCATTCAACTGAATGCGTTCATCAAACAACAAATTCAAAGAATTAATTCAATTGCAATAGTTCTTTTTATTAAATCAAATGAATTAATTCACCGGTGAGCGCGTTCAATTTTATAAATCGAACGGAAAAAAAGTGAATTAATTCCTTACTGAATTAATTCACTACTGAATTCATTCAATTTAATTTTCATTCAGTGAATTAAAAAAAATAAAATAACATTACTTGAATTAAAAAAAAAAAAATAAGTTCACTTAATTGAAAAAAAATAAAATAAGTTCACTGAATTAAAAAAAATAAAATAAGTTCACTGAATTCAAAGCCTGATTTCTGCCGTTCAGTAGAAGAAAACAATAATGTACAAATAAAATTTTTAAATAAGCAATTTTACAGCGTGTGCTAGTAACAAATTAGAAACCGGATGCTGTTTATCAACCTACATGATTCAAAAATAAAGCCTTTTACTATTAAAAATAAAAACTTTACAGATATAGATAAATTTGTAAAAAAATATTTCTATATAACTGGTTTGAAAAATTAATAGTTATATTTTTTTTCAAATTTATCTACGAGGGCGACCGCAAAAGTAACTGGCCTAACATAAAAAGAACCGTTTTTTTCGAATTATTATTATTTATTTTTCAACATAATCTCCTTCCAACTCAATACACTTCATCAAACGTTTTTCAAGTTTTTTAATTCCATCCGAAAAATAAGATTTTTCAAGACCTTCAAAATATGCCTCAGTTTCAGCAATAACCTCGCTATTGGACGAAAATTTTTTGCCACCGAGAAATTTTTTTAAATTTGGAAACAAGAAATAATCAGAAGGAGCTAAATCTGGACTATATGGTGGATGCAGAGCAATTTCAAATCGTAATTCGGCCAGTTTTTGTTGAGTTAAAAATGCGGTCAACAAACGCGGCACCCATCTTGCAGATATATTTTTCATGTGGAGTTCATCATGTAAAATACTCCAAACTTGTTTTTCGTGTATTTTAACAATATCAGCAAGTTCTCTGAGCTTTATTCGTCTATCTTTAGTCACTTCATTAAATATTTTTCTAATGTTTTCAATAGTAGTAGCAGCTTTCGGTCTTCCAGAGCGTTGTTCATCTTCCGTACTTGAACGACCCATTTTAAATTGTTGAACCCAGGATTTCACGGTGGAATATGATGGTGCATTATCACCATGAACAGAATCCAATTCATCTTTGATTAATTGTGGCGTATAACCTTTCATATAAAAGTGTTTAATTACCGCACGAAACTCTTTATTTTCCATTTTTCAAAAATTACAAAACTTAAACAAGTCAATCACCTGTAACAAAGAAAATAATCGTTAAATATTTCGGAAATGTTGACAGATGGCTTATAAAAGATTGCTTTAAAAAAAAAAAGTTGCTAGTAAAACAGAAAATGTGCCAGGCCAGTTACTTTTGCGGTCGCCCTCGTATATCTGTAAAGTTTTTATTTTTAATAGTAAAAGGCTTTATTTTTGAATCATGTAGGTTGATAAACAGCATCTGGTTTCTAATTTGTTACTAGCACACGCTGTAAAATTGCTTATTTAAAAATTTTATTTGTACATTATTGTTTTCTTCTACTGAACGGCAGAAAACAGGCTTTGAATTCAGTGAACTTATTTTATCTTTTTTCAATTCAGTGAACTTATTTTTTTTTTTCAATTCAGTGAACTTATTTTTTTTTTTTTTAATTCACTGAACGTAATTTTATTTTTGTTAATTCACTGAACGTAATTTTATTTTTTTTAATTCACTGAATGAAAATGAAATTGAACGAATTCAGTATTGAATTAATTCAGTAAGGAATTAATTCACTTTTTTTCCGTTCGATTTATAAAATTGAACGAGTTCACCAGTGAATTAATTCATTTGATTTAATAAAAAGAACTATTGCAATTGAATTAATTCGTAACAAAATAAATCGAACGAAAGGAAATATGAATTAATTCCATTCAATATATGGTGCTTAGTGAATTAATTCATCGAAATTTTAATTCAGAATTGAAAAATTGAATTAAGGAATTAATTCTTCAAAGCTCTGGCTCAGCTGATACTAAAGTGATACTAAATAGTTGCTCAAGTGATACTAAATTTCAGCGCCCCTACCGGTGAGTAGTGTAAGTTTTGATTTCCTATCTCTATAATTAATAGTCTCTGACTTGTAAGTCTAGACGAAAATTATTAACCGTTGTACATAAACCAAATTTCTTGCGTGATCGTTCGTTTTCCTACAGTTCGTATCACATTAGTTTCTTTTTAAATAAACAGGCCTATAAATATGTTTGTAATATTTTTGAAAATTTTGTTTCTTTTAAAAAATTTATTTTTCGAAATTTTACGAAATTTGATTTTTGACACTTTCTCACTTCAAAACGTGCACTGTATACAAAAAAATTCTTCACAAAAATTTTTATAAATTTTGTTTTCTATTGGAAAAGCTTAATTTCTTATTATAAAATACTCATTTGGCTCATTTGTGGTCAATTTAGTATACCCCGCCTGGAGGCGGGGTTGCCGGTTAGAGGGTTGGCATCCCCGTTTAAAGGTCGGAAAATTTGATTCATGTAGTACTTTAATTGTCACTATGATTTTAAAGTCGTAGAAATATATTAAATGATTCTATAATTATTTTTTTTTTAAGAAATATGTATATTTTTTCAATTTTAAAATTCATTTTTAAAAATGGTCCAGTTGAGTATTTTGGATAAATTAAACATTTTGTAACAAATAAATGAAAAAGTAAAGATAAAAGATATTGCAAAATTCTATAACGTTTAGGAAAGGACACTTTTAGGAATAAAATGCTCAAACAAATTTTCGAATTGATCACATAATTTCATCATTTAACGACATTGTTGATTGGGCATCTAATTCAAATGGGTCCCTACAAGATTTGTGCGTCCTGCCCAAACTTTCTAACAAAGCCACCATTCAAAATTCTTCAAACCTATAACAGGTTTAATTTCTTAAATCAATTGATATGTATTTTTTTCTATGGTCTTTATTTACAATGTTATACGCTTAAATTTATGAATTGCATGCTTTGAAAGATTTCTGATATTTATTCCTTAATTTGTTGAAATTAACAAAAAAAAATTTAAAAAAAAATTAGTCCTAGTATGCTTTAATTGTCTGAAAATTCTATAAGAGTCATGTTTTTTAAAAAATTGTATTAGGGTAAGTGACAATTATAGAACTTTTAGTGTAAAACAAATTTAAATACAAAATATATGTAAATTTTATATTATAAAATCAGCACATTCATTTAACAACCCCTTCTTTATAAGATGAAATTCCGTTGACACAAATTTTGCACATACAATAGGAGGAAATTCTTAAATAAAATATAATACCTAGTGTCTTCATATGCAATAAAATATGCCATGAAATTTTAAAATTAAAAAAAAACAAAATGTTATTTACACAAATTATCTAATTAAAGATTTGTTTAAAATAAAATTGGTTTTTAAACAAATATTTAATTTATCAGTTAAATGTTTGCATTGTTCCAACAAACACAATTTTTAGATATACTCAATTTCGCAATTAAAACTCGTTTTTAATTTTGTGTGTGTAGTGTTTTGTGTATAATTTTCAAATTTCATGACACATTTTTTTTTTTGCATATGAAGACATGGGGATAATGACAAGTCTTAAACAATAAAACTCGTTATAGATGTCATTGCCAAACATACATATATTCATATATACTTATACACTCTGCAAAAGGGGTGCTGTTACTTCCTTTCAGCAAATTTAAATTTTGTTTTCTCATTTTATAAAATTTTAACAATCTATCTGTCAGCTAAAATTTACATGTATTATAAGTAGAATATTTTGAATGTTTGTAAAGATGGCAAAAAAAGGCGTCAAAAGTGATTTTTGATTAGATATGGTTTTATGTTTGTTGTATGATAATGAAGTCATATAAGGGGTGTGCGACTTAATTAAAAATTTATTGTTTGATATTACAGTTCCAAAAATGTTCAACCATGTTAGTGGAGGTGGACCGACCACATATCCTGATGTGGGGTCAGCGTTAATAAATTTTACAACTTTAAAGTTTATGTGAGATTGAAAATATTTGCAGAATAAAAATTCTACAACAATGATATTTGGATATGCTATAGAGGAGATCGTTTTTTTTTAACCTGCCCAATTTAAAAAGCAAAAAATGAGGGCTCCAAACGACTGTTTTTGATAATTAAAAAAAAATTGGTTATCAAATTAAAAGTGTATTCTTATAAGTTACTTCCTTTGCATTTTTGAAATCAATGAAGTTTCACTGGAGCTTGTCCATTGAAACTTTTAATTGAAGTAATGGCATTTTTTAGAAAATGTTTTGAAAAATTTAATTTTATATATTAAAAGTTTCATACACTCAATGAAAAAGTTTTATTAAAACTAGATTCATAAAATATATGAAGCTTTTTACTTAAGTTCAAGAAACTTTTCATTTACTCTGTGAAATCTTCATCAGCTTACTGAAAAATTTCATTAAAACTCATCAAAAAATATTCCCTCTGTGTAGTTCAATAAAATTATAAAAAATCATAAAAAGGCCGATTCTTGTCAGATTGGGTCTGGGAGAAAAAACAGCAGGTCGATAAAATTTTTATGCCCTCTTATTTATCCAATATTATTATGAACAGAGTTTTTCGGAAGAAACTTTCCCTGTAAGTTTAAAAGTCCAAAATTTTTTATATGGGTGATAAATGTGATAAATTTTTGGGCCAAATTTGTGAGAAGCAAAAAGTGTTAATATTTCGGTTTTTTCTTAATGGAATCAGTAAGTTTAGTCATTATAAACCTAATTGCAAAAAAAATCTTCTACAAGTTGTCGCAATAACATTTTTTGCACAATTTTAATTTTTTTTGTTGTAACGGAGTTTACATTTCTGCAAGCAAAAGATATAACAAAAAAAATTGCGTACGAATTTTCTTCAATTTATTAGTTTTTCGTATTTGGGTTTTCAACTTGCTTTCCAATGATATATAATTTGTGTTTATCAAATTGGCGGTTTCGCGAATAAAAATACAATTCATTCCGCGAAAAAAATTTATATATTTTTTTTTTTAATTTTGTATTTTTGGTCCTTTTAAATTCTTTTCAAAAATATAAAATTTTTTAAAATCCAAACAGCGGTTGCGCAGTTACAAAATAATGTATTAAAAATATAACATTTCGCGATCAAAAAATTCTTAAATTCTGTGAAACAAATTTAATTTGTCAAACTAATGTCAGTAATGACTCGAAATATCGATTCAAAACCAATGAAATGCAAAATCAATCGTTTTTCGCTCCAACAGCTTAGGGTAAAAAACTGATAACTTTTTTTGATTTGACGCAAAATTATTAGTTGAATCGTCTTTTGACGCATAAATATTAGTTGAATCACATCTGTTTATGGTTATTTTAAAATATTTTAAACATTTATCTACATTTATTTGAATGAAATCTGATGCAAACAATTGTGGTTACGGAGTTTACAGTTACGGAGTTTACATTTGGTTACTTTTTTCGTTTTCTTGCAGAAACTCTTTGTCAGAATTTTTTTTCCGAAACAAAATCGCATGATGCCTACAAGGTGAATCCAAATATGACATTGTTTTTCTTACTCGTTAAATAGTTTAGTGTAAAAATTAGGAACGGAGTTTACAACATTTTTTCAAATCTTATTAAAGACATCCTTTTTCATCTCGAGAATGTTACATACTGCAGAAAAGCTTCAAGTATGTTATACTGGATGATTACTTACAGTCCAACGATCATTTGAGTATAAATAATAATATACTTTTCGCAATATAAATAATAGATAACTCCAAAATTCTGGTATATGCATTTTTATCAAAAATTATGACGAAAAATCGTTACAGAGTTGAAGTCGTGATAGCTAAGATATACGAAAAAGTTTGTAAAATGTATTAATTTTTATTAAAAACGGCACCTTTCCTCTTCATAAAAATTCTTACAGTTAGTGTTTAGCTTTATTGGTTATTAAAATATAAGCTATTAAAATTAAAAAATCTTATGAGTTACTTGTTACGGAGTTTACATTTGGCCTATAAAATTGGTCACAAATTTTATGTATTAACCAAAAATTGGTCAGATTGTTATAAATTTTGTAAAACAGGTGACAATGCGCTGATATATATCAAAATATGTAACTCAAATGTAATCCATGCATTAGAAATTCGGTGGTTACAGGGTTTTTATCACATTTTTTTATATCACCCATATGTAAACAAAAAATGGCACTTTATGAAAAGAAGATCTAAAATAAATATGAACCAAAATTTAACGATATGAAATAAACCTGTAAAAATAGCAGAAAAAGCTACTAAAAATTTTTAAAAATTATCTTGCAGATAAAACTGTTGGAATTAGGAGATTTGTTTGCTAAATACTAGTAAAATAAGAAGAGCAAAAATAAAACTGTTAAGTCTATACAATTTTAGTTATATTTGAGGTGGCACTTAGTTAATGATAGTACTGTAAAATCTGAAAAAATTGCTAAATATTAACAGACTAAAAATAGCAAAAACAAATTGTTATATCTACAAAACTTTTGTTATTTTTAAGTTGAATTTATTTATATGCAAATAGCAGTCTTACCTATTGAAATCAGCAGAAATATTCACTAAAAGTTTAGTAAACTGCTCATTTTAGAGGGCTCGATTTTTATATGCATTAAAAAAATTAAATAAAAAAACGGAAACCTTAAATTTATTTTGTGCTTTTTTAGTCCACTAATTATTTAGCAAATTTGTTTGCTGATTTTAGCAGGCTGAGTTATTATATTCTATTAACAAAAATTTAACTCAAATATAACTAAAATTTAGTATATTTAACAGTTTCATTTTTGCTGTACACTCTAAAAAATGTTTGTAAATTTACTACTATAAAATGGGTAAAATTTTGTTTAATTTTACGAAAATTAGGTAAATATAAACAAAAAATGCGTAAACTTTTTTTATACACGCTTCCATACACAATAATACACATACAAAGTATTTTTAGACATTATGTGCTTATAAATAAACACATTGTGCCTAAAATTACTATTGTTTTGTTAAATAAAATTTTTACGCACAAAGTTGGTAAATATACTATCCAATAATAGTAACAAATACTCTGACATTTCAAATTGGAAAAAATTTAAAAAAAATTATAAATAATAAAAAGAAAAAGCGAAAACGGATTATTTTTTGTGAATTATAACATTGCCATAAACACATTAGAGTCTGGAAATAGCAACATAAGCATGAAATTGTTTTTGGTAATTATTATTAACGCAAGAACTACTGGGTGCAATGACTCCTGCTCAACAAAATGCCTTCTTTGCAAGGGAGGCAGTCAACCAACAACCGTCAACAATAACGGGAGAAAACGCCGTAAGAGAGATACGGCCTAGGTAAAACAACTGGGTGCGATGACTCCTGCTCAACAAAATGCCTTCTTTGAAAGGGAGGCAGTAACCGTCAACAATAACGGGAGAAAACGCCTTAAGAGAGATATGGCCTACGCAGGAACAACTGAGTGCAATGACTCCTGCTCAACAAAATGCTTTCTTTGCAAGTTAGGCAGTACTCAATGAATACTGACTTTGTTGAGCAGGAGTCATTGCACTCAGTTGTTCCTGCGTAGGCGATATCTCTCTTAAGGCGTTTTCTCCCATTATTGTTGACGGTTACTGCCCCCCTTTCAAAGAAGGCATTTTGTTGAGCAGGAGTCATCGCACCCATTCAATAGTTATAACAAATTTTTATATGAATTTTATACAAATGCCTTAAGATCCCAAAACGACTAATTTGGACATAAACGATTATGAGAGAATGACTCGGATATTATTATTAATAAAATACGTACCAAAAATTAATTTGTTATTTTATTTAAAAAAATTTTGGGTGGTGCTTAAAGTTAGCACAGCTGTTGTAAATGTATGCATTATATTTTATTTTTACGCACTTTCTGTGGATTTTTGCGCATTTTTTGTGGATTTTTACGCATTTTATGCGTATATTTACACGTGAAACGTGCTTTTTTACACACAAATTTAGTACATTAACACACTAATTTCAAAATTTCATTTAATTTTTACGCACGTTCAATGTAAAATTACAAATTATTTGTGCACCAACTTAAACACAATGGCCGTATTTTTTTTCAATTACGCACATAGAGTGAATTTACCCAATTTATAGGAGGAGTTCAGTTTCCTACTATAAGTTGAGTAAATTTCAACAGAATTTAATTAGAGTGTACCTAACTTAGTAATAATCTACGCATTTCCGAAGTTTTTTCTGCAAGGTCATTTTTAACTCATTTCTAATTCTAATTTAAGAAAAGAGACTTTTTCTATTAGTGTTCTAAACGTCAGTATGACTGCATTTGAAATAATCAACTGAATTTTCTAATGCCAAATAAAAATATGAATAAAAAGCGTGCGTTTGGTTGGCCTTATCTGCACATTTACAGTGTCTGAGTATGTGGCATAGAAAATAGCAATATATCTTTTGTTGATGACTTTATTTTTTTGCAATTACATATTGAGGTCATGGTTTATATGAAAATGTTTGAGGTTTTAATATATATGTATATATATATATATTTTTGTTCTTTAAGACTTTAAGCTATAATTTATGATGCTATATTGTTTTAATAGAATCCTTTTTAGTTGTCATTACTCCTTTCTCTTTTTGAAGAATTTAATACTTTAAGAATTTCTATTTAAAGTAACTTTATTTTGAAGAAAAGCTATTTCCGAAATAAAACACAAACACACATGTCACATTTTAAATATGTATATATTTTGTACATGTTGATGTGTTTTTGTTATCCTTTTTTTATATCCTGCATTACAGTTTTTTATATTTGTAATATTTTTTTTTTACATTTTTCTATTACAAGACAATGAGGTCAACATATATCGCAAATCAAATACAGAACATGTTCCATTAGAACACATTGTGAAGTTACAACAAAATGCTGCTGCTTATAATTCTATTTCCTGTTTCTGCTGCTACTGCTGCTCCATCTCCTTGGGGCTCTTGTTAACAAGAGTAAAATACCAACTGACAATACCAAAAATATTTATATTCATGGTGTCAGAGAAAGCAAATAATAAAAACAACTTTCTTTTTTTTTTGGGTTACCATAGATGTGGATGAAGAAGAAGAAAAAACTGAAAGTGAAAAATTGAAAAAGGACACGATGGTCACACAAACGTTTACCAGATAAATATGAAAATATACTCTATAGTTTGTACAATATAGGTAAAAAAAGGCAACATACGTAGAAGTAGGGAAAGTGGTGTACCATGAAACGGTGTATCTTGAAAAGTTAGATTTTTTTGCATATTTACTACAATAACCGTGGATGTGTAGTCTGCAAGGACTTTTTAAAAACATTAAAATTAAGACTTCTTAAAAGTTCTGCATCAGTTGGTATTGGAGTTTCTCCTTCAAACCAAAAAACACGTTTTATGTTATCAAATTCAGAAGCAACACTTCAGCTTCAAGTAATCTCTCACTTTCGTTAGATAATATTCTAAAGTCTGGCTCCCAGAAGTCCAGTGTCTTTAACATCCCAGTGTAGAAACGTTAATGACATATCATTATTTTTTGGACTACCAGTAATGACACCCACTTACCTTCTGCATTATTTTAAAACATATAATAATGAGTTACTGATAATGACTTATTTTTATCATTATTTCAAATAGAAAATAATTTTCTAGATTTTTTTGAACATTTTTTGAAATCTATTTTTAGACTCAATATTTTTTAAACACTGGTAAGGATATATGTAACCACATATTTTTTGATTTTTTGTATGTTGCCGAGTAAGCTTACTTGTGTGCAGCAGGTCAATTATGTTTTTATCTAGTAAATAATACATGTCGATATAGCTCAGATGGTAGAGCTATTGACTGGCAATCTGTAGACCCAGGTTCGATTCCCGCACCAGCAAATTTTATTTAAAAAAAGAAATACAATAAAAAATATTTTTTTTTAAATAATTTATTTTTTTAAAAATCTATTTTAGACTCATTATTTTTGTCAGTACTGGTAAGCACATAGGTTACGATATATATTTTGATTTTTCGTGTGCTGGTGTGTAACGACAATTCATTATTTTTCGCGACATCGCCATATAAAGGTAATAACAAAAGTAAATAGTTACCATTACCAAGTATATAGTTACATAACCACATATCTGGTAATGATTTTCTACACTGGGATAACATCGCTTAATCAAAATATGACTAACTTTATGGTGTCCATGGTGAACCAACAAAGAACATAATTATAAACAAGAAAGTACAAATTGACTATTTAGCGTTTTGTTCGGTGCGGCGAACAAATTAGCATGCCGTTCGCGTACGCAAACATAACGGAAAAAATTTAGCTAAACACAGCGAAAGAGGCGTTTGCGATTCCAGTAAAAAAATCTCGTATGGTTACGCACTACCACCACCAAAAATACTTATAAGATTAAATATCGACTTACTAGAGTTGAGAAAATATTTAGACTAAAACTGGATTTTTCAAAAAAAAAATATCGATGAAAATTTGTAACGCATTATTTTCGGTTTTGAAATAATGAAAAAAAGAAAGAAAAAAAAAACAAATAATTAGTAACTCATCAATTTTACAATTACACAAACTCAACAAAATAATTAAATTAGTACGAACATTTTTTCCCAGTTGGAAATGTCATAAAGCCGTGGTCATGACGGCTTAGCGACATGTCGTTCTCATTGCTGACTTACAAATGTAAACATTTTATCAGAACAAATCAGTAGGAAGTCAATATGATGAATAAATTATTACATATCTTTAGAAAGTCGTCGCTGAAATTTCCAGAATGTGTCAGTAATTTGTAATTACAACCTCAATTTTATAATCCACAAAAAAATTTTGCATTTTTCTTATCGTCCCCTTTTCTAGTACTCAATTTTTCTTTCTCTCTTTCTTTTCCTTGTAGTTAATTTTCTTCTACTAAAAATTCAAAGTTTTTCATTTCGTATCACAATCACCAAGATCCGAACCAGATTCCTAGTAAATACTTGGCAGTTCATTGCCTTACCTGGTAACTAGACCGAACCTAAAAAAAAAAGTTCACCATACAACGTCCAATCTAATGCTGAATTTAGACAGAGCAAAAACCAGCTGGTTTCTGTACAAAACTAAATTGGAAAAGCCAAGTCATTTACACTGGGTATTTAGTTTTTCTTTGTCACAACACTTTTTTATTACACATTTTTCTTTCTTTTTTTATTTTATAGTTAAATTAATGTAAAAAATTATTAATACATTTAAAAAACATTAACAACACACAATTTCAAATTAAACCAAAAATATTCTTAAAAAATTAAAAAATATTTTTTTGACACTTGCTTTACTTCAATATTCGTTGTAACAGGGCGTATCGAAAATTCATTATAAATAATACTGGGTGTATCAAAAATGCATATTTCAGATATTTTTACTTGGTTTTTGGCAAAAACCAGGCAGAATGTGGTTTTCAGTTTGTATGAAAATTGTATGGAAAAACTAAATTAATTTTGTAGTTTTCGGCTCAAAAACTAAAAATGGCCAAAAACTACTAGTTTTTGCCCAGTCTAAATACCCTATAAAATATTTTTGCAAGGAGGTTTAAAAAAAAAAAATTTTTTTTTCCCGTACGTAGGGGTCGCCATTTTACATTTTTCGTTATATCTTTGGCATTTACAATCGGATTTTAAAGTATGATACATCGATGTTTTTCTCTCAAGGGGACCAATGTTTTATTCTAAGCATCATTTACTTCAAGTATCCCGTTCTAGTACTTACTAACCAGATCTCAGTTGCTACCACCCTAATGTACCACCTTAATGTCAGAAAATTAAAGCTTGCAAAAAATCATTATACTTTTGCTAAGAAAGTTTTTCGATAAACCCAGCAGAAATTTTTAATTTTTTGGTTGCCGAACGTAGGGGTCGCCTTTTTAATTTTTTTATTGGATTTTTCCTTTATAGCAAAACACTGGTCACCTCGAGGTAAAAAAATCGATATATCACACTTTAAAATCCGACTTTAAATGCCGAAGCTATAACGAAAAATTAAGAAAGGCGACCCCTACATTCGGGAAAAAAAATTTTTGGAATTGCCTTACAAAAATACTTTATAGTTGAAGGTGTACCGCTCATTTTTTTTTTTTTTGCCTGTAAGATGGTACGGTCTACTGTTTACCTAAACCATAACAATACAAATAGTTTTATAAATCTTCCTATATTTCATTTATTAAATTTAAATCTTTAAATTTTATTTGAATCTTCCTATAAGCAAATTCAAATTATGTCAATTTTGTATGAACTTCCTTGGAAATTTGATTTTTTTTAATTCTAATTAAGTAGGTTTTTAGTTTTGAGGTACGCGGTTCAAATCGCTGTCACGGGAAAACTATTTTTTATTATATCCTTTATAGATTTATTAACCCTTTCACTACCGACTTCTTGTTTGCGAAGCTATATGCCAAATTTCAGTTATCTTCAATAATTTATGAGAAACACCAAATCCTCCTTTTCTCGGAGATTCAGGGTGCGGCTAAAGTAACTAAATGATATAAAAAAATTGTAACTTCTTTGCTTGTGTATATTTAATATTTTTTCTATTTCAGGAGTTAAACTTCGGAGAATATAAAAATGGAAAAATGTAATGGAACATAACATAAACTTTATTTTTATCATAAAATTTTTTGTTTTTTTCATTCCATTCAAGATTTATTTAAAAAACAAGTCATATTTACTTTAACCGCACCCTGTATAAAGTTTTTTTTCCACTATTAAATTTTAAATATTTAAAAGAGTAGTGAATAAGGGTAGTGAAAGAGTTAAGACGTGACACTGAAAAATAATCAGTTAGTTCGCGCGAATTAAGAAAAAAATATTGCGCCAGAGACGAATAGGCAGTTTGTCAGAAAAAGAAAAAAAGTGTAGACATGTCTTTAGAAGACTTTGCTAACTGCCTGCACCTGCCGACTTGTCACCTAAAATGCGCTGCTGACTTTGTCTTTAAGGCAGATTTTTCAGCTGGATGTTCCTTGGTAGACACAATATAAAAGCTTTTGAGAGCGCAGAGTAAAATACAACGAAAACTATTATCGATCAAAGCAGTTTTTTGTAAATTTGTTTTTTGAACTAAAATGTAATAAACCAGCATAAATTTAAGATATCACATTTTTTATTAAAGGAAAACATCGATGTGGTATTAGTTTCAGAAATCCACCTAACAAATGGACATATTTTCATATTTCAGGGGGTACCGGCATTCTTATAAGAAATGGAATAAAAATTGTGTGAAAGTACTATGTCACTAAAGCTTAAATCCACTGTCCATCGAAATCTACGATACCCAAGTATAAATTTGAGGAAAGTTTTACTACTCTAGGAGATTGTAACGCTAAACATACATATACGCAAAAGCTATTGTTTTTTTTTAATTATGCGGGTTTGATTTTAATGAAATTCAATTTTATGAAATTCAAGCTAGAAATTAAAGAAAAGGATTCAAGCTTCACATTTTTAATTGAATGAACAATTTTCGTGATTGAATAGGCGGTTTTCTTGATTGTAATTTTATTTTTTTCTATTCTGAGGCTCTCGTTTGTGAAGCTCTGTACAATGTGCTAGCTCATAGTAAAAATGGTTTTTACTTTCTGTCTCCATTATAACCAACTTATTGGCCTACTAATCCTAGAAAAATTGATAGATAATATTGATATAGGAATATTGATAGATATGCAACTTTAGTGCAAATATCTTATGAACTACACTCTAAAAAATATTTGTAAATTTACTACTATAAAACGGGTAAAATTTTGTTTAATTTTACGAAAATTCGGTAAATATAAACAAAAAATGCGTAAACTCTTTTTGTACACGCTTTCATACGCAATAATACGCACACAAAGTATTTTTAGACATTATGTGCTATTAAATAAACACATTGTGCCAAAAATTACTATTGTTTTGTTAAATAAAATTTTTACGCACAAAGTTGGTAAATATACTATCCAATAATAGTAATAAATACTCTGACATTTCAAATTGGAAAAAATTGAAAAAAAATTATAAATAATAAAAAGAAAAAGCGAAAACGGATTATTTTTTGTGAATTACAACATTTCCACAAACACATTAGAGTCTGGAAATAGCAACATAAGCAAGAAATTGTTTTTGGTAATTATTATTAACGCATGTGGTAGTCTAAACCTCATTTCAAAATTGAAAACGCCGTAAGAGAGACACGGCCTACGCAGGAACTACTGGGTGCAATAACTCCTGCTCAACAAAATGCCTTGTTTGCAAGGGAGGCAGTCAACCAACAACCGTCACCAATAACGGGAGAAAACGCCGTAAGAGAGATACGGCCTAGGTAAAACAACTGGGTGCGATGACTCCTGCTCAACAAAATGCCTTCTTTGAAAGGGAGGCAGTAACCGTCAACAATAACGGGAGAAAACGCCTTAAGAGAGATATGGCCTACGCAGGAACAACTGAGTGCAATGACTCCTGCTTAACAAAATGCTTTCTTTGCAAGTTAGGCAGTACTCAATGAATACTGACTTTGTTGAGTAGAAGTCATTGCACTCAGTTGTTCCTGCGTAGGCCATATCTCTCTTAAGGCGTTTTCTCCCATTATTGTTGACGGTTACTTCTCCCCTTTCAAAGAAGGCATTTTGTTGAGCAGGAGTCATCGCACCCATTCAATAGTTATAACAAATTTTTATATGAATTTTATACAAATGCCTTAAGATCCCAAAACGACTAATTTGGACATAAACGATTATGAGAGAATGACTCGGATATTATTATTAATAAAATACGTACTAAAAATTAATTTGTTATTTTATTTAAAAAAATTTTTGGGTGGTGCTTAAAGTTAGCACATCTGTTGTAAATGTACGCATTATATTTTATTTTTACGCACTTTCTGTGGATTTTTTCGTATTTTTCGTGGATTTTTACGCATTTTATGCGTACATTTACACGTGAAACGTGCTTTTTTACACACAAATTTAGTAAATTAACACACTAATTTCAAAATTTCATTTAATTTTTACGCACTTTCAATGTAAAATTACAAATTATTTGTGCACCACCTTAAACACAATGTGCGTATTTTTTTCAATTACGCACATAGAGTAAATTTACCTAATTTATAGTAGGAGTTCAGTTTCCTACTATAAGTTGGGTAAATTTCAACAGAATTTAATTAGAGTGTAGCTTTTGACCATTGTCCAGTATTTGGGGGTACGAAATCTAAACACCTCTAAGATAACATATTTCATTACAGACTGGCTCAAATACAAACGAGCCAGTCTGTAATGCCGAATATATGATACACCAGTCTAGTTGAAAATTAAATAATGTTTGGATCCAAACTTTAAATATGTGGAAATGTTAAAGTTTGTCTATAAATTGGTAAAAAATTAGAAAATAAGAAATTTTAATTTTGCCAAATATCAGGTGCATTTAAGTGAAAATCATTAGGGTTTGTCCTTGGGCTGATGTGAGTCAGTGTACCAAATTTCATTAAAATACCTTTATTTCTGCGACTTATAAACCCCGTCAATTATCTCTTAAAAGCCAGGGTGAAAGACGTTTGATGTTATATACCTTGAGTTTTTTGACATATTGGCGAGCAAGGAGCTTCACTGAACACACAAAGTATTTGGTATGCAAAGACCGCTGTATTGTATTTAAAAATAAATAAAAATTCACTTAAAAATAGGATCACTAACATTTCGTTAAAATGAATGCTACAAATTTTCAGTGTTTGAAAAGGGATAGAGAAGAAATGACAGGTGGTGAAATACGAAGGGCTTCAAGTATGGCAACACCGCAATTGCGCGAGATGCTTAATCATAGAACAGTTGTTGCGTGCCATCTGATTAAAAATTGGCGAAGTTTGTTGAATATTATTTTTCTAAATTTATGTTACCGTCTCTGGGGATCGAACCCGCTACCTTAGGTGTAACAAGCCAACGGGTTAATCGTTACACCATTCAAATGAATGTTATTTTCATTTGTAACAACAAAACTGAAATACGACTTCAACAACTAAAAAATTCTGACTGCAGATGTTCCCCGAAAGGAGCATACATATACATATGTATTAGAGCGTACCACCTTATGCGCCGTACACCCTCCAATATGAAGTAATTTTGGAAGAAGGTTCCTAAAAAAATTTTTTGTTTTTTTTTGCCGAACGTAGGGGTCGCCATTTTATATTTTTCGTTATATCTTTGGCATTTACAGTCGGATCTTAAAGTATGATACATCGATGTTTTTCTCTCGAGGAGACCAGTGTATTGCTCTAACGGACGTTGAGCTCAAGTATCCCGTTCTAGTAGTTACCCACCAGATCTCAGTTTCTACCACTATAATGTACAACCCTAATGTCAGAAAATTAAAGCTCGCAAAAAATCATTAAACTTTTGCTAAGGAAGTTTTTCGATAAACCCAGTAGAAACTTTTTTTATATATTGGTTGCCGAACGTAGGGGTCGTCTTTTTAAATTTTTATACCCTACACCACTATGTGGTCAGGGTATTATAAGTTTGTGCTGATGTTTCTAACACCAAAAAATATTGGTCGTAGACCCACCTTATAGTATACCGATCGGTTCAGAATTTTTTTTTATTTCGATTTAACGATGTCCGTCTGTCCGTCCGTCCGTCTGCCTGTCTGTCCATGCAATCTTGTGCGCACTCTACAGGTCGCAAATATTAAGATATTTTGATGAAATTTGGTACGCAGACCTAGGACAAACAAGTTTGATTTTGGTGAACATCGGTCCATGTTTAGACCTAGTGCCCATATAAGGGTCCTACCAAAATTATACTGTTTATACGCTGCAGGTCGTAAATATTAAGATATTTTGATGAAATTTGGTACACAGACCTATATTGGCCCAATAACGCAGCCTATTGATTTTGGTGAACATCGGTCCATGTTTAGACCTAGTGCCCATATAAGGGTCCTACCAAAATTATACTGTTTATACGCTGCAGGTCGCAAATATTAAGATATTTTGATGAAATTTGGTACACAGACCTATATTGGCCCAATAACGCAGCCTATTGATTTTGGTGAACATCGGTCCACGTTTAGACCAAGTGCCCATATAAGGGTCCTACCAAAATTATACTGTTTATACGCTGCAGGTCGCAAATATTAAGATATTTTGATGAAATTTGGTACATAGACCTATGTTGGCCCAAAGCCTATTGATTTTGGTGAACCATGTCCATGTTTAGAACTAGTGCCCATATAAGGGTCCCCCCAAAATTGGCTTGGTTACAAACTGCAGGTCGCAAATATTAAGATATTTTAATGAAATTTGGTGCGCTGACTCACATTATAGAAAATTTTGACACGAGCCCCATTTTAACCCATTCGAGTTTCGGATCCAAACATTAGTTGGCTTTTACCCAGTCTGGTGTAGGGTATTGTATAGTCGGCATGCACGACTTTAACCTTTTAAAAACGAGTATCATTGGATTTTTCCTTTATAGCAACACACTGGTCTTCTCGAGGCAAAAAAATCGATATATCACATTTTAAAATCCGACTTTAAATGCCGAAGCTAAACGAAAAAATTACCCCTACGTTCGGGAAAAAATTTTTATTTTTTTGAAATTGCCTTGCAAAAATACTTCATATTGGAGGGTGTACGGCGAACTTTTTTTGAGGTACGGTCTAATATATGCATTCGGCAAATTTCTGCAATCAGAATTTAATTTAATGTTTAAGCCCCGATTACTGAATGTCCAGTTAAAATTAAGCCGACAGTTAAATTCAAATTTTATACAAAACATATAAAACTTTCACTGAAACAAATGTTTCAATCAAAGTCCCAGTTAAAGCCTAACTGGACATTCAGTAATCGGGCCTAAGTCGTATTAACTATTTCATTGGCTAGAAATTCTCTTTGTACGTTAGAAATCTAAACGTAGTACACTACTTTTCCCTATATTTAAGTGATTATGTGTACGTTGAAATATTTATGTATTGAGCAACAATATCAACTTTTTTCGAAGGGATAAAAAGAATTTTAGTTTATACTCTACTGCTTCTGTACTATGGACTAGAATCTAATTTTTATACTACACACTAAGTACTACGCGGACAGGGTATAATAAGTTTATGCTGATGTTTGTAAAACTAACAAATATTGCACACTCACTCACTAAGTTGCCGATCAACTCAGAATACCTTTTTGCGTAGATTTAACGATTTTACGGGTCGCAAATATTAAGATATTTTGAGTAAATTTGATAGTGCGATTTAAATCAACGCAAGGACGAAGCCTATTGATTTTGATTAAAATCGGTCCATATGTAGACCTAGTGCTCATACCCAGCAAAATATTGGTAATGACACCTCATTACTATCTGCATTACCCAAAATGATGAATCATTACCTTTTGCATTATTTTATAATATAAAATAATGACTTCCTAATAAGGGCCTATTGTATTCATTGTTTCTATATATATAAAATAATGACTTACTCGTAATAGTTTAAATAAGTACTTTTTACACAGTTAAATTTTATAAAAAATTTATTATATGTAAATATGTTTTATGTTTAAATTTGTATGACGTGTCCTAAAACTAAAACTTAAATTTTTCTGAATTTATTTCCTTAAGCTAATAGTATTTGCCTAACTCCTTATTTTTAAGAATCAAGTAAGCAATCTGATAACCACTTATAATTCAACTTTTTGTAAGCATGTGTGTAACCACTTATTATTCAAAACCTCATAACTACTTATTTCTCATTTTTTCGTAAGCGAGCGGGTAAGCGTGACTACTTATAAAAACGACCACGCCAAACAAAAATAATCAGTTTAGACGCCAAAAAATAAGTTGTGCGGAGCTATGAATTTTTATTATATAACCACTTATTTGGTAATGAAAGATTTTGCTGGGTATAAGACCAAATTGTAAATTTTAAAAAGGATCTCCTATCCCATTGTGTTTTGTTTCGTTTTGTTTTTGCGTGCGGTCTTTTACGTTGATGTTTTTTTTTTCTTCTTTTTCTTTATTATTCAAAGGGATTTAAGAGTAAAATATTCATATTACTGGATTATGCAATATAATTGTGATTTATGGTAACTGTAATCACTAGGACTTATGTCATTCATTGCAAATGTATGTGTGTTTGTATGTTATTGTAACTGACCACACATACACTCTTAATGCTATTAAATAGCATAATTATATAGGTGTGAGATTATTTAAATATTATATTAAAATTCAAAGAGATACAATACATTTAATCCTGATTTATCCTTTCATAATGTTTGTATTTTTCATAATTACATTTAAAGCAAACAAAATTTTGTTTTTAAGTCTTAAATACAATTCAATTATGTTCAGCTGTTAAATATAATTTACGTATATTTAGATTTAGAACAAGAAGTCTTTAAGGTGCGCCCAGTTCAAAGCCTTAATGACTTTAGATTTGTTACCTGCCAAAACAAAAACCTAATTTAAAATTTTTGGTATTCCTCAGATGTTTCTTGGGAACTGTAATGTTTTTGCTTAAAATATCTTGTAAACGATTTTATTTTTATAAGTCTGCAAACCATAGATAAGTTTTAAATGTACCTTCTATTAAAATTAATACCACTCCAAAATCTAGCTAAAAATCGAATTAAATCGATTTTCTAATTACCCTCATTTACATTACAGTTTTCTGTTCAGTTTTAATCAAAACTAGGGGGTTTCAGGCCCCAAAAACGAAACCCAAAACCGACTAAATTAACTAATTAAAATAATTAATTAATAATTAAATAAATAATAATTAATTAATTAAAATATTAAAGGGCTCAGCTCCTGTTTCTAAAATTTTACCCCTCAATTCATAAATGCTTTGTAAAGTTATATCAGGTTTACAAAACGTCATTTTCATACAAAATTTGTTCAATAAACCTCCTATCTCTATATATAAAAGAATAACGTGACTGACTGACTGACTGACTCAACATCGCCCAGCCCAAACCGCTGAAGCAAGGAAGTTGAAATTTGGTATGTAGGTTCCTCTTTCGGGGTAGACGTCCGTTGAGACGCCATTTTTGGAAATTCTTATCGGGAGGGGCAAAAAGGGTACCTTTTTCCAAAAAAGTACCTTTTCCCAAAAAAAGTACCTTTTCCCAAAAAAAGTACCTTTTTCCAAAAAAAGTACCTTTTTCCAAAAAAAGTACCTTTTTCCAAAAAAAGGACCTTTTTTCAAAAAAAGTACCTTTTTCAAAAAAAAGTACCTTTTTCCAAAAAAAAGTACCTTTTCCCGAAAAAAGTACCTTTTTCCAAAAAAAGTACATTTTTCCAAAAAAAGTACCTTTTTCCAAAAAAGTACCTTTTTCCAAAAAAAATTCATTTTTCCAAAAAAAGTACCTTTTTCCAAAAAAAAGTACCTTTTTTCAAAAAAAGTACCTTTTTCCAAAAAAAGTACATTTTTCCAAAAAAAGTACCTTTTTCCAAAAAAATAACTTTTTCAAAAAAAGTACCTTTTCCAAAAAAATTACCTTTTCCCAAAAAAAGTACCTTTTTCTAAAAAAATGTTCCTTTTCCCAAAAAACATACATTTTTTCAAAAAAATACCTTTTTCAAAAAAAGTACCTTTTCCAAAAAAAAGTACCTTTTCCCAAAAAAAAGTACCTTTTTCTAAAAACATTTCCCTTTTCCAAAAGAAGTACCTTTTCCAAAAAAGTACCTTTTTCCAAAAAACATACATTTTTCCAAAAAAAAAACACCTTTTTTAAAAAAAATACCTTTTCCAAAAAAAGTACAAATAAAGTACTTTGTAAAAACAGAGTATCTTTTTCCAAAAAATTTCGTTTTTCCAAAAAGTACCATTTAAAATAATATATAATTTCAAAAAAACTACTTTTTTTCCTCCCCCCACGGATATCTCCACTAAAACAAGGTTTCTTGATATTCGGCATAGACGTGCGCTAAGACGGGATTTTTGGAAATTCCTACCGGAACGGGCAAAAAGGGGAAAAGTCTCCCCATAAACAGTCTCACAAATTGGAAAAGTGCCTGCCCAAACCACTGGAGGTAAGAAGTTGAAATTTGGTATAAAGGTTCCTCCACTGTAGTAGACATCGACTAAGTTTGTATTTTTGGAATTCCCTACAGGATATCCCAAAAGGAAACTCGGTATGTGAGTTCCTCCTTCTATGTAGGCGTCCGCTTAGACGGAATTTCTGAAATTCCTATCGGGAGGGGAAATAAGGTAAAAGTCTCCTCCTGACGGCTTGCCCAATCCCTTTTGGCCAACCTAAAATTTTAAATATGTATTCCTTGGAGTAGGACTAACTCACCGGCAACGTAATTTTTCTATTTTGGAACAGGAACATAGTAAAAATGGTGGTTGAAAGGGAAAAATGTCCCCACTAACGGCCTGCCCAAACCGCTTAGGCAATGCAGTTGAAATTTGGTATGAATGTTCCTCATCCATTGCATATAGCCACGAAGATGGAATTTTTGTAAATTCCTAAAGGGAGGGGCAAAAAGAAGAAAAGCCTCACCTTGGGGGCCGGTAAAAACCCCTTCGGCTAGAAACCTGAAGCTTAAAATGTGGGTCCCTGGAGTGAGGGATAACTTATTAGAAAGATACTTTTTTGAATTTTGGATAGGGTCGTTATAAAATGGGGGCTCAAAAAGGGAAAGTTGCCCCTTAACGACCTGTCCAAACTGCTGGAACTAGGAAGCTGAAATTCGGTACTTAAGTTCCTCTCAGCCTGCTCAAACTGCTGGAACTAGGAAGCTGTAATTCCCTGTCGATGGATTTTCGGAAATTCCTACCGAGAGGGGCACAAATAGTAAAAGTTGGCTAGAAACCTGAAATTTAAAACATATGTTACTTGGAGTATGGGCTCACTTACCGGGAAGGTGCTTTTTGGACAGGGACATTGCAAAAATGGGGATTAATGAAGCGAAAAGTGCCGCTTAAAGGCCTGCCCAAACCGCTGCAGGTAGGAAGTTGAAATTTGGTATTAAAGTTCCTCCTCTATTGTAGACATCCGCTAAGATGAGATTTTTGGAAATTTCTACAGGTAGGGTCAAAAACAGGAAAGTCTCCCCCTTAACGGCCTGGCCAAACTGCTGGAACAAGGGATCTTAAATTGGGTTCCTTCTCCAACGTTGACGTCCCCTAAGATGGTATTTTTGGAAATTCATACCGGGAGGGGTAAAAAGGGAAAAAACTTCCCCCTTGACGGCCTGGCCAAACTGCTGGATATAGAGACCTAAAATTATGTATGTAGTAGGTTCCTCCTCCAACGCAGACGTCCTCTAAGACGGAATTTTTGGAAATTGCTACCGGGAGGGGTAAAAACGGAATAATTCTCCCCCTTGATGGCCTAACCAAACCCTTCGGCTAGAAACCTGTAATATATAATATGTTTTCCTTGGAGTATGGGCTAACTTATCGACAAGGCATTTCTAGGACTTTGGACAGGAACGTGGTAAAAATGGTGGTTCAAAAGGGGAAAATTGCCCCCCCCCCCCCTTAACGTCTGCGTCTTTAGCTAGAAACCTAAAACTTAAAGAACAAGTATATATGAAACACTAAAATTAAGAAACTAAATAGGAAACGAGTGGGATTGAAACACTACACAAGTGGAATGAAATCGATATAAACGTTGAACGAGTGGAATTGAAATTATAGACAATGCAAATGGATTGGAAGAGGGAATTACCTGTTCAAACACTATCAACGGAATATGAAACTTATGTAGCATTGAAACATACTCTCCAAAAAGTTAAACAAATTTTCTGAAAGAGAAAAAACCTTAGAAAAGGAATGGAACTTATATATTCCGATATTTAAACTTCATGTAATGAAGCACCGGTGGAAGAAACCGACGCAGTAAATTTTCCAACCGAATTTGTGAATTTACTTGAATTGCCAGGTCTACCTTTACATAAACTGGAATTAAAAAAAAAACTTTAAGACACGCTAACAACGTAGCTTTGCCCGCTATTTTTAATATTATAAAATGCTTTCCAACCCTGCTTTACGTTATTTATTTTCATTCAAAACACAAATGAACAAAACTACTTTCGGGTCTATCTACCTAAGTTCGCACTTTACCAAATTATCTTAACATACACACGTATATTGCAATTTATTATGGATTCATTACTAACAATCCACTTTCACGAGAAAAAGTGATCAAATATTTATTTATTTTAAACCCATTGTTGTGCAGAATTATTTATTTGTGGTGGCTGGGTGAAGGCTTTAAATAAAAAAACTTTAAATAAAAAAACGAATTTAATAAAAATTGTGGGGGGGCGTGCCTTAACCTTTACGGCACGCTAACAACGTAGCGGGATGCGCCCGCTAGTAATTTTATACAGGGTTTATGAATTTCGGGGTTAGTATTTAGTTTCTCCATTAAATATTACATTCTCTCCATTAAATATTACATTGAATTACTTTTTATTTTTGCTATTACATAAAAGAAGGCTTAACATAAAAGAAGACTTATAAAACTGCCCCAAAAATTCAAGTGGTTTATCAAGGATATATGGGTTAATAAGAGATGACTATTTGGAAGCATTATTTCTCACTTTGTTCGTGATAGGTCTTCATCGCACTATGCCAATGGTTGAAAAGATTTTCTTCGTCAGAGAAATTTCAATTAAAAATCTATTTTAATTGGATTTTTAACTCATATTCTTAAGTTTTCTTAAACAATTACGGTAGGTCTCATGCTGTGCAGTTAACTTTAACTTAACTATTAAAATAAAATGTCTAAAAATTGTATACAAACAACAACAAATTTTTCGGATAATTATTACATAACTCTTAAAACTTCAGTGTGAGATCCACCGTAAAAGTTGATTATTTATTTATTAATTTTATCACAAAGTGAAGCCAGATGTTGGAAATGCTCTTACAATTTTCATATATACTATTGTTGAATGCTGGAAAAACGCATATTATGAAACCGGATTTTCGAAAATCTAGCTTTTCGCTACAATCCGGTTTAAGCTAGATTACGAGCATAATGTAAATAAAACTTTAGAGAATCAAGAAAATTTAAATATTTTCTGATTTCCAAAAAGTACTTTTACTAATACTTACAATTTTGGTTTATGTCATGCAAGTTCTTATTATTTGTGATCACAGATTCATATAGACTACGCGACTTTCTCTAAATATTTTAAACATTTTTCTTTGTTTTATACCAATATTGACGACATGAGATGGCAAAATAAAATATAATACTCATATTTCTATCTGACGTATTAGCCAGAAGGTATAAGACTAGGAGATGCAATACTTATTTATCGGACCGCACATCAGTCCGGACATAGGACAAAACAATTACGGCATTATGTCAAGGTGGCTCATATGTATATAATATTGTTTTCGCTGAACAAAACTTAAAGTGTGGAAAAAGAGGTAACAAAACTTTAAATTAGGAGAAAGAAAAAGAAAAATTTATGAAATATATGAAATTTAAAAATTTTAGGAATGCAATTTAAATATTGGGTGTATAACTTAAAATTGCGGGACTTTTTGCAAAATTTGGGGATTTATTGTGAAACATTGGTACAATATAAATTTGTTCAAAGTATTGGCCATCGTTAGCTATCTTTCTGGCAACATATGGATTCCGCGCTAAAAGAACTGCTAATTTTTTGAAGCCAACAACGGATCAAGCCAATTTCGGATCCCCGAAACAAATGGTAGTCGTACGGGGCAAGGTCTGGACTATAAAGCGGGTGAGGCAAAACTTCCTAACCACTACTTTGTAAATAGTTTTTAACCGGTATTGCAACATGGCCGAGCGTTGTCATGATGGAATATTACGGCTTCATGTCTGGTCGCATATTCCGGGCGTTTTTCGTCAAATTCTCGCTTAAAATGAATCATTGTGTTCGGTATAGGGCCCCTGTGACCGTCTTGCCCGATTTTAGTAGCTTATAATAGATGGGACCCTTCTGGTCCCACCAAATATAGAGCATTACGCCAAAAGCATTGGCGCCATGGATATTCGGCTTTGGCGTTATTTTGGCTGATTGGCCACATCCCCAGTAATGATTCGATCAAAAATGGTTTATTTTATGGCATTTAAGCAGCATTTTCGACATGTAAAACCGTCTTTCAACGCCCATCGGTTTTCATCCTTGCTTTTGGATGAATCCTACTGCTTGCAAACATTTTTAAATTACTGCTTTAGTGACTCCCAATGATTTTACAAGTTCTTCTTGAGTTTGATAACAATCTTCATCGAGTAATGCCTCCAATTCATCATCCTCGAACTTGTTTAGCTGACCTGGGTGTCCTCCGTGTCAAATCACCACTTCTGAACCCCACAAACCATCTCTCGCATGTTGAAATCGATGGCAAATATTCAGGAAAAGCTTCGGTCAACAATCGATTTGCTTCAGCTGCACTTTTACCAAAAAAAAAAAAACTTTGTTGTTAACACTCATTCAATGACTAAGTGAGAATAAATGACATATGTTTACCCTCCACAAACCATGTGTAAAAGATACCAATACTTATTTGCGATATTTTCATATTTTTTTTATTATCTTTATGGTAATTCTAATATTTTCTAAAAATGTTATTATCATTTTTACTTTCTGACACTTTCTTGTAATTTTTCGTTCGACTTTGTGATACCGGTATTAATTTTCTATCCTATGTTGCGTCCGATGTGCGGTACGATAAGGATTGGTACTCCTATTCTTTTGCCCTTCTGGGTAGTAATGGAAAATTTTAAATTATTATAATCAAAAACTCTATCTAGGCATTAAAATGCATTAATAATTTATTCCTTAAACTAATATAAGAGTTTTAAAAATCTATAAATCACAATTATTTGATAAGGTTATGAACTTTATTGGAAAGCAGAAAAAACAAATCCAATTTAATATGATGGATAATTTTTTCCAAATATAAAACATAAAGCATGAAACCGTGACTTTCACATGAACCTAAGGGCAGCAACTAGTCACAGTGCATTTACAGTGTTGCCAGTTTAGTGGGTTTCGCTATATTTAGGGGAATTCCATTTGGGGGAATTTTTAGTGTGCAGAGTACCGATTTCGAATAGTTTGTGAAGCTGTGAAGAGGTAAAAAATATTTTTCACTCATTTAAAATTAATGATAACAAATGACGGTGAAAGAACAATATGTTTGGGGGTTCATTTCAAGGATTTTTCGCATCAATATCAAAACATGTAATAGATGTGATAAAATTTATACCTTATTTAATTTATTTTTACATACAAATTTTTTAAAAAATATAAATTCATAGTTTCAATTAAATCACTAAAAATAAATCTATTAAAATCAATTTTGTATAATTTTTAATTGAAGACAGTTACTTTTTAAAATTATTTTTCTAAATAATTAGTATGTTAATTTTGGCGTTTTTTTTTTTCATTTAGAACTCTTAGATCTAGAGTATTTTTAAATAGTTTAGGGGAATCTTAAAAATTACCTGGCAACACATTATGGGCAATGTATAAACAAAGAGACGAATATACGAACTAAATGATTGACTACAAACAACCAACATGTAAACGGAATTTAACTGTATAGTATTTACAGTTATAAACAAGCGATTGCAAAAAGTTGTAATAATCTCTGCAAAAAATGTAAGAAAACAAATTGTTAAAATAATATGTAGTTACCAAGGATTTTGTTCATTGTAATATCACTGTTAGTCTAACCTTTTGTGAGGTAAAATACCTATAAATTAGGGATAGTCAATTTTTTTCGTCAAAAATCGTATAACCTCTTGAATACAACATTTAGAATGTGATGTAACTAAAGACCGCTACAAATGTATTTAAAAATAAATAAAACTTCACTTGAAAAAAGGACCACTATTATTTCAATAATTCAACTAACATTCTAATATGTTTTTGGCTGTTAATAAAAATAAACCAGAAATTAGTCAAAAAAAAAAAAAATTAGTTTCATTAATAAAAGTGACTTACATTTATTTTGTTTATTTTTTTTAATAATAATATCAAACTATAATACATACAACTAAAATAAAGGAAAGGAAGCTAAATCTACTTATTTGCTTTTGCATTCTGGTACGACTTTCTATATTCACTGCCATAACATCACCTCTATTTCTGGTACAACCCATCGTGAAACATTAGTTAGTAGTTGAACATATCGCTCAGTGCCTTGAATGTGCGATGGAATTTTTGGGTCAGGCAGCGGTGGATCATCAGACTCTATATAATCCAGTAAATGTTCGTATGGAATGCCTGCATTAAATGGAGGCTCGGAAAATATTCTGTCATCATCTAAGCTAACTAAATTAACATAATCTGTGCAATCGAAGTTAATTGAATGCTAAGTTTAGTTCGGTCATAGAGCTGGTCACGATAGTGCAGAATTTTTTTATGGCTCTTTCGCGTACAACTTTTCTGTCATCAAACATCATTGACAATAAATCATTTTCGGAATTGACTTTTTTAAAATTTCTCGTAAGTTATGTGGTAAAAACTGAGTTGACCTGAAGTAGGGCATACACGTTCAATATTATGGATAAATTTTTGATTGTTTACAAAATAATTGAAGGTCTGTAGAACAGACCAGAGATACAAGCTTAAAATGGTCGGCGGCGATTGATTTTTAGAGTTGAGCCGCAAACGCATCGCCGGCGGCTGGCTTAAAAAAAAATAGTGTCGACTGGCGGCAGCTAACCGGCTAACGTCGGATAAAATGGTCCATTTTCCAAGAATTTAACCCTCTAACCGGCAAGCCCGCCTCCGGGCGGGGTATATTAAATTGACCAGAAATGCGCCAAAGGATTATTTTATAATAAGAAATTATGCTTTTTCAACAGAAAACAAAATTTATTAAATTTTTTGTGAAGACTTTTTTTGTATACAATGCACGGTTTGGAAGCGAGAAAGTGTCAAAGATAAAATTTCGTAAAATTTCAAAAATTAAATATTTTAAAACAACCAAGATTTTCAAAAATCTTAAAAACATATTTAAATTGACTAAAACAATTGATAGTAATCATGAAGTAAGATTGGAGCTTAAGCTATTCAAAAAGTTCCTTACTTTGGTCCAAGGACGCACAGGATTCCATAAGGATACCTTTAAAGGACATCGCCTTAACTTCAAAACGAATAGACGGATTTTTATGAAATTTGGTAAAACGATAATATTTGGTATAGGTAGCAAAGTTTATAAGTTTGAATAATATAAATTGAAGTTTTGATGCGTTTTCGCTCAATTTCGCGTTTTTCGAAAAACGAAAATCGCTACATCCTCTTAAGTAACAGCACAAAAAATGTAATTTTTTCACCCTTAAACTATCTTAGCCCATTTCGCCTAAAGTAAGCAACGAAAAAAAATTTTGTAGAAGAACTTAGTGTTTATTTTTCGTGAGGAACACATGGTATAAATTTCATTGAAAAAAAGCTTAGGCCGGTTAGAGGGTTAAATAGGTATGTACACGCAAAAAAAGCAACTGCAAAAATATCGAAATCAACTTTGTAATTTTTTATAGGTACACTTAAATTAATACGTCAGTAGAAAAATCTGTCAAACCGGTTTCAAATCGATTTGACTAAGTTTTAACACATTTTTAGTTGAAGCTTTGATTTAAGCAAAGATTTTAGTTATCTTCATTTAACACTATACTAAAAATCCGCAGTACTTTAACTAATTTTGAGTGTTAATTTTCAAAATTATTTAAAACTAACTAATTTGTTAAATTTTACTAAATTTATTGTTAAAATATAATATTTTCATGTTACTATTATTACCCGGTAGATGGCGCCACCAATGTATCCGAAGTTTTAAAAATGACGCCATTTCTTTCCCTCCCGATTTCTAAAAATGGCTCATATCTCGAAAACTAAGAGAGATAGATCAAAATTTATGAAAATTTCGACTACCTCTAACCGTGTAATACGCCAAAAAAGGGGCTATCTGTATCCAAAAATGAACCTTGGCTGTGCCTTGGATCCTCGGAAATTTTTAATAAAAATTTTCCACTTCATAAAATGGCCCATATCTCGAAAATTAATAAATGAATAAATTCTACGACTCAGTATAATTACAGATAAAACTGTAGTTTTACAAATTTTTTACTTAAATTGATTTGTTAAATTTAACAAAAAAAGGTGTTAAAATCAACAAATTTTATTGTAAGCCAAAAATAGGAATACATTTTGTTAAAGTAACAAATTTAAGCCAACAGACTTATTATTTTGAGTGTAGTTTTCCGAATTTATAAAAATTGAGTTTATATTTCACAATGTCGATAAAATTATACATACATTTGTTAAATTTTACACAATTTATTGTTAAAATATGAGATTTTCATCTTTCTGCCATCACCTATTAGATGGCCTCTCCAGTATATCCGATGTTTTAAAAATAGCCCTATTTCTAGGAATACATTTTGTTAAAGTAACAAATTTAAGCCAACAGACTTATTATTTTGAGTGTAGTTTTCCGAATTTATAAAAATTGAGTTTATATTTCACAATGTCGATAAAATTATACATACATTTGTTAAATTTTACACAATTTATTGTTAAAATATGAGATTTTCATCTTTCTGCCATCACCTATTAGATGGCCCCTCCGGTATATCCGATGTTTTAAAAATAGCCCTATTTCTCCCCCCCCCCCCCGCTTTTGAAAATGATACATATCTACTAAACTAATTGAAGTAGACCAAAATGGAAATGAAACTCGACTATTCCTAGCTTTACCTCACCCAGAGCTTTGAGAATTTAATTCTTTAATTCAGTTTTTGAATTCTGAATTAAAAATTCCATGAATTAATTCACTAACGACTATTTAGTGAATGGAATTACTTCATATTTGTGCTCGTTCGATTTCCTTTTTTACGAATTAATTAATAGAGCTTTGAAGAGTTAATTCAAATGTCTAAGGAAAGGCAAGTGATGCAAGTGAAAACGTTGATGGAAAGGCGTCAGAAAAATTAAAAATTTTGTAAAATAAAAATAATAAAAATTTGTATATAGTTTTATAATAATCTTAATCTTAAAAAATACGGTTATAAAATGGCTTTTATTTTTAAAATTGAATGACTGTTTCATCAGTTTTATTTTTTGGATTTTGTGATGGACATTTTTTTCAAACGCAATCCCTTTAATGCGGAAACCTGTAGAATTGTAGTATCAACAAAATCGCCTGGTTGGGCAACCGCCAGTTTGATGCAAAACATTTTAAAAATCAACGATATCTCAAAACAAGAAAGTTTAACTTTTCAAATAATTCATATACATAATAAACAAATTTTAAAAAAAATTAATATATTTGCATTTTTCTATCTATAAAATAGGCTAAGCCGATTATTGTCGGCGGCTGAATCGGCTTAGCAAAGGTGTCGGCTGGCGGCGGCTGACCGGCTAAAGTCGGCTGGCTTCTATCTCTGGTGCAGACCCTATATTCAATGTTTAGTACCCTATATTGAATGTTTATCAATTAAATTGAAAAATTCAAAATGTTTTGGATTTTTGTTTTTCATATTGAAAAGTGTGTGGCCAAATTGAAATGTTAGTTTTTTTTAAAATTTGTTTTTTGTTGTTGAAATATAAATAAATAAAATTAAAAAAGCATATAAATTATTGCAAAATAAAAACGTATTCACTCTTAACTTGGTTTTATTTTAAAATCTGCAAAATTTTGCAATTTTTCATAGGATGGAAAATTTCTTTAAAAAATTTTTAAAAAACTTGAAATTGTAGATTTGAAAACAGTGTTTAAAAATCTTGACCTACTTGGCACTAATTTAAAACGAGTTAGAAAAACATAAAATCAAAAATACTTCTTATCTGAGTTCACGGTAACTTATAAAAAAAAAAAAATAAATTCTTGGTAATCTAGAGGTCGAAAAAGGACTATTCTTTGAGCTGGTTGTTTTAAAAATTTCATTTAACATCCCTGACAAGCATACAACATAGGAAATGAAATATAGTCAAAACTATCCTCAGTGCATTTATTTAAATAAACCTTTTGATGTTTTGACTTAAAACACATGTAACAAAATTTGGAAAAATCAACTCATTCCTTATTATTTATCCATTTTTAAAACGTATGTGTTTTCTTTAAAAAGGATATAGTGCAAATGTGTTTGCTCGCGTGTTTAACTACAAAATGGTTTATATTTACAGTCTAATTGTATCATGCAAAACCACATATAGATACATATGTACATATATATTCTTTATTTGGAACTATTAGCTTTATTTAAATAAGTGAGTAAATTGACAATGTAGTAGAAAATGACAAAATGTTTTCGGGGGAAAAAATTAATTAAAACCAGAGTTGGCAGGCAATACCGCTAAAATACCGTTATCAATTCAAAACCCTTTCAACTGAATACCGTTTCCGCTAAAATACCGTTACCGAAATAATCGAAAAACCGTTATCCTTAAAATACCGCTACCGAAATAACTGAAATACCGTTATCCCTAAAATACCAATACCGAAATAAATGAAATATCGATACCCTTAAAATACAGTTACCGAAATAAATGAAATACCGTTATCACTAAAATACCGTTACCGTTATTTATTGGTAGACGGTTATAGCCAAGAAAAGTTAATGTGGATATTCAAAATGAGAAGCGATTTAATACAGCTCAATGGGAATAGATTTCCTACGAATGCAACCAGATTATGCTCCCTTTGCAACATGAGAGAAATAGAGAATATTGTACATTTTATTGGCCAGTGCCCCGTGTGTAAAGATATAAGAATTATTTACTTCGGAAAGGGTTTTCTAGATGAGGCTGAAATTGTAAACATACATACTTAATGGTATTCTAAAAAATTGGAAAATTTTAATTGAATATATAAAACATTGCGTAAACTACAGAAATCAGTTATTATTTGAATTTAATTATTAAGAAAAATATGTATGTGTAATTAATTTGCTATTTTTATAATATCAATAATATCGGCTGGCGACATTATGTCATAGCCGTATGAACAAAATATTTATAATTTATTTTTATAATTTATAATTTAAAATTTTATATTAGTGAATACTTCAGAACATGTAAAATAATATATATGGATGAAATCAAAAAATGTGATAAATTTTTGGGCCAAATTTGTGAGAAGCAAAAAGTGTTAATATTTTGGTTTTTTCTTAATGGAATCAGTAAGTTTAGTCATTATAAACCTAATTGCAAAAAATCTCTTCTACAAGTTGTCGCAATAACTTTTTTTGCACAATTTTAATTTTTTTTGTTGTAACGGAGTTTACATTTTTGCAAGCAAAAGATATAACAAAAAAAAAAAACTGGGTACGAATTTTTTTCAATTTATTAGTTTTTCGTATTTGGGGTTTCAACTTGCTTTCCAATGATATATATTTGTGTTTATCAAATTGGCGGTTTCGCGAATAAAAACAGAATTCATTCCCCGAAAAAAATTTTAATTTTTTTTAATTTTGTATTTTTGGTCCTTTTAAATGCTTTTCAAAAATATAAAATTTTTTAAAATCCAAACAGCGGTTGCGTAGTTACAAAATAATATATTAAAAACATAATATTTCACGATCAAAAAATTATTAAATTGTATGAAACAAATTTAATTTGTCAAACTAATGTCAGTAATGACTCGAAATATCGATTAAAAACCAATGAAATGCATAATCAATCGTTTTTCGCTCCAGCAGCTTAGGGTAAAAAACTGATAACTTTTTTTGATTTGACGCAAAATTATTAGTTGAATCGTCTTTTGGCGCATAAATATTAGTTGAATCACCTCTGTTTATTGTTATTTTAAAATATTTTAAACATTTATCTACATTTATTTGAATGAAATTTGATGCAAACAATTGTGGTTACGGAGTTTACATTTGGTTACTTTTTTCGTTTTCTTTCAGAAACGCTTTGTCAGAATTTTTTTTCCGAAACAAAATCGAATGATGCCTACAAGGTGAATCCAAATATGACATTGTTTTTCTTACTCGTTAAATAGTTTGGTGTAAAAATTAGGAACGGAGTTTACAACATTTTTTCAAATCTTATTAAAGACATCCTTTTTCATCTCGAGAATGTTACATGCTGCAGAAAAGCTTCAAGTCTGTTGTACTGGAGGATTACTTACAGTCCAACGACCATTTGAGTATAAATAACATTATACTTTTCGGAATATAAATAATAGATAACTCCAAAATTCTGGTATATGCATTTTTATCAAAAATTATGACGAAAAATCGTTACAGAGTTGAAGTCGTGATAGCTAAGATATACGAAAAAGTTTGTAAAATGTATTAATTTTTATTAAAAACGGCACTTTTCCTCTTCATAAAAATTCTTACAGTTAGTGTTTAGCGTTATTGGTTATTTAAATATAAGCTATTAAAGTTAAAAAACCTTATGAGTTACTTGTTACGGAGTTTACATTTGGCCTATAAAATTGGTCACAAATTTTATGTATTAAACAAAAATTGTTCAGTTTGTTATAAATTTTGTAAAACAGGTGACAATGCGCTGATATATATCGAAATATGTAACTCAAATGTAATCCATGCATTAGAAATTCGGTGGTTACACGGTTTTTATCACATTTTTTGATATCACCCATATATTGCTTAAAATTATGAAAATAAAGAATACTACTACTACTACTTATTTTCAATTTTTTGCTTTTGGTAATTGCACATGATAACTAAAATACCGCTAACCTTAAAATAACGATATCGAAATAAAAGAAATAGCGTTACCCTTAAAATACCGTTACCGAAATAATCTAAAATAGCGTTACCCCGACTGATAACAGCATAATTTCGGTTACCATTCATGATTAAAACATAAAACTATTATGTATATAAATTTACAATCAGGTATAAACTGTACAGAATTAAATCATGCTCTATGTAAGTCGCTCAACTACTGTTAAACATTCTCTCGATGGCTCTGCCTAACATTTAAAAAAGTTAAATTGGAGTTAATGGGTGTATTTTTTTATTAGATTGTTACACTTTTTGTATATTTATTGACATAAACTGTATCGCACACTTTCTATTAAATCTTCCTAAAATCTCTGCCAGATGTAGAGATGAAAGAACACTATTCCAGCTGGTTAGGACAAAAATAAATACTTGTAAATAGCTTAAAGCATTCACAGTAGAGCTTTCAGAGTTGGGGGTTTCCTCTAAATCTAGCATATTCCTCTACTATATTGAAAACAGGTTGGATAATCAATTTAACTCTTGCAGGGTTTTTTGTTTAATTCTAGAAACTTTTGAATCGAACCACTTAATAACATGCAATATACTATATTAGCATCCATTTAAATCCTCCACAAATTGTTTGTAATCATTGAAATAGATTTTTTGTATTTTGTTTATTTATTTTAATACTTATCCATATAAAATATATAAAAACTTATATTTATTTTTTTAACATACATCGACAAATACAGTGATAAATACAAAGAGAAAAAGCTGTATTTATATTTGTATAGTGTTCAAAGTTATGCTGGCCCAGATGTAAATGATGAGTTTGTGTAAATGACTGATTGACAAAATCATACGAGTGAATACTTCATTCTACAAAAAGATATTGGAAAGGCACTTATTGAAATAAATCTAATTACATACTTCCAAGCAGCATAAAACATAAAATGGAATATAAGCAAATTTTGCCTCCTACATTCGAAAAATTCCTTAAAAATATTTGTCACCCTAATAATTACATACTACATTCATCCTCATAAACAGATAGTAGAGAAACATTGGCATATGAAATCCGATACGATATCATATACTCGTATTTGTATTATCATCATTGTTATAGTGGTAGTGTATCTATCGATTTTTATCTAATGTTAAGGATAAATGAACAAATAACTTTTTTCGATTTAAGTTTTTTGTTTGTTGTTTTTATATCTTTTTCTATTTTCGATTTTGTTCCTTTTACATTTTTTTTTTATTTTTATAGCACATAAACAAACAAAATCATATGCAAGTTTTTCCATCAAAATGACATGTGAACATATAGTAATTTATCAATCAGAGGATACTAAAAACTTTTGTGGGATATGCTTAAGGATTTCTTTTTTTTATATTTATCATTATTGAGATGGTCGTATGATACCAGAAACTATGTGTCACGTGCTGTTAATGTTTGTATTTTGGTATAGTAGGAATTACGATGGTAAATGTAGGATTTAGTTCGACTTAATAGTTTAACTATAGTGGAATTATATTAAAATTTTAAAATATTCTTTCAACTATTTATGTCTGAGGATATTTAATAGAATTATCCAAAAAATTAAAGTGAATTTTAGCTGTCTCGAATAGGCTTAGATTTTTTGTTTGCATACATATAAAAAAACTGATATGAAATTGGTGGCGACTGGATAAAGAAAAGTTGCGCCGGAGATAGAAAAAAAAACTTAAGTTTTTTTCACAAATTTTGTTATTATACCCTACACCACTATGTGGTCAGGGTATTATAAGTTTGTGCTGATGTTTGTAACACCAAAAAATATTTGTCCTAGACCCACCTTATAGTATACCGATCGGCCCAGAATTTTTTTTTATTTCGATTTAACGATGTCCGTCCGTCCGTCTGTCTGTCCATGCATTCTTGTGCGCACTCTACAGGTCGCAAATATTAAGATATTTTGATGAAACTTGGTACACCAACTTATGTCGGCACAAGGACGACGCCTATTGATTTTGGTGAACATCGGTCCATGTTTAGACGTAGTGCCCATATAAGCGTCCTACCAAAATTATATTTTTTATACGCTGCAGTCGCAAATATAAAGATATTTTGATGAAATTTGGTACACCGACCTATATCAGACCTAGGACGAAGCCTATTGATTTTGGTTAACAGCGATCCATGTTTAGACCTAGTGCCCATATAAGCGTCCCCCCAAAATTATATCGTTTATACACTGATAGAATTTTGTGCATAGTATTAATGAATTTGTTCATTAATTCAATGATTTTTTTCATTGAAAAGTCCCCAAAGAACGCGTTCATTAGATCAATGAAACGTATTCATTAAATGAAAACTAATTGAAAAAAATTTATATTTTTTTTGCGTTACTTTTTTATTTATTTTTATTTTATTAAATTTTATTTGTACATATATTTCTTTTTCGTTTTTGTCGTTTTATAACGTTTTCGATATCTCCCTGACGTCGACTTGAACCCGCAATCACCAGAATGTAAACATTATCGCGTTACCGATTGATCTAAATTGCCAAAACAAAATGATGTCATTATTTGGACTTTTATATTTAAATAATTTCAGTTTGCAACCCTATCGTTCATTACTGGAACATATACCTATTTTAGTAATTAGCAAATAAAAATTATAGCATATCTTACGGGTTAGTTGAAAATATATAATGAAAGTATTCATTAAATTAATGAATTTTTCATTAACTCAATGAACTTTTTTCATTAAATCAGTGAATTCAAATTAATGAAATCGATTCATTAATAGTATGAACGAAAATTCTATCAGTGTACGCTGCAGGTCGCAAATATTAAGATTTTTTGATGAAATTTGGTACACAGACCTATGTTGGCCCAAGGACGAAGCCTATTGATTTTGGTGAACACCGGTCCATGTTTAGACCTAGTGCCCATATAAGAGTCCCCCCAAAATTGGCTTTGTTACAAACTGCAGGTCGCAAATATTAAGATATTTTAATGAAACTTGTTGAGCTGACTCACATTATAGAAAATTTTGACGCAAGCCTCATTTTAACCCATTTGAATTTCGGATCCAAACATTAGTTGGCTTTTATCCAGACTGGTGTAGGGTATTGTATAGACGGCATGCCCGACTTTAACCTTTTTACTCGTTTTTGCAATTTTGATTTTTATTAAAATTTTTTTATTCGTTGCCATATATGCGGGCAAGGCAAGGCAACATCAATTTATGAAAAATAATAATATATATCAGTTTTTTCTATCCCTCATACATATCCCAGCGTCCTCCTTCGGTATTCCCATAGCACTTAACCCCACCGAAGTAAAATAATATAACAGGGCTAAGAACTAAAAAAGCTTCAACAAAGTTCGCCAACTCTTCAATAGATGGCGCGCAACAACTGTTTAATGATTCAACCTTTCGCGCAATTACAGTGTTGCCACATTTGAAGCCCTTTATCTTTCACCACCTTGCGCTGCTCCACTATCCCATTTCCAAAGGAAGCAACACGTTCATTAATAGGAAGAATTCCTTGAGTATTGCTTCTCTTAAAAAAATATATACAAAATTAAATGTGACCCAATATTAAAAATATTTTCAATTTATTTTAGATCAAATTATTTACTATATCGAGTCAAAAAAATGTATGTCGATTTTAGTACACACAATTATATAATAACTCAATGCAAAATTCAGAAGCTGAGCTTATATGTTCAATTGAGGATTTCTAATGCCCCGGACTGTTTCTTTTTCTGGGATACGAACATTTTAATGTTTATTTGAGTTAACATTTTATTTTTATGAACATTTTTAAATAAATTAGGAAATTAGGGTATTATTGTCAGCACATGGTAAGATTTTTCGCTTAAATTTTAAAGGGTTCTTCAACAGGTACGCTACAAAAGTAGAAAGACAGGGACAGCAAACGACGCCATATTTCTTGCCGCTCTTTTGACATTTCTCTTCAGTAAGGTTTGCCATTTCATGATGGAAAGATATACGAGCCAACAATGAGTCGAAATTATTAAAATTTACTACCGACATTCGGAGTCAGTGGCCTCAACGTTAAGAGCGCTACGTCCAATTTATGGTCGTCATAATGAATGGCTTCGTCAATAAACAAAATATGCGTTATTGGTCAGACAGCAATCCACACGTACTCCATGAGTCATCATTGCATCCCGAAAAAATTACGGTTTGGTGCGGTTTATGGGCCGGCGGCGTCATTGGGCCGTACTTCTTCCGTGATGATCAAGACCGGCACGTTACTGTGAATGGGAATCGCTACCGTTCAATGATGACCGAATATTTTTGGCCCCAATTGGATGATATGGTCTTGGAGGACATGTGGTTCCAAAGGACGGCACCACAAGCCACACAGCGAATGTCACAATCAATTTATTGCAAACCAAGTTTGGAGAACGTGTTATCTCACGAAATGGTCCAGTCGATTGGTCGCCTCGGTCGTGCGATTTGACGACGTTGGACTATTTTCTGTGGGGCTACGTCAAATCTATGGTCTATGCCAACAAGCCAGCGACGATTGATGAACTTCACGCGATTATCGGCCGATTTATGCTTGCAAACCGTCCAAAATTGGTTTCAGCGTCTGGACTTCTGCAAGCGTGCCCGTGGTGGCCATGGAAAAGAGATCGATTTCCATACATAATGGCATCAAACGTACTTTCACAGGAATATAGAATTTCATTGATATCCAAAATCGTTTTTGTTTTATTTAAAAAAACTTTTGTAGCGCTCTTATTGAAGAACCCTTTACTTAACTAATTGCATATGTATTTCTACACTGTATATTATAGAAAAATTACACTATTTATTGTGATTTGCCATATTTTTGGGAAAATTTATTTTATATACTTATTTATGCAATTGAATGAGACCAAATGTAATGAATGAGACCAAAGCTGCGATAAAATTGGATGAAATTATATTAAGTAAAATATTTATTTTATTCGTTCATATATAATTAGATTAAAGCATTTTTCGGATTAAATTTTATATAATTTAGTTTGACGCCAAATAAAAAAAAAATATGATACTGAATATATTTTTTTCACAGGTTTAATGTTTTTATTAAAATATGTTGTCTTACGTACCGCTCAAATAAATGTGAAACATTTAAAAAGTATTTTGTATGTGTTTGCAGTATAATATGGAATATTTACTTATACTTTTGGCCATTTTGATAAATGTTGCAAACCGACAACAGAATAACTAAAATACGACAGTAAAATAAATTGTTAAACCAACACATAACATAGTAGCTAGATATGGGACAAAACTTATTGTTTTTCCAACGATTTCGTATTGTTTTTAATCCAAATACAGTTGAAATGTGGGAAAAAAATCTACGACTGCCAATAAAAGGACAAAAATATAATAGAATATCGATAGAATAAACAATAAACTATGACTACCAAAAATTTTCATAAAAAATAGAACTAAACTGAATTGAAATTTTTTATAAGTTCAACAATTTGCCGAGATTTTCAGTCAATTGTTACTGACAAAGATAAATGGTTAAAACATTTAGGTATGTAAATGTTTGTAATGTGTTTGCTAATGGAACTACAGCCATCATACACTGAAAGAATTATCCTTCATGATATTAATGATATAATTTCATAGAATTTTTTTCGTAGAACCAATGAAGAATTTCATTATGTATATAATATTTAATTAATATTATGAAATTCTTCATAACTTTTCTATCATAAAATTTCATAATTTCATTAAAAAAATTCATTGAATTTCATAAATTAGATCTCCTTAAATTTAATGAAAATGTTCTTTATATATATGAAATTGTTCAATAGTTTTTACTTTTTTTTAATTTTTTTTATAAAATATCGTCCTTAGAGAATAATCTTTTATAATTTTTATATTTTTTTAAATTAATTTTTTATTATTAATTTTGGACTGTGAAACTTTTTTATAAATCATATTAATTTTTTCGAAACTTTTTTTTATGAAACTTTTTAATTTAATGAATTCTTTCTTTAGATATAATTCGTACATCCGTAAAATATGCTACGATTTTATTACGCCTTTTGCATTTGCTAAGTACTTTTTATTTATCCACTAGTGCTGGTAAAAATATGAGTAGTGGGTATCGAGTATCTAGTATTTGTCTTTTTTTTGGGTTCGATACTCAAAACTACTACTCGATAATTTCAGAGTTGCATTTTGGACAGACAAAATATATAAAAATGTGACTGCGCTAAAATATTTACCACAAAAATGTGACTTTGCTAAAATATTTGTCACAAAACTCTGCTAAAAAAAAAAAAATTAGAAGTAAAATATTTAAAATTATATGTTAAAAAACTATGAAAAACGCAAAGAATAGTTGATGAAAAAGTTTAAAAATATGTATATAAATTTAAATATTGAATTACCTTAAACATTTTCAAAAAATTTTACTAAAAAAATTTAAATTTAAAAACCGTTAAAAGTATCGAGTAGTATCGAGTATCCAAATCAAAAATATCGAGTTGTATCGAGTATTGAAAAGTAACCAAATTTACCAGCACTATTATGCACTCCAGCTTAGCAACGACAACAACCAACTATAATAAATAATAGTAAATGAAATTGCTTCATAGATTTTATGAAGCTCTTCTTTGTTCATTGATAATTCTCTCAGTGTATATTATTTTTCCTATATATAAAATAATAATGTGACTGACTGGTCCACTGACTCTTTTAACATCGCCCAGTCTGCACCGTATAAGCTAAAAACTGAAATTTGGTATAGAGATTCCTCTTTCGGCGTAAACGTCCTTTAAGACGGAAAGTATCTCCTTAAGGTCCTTAGGCTAATTTACTAACAAAGTTATATTTGGAATTTTCTCCAGCAACGTGGTATAATAAATTTAAAAGTGTAATAGTATCCCCTTGGCAACCTGTCCAAATTCTTTAGTTGGAAATCTGAAATTTTAAATGTATGTCTCTTCTCTGTTGGTTTAAAACTACCGGTAACGAAGTATTGGGCTTTTAAGTAATTTGTAAATATTGATTTTAGATATACACACATTGCAAAGATGTTTTTAAAATTCTGTTCTATATTTAAAGATGTTTTGTATAGATTTACAAATGTGTGTTTGAAAATTTCTTTTAAATTTTTCCATAAATTTATTCTATGATTTATTAGAACTGCAATCTTATATCTGATGTAAAATATTGTACTACATTCTAAACATTTTTAGTAATTGCATGAATCTATGTGAATAGATTCGTATTTATATTTGTAAACATTTGTTCACATACTTACAGATTATTATGACCATCATCAATTATATTGAGATACAATCTGCAAGTAATGATACTTTTATATGATTGAGCATGTGGTATATCAGAGCTTTGCAAGAACTAATTGAATTAAAACTAATTTCTTAGAATTTTCTTTTTAAATAATAGAACCGAACTGTTCCACTGAAACGAAGTTTGGTTGGGACAACAAGACTTAACTGTTAGCATAAATGAAAGCCTATAAGTTGTTGTTGTTTATGTTTACTTAGTCTTCTTCTTGTTTCTGTTCTGCTGAGTCTTCCAGATCCAGACCCAGAAAACGGGCTACCTTAACCGGGTGAGTCTATATTGACGTGGGATCTAGACGATCCGCGTCTGCGCAGCAGCTAAAGAGCTCGTGCGGGGCTCTTTGGCATGCGGAGCACCTGTTCTATATTGTGGGCTTGATTCGAGACCAATATGGGTTGAGGTTGAAGTTGTGCTATAACTACTACATATATTTCTCTGCTGTAGAGTTTTCTTCTCGTCTTCTGCCATCGGTGTGGGGCGACCTCCAAGAATGATGTTAGTCTGGTATGAATTGATTTCATCATTTATTGTGTCCCCTGTAGGATGTAACCATTCGTAAGTATTTGGTAGTGTTCCTTTACTGTAAAGACCTTCGTTTTCTCATGAAGATGTTGTTGTGGGGGTATCTGTATGCATCCAGTTATAGTCCTGAAGGCAGAATTTTGGCAGGTTTGGCGTTTTCCCAACTTGGTATCGCTGACTCTAGGCGATCACACAGGCGCAGCATAGTGTGGTCGCCTGATCGACCAGTCGTCTTGTAGGTGACCAACAAGGTTTCTTTATCAATACACCGAGAGCTGCCGGCTAGCGACTTGAGGACCTTATTTCTGCCACTAGAACTGTCCTTTCACAAGGGCTGCTCTGATTCAGACTATTGCTTATCTGTGTGGCAATTGCAGTTAAAGGTGTAGTTACAATATGATGCTTTTGAAACCCATGCTGGTTTTGGACAGGTTGAAATTTCTGTGTCGAGCTGGGGATGAGTAATGCCTCAACGTTCGGCATTCCTGGCTTAAGAAGCGGTACCACACTGCCCATTTTCCGTACCTCGGACATAATCAGGTGAAAAAAGATTGAGGGCCTTTGGCTTAGCAATTTGTATGGCTTTGGCAACCTCTGATGACGTAAGAGCTTATGGTTCGTCAAGGACTAGGTGGTCGTGAAGTTTTCTTACTAATCTTCGAGTTCAGCCACTTTTGCTGGGAAATGTTGCATGATCATCGAAATACTTCCAGCTTTTATGAAGCGGGCAGCCGCTGCATTGTCGATTTCACTGAAGTTCCTCTTCGTGAAGCACCCTTCGGTTGGAATGAGTTGGCTATTTAATTTGCGGTTGATAAAATCTCTATAAACGCCAACCAGTCAGATTTTCTCTGGCTAATGTACGTGTGGCATTCAAAGATAATCTGAGGCCAACGAAAAATAATCGATAGCTAGTAAGAAATTGCTATTACTTTTTGGGAGAAGTTTTCGCATCGAAAAGTGTGCAACAAAAAATTTCACTATTTCTCGATTTCAAAATAAAAAGTGTTTCTGTATTTCAATTCGAAAAGAGACATAACTGTTTACATTTCTAAAACGTGTTTATTGGAATATTCCACATCTGTCAAATAATAACAATAAATTTCAACAAACAAAAAACAGCGAAAAATAAACTAAACCAATATAAAGGGTTTTTCAACAGGGACGCTACAAAAGTAGAAAGACAGGGAGAGCAAACGACGCCATATTTCTTGCCGCTCTTTTGACATTTCTCTTCAGTAAGGTTTGCCATTTCATGATGGAAAGATATACGAGCCAACAACGAGTCGAAATTATTAAAATTTACTACCGAAATTCGGAGTCAGTGGCCTCAACGTTAAGAGCGCTACGTTCAATTTATGGTCGTCATAATGAATGGCTTCGTCAATAAACAAAATATGCGTTATTGGTCAGACAGCAATCCACACGTACTCCATGAGTCATCATTGCATCCCGAAAAAATTACGGTTTGGTGCGGTTTATGGGCCGGCGGCGTCATTGGGCCGAACTTCTTTCGTGATGATCAAGACCGGCACGTTACTGTGAATGGGAATCTCTACCGTTCAATGATAACCGAATATTTTTGGCCCCAATTGGATGATATGGACTTGGAGGACATGTGGTTCCAAAGGACGGCGCCACAAGCCACACAGCGAATGTCACAATCAATTTATTGCAAACCCAGTTTGGAGAACGTGTTATCTCACGAAATGGTCCAGTCGATTGGCCGCCTCGGTCGTGCGATTTGACGCCGTTGGACTATTTCCTGTGGGGCTACGTCAAATCTATGGTCTATGCCAACAAGCCAGCGACGATTGATGAACTTCGTACGAATATCGAACGTGAAATTGCAGCAGTATCGGCCGACTTATGCTTGAAAACCGTCGAAAATTGGGTTCAGCGTCTGGACTTCTGCAAGCGTGCCCGTGGTGGCCATGCAAAAGAGATCGATTTCCATACATAATGGCATGGAACGTACTTTCACAGGAATAAAGAATTTCATTGATATCCAAAACCGTTTTTGTTTTATTTAAAAAGACTTTTGTAGCGCTCTTATTCAAAACCCCTTTATATAGATATTTTTGAATGAAAAAAGTGCCTTTTAATAAAAAAAGTTACCTTTTCTGTAGTTTTACCACGAATTTTTGATTTCAGAAATACAGTGGTGGAAAAGATAATAGAAATGATTCAAGTTTTTTATAATTTTATTCTCATTGCCTTTATTTTTAAAGATCAAAGTAGTGGCTAAATTCACCTCGAAATTCGAGGACGTGGTTCAGAAAATTGTACAGAATTTTAACGTGACGTTTGTTTTTTTATTTTGTCACTTGTTTTAAGTGGGCTTTGCTTAGCGAAATTCCATAGTAAAATTTGGAGAGTGCTGATCGATTTTGTACAAACTGCATATTTTTGGAAAACTTATAAAATTTCCTAAAGTCTTGCATTATTTTTATCCACAAATAGTCGCCAGACTTAAAATGGCCAAATTTTTCTTTGTTTTTAGCGATTTTAAACTACAACACCTATTCTACAACTGGTTCCACTGCAACCGATTTCATGGAACTGGTTCCGGCACCAGTTCCTGGGATCCCATATGGCACCAGTTCCTGGGATCCCAGAACTGATTCTAGGGCAACCGGTTCCAATTTGGACCTTTAGAAGGAGTTGCTTTTGGGACAATTTCAAACAAAAAGAATCGGTGTTAGAAGCGACAGTAGAAGGGGTTGTAAATAAAATGTACCTAGGAACATTTTTTACAATCGGTAGCCAACTACACCAGTTCTGCAACTGGTTCCACTGCAACCGATTCCATGGAACTGGTGCCGGAAACAGTTCCGGGATCTCTAATGAAAAGTATGGCGGACGTATAATGAGTTCTTGAACTGGTTCCAGAACTTATTCTATTGCAACCGATTCCACTTTGGAACTATAGAAGTGGTTGCTTTTGGACCAATTTCAAACAAAAATAATCGGTGTTAGAATGGACAGTAGTAGGGTTGTAAATGAAAAGTATCTATTCTACAATCGATTCTTTGGAACAGAAAATTTTCCTGGGAAGTTTGCCTTTCGTAGCAAGTTCGTAGTAAAAGATGTTTCTTATATTTAAATTATTGCCAAAACATCGGAACTTTCAAATTAGTTCCTATTTAATGAAAATTTGTCTCATCGAGTTCGTTTTGTAAGTTATAGTTTTTCAAAATTAACGATTAAGCCTAACTCTACAAAAATAAATTCTCGCACGGTTTTAAATAGTGATTCATTTGACACTTCAAATGAAAAACTTTTCGAATAATACACAATACTTACAGAAACACTTTTTATCATATTTTGCAACAATGGTGGGGAAAAAAACTTTACGTGACAGAAATTTTTCATAAAAAAAAGTTGTAGAAAGGTTCGTGTGAGAAGAATAATATTAGGTACCAATTCACATCGTTTTTGTTTCAAATCGCACGTTTCATGCGGAAACTTACTCGATGTGAAAGATAGGTAGACAGGTATTTCCTACAAAAGACGTACACAGAAGAAACTAAAAACGAATTTTAACAACGAAATTGATTATATCAATTAAAATTTTAATTGATTTTGAAATTGTATACGATAACTTGAAACAAATTTTGATTAAAGTAGTAATAATATCAATTAAAACATTAATTGAAAATAAAAAAATAAAATAATATGAAATTGTAAAAAAGTGTATGTATGTCATGTTTATATATTTGGAGTACTGCATGTGTGTTTGTTTTGTTTGTGAACTGCAAAGGTTTTGGTTCTTATACTAAAAATTTTCTTTTTAAGAAAAAAAAAGTTTAAGAATTATACAACACATAATTATGTAACAAATATTTGCAAAAATATTTAAAAGTCAATTAAAATATTAATTGATTTAATTAAATTAATTAAATACTTAATAATTTTTTCTGTGTAATTTATGGGACTACACTCGAAATTGGTATGTCTGGTAAGTAACATACCATAATTTTGGTGGGGTCATCCTCATTCAGTATACAGAATATGAGGTCGTAGATCTGTTCTGCCAGAGCTATCCCTCTCTGAACTTCCTCCAAATTGGAGTGCTAGAGCTCTTGGTAGGTAGTAAAGTCCCCCATTTCCATGCAGTTATCACATCCAAGGGTAACTAATATCAGGATGATTTCCTGTGGGGCAGCTGGTCGCTGCCGGAAATAATACATTGTACTATTCGATCTCGGTAGCTCCTGATCTTAATGATATAACCTGGTGTTGTAGTTATAGGTAATGCACATTTAGCTCAGGCGAGATTTTTCTGTAGTGGAGGCTAGTGTCGACATCGCATACGGCGCTTGTGAAAAATATTGAAATTATTACAACTCTCGAGGCTGCAATTGGCATTCAGCTTGGTTTCCTGGGCCGAAGCAAACATGACTTTGTGGAACTGCATAAATCTGGTTGTATCGGTGATCTTTTTTTTTTTTTATTTATTTAATTTAAGTCTATGGAATTACATCCTTACAGACTATAATATATATTGAAATAGTACAACTAAATATAATGTTAAATCTATGTATTTAAAAACAGTATTATATTTCGTTTTATAATGCCTATATCTATAGAATAATCGATAAAGTCATACATTTCAATAAACTGACGACATAATCTTCTGAGAGGATCAGCATTAGCATAGGTGGTTTGCACGACTTGAAGATATAGGGGGGTATAGTTGCGAGTTGATCGTTGGGGAACATTTATATTTATATTGCTGAGCAGGAAGTCAGAAAAAATATTACCATTTAGCAGGTTGACTAGGAATACAGTATTGAGCATTATTCTTCGGCTTCTTAATGTAGGCAGCCTAATACTTGCTAATCTATCGGTGTATGGTGGAAGATCCTCCAAACGGTTCAGAAAAGTGCTCCTTAAGCAAAACAGAAGAAATTGTTTTTGAACTGATTCAATACGGTTACTATGAACTGCAGTATCAGGATCCCATATAATTGATCCATATTCCATGATTGGCCTTACCAGAGACGTATATAGTTGCTTAGTTATGCTAGGATCGATAAACTCTTTGGCCCATCGCTTTATAAATGCAAGCACACCACGAGCTTTATTTGTCGTCATCGTAATGTGCTTAATAAAGTTTAATTTAGGATCTAGTAAAATACCAAGATCTAAGAATTCATCAACAGATTCCAGAACATGACTACCCAAAAAATAGAGGCAGAACGAGTTCCATTTTCTTGTGAAACGCATGTGTTTACATTTTTTAAAATTTAAATTCATGAGAATATGATTGCACCACACATAAAAACCATTCAAGTCCTGTTGTAACAAGATTCTTGCCGAAGATGTTTCAAATGTAAGAAAAATCTTCACGTCATCAGCATACATCAGAATATTGCCATACTTTATCGCATTAGGGAGGTCATTTATGAAAAGTATAAACAATAACGGCCCCAAATGACTACCTTGTGGTACACCGGAGGTAGCAGTAATATTTTTAGAGGTGATATTGTTAAAATAAACTTTTTGTTTTCGTAGAGTCAGGTATGATTGAATCCGATTTAGCGTTATTCGAGTAAAACCCATTAAATATAATTTCCTTATTAGTAGATCGTGGTTGACTACATCAAAAGCTTTGCTAAAGTCAGTGTATATAACATCAGTTTGTTGTCGATTTGTAAATCCACGATTAACCAAAGTGGTAAGTTGCAAAAGATTAGTAATTGCGGAACAACCTTTTCTGAAGCCATTCTGATATAGTGATAAAATAGATGAAGCTTGATGACTCAGAGAATCTGTAAGACATTTCTCAAAGAGTTTAGGTATAGCACTCAATTTAGCTATCCCTCTATAGTTGTTTACATTTGATTTGTTTCCAGATTTGAATAAAGGAATTATAAAGGACTCCTTCCAAAATTGTGGAAAATAACCATACTTTATTGATACATTAAATATAATTGTTAAGGGGGTGGCTAAGGCAAGATAACAGTTCTTTAAAATACAGTTTGGAACACCATCAGGACCGCTAAGAAAGGATGATTTTACGTTTTTCATATACTTTATGATTTGCGAGGTATTTACTGAAGGAAATGATAGAGGTTGGTGTTCCCCAATTGGATATGGGTAAATTTTAGAGCTGTCATAGTGAGCATCAGAGTATGTTGTGGCAAAAAAACCAGCAAACAGATTACTTATAATTAAGTCATCACTTGATTCAGTATTTAAGTACTTCATTACTTTTGGAAAGCCATACGATTTTCTTTTAGAATTAACGAATTTATAGAAAGATTTTGGATCGTGTTTAAAATTAAGTTTCATGTTATCCAAATAATTTGAATATAATTTCGTATTAAGTAGGTTGTACTCAGCACGAGTAACAGAATATTTGCCATAGTGACAAAGTGAACCCGATTTTTTGTAATTTTTGTAATGTTTGTTTTTTATATTTTTGAGCCTTGACAGTTGTTTTGAGCTCCAGGGAGGGCCCGAATGTTCAAACGCTAATGCTTTCGGAACACACTCTTACCGCTTCAGTTGAACTACATTAAACGTGTTGTTTTAGATGCGGCGTCTGTTGTAATTATTGTTGTTGGGACGGAAGTGGGGTCAACGCAATCAGTGACGACAGTGCCGACGATAGCGACGACTGCGAGAACGATGAACTATTATTTCGATAGGTAGAGCATGAAACCTCGTAGTTTTCGTGCCAGTCCGTGAGCTGTAAAGGTCTCGTTACTAGAACGTAAATGTAACGGGAACGAGTCGTAACGTGGTATTTTATTTTTGCTAATTTACTCAAAATATGTAACGTGCTATTAAGGAATAAGAAATTTTATTTTCAGAATAGTACCAATCAGGTTAAAAGTAGTACATTTTCGACCCCTATAGTACCAAAACTTACATTTGTTTTATAAAATAACAAGTAATAACTTTCATAAAAATTCATTGTGGATTATATTAGGCTTGTTCGTTTACTTACTAAAAGTTACTACTTTTAATACAGCTGGAAAAATTCAATACAAAAAGTAAACAAAATTTCCAATTGTAGTAAAAGTAGTAAAAATTTCGAGTAAACGAACACACTGATTTTATCCCTGAAAATCGGATTCAATTTCATTTTAAATCGAAAATAATTTGTAGTCAATTTAGCTCATTTGATTCATTCAATCATTAAATTAGTTTATGCCAAATTTAATTTATTTGTGAATTCAATCGATTTTTATTTATTTAATTTGTTAACAAAACTTTCCAATTGTAGTAAAAGTAGTAAGAATTTCGAGTAAACGAATACATTGATACACTCTCTTGGTTTATTGAGTTGGCATTCCTTGGTCGGCGCCCGGCATTCCGGTGCGTAGAATCGAGTGCCGGGGAAATGAGCTAATAAGTTCATTTATATTGATTGTTTGAAAATAATTATAACCTCGCATAAAAATTTAAGTAAAGAGTAAATTATTTTAAAACTCTGGATTGAACGCATGGAGTTATTATATGTGTAAGTCTGGATAAGATAAATGAAATGTTTGTTTATCTCTTAGACTGGACACCTGCAAAAATAAACTTTATTAAAAATACAAAACACTTCACAAATTACTACTTAAAGACTTAAAGTAGTTGTTTGGACCAAAAGACATCTTTTCCATGCAATTTTTTTTTGCCATCATTGTTTGTATTTAAAAAAAATGGAAAATAGATTGTATGCTGGTTATTTATGATTAAGATGCTAAACTTTTCATGATTGGAGTTCCAAGGATACTTGTGGTTGTTGTTTAAAGTTTTGCAAAAGTTAAAATTTAAATTTTGTAAGTCATTCAGGTATTTTTTCATTGGGGCCTAGTTAACAAACAAAATAAATGTATCTTCTATATGTACAAAGTGTTCAACCATTAATTTATTCTTTAATAAGATTTGATCTTCAATTTGTAGGACCAGCTTCGTTAACGCGATCTAAGAAAGACAGGGTGACCATTTATTTCAATCTTGAAATTAGTAGACAATTTTAAAAAATCTTATAAAAAAATGTCAAGATTAAGAGGATTTTTCTCTAAAAATTATATCTTATTCTTAAAACATATTATCAACTATCTGCGCTGTGATGATTTTAGATTCCGTATAAAAAAATTTATAAAATGAAACATACAGCTTTTGGCTATTTCGAGATTCACTAAAATACCGTCATCGATTCAAAACCTTTTCAACTTACTACCGTTACTCTACCGACATACCGTGACAGGAATAACTGAAATACCGATATTTTTAGAATTCCGATACCGATATTTTTAAAATTCCGATACCGACATAAATAAAATATTGATACCCGTAAAATTCAGTTGCTCAAATAAATTAAATACCGCTATCCTGAATATACCCTTATTTTAGTTCTCTGCTTTTGGTGTTGTATATGGTCACTCAATAGTAGTGCAGATCTTTGAAATCAAGTATTTGTGATTTGTGGAGGTTTTTTAATTTTTTTTTTCGACAATTGGTAATACAGTCTTTGGCAAATTAAGTCATGGAGCGATATTCAGTTGAAGAACGCATAAAAGTTATCCAAATATTTTATGAAAATGGTCGTTGTGCACGAAGTGGATTTCGAGCATTGCGGGATTTTTTTTTATCGTGACATGATAAGAAACTTGTTATGGCCTGAATTAGATGGCATGGACTTGGAACACATGTGGTTTCAACAAGGCGGTGCAGCTTGGCATACTGCGCATGAAACAATGACCTTATGGCGAACGAAGTTCCCAGGAAGCATTATTTCAAGAAACAACGAGGTCAAATGGCCGCCTAGATCTTGCGATTTGACACCATTGGACTTCTTTCTCTGGGGTTGTGTGAAGAGTATGGTCTATGTTAATAAGCCGGAGACGATTCCAGAGCTGAAGGACGAAATCATACGCGTTATAAATGATATACAGCTTGAACTATGCCAAAAAGTCATAGAGAAGTCGAGGTGAACATTTAACGGATATTGTGTTTCATACGTAAATGCCATAGACTAATAAACATGATGAAATGAAATAAAAAAAATATAGTTTTGACCAATTTTGATGTGTTTTATTTATAAAAGAAAATCTGCGTTCTTATTGAATCACCCTATAGTTGAAACGGCTTTAGAAAGGCCATTTGTTGATAAAGCCAGAGTGGTAATCCTTGCTCGGATAAATCCGAATCCGGCACATAGTCCGATTGCCTTTAGAACCGAGTTATACTACCCTTATTCATAGTCAGCTCTGACGACTACTAATATTTAGCAAAAAGTTCTATTGATTATAGCATACATGGGCAAATGCGGCTCCATGGGCCACATGCGGCCCGTCAACCAATTTCGTGCGGCCCTTCATTAATTTAAAAACAATCAAAACAATTTTTAAAATTTGAAGAAAAATTAACAAAAAAAAATAAAATCTGAATTTTATAAAATATATCTAATATAGAAAACTCTATGGCTCAATATGACATACATAGAAGTACTTAGGAGTCTCTTTTTTTATGACTTTGAATTCAAAAAAATTACCTTTCATTTTAGGAACTGTTTAAGGTTCTACGAACCTCGTAAGGATCTCTAAAATCTATTGAGAATTGTCCTTGAATCACTTAAATTTGGTAAAACAGACACAAAAAAATTTTATTTACACACTCATAGAAATAAACCTGTGAAAATTGCAAAACAATTAGTAGATTTTTCTTCTATTTTTGCAGATTTATTATTTAAAGGTGACTTTACATAAATTTTTTTTGCCGATTTTTGCTAAATATTAGTAAGATTAGAAGAGAAAAAATAAACTTTTAAATATAATAATAGTCATCCTGCTAAAATCTACAGAACTATATGATGAAAAATAGTAGACTGCTGATTTCACAAAAATAGATTTTTGTTCTCTTAAAAGAATTTAAAATTTTTTTTAATTTTTTTATTCTACTAATATTCAGAAAAATTTGTTGCTGATTCTAGCAGAGTAAATTTTTATTTCAATTATGTATATTTAACAGCTTTATTTTTGCTATTCTTATCTTACTAATATTTAGCAAAGAAAATGTTCTTATTTCAGAAGTTTTTTTATATAATGTAATTTTGAACAATTTTTAACAGCTTTAGCAAAACTTTTCAAGGGATTTTTTCTGACCAACCACCCCGCTATTGAAGGGATTATACCGCTTTTTAAAAGCTTGTGCCGCCTTGAATTTTTATCCGGCTTCTGAAGCAAACAATTCAGCCATATCCCAGTTTTTTAACGTGATATTCAACTTTTCAATAAAGTATTCATAATTTAATTTTTCTTAGAGTTCCCAGCTAGCAAACAAACCCAAAAATCAATCAGAAACTTGCTCAAAATATATTATTAAGCTTTCACTTGTATGAAAGTGGCGCATCCAAAAGAGCCTTCTTTTTGATTCAAAAATGACTTAAAGAAATATTTTAAAAAATTCTTTAGGCTAAAAAATTTATGTTTTTTTGAGTCATTTCTGAATTGTTCACAAAAAATTTAAATTTATTTACATTTCAGAGTCTTTTCTGAATCATATTTGGATTTAAAAATTTGCCTCAAAAGTTTTTGCCTTCATTCATTTAATAAGACTAATATTTTCGTCCAAAAAATGCGCAGTTTTTGACAAAAAAGCTAAAAATTTAAAAAATATTTGTACTTTGTTTGAATAATTTTTGACTTACTGAATAAGAACCCTCATAAAATTATCCAAATTTTCTGGCTGTGTTATCAGTCTTGTGATTGATTTTTTAAAATTTAAGAATAAATTTAATGCAATCAGAGCCTGAGAGATTTCATATTTGTTATAAATTTTCGATACGAAATTGTTGTAGACCTACATAGAAAAAACAGTAGGCACCAACAATGGGAATTTGTAAAAGCAATCGCATTTTCTTTTAAATTGAAATTTTATTCCCAACAATTTTTTTGTTTGAAATATTTGTAACTCGTTTGTAAATTGTTATCTTTCATATAAAAATTGTTTAAAAATAAAAATTCAAAGTTACAAAAAAAAGAACATTTTTTTTTGGATTTACAAATTTCTTTGTTGGTGCCTTTTTAAAGTTTTTTTTTTTTTTTGTATTTACAAATTTGGTATGGTATAAAAATTTAATTAGAATTTTGTAAATTCTTTCTATATATGAGTTTTAATTTTCATTTTCTATAAAAATTATATTTTTCCACGTTTTATATCAAAATTCCGTTCATCCCGAAATTCATGTTACACATTTCAATAAATAAAACAAGGGATCAAAATCTAATAAGTAAGTTTTTAAATATTTGAAAAATTGGTGAAAACCTTAAACCAATTTTTTTGAAATAACGAAAACTATATTTACGAATATTAATTTGACAAAGTTTTTTGACTTCAGATTCGTATTAAGCATGGGAAAATATTTTCAAAAGTTTTACTGAGACTGTGACTATTATATTTTTAAATATATTTAGATCAAAAATATAAAAAATCATAAAGTATTTCCCTGGGTGAGGGGATAAAAAAAGAAAGACGCACAACTTGAAGGCTATTAATGGATTTAGATTCGGGCTTAGGAATCCAAAATACTCAAAAAAAGTTTTACCAAAAGGCTGTACAAAAAATTTCTTTTTGTCGAGTAATGTATTAATCGTTGCGGAAATCCTAAATTTGGCCCTTCAAGCCATTTATGTGCCCATACCTGGATTATAGCAAGGGTTTTTTCATTTGCAATCATAGCTGCCAGATTTGAATAATTATCGTCACTTTGATGATTTTTCATTAAAAATTTGCCAAATGACGATTTTAGGCCCCGAAATGACGATTTTCTAATTAAAAGAAAAAATAAGCCAATCTTGTGTTTTTCATAAAAAATTTTAAAGTTTTGGCCTAACAATAATGTGTTTTTAACTGAATCTAGTTAAATTTAAATAATATTTATATGAGCAATCTAAAAAAAACTATACATATTTGGGATAAAAAAAAGTGATTTTTGTTTTTAGGACACAATAATAGTGTTACGGGCAGAGGCATATAATATAGAGATGCAACATCGATAATTTTGTAAACAAACTGGGAAATTTTGTCAAAGGAGGATTTTATTTTGGGAAATTTTCTCAAAAGAGGATTTTTTTATGTCAAATGAGGTTTTACAGAGTTGTTAGGTAAAGGGATTTGGGCCCAAATTAGGGATTTCGACTTCGTTTTGGGGACAGATTAAAAAATTTGTAAATTTTAAAAGATTTAGTTTTAAGCCCAAAATAAGAAGAATTTTGGTTTAATTAAATATATGCGTATTATTTCAAATTAAAATCGATCAAATTATGTCTGGTAAAGAATTTAAAAATTTCTACAAAATATTTAAATTATTGAAGAAATGTTCTCCAAATATTTATAAATCTTGAAATAACGAAAAGCAACCATGCTCAATGATTAATCAAACAATTTTCTATTTCCCAAATACTGAAATTGTTACATGCAAAGGACTCAGAAAAAATAAATTTTGTGTAGGCTCAAAAAGTACCAGGGGTTTTCATATAACCTCTTATATACCTTCTGAATCGTGTAAACTCGACTTATGCAAACTTAATGTTCAAAAGAGTTTACGAGCCCTAGAACTTACACCTTACTAGGTTTACAAATTTTAGAAAAAAAGACTTTTCACCATAATGAACTTCGTGTGAAAATTGTGTATAATTTTTTTTATCGAAAATTTAATATAGGTACGACATTTATTTTGAAACGGTGACATTTCAACTTAAGTGTGATTTGTCTTTCGTATAATAAAATTTTTTAATTTCACAATTTTAACAAAGATTTGAGGCTTCTAAAGTTCGAGTGAAAACGTAAATATTTCTTCGTAAAATATTCAATTTTATTTAATTTTCTCACTCATTTCTTAATAATTTTCTGAACTTAAGAGCGATGCTAACTTAGCTCCTTTTTTTGTGTTTTTGTTTAAATTAAATGAATTGGGTATAACATTGGGAATTTAAACATTTAAAATGGGAATAAGCTAAAATTATTTGGGTAACACTGCTCCCCAATAAAATGAAACAGTATTGCCAGAAAAAACAAAATAGCAGTCAGCACCATCTGTTGCATTAAAAACCGGTGTTGCCATTCATAAGGATCATGGGCGACCCCTGGTTTCGGGTATATTAAAGTGCTCTAAGTTATATATTTTGACAACTTTTTCAATATTTTTTCTCTTTTAATAGAAATGTAATCGTACAAGCAGAAAAATACGATCGGCACAATGTTGGCATACAGTTGGCGATGGTTGGTTATGCGTTGGCAGAACGTGGGATTAACAATCTTGAAAGTATTGTCCTGTTACTCGATTGATAACAGCGGCCAACCGTTGGTTGGCGCTAACTTGTCAACGTTTTCACAACGTTGTCAAAATTGAAAAAAGGTGGTCTAAAAATAGATTTTCAAAAATAAAATAAAAAAAAGTTGTTTTTAGTATTTTTTTAAAAAACATGGTTCTGATGGGAATTGAACCCAGGCCGCCAGGTTATCGGCCGCGATCTCTACACACTAAGCTAACAAGACTTGTAATATCTAATAGCTAAAACATTAGATCAATGATAACAGCAGTTGTAGCTAACTTACAAGCGTCGGCGAAAGGTTGGTTGACACTAAGCGGCCAACATTGTCATGATGTTGGAAAAACCAAAAAATTTATGGTCTAAAAAACTTTAAAAAAAATTTTTTTGGCGAAAAAAAATTACTTAGAATAAAAATGTTAATTTTAATTATTTTAAATAAAACATGCTCGGGCTGTGACTTGAACCCGGGCCGTCAGATTGCCAGACAATCGCTCTACACACTAAGCTAACGAGACATGAAGTACAACATAGCTTAAACAATAAATGAATGATAACAATGGCAAAGGAAAACCAAAATATAGATGGTCAAAAAAATTTAATAAAAATTATTTTACAAAAAACAATTAAATTTAATAAAAAGAAATGTAATTTTATAAAAAAAAAATATAAAAAAAAATAAAAAAAAAATTGTATGTTCGTGACCGGAATCGAACCTGAGACCTTCCAACTTTACCTTATTTTAACAAAGCGTAGTAATTTTTACAAAATCAGTGCTCTGCCAGTATTTTGTTTTTGGTACAGTTGGCAATTTCTGTCTGGGTATTTATGTATCAATTTAACAACCCAAGAAATTTTTTTACAATCGGTAGCCGACCACACCTATTCTACAACCGATTCCATGGAACTGGTTCCGGAACCAGTATGTGCAAATTTGTGTCAGACGGTGGATAAGCATAAACGATAAGACGACAAGGCGATAAGGAGTAAAGTAATTCTTTTAATTTTCCATGAGTTTCAGAACTATTAGTTAAATTTTAAGTACAATATTTCAATTAATTAATATTAGAGCTATTAACTTTCTCTTGGCGAACCTACCACACTTACATCAGTAACGTATCTGATGACGTGCCCGCCTAAAAACTGAAATTTACTGAAATTATTGTAAAGTTAGTTTACCATTTTTATCCCTACTCGTTGCAGTTAGTTTTGAAAATATATTTCGTATGGTTATTTTGAAGATTTGTATGTAAATATAATGGATAGATTTTTTATTAAGTTAACTTCGTAGAATACATGACATTGTTCCTTTTAGTTTTTCTATCTCTTAGATTTTTTACTTTTTTTATTTCTTAAATATTTATCCTTTTAGCTTGGGTTGTTATATGACTTGGCGAATTTTAAGAATCCTTTTATTTTATTTAGTTTTGTTTTTTTATTATTACTTGTTTTTGTTGTTAACCAGTTAACTGCTCAATTAATTTTCAAAAATACAAAATAATATTTACAAAAACCAGTAGATACCCTGTGGAAAAAAGGTGTGAGTTAAATGCGAGGACCTGTGAAAATAGGACCGGTCCAAATAGATCTATCCCGTGACCTGCCTGTGATCGGCGTAAACAGTACCGGTCTTAAAGAACAACCCCGTAATTGGTGAAGACGGGTCCGGTCTGGAAGTAGTTACCCCGTGACCTGTGCCATGACCGGTATAAATAGACCAGTCTCAAAGGACCTACCCCGTGACTGGTTAAAACAGGACCGGCCCGAAAATACTTAGCGCCGGATAAATTTGGATATCATTGCACTTCCGAATTTTGAGATTTAAGTTGATATTAGTTCATCGCAATGTGTAAATTAGAGTTGACCTTATTTTTCAACTGGCGATTTAAGGCCGCCCACCTAAAAATGCGCCTTTGGGTATAAAAATACAGCATGCAAAAAATTAAGTTGATCGTATAACGGGAGCAAACTTCAGGGCCGATGCGGCACGTGTTGGCGTTATCCCTTCACCTAAATTTTTTGAATGGTGTATTTTTATACCCAAAGGCACATTTCTGGAAGGGGGATGGGCCACAGATCGCCATTTTTTTCCTCCATATAACGAAGGTCACCTTAGTGTAAATAGTACGCTATCATTGGATACAGCCAAATTTGAGGCCTAAGAATATCAAATTAAATATGATTATATATTGCGCCAGATAATTTTTTTTTACTCGGGAAATAAATAAGTCACCCTATAGCAGTTTTATAAAATTACATCCCTCGGGATCAATCCAGAACCCGGCCCATATATATTTATACCAATTTACTCGATTTTCGCTTTCATCCATATATCCCAAACGTAATTAATCAAAATTTATAGCTAAGATTGTTAAATTAATACACCTTCCCACTTCGTATCATTTGTATTTTTAAAGTTTAAGGAGCTCAACAATTTTGAGCAGCTTTCTTGCTCGTATTTTTGGCGTGTGAGCTGGCTCATATTGTAAAAAGCTCTTTTTATAAAGACTCAGAGCTTTTGGAATAAAATGAGCTGAATTGGAGCTTGCTTGGGTGGTTTTTGAACTCTCATAACTCTCGTCATAAATATAAAAATTTTTTTATCGACGCCGAAAAATTCAGTGAGCTCTTTTTTGTTTCAAGTATAATCGACTTTGAGATTGGCTACCACGTTATTTTCATAATGAGCATTTGTACGACCACTTTTCACAAAAATTGAAAACGTTATTCTACGGAAATTTTGAATCAACTAGGATCACATTTATGCAAAGTTAGAAGAATTTTCATATTTTGTCTCATACATATGTAGTATCGACAAAAGGAGCAACTCTTTTATTACAAATTACACACAAGTCTTGAATCTGAATGTTTTTCAAATTTAATGTATATTTTGTGTTCAATTAATTATCAAATTCTTGAGAGTGTCGTAAAAATACGACCCAAACAGTTAACACATTAAAGAAATAAGTAAGAAAAAGGAAATCCCCCCCATAAACGTTTTAAAATTTTGTTACTTTGTCAAAATAACCGTTTCCATTTAATATTTACTACTAAAGTAGTATTTCCGAAAAGAAGGGAACAGTCTTGTATGAATGTAAGTCGTCATATGCAAACATTGTTACAGAAAAATCAAAAAGGATGCAAAAATGTAAAATTGCTTTACAAATGATTTTTTCTGACAAAAAAAAAAAAAAATTAAATAAAAAGGATTGAAAAATATCAAATGAAACCGCAGAGTTGGAAAAAATGCTGAGCTAACATATTTAGGCTTATTTCCATCTACCAACCACATCCATACATACATAAATCTAGAAACATACACTAACTGTGCATTTCATCATTATCATCATCCTCATCTTCATGATCAACTTCACATGCCAACACATACATACATTTAAATTTGTTCAATTTAGGTTTTTTGCTCTATATTTTATGTACATGTATTTGGTTGGCAGTTTTAAATTCATGATGGCATATAAAAATAATTCCAAATTGGCTTCGATTGCCAAAATAGCTATTTCTCTTCGTTTTTTGTATTCTCCTCTACAAATAGATCGATATGTTGGATTTTAAGTAATAGATAACACAGGCCGACAAAATTTCAAAAACAGTCGAAACCTTGGGACTAAGGTTTCTAAGGTTTGAGCTGAGCTGAATCCGAATATAACCGCAGAATTTCTCCACCACATCAGGTTTTCGAGTTATCTTAGCCTAAAATTTGAAGAAACCCGGCTTTTTCGCCATATTCGAGATGTTATAACAGCGCGAATTCACCTTTATTTATACAATTTTTTATGTCGTCTGAAACTCCTACTAATTACCTCGTACCTTCTTTGATATTGGGTTAAAATAACCTAACATTTGAAAAAAGAAACCGGCTTTTCGTTGTTATTTTTGCTCTTTTCCGGTACCCCGTAAAAATTTTAAGTGTGGTTGAGTAATTTTAAAGTACATCATTTCTCCACAAAATTTTAGCGTTTTTTGATCAAAACTACCAGTTCTATGAACCCATTTATTAAAATGCCTAATGGGAAGGCAGAAGGAAATCACCAGGCTGTCGCAGTTTCGTCTCACCCAAAAACTCGTCAGTAGTTAGTTTATGTGTCAATTGATCAAAGTAATTTGAATTGTTAATTTCTCTATATAAGAAACTTTTTATGTAAGCCATGACGGGGAATCGAAACGGCAACCCTCTACACACTTCTTAAGGAGATATGCCAAGATCGGCCCAGCGATGAGTGTGCCTAATTGAAGTTTGGTTAATTACAGCCTACACAGTGTATGTTTGCAATAAGAAGAGCCAAGTTCTTCAGATCAGTATACATTTTTTAGAATACCGTATTTCAAATACCTTCTATTTATTTAGATTTTTTCAAGTTTTTTCAATTTGTGGATTTTTTTATTTCTCCGATATGTTGAGACATCGATTTTTCGACCCTTTCCACATTTTATAACACTTTCAAGGCATTGTCTTCTGCATGTTTTAATGCAAGTTCTAAACAAGGAAAGAGAAATTTTAAAAATCTATAGTTATAGATCCCTTCAATATATTTTTACCCACGATGGCTTTTGTAGCTTTAAAGTTGATTGGGATCACTTCAACATTCTGGCGGACATTGCCTTGTGCTCTAGTAAGACGAGCAATTAGCGTCGGAAATAATAGGGACTCTTTTTTACAATTCTGTTCAGCAACTTCTGAGCACTGTTGGTAAAAGTGGCACAAAAGTGCCATTTGTGGCACTATTGGATGTTCAATGGCACCTTGGCACTCTCCATAGAATTTTGGCACTTTTTGCGAAAATTTCTATATAATTTGATAAAAGGTCGATATCGCTGGTTTTTCATTAAAAGCCACGCCTATTAAGAAAGGGTAGCAAAATTAAAAAACAAATGCTACACTAAAAATATATTAAATTTTTTGGACCACCTTCCAGTTCTTCGGGGACAATTTTATCATTATTTTGATATTTAAAAATAAAAGCAACGGGGATAAAATTAGAAAAACTCTAATTGATTCTATTGTATTGTCAAATTTAATTGTAAAATTTTTTGAAAGTCTTGGACCTGCTAACTTATCTTAAAATAACGTAAGTTTAGTGCTTTACTATAGTTAAGAATGGCATTTTTATATGAAAATATTTGTGGTAGGTAATGTTAAACTCGGGTTAATCTCAAATTAGTTTGGAAGTAAAGTGCGGCGAAATGAGGTATCGTGAAGTAGAAATCTATTTTCAACAGATTTTCTTACCTCAAATGTACTTCCAAACAAAGTAGTTGTGTATACTGTCATTAACTAAAAGTAAACAGCTGACACGATACTTTACGATACTACCAGACTAATGGAGCCTTTACTTTTTAGATAAGTTACCCGCCTTTTTTTTTGTCTTTTTACTTAACCCTTAAATGCATGATCTCTACAATTTTAACCATTTTTTATATATGATTTCTAAAGGCGTGTACATTTCAAGAAAAATGTCAAAAAAATTTATTTAAAAAAAAGTTGATTTTTATTGAAAAATATGGTTTTTTACCAAATAGCTAAATTGTGATTATTTTAACGTGTATGAAAACAAAAAAAAAAAAAAATATATGAAATATTAATTATACATTTATTGTTACCAAAATTAATTTTATTGCGAGAATACCACTTTAAATATTTAAACAAACATTTTTGAATATTGCACCTTTTGTAAAAAAAACGCGTGTTTTAGATTTTTCACAAACATACGAAGCAAAACCAAGATTTTTCCTATAACCCCAGCAAAAACAGACATTACCGAGTAATTAAGCGAGTAAGTAGCACACAAAGGGTTTCACTACTTACCAGGCTATTTACTCGCAACATTACTTTTGTTCGCGATGTCCAAAAATTCATGGGTGGTCATTACCCTCTCGCTTACAAAAACAGTGCGAATAACGAGTTACCCATAGTGAAAGAATAAGTAGTTACTCATAAAGATAGAATAAGTGGTTACTCAGAAGTTAGGAAATAAGTGGTTACCCTACATTGTAAAATAGTTGGTCATATTGGCAAAATAAAACTTTTTACCTTGGAAAATTTCCTATTTAGTTCAAAACAAATTTATAAATAAAATATTAATATTAAAAAAGACTTAATCAGTACTTATTTAATCTATTACCAGTAAGTGATTACTTTGCACGAATATATAAGTACTTCTATAACTTATTATCGGTAAGTCATTATTTTGTATTTTAAAGTAATGCAAAAGGTAATGACCTGTCATTACTTGGTAATTCGTATGGTAATGACATGTCATTACCATGTTTTTGCTGGGACTGTTTAAAAAATCTGAGTTATAGTTTATAAGAGCACTTTGTGCAGAAAGGGCCCCAATGCCCAAAAATGGAGTTTTATGCATCAAGTGGCGTTTTTTATTAAAAAACTGGTATGTTGCCAAATGGCTACACCACGCATTTAAGGGCTAAAGTAACTAAATGTGTAAATATTTGAAATAAAAGCTGAACATATTTTTTTTGAAACATTAAATGTTGCTTAATTTTTTTTTTTTTTTTTGCACTTTTAAAGCTTTTTTGGCATCATTGAGGCACCAAACGAAAATTCTCAAATACCATCACTGCTTCTGATCTACATATATGAGAAGATCTGTAAGACGTAGACAAAGCCATATCATAGATTTTTGTTTTGCAATAAATTTGATGACCTATATCCACCATTTGAAAAAATTGAAAGCCAATTAAAGGTTTGAAAAAACAAATTACAGTTTAAATAATAAATAAAATGTACCAAAACTAGGGTATTCAATTAATTGGCTTTTTAATTTAATCGATTAATCGTGCAAATAATTATTCGGGTTTATTCTTAACCGGTTAATCGAACAAAATTTTAAAATTAATCGATTAATCGAAAAAATTTATGTAAAATAATATACATACACTTGTTGTGTTTTTAATAATTTTATTTAAAAAAGGAACAAAAATAAATTCAGTAACTCTTCTGAAATTCATGAATATAAAAAAATGTAATAATTGAGATCAGATTTGGTCATTATTTTTATTTTTTCTGTCCCCTCTTTCACATATTAAAATTTAACCAAATCGGGGATAACCACACCGCAATGAGTTAAAGAGTTAAAGAAGAATATAAGACCCCGTACATTAATTTGTATCTCTTTCATATGCATTGAATACATAAAATACGTAAATGTAGAGAGGAATTCTGTTGAGAATTGATTTTCCCTCTACGTTTCCGTACCTCCATCCCTTTATTTTACTTTTTATTAATTCAGAGTGCTCACTAAACAAGCTTTAGTACATTGAGCATTAATTATAATTTATAATTCTAATAATCATTAGCCCTTACTATAAAAGAGTATTTTTAATTTAAAGTCGACTTTACTTTTAATCATACGGTTTTGTTCATTTTGTGTATGAAAACCCTACAAAAGTATTTATATTTTCAAACATTTTGATTGGTTGAAAATAAATTAACCAATCAGAATGCTCGAAAAATAAACCAAGTCAAGACATACTGCCACCCAATATTTAAACTATACGTTTGAAAAATATTGATAGCAAGGCTGATTAATTACAATAATTACTAATGCTTTCATTTAAAATCAACGTTTAAAAAGTCGTAAAAAACAATTAAAAATTTATTATACGTTAATAGATGCCACTACTTTACTAGATACGCCACAATAACAGGGTAATAATTTGGAAGATGACAAAGCAAACTGTGATCATTTTATGTTGTTTTTTCTTTGGGATTTAAGATGTTTATTGACGCTCCTCCTTAAAACATGAAATTCTCATTCAGGTGAAGCTAGAAATTCTAAAAGGTCGTCCCTTAATTATTTTCTTACGCCAGAATGAAATCCGGATAGGTACAAGCCTACAGCAAATTATTTACCACAATTTTAAAAAAAAAATTTAGAGTTTTTAACACATTTATTTTAATAAAAAATTTTTATTTTTTAAACATTTCTGTAATTTTCTACCAATTTCGATTAATCGATTAATCGTAAGAAATTATTCGAATTATTCGTTATTCGAAATTTGGAGATTTTGAATTATTTGAACAATTTTTGTGAAAAATTGTTCGATTAATCGAATAACGATTAATCGATTGAATACCCTAACCAAAACTGATAAAACTAACAACAAAAATCTACTTTGTTATACAAAAATCTACTTTGTTATACAAAAATCTACTTAAACTATTTCAGTTATTTCAGCCTCCTGAACACGAATTTACAATTAAAAATTTAACGAAATCGCCAAATACAGGGTCGGCCTACCCAGCTATCGACACAAGAAAGCATTTATTTTGATTCAGTATAGTGCTTCATTTGATTATAAACAAAAAACAATATCAAAAACATTGCACAAACCCAGCAAAAATAAATGGAATGACTTCTAAAAGAATCACTTCCTTCATTACATCAAAAAGAATTACTCCCTTAGGAATGGGTTTTAAACAACATCTAATGCTGCAATAAATATATGCTAGTCAGAAGTTCTTTTTAATGGGTGATAAGAAGTTAATATTTTGTATGGGGGTTGCATAGGAAAGTGCTGGCACAGAAATCAGAGGGTTGCGGGTTCGAATCCCACCAGGGCCAAACAAAATTTTTGTAACTTTTTTTAACACAATTAATAATTTTTTTTTTGTAGTTTTCACTGTAAAATTTTTATTTTTTTCTATTTTTGTACACTCAAAAATGAATTTTTGAAACGATTTAAATTTTTTTTTTAATTTTCTATTAATTTTTAATGAAATTTTATGGAAATATAAACGTTCTAAATAAATATGTAATTCTTCAAATATTTTTTGTTAAAATACGAAAAAGGTAAATATTACAATACATTTTGATCAAATTTTTACTAAATATATTAAACATAACAGAAAAACAAAAATCCTGTAAACATTTTAGTTAGAACTAGTAAAAATAAGTTAAAAATTACCTTGCAGAAAAAACTATTTTTTTTCTACTAATATGCTGCAAAATTTTTTACGGATTTTATCAAGGTAATTCGTATTAAAAGTTAACTTAAGTGTAAGCAAAGTTTTGCAAATTTAACAGTTTTATTTTTCCTTCTTATCTTACCAGTATTTAGCAAAAAACAATCTGCTAATATCAGCAGTTTTTTTGCAAGGTCATTTTTAATTACATAATTTTTAGTAGCTTTTACTCCTATTTTACAGCTTTATTCCTTTCTATGAGTGTATTATTTATATAAAAAAAAACACTTTAAAAAAAACAACTTTATATATTTTCCAATATGTTATATATTTTTGTTTAGTTAATAAAAATAGAAAGAAATAAAGATAACAATTTACTGAACAAGACTGTTGAAAGTCAGCTATCAGTTATAACAAGCCATAGCATAGGGGGTAGAGCGTCTGCTTGAAATGCCAACGAGTGTGGGTTCAAACCCCACACGATGCATGATGATTTTTTTCTTTTTAATTAAATTAAAATAAAAACAAGTGAAAAAGAAGTTCCTTTTCATTGGTTCAAATATACATAATTTGTTTCAAAAAAGAACAACTTCCCTCCTATGACAAGCCAATGTTAAATTCATCAGTGAAAACCACAAATTATCACAACTCCCTATTCAACTGTTGTTATGTTTTAACTACTTCTTTTTCCTCACTTTTTTTTCCTGGCAATACGCTAATAGCCCAGTGTAGAAAATCATTACCAGATATGTTGTTCTGTAACTACATACTTGGTAATGGTAACTAGTTACTTTTGTTATTACATTTCTTATTACCTTTATATGGCGATGTCGCGAAAAATAATAAGTTGTCGTTACACACCAGCATACGAAAAATCAAAAAATATATAGTTACCTATGTGCTTACCAGTATTGACAAAAATAATGAGTCTAAAAATAGATTTTCAAAAAAATAAATTATATAAAAAAATATATTTTTTATTGTATTTTTTTTTTAAATAAAATTTTCTGGTGCGGGAATCGAACCTGGGTCTACAGATTGCCAGTCAACAGCTCTACCATCTGAGCTATATCGACATGTAATATTTAATAGATAAAAACATAATTGATCTGCTGCACACAAGTAAGCTTACTCTCCATCATACAAAAAATCAAAAAATATGTGGTTACATATATCCTTACCAGTTATTGAGTCTAAAAATAGATTTCAAATATTTTTCACAGCATCAGCCACTAAGTTTAAATGCAATCAAAAATGCCATAAAATTTGCAAATAAAACACAAAGCCAGAGACTATTAATTATAGAGATAGGAAATCAAAACTTATACTACTCACCGGTAGGGGGCGCTGAAATTTAGTATCACTTGAGCAACTATTTAGTATCACTTTAGTATCAGCTGAGCCTATATTTAAGAACTCAAAAATTGCTGAAAACTGCGCAAAATAAGAAAAAATCGAGCGCAAAATATATTTAAATATTAAAATTTGAGAATTACTTTTTTTCCTTTGCTTTTTTGTTTGTTATTATTTGAATTTAAATAAAAACAGAAAATTGTCAATTTTTTGAACAAAGTGCCATTTAGTGATAACGATGTCGTTATAACTTTTGTTTTTGGTGATGCCATACCCCTGCACAAAGCAACAACAAAATTATTTTCGTTGTTGCTGCTTCGTATGTTATTTTTGAATTCCACTAAAAATTTCATGTATTTACATGAAAATCGGAGCCCTAGTTATCATTTTTACTACTGCTGGGTAGGGTATTTCTACAATCCGACCAAAACTTAAGAAAACCCTCTTATAAATATCGCTTTTTATTTTTTCATACCAATATTGGTATTTTTCATTCCCAACTTTTTTGCGCAATTCCTTTTTCTGTTGCTATTTTTTTCCTAGTTTCTTGTACATACACATGATACAATAACATCACAGATTTTCTGGTGATGACAACTGAAATTCAATTTTTGAAATCTCGTAATTGGTTGCCGTTTTTTCTATTTTATTTGCCATTTTATTTGCAAAAAAAAAAAAAAATAGTGTGTTTGTTTTATTGGATGTGTCGGCTTTTAAATTTAGGATTTATTTTCAATATCGTAAAAACCCTTAAAAAACTGGTTTCATAAAAAAACAGAAATCAAAATTGTATTAAAATAAATGCATATAAAAACTACACGTAATGTTCATACAAAGTAATTTTTTTGAAGTTATAGAAACACTATTGTACATACAGATATATGGATATTTATTTATTAAGTGAAAGAATTTTGCAATTTTTAATAAATATTTGTTTGCAATATAAAATAGTTTTAAACGCAGAAATGTATTTGCTGGAATGCTGAAAAAAATAGTTGGAAGAAATATTAATATAATAACCGAAATCGAATTTAATAATAAACTGTTTATACATTTTTTCCGAAATTCAAACAGGTCTATGTTCAAAACGATAAATTAACAATAAACAAAAATGTGTCGATAATGCAGTATAATTTTGCATAAAATATTTATTTGTTTCTTATTTAATATGGTAGCCCTATTTTTATACCATTGATACCTCATGTGTTATTAATCGTTATTCCGAATTTAAGCAAAAAGAAAAACGTGATAAATATTAAAAAGTAACAACTTCAGTAGACTATAAAAATAAGACCAGAAAAGACTTTTTTTAAACTTTGATATAATATTTTTACAAGTATATACACTCATACAAATAAATCCGTAAAAATAGCAGAAAAAGTTAATAAAAATTAGTTAAAAATGATGCTGCAGAAAAAACTGCTAATATTAGCAGAATCAGTTTGCTAAATATTAATAAAATGAAAACAGCAAAAAAAAACTGTTAAATTTACAGAATTTTAGTAATATTTGGGCTAAATTGTTGTTAATTGCAAATAACAATTTAACCTGCTAAAATTAGCACAAAAAAAATTGCTGAATAGTAGTATAATAAAAATAGCAAAAAAAATTGTTAAATTTACAGAATTTTAGTAATATTGGAGCTAAATTTTTGTTAATTGCAAATAACAATTTAACTTGCTGAAATCAGCAAAAAAATTGCTAAATAATAGTAGAATGAAAATAGCAAAAAAAAATTGTTAAATGTACAAAATGTTTGCTAAAATTTTCTGAAATCAACAAAACTTTTGCAGATTACTAGTGGACTGGAAAAAGGTACAAAAGGAGCAAATGAAATGAAAATTAATAAATAAAAAATAAATGTACCTATATTTAAAAACATACTTGGGACCAGTTTATTGAATTGTCAATTATTTGAAATTTTTTCAATTGGCATTGTTCAATGCTTAAATGTCCATTTATAATTGATGAAAGAAGTATTTGTTTTCATGTTTTAATAAAAGAATAAATTACGAAAAAAAATTAAAACTTCGCGTATTTCTTATATTTTTTCTACATTACAATTCTTTTTCTTCAATTATGTGTACATTTCATTAACATTGTTTTCATCAATGCAAATTGAATAAAATTTCATTGGCATTGAATGGTGATGAAATTTTTTGACATTGACATTGAGATAAAGTAATGCCAATTATATTTCAATGCCAATGAAAATTTACCAAGAATGATTTATTGAAAAAGTGGTAATATTTATACATGATACAACCATACTAGGTAGATGCATTAGAACAACAAACACAACAAACAACAACAAAAAATGTAATCGGCTACTTTTGATACATAGCGAAAGCATACGAAAAAATCCCTGAACTGTCAAACTCTCCCTAATACATCTACCTAGTATGGTTGTATCATGATGTTAACCATAACAAAATGTACCCAGCAAAACTTTGGTAATGGGTGCGACAAAATCATGCATTACCTTGTAATGTGTACTCCTTACAAGTATAATTATTGTTCAACATAAAGTAATTGGGTACCGATAGTTGGATACATAATGCATTACTTTGTAATGAATACTCCTTACCTTCATCATTATTTTGAATCATAAAGTAATTAGTTACCGAAAATTTATTACATAATGCATTATATTGTAATGTATAATCCTTACCTTGAGCATTATTTAGAAACACCTATAGTTGATTACATAATGCATTACTTTGTAATGTATACTGCATACATGTACACACGGGAAAAAAAATTGCCAACCGAATTGCTAAGCCTATTTTGGTTGCTACAACCAATAAATTCGGTTGGTGAAACCATATTGGAATGCGATTCCTAAATATTTTGGGTATATCAACTAAAATTCAGTTGTATAAACCGAATTTTGTTGTTATAACCAATATTCATGTTGTATCAACCTATTTTAGTAGATGTAACCGAATTTCAGTTGGAAAATGGCATATTTTTTCTCTGTGTGTATCATTATTTTGAAACATTAAGTAATGTGCTACCGAATGTTGATTACATAATGCATTATAAATAAATATAAAGTAATTACTATTACAAAATACATTGTTTTAATATAAAAATTATTTACTTAGATAATTTTTATTTAAATTGTGTAATTATAGGGTAACTAATTACTATTTCAGTCCTTATATGCGTAACCAATTATTCTCAGCCTCTTCGTAATCATATGGGTAACCAATTACTTTTTTAATATCTATCTGCAACTAGGTAACCCATTACTCTTCATATTTTTGTAACTATACTGGTAACAATGACACATTACTTTGAGGTTCATCGCCTGTAAAATTCATCAGTGAAGTAAGGTGTAAAGTAACCAGTCCAACTCTATGGCGATACATTACTTTACCCATTATTTGGTAATGTGTGGTTTTGCTGGGTATTTCAGAGACCCTTCTTTTGATTTTCATTGTTTGCTGATCGGATATGTAATTCCGAATTTATTTGAGTTTCCATTTTCACCTCTAAAGCTCCACCCACAGGAAAGAAGGTGTGGCCGATTAAAAATATTGTATTCTTTAAGTAAGCTTAAAAAGTACAATATTGAGCGAAAAAAATTAGGGTCATCCCCGTAAACTCCACTTGCTCCCCAGAGATACTTTTAATAACAATTTTCATATTAAAATGGTTCGTCCAAAATAAACCTTGATCTTCGAAAATTAATGTATTACGATAAATAGAAACTTTTCTCATAAATTTTAAAAATTTAGATATTTTATGAGTAGGACAAATTTTCAACCATTTCAATTTAGCTTTATTTAAAAACGTTTTGCATTATTTTTGTCGAGTTAAAAATATACAGTAATTTTTATGAGTCAATTAACATTCTGTTTGTAAGCGCTACAAATTTGGTGGTTTAGTTTACAAAGAATTTGTAAAATTAGCAAATCTTCTGTTAAAAATTAGTAACTAAAATTTAGCAAAAAAAAAAAATAGCAAAAAAATTTGTAAGTTAGTAATGTGGAGGTAGCAAAAAAATAACTGAAAATTAAATTTTAACTAAAAATTTGTTAAAAATTTGTTAAGTTGAAGTACTAACAGTTTTACTAACTTTTCTACAAACTTTTTTCTATGAGTGTACTTCAAAAAAACTTTGTTTCCCTTTCCCCTTCTTCCCATTTTAATTATACCCTAGAGGGTATAATAAGTTTGTGCTGATGTTTGTGACACGAAAAAACATTGGACCTAGACCAGGGGTGGCAAGACTTTTTTCGCTGCGTGCCAGAAACGGCCAAAATGTTTTTGTAAAAATTTCTCGCGTGCCACCTTAATTTTAGTTCTCTTTTAAAAGTCAATTTTTGAAAATTTTTAAAATTTGGAAAATTTCTCTTAAAATATCATCGCAGATGTACATATTTATCAGCCCTACTGATAACCCCAGGAAATAACTCCTAAAGGGAAAAATTAAATAACATCCAAGAAATGACGTAAAAATTTTTGACGGTTATTTAATTTTTGAGGGTTTATTTAATCTTTAAATATTTCATTATGAAAAAATCCCCAATTAAATAAAATTAAAACAGTTTGAACATTATTGGCTTTTTTAAGAGGTCACTCCATTTTTGGTGGCTATTTCATTTTGTTAAAAAAAAGTTAAATTATTTGGCGCCATCTAGTATTTAAGTACGGTAGAAAAATAGTTGAAAAATGTGCTGCGGGCATTAATTTGATTTTGTTAAAATAAAACGCGCGGTTTTTTATAATCATAATAATGAATAAAAAGTGAATATTATGGATTTGAACAGAGAACTTTCTATTTCAGATGAATTGGCTCCGCGAAACATGATCAAAACCCAATTTAAATATCCAACAAAGGGGGTATTGCATTATGAAACTTATGTTCAGTATTTCATTGAGGCTTGTTTCGTAGCACCTATTTTCCCTTTAAAAAAAAACTTAATTTTTTAGATCCAATTTTAATGCAAGTTGTTTTCAATTTTTGTGGAATTTTCTGGTAATTTTTATGTCTCCGATTATAAGGCATTTTCTCATCCAAACATTTAAATTTCTTTCAATCTAGAATTTTAGAAATTTTCCCAGAATTTTCTGATATGAAAATCTATTAAAAATTTCACCATTGGGGAGTTAAATTACACATTTTTGTAGCGAAATTTGACATTTAACTGAATTTTTTGCTGGTCTTCCAATAGTTTAAATTTCTTAAATATATCCAACAAAACGTCGCCTATTGATTTTCACCTAACTTTGAATTTTGTTATAAAAAAGTGTAGTTTTTCCAATTTTTTTTTATTTTTGCTTTTTTACAATAGTGGTATTCATCTAACTGCATTTATGCCCTCGTAAACTGTGTATTTTTGTAATCGCGTGTATTTGTAAGTTTACCTGTTTATTTGAATGAACGCACCTTTTAAAACTATTCACATTTCAATTTTGCATTTAGCCAATTTTTTGATATTTTCATAAATTAATCACTGAATTTTTTCAATTCGTATCATTTTAAAATAAATAAAACAGAAAATAAAATACAACAAACAGAACAATAGAAAATAATTTTATTTTTGACATAATGTATGTATAAAGCACCGTAGGTTTCAAACTGCAATTTAAATTATAAAAATGAACAATTTTTTAATTTTATAACAAAGACACAACCAGAATATACACAAAATGTCACTTTTTCACCAGAAAAATGTCAGAAATGTCTGGTACATTAAATTTGCGTGAAAACAAACTCTACACATTTTTCACGTCACACTGATTATCGTGAAAAATAATTTTTTTTATATGGAGTATAACAGTTTTTTCACGTGAAACTTAAACAACTTACGGTGCTGAAATACGAAAAAGTTTACACATAAAGCACCGTAAGTTGTTGCGATTTTACGTGAAAAAACTGTTATACTCCGTACAAAAAAAAATATTTTTCACGATAATCAGTGTGACGTAAAAAGTGTGTAGAGTTTATTTTCACGCAAATGTAATGTACAATACTATTATTTTCCTTTTGAAAAAGTGACATTTTGTGTTTACTGTGATTTTGTCTTTGTTATAAAATTAAAAAAAATGTTAATTTTTATAAATTAAATTGCAATTTCAGGCCTTAAAGTTCGAGTGAAATTTTTCCACGTGAAAAACAACTTACGGTGCTTAACGAGTAAAAAAGTTAAAGTTGGGCATGCCGACTATATAATACCCTACACCAGTCTGATTTAAAGCCAACTAATGTTTGGATCCGAAATTTGAATGGGTTAAAACAGACTTGTGTCAAAATTGTCTATAAAATCATAAAAGAAGAGAAAATCGAAAATATAGCCCATATGGGCAATAGGTCCAAATATGGACCGATCCTATCTAGAATCAGTATTCTTTTTCCTTGGGACCATGTGAGTTAACGAACCAAATTTAATTAAAATATCTTCGTATTTGCCACATGCGGCGTGTAACCAACCAATTTTGGGGGGACCCTTATATGGGCACTAGGTCTAAACATGGACCGATTCTAACTAAAATCAATAGGCTTCGTCCTTGGGCCGACGTAGGTCTGTGCACTAAATTTCATTGAAATATCTTCATATTTGCGACCTGCAGCATGTAAACAAGCCAATTTTGGGGGTACACTAAGAGAATTATCATCACTTCAGTAATGAATTTCATCATAGTTTCAATGAAAATTGTCACTGGAACTCGTCCATTGAAACTTTTCATATAATCTATGAAACAGGTTTCATTAAATTCAATGTTTATGAAAAGTTCATAAAATTAATGAAACTCTTCATAAAATGAATAGGTCACTCGTCCAATGAATAAATCATTCAGCCAATGAAGAGCTTCATAAAATCTATGAAGCAATTTCATTTATTATTATTTATTATAGTTGGTTGTTGTCGTTGCTAAGCACTATTTTCCACTCAATAGTGCTGGTAAATTTGGTTACTTTTCAATACTCGATACTAGTCGATATTTTTGATTTGGATACTCGATACTACTCGATACTTTTAACGGTTTTTAAATTTCAAATTTTTTATAATTCAATATTTAAATTTATAAACATATTTTCGAACTTTTTCATCAACTATTCATTGCGTTTTTTATAGTTTTTTAACATATAATTTTAAATATTTTACTTCTGATTTTTTTCTTTTAGCAGAGTTTTGTGACAAATATTTTAGCAGAGTCACATTTTTGTGGTAAATATTTTAGCGGAGTCACATTTTTATATATTTTCTCTGTCCAAAATGCAACTCTGAAAATATCGAGTAGTAGTTTTGCGTATCGAGTACCCATAAAAAAGACAAATGCTAGATACTCGATACCCACTACTCATATTTTTACCAGCACTACTGGATAAATAAAAACTACTTAGCAAATGCAAAAGGCGTAATAAAATCGTAGCATATTTTACGGATGTACGAAATATATATAAAGAAAGAATTCATTAAATTAAAAAGTTTCACAAAAAAAAGTTTCGAAAAAATTAATATGATTTATAAAAAAATTTCATAGTCCAAAATGAATAATAAAAAAATAATTAAAAAAAAAAAATTTTAAGATTATTCTCTCAGGAAATGACAATATTTTATAAAAAAATTTAAAAAAAGTAAATACTTTTGAACAATTTCATATATGTATATAAAGAACATTTTCATTAAATTTATGGAGATCGAATTTATGAAATTTAATGAATTTTTTTAATGAAATTATGAAATTTTATGAAAGAAAAGTTATGAAAAATTTCATAATATTAATTAAATATATACATAATGAAATTCTTCATTGGTCCTACGAAAAAAATTTTATGAAATTATATCATTAATATCATGAAGGATAATTCTCTCAGTGTACCCTTATATGGGCACTAGGTCTAAACATGGACCGATTGCAATCAAAATTAATAGGCTCCGTTCTTAGGGCGACATAGGTCTGTGTACCAATTTCATTGAAATATCTTCGTATTTGCGACTTGCTGCAAATAAAAAAAAAATTTGGGGGTACCCTTATATGGGCACTAGGTCTAAACAAGGACCGATTTCAACCAAAGGCGTCGTCCTTGGGCCGACTTAAGTCGGTGTACAAAATTTCATCAAAATATCTTAATATTTGCGACCTGTAGAGTGCGCACAAGAATGCATGGACAGTAGACTGTCCCTTAAAATAGCGATTTGTTGATTTTCGTTCATTACACCACCACAGTTTTATTCGAAAGTTTGACGAAAATGGCCCCTTTTGGAAAAAAGTGTATTACTATTAAAAATTCGCAAAATTCGATATATCGAAAAAAATTATTTTTTATTCCATTTATTAATTTAATATAGTCAATTTTGACTTCATCGGATATCATTAACCCACTTTAGCCTGGAATCCAAAATGACCCACGAATTTGATAAAAATGCAAAAACGTGTTTTTTTTTAATTAATTTGAAAGATTTTTTAAAATGCTTAATTTGGAGATGTCGATTGCTATTTGTACCATATAATAGTTGATATTAAAGAAAAAAAAATAAATTGTAAAAATGATAATTCGAGTTTGTGTTTGGAGCGACTGCTTTTCAGGATATTTTACAAAAATTGCTCATTTTGTCAAAAATTTTAAAAATTTCAATGTTTTCATCAAATTTTACACGGTTTTCGGAAAAACAGCACTTAGATTTGGTTAGATTATAATTGTCTTTTCATTTCTTTAAAAAAAATTTAACCCTTAATGGCCTGGGGTCAGAAAAGACCCATTGAACTTAATATTAATTATGACTACGAGATTGTAAAGCCATTAAATTGATAAAAAAAAAATCTCAACTGGATAAAAATAATTATTTTATGTAACCTGATCCATACAGGGTTAAGTTTTATACTTTTGGCTAAAAACGCCCCACTAGGAAATTTACAGAATAACATCTTTCGCATATTCCAATTTAATAAAAATCTGATAAATGTTATTCTGTAAATTTCCTAGTGTGTCTTTTTTGTGAAAAGTGAGAACATTAACCCTATATGGATCAAGTTACTCAAAATAATGATTTTTATCAAGTGGAAAAATTTTTTTTTATTCATTCAAAGTGATATTTTTCAGAAAATTATGAAAGGTGTTATTCTGTAAATTTTCTAGTGGGGCGTTTATGGCCAAAAGTATAAAAATTATCCCCATGTGGATCACGTTACACAAAATAATTAGTTTTGTCCAGTTGAGATTTTTTTTTTTATAAATTGAATGGCTTTACAATCTCGTAGTCATAATTAATATTAAGTTCCATAGGTCTTTTCTGACCCCAGGCCACTAAGGGTTAAGAAATGAAAAGATAATTATAATCTAACCAAATTTGAGTGCTGTTTTTCCGAAAACCGTGTAAAATTTGATGAAAACATTGAAATATTAAAAATTTTTGACAAAATGAGCATTTTTTGTAAAATGTCCTGAAAAGCAGTCGCTCCAAACACAAACTCGAATTATCATTTTTCCAATTTATTTTTTTTCTTTTATATCAACTAATATGTGGTACAAATAGCAATCGACATCTCCAAATTAAGCATTTTAAAAAATCTTTTAAATTAATTTTAAAAAACCACGTTTTTGCATTTTTATCAAATTCGTGGGTCATTTTGGATTCCAGGCTAAAGTGGGTTAATGATATCCGATGAAGTCAAAATTCCATGTATGAATCATTTTGACTATATTAAATGAATAAATAGAATAAAATATAACTTTTTTCGAAATTTCGAATTATGGGATTTTTTAATAGTACTACACTTTTTTTTCCAAAAGAGGCCATTTTAGTCCAACTTTCGGCACGGGTTAACGTTTTTCAAAAAAAAAATCGATTTCTTCAATTTGGGACCATTTGCAATAAAACTGGGGGGTGTAATGACAAATCTATTTTTAAGTAACACTCTAATGGACAGACAGACAGACGGACAGATGGACAGACAGATGGACATCGTTAAATCGAAATAAAAAGTGATTCTGAGCCGATCCGTGTACTATAAGGTAGGTCTAGGACCAATATTTTTTGGTGTTACAAACATCAGCACAAACTTATAATAACCTCTCCACGTAGTGGTGTAGGGTATAAAAATGTAAACCTATATTTACGAGGGCTCGTAAACTAGTTTTGACATTAATCGAGTAAAATTACAACATATACACAGTATACGAGGCGTAAATACTTTAAATGAATACCTTTAATATGTTTTAGCTTTACATACATCGGATTTTGCTTCTTTTTCTTGCCTTCTCTGATGAACACGTAACCATTTTTAAATCCTTTGTTTATTTGTGTTTTAAACTTAACTCCAATTTCATCATTATTTTTCCATAATATCACACAATAATGTATATTTAGGGTAATTTATATAAATACTTAGTAAACTTTATTTAAAACATCTACTTCATGTATACAGAATAAAATATTATAAATAAATACTTATGCCAACAGTGAAATAACTTTAAAAACTATTCACCTACATATTTTGTTATGTATCGCGTTACGTATGATGTTAAATGAATCTGTTCCATTTACTTTTTAATGTGGAAATTTTCTACTCCAGTTTCTATTTTCATCTTTTTAATACATATACAAACTGTATGAAAACGCGAAACTGGGAAATTATTTACAAAACTCACTTTTTTTAGTCCCAAGTGGTTTTAAGTCAACAACAGGAGTAGTGGCAGCAGTAAAAAAAAAATATTACTTCATACTTTTTTAACATTAGATGAATGATAATGCATTCAACTTTGCACATATCGTTCGATCATATATAAAAGGGCGAAATATATGGTATACTTTTTAATTCTAATTTAATCACATGTAGTGCAGAAACGTTATGGCAAATAAAGTATGAATTTCGTATAATTCGATGGTGTTCTGAGAAACGAAACCACATATTCGTTTCTGTACATTCCATGTGTTTCAGAACACCACAAATTATTTTTCAGACTTTTAAAATCGAGACTCTAAAAAGTTTGACAGTTATAGTAAGTGAGAGTTGTTTGTGTAGTTGTTGATTTTAACAGTATTACAGTTGTTTTTCTATGGAAAAATACAAAACAACTATTATAACAGTTAATTATGAAATCAACCAATGAAAAGCACACTCAACCAAAAAAGGTTGTAATGGCTACTGAAAATTTTGCTGTTATTACGGGAAATTTAACTGTTTTGAGGCCAGCGGTATTTTTGCTAATTTTAGCAACACATGTCTGCTGATATGTAGTACAATAAAATTAGTACAAAAAATTAGTAGCCGCTACTAAAATTTAGTAAAATTTATGTAAAATGCAATTCAAAATCGATTTGCTAAAATCAGTCAAAAAACTTACTAAATATCATAATTTTAGTACAATGAAATTAGTATAAATAATTAGTTGCATCTACTAAATTTCAGTAAATTGCTGTAAACTATAATTTAAAATCAATCTGCTGAAATTAGCAAAAAATTTTACTAAAAAATAAAAAAACTGTAAAATCTAAAAAAACAAAAATTTTCTTTCGATTGTAACAAGCGTGTAATTACTTCATCGTACTTGAAATTTGGAGTCAAAATTGCAAACGATTCTCCAGTTATTGCCGTTTTATGCATTGGAGATGCAATACAATTTTCTGGGTGTTATTTCTAAACTAAGAATATATCAATAGTAACAAATATAAACTAAACAAGAATTGTAAAAAATCAAAAAAAAATATTTTGAAATTAGTATATTTTTCTGCTAAATTTAGCACTCGGTTTTGAAAAATCAGTAAAATGTTTTGCTGAAATCAGCAGCGAAAATTAGTAAAAAAATCCGTAATTTGTAATAAGAGAATAGCAAAAATGATTACTAAAAATAAAAATTGTACTAATAATCAGTATAAAAACTATTGGAAACTGTTTACAAACTTTTTTATCTGAGTGCACTATAATTTCGTAACAGTTATTTTAAGCTGTTATTTTTAGTTTCATAATAAACAACTACCAAAACAATATTTTTACAGTAAGAGATTAATTAGGGCTGGGTCGGCAGCGACAACGAGTATTGCTTTTTCATGTATTTTGTATGGAAAGCAAAATGTCGCCATGTCGTCTAGCGATTTGACGTCGTAATACAATAGAATCTATTTTGTTTTCGTGAATACAAACTAACACACACTCAAAACAAATCTTGCATACAGACAACTTAATGATTCGCTGCTTAAGTCTCTCTTTTTGGAACAACTTCCGGAAGATGTCAGATCGATTTTGGTTATAAGTCAAGTAAGTGATGTTTCTTCTTTGGCGCTGCAAGCAGATAAAATTATGAGTCTACGTTCACCACTAGTTTTTAAAATGAACTCGACTCCTGGTAATGCTGGTGTCATAGATTATTAGTTATAGAGATAGGAAATCAAAACTTACACTACTCACCGGTAGGGGGCGCTGAAATTTAGTATCACCTGAGCAACTATTTAGTATCACTTTAGTATCAGCTGAGCCTATATTTAAAAACTCAAAAATTGCTGAGAACTGGGCAAAATAAGAAAAAATCAAGCGCAAAATATGTTCAAATAATAAAATTTGAGAATTCCTTTTTTTGTTCTGCTTTTTTATTTGTTATTATTGCAACGAACTTCTTCTCTGTATATGCTCACATTCGATTTCATCGGCCGGATGTCTTTGCCTTATGTGAGACCCAGGTGTGTGGGGATGCTGATCCACAGGATTTCTATATACCTGGTTATCAACTCCTATCCCTTTTCATTTTCCATCGAGGCCTTGCAATGTACATTCGCAACGATGTTGTTTACCAGTATCAGCAACATTTAAACTGTAATGATGCGGAATTTAACACACTTTGGGTTAAGTTCAAGATCAGGTCACACATGTTGCATTTCGAGTTCTTATACAGAAGCCCAAATATGGAGAGGACGAATACCCTTATTGGCTTCGATGTCCTTTCTGATTCCATCGCTAGAATTCTAGGAAGTTGCCCGAGTAGTGAAATCGTCGTTGCTGGCGATTTTAATATTCACAACACTTCCTGGCTTCGCCATTCGAGCCACACAACTCCCGAGGGCCTTTATGTTGAGCTGTTTACCGCGCACAACCACCTGGCGCAATTAGTGAATGAACCAACGCACATTCCGTGTGTTGAAAGTGAACATCAAAATACTCTTGATCTTTTCCTTACTTCTCATCCGGACAAGTATGAAGTAAGAACACTTGCACCTCTCGGCAATTCGGATCATTGTACCATTTCCGCATCTTTTTCGTTCTCGACCTTCGAAACGTTTCGGCAACAGCTGCGAAACGTTAAATTTTTATTTACGAAAAAGCTGGGCTGAGCTCAACGAATTTTTCCGGCACTTTAATTGGAAACTCTGTTTCCTCGACGACAACGTTGATGCCGCGGCGAAAATGGTAGAACATGTTATATTGCTTGGAATGAAATCTTTCATTCCTTCGAAGCAAATTTCGGTTAAACCAAAAGATAAATGTTGGTTTGACCAGACTTGCAGAAACGCAGTCAGATCCAGAAAGTTAGCGTTAAAAAATTGGCGTGATAATAAGAACGACAATACTCATATGCTTCGCAAACGGGCGAGATATGAATGTTCCAAAGTACTTAGTCGTGAAAAGTTTCTTTACGAAAAACGTCTTCGTACTAAAGTTCTTTCTGCTCCACGGGATAGCAAGAGCTTTTGGTCATTCGTTAAAAGAGTAAAGGATAATTCTAGTTCAGATATCCCAACTCTTATAAAGGATGATCAAATATTCACTGAGCCGGTTGATAAGGCAAACCTTTTAGCTGGGATGTTTGCAGGTAATTCATTCCTGCCGGAAAGCGATCAACCACTGCCAGAACTTGAAAGAGTATCCAGTACTATGCCTAAGATATTCCTCCGAGCTCGTGCAGTTAAAAGGGTTCTTGCTGACCTGAACATAAATAAGTCATCGGGGACGGATGGCATACCCGCACTGGTGCTGAAACAGTGCTCTTCGACGCTAGCTCGTCCATTGGCTAACCTTTTTAGCGCTTCTTACCATACGGGAATTTTCCCCTCTTGCTGGAAGGTTGCCAATGTCCAGCCAATCCCTAAAAAGGGTGCGGCTAATAACCCTGAAAATTACCGCCCAATCGCAATATGCTCTGCGCTCTCAAAGGTGATGGAGAGTATGCTTAACTACCATCTCGTGAATTATCTAGAGTCCAACTCACTTCTTAATGACCGACAATATGGCTTCCGTAGGAATCGTTCTACGGGAGACCTGTTAGCGTTCCTCTCGGAACGTTGGAGTCAGTCCATTCACCATTTTGGTGAGAGCAAAGTGGTTGCTCTGGATATTTCTAAGGCCTTTGATCGTGTATGGCACGGGGCGCTTGTATCGAAGCTTATTGCCTTTGGTGTGGGAAATGACTTCGCTCGTTTTATTTCGAGCTTTCTCAGAGATCGCACTATTCGTGTTGTTATAGATGGGATCTCATCCGACGAGTTTCAGCTTAATTCAGGGGTACCGCAGGGTTCTGTTCTTTCTCCTTCCCTATTTCTTATCTTTCTTAATGATCTTCTTGGTCAAACTTTCAACCCTATCTACTCTTTTGCAGATGACAGCAACATTTGTCATTCATTTTCCTTCAATCGTAGGCCAAGCCCTGAGTAGATTGGGGACAAAAGGCAGATTATGAATGACACACTAAATCGTGACCTCTCTGCAATCTCTGAGTGGGGTCATGCGAACAAGGTGGATTTTAATGCGCGTAAGACCCAATGTTGGATGTTGACCCATAGGGCTGCGGGGTCAACACTGCCATCTGTACATATGGGTGATATCAATATTGAGGAATCGGATACTCTTGATGTTCTGGGCATGAAAATTCAGTGTGATGTCCGATGGAATAAGCATGTTTTTCAGGTGTCGAAAGAAGCATTCAAGTGTCTAGGTTTTTTACGTCGGTGCAAGAAGTACTTCACTCCATCCGATTTACTCACTATTTATACTACCTATATACGACCGAAGATGGAATACAGCTCCCATATATGGGCAGGAGCTTCGAAGTCTATTTTGGAGCTTCTGGACCGTGTGCAAAGGAGGGCGTCGGCGCTTATCAATGACAGTAGAGTATCCAGCTCTATTGACTCATTGGAGCATCGTCGGAATGTGGGTTGTGTAACCCTGTTCTATCGATATTACCATGCGAAGTGCTCTGCTGAGATAAGTGAACTTATCCCCAAAGCCCAGGTTTTTATGCGTAATACTCGCTTATCAAGTAGAGTCCATCCGTTTGTTGTCGATTGTCCAGCGGATCGCACGACGCATTACAGAGAGAATTCGTTTATCAGTCGCACCAGCCGTATGTGGAATAAACTCCCCGCAGAGGTCTTCCCTGTTACTTACAATGTTGAGAAATTTAAATCAAATATTCACAAACACTACTCCCTCTTTCCTCCTCCCCATAACCTATTTTCCTAATACCAACACAATGCACTGCGTTAGTAGGGGGCATCTCCTGAGTGTTGGTCTAACAGATAAAAAAAAATTAAATAAAAAAAGAAAATTGTCAATTTTTTTAACATAGTGCCATCTAGTGATAACGATGTCGTTATAACTTTTGGTTTTGGTGATGCCATACCCCTGGCTGATATATCTATGTTATGTCTAAAAATTGATGCTTTAAGCCTAAACCACATAAACGCAGTGTCGACCGCAGTGCGACGTTTTGTCGATAAAACAGTTTTTTATATCTTCTCTATTTGTCACTGCCGAGAAATTAGAAAAGTTTCTAAATAAACAAGAGCTGTTTTTAAACAAAACGCAAGAAGAACTTTTTAAAAATATTAAGTCGTTTTCGCGAAATTAAAGAACAAATTTTGACAGCACTGCCATTGTCCACTGGCATTATCACTATGCGGTTTGGGCTTTAGAAAGGAAATTCAACAATTTTTCACATAGCCGTAGTGCTGAACGTCATCAAGACCGTATTTCTAATTCTGGTAAGTCACAAAATAGAAGCAAATCTCGTTATAAAGATTGGTGCTGGTACCGCAATAGACTTTCTGATAAAGCAACCAAGTGCGTTAATCCTTGCTCTTTTTCAAAAAACTAAATATTCATTCGGATATTGCGACAGTTTCGGATGACCAAAAATCCTCATGTCGCTTATTTGTAAAAGACAACAACTCAAATAAATGTTTGATTTTGGTGCAGACATATCAGTCGTTCCTCCTACTTTTTCAACATCTTACAAATCTCCAAATTTTGGAATAAAAATTTTTTCTGCTAACGGTACTCCCATTCGAACTTTTAGAAATAAAAGTTTTCATCTAGATTTTGGACTTCGTAGAAATTTTTCGTAAACATTTATTACAGCTGATGTGGCCAAACCTATTATTGGATCAGATTTTTTAAAATGTTATCATCTTTTTCCTCATCTAAACCGAAAAGTTTTAATTGATGGTACAACTTTATTACAAGTGCCTGGAAAACTTTCAAAATCATCATCATTGGGAATTACTACTTTAGTTAAAGATGACAGTGTGTACAACAAACTTTTAATGAATTGTCCTATTGTCTATCAAGCTACCACTATTCCTGGCATTAAACGCGAACGCAACATTTATCATCGTATTGAAACAACAGTACCACCATTATTTGCCAAAGCACGTCGTTTGGGTGCTAATCGTCTGAAAACGACAAAAAAAAGACTGTAATAAGACCATCGAGAAGCAACTGGTACAATGCTCTTCACATGGATCCTAAGAAGAATGGTGAGTGGAGGTGCGTAGGTGATTACAGATTTTTAAATAAAATAACTGTTCCTGATCGGTACACAATACCTTTTATCACCGATGCCAATGTTAACTTTTCTGGTTGTTCTGTTTTTTCAAAATTGGATCTCGTTAGTGCATTTTATCAAATTCCCGTATTTCCTGACGATATAACTAAAACCTCAGTTATAACTCCTTTTGTATTATACGAATTCGTCAAAATGCCATTTGGATTAAAAAATGCTGCAAAAAGCTTCCAAAGGTTAATGGATGAAGTTCTTCGTGGATTGCCGTTGACTTTTGTCTATATATTGATGACGTCCTTATTTTTTCAGAATCTGCTGCTGAATAACTTGAACATCTTAAAATGGTTTTCGACCGCTTTGAAGAATATGGAATTATTGTTAATCAAGGTAAATGTAGTTTTGGGAAAAGTAAAATAGATTTTTTAGGATTTCAAATATCCTCCGATGGAATTCGGCCCACTCAAAATAAAATTGATGGTATTCAAAATTTTCCTAAGATGTTTCCTTGCAATGATCAACTTTTACAGACGTTTTCTACTTCAAGCTGCTGTTGAACAAGCACCGTTACACAATCTACTAAAAAAGGCTGTTAAAAATTATAAACGACCTGTACCTTGGTCTTCAGAAACTCAAGAAGCTTTTTTGAAGTGTAAGTCAAGTCCTTCAAATTCTACCATCGTCTAAATTATGCTGAATTGGCTATTAAAGTCGATGCATCCAATTTGCCATTGGTGCTGTTTTGGAACAAAAGGTTGGCAATGAATGGCAACCCTTATCTTTCTTTACAAAGAAATTAAGTGATACTGAAAAACGGTACCGCACTTATGATCGTGAATTGCTGGCAATATATTCTGCCGTTAAACACTTTCGTCATTATGTTGAAGGTCGTGAATTTTCAGTCTTTACTGACCACAAACCCCTTATTTTTACCTTTTTCCAAAAAACTGAGAAAAGAAGTCCTCATCAACTACCACAATTAAATTTTATTGGTCAATTTACCACAAATTTTCAGCACATTAAAGGCAATGAGAACATTGTCGCTGATGCTTTTTCGAGAATTGAATCAATATTGAAGAATGATAAGGAACTTCAAAACCTTCTTATGTCAAATACATCTCTCAAACTACAATTAATATATTTCTAATCTATATATACATCACAAAAATATTTTGTGATGTATATATATATATATATATATATATATATATGTTCCCTCGGTTCCTATAAGGAGCATAGGGCCTTAACAAATTTTCACCATTCTGATTTATCCGGTGCCAGGTTCCTGATTTCAACCCAACTTCTTCTAGACATTGTGACTTCCTTCTTGACCTGTCTACTCCATGTATGCGCTGGACGCCCTCTTCTACGGCTACCTTGGGGGTTCTATTCAATTGCAGTACGGGCTATATCATCAGGATCTTTTCTGAGGGTGTGACCAATCCAATTCCACTTTCGCCTTCGTACTTCAAGGTCAATTGGTGTTTGTTGTGCGAGTGACCATAACCTTGAGTTAGATATTGCAATCGGCCAGAAAATCCTCAGAATTCTACGCAGACATCTGTTGACAAAGACCTGCATTGCGTTTATGTCAGGAGGTGCTGCATTCCAGGTCTCACATCCATAAAGCATGATAGACTTAACGTTGGAATTAAATATTCTTATCTTAACATGTCGGGATAATGTTGTTGATCTCCACACGTTACTGAGACGTCCAAAAGCCTATTTTGCTGTTTGATGTGTCTCAAGATAATTTTCCCAGGCCCTATACTTCAACGGAGTTAACAAAATCAATATTCAATGGATTACATAATCTGTCTCATTCTGGTACTAAAGCCACAACCAAACTTATTTCTGAACGATATGTTTGGCCTTTTATGAAACGCGACTGCAGAGATTGGGCGAAAATTTGTCAAGCTTGTCAGAAAGCAAAAATTTCTCGTCATGCAAAAAGCCGTATTGGACATTTTCCTTTAGCTTCTCGACGCTTCGCCGAAATTCATATCGACATAGTGGGTCCACTTCCTTCATCAAATGGTCAACGTTATTTGTTAACTTGTGTCGATCGTTTTACTCGTTGGATAGAAGCCTTTCCAATGCCAAACTGCTCATCAGATACCGTTTGTGAAACGTTTATGAATGGATGGATATCAAGATTTGGTTCACCTTATGTGATCCATACTGATAGAGGTCGTCAATTCACATCAAATAATTTTCAAACTTTAAAACAATTTTTGGGAGCAAAAATCAAATTTTCAACATCATGTCATCCACAAGCAAATGGTTTAGTCGAACGCTTTCATAGAACTTTAAAAGCAGCAATTTCTTGTCATAATGAATCACAATAGACAAAGGTTTTACCATTAGTTTTGCTGGGACTAAGAGTAGCAACAAGAGATTCTATAAATTAATCTCCAGCAGAAATGGTCTATGGCGAAATTCTTCACATTCCTGGCCAATTCTTTTGCGAAATCACATCTCTCATTAGCAGTAATAATTTTCAAAACTCAAAAACTTAAACCATAGTAACTTAAACTACTCACCGATAGAGGGCGCTGTAATTTAGTATTACCTGAGCACAGGGTTACCACCAGTAAAACAAAAAATTACACAGCTGTAGCTCAAAAATTATCCAAAACCGTATAAAATTACACATAAAATATATTTTTTATATTATTTCAAAATAAACTCTCCTGGGCACGGTGGATAAGAATACAAATATTTTGGGAAGAATTTCATATGAAATTTCACACTGTAAGTTTTGCCATTTTTCTATTTACAAACCGATCTTTAAAGACGTAACATTTCTATCATTTACAAAGTGCAAAAGCTATTTGCATTTTAAAACGAAAATTTAGCATTTTTACTATAACCTGTTCCGTGTTTTTGCCTTCTGCAAAAGCAAATCCAGGCCAATTTTTCACAAAATATGATAACAAATTATTCTATTAACTAAAGGGAATTTCAACGCAATATCTTTTTCAGGATTAAAATAGCGTGCTTTTAAATTTGAATATTAAAAAAATGGTATTTTATCCATATTAAAAGTTTCTTTCAGAACAAAGTATTTATGTTTTTCAGAAAAGCTACTTCATTCAGATGCATTGCATGCAAAAATATTACTTACTTGCTAATTATTCTCTCCCATACTTCTCAAAATTTAACCGTTTATATTTAAATTAAACCAATTTTTCTCTGAGTACAATGCTGGAATTTAAAAAAAAAGCTGGAGTAGATCATCCAAGGCGTCCGTAATGTGATGGCATAAGCCCTATTCAACCCTAACTTTAAATGTCGGCAAGACAGAAAAAAAAATTTGTAAAATTTTGCCTGTTTTCTTTAATTTTTATGTTAATGGCAGCAAGGCAGACCTTAACATGAAATTTCTTTGCAGTATGTGTCTCAAAAAATTTTCTTTTAAAAAATAAAAATATAACATTTTTTTCAAAACTTTCATACGATTCTGTTGAAATCTGAAACAAGTTGGATTTACAGAATTATAAAATATTCTGATTCTGCTCCACCTTGCTGCGTTAGAAAAATGTTTGTCTGGTCAAAGCCCAGTATCATGATAACTACAGCAAAATAATTTCAGACATTAAAAAGTCACAAACTTTCCCACTCTTTCGCTGAATTTTTAAATGTTCTTGCAAACCAAGAGAATTTTTAAAAGAAGCTTGACAATTATTTTCGCAAAAAATAAACAAAAGGCGGTGCTTTAAACAAAACAAAAAAATACATTACACCATTTTTGATTTCTTCTAAATAGGGTTTCGTGTTGAAAAAATCTACAAAAGTAATTCACCAGAAAATGGAGATTTGTGGTAAACAAACTCTTTTCGTCTAAATATCGACTAATTTTTATTAAGTTATTAAAAAGCTCCGGGACTTTTAAAAATTTAAGGAAATTTCTGAAAAAGTGAAATTACACAAAAACTAAACAAAAATGTCATTATTCAAAAATTATCCAACGAATGTGTAAACAGTCCCGTTTTTAAATAATTATTCAAAAAGTGGCAACACTGCCTGAGCAGCTATTTGGTATCAATTTAGAATCAGCTGAGCTCATATTTAAAAACTCAAAAACTGCTCAAAATATGGAAAAACAAGCGCGGAATATATTCAAATAATAAAATTTGAGATATCCGTTTGTTTTTTGCTTTGTTGTTGGTATTTATTTAATGTATCTGTGGTTATGTAACTATGTACCTGTAATGGTAACTAGTTACTTTTTTTATTACATTTCTTATTACCTTTGTATGGCGATGTCGCCCAAAATAATAAATTATGCTTACAGATCAGCATACGAAAAATTTATAAATATATCGTTACACCGAAAAAATTTCATAGTTGCATAGTTAAGAGATTTTATAGTTATATCCGAAAACATTTAAAATAACTACTGTAGTAAATATTAACTATATTTTATTTTATATATAAAAAAATTTTTGGTCAGCCCTGTAAATTTATAAAAATTTTAAAATGTCAATTTTTTTTTTTGAAAAAGAAAAAATAAATACAAATAATTAAAGTTCTAATAAATTTATAAAATTTTCTAACAATTTAAAATATTCCAATCAAAGAAAATAACGAAATGTGTCAAAAGTGGGCAAATTCTACAGAGAAATTTCGTTTTTGTAAAGATAAAATTGAGATCAAATTGGATATTGAAGTTCGGAAAAAGTCTGTTTAGATCAGAGGTCGGCATCACCTATGCCCATGGGCGCTCTCTCATACCTACATAAGCTCACACATAGAACAAAAAAATAATTAGTCGCATACAAGATTTCAATAAAGTAGGTTGTCACATCGCTTGTTTGCCAGATTTTTTACACTCTGCATAATGTTTATTGATACATTTTTTTGGTAATTTATTTTTAAGTTTTTTGTTTTTATTTTTTATGTGTTTTTGTTTTTTGATATTTGTTTTCGTAGTTGTTGTTAGCTTTTAAATTTTTATTTTATATTCCCATTATTAACATTTAAAATTTTCGAATTATTATACAAACGTTCTTTGTCAGTGCATTGAGAGTGAGAGGCTATAACTCACTCATACAAGCACAAAATAAGGTTGTATATGTTTGCCGATACCTGGTTTAGATAAAGTTTGTAATTTTGTTAAGAAAGTTGTATTTATATTGTTCAAATAAAATATTAGAAATTTGAATAAGTCTGTATGTATTGTAAGAAATAAAAGAAAATTTGCAATGTCTGTGGTTTCCATTAAAGATTTTTCAATCGAATTTAGTTAGTGTCTACTATATTAAATTTTTTTAAGAAATCGTTGTTAGTAATTATCTTTATAGTTGAATTGCTTATATTTGAAAAGCTAAGTTGACAACAACTAAATCAATTCAACTATATATTAGTTAGGGGCATTTCACCAGATAGTTGAAATTTTCGTTAAAATCAACTAATTAGGCTTTTGGGTGTACCTATATGCTTACCAGTATTGACAAAAAGAATGAGGTGGAAGAATATTCTAACTAAATATATCAAAAAGAATGAGTCTAAAAATAGATTTTTAAAAAAATAAGTTTTATAAAAAAAATATTTTTTTATTTTTAAAAAATTTAAAAACAATTTAGAAAATTACTTTCTATTTGAAACAATGATAAAAAATAAGTCATCAGTAACTTATTATTATATGTTTTAAAATAATGCAGAAGGTAAGTCGGTTTCATTACTAGTAGTCCAAAAAATAATGATTTGTCATCACCGTTTCTACATTGGGACTGGGATATTAATATCTCTTTCCGTAATATTTAAAAAAACTTTTCTTTGAATTAAGTTTTTTTAATTTTGCACTTTTATTTTGAAAATTTTAAAATAGTATTAAATGAGTCTAGGAGTACCTACCATGGTCCTTTTGAGGATCTAATGGACCCAAAAAGTTATCTCTTATAGATTTTTTTTTTTAATTTCACGAAGAAGAGTTTTTATTTTAACTAAACACCACTACAAATATTTTCCAAGTTCCAGAAATGTATTCACTTGATATTAACAGAGCAGAGCTTCAAAATAAAAAAGAGTTGTTAAGAAAGACGACTCCAATAAATGCCTAATTTTAAATAAGTGTTTTTATTTCTTTTAGTTTACCCAAAAATATTCTAATTTAAAGGGCTTTTATGTTCTTACTGTTGACAAACTAGACAAACTTGTTGCATTTTCCTATTCAGGAGAAGTCCCCTTTCATATTTGGTTAAAATATTTACTAAAATTTAAATTTAAAAACTGACTTTTGTCCAGCTGATTTGACCAAATATTACACTGTGCTGTGGTTCCAAGGCACACGATGTTCCCCTAATAAACTTTAATAAAGTGAGAAATGTTCGCTCTTCTCTAAATTCAATATGAACATGTTTCAGGATTTTGCAAAAAAAAATTCCACTACGACATATCAAAAAAATCATTTTCGAGGCGCCAAAATTTAAATATTTTGCCTTTTTCTCAACTTTTATTTTTAAAGTTTCTTTAGTACCCAGTGTAGAAACGGTAATGACATATCATTAATTTTTGGACTACCAGTAATGACACCCACTTACCTTCTGCATTATTTTAATACATATAATAATGAGTTACTGATAATGACTTATTTTTATCATTATTTCAAATAGAAAATAATTTTCTAGATCTTTTTTTAATTTTTTGAAATCTATTTTTAGACTCAATATTTTTTAAACACTGGTAAGGATATATGTAACCACATATTTTTGGATTTTTTGTATGTTGGCGAGTAAGCTTACTTGTGTGCAGCAGGTCAATTATGTTTTTATCTATTAAATATTACATGTCGATATAGCTCAGATGGTAGAGCAGTTGACTGGCAATCTGTAGACCCAGGTTCGATTCCCGCACCAGCAAATTTTATTAAAAAAAAAAAAATACAATAAAAAATATTTTTTTTTATATAATTTATTATTTTGGAAATCTATTTTTAGACTCATTATTTTTGTCAGTACTAAATATATTTGGAATTTTCTCAAATACATTTGGAGAATTTTGAAATACACATCAAATTATTTGAAATGCATTTGGACAATTTTCAAATACAGATTTTAAATCAAAATTATTCATTTGTATTTAAATGAATAATTTTGAAATACATTTGGACAATTTTAAAATACAAATGGAATTTTCTTAAACACAAATAAAATATTTTAAAATATATTTGTAATATTTTAAAATATATTTGTATAATTTTGAAATACATTTTGAAAATTTTAAAATACATTTTGGACAATTTTGAAATGCAATTGCAAAGGTTTTTAGACAATTTTAAACAATATTTGGACAATTATGAAAGATTTTTGGACAATTCTGAAACATTTTTGGATGATTTTGAATGATTTTGAAATGCAATTGGACAAATATCAAAGGTTTCTAGACAATTTTAAACAATATTTGGACAATTTTAAAACATTTTTGTAAAATTTTAAAACATTTTTGGATAATTTTGAAACATTTTAACAATTTTGAAACATTTTCAGACAATTTGAAAATATATTTGGACAATTTTAAAACATTTTTCGAGAATTTCAAAACATTTTTGGATAATTTTAAAACATTTTTGGACAATTTTGAAATATATTTTGAATTTTTTTAAATAAAACTGAAAACGGTGTAGTTTACATTATAAGATTTTTGGTATGATTTTGCTTTAGTACACATGCAAAACATATACGCTGGGTTGCAAATTCATACCGAAAATGTTATAATGAAAACTAGCCATTAGTGGTATTTTAGGTTTGGCGATAGTCCCTGGAGTATTTAAAATTTTTTCGTTAGGGTATTTTAGGTTTAACAGTATTTTAAATAATTTCGTTAAAGTATTTTAAGGTTAATGATATTTTAAGTTATTTCGTTAATGTTATATTTAGGTTAATTGTAGTCATTTGAAAGACTTTTAAATTGTTATTGGCAGTATAGGGGTAGTGTTGAAAAACCATTGAATTATTAGTAAAAAAAACAATGCATTTCAAACAGTCATCATTTCAAAGGGTCATCATTTATTTCTGGCTTGAAATCAGTAATAAAAAATTAAGATATCATAATTTAGAGATAAATTAGAAACGTTCTTCATAGAAACAATTTCAGATTTTGAGGCTGAAACATATCAGGTTCTACAAAAAGATTAGCAATTATATGGAAAATTTTAGGTTTTGTGAACTATTTCTTTAGGAAAATCATCAATTATGTGAAATTTTTTCAGATTTTGAAAATATTTTTTTATATTTATAAATCTTCAGATTCTGATGCCGTTTGCGCTCAAGAAAGTAATTTTTATACAGAGAATCCATCTAATTTAAAATTCTTCCTGCTGTAGAAAAACTATCTAATACTGAATTTAGACTGAGCAAAAACTACCTAGTTTTTGTACAAAACTGGTTTTTGTTTATTTTTTATGTATGCGTTTTGACAAGTAAAAACTAACGCGGGGAGGAATCGCTAAACTGAGTACAATACCTAAATTGTTTGAGAAATGCCTAACAGAACAACTATGTTATAAAATCTCGTCCATACTGTCACCGTTTCAACACGGTTTCCGCAAAGGTTATTCTACCACCACAAATCTGTTACATCTTACAACTGTAGTTAACCGGGGATTTACTAATGGTCAACATACTGATGCTATATACACAGACTTTAGCAAAGCCTTTGATAAAGTTAATCATAATCTCCTTATTAAAAAGTTTTATTTAATGGGATTTACCAAAAACTGTCTGAACTGGATTAAATCATACCTGAACAGCAGAAAACAACGTGTTTTTTTCAACAATGCAGTATCTAAGAATATTACTGTTAGCTCCGGAGTACCCCAAGGTAGCCACCTTGGACCAATTTTGTTTTCTCTTTTTATTAATGACCTACCGTTAGCGATAAAATATTCAAATGTCTTAATGTATGCTGATGATGTGAAAATCTTTCATAGCTTTGATATTTTTGCTGATCACACATGTCTTCAAGAGGATTTGGATAGCTTCCATGAATGGTGTTGTTTAAATTTAATGGAGTTAAACCTGAAAAAATGCAAACACGTTCGATTTTCTAGAAAGTTTTGTAATCCTAATTACTACTCTTTGGGTGGCTACAAGTTGGAGTTAGAAGACACAATTCATGATCTTGGTGTTCTTTTCGATGCCAAATTTACTTTTATACAACATATTACTTTGACTGTAAATAAAGCTCGTGGCGTACTTTCTTTCATTAAACGGTGGGCCAAAGAATTCGTCGAACCGAATGTCACAAAGCAACTCTATACTGCCCTTGTGAGGCCAATTTTGGAATATGGTTCCATTATCTGGGATCCTCAACAAAATGTTCGTGTGCAATTGATTGAATCCGTCCAAAAACAATTTCTGCTCTTCTGTTTGCGGAGCTTTTATTTGGGGCCTGCGGCCGAACTTCCATCCTATTCGACCAGACTGGCTCGCATCAAGTTACCTACCTTGGAAAGCCGAAGAAAAATGATGAATGTTACGTTTCTATTCAAGCTGATTAATGGTGATGTATGCTCTGAATTTCTTGTCAGTAACCTGGTGTTTAATGTCCCTCAACGTCCAACGAGATATTACAATCCGCTTTATACTCCGTTTTTCCGTCAAAACTATGCTGACGCGGATCCTGTTATAAGAATGTGCAACGATTTTAATGAATTTTATAATTATATTGATTTTTCAAATAACGTTAATTGCATAAAACGTACTATCATTTTAATTCTGAACACTTAGTTCGCTTATAATAATATTTTCTAAAATTATGTAAGTCTTATTATTATTGTCTGTAAGGATTAATTCCATAGACTAAATTAAAATAAAAAAAAAACGCGACCAAAAACTAGGTAGTTTTCGCTTAGTCTAATGCAGTATGAGATTCATAAAAATTTTTTTGAACATTATTTTTTTTTTAGCCCTATATTTTTTTATAGAATATTTTTAATATACATACATGCAGGAGCACCAGAGCCGTAGCAATATTTCTTTTTGAAACACCTTTTTACCATTCATACCATAAGTTTAGAAATCTGCTAACAATATCAGGCAGGGTTTTCTGGGCTGTATTAATCGACATATTCAAATACTTTTAAAGTCCGTTCGATTGCCATTAACAATCAGATATTGGTTTGCAAATTGGAACACTTTTGGAAATGACCTAGTTTGAACTTAAGTCAGAAATGACAAACAAACTTTTCTTATTTTTTTATAGAAATTCGCAAATATTGTTATGCCAAAATTTAACAAAAAGTTTGCATGACTCTCTTGGTAAATATATTTATTCAATATTCACCCTTAATACTATTTAGAGAAGCGGTATACTTGTAAATCCTGTTATTTCCTGAACTCTCCTGGAATTCAAGACATTTTTCATATAGATATTGAATTATTTCAAAAAGTGCTAAAAAATTTTAATATTAAAAAAAAAATATATTTTAAAATTTTGAGTGCTAGATCTAGCACCTAAAGTGCTAAAATTGCTAAATTGCCTGTCTATTATTGAAACCACAGTGCTATGGTGCGTATGAGTAACATTTAATACAAAGTATTCCACATACGTTTTGTTGTAAACGTTGAGAAGTGCATCATATATTTTTGGGTTTCTTATTGCGACCATCATATTATGAAATAGTTGTGATAATCACAATTGCTGATTTATTTACCATAATATGGCGCTTAAGTTATCACACTATGACTATAAAATGATGCCAATTTTATCATGTTATAGTTCTACATATCATAATATGACCCTTGTAGCGTTCTCCCAGCATTCTGTTGAAGCTGGATTGAAAATATTTGCACGCTTCGTTTTATTCAAAATAGTACTTATATTTATTCAAGGACTAAGCTACATATTTAAATAAATTCGTCATTAAATTAATTTTAGTTGTCACTTATATATGTATAAAAAAGGAAATGAAAACATGTGATATCAGCATGTAGAGTACATTAATAATTTCTTTGCAAAAACTAACTATGGTTTTAGGGAACATAGTTTTGTAGCCGTGATCATATTGCAACCACATCTTTTCTCTGCTTGTGTTGTAGCAAAGATGTTTGGGCGTAAATACACAAGAAATATTGTTAGTACTTCGTTAATTTTTGCCAACGATACGTTTACGTACATTTAATTGTACCAGCAGGTAAGTACACATATTCGCTCATATTATAAAACAACCACAAGTATTTGTAAATGTGTGGTAAAACATGGTATGAAAGATGTACGGTTTTAGAAAATATTACAAGTAAGAACTATAACATATGAAATTTAACAATATTTAGCAGTTGAATTACTTTCAGTAGTAAAAACACATATACAAGTGCATATACATAAACTAAATTATTGCGATGGTGGTGTGGATATTGTCAGTAAGAGTTAGAACTTTAATGTTCACTTTTCACATATTGTTGTGTAGAATAGAATATATGAAAATGTATAAATTTAAGCAGTATGTAGTTAGTATCTATCGTATAAGCTTATCACCTGTATAGTGCTGATACCAACACTTAAAGTGTGAGTATAAGAATGAGTGCATGAAAGCATGTAACATTGCTGGCAAAATGTATTTTAAACCAACATGAAATACTTCTAAACAACATTTAATATTTTACAATATGGAATTTAATCGGATTAAAATTGCGTATATAACGTTTACAAGGATATAACTACATGTACATTTTCAATATATCCACGTATGAAAATGTGTGTGTGTGTGTGTGTGCGTGTGTGTGTGTGTGTGTGTGTATGTGTATGTGTGAATATGTTAAAATGTTTATGTTTGTTTACCATGTAATAATACCTGTTATATTAAAATTTATACATTTTTCTCTTAACAACCATCCTTGAGATAAGTTTTACTAAAAGTTAATTTATTTATCTTTAAAGTACGTGTTATAATATGGTGATAATTATTTCTTTTGCATTTTAAATTTCTTTGCTATTTATGACATTCAGATATTTTTGCTAATGCAGTTTAAGTAGACATCTTTTTTAAAATTCTTCCCACCTTATAAGTGTTGCAGTAATGTTTATTCGTATTTTGTAGTGTTTTTCCTAAACAAATGTGGTTTAGTTGAAGATTTATATTGAAAATTATTCAATTTATGTTCCTCATAAGATTTAATTAATCAATAATTGTCATTGTCATGATTTGTGTAGTTAAGTGTAGACAATTTATTGCAAATTTTCTTTATTTAATAATTGAATAAGTATGAAGAAAAGATTTATGAATCTGCATAAAGTTTGATTGTATGCATGTTGTTCTTGAGGATTTAGTGATAAGAATAAAACTTAAGTCACACGCAAAAGAAAAGACATTGTAGAATATGTTTACAGGTAAATATATACAAATATATTAGAGTTGGTCGAACTTTGCCGAATTGCGAATTTCAAAAACGGGGGGTGCGAAAAGTTGCGTATGCGTCCAGTAACCAGTAAAAAATAAAAATTTTGAAAATCGGTTTACGTTCAAGGTCCCCGCAAAGCGGTTGAAATTTCGAAATTTCGGAAAGTTTAAAAAAAATCCTTAAATTTTGTTAAAAAATATTTGTTGTTGTGATATATTATTTCTAATAAATTATAGCTCGCTGAATCCAAAAAAAATAAATTTTTTTTAATCGGTCGAAGGGGTTCTGAAATATTGCTACTTAAATTTTGCTGAAAAACACGATTTTTCATTTTTCAGTCGGGCCTTAAAAAAGTTAGTCTAAAAATGTTTTTAATTTTTTTCATTTTTAAATCTACTATCTATATAAAATTGTCTTTCATTTGAGTGTAAAAAAGTTTAAAAATGTTGAAGGGTATTCCAAGGACTTTTAGCCATTTTGGTCAAAAATGTTTGCTGGACCGTCTTTTTTTCAATTCCGTGTCATCGGTGTCTCTCTGAAGTAACCAGCAATATTCAGAAAGCATTTTTATTTTATTTTTTCCCTCAAATCTCTTCTCAATGGCGATCATCTCTTGATGAAAATGTTCACCTTGCTCATCGCTGAATCGCAGATTGTTTGGGAACAAATCTAAGTGAGAATGTAGAAAGTGTATTTTTATGGACATATTGCAGCCCATTTCACAATACGAATCCAAAAACTCATTTACAACAGCGACATAGTCGTCGCTTCTGTAATTCCCAAGAAAATTATCACAGAGTGCAACAAAACTTTTCCATGCACGCTTTTCCACTGAATTTAATTTATTAATAAAATCTTCATCTCTCATAATTTTCCAATTTGAGGGCCAATGAAAATACCTAAAATACATCGAAAAATATATAACTATAAAAAAGTACTACAATTGGAAACAAATATTTTAGTACCTCCTTTTATTTTAGCTTCACTTAGTTTTGGGAACATTTGTTTAAGATGGCAAAAAGCATCGCCGTTTACATCAAGCTTTTTAACAAATTGTTTCATATATCCCAACTTCAGATGCAGTGGTGGCAGAATCACATCTTCGGCTTTCACTAGTGGGACGTTTAACACATTTTGCATGCCTATTTGATGAGATTCACGAGATGGCCATACTTTACGTTCATACCGATTTGGTGCACGACTATCCCATTCACATAAATAGCAAGGATGTTTTGTGTTACCACCTTGCATTCCAAATAAAATAGTTAAAACCTTTAAATCGGCGATAATTTTCCATTTATGAGCGGTATAGTTGATATTTCTAAGTATTTCTGTCATCACTTCGTAGGTTTCTTTAGTGTTTGTAGCATACGTGATTGGAACAGATGGTAACTTATTCTGGTTATGTAATAAAACTGCTTTCAAGCCTAGAGATAACAAATCAGATTTTATAAAACAGAAATAAAAACTTTTTTTTGGATTAAACATACTTTTACCTGAACCATCAATGAAGAGTCGCCATTCGTCTGCCTTATAGTTTTGATTTAGTGCCGAAAATAATTTGGGTACATCTCCGCAATAAACAAGATTACAATCATTTTCATCCGTCTTAAAACTTTCTTCAATTGACACTGTATGGTCACTCCTTCTACAAGTTGTTACACGAAAATCTTGATCCACCAAATTCCACTGTTTTAATCGTGACCCGAGAATTTCACATTGTCGTTTTGACAAATGTAAATCACGAATAAGATCGCCGAAATCTGCATTGGAAATTAGATGCCGTTCCATTGAAGAATACTTAGGTGGAAGGTACTCTTCATCTTCCAAATCTTTTTCAATTTCAATAGCAGCTTTGCTAGTTGTGGGAACTTCATCACTTACATATATCGGTTTTGTTACAGTTAAAACATTTGCGTATTTGACACTTTTGCGCGTTTTAAAAGAGTAACCTTTTGTATTGGTTTGACAAAAATAGCAATCATCTGGTTTATGGTAGAGCTGATGATGCCAAATCATAGGTGTCGAAAAGTGTAAAGTAACTGACGGCTTTTTTAATGTTCTACAGCAATAATCACAAATAAATTCAGGTTCATACCAGCGATTAAATTTATAAGAGCGATTGAAGAGTTTGTTATATATTTCCACCAATCCACCATTGTTTCTAAAATCACGTCTATGATCGATATCTACCAATAAACCACAAATATAACAAAATTTATTACGTCTGTCGCACATTTTCTATTTTTAATAAAATTTATTTATCGGGATAAATTCAAATTTAATTTTAATTGCACTTCACTATTATCAAATGGCTAAATTTTTTAATTTTTTTAAGTAAACAAAAGTGATAAACAAAACAAATTAAAAAAACAATACTTTTACATGATTTAAGCTCTCATTGCTAATTGTTGTTGTAATTCTAATTTGAGTTTAATATAACAGTGATTTACAATTTATAGTCCTCAGAGTATATCAATCACATTTATTATAGTTAGTATATATCAAAAAATATACAGTGCAAATAAAATACCACTTATGTTTAAATTCATTATTTTATATTAACTAAGAAAACCCCTCCAAAATCTTTTTTAAGAAACATTTTCAGTTTTCGGAATGTAAAGTTCTGTACAAATAACAATCTGACCCCAAGCAAAAAAAATTTGGCAAACTCTGTTGTCCCAATTTGCTCCACATTGCATTTACAAAATTTTACCTGCTAACTTCTAGCAAAACATCACTAGACAGAGAGCAAAAAAAACTAGAAAAATAATGTGCAAGCAATTATGCAAAAATTTAGGTTTAAAAACAAAATTAATAACTCTCTTAATTTCTAACGGATTTTTTAAAACAAAGTTGAATTTTACTCAGTAAAATTTCTGTATAAAATAATGCGTAGGAATATCATATTAAAAAATTTGTATTTTTGCAAGAATTTTGGTTTGATACAATATTTAATAAATTAGTAATTTTTTAACGGATTTTAAAACCGTAAATTGCATTTTACTCCTAACTAAATATGCTACAAATATAAATTATAAAGCTGTACGGTTCCCATATAAAAAAGTGCGTAAAAATATCGCCAAAGTTAAAAATTGTCGAAAAAAGTGGTAAAAAAATGACTTTGGTGCAGAAATACACACATAGTTTTGGATCAAACCATATAATCATATATATCATTTTAAAGGTATAAGTCTCTTCTATCCAAATCCGTTTATAAAATTAAAATCGGTTGAGAATCAACTGAGTTACTCGTTATTAAGTGCATAGAGGTCCGAAAAACCGGTTTTTTACCCGTATCTCAAAATTCTGACGTGCCTGGAAAATTTAAAATACAGATTCTTGTTCTACTCGACAATACCTAAAATTAATATAATATCCCAGGGATTTTTTTTGTAACACCGTGTAATTATTACAAAGCAAAAAAAAATTTGAAATTGGATGAAAATAGTTATGGGCAACGATTTTTTTTATGTTACCAATAATAATTATGAATCAATTTTTAAAAAATATTTCTTAAAATTGAGCAATTTTTTCGGTTCCAAAAATTTTGATAATAATTATTTTGGGTCCTTGTTTTATCCATTTCTTAAATTTTTTATTTAAACGAATGCAGTTTTTCATTGGGACATGATATTGCATTATTTTTTTTTTATTTATTCGTAAAATTATTTGGTTAAGTTACTTATATTTGAAAAAAATTACCTTGATTTGGTTCCGCTATTCGAGAAAAACTGGACCTGAATCGGGCCAAATTTGGAATTTTACGTTTTAAAATGGGAATATCTCCACACAGAGAACAGATTCGTTGTGGCAACCGAATTCGTTGCCAACCGAATTTTAGTAGTTACATGTACTATCACAATATTCGATTGCAGCAATCGTCATTTTCATATATACCTACTATGAAAAAACGATACATAAAGTTGTCCCAATCGAATTTATTTGGTAATCCCGACCAAATTGACTATTTGGCAGACCCAACCGAATTTTTTAAAAATACCTACCGAATTAATAAAAACACTGTTTCCAGTTGTGTTTTTTATTTCTGTTATTATTTCAATAAAAAAAATACATACTACAAAAATACTACAATTAAAAACAAAAAATACTTCAACGATAAAAGACATAAAAAAGAAGTCTTTGGATACTGAACGTTTTTTCATACTAAAAAGTCCCCAGAATCTGGAAAGGATCTCGGCATCTGAGAAAACTAAGAGAAAATCCTCTGAAATCTCTGTGTTTTCCATGTCTAAAGATTTGGGAAGTAGAAATTCAGTAGTAGCTGAGTAGTTTCTTAAAACATATCTACTTTGCACTCGATTCTTATTTCCATTGCTGAATGTCTTTATTCTTACTTTTGCATTTATTTTAAATTTGTAAGCCCATTTTACATCTAAAAATAAAAGAATGGTTAACACTATTAATATTTAGAAAAGTGTACTATATTTTACCTTAAAAACCCAAATTGGAAATGCATGTTTTCCATTTCTTTTATATCCTTCTATTGCTTCTTCTTAATTTAAGAAGAAATTATTGAAATAACATTAATTTCTTCAAAAAATGTAGTTTTTGTTTTGATTTTTTTCCGAAAAAAATATTATTTGATAAAATTGTTATATTTTTCAGGGGTCTCCCATGGTCCTGATTAATGGCAACACCGGTTTTTAATGTAACAGATGGCGCTGACTGCTGTTTTGTTTTTCTGGCAATACTGTTTCATTTTATTTGGGGAGCAGTGTTGCACAAAAACTTTTAGCTTATACCCATTTTAAATGTTTAAATCCCCAATGTTATACCCAATTCATTTCAATTTAAACCAAAAATCAAAAAAAGGACCTAAGTTAGCATCGCTCTTAAGTTCAGAAAATTATTAAGAAATATGTGAGCAAATTAAATAAAATTGAATATCTTACGAAGAAATATTTACGTTTTCACTCGAACTTTAAAGGCCTCAAATCTTTGTTAAAATTGTGAAACTAAAAAAATTTTATTTTACGAAAGACAAATAACAATTAAGCTGAAATGTCACCGTTTCAAAATAAAAGTCGTATATTAAATTTTCTGGAGAAAAAATTCTACACAATTTTCACACGAACTTAATTATGGTGATCTTTTTTCTAAAATTTGTAAATCTAATAAGGTGTAAGTTCTAGGGCTCGTAAACTCTTTTGAACATTGAGTTTGCATAAGTTGAGTTTACACGATTCAGAAGGTACATAAGTACATAACAATTTTAATTTTATTTTGTTGTAACGGAGTTTACATTTCTGCAAGCAAAAGATATAACAAAAAAAATTGGGTACGAATTTTCTTCAATTTATTAGTTTTTCGTATTTGGGTTTTCAACTTGCTTTCCAATGATATATAATTTGTGTTTATCAAATTGGCTGTTTGGCGAATAAAAATACAATTCATTCCGCGAAAAAAAAATTTTTTTTTTAATTTTGTATTTTTGGTCCTTTTAAATGCTTTTCAAAAATATAAAATTTTTTTAAATCCAAACAGCGGTTGCGCAGTTACAAAATAATATATTAAAAACATAACATTTCACGATCAAAAAATTCTTAAATTGTGTGAAACAAATTTAATTTGTCAAACTAATGTCAGTAATAACTCGAAATATCGATTCAAAACCAATGAAATGCAAAATCAATCGTTTTTCGCTCCAGCAGCTTAGGGTAAAAAACTGATAACTTTTTTTGATTTGACGCAAAATTATTAGTTGAATCGTCTTTTGACGCATAAATATTAGTTGAATCACCTCTGTTTATGGTTATTTTAAAATATTTTAAAATTTATTTGAATGAAATCTGATGCAAACAATTTTGGTTACGGAGTTTACAGTTACGGAGTTTACATTTGGTTACTTTTTTCGTTTTTTTTCAGAAACGCTTTGTCAGAATTTTTTTTCCGAAACAAAATCGCATGATGCCCATAAGGTGAATCCGAATATGGCATTGTTTTTCTTACTCGTTAAATAGTTTGGTGTAAAAATTAGGAACGGGGTTTACAACATTTTTTCAAATCTTATTAAAGACATCCTTTTTCATCTCGAGAATGTTACATGCTCCAGAAAAGCTTCAAGTCTGTTATACTGGATGATTACTTACAGTCCAACGATCATTTGAGTATAAATAACTTTATACTTTTCGAAACATAAATAATAGATAACTCCAAAATTCTGGTATATGCATTTTTATCAAAAATTATGACGAAAAATCGTTAGAGAGTTGAAGTCGTGATAGCTAAGATATACGAAAAAGTTTGTAAAATGTATTAATTTTTATTAAAAACGGCACTTTTCCTCTTCATAAAAATTTAGCTTTATTTTTATTTATTTATTGGTTATTAAAATATAAGCTATTAAAGTTAAAAAACCTTATGAGTTATTTGTTACGAAGTTTACATTTGGCCTATAAAATTGGTCACAAATTTTATGTATTAACCAAAAATTGGTCCGATTGTTATAAATTTTGTAAAACAGGTGACAATGCGCTGATATATATCGAAAAATGTAACTCAAATGTAATCCCTAATTTGGGTCCAAATCCCCTTACCTAACAACTCTGTAAAAGCTCATTTGACTTAAAAAAAATCATCCCTTGAGAAAATGTTCCAAAATAAAATCCTCCTTTGACAAAATTTCCCACATGCCAGCGACATCTACAGTTTGTTTACAAAATTATCCATGTTGCATCACTATATTATATGTCTCTGATATTTTTTCCATTTTTTTTTTTTTTGATTTTAAATAATCGATATATTGGTTGTGATTACCAAAATAGTCTTTTGGAATTTCTGGCAAATGGCTTTCGGTTATAATTGAATTTTTATTGGTTGTGATCACTAATGATATTTAAAAAATTTTAATTTTGGGTATCACAACTGAAAATTTATTAAAAACTTCTTATAAATGTTTTTAGCATTGGGTAATGTAAACAATATTTTGTACTTAATTAAAACTAAAAAGTTAGTAAAGCTTATTTGTTCTAATTTGGTTATCACTACTAGCATATGGGAGAAAATGGACTATTTTATCGTTTAATATGATTGTGATTATCGAATAATTTAATAATATTTAATTATTTTTAAAATTGGTCAGGGAAACCGATTATTAAAGCAAATATAATAAATATTCACTTGCAATTTAGAATTTTCTGTCCCTAACAAAAACTTTTAACTAATTTTATATAACATTTATAAAAATTATGTTGTACTATTAAAATCATGGTATTTCTAGAAGAATTCCAACTGATTTATTTTCTGTGTGTCGGTAACTATAAAAGATAACCCACACAAGTAAGCATATACTAGCAGAATACAAATATGTTAATTTTATGAAAATCTGATAAGAAATGGAAAAATGGTGAGCGCTCAAATTTTTTTATGGGAAAGGTACCCTATTTTGAGGTGTCATATTGCCGTTCACGAGAGGTCTATGAGGTCCAACGTCTCAACTTCAGTTCGATATTATCTCAGCTATGTCTGTTCTAAATTTCGTTGCCAATAATTTTGTGAAATATTCCACTGTGCTACGTTCGGCAAAAAAAAAATGTTTTTGAAACCTCCTTGCAATGATAATTAAGATTCGACTTTGTACGGCGAACTTTTTTTTTTTTTGTGATACGGTCTAAGGTATATCTTTTACCCAACTTTTTTTTGAAATAGTCCTATCCTTTCCCTACCTGTACAACTTTGTAGTACCTACATCCTACATGCATCTAGCTAGATTTTTACTAAGATTACTCTTTTTAGGATGAAATGAGTTAAAGAAAACGTTGTCAATTAATTTTTCATTTAATACATATAAAAAAAATATAATTAAGAGTTAAAGGTAAGATTTATCCTTGTTCAAACGAAATTTAAACCTTTAAACAAAAAATACACGGTAGGTATAATAAAACTACAAAGTTTAAATTAACAATATATACAAATAAACGTACTTGTATTCCCATTCCAACAACATAAAAACCAACAACATTATGTGCGAATATGAACAACATTACATGGTAAACAAATGCACCCGTAAATAAACAACCAAAAAGTCAAAAACTCATCAAGGAAACGGAAACATTATGTCGATTCTTCTTCTTCTACAACATTTTCTTGTTATCTACAAAGCTAACAAAACTAAATAAGTACAGAAAAGGATATGGAGAACTGATGGCAAACTTTTAGTTAATACGAAACGTGCGTTGAGAAGACAAAATATAAAAAATAAATAAATACTCACTAACTATGTACGAGCGAAAATACCATGTTGAAAGTGAAAAATAAAAACAGAAACCTTAATAATTCCAGGGGGAGCTATAGTGTGAGTTCTATTACAGGTAAGCTGTAAATTACAACTTCATTGTCAACAAATATCCGGTTGTCATTTATTTACAAACACTGAAGCAAATACTGATTCAGTAAAACTTGTATGTGTGTGCGTATGAATGTGTATAATAAAACCATATGTATAAAAGTGAAGTGTTGTGACACATTAAATATTTGTAATACAACTTTTTTCGGATATATAAACATATTAGAGTAACCTTATTTAAGGCTGGTTTACACTATAAGGTTTACGGTACGATTTTGCATTAGTACACATGAAAAACATATAGCCAAGGTTGCAAAATCTTTTCGAAAATCTTATAGTGTAAACCAGCCTTTAAAGCTTAATTCGGAAAACAAATGGATCTTAGCACTCTTATGCGCAAAGATGCCTTCAAAATTTACAATTTTTAACACGAGTTGAATTATGTCGATAGAAACCTAGTTCACTACATTTTTCCCTTATTGTAGTTGCTAGTCTCCCGGTCTTGGGAGCAACCCCCTGTTGTAATAGTGGGTTCCGAATATTTCCTAGCTGATTTCAGAAAATGCTTGCTGTGAACTAGGAGTTTTTGGGGTACTTATGTATCCTACTGACTCCAGGCCGATAACTAAATTACTATTAACCAGAAGTCACCGAAAGTTAACTCATTTTGGACACACTGTTCGGTTTGCAACCCAGTACTTCTACACGGCCATATTTGTTACTGTGATTTAAAATCCATAAAATAATTTCATATCTTGACTGCAATCATAAATTAAAAAAAAATTATAGACAAACTTTTTCCAGTGGCCAAATATTTATTTTTAAAAATCTATTTTTTACCTTTTCTGATATGACCTTCTTTAAAAATGATTAAAAATACATATATAAAGGCGGCTTACAAAATAAATTTTTCATACAAAATATTTTGCATAAGCCTCCTATAATTTTATAAAGCATTTATGAATTTACACTTAAACTTTTATATCTTTGATTATTATCCTAGCTGCAAAAAATACTAGTTCGGAACCAGTTATGTACTAGTTTATTTAAACCAGGCAACTAGTACGAGTTCTACCGCCTCTCCATACAAACAACTGTAGAATTTAACATGGAGATGTCATAGGGATGAAAAATAGGGAGCGAAACTGGTGCTAATGTGACAATCGCGGAACTAGTTCCGAAGTGACTTTTTGGAAATAGTACTGTACCAGTTGGTTGTATCTGAATTATATAGATAAAAAACAGAGGTTTTTCCTTTGATAAAACGCAGATTAGACCGATAGTTTCCTCTTACTGAGATAATTATATCCATTTACCAAATGAAATTTCAAATATTTTGTGTTTATGATTTCTAATGACAATAAAACATTTTAGTGTTTATTTGCAAACTCAGAATGTATCACGTATTACAAACAAAGGTAGTATTTCAAAACTCGTATTTAAATTCAATCTTTTGAAATCTCTGCACAGTTTCAATGAAACTATTAGGTATACAAATTCTTAAAGATTATTGTTTTTGGAAGAAAACAAGAAGCTGTACTGGTTCTTATAAGAAATTTACTAAACTAGTTCTGGATTGACTCTTTGGCACCAGTACTGTACCAGTTGATTTACACCTCAATTCAATTCACAATAAAAAAATTTAAGTGTTTATTTACGAACTCTGATTTTTTAATTAATAAATGCAAAAAAAAATAATTTCAACTCTCATATTTTAATTCAAGTAATTTTTTTAAACAGTCTCTACATAGATCGTATTTAACTAGTACACAACTGGTTCAAAATGATTATTTTGAGAACTAGTTATGTAATTACTAGACAAGAAACTAGTATATTTTAGAACTAGTTCGACCATTTGCTACTGGGATTCTTCCGTTCATGAAAAAAATTGAAACATTGTACCTGTGCTAAAAACTAGTTCATAAAACTAGTTTATGAAAATCTGACCAATCGGAACATGAACTTTCCCAATGTACAAAATCGAAAATATGTTAAAACTTATTGCATTTTCACCCAAAACATAAGTAATGGCTAGATTTCATTAAAATACCCATCGAAATTGTCGGATTCAAAGAACTGGTTGTAGAACAACTAGTACTTGCATACAAACTATTCCAATTTATGTTCTATCATCGGCGATTTTTGTTTGAGTTTGCCGCAAAAGAAACAGGTTATGTTCCTGCAAACTAGAACAGGTTGCTCTGGAACCGGTTCTAGAACCAGTTATAGAACTAGTTCTGCGACAGTGAAGCCTTCCATTTTGACTTCCAGGAATCAGTTCTAGAACCTGTTCCACGTAACCGAAAGTAAAAACACCTATTCTAGAACAGATTTAAAGGCAACCAGTTCAAAAAAATTTTGCTGGGTACTACTACATTTATAAAATTATAATGTCAGTGTTGCCCTATCACAATTAAAAATAAAATGTAAAAAACCACCATACAAAAAAAAAAAATTAAAACCGATTAACTAAGAAAACAAATTTTTTTTATATTTTTAAATAAAGATTTCAGGTGCGTTTACAATGACGGAGTACTCCAATCTGTAGCAAATTTATTTTATATCTCTTTTATACTAATACATTTTAAAATTTTGCTATCTCTCCAGAGTTAAACTTGTTTGACTCTAGAGTAGAGATTTTTTGCACTCAAGAGTTAACATTGGTCTGTTAACTGTTTTACATGACAAATATACCTTAAAAACACATCACTAATTTACTCACATCCCTAATTGTCAATAAATTAGTAAACAAAAAATTTAAAAAAAACAAAAATAAATACAAATCCTTTTTCATTTTGAAAATAAATAAAACAAGAAAAATATTTAAAATTGCAAACAGTGGAAACTGAGTTAGAAAATTCCCAAAAACTGGGTAAGTACTGAAATGTCAAATATTTTTTTGAAGTAACTCTACTCTGCATTGTGAACAGTTAAGGTGCTTTCACAATGATAGAGTAACTCTACTCTGCAGCACAGATTAAAATGTTAACTGTTAACACTGCAGAATAGAGTTACTTCAAAAAATACTTGACACTTAATTACTTACATTTTGTTTCGCGAATTCCTAGGCTTCATCTTCTTTCATCTGAAATAGTTTTGAAATAATTTTTTATTTTATTATAAATTTTCCAATATATATATTTTGTGTTGGTTTTATGTTTTTTAATGAATTTTTTTTTAATTTGTTGACAGTTAGAGATGTGAACAAATTAGTGATGTGTTTTTTTTAGTTATATTTGTCATGTTAAACAGTTAACAGAGTGATGTTAACTCTAGAGTGTAACAAATCCGTAGCAAAATAAAAAAAGATAGCAAAATACAAAAATGTATTAGTAAGAAACAGAAAAGAACTAAATTTGCTACAGATTGGAGTACTCCATCACTGTAAACGCACCTTTAACATTTTAATCTGTGCTGCAGAGTAGAGTCACTCTACCATTGTGAAAGCGCCTTTCTCCATAAAAATATAGGAAATTCAAAATTTTAAAATTTATATCCTATCAAAATTTTTATTCTGGGTGCTATAAGGCAAGAATAATTTCACAAGTTTCTTAATGAAGCATTTGACTATATATCTGCAAAGTTTTGTTGAAAAAGCGGATCTATAAGTTATCTTTAATGAATTAAAGTAGTTTTGTGCATTCATTGTTATTGCTTCATTACATTGACATATCGTTGTTCCCACGGACATTAACCCGATTTCCGACTTGTATTATATTTTTGCGGAACATTTTAACCCTCTAACTCTGCAAGGCCATTTTTGTCCCTTTCTAAAAATGTGTCAATTAAAGAGAAAGAGGGTTAAGATATACCGCAAAAATATTTGTCATGAAATTCTACTATAAGTCTCTGAAGACACCAAAGCTAAAAATTTAACTTCAATGCCAGAAATAAGTCAAAACTTAAAATGTGTTTAAGGGTTTATCTCGTACTTATTCAGAATTGGCGCTTAAAAGTACGACAAACCATAATTTTTTTTGTGTTGTACTGTGTTACCAGTTAATTTGAAAAACATTCCACTTTCGTCTACTTTTAAAATAAATTTAAAACAATATTTGCTTAAAATGTTGAAATATTTCATAAAATTAAGTTAGCGTAAATTCTATAAGTAAATGTGCATAAAAATGTATAATTCCAGTTGCCTACTATACAGTCATCATTGGCGGTGAGGTGAAAACTTGTGAAATTAAATATTGAAATAAAAACACAACCCGAGTAAAAAAAATTATATATAATCATATGTGGCATATATTACAATATATAATTAGACATGTGGTTATGTATATCCATATATAATTATATATGACGTTTTTTCCGAAAAATTTTCCTTATATTATGCCATATATAATTTCATCTAATTAGATATCGGCCTTCATAATATTAGATATGGCATATATAATTATATATTACATAACATGGTTGATCTTATTGCATATATAGTTATATATAGAACTATATCTTAATATATATGGTGGCATTTTAGCAATATATAATTATATATGGTATCATTTAAACAATATATAATTATATATGGTGACAGTTAAACTAGATATTATCATATATGGTGCCATTTAAACAATATATGGTCATATATGGTACCTCATAAACAAAATCTTTAATTCAGTTCCAGATATGATAATATATGGTACTATATATAGTGCGATATATATTTATATATGGTGTTATTTAAGCTATATATTATCATATATGGTGCCATTCAAACCATATATTATCATATATGGTACCATTTAAACCATATATTATCATATATGGTGCAATTTCAACAATATATGCCCATATATGGTACCTCATGAACAATATTTTTAGTACAGTTCCACATATGATAATATATGCTACCATATATATTTATATATGGTGTTATTTAAGCAATATATTATCATATATGGTGCCATTTAAACCATATATTATCTTATATGGTGCCATTTCAACAATATATGCTCATATATGGTACCTCATGAACAACATTTTTAATACAGTTCCAGATATGATAATATATGCTACTATATAGTGCCATATATGTTTATATATGCTGTTATTTAAGAAATATATTAACATATTTGGAGCCATTTAAACCATATATTGTCATATATGGTGCCATTTCAACAATATATGCTCATATATGGTACCTGATGAACGACATTTTTAATACAGATGCAGATATGATAATATATGCTACCATATATTGTACCATATACTTTTATATATCGTATCATTTAAACAACCCGAGGAAAAATAGTTACATATAGTCATATATGTGATTAAGTTATATCTGTATAAATATACAGTTTCATCCGAAGAATGGCCCGATATATTTTTATCAATTGTTTATTTAAATGTGTCAGTTTAGATCTGACCTGATTGAATTATGTGTTAATCAGATGAAATTGTATCAGATATTTGATTTGATACAATTTTATCGGTTTGATCGTAATTGGTTCAATTTTATATAAATAAAATATAATTGTATCCGACATTTACCTTATACAATTGTATCAAAGTTTTAAACTGATATCAGGTCAAAATTGGGATATAACTATATAATTTTGTATACAAATATATCTATTTGGACCTAAACTGATACCATGTAATATAAACCAATAAAATTGTATCAGGTCAAAAATCTGATACAATTTCATCTGATTAACACATAATTTAATCAGGTCAGATCTAAACTGATGCAATTAGATAACAACTGATACAAATAAGAACTGATACAATTTTATCGGGCCATTTTTCGGATCAAATCAAATAATCTAAGTTATATATTACCATATAAAGCTCCATATTGGTGCCATTTAAACAATATATTGTCATATATGGTGCCATCATATATGGTAACTGATCAGCAACTACAATATTAACTGTATTTCAGAAGCTATTAATTGTATTTCAGAAATTTTAAATGTGTTTTAGAAATTATGGAATGTATTTCAGAAATTTATTAATTGTATTTCAGAAATAATCAAATCTATTTCAGAACTTGTTGATGGTTTATCATAGTTAATAGAGAAAAATTTCTAAATTACATTTCATAATTTCTGAAATACAATTGATAATTTCTGAAATATAGTTTGATAATTTCTGAAATACAGTTGTGAATTTCGGAAATATAATTAATAATTTCTGAAATACAATTGATAAAACTGAAATTCAATTGACTAGTTCTGAAATACAATTCATAAATCTGAAAAATAATTGATAAGTTCTGAAATACAATTGATAAAACTGAAATTCAATTGATTATTTCTGAAATACAATTGATAAATCTTATAAACAATTGATACAATTGGAAATGGTGTAGAGCGTTAAAAATATGTAAATAAAAGTATTTTTTAAAAAAAATTCAATTTAATAAAAAAAATATAATTTTATAAAAACATTTATAGAAAATAAAATTATAATTTTATAAAAAGAAATTCTTTTGAATGGGGAAAATGTTTTTAGTTGATCTGTTATTTTTAAGTAAATAAATGTTATTTTAGTTTGACTCAAGATCATAAATTAATATCATTTTCTGTTTAAATTATTTTCAAATCAAAGAAAGATGATACAATTTTTACAAGTAAATTACAAAGAATAAAAATTATTGAAAAAATTTCGATAAGACCAGCAAGGAGAATGCGCATTTTTATAAAAAAAAATGCACAGCCGTGAAAGGTATCGAACGCGAGACCTTCTGAGTTTAAACCTTATTTTAACAAAATATTGTAATTTTTATAAAATCAGTGCTCTTCCAGTGTATTATTTTTTGAACTATTGTCAATATCTGTCTGGGATCTTATTTAATCCCAAATAAATGGAGATCTTACGTAGTACCCAAATATAATGCGGGATCTAATTTTAGCTGTCATTTTTCTGGATAGTTTTAGATGTCAATCTCCAAATATATTGCTGTTTCTAATTCGATCTGCAATTTATGGGATAAATTAAGATCCTACCAAATCCCCAAATATATCACTGGATTTAATTCGATCTGCAATTTATCGGAAAAGTTAAGATCTTACGCAATCCCGAAGTATATTACTGGATCTAATTTTATCTGTAATTTTTTGGATAAATTTAGATCTTACTTAATCCCCAAATATATTGCTGGATCTAATTTGATCTGCCAATTTTCTATTCAATTTATATCCAAGTTTATCCACAAATATATTGCTGGATCTAATTCGATCTGCTATTTTTCAGATAAATTTAGATCTAAGTTAATCCACAAATATATTGCTGGATCTTATTTGATCTCCCATTTTTCAGATCAATTTATATCTAAGTTTATCCACAAATATATTGCCGGATCTAATTCGATGTGCCATTTTTTGGATCAAATTAGATCTAAGTTTATCCCCAAATATATAGCTACATCTAATTCGATCTGCCACTTTTTCGGATCAAATTAGATATACGTTTATCCACAAATATATTGCGGGATCTAATTTGATCTGCCAAAATTGAGATCAAATTAGATCTAAGTTTATCCCCAAATATATAGCTGGATCTAATTGGATCCGCCATTTTTCGGATCAAATTAGATCTAAAAATATCCGCAAATATATAGCTGGATCCGCCAATTTTCGGATCAAAATAGATCTAGGTTTATCCCCAAAGATATCACTGGACCTCCCAATTTTGAGATATAACTTGATCTTAGTTTATCCCCATATATACAATGGGATCTAATACGATATGATTGGATACACCCAATTCTGAGATCTAATTGGATCAGCTAGATATTACAGCAGATCTTAAACAATATCAAATTGGATATAATTAGATATTGCGCGAGATCAATTTTTTTTACTCGGGAATTTAAAAAAAAATTATTTTTAACATTTTATAGTTTAATTCTACGCTACTAGAAAATCCTCAGATCTGTTTACAATTCTCACTAAAAAAAATTATCTATACTTTTACTGCTTACCGTAGGAAAAAAATTAAAAATTATGACTACATTTTGAAGTTTCAATATATGTACTAGAGTGGTCCAAAAAAACATGAAAGTTGGAATTCGCGATCTACACAATGTTGCCCCTATTCCTTAATGTCTAAAAACTCTCTGTGCCAAGTTTCAGCTAAATCCGCTGTTATTTAGAAGTAGCACAAAAAGTTGTCTTTTAAGAATTAGTAATTTATCTCTAGAGTAATTTATACAAAAAGAAGGGTTGACTTTAAATTTAATTATTTCTTAACCTTTACCCTATATTTAAAAATTTTTTTTAAATCTGGTCTTAATTAATGTGAATATAAGGAATTTGAAATCAAAACTTAAAAAAATTAAGTAACTTTTAAGTAATTCGCGGTTTTTTTTAAATTTATACAAAAAAATACATATTTTAGTCAAATTTTCGAAATTTTCCGAAAAGATGTAATTAAAAATTCAACTTGTTTTTGCCTTGTATGCGCAAATTTTCAAATCTGATCTTTATTTTAACGCAGATTATGAATCAGCAATCGAAACTTAAAAAAAATTTGTGGTTTATGAATTATTCGCGGTTTTTGAAAATTCAAAAAAACTCAAGTTTTTTGAGATATTTTCCCAATTACCTGTAAACGGTGTTATCGAAAAATGCAATTTGTTATACTTTTGCAATTTACTTACCAAGGACCTTCATTATATATAACACTGATTTTAATTTTAAAAAGGATAACAGATATCCTTGCAAATTAAGTTAAAATTTGACATTTTTAATATTTCGCTATTATTTAGATTGCTATAATTTTATTGCTACCAAAACCCTATCCCACATAATAGGACATTTAGCAGATATATATTAATGCAAAAACGAAATTTTCATATTGGTAAATATAAGGAAACATCCTGATCGAAGTTGGTCCTTTTTTGTATGAAATTTTCAAATTTCGCGAAATCCGCGACTCCGATTTCAATTTTGATTTCATATTCGTAATGTACACCTAAGAATATATTAGATTTGATATGTCGCGATCATAATAATTATATTTAATTTTTCTCATTTTTTCCATTATTTTTAATTAATTAAAAATAATAGAACAAGTACAACCTCGAAACTTCAATTGCGATGTGCTACCTCTAAACAAAACTTTTTTGGTGATTTTTTTGATCAGACTACATTTTTTTTCAAAGTAGCATATTTGTAGGGTTGTGGAGTGTGAAAATTCCAACTTTTTTTTTTTTTGGACAACTCTAATATGTACGTTAGACCGACTCACCTTATATGGACAGAAAAAAAGCAAAAAAAGTGCCCCCCTCAAAATAAACCTTGGTTTGTTTCATGATGATTCCCAAAATATTTCGAGTCTAGGAATGAGATCTCACGAGCTGGACCGGTTTTAAAAAATGTCTTTTTTTAGTTTTTGGCTGAATTTCGGTATTTAGCTAAAGACAATATACACAATATTGGTATCATATGAAAGGTTTGAGGCGCGTCCAGCGGTATATATAAAATGTCAATCATTCCTAGAAATGTCCTATTTGCAAGGATATTATAAAAAAAAACAAATTTTTGACTCTTTTGTATGAAGAATTTTGTGATTTAAATGTCAGTCTTACATATCTTAATCTCAAGTCGATTTAAGTGAACACGTGTTTCAGTTTTTTTGAAATTCGCGATTGTTCGCGTTTTATCAAAAATTCAATATGGTGGAGAAAATATGTTTAAAATAGGGCAATATGGATATAAAAACTTTACTTTTGATAAGTAAGTAATCGCTAAGTGGATATAGTCTAGAAATTTGCTAATTTAATATATTTTTCACTGTGCTCTGGACCAAATTTTGATAAAATTTGCAGTTACCCCAATTCAATAAAAAAATTTTATTAAATTTTTTGTAGGTTTATTATTAAATAAAATATTTTATTAAAATACGCGTGTCTGTAATTCTTTTAAGAAAAATCTAAATATATGTTGACCCTAATAAAATTTAATAATAATTTTTTTCGCGAAAAGAGATATTCCCCAAAAAAAGCGCGTGTTGGGTTTTTTTATGTTAAGTTGAATTTTTATCTAAAAACTGAATTCAAATTATTATTAAAATTTTATAAAAAAATTTTTCGCGAAAAAAGATATTCCGCCAAAAAAAGCGCGTGCTGGATTTTTTTCTGTTAAGTTGCATTTTTATCTTACATCAACTAGATACTGAATTCAAGGGCAGATTGCAGTAACTCCAAAATTTTAACAAAATTTGGTCCACAGCATCACGCAAAATATATGAAATTTGCAAAATTCCGAGCTATATCCACTTTGCGATGATTTACTTATCAAAAGAAAAGTTTTGGTATCCATATTGCCCTATTTAGAACACATTTTTTCCTCCACATTGAATTTCTGATAAAACGCGGAAAATCGCGAATTTCAAAAAAATCTGAAACACGTGTTGACTTAAATCGACTACAGATTATGATATGTAAGTTTGAAATTTCAATAACAAACATCTCCGTACAAAATAGTCAAAAATTTGTTTTTTTTATAGAATATCCTTGAAAATAGGACATGTCTGGATACGCTTGAACGTGTTATATACCGCTAGACGCTTCTCAAAAAACCTTTCATATGATACCCATATTGAGTATGTTGTCTACAGCTAAAATGCAAATTTCTTACAAAAACTAAAAAAAATACCTTTTATAAAAATGGTCCAGCTCGTCAGATCTTGTTGCTAGACCCGAAATATTTTGGGAATCATCATAAAACAAACTAAGATCAATAATTGAGCGTGGGGCTACGTCAAATCTATGGTCTATGCCAGGGGTGGCAAGACTTTTTTCGCTGCGTGCCAGAAACGGATAAATTTTTTTTGCAAAAGTTTCCGCGTGACACCTTAATTTAGTTGTCTTATCAAAGTCCTTTTTTGAAAATTATTAAAATTTGGAAAATTGAATGGGGAAATGTTTTTAGTTGATCTGTTATTTTTAAGTAAATGAATGTTATTTTTAGTTTGACTCAAGATTATAAATTTTAATAATTTTAAAAAAATATCGCAGATGCGCTACGGATAACCCCCATGAAATAACTCCAAGAAATGCCGTAAAAATGTTTGAGGGTAATTTAATTTTTTGGGTTTAATTGAGATTATTTCATTATGACAAAATCACCAATGAAATAAAATTAAAATATTTTGGACATTATTGCCTTTTAATTTTTTTGGGGGTTATTCCATTTTTGGTGGTTATTTGATTTTGTTAAGAAAAGTTAAATTTTTGGGCGCCATCAATTATTTAGGTACGTAAGAAACTAGTTGAAAAATGTGCCTCAGGGAAAAATTTGATTTAGTTAAAATAAATCGGGCGATTTTTATTTATAGCGAACATTCTGGATTTGAACAGAGAAATTTCTATTTCAGATGAAATGGCTCTACGAAACACAATCAAAACCCAATTTCAAATTCCAGCAAAGGGATTTATTTCATTATGAAACTTATTTTCAGCCTTAATTTCACTGAGGGATATTTCGTAGCACCTAATTTCTCTCTAAAAAAAGCTAATTTTTTAGATCCAATTTTATTACAAGTTGTTTTCCATTTTTGTGCAATTTTCTGGTACTTTTTATATCTCCGATTATGAGGCATTTTCCCATCGAAACATTTAAACTTCTTTCAATCTAGAATTTTAGAAATTTTCCCAGGATTTTCTGATAATCAAATTTGCGAGTTCTATATTAACCATATTTCTGTAAACGAAAAATGGTTTCAATGCAGAGTTTTAATTATTTTAAAAGACGATTTACAAGCTCTGTGAAAAATTTCATTATTATGAAGTTAAATCACACATTTTTGTAGCGAAATTTAACATTTAACTGCATTTTTTGCTGGTCTTCTAATAGTTTAAAATTTTTGAAAATATTTAACAAAACGCCGCGTGCCACCTAAGATCCACTCGCGTGCCACTACTGACACGCGTGTCATAGTTTTGCAAGCCCTGGTCTATGCCAACAAGCCAGCGACGATTGATGAACTTCGTACGAATATCGAACGTGAAATTGCAGCAGTATCGGCCGATTTATCCTTGAAAACCGTCGAAAATTGGGTTCAGAGTCTGGACTTCTGCAAGCGTGCCCGTGGTGGCCATGCAAAATAGATCGATTTCCATACATAATGGTATCGAACGTACTTTCACAGGAATAAAGAATTTCATTGATATCCAAAACCGTTTTTGTTTTATTTAAACTTTTTTACTTTTGTAGCGCTCTTATTGAAAAACCCTTTACATTAGAGTGTCCGTTAAAAATAGATTTGTTATTACACCCCCAGTTTTATTGGAAATGGTCCCAAATAGAAGAAATCGATTTTTTTGTTTTTTTTTGGAAAACGTTAACCCGTGCCGAAAGTTGGACGAAAATGGCAGATTTTGGAAAAAAGTGTATCACTATTAAAAATTCCCAAAATTCGAAAAAAATTATTTTCTATTCCATTTATTCATTTAATATAGTCAAGGTGATTTAGACATGGAATTTTGACTTCATGGGATATAACTAACCCACTTTAGCCTGGAATCCAAAATGACCCACGAATTTGATAAAAATCCAAAAACGTCTTTTTTTTAAATTAATTTTAAAGATTTTTTAAAATGCCTAATTTGGAGATGTCGATTGCTATTTGTACCATATAATATTTAATATTAAAGAAAAAAAATAAATTGGAAAAATGATAATTCCAGTTTGTGTTTGGAGTGGCTGCTTTCCAGGACATTTTACAAAAATTGCTCATTTTGTCAAAAACTAAACAAAATTTGAATGTTTTCATCAAATTTTACACAGTTTTCGGAAAAACAACACTCGAATTTGGTTAGACTATAATTATCTTAGGTTAGGTTAGGTTGAATGGGAGCCCGCCAGAACGGCGAGTTCACTCGGAGGCCATAGGGCCCATTGTGATTCCCCTAGTTTCCCCCGCATGGAAAGAAATACCACGACCCGAGAAATCTAAAACCATCCCGATCCCCTTAAGAAGTTCGCAAGACCAGACAGAGAAACATTGCGTAGACTGTCCAGGTCGTCGAAGAACCTGCACCCCAGATATCTGAGTCGCCGTTCCTTCAGTCCCGGACATTCACAAAGCAGATGATGTACTGTCTCCTCCTCCTCCTCGTCCCCACAGCCCCTGCAGTAGTCCGCCTGGGCGTAACCCCAACGCGCAGCCATTCGGCCTATCGCGCAGTGTCCCGTTAGAACCCCTACAAGCATCCCGACCGTCCGCTTGCCAAATCCAAGAAGAATCTTTGTCCTCCCCGGATCTGGCAGTGGCCATAGGGTCCGAGATATCCTACAATTGGTCAAGGTTGTCCACCTTGTCCTCGTCTCCCTATCCGATATATCCCCTATCACACCGAATAGCTCCACCAGAGGAACCAGGACCTCCGTCTGTATAGGGTCCTCAACCGACTCGGAGCCATTCCTCGCACACTCGTCAGCCCGCTCGTTCCCCGCAATCCCAGCGTGTCCAGGGACCCACGCCAGCCTTACCGAGTGTCGACGAATACGGTCGAGGGATTCAATACAGTGCCGCACACACCCCGATCTGACAGTATCGGATTCCAGGGCTTTCAAAGCAGCAAGACTGTCCGCAAAGATGCTAATGGACGATGGATCCAAATCCCGTTCCATTATCATCCGTGCGGCCACGTCAATTGCATACACTTCCGCCTGGAACACGCTACAATCGTCCGAGAGTCGTATGGAGATTCGAAGGTCCAGTTCGCCGGAGTAAACTCCCGACCCTGTCCCCATGTCCGTCTTCGAACCGTCCGTGAACACTGAGATATCACCACTCCGAATAACGGAGTCGGCTGCCCAGTCTTCCCTGGTCGGTACAATCACCTCAAAAGTCCTCTGGAAATTCGTGACCGGTACAATAGAGTCCGTTTCACGATCCAGTAGTGCACCACCAATCCCATGCAGAATGGTACTGTGCCCCCAAGTGCGTTGCCTCAGGTCCTGCATCTCCCTGAGTCTGAGAGCTGCCTTTGCCGCCGTGCCCCTGATATAAATATCCAGTGGTGGGATGCCAAGCATCACCTCCAAACTTGCCTGGGGTGTAGAACGAGCCGCCCCCGTAATACCCAGACAAGCCAGTCGTTGCACCTTTGCGAGAGTGGAGAGATATGAACCCGTGTCCACCGCCCTCCACCACACCAGTGCCCCGTAGGTCAAGATTGGTCTGATAATCGCCGCATACATCCAGTGAATGATATACGGCTGTAGACCCCATCTCTTCCCAAAGGTCCTTCTACAGGTGTAAAAAGCACATAAGGCTTTTCTCATTCTCTCCTCGGTATTCCTCTTCCAGGAAAGTTTAGAGTCAAGAATGACACCCAGATACTTTGCCTCCCCCGAGAGTTGAAGAGTAACTCCGTCCAATCTAGGGAGATCAAATCTCTCCGGTTTGTACTTCCTTGTGAACAAAACAAGTTCGGTTTTAGATGGATTGACTCCCAGACCGTTCTCCCTTGCCCACCTGGATAGCATCGTAAGCGCCGACTCCATGAGATCACTGACCGTCTGGAGAAATTTCCCCCTGATCAGTAGCACAACGTCATCGGCGTATGCCACAACCTTCGTCCCCGTACTCCCCAATGAGTCAAGGATTCCATTGATCACTAGATTCCACAGAAGAGGAGAAATGACCCCCCCTTGTGGAGTACCCCTTGTGACCACCTTCCGCGCCCCATCACCGCCTATGTCCGAGTTTATAGCCCTACTCCTGAGCATATTGCCCGTCCACAGGGTTATCTGCGGGTCAGTGCCAATACCCTCCAAGGCACTAGTGATCGATGATATACTCACGTTGTTGAAAGCCCCTTCTACATCCAGGAAGGACGCCAACACATACTCACGGTCGTGAAGAGCATCCTCAATTGTGCCGACAACCTCACTCAGAGCCGTTTCCACCGACCTTCCCTTGAGGTATGCGTGTTGGGCTCTGCTGAAATTGTCTGCAGAGAGGATGCTCCTCACATGAACGTCCACCAGTCTCTCCAGCGTTTTCAATAAAAACGACGAGAGACTAATCGGCCTGTAGTCCCTGGCGGTGCTGTGGTTTATCCTCCCCGCTTTCGGGATGAAGACCACCCTGACCTCTCTCCACCCAGAGGGTATATACCCCGATGCCAGGCTGCCAGTAAAAATACGCAGCAGCCATGGCATGATAATGTCCAGGGACTCCCGCAAAAGTGCCGGGAAAATACCATCCGGCCCTGCTGATTTATAGGGCTTAAAAGACCGTATCGCCCAAGCAATTTTGCGTTCGTCTACCATTGACCAGATGTGCTCACCTATCTGAATTGCAGTCGATGAGAGTGCGTCCAACGGGACATTGGACATCACATCCTCTCTGCAACCCGGAAAGTGAGTCTCCATCAGGAGCTCAATGGTTTCCCTATTACCCTCCGTGAATTATCTTTACAATTGTTTAAAAAATCTTTAACCCTTAGTGGCCTGTGGTCAGAAAAGACCTTAGAAACTTAATATTAATTATGACTACGAGATTGTAAAGCCATTAAATTGATAAAACAAAATCTCAACTGGATAAAACTAATTATTTTATGCAACGTGATCCATATGGGGATAATTTTTGTACTTTTGGCCAAAAACGCCCCGCTAGGAAATTTACAGAATAACACCTTTCATAATTTTCGGAAAAATGTCACTTTGAATGAATAAAAAAAAATGTTTTCCACTTGATAAAAATAATTATTTTGAGTAACTTGAACCATATAGGGTTAATGTTGTCACTTTTCACAAAAAAGACCCACTAGGAAATTTACAGAATAACATTTGTCAGATATTTATTAAATTGGGATATGCGATAGAGGGAACAAAACTAACGAACAAGTGCAATTCTCTATTGCCCGAATCTTGTGTTTAAGGGTTAAAAAGGTGGGGTCAAAAGTGTCCGCATGTTAATAGCAATTTTAGTTTTGTAATCGGATTAGAGCTAATTAATAGCTTTTGTTTATTATGCATTTATTGCTTTCTATTTGGAAAGACGTTATTCTGAAAATTTCCAAGTGGGCTTTTTTGCCGAAAAGTGAAAACATTAACCCTATATGGATCAAGTGACACAAAATAATAATTTTTATCAAATAAAACAGTTTCATCCGATATTTTATTTTTTCGTTGAAAAATAATTCTTAACTGTGGAGTTGAGATTGTTTTTTTAACATCACCATAGATTCTAAATGAGCTCTTCAATACGAATCTATATAGGTCTCCGTTGACTCTAACATGAAGAGTTTTTGAGTTAAAATTTTCTGGATAAATATTATGATACACATATTGAGTATGTTTTCGTCAGCTAAGATGCAAATTTCTTACAAAAACTAAAAAAAAATACCTTTTTTCAAAATGGTCCAGCTCGTGAGATCTCATTGCTAGACCCGAAATATGTAGTTGGGAATCATCATAAAACAAACCAATGTTTATTTTGATGGGGCAATTTTTTTTACTTTTTTTTTTTGTCCATATAAGGTGAGTCGCTCTAATGTAAGTACTAGAGGACAGTATGAATGTTTTGTAAAACATTCACAAAACATTTTCTTATAAATACAACAGGTAAAATTTTTTTTTGTTTTAGTTTTATTTTTTTTTTTGTAATGATCTAAATTTTAATATCCTGTAAATAAGTACAAATAAGCAAAATTGTGTATTTTTGTTATATTTAGTATTAAAAATCGTCAAATTTAGCATCACCGTATGCAAGAGAATGTTTTGTAAAACATTCATTCAGCCCTTTAGAAAGTACAAACAAAAGCACTGATGTTTTCTTACACCTGAAGTGAGAACAATTTAGTCTTATACCTTGTTTGGACACAAAATTTAATCTCGTAAAAGTCGTATTAACTGCCCAGGTAGAAAATTAAAAAGGGCCAGCACTGGCAAAGCAACGAAATGGGTGGTATTACTGCTTGTTAACAGTGCTTTCCCAACGCCCAAATGATAACACCGTTCCACGGTGGGCCAATGCTTCACAAAGCCCTGGGAAAGCACCCAGAAACATAAAAATCAAATGCTTTCAAAACGCCCAAATAAAAAAATTAAAGTGCTTTCATTTTCTTTCCCGAATACTTAATAACATCGATCTATTTAATGCTTTGCAAAGTATTGATATATCATCAAGAAACACAAAAATCAAGTGTTTTCCCTGCCACCAAATTATCAGCCCTCATCACTGAAGAATTTTTAATTACTTTAAAAATAGATGATTCTTGGAGTTATTGTATTTTGAAGTCAAAAATTATTTAAATATCAACTCTTTTTTTGTAGTTTTCTTTTTTCAAAAAGAAAATAATGTTTTAAACTTTTAACTGTCAAGTTAATCTTTTAACTTTCAAAAAATGCATGTGTAATAATACTACATTTATAGCTGAACAAAAACCACCTGGTTTTTGGCTCTTGTAGTTTTTAACTTGTCAAAATGCATATAAAAAACAAGCAAAAACTAGTTTTGTACATAAACTAGGTGGTTTTTGCTCATAAGCGATGTAGATCAAAAAATTTTATTAACTCTAATCAAGTAGATTAATTTCTCTGTCTAAACGCACTATTATCATTTATATGGAAAACTCCATACCTCAATGCATTTGTCCCATGTATGAAGTATTCAAATAAAATATTTAATCAATTAAATGTGACCTTAAAATTTTATTACAATTTTATGAGTGTGTGAGCATAAGTTGGGAAAAATTTAAAGTTTCCTAAGAGAATAATAAAATGTGTTTGTTTTTTTTTCAAAATATTGAATATTTCATCTGCCATAATTGGTATACTGGAGGCTCATTTTCTACTTCCGAATGCAAGCACATAAATGGAATAATGATACTAAAGTTTTATGACTTAAAACGAATGCTACGATACATATTGTGGTAACAGAAAAATTACAAATTGCGGTTGATATAAAACACAATATTCTTTTTTTCATTTGAAACCCAATTTTATTGGACATTTAACTGCATATGGGCTAAAAGAAAAATATTGTTTTTGTTTTTCTTTTTTTTGTTTATGCAGAATAAATGCAATTAAAGTTTAACAATGAACAAATCGTTGTGACAATTATAACTAGCATTGAAAACATTTTCACACCCATTCCAACTAACCAACTGACCAAACGCCTATAGTTTTATTTTTGTATATCCTACTTTGCAGTTTACCACTTATCACTTATATTGTACGTAACGGGTTTTTGTGGTTAAATGGCCAACGGGCAGAGTAATAAGTCAACTCGTGTGTAACCAACAAAATCTGGATTTGGATTACAATAAATTGCACTAAATAAGAACAAAATTTAAATACACACACTCATATACAATCGAAATGAAAGTAACACCCATTCTTCAACACTCATGTATAAAATGCAGAGGTACATATATCAGTATAAACCAGGAATGGTAAATCCAAAGTACTTTGATTGTACCTTTTGCAAGCAAAATATACCCGTAGAAATATGTATATTTAAGACAGTCATACTCTTGACCGTTAACAATAGGTCTATCGACAATTAGCAAAATAGCAATTTAATATCGTCTCCATTTCCTTGCGAATCAGATAACGTATTGTGCGGTTGGGCTACTATTTTTAGGACTACTAGATACTTTCTGACATAAGAATTTTTTGCCAATCAGTTTTACCAGTGTATACTAACAATAACATTTTTAAGAACTGGCTTCTACACTTTGACGAAAGGAAGAAATGCCACTAGTGGATATTGCATTCAGTTAATATCAATAAAAATTGCCTTTAAAGGCGTATTTTTTTGGTGAAAATTTAAGAATCTAAATGATTTCATACAATAAAATACTCAAAACTACCAGGTGTTGTGGGAGAACATAAAGGTCATAACAAATAGATGTCACTTTTGGAAGATGACAAAGAAAATTGTGTTAACAAATTCTTTTTTTGTTGTTTTTGTTTTATATTTTCAATGTTGAATAACGCTTCTAGGCCAGAACAAGAACCTAACCAAACAAATATTTTTGGAAATTCGAATTCCCCTGACGACTACCTCGGGCAAAATTAAAATTCGGTTAGGCACATGCCTCATTACAATTTGTTTAATAAGTTTAGGGATTTTGGCACATTTTATTCCTTGAAAGAGTTACTGCGTTTTTACAAAGGCCATCACTCAGAGGATATCCTCGATTAACGCAGTACATCTCGTCGATTATTTGAAAATAACTAAGAGACATTTGACTTTAATTTCTTAAAGGACTTCCACGTGAGCTGCGTGCAATACAAGGCTAGCTCAGCTATTTTTGTCTGTATGCAAAAGAGCTGGGAGTAATAGTGGCGAATTGAGTGTAGACTGTTCTACTAGTGCAGCGTTATTAAGACTAAACTCATCGTTAAGTAACGAACCAGATGCACACGAAGCGACAGGTAAGTCGTTTAAACCACCGCCTATTTATTTAAGAGACAAATGCTCCGATGAGATAGTGAATTGATTAATTAAAGTTGTTGGCGATAAGTCTATACACGTTGTTCCAATCAGAAAAGGTAACATTTGTGAAACAAAGATTCACGTATATTGCGAGGACTACTACAGAAAGTTAGTTAAGCATTTTGAAGACCGGAAGAAGGGCTTTTACACCTATCAATTGAAAAGCAGTAAAGGCCTGCAAGTTGTCATTAAGGGAGTGGACTCTGGTGTCAACCCCTCTGATGTCAAAAGTGCACTAGACGGCGAAGGTTTTAAAATAAAATCTGTAGTTAATATTCGAAACAGAGAAAAACTACCCCAACCCCTGTTTCGTATTGAACTAGAACCCAACGATGTTAAATTGAAGAAGAGTGATGTACACCCAATTTTCAAACTGAAATATTTACTACATCGTAGAATTACAGTGGAGGAGCCCCATAAAAGAAAAGACCCCATACAGTGTACTAACTGTCAAGAATTTGGCCATTATAAAACGTATTGCCAGCATCCTGCAGTTTGCGTGATTTGTGGTGAGCTACATAGCTCAAAAGACTGTAACAAGTCTAAAGGCTCCATTAGTCTTTACGTTCCGTGACGGTTCTGTAATGTGCCGTGCCGGATGGCTCTTTTGTGTAGTTAGTCTTTTCCGTAACAACGTATCAGCTGTTTAATGTTGTTTTTCTTAGCAGAGATCTGCTCCAACCAGATTAATCGGTTGCGGTGGTTAAATAAAAAAATTGCAGTGGCGGCTTAAAGTAGGCTGTGAGCCAAAAGCTGATCGGCTAGCCAACTTTAAGTTGACACATACAAAACATCGGCTTAACGGTAAAGAAATAAAATTTAAAAAAAATATACACTATTTTTAGACTTTTATCGTGTAAAAAAATTTTTGACGGCGGCGGTAACAAAAATTAGACGGCTGCTCGGCGGTTTAAGCCATTTGTCGCAGATCTCAAAATAGCAGCTGCCAACTCACTGTCACTTAACGGATAACGAAAATTCTGTTTTTAACAGGTTCATCCGGCACGGCACGTTACATTACAGACAAACTAACGACTCAAATGCTTTTTCATAGAACAAAAACAAATCAGCTGATTCGTCACGGCACGTTACGTACAAACTAATTATACCTTAAAGGCGACCCAAAATTGAAAAAATGTAGTAATTGTGGTGAAAATCACACGGCCAATTACCGAGGATGTCCAGCATACTCAATTGTTAAGCGCTCTATTGTCAGAAGGCAGTTTTACAACAGAGAACCCCAAAACATTCAAGAGCAATTTAACTCGCAACCCCAATTGCCCAATCTATAAATTTTTAACCCGCAGCCCCAATTGCCGAACGCGCAGCATTTTACGAACAAAAATCAGACCTTTGCATCTATTGTAAAAGGTCATACATCATCTGGAAATTTTCAAGAAAATATAAGTGATGAATCTAATTCTAATATGAAAACAAATCAAAATAAATACCAAGGTCAAAAATCAGACTTTAGTGGACTTGAAGCAGCAATTGATGTGTTAGTGCAAACGGTCTCAGATTTTACAAAATCTATGAACAGTATTTATAGAAGAAAATAATATGAACCTAGTGATCTCTTCGGGTTATTTCCCCCCGAAATTTAAAATTTCTGAAAATCAATTTAAATCTGTTTTCGAATCATTAGGCTCACGCTTTCTGGCAGCTGGCGATTACAATGCCAAGCACACTTTCTGGGGGTCAAGGCTCTTTTCAATGAGGGGCCGTGTATTGTTTGATACAATTAATAAAATGTGTTTGGATGTGATCTCCAGCGGCGAACCCACACACTGGCCATCAGATCGAAATAAAATACCGGATCTCATTGATTTTGGAGTAACTAAAAATATAGCAAAAAATTTGGTGCACACACAGGATTCTCATTGGAACTCTCTTCTGATCATACACCCACTATTGTTTCCCTTATAAACCCTCGAATTGTATCTCCAACCGGTGACTTAGCACTTACAGGCAAAGAAACAAATTGGCTAAAATATAAAAAATTTATCAGTACTCATTGCTCGGAAAATATATTGCTAAGGACAACAGAGGACATTGATCTCTCACTTAGGAATTTTAAATCCTATCTTAAACTTGCTGCACGACTTGCTACCAAACCCCCCCGAAAATCCAGACAAAATCCAATTTTTTCAGTTGATATTGAGCGACTCTTAAATGAAAAAAGAAGAGCTCGTAGAGAGTGGCAGCTTCACAGATCTCCTGCACTTAAGGCTCGATTTAAAGAATGCTCAAACAAGAACGGCAAGAACGGACTATTCATTATGGCGTGCTACAAAGAATCTAAAATGACCTGTTATATGTAACCCTCCAATGTGTAAATCTGACGGAAGCTGGGCTAGAAAGGTGAGATGCTTGCAGAACATTTAAAATCTGTATTTATGCCAAACGATCCTAACACAATAGTCGTGTTACCACCAATTTTGCCAAGGCACGTAGAGGTATCCATTCGCTTTGAGTTGCGAGAGGTCGAAAATGCTATCTTAGAATTAAACCAAAAAAAAGCTTTTGGTACCGATAAAATTAGTAATAAAATGATCTTGGAGTTACCCCAGATAGCTGTAAGAATAATACTTTTTATTTTTAATGCAATATTACGCCTTGAATATTATCCACCAGTATGGAAGGTCTCCCTCATTAAAATGATACCCAAGCCAGGAAAAGATCTCACTAAAGTTGAATCTTATAGACCTATAAGTATTTTATCTAATTTATTAAAACTCTTTGAGAAACTATTGGCAAACAGAATAACGATAAGTGTAACTCAACATAACTTAATTCCTGCTCATCAGTTCGATTTTCGTAAAAAGCATGGCACCATTGAGCAAGTTCACAGACTTGTTAGTGAAATACGAAAGGCCTTTTAGGATAAGAATTACTGTTCTGCACTCTTTATTGACGTATCGCAAGCCTTTGATAAAGTTTGGCACGAAGGTTTGTTATTTAAAATTAAAAATATACTGCCACGTAACACACATAATATACTCGAAAGCTATATAAGCAATCGTAAATTTGTTGTCAAGGAAAGTGATTTCTTCAGCTCTCCTCAAGATATTCGGAGCGGTGTCCCTCAAGGTAGCATTTTAGGCCCACTCTTGTATCTTTTGTATACTTCTGACATGCCAACTGATAGTAATACTCATACGTCTACATTTGCTGATGATACGGCTATCTTGAGTTGTCACAAAAACCCATATGAAGCCTCTCGAATATTGCAGGAACACGTATTTGAACTGGAATCGTCGCTGAAAAAGTGGAGGATACAGGTGAATGAACAGAAATGTATTCATTTGACTTTTACTTTAAGAAAAGAAACATGCTCTTTTATCAAAATTAACAATCACAAAGTGCCCCAACACTCAAATGTCAAATATCTTGGTATACATCTTGATCGTCGTCTCACGTGGAAGAACCATATCGACGCCAAAATAACACAAATAAAACTTAAAGCAATAGAACTTAATTGGCTAATTGGAAGAAATTCTAGACTTGGCCTTGATTGCAAGTTGTTGTTGTATAATTCGATTTTGAAACCTATATGGTGCTACGGCATCCAAATCTGGGGCACTGCGTCTGCATCAAATGTTCAAAAAATTCAAAGGAAGCAGAACAATATTTTGCGAACCATTGTCTGCGCACCATGGTATGTATATAAGAAATGCGAACATACACTCGGATTTGAATGTTCCCACCGTTAATGTTGAAATCGCGAGATACACCCAAAACTACTTAAAGAGGCTGCAACTGCACCCAAATTCATTGGCTCGTAAACTGCTGGAGGATCAAGGACACCGACGCCTCCTAAGAAGGACCACCGCTGATTTGGCTCTATAGAATAAATGTATATTCTTTATAACAAAATGTTGGTTTTTAATTTCTTTAAAAAAAAATTAGTTTTTTCGACATTTTTAAAATTAAACTTCTAATTTATCGTTTTTAACTTTTTATATACATTTATTTTCCATCAAAATAAAAAAATATTTAATGTTTAAAATTAAAATTTTGTCTGGCTGGGCTTAATATTTTAGCTTCAATCCATAAGATTTGATAAACTTATTCACTGTTGTGAAGATGCAATAAATAAAATTATGAAAAAAAAAAAAAAGTAACGGGCAATGACTTTGATGTGGTGACTAAGCATGTTTAACATATTTTCTTAATCCGGGCTTTATACCACGGGCTTCACAGCATTTCATAGGGAGCCACGAAGTGCTCTGGTCCAATTTATGAAAAGACTTTATGGGTTGAATTTCACAATTTTTGTCGACAATTCAACTGGGAACTATGTTTCTCTGACGACAATACTAATGCGGTTACATAAATGGTATAACTTGTAATTTTTAGCTTGAAATGAAATTTTTTATTCCTTCAAAGTACATTCCGGCTAAGTCAAAATATAAGTGTTGGTTATCCCAGATCTGCAGGAATTCAGTCAGATCTACAGAGGAAGTATTCAGTAATTGGTGTGCGAATAATAATGTCAGTGTACACTCTCAGAACAATTCCGTTGTGGAAACCGAGTTTTTTGCCAACCGAATTATCGGCTGTCACAGCTGAATTCGGTTGAGGCAACCGAATTACGAGGTTGCAGCAACCGAACGAATTCGGTTGTCACAACGGAATTGTTTTGAGAGTGTATGTGACATTTTGGTCATTCGTTTAAAGACAATGCTAGTTCCTCTATGCCAATTTTTATAATGGATGAGCAATTATTCATATCAACCCGGTAGATAGAGACGAACTACTCATAGTAAATTCGTTTCTACCCGAAAGCGATAAACCACTTGCAGTGGATTTTTGTCAATCCTTGTAAATAAGTCAGCGCGACCGGATGGTATACCAGCACTGGTGCTGAAACACTGCCCTTCAACGCTTTAGCGTCTGTTGGCTACCGTCTTTAGTGTAGTTGTGTTTTCTGTTTTCCGAGTTAAGTGATTCTTAAATAATGTCAAGAAAGTGTAAAAATGATCCCGACATTAGTAACTAAGTTATATCAACAGTATTTAGGCTTTGGCATCGGACAACAAGACAAAACATGGGCTCCAAATTTCTATTGTTTTTCATGTGCCTTTTGGAATTCCTATGATATGGACGGAACCAACGAATTTCTCATCTGATTCTTGTTTTTGTCTTACTGATCCAAAAAGTATTACAATTAAAACAAAAAGTAAAATTAAATATTCCGACCTTCCATCCGCTAAAAAACCGATCCCTCATAGTAAATAATTTTTTTGCAATAATGACTATGATATAATGACTATAGAATATAAAGAAGAACAGTGGCGTTTATTTATCGGTGGTTCAAAATTTAAAGGTTTTTCTTTTCCAAATCGGCAATGAACTTCCCTCTATACCATTAGCTGAGGCTTTTAACATGAAAGAGTCTTATAAAACTATTAAATTTATGTTGGAAAAAATTCAATATAATGAACACAATTAGAAAGTTTGTGGAAATTTGAAGGTTATTGCTATAATTTTAGGATTACAACTAGGGTATAAAAAATAATCTTGTTTTATTTGTGAGTGGAACAACCAAAATAATCATTATATTAGGAAAGACTGGCCCAAAAGGCAATCTCTTGCCCCAAGAAAATAATATATTAAAAATTCTCCTTTATTAGTGCAGTCTGATAATATATTTTTACCACCTTTACACATAAAACTTGGGCTCATGAATCCTAAAAGCTATGGATAGCAGTGGTGATTTTATATTGTATGTAAAAATTAAAGAGAGCATATTTTTGGTCCTCAAATCAGGCAATTGACGAAAGATAAAATATTTAAAGAAAATCTTAGTGATGTAGAAAAATCAGCTTAGGAATCTTTCATGAAAGTGACTTTCAATATTCTCGGAAATCACCGATCAAGTGAATATAAAAGTATTGTCTCGGAGCTGTTACCTACTTACGAGGGGTACTATTTATATTTCGGGAATAGCAAATAATAACAAACATTTTCAAATAAAAATGGCTTTATTGTTTTTCAAAATATTCCCCTTGATGATCAATATACTTTTGCATTCGTTCAAACCATTTATAGCAGTTTTTCCATTCCTCTTGAGACACCTCCAAAACATGGTTTTTAGACGCTTCAACTGCTTCTTCGGAGCTCGTTAATCGTTGACTACGCAGTTTACCTTTGATATTCGGGAACAAAAAAAAGTCATTGGGTGCCAAGTCAGGACTGTATGGAGGATGAGTCATCAATTCGATGTTTTGACTGCTCAAAAATTCACCTGTTTGACGAGATGTGTGAAAGCACGTATTGTCATGATGGAGAATCATTTGTCTTTGGGGGTAAGTTTTACGAATTTCTCCGAAGACTTCCGGCAAACAAATGGTCGTGTACCTCTCAGAATTAACTGCCATACGTTGCTCAGTGGAACAGTGGCCACATGACCCATTCCGCCGAAGAAACAGGCGACCATTTGCTTCGCTGTGCTTCTTCCACGAACACTTTTGTTGGATTTTGCTCGTCTTGGAATACCCACACGGTCGATTGCAGATTTGTTTCCGGTTCATACGCATATATCCATGATTCATCACCTGTCACGATTTTATACACGTCTTTTGAAGCACAAAGGTCGAACTTTTTAATCATTCCCTTACACAAATCGACGCGAGCCTTTTTTTGAGCGATTGATAAATTATGGGGTACCCAACGAGAGCAAATTTTTTTTAAAACTAAATGTTCATGCAAAATCGAATGTATTGAAGTGGAACTAATGTGCAAGGATGCCTCTATCTCACGATATGTCACATGACGATCTTGCATTATCAGTTCACGCGCTGCATCGATGTTTTGTGGCACAACAACCGATTTTGGACGACCTTCACGGAATTCGTCGGCGTCCGAACGACGACCACAATTGAATTGACTATACCAGCGATATTCTGTCGTTTTTGATGCTGCTTTATCGCCATATAAAGAACTGAGCTCATCGACACATTCTTGTTGAGATAATACACTTCAAAAGTTGTGAAAATAATCCAACGAAAACCTTCTCTTGAAATTTACATTTTTTGGCCAAATTGAATTTCTTAATTCACTGTAAACAAAACAAATAGCACTTGTACATCAAAACATTGTGACTACGTTTATGCTAGAAAACGTCAAATTTTATTATGGTGTTGCCAGATTTTAGCTATTTACATTAGTGTTGCCAGTTTGCGAAATATAAATAGTACCCCTCGTATAACGCTTTTGGAGTGTAATGTGCCGATGAAAATATATTTACTACATTCATATTCAGACTTCTTTCCTGAAAATTTGGGCGTCGTCAGTAAATAAATACGGTGGAAGATTCCACTACAATAGAAAAACGGTATCAGGGCAAGTAGAGTCCAGGCATGCTCGCGGATTACTGTTGGACATTATAATGAGACGTCGCTGAAGCAAAATACAAAGAAAATCATAAATTTAAATTTATATTAATCAGTGTGTTCGATTACTCCAAATTCTTACTACTTTTACTACAATTGGAAATTTTTTTTTACTTTTTGTATAGAATTTTTCTAGTTGTAGTAAATGTCGTAACTTGTAGTAAGTAAACGAACACGCTTAATAAGTGTGTTTGTTAACATGCTATTTTTTACTAAAACTAATACCAAAAAAAAACTACATGGCTTTGAAATAATTTTTTTTTTATTCGAATACTTTGAAGTTTAAAGGTAATAAAAATATTAAAATATTAGTTATTATTTGTTCCATATGCAACTGATCGGACTTTTCGTCGCACACGCGAAATCATCTTTTGCACGAGTGCATCATCGACTTATCGCGACGCCGACAACCACTTGGTTTTGAATTCTGCAATATATTTTACCAGTTCACCTATCTTCTTCAATATTCCCTTCACTATTGACCAATATTCCTCAATAGGGCGTATTGGGGTATTGGTTGGATTGCAGTCGTGAGGTATAAAATCGATTTTATTTGCATTGTACCAATGCAATGTGTCCTTGGCATAGTGGCAGCTTACCAGGTCCTGACAGAACAGTAGTTTGGTGATGTGACCCTTAATAAATGGCAGAAAACTCTTTTTGAGGCACTCATCCCGATAAATTTGAGCGTTCATTGTTCCAGATGCGATGAAAGGGCTGCTTTTACGATCACAGGAGCAAATGGCTTTCCAAACCATGTATTTTTTTGGAAACTTGGACTTCATTTTCAATTTCAGGAGCATCTTTACGACTTGCAGCAGTATAAAAATCTTGGCCAGCAATATATTTGAAATTTTGAAAGCAGTAGGTTTCGTCCTCCATGACAATGTATTCATATTTCGTGATTTCGGATTCGTACAACTTGCGGCTGCGGGATTTCGCCGTAACATTCTGCTTTGCGTCTCGATCTGGTGCTGTTTGAGCTTTAAAACTTCTCAGTGAAGCTTGCCGCTTTACCTTTTGTACGAAAGACTGCGATTTACGTACAGATTTTGCAACAGAACGTGACGAATCCTTTGGATCTTGCGAAAATGCCCTGAGGACCTTCCGAGCACTGTTTGTATCATTTTGGTCATGCTCACCTCCGCTACCAGGCTTTATAGCAATTGCCAGGCCTTCTCTGTAGCGATGTAAAACCCTGGAAACTGTCGAGTGGTGAACTTTTACATTTTTAGCTATTTTACGCGCACTGAGAACCGGATTTTTATATATTCGTGCAAAATAATTTGCATCGTTTCTAACTCGGTGGTCATTTTTGACGAAACTAAAAGTCAAATTCGAATGAAATTTCTTATACATGAAATTTAGGTCATGGCCTACTCAGGGCATTGGAATTTCAAAATATATAAATTTTTTTGAGTAAGTTATAAGATTTCCAAAGTGTTCACCCTCTGAATGAAGTCGCGTGAATAGATATTTTATTTTTTCCGTAAGAACTTTTTAGATATAGGGAGAAGTATGAAGAATTTATAGTTGATGTTTTAATTGGTAAACGAATGCTTTTTGTTAAATTTGAGATCATACAAATAAACTACAGAGAAAAAAAATTTAAAAAATTCGATATTTGGTTTATTTGTCTCACAGTCAATATAAGTAGATCATTATCAATTATTAACCCATAAAGGCATGGATACTGAAGTTGGGTCTGCAGCGGGACCCGAAAATACGTATTCTATCCTGCTGGCCTTATCGAATATTGGAAGAATTTTATAATTTAAAAGAATTTTTTAATCAGTATTATCTCGAATGTTAGACTTCATTTTCGTAATAATCGTCAAAATATTTAGTAGATTGAATGTGTCGCATGGTTCAGAATCTGAAGGATTTTCTGCTCGAAAATGTCCTCTGAATCTTAAAGAAAGTGTCCATAGAATATAAGGGATTTCCTATACGAAAAAGCCCTCCGAATATAACGATTTTTCTAAAGAAAAAAGTCCACAGAATCTGGGATTTTCCATAGGAAAAAGTTCGGAATCTATTATTTTTTTCTGTAAGAAAAAGTCCCTAGGTTCCGAGAATTTTTCTGTAGACAAATTTCCCAGAATATAGATGCAAAAATCATTATAATCTGGTTTTTAATTCGAAACAATCAGTCCTCAGAATCTAAGGGTTTTTCTATAGAATAAAGTTTTTATCAGAAAAAGTCTAGATTCTGAGCACCCTTCACCATCAGATTAAGAGAAGGTTTTACTATATAAAAACTTTCAGATTTTGAGGAAAATAGCTCTAGCATTTGATAACTTTTTCCCGTTGAATAAACTTTCACATTTTGATTGAGGAGTTCTTAAAACAAAAACCCTAAGATTCAGATGATAATTTCCGAAATGAAGCCACTTAGATTTTCAGGATTTTTCTGTTACATTCTGAAGAATTTTATATAAAAACAAACTCATTTCAATGACTTTTGGTTTTAGAATATCCTCGGATTCTGCAGAAAAACCCTTAGAATATGAGCACTTTTTCCTCATTCCTAAAACTTTTGGCAATACAAAAACCTTCAGATTCATAAGAAATTTTTTTATGGAAAATTCTGGGAAAACAGTCAGATACTGAAGACTATCTAGTAGAAAAACCCTCAGATTGTTATGTTTTTTCAACCCTTACTTAGACTCTGAAGACTTTTTTTGGAAAATCTTCAATTCAAAAGACTTTCTTTTCCTTTTTACCTTTAACATTTATTCAAAATCAATTGTGACTGATTATATGTAAATTCTTTTACTTGATTTTTGTTCTACAGCACATTTAGATAAATACTAAAAGTGAGGATCTCATTTTGTCATCCCTGATACGATAAAAATATATATTCAATTTATTTTCCTTTGTTATTTTTTTTTTTTTATTTAATGTTGACATTTTCCCAGTGAATACGCATACTGCACTCAATGAGAGTGTATGTATGTATGTTCATTTATTGAGCAAAAGCGGAAAAACCACAGTCATTTGTAGCCATATTCACATGTAGCTTGCGGCTTATTGCATCTGATCGATTTGTCGTTATTCACGCCTATTTTACCCTTCAACGATTTTCAATTGTGGTTGAGGTAACAAAGGTAGACAAAAAAAAATTTCAAAAAAAAATCTTGAATTTAGAGCAAACCAGAGCTTTGAAGAATTAATTCCTTTTTGAATGAATTCACTACCAATCGAATTCAATTTTCTCTAGAATTGAACGAATTCCTTTTCTTAAGTAATTCACTGAATTCATTCAACTGAATGCGTTCATCAAACAACAAATTCAAAGAATTAATTCAATTGCAATAGTTCTTTTTATTAAATCAAATGAATTAATTCACGGCAGAAAAAAGGCTTTGAATTCAGTGAACTTATTTTATTTTTTTTTAATTCAGTGAACTTATTTTATTTTTTTTTTCAATTCAGTGAACTTATTATTTTTTTTTTTTAATTCACTGAATGTAATTTTATTTTTAATTCACTGAATGAAAATGAAATTGAATGAATTCAGTGGTGAATTAATTCAGTAAGGAATTAATTCACTTTTTTTCCTTTCGATTTATAAAATTGAACGCGTTCACCGGTGAATTAATTCATTTGATTTAATAAAAAGAACTATTGTAATTGAATTAATTCGTAACAAAATAAATCGAACGAAAGCAAATATGAATTAATTCCATTCAATATATGGTGCTTAGTGAATTAATTCATCGAATTTTTAATTCAGAATTGAAAAATTGAATTAAGGAATTAATTCTTCAAAGCTCTGGAGCAAACGACCAATCGTCAATGTTTATGTATATTCTCTACATGGAAATCCTTGCCACAGTACATGAGCTCATTCATGTTTGGGTCATTAAATGTCTTTAGGATTTTAATTTAACTTTGTTATCCTTTTTTTCCTTTTTGGATATTGTTGTCCATCATGTAGTTTTACAGTCTAGCAAATAATACGTGTATATTGTGTAAACGAATCCTTAAACGGTCTAGCAATAGTCTAGAATTTAAATGAGCATACTTTTTATGTAGTTATGTAATTATTTGGAAACAAATTAAAGTTAAAGTTCTTTTGTGTGAGAAGAATATAAAGAAAATTTTATTAGCATTATATTCTTGACGAGTAGCTTATATGGCGTAATCAAAATAGCAATTAGCTTATTATGCCATATATTATTATAAATAGAGGTTGTTATTATGACACTTATGAATTGCCAAAGTTTTAAATATTTTATTTAAAAGTCTTAGGGCCAGTTTTATAGTCCGGACTAAGGACTATATTATTTCTGAAGTCAGAAATTTTGTTTAAAAATTTCTAAATTAAAGTATTAACATCTTTTAGAATACTTAGGATAACTTTTGATATCTTTTTAAAGGTATGCCCATTTTGTTATGCAAAAGTGGAGTAATAAAAATATCTTACCTAAAAAATTAGTGTTTCGTTTTTTGTTAAAAAATAATCAGGTGTTCTAAAGGTTTTTTCTTGTTTTTCTTTACCAACTAAGTTTTACAAACTTCATCTTATACTAGACTAAACTTTTTATGCCAAAAATAAAATAAATAGTAAAACATTACACGAAGAAAGAAAATAAAAGAAGTTTAACTTTAATGCTAAATAAAACAAAATATATTTATGTATTAGGGAGGAATTAAAATTTTACCTTCATTTATTTTTAAAAGCCCTGGTGGAATATTGTTACAATTGGTAAACTACAAAGTCAATAATGTGAAAATTTGAACAAAATCGGGCAACTCTAAGCTGTGCACTATTGATATCAAAATTTTGGATCAATCGAAAAAAATATATATTTTAATTATATGATATCTTGTGACACTTCTAATAAAATTTGGGATGCTGAACATGAATATAAAAAATTTTTTTAATTCGTGATCGAGACTATGAGAAAAATAAGTTAAAAATTTCACTGGAAATCGACATTTTTCCTAAAACGAACGAAATTTAACAAAAAATTATTGGTGCTATTTTAAAAATGTGTGTAGTTGTATTCGGATTTAGCATACTAAATTTTTAGCCTCCAAAATGCCGTATAAGTTATTAAAGACACAAACCATATGTAAAGGATACGCCATTTGTGGTGAATCCCGCATTTTTGACTTATACGTCCATTCGTTATACCATATGGTTATATCTAATTTAATATAATAGAACCTAAAATGGTCTATATATGTACATTAGGGTGGCCTTCGTTATGTGAGCGAAAAAAATGTGACATGTTCCCCCTCCAGAAATATTCGTTTGGGTGTAAAAATATATCATGCAAAAAATTAAGGTGATCGTATAACGGGAACACGTGCCTCATCGGCCCTGAAGTTTGAACTATGATTTACAAGGCAAACAATTCTTTTTGGAAAACACTGGCTCTTAAATATCTATATTTCTGAAAAACGTCAATAGAATCGTAATCTAGACTCAATTGACTTTCTAGAAATGCAAAAAACGCTAAAATCGGTAGGAAAATATTTAAGTAATTGCAATTACCCCAGACCATTGTATGGTTTTAAAATGAGATCATTACGAAAATCGTAAAATATAAAATATATTTAAATTCATGTTTTTCGTTAGATTTGAGATCATGCAATTAATTTAAAGAGAGAAAAAATCGATAAGAACAGCCGAATAGAATACGTTTTTTCAGGTCGCGCTACAGACCCACCTTCAGTATCCATGCCTTTATGGATTAACAATTAATAATGATCTACTTATATTGACTGCGAAACAAATAAACAAATGCAAAAACAACTCAAATTAGACTAACATCAACGAAATTTTAACAATGCTATTTTTATTCTCTGTTATTACTGTTTTTGCTTTAAACTTTAGTTCTTATGAATGACAGATTTATTGAACGACAACGAACCGTTAATTTTTAATGCATATTCTAATTATTTGTTGACCTATAACATAAATCCATGTTGATAGTAAACAATTAGGCATAGTATTAATTTATATTTTCACTGTATCTAGTGTGTTAAGATGTATGGGGATATGTATAGTTGATCTTTTAATTGCAAAATGAATGTGTTTCATTAGATTTAAGATCATACAAGTAAATTGCAGAGAAAAAAATTTTAAAAATTCGATAAGGACAGCAGGATTGATAGAATACGTATTTTCGGGTCCCGCTACAGACCCATCTTCAGTATCCATGCCTCTATGGGTTAATAATTGATAATGATCTACTTATATTGACTGCGAAATAAGTAAACAAATGTAAACACCACTCAAATTAGGCTAACGTCAATTTTAAGAATTAAAGTTCAAAGCAAAAACAGTAATAACCAGGGCAGCGATTTGCAGGCACTTAAAAATTTAAAGTATGCGCTTAAAATATGCAGTAAAAATGCAAAATATGCAGTTAAATATGCATTTAAATAGAAGTGTGCACTAAAGATAAAAAATTAAAAGCAAAAAACCAAAAAGGCACTTTAAATTCATCTACTTTTAAAATCATATTTCTTACTCGAGAGCATTTGGTTAAAAATTAAATCCAATATAAATGTCCAAGTAGATGACAAAACGATGTTTTCCTTCTAGTTAAGTACTGCGTTAAGGTGTGAAAATTTTTCATTTTCTTTATTTTTCGTTAAATCTTATTTTGATTTTTTATAAAAAATATGCAATTTAATGAAAAATAAAATATGCGCAAAAACATGCACTTAAAAGCAAAATATGCAAAAATATGCATTTATTAAAAAATATGCTAAAATATGCAACAACAAATCGATGCCATTTTGTTGCAAATTCTTTGATTCGGTAAAGTATTTGGTCAAAATTATTTTACAAACATGCATTTGCATGAAAGTCGCTGCCCTTGTAATAAGAGAGGATAAAAACAACATTGATTAAATTTCGTTGATGTTAGTCTAATATAAAAATATTTTCTTTAGTATTATTTTTTTTTTTATATGGGTGATATCAAAAAATGTGATAAAAGCCGTGTAACCACCTAATTTATAATGCATGGATTACATTTGAGTTACATATTTCAATATATATCAGCGCATTGTCATCTGTTTTACAAAATTTATAACAATCTGACCCATTTTTGGTTAATACATAAAATTTGTGACCAATTTTATAGGCCAAATGTAAACTACGTAACAAGTAGGGTTTATCTACGTAACATGTATGGTTTATATTATAGGGAATCCCGCCCTTTTCTCAATCCCGCAATCCCGGGAATTTTGTGCGGGATTTCCCGGGATTTTTTTTATCCTTTTACAGAAGTTTTAGCTAATATATTACAATTTTGTAAGCATTATTTAAATTTTAAGCATTAATTTTTTTAAAATAATTGAAATAAAATATACATTTAAAATTAAAAAATACGATTTAAGATTCAATAAACAGAATTTAGTATTAAAAAAAGTACTATTTAGGCCGAGTTTTTTTTATATCAGTTGAATTTAGTTTAGTTAAACCGAAAACAAATTTTATCAGCCATTATTAAGTTTACCAACAAAATTTCTCGTACCTCGGAAAAATTGTGTTCTTTAAAATTATGACCTTTCTCCAAATAAAGTAATATATACATTTCAACATCAGTATTTCGGTTCTAAATACATATCTCCAAACTTTTAATTAATATACGTAAGTACTTTTTTACTTCAAGTAATTTTATTTAAATTGATATTCCTTAATTTCAAATATATTTTTTAAATTTTATTTATTTTTCAAATAATGCATAAAATGTTTGTTTTTTAATTTTTTTTGGGTTTTTTTTTTTGTATGTTAGTTTAAAATGCAACTATGAAAATTAAATAATTTATTTTTAAGTAGTTGTGGCATAAAAATTTGCAATTCAAAAAATAGCAATTGAAGTTAAAAAATCTATTCAGGCCCTGTGCAAGTCGGCTAAATAAATTCTACACTAAATACAAATTCAAAAAAGGGTTTTAAATTTCTTTGAACATTTTTTAAAAACTTTTTAAAATATTATAGAAATTTTAGATACCTGAATTTAGTTTCGATTTTATTTAGCCAGTTCGCACACTCCCTTAATAATATTTTAGTTTATATTTTTATAAAAAGATTTAGGCGAATTTCCTAAAAAAAAATTTTGTAAAAAATACTCACTTTTAAACTTTTTGAAAAAAATAATTCTGGACGAATAGATCTGAAAATCTACATAGAAACAAAATATCTAGAAATATAAATATTTTGGCTTTATTTTTAAGAAATATTTATGCAAAATCGATCTTAGTTCTAACTATAAAACTGGCCCTAAATACCGTTTTTTATCGTAATACATAATCCAGGGGCGAATTACGGCATTCATGAACGAGCGAAATTGTTCGAAATCCGTCTTTTCAATGTGTAAATACATAAAAACTAACAATGATAACACCATATTTTAATTTTATATCCAATCTAGGGCAGATTTGTAGAATCCCTGGCTCAAAAAACTTTATCCAAATGCTTAATTTTTCGAAATCAAAAATTAATTTCAAACGAAAAATTTCGATCACGAATGCCGCAATTCGACCCCAGGGCTGAAATTTTAAATTCGTGTAAGGCACAAAATGAGTTGGTCCAGACTTTCATATAAGAAACGACTAAAAATATTCTTTTAAATCTCTCTAAAACTTCATTATAATAAATTTGTCATTTCCCTCCCATTAACAATTCCAATATATCGTGAAGGAATGGATGAAAAAATACACATGTCTTTTAATTTTTTTTAATTGAGTTTTTCAACTACAACATATGTCGGATTTATTTATTTTCGAACGAGCGGGAATTCCCGGGATCCCGGGAAATTCTAGAAAAAATCCCGCTGTCCCGGGAAATGAAAAAGTCCGGGAAAAGAAAAACCCTAGTAACAAGTAACTCATAAGGTTTTTTAATTTTAATAGCTTATATTTTAATAACCAATAAAGCTAAACACTAACTGTAAGAATTTTTATGAAGAGGAAAAGTGCCGTTTTTAATAAAAATTAATACATTTTACAAACTTGTTCGTATATCTTAGCTATCACGACTTCAACTCTGTAACGATTTTTCGTCATAATTTTTGATAAAAATGCATATACCAGAATTTTGGAGTTATCTATTATTTATATTCCAAAATGTATAATGTTATTTATACTCAAATGATCGTTGGACTGTAAGTAATCATCAAGTATAACAGACTTGAAGCTCTTCTGCAGCATGTAACATTCTCGAGATGAAAAAGGATGTCTTTAATAAGATTTGAAAAAATGTTGTAAACTCCGTTCCAAATTTTTACACCAAACTATTTAACGAGTAAGAAAAACAATGTCATATTTGGATTCACCTTGTAGGCATCATGCGATTTTGTTTCGGAAAAAAAATTCTGACAAAGCGTTTCTGAAAGAAAACGAAAAAAGTAACCAAATGTAAACTCCGTAACCACAATTGTTTGCATCAGATTTCATTCAAATAAATGCAGATAAATGTTTAAAATATTTTAAAATAACCATAAACAGAGGTGATTCAACTAATAGTTATGTGTCAAAAGACGATTCAACTAATAATTTTGCGTCAAATCAAAAAAAGTAATCAGTTTTTTACCCTAAGCTGCTGGAGCGAAAAACGATGGATTTTGCATTTCATTGGTTTTGAATCGATATTTCGAGTCGTTAATGACATTAGTTTGACAAATAAATTTGTTTCACACAATTTAAGAATTTTTTGATTGCGAAATGTTATGTTTTTAATATATTATTTTGTAACTGCGCAACCGCTGTTTGAACTTTAAAAAAGTTTATATTTTTGAAAAGCATTTAAAAGGACCAAAAATACAAAATTAAAAAAAAAAAAAAAATTTTTTCGCGGAATGAATTGTATTTTTATTCGCGAAACCGCCAATTTGATCAACACAAATTATATATCATTGGAAAGCAAGTTAAAAACCCAAATACGAAAAACTAATAAATTGAAGAAAATTCGTACCCAATTTTTTTTGTTATATCTTTTGCTTGCAGAAATGTAAACTCCGTTACAACAAAAAAAAAATTAAAATTGTGCAAAAAAAGTTATTGCGACAACTTGTAGAAGAAATTTTTTGCAATTAGGTTTATAATGACTAAACTTACTGATTCCATTAGGAAAAAACCGAAATATTAACACTTTTTGCTTCTCACAAATTTGGCCCAAAAATTTATCACATTTTTTGATTTCACCCATATATAGATTTATTAAGACGCGTTACTGACAAATAGGCAGTTAGTCAGCGCAAATTAGGAAAAAAATATTGTGATGATGACAAAATTTGTCACAATAATTTAATATCTAGTTTGTCAGCACGAGTTAAAAATAAATTCTTGTGATTTGACAGTTTATTTTATTGTTTTCAAGAAATTAATTAAAAAGTTATTTATTATGAATTGTCATGATGATATATATCGTCATATGAAATAAAAAAGCTGTAAGTGACATTTAAAAAATTTTAAAGGGGAAGCAAAAAACTTCCTATAATGAAAAGTAAATCAAATTGGGCAAATATTAATAAAATACTGTTGTAAAATGGTTATATTTTTAATTATAATTTTCAAAAGCATGCCAATGTAAAATTAATTATAAAAAACGATTTATTAATCAGCTAAAACATTAAATTTTTGATAAAACTGAAAAAAAATTCCCCCCTTGGAAGCACACTTTCAATGCAAATTTTCTTTATCCGATTGTCACCATATTTTATCTATATTATTTATTGTATAGAAAGGAACACAAATTGGTCTCATCCAATTGGTCTCGCTTTCTAAAAATCGTCCCTATAGCCTAGAACATCTCCAGTGCAAATGCTGTTTCCTTACGGCTTAGCACTGCACAGTGGGGATTTTGCTACCAAAAATGGGAACTAATTGCAAAATGAAATTTTTGAAAACCGAATAAATTATTGTATTCAGTAAAAATACACAATATTCCACATCACTAGTGCAAATATTTTGTTTTTGCAAACTACTTTTGTGTCACATTTTTAAAGTTTGCGTTATTTGACGTTTTTCTTGCGATATAAACTGCATTTTTGGTGCTTTAAGAATTAGTTTTGGGTAATTTCGAAAGTGAAAATTAAAAATAATGGAACCTTCAAAATCAGGTTAGAGAGATTATTTTTATGTTTTTATGTGTAATTTGTGTTAAATATTATTTTCAAGCGCAAGCCTATAAATTAGTGGATTTCGGGAAATATGTATGTCGATAAATAGTTGTGAATAAAGCAGAATTAAGTAAAAAACTTTTTTCTAAAACTATAAACAGTTCTGAAATTTTTTGTGAAAAAAATTGTTTGCACATTTTAAAATAATATGCAAAAATATTGTGCAAAAAAATTTAGTTCCCCGTTACATTTCATTTCCTACGGCAAGTGCTCCAATTTCCCTTGTTCACATTTCCTTTCCATATCGTTCCGATGTGCACCGATTTTTCAATCCATTGCCTGAGTGTGTTAATTTGTATTATCAAGTAAATTGTTAAAAATATAAAAATTAAAAATGTCACCCTGTGACTGTTTTATAGAAATGGATCAATCGGAAGCTCTACAAGACCTGGCCTATTTGGGGTGTGTTAATACTCTAATACAGTAAAAATTTTGTCCATTTTGCGCTATCTTGTTTAGTTCTAAAAAATTGCGATTTTACAAAATGGCCTGTATCTCGAAAACTAAGCGACAAAAAACGGACAAAAATTTTCAAGTTTCAAATTAATGTACACGCTCCTATTATTCACATGAGCTAGGTTCGAGAGCGATTCCCAGGAATCAGTTTTTGAAACAGCCACAGGGTGACCCGTTTTTTCCCATTTATAGGATAATATATATTAATACACTAAGATAATAAGAATTTCGTTCCCCGTTTGATTCCATTTCGTTCCCTGTAGCACATCTTCCAATTTCACTCCTTTCAAATCTCATTCCAGATCGTTTCGATTTTCACCGCTGTTCCAATCCAGTGTGTTAATTTGTATTACCACGTTAATTGTCAAAAACAAAAATTTAAATGTCACCCTGTTTCTGTTGTAGAAAAATGGATCCCTCTGGAGCTCTCTTGAACTTGGCTTATTTGTATTATAGGAGTGTATTAGTACTCCGCCGGAACAAAAATTTTGTCCGTTTTGCATTGGCAATTTTTTAAAATGCTAATTTGCAAGCTCGGAAATGATTACGAAATCTCTAAAGTGACGTTTACTAATGTCAATTGTTTCTTATAATTGAAGCATTAGTAATCGTAATGAATTTACTATACAATTGGCATTAGTAATGACATCGATGTATTTGAAAGCATTAGCATTAGTCGAAATAATGATAATGCCAAAAATTTCATTAGCATTAGTTTCCGTTTAATGCTAATGAAATCGTCAATTAATTTGCTTAAATAATTAATTGGTCTCATGTATGGTGCGCAAGGGTAGTGAAAGAGTAAGTGAAATTGACTAAGAAAAAGTTAAAAATAGAAACAGCGAAAGTTACCCCGAATTAATTCCCACTTTTGGCATCAAAAACCCCACTGTGTGCTGTGGTGGGTTGTTTAACTCCCACTATGTTAGTATTTATAATAGACTCGTACTACTGCAATGAAATTCACGTTTGGCCTTCAGGACATTTTCTATTACGAATAAAGTAAATGGTCCCCATCTATTTGCATTCCATCCAATTTCCAAACATTTGATTTAACATTTCTCCACTAAATATCTTTTAGTTAAACACAGACTCCACTTGAATTATTTGACAAACATATTTTCTATTGGTGTACCATAAACACGGACACTTATGTTTATAAAAATAAAGAAAGAAATAAGTTCATATTCAGTTATTTTTTATACACATAATACTACTACGTAAACTTTTATTGCGTTTTAAAAGTTTATTTCCGCTTCAGTTCTTCAAATAAGCCAAAAGAACACTTGAAGTCTTACAGAAAACAAGAAAAACTAAATAAGTAAATTCTACAAAACAAAACTCCAAAGCTGACTGTGGTTCATATTTTCAATGTTAAAAGTTAACAGCACTTATACAAAGTACAATTGAGAAAAACATAAAAATTTGTCTACTTGAGTAATGGAAAAGGAAATGATTGTCTTCATTTGTAAGTTTAATGTGTGTTTCTTCGTACGCGAGTAAATTGATAATTTACTAGAATAGAGAAATGTTGCGAAAGCTAAAAAATATTAGATGTCTAAAAAGCAATAACATAACAATGGTAAGTTTTCATTCCGATATGTACAATGCGTTTTCCTATCGACTAAATGAAGTGTGGAATTGTAAATGCCACAAATATACCACAAATAATTGTCCATAAGCTCTTACTCATGGCATAAATTTCATTGCAAATCAGCGTAAGTAAAACGGTCAAAAGAATTAAATCGAATTCCAAAAAATCATTTTTTCTTATAGAAACCCTTTATCGAGAGGAAATCCTTAGATTCTGAGGTTTCGAAAATATTAATTATATTGAACGAATTTACAAGTAGATATTTAAATTTTATTGTGAGTGTTCTAAATCGTGTATTTATTAAAGTTATGGTTTCTCCGTCTGATTTCATAAAATAACTGTTATTTATTCTCGTGTTACAGTTGTTGCATACTCTGCGCCCAAGAACAGTGGTTTATTCTCGTTTTAAACTTTTCGTATTCTCTGTACACCAGCAGCCGTTTCTTGCATTTCTCGTATCGGAAAAGTTTTCGTAAAAATCATATAAACTGCAACCCTACTCTGTTTTATGTAGGATGTGTTGCAAACTTTAAAATATATTAAACAAAAAAAATAAGTCAAAATGCACTTCATGCAACGTATTTTACAAAACATAATACACCACAGTTATAAAATTTATTTAAAATTCTAGCCAACTTTATCATCTCGTAACTCACCCTGTACGAAGCAGGGTGACCATTAGAGCGTACCACCTTACAGGCAAAAAAAAAAAAAAAAAATGTGCCGTACACCCTCCAATATGAAGGAGGTTTCAAAAAAAATTTTTTCGCCATTTTACATTATTCGTTATATCTTTGGTATTTACAGTCGGATCTCAAAGTATGATACATCGAAGTTTTTGTCTCGAGGAGACCAGTGTTTTGCTCTAAGGGCATTTTGAGCTCAAGTATCCCGTTCTAGTAGTTACCCACCAGATCTCAGTTGCTACCACCCTAATGTACCACCCTAATGTCAGAAAATTAAAGCTCGCAAAAAATCATTAAACTTTTTATAAGGAAGTTTTTCGCTAAACCCAGTAGAAATTTTTTTCATATATTGGTTGCCGAACGTAGGGGTCGCCTTTTTAAATTTTTTTTAATTGGATTTTTACTATACAGCAAAATACTGGTCTCCTCGAGGCAAAAAAATCGATATATGACATTTTAAAATCCGATTTTAAATGCCAAAGCTATAACAAAAAATTAAAAAAGGCAAAAAAATTTTTTTTTTAAATCGCCTTCCAAAAATACTTCATATTAGAGGGTGTACGGCGAACTTTTTTTTTGAGGTACGGTCTAGTGACCATGCATATTACTTTGCAGAGCTTCGAAGAATTAATTCCCTAATTCCCTTTATTTGAACTGAATTTATATTTTGGGAATGCATTCTCCGACCAAACTTAGGGAATTGAATGCATTCCTTTTTTTCATTCGATTTATCATAAAGGAATTCCTTCATAAAATTTAATGCAATGATCTGAAAAATAAAGAAAAAATGTTAACTCTTTAGTTTTTTAAATATTAAAAATTAGTTTTTTCGACCTTTTTAAAATTAAACTTCTAATTTATCGTTTTTAACTTTTTCTATACATTTACTTTGCATCAAATTAAAAAAATATTTAATGTTTAAAATTAAAATTTTGTCTGGCACTGGCTGGGCTTAATATTTTAGCTTTAGTACATAAGATTTGATAAACTTATTGTTAGTTCACTGTTGTGAAGATTCAATAAATAAAATTATGAAAAAAAAACTCTTTAAGGCCTTATGTTGGCATTATGTGAAAACTTAAATTCAGGGAATTAAACGAAAAAGTTAATTCTTTAGCAAATGGAACGAAAAAGTAAAATTCCTTGGTTAATTAAATGAAAAAGTTAATTTCTTAGAGAATTAAACGAAAAGGTAAATTCCCAGAGAATTCATTCATGAATTCCTTGACTAAAAATTTAATTTACTCGTGTTGAATGAATTCGTTATTAAATGAATTCTTTAATTTTAATGCTTAATGCTTTGGTCAGGGAATTCATTCCCTAAATTTGAATTCTTTGAATTCATTCACAAGGAATTATTTATTATTTCTTATAAATGAATTCATTCCATGAATTAAAAAATTTAATTAAATTTTAGGGAATTCATTCCAAGAAGGAATTAATTCTTTAAAGGTCTGTTACTTTGTGCACGAAAGCCACATACGGTTACAGAACTTGGACGAACTGTTCTGGAAAATAAACTGCATCAACATTGTGGGCGCTGTGGTTTAATGGTTAGCGCGTTGGACTGTTACAGATAAGGTTGCGGGTTCGATTCCCAGCGACTGCAACATCGAAATAATATGTACACACAAATTATTTTGAAGGTAAAATTAACTAAAAATACAATTTAAAACGAATAAAATTCAGTTAAAAACCGGTCAACTCACATTTTCATTTAATTTAACAATTTTTTTTATTTGTTTTTGACCATCAATAATTGACTATCAGAGATTGTAAAAACAACTTAAAGTTAATTTATTTTTACTATAAAAATAACAAGCAAAATGGTGCGAAGAACTAAATTTATATTTGATTTTACTAAAAAAATTAAAAAAAAACAAATTGGATAACTGTATTATGGTTTTTTTTATTTCAAACAACTTTTACTACAGAATACCTTTTTTTGGTTAATTTTTTTAGTTTCATTTTAAAACAATAAAAATTGACTAGAAAATTTGACTGTTACAAAACATCAGTATTTTTATTTAGTTAAATTTTTAAATAACTTGTGAAAAAATTTAAAAATCATTTTTCTTCTACGAACAACTGTTATTATTTTTAAAAACAACTCAACGGAAAAACTTCAGAAACAACTAACAAAAAGTGACTGTATTTATTTTGTGAGTGTATGATTTTTTTTTATCCCTCATACCTATTGTAGCATCCTCCTTCGGTGTTCCAATAGCACTTAACCCCACCAAAGTAAAATAATATAACAGGGCTATGAACTAAACAGCTTCAACAAAATTTGCCAGCTCACCATCAGATGGCGCGCAACAACTATTCTAAAATACATCATATCGCGCAATTACATAGTTACCATAATTGAAGCCCTTCATCTTTCACCACCTTTCACCTCTTCTGTATCCCCTTTCCAAAGAAAACAACAAGTTAATTAATAGGAAGAATATCCTGAGTGTAGCTTCTCTTTATTAAAACAAAAAGTAGTAATTGAGGAAGAGCTCTAAGGTGCAGCAATTCTCTGGTGCCACCTTCCGACAAGGTTGCTCTTTGTCTTCCAAGACAAAAAAAAAAATACAGCAAGACAATGCTCATTAATGACACCATGGAGTGCTGTCGTATCTAGGTGATATAGATCCTGAATACAAGGTTCTAAAAGCAGACTATGTATGGAACGTCCAGAAAAAGCCGACCCCTTTCTACAGAATTTTTCAGTTAATTATTAACAGGGCAGCGACTTTCATGCATTTACAAGTCGAAAATATGCGCTTAAAATATGCAAAATATGCACTTTAATGGAAATATGCACTTAAAATCCAAAAATAAACGCTTAAAACCAAAAAAATGCACTTTAAATTTATCGAGTTTTGAAAATCATATTTATTATTCGAGCGTTTGGTTAAAAATTAAATTCAATATAAATGTCTAAGTAGATGACAACTTGATGTTTTCCTTCTAGTTAAGTTCTGCGTTAAGGCTTGCAAATTCTTCTTTTTCTTTATTTTTCATTAAAAAAATATGAATAAAATATGCAATTTATATGCAATAAAAATCATAAAATATGCACTTAAAAGCAAAATATGCATTTATAACAAAATATGCAAAAATATGCAACAACAAATCGATGCCATTTTGTTGCAAATTCATTGATTAGGAAAACTATTTGGTTTAAATCATTTTTGGATTAATGACTACAAACATGCATTTGCATGAAAGTCGCTGCCCTGATTATGAAATTCAAAATCTAGGCTACAGGCCTGCGACATAATTTAAAGGTTAGTTTGCGACATCAATCAAGGAATAGTTGAAACTACATATAACGTCCTTTATGAACCTTATTATCAATGCTGGAGTACCCGGGTCCAATGTTATTTGCATGGAAACCATGGTGTCATAATATGCAGCATGCTGAGAGGAAACCTTTAACAATTCCTTCTTATCTCCCAGTAAGGCCTAGTATCCCCAGTTAGTAAAAGGTGTTCACAAGAGCCTTCCCCGACCCAGATCGTGAGTGCTCTCCCAATGGCCTTGTGGCTTATATATACCCTAATGGTTTATCCCATTAAGCATAGTCCGAACTGCTTTTTGTCATTTTTAACAGGAAGCAATTTCGCCAAATCTGATTCGATTTTTTTTTACCCCATCAAAGCTTTCAGTATTGGTAATAATTTTCAATAATTTTTTTCGAATTTTAATACCGTTCAAAAATTTCGCCAAAAGAATAAGTTTCAGAAAAATTAAATTGGACTTTTGCATCGAAAATAAAGGAGTCTAAATAGACCGCCGGTGATAAAACTTTTATATCCTGTACCTGCCAATTGCAAAGAAGGCGGTGGAACTAGTAGTTTTAGATATTCGATCATTTTTATTAAAGTTGAAAGTCCTCGGAAAATAAAAAAATGGCTTTTCACCACCAATGTATTGATCATTTATTTTCAATTACCAATGTGGACAAAATCAAAAACAAATTAAATCTATTTAAGCTAATTCTACATTGGAAATGTACTTGATGTAAGAGTAACGAGTAAAAAGGTTAAAGTCGGGCATGCCGACTATATAATACCCTACACTAGTCTGACTTAAAGCCAACTAATGTTTGGATCCGAAATTTAAATGGGTTAAAACGGACTTGTGTCAAAATTTTCTATAAAATCATAAAAGAAGAGAAAATCGAAAATATTTATAGCCCATATGGGCGATAGGTCCAAATATGGACCGATCCTATCTAGAATCAATAGGCTTTTTCCTTGGGACCATGTAAATCAGCGAACCAAATTTCATTGAAATATCTTCGTATTTGCGATCTGCAGCGTGTAACCAAGCCAATTTTTGGGGGGCCCTTATATGAGCACTAGGTCTAAACATGGAACGATTTTAACCAAAATGAAAGGGCTTCGTGCTTGGGCCGACATAGGTCTGTGTACCAAATTTCATTGAAATATCTGCGTATTTGCGACCTGCAGCGTGTAAAAAAGATAATTTTGGGGGGACCCTTATAAGGACCGATTTCAACCAAATTTCGTCAAAATATCTTAATATTTGCGACCTGTAGAGTGCGCACAAGAATGCGCGGACATCGTTAAATCGAAATAAAAAAAAATTCTGATCTGATCGGTATACTATAAGGTGGGTGTAGGACCAATATTTTTTGGTGTTACAAACATCAGCACAAACTTATAATACCCTCTCCACGTAGTGTTGTAGGGTATAAAAACAAAAGGAAAATACTAATATGTCAATACTGATAGCAAGGGAATTTCTGTGGCCAAAATTGAAAATTGTGTTACACAAAACGAAAACAACATATTTTTTCATTAGTCTCATTGATGTAAAATTTGGCAGACTGTAAGACACAGGGGTATGGCATCACCAAAAACAAAAGTTATAACGACATCGTTATCACTAGATGGCACTTTGTTCAAAAAATTGACAATTTTCTTTTTTTATTTAAATTGAAATAATAACAAACAAAAAAGCAAATAAAAAAAGGAATTTTCAAATTGAATTATTTGAACAAATTTTTTCCGCTTGATTTTTTCTTATTTTGCCCAGTTTTCAGCAATTTTTGAGTTTTTAAATATAGGCTCAGCTGATACTAAAGTGAACTAAATAGTTGCTCAGGTGATACTAAATTTCAGCGCCCCCTACCGGTGAGTAGTGTAAGTTTTGATTTCCTATCTCTATAATTAATTGTCTCTGGTAAGACAAGTCCCTAATGATTTGAAAAACGTAACAAGAATTCAAACATGCACTAAAAAGTTATCAAACACTTCATACAAAATGGAATTAGAAAAAAACATATGGGTGAAATCAAAAAATGTGAAAAATTTTTGGGCCAAATTTGTGAGAAGCAAAAAGTGTTAATATTTCGGTTTTTTCTTAATGGAATCAGTAAGTTTAGTCATTATAAACCTAATTGCAAAATATCTATTCTACAAGTTGTCGCAATAACTTTTTTTGCACAATTTTAATTTTTTTTGTTGTAACGGAGTTTACATTTCTGCAAGCAAAAGATATAACAAAAAAAATTGGGTACAAATTTTTTTCAATTTATTAGTTTTTCGTATTTGGGTTTTCAACTTTCTTTCTAATGATATATAATTTGTTTTTATCAAATTGGCGGTTTCGCGAATAAAAATATTTTTGTATTTTTGGTCCTTTTAAATGCTTTTCAAAAATATAAAATTTTTTTAAATCCAAACAGCGGTTGCGCAGTTACAAAATAATATACTAAAAACATAACATTTCACGATCAAAAAATTCTTAAATTATGTAAAACAAAGTTAGTTTGTCAAACTAATGTCAGTAATGACTCGAAATATCGATTCAAAACCAATGAAATGCAAAATCAATCGTTTTTCGCTGCAGCAGCTTAGGGTAAAAAACTGATAACTTTTTTTGATTTGACGCAAAATTATTAGTTGAATCGTCTTTTGACGCATAAATATTAGTTGAATCACCTCTGTTTATGGTTATTTTAAAATATTTTAAACATCTATCTACATTTATTTGAATGAAATCTGATGCAAACAATTGTGGTTACGGAGTTTACAGTTACGGAGTTTACATTTGGTTACTTTTTTCGCTTTCTTTCAGAAACGCTTTGTCAGAATCGCATGATGCATACAAGGTGAATCCAAATATGACATTGTTTTTCTTACTCGTTAAATAGTTTGGTGTAAAAATTAGAAACAGAGTTTACAACATTTTTTCAAATCTTATTAAAGACATCCTTTTTCATCTCGAGAATGTTACATGCTGCAGAAAAGCTTCAAGTCTGTTATACTGGATGATTACTTATAGTCCAACGATCATTTGAGTATAAATAACATTATACTTTTCGCAATATAAATAATAGATAACTCCAAAATTCTGGTATATGCATTTTTATCAAAAATTATGACGAAAAATCGTTACAGAGTTGAAGTCGTGATAGATAAGATATACGAAAAAGTTTGAAAATGTAATAATTTTTATTAAAAACGGCACTTTTCCTCTTCATAAAAATTCTTACAGTTAGTGTTTAGCTTTATTGGGTATTAAAATATAAGCAATTAAAGTTAAAAAAACCTTATGAGTTACTTTTTACGGAGTTTACATTTGGCCTATAAAATTGGTCACAAATTTTATGTATTAACCAAAAATTGTTATAAATTTTGTAAAACTGGTGACAATGCGCTGCTATGTATCGCAATATATAACTCAAATGTAATCCATGCATTAGAAATTAGCTGGTTACACGGTTTTTATCACATTTTTTGATATCACCCATATAATTTTTTTTTTATATTTAAAACGAGCTAAGAACCATTGTTGTAGCTATTATAGTTTTCGAGATATTCAAAAAATAAACTCGTAACAAAACAAAAAGTTAAAAAAATTATGAAATTTTTTCAAATTTTAAATACTGCATAACTTTGTAAAAAAAAATTTGTAATTTTTTTCCTTTGGCAAAACTTCCTCATATGATGAAAGAAAAGTTCTGACTAAAATTCATCCAAATCAAAAGGTCGCGATTTCAACCATTCGTCAAAATGTAAAATTCCTGTTCTGTGTTTAGTGCTAAAAATTTCATTCGTTACCAATTATATTCCATTCTATTTCGTTTTAGTTTATGTATGGAATGCAAATTGAAATTATATTTGCAATAAGTCAGAGCCAGAGCGTGCAATTTTTATCCATGATTTTAGCGAATTATCTCCATTTTTACGTTTTCTGAAAAGTCTATCTGTCAATATTAATTATATTTTTTAATTGATGCATTATCAATGGTAACGAAACTTAAAACCATTGGCCCTTACTATAAAAGAGTATTTTAAATTTAAAGTCGACTTTATTTTTAATCATACACTCATAAAAAAAAAGTTAGTACAAAAGTCTGTTAAACGCGTTCTAATTCAATTGAACTAATTTTTGCTGTTGTTTTCGTTTAAATCCGTTGTTCAGCTAAAGTTGTTAGTTATCAAATTTCACCACAAAAACATAATTATGCTGTACTTGAACTATTTTTTCCTCCTGATATTTAGTTATTTTTTTATAAATGATTTTGACAATGTTATCAGCTATTATGATGCTTACCAATACATACAAATAAAAATAATATGCGCTTGTTTAGAAAGTTCTAGTAAATAAAATAATATGATAAGAACATGTTTTCTTTTGTTTCTGTTAGTCAGCAAAGGAGCTCAAAAGAAAACGGAGGTATACTGGACATTAACATTTCGCAGCTAAAATTGTATTTAAAAAATAAAATAATAGAGGTTTGTTTTATAATATAAACTATATTTAAGGGAATACTATTAAATATTTCTTTTTCTTTTATTTCAGCCCTTTAACATTTCATCTAAATTCCACCCGCAGGTAGATGAAAAAAATGAACCAAATAATACAATTCCAGCGGAAGTTTAACATATTGGCAAGAAAATTAAAGTGCAAATAGTGTTTTTGGATTGTGTAATTTATTTGAAAATAAAATTAACAATATTTACATTAATTTGTTTTTATTCAATTAATAACAAAAAGTGATTGTAATTATAGCAGCATGTTTTGCAGATTTCAACTGACCCACTTTCATTTCTTTAAACGAAAATTTTTCAAAATTTTTGAATGTTAACTAAATTTTTTACCTGTTTATAACCAACTAAAATTTAGCAGAAAACATGTGCTGATTTCAGCTGAGTAATTTACATTTCCATTAAACAACATTTCTTATAAATTATTGTACTTGAACTAACTTTTTTACCTAAAATTTAGGTCACCTAAATTTAGCAGACCATGATTCTCAACATCATTGAAATTTTAACTAAAGTCGACTTTTACTAAAATATACATTTGAAAAATTTAGAGAGTAAGGGCGATTGTAATTAATAAATGAAATCAAATTCATTAACTTTGATAAAAAAAAATGGTAATGAAACTAATTTAATTACAATTGATATTAATGCTTTGCAATGGTAATGAAATCATCAATTAATTAGTCCACTTAATGCATTAGTGCAATGTATGTTGGACGAAATATTTTAATTGAAAAGTTTAATATAAGAGTACATTCACAAAGGAGTGAACAATAGACTTTCGTAGTTTCGTCCCATCCGAGGATTCGTCAGTTAGTTTTTGTGTCAATTTATTTAAATAGAATTGTTAAATTTTCTCTATAGGAACTTTTCCTCCAAAGTGTATGCGGATCGGTGCGTTTAGGATGGTATAATTATAGCAAAGTGGTAATGCTGCCAATCCTACAATATAGCGAAACACGGCTGTGAAAGTGCGTCTTCATTATAAGAAGGCAGCCACTACCGTAGTTAAGCCGCTATTATTTTGGGAATTATATGTGACAGCGCATAGAGAAAGGGACCTAAGGGTAAAAAAATCAATTTTTTGTGGACAACATCTGAGCATCGTATGAGACCGATCCCATGCTCTCCTGACCTTAGGTCCCTTTCTATCCTTAGGTCCCTTTCTACTTTTCGCGTCACATATGCATTCAATAACTATTTCCAATATAACAAAATTTGGTACTTTATGGTATTGTGCTAGATAAGATACGGATGCTTTCTTTGTTTTCAAGGTTCCTCGACTCTTTAATTGGACATCACCTGAGCTTATGTAAAATTTAATGCAAAGATGAAAGTAGGTTATAAATACCCAGTCAGAAAAATACAAACGGGAAAGCGGTGGCAAATCACTTTAACAGGTGGTACAAGTACTGGCAAAAAGTGCTTTCCCATTCCCAAAATGATAACATCATTAAACAAAAGGATCGGATGTTCAAAAAGCGCAGGAAAAGCACTGGAGGAACAAAATTTTTGAACGTTGGCAAAACGCTGGCAAAACTAACAAAAAAGTGGTCTGGAAATATATTTTCCAAAATAAAATTTTAAAAAAGTTCATGTATTTTTTTTGGTCCTGCCGTGATTTGAACCCAGACCGTCAGATTGGCAGACGATTGCTCTACCCAATGACAACTACTGGCTGTGCCAAAATGCTAGTACTGGCAAACAAATTTTTGTAACTAGTATGCCAGTGTTGGGAGGGCAAAAAAAAAAGTTGGTCTGGAAATTTCCCACTAACAAAAAAATTAATTTTATTAAACAAAAAAAATTTTAAATTAAAAAATCGAAAAACAAATGTTTGCTTGCAACCGGATTTGAACTCGGAACCTTCTGACTACAAACATTTTTTAAGGAAGCGTCAGCATTTTTATAAAATCATTGGTCTACCAGTGAATTGATTTTTGTACGCCTGGTAGCATTGGCTAGGTAGCACTGGATAACCACTGGTTGCAAACCTTGGCATATCACTCTTAGACCATTGTTTGCCAGAGGTTTTTTTTTAAATTTTTCTAAAACAAATACTGGAAAAACGCTTTTTGCAAACGCTGGCAAAGCATCCCAAATGAGTGTTCTCCCAGTCATTTATTTTCAACACCGTGGTTACCCAGTGGTATGCCAGTGCTTGATTTTTTGTACCACTGGCGATTTCTGACTGGGTAGTAATGACTCTGAGTTTCCAAATTAGAGTTTTTGACAAAGGGAGATCCAAAATATCTATTATCGAACGAGATCCCGCCTTTACTTATCAATTATTCCTCGCACATATAAAAACAACCGAAACAGTAAAAAAATAAGTAAAACATTATCCCACGCGACACTTCTGTATAAAACTTTTTCAAACTAAGAATCAATTTCCGTTTGGGGACAAAGATTGTGTATGTACAAGTGTTTTAGTCAAACACACATACAAGCATATGCAAAAGTACTGAAATATATATATATATATGTTTGTATGTTGGTATATATTAAAAAGAAGCATAACTTACAACACCACAGGAATGTCAATATGAATGTAATAGTTGTACCAACTTACAATTATTTGTAAGAAAAAGTTTTGATTTAAAACGTATGTGTGATTAAACCCTAAACTTTATACTTATGTGTCATTTATAAACTCGGGTACAAAACACAAGTAAGAAATGAAGAATTATTTTCTTTCTTTTGTGTGATTTTTTTATGTTTTAACATAGCGTGATTGATGATTGGTTAAAAGCAACATCTTGTCTTTCTTTACAACACTTTTAGTTATGTTTCGTGTTTTTTAAAATTTTTTTTTCGGTTGCAAATCTTCAAGTTTTAGTCGGAGTTTGTTGAAAAGATTAAATCAATTATGTGCAGTTATTGTCTTTTGCACACTCAGACTTTTATACAGAGATTGGAGATTGTTGCATGTGAGATAAATGTAGTATGTTTCTTCTGATATAGCATAACATGTTGAATAATTGATGAAAGTACCATGTCAGGAGATTAGAGAGTTCAACGAAATTTAAAGCTCACTTAAATAAGCATATAAAAGTTAGTTAGAGTTTAAAATAATAAGAATAGTAAAATAAAGTTGGTCAATAATGATTACACAAGGCAGTATATATTTTTATTTGCATTAAAAATATTTCGATTCAAACGTTATTAAAACGTTATTTCCAATAGTAATTGATTGAAAAACATGTGTGGAAGCAGGAGATCGATATATGATAGGATCAAGTAATCTTGTAATAGACTTGTGGAAAACCCGTTCTAGGAAAATGGTCCGGTAGGCTATATTGTTATTTTTGCAATAATATGAACAAAACTTAAAACTTAAATGAGTTGTCACATAAGGGGATTTGAGCACAAATTACTTGAGCAAAAACCACGTAGTTTTTGTAAAAAACTAGTATTTGGTTGTTTTTTTTTGTATGCGTTTTGACAAGTTAAAAACTACAAAAGCCAAAAACCAAGTAGTTTTTTTCTCAGGTATAAATAACCCCATTTCTGTGCTTCTCGGTTCGTTCAGATTTCAGTGAAATCGGTATATGTGTTAGAGGGGAAAATTTAATAACTTTCAGTTCTTAACATATCGTTTCAAATGGATATTTATGGGGTAAAACTGAGTTAAAAAGGTGTTCGAATCTTTTTTGTTTAAAAACTTTTTAATATTTTCAGTACACTATTCATAGATCCCGAAAATACCCTTCACTTTATATACATTTTCTTGGAACAAATATGGAAAAAAAACCTAAAAACGAAAAACCGGGTTATTTTTGACCCCACTTTTTAACTTTCAAATATGAGATTGGACAGCTAAAAAGGCGCGCATGCTTATTTTTTCTCTCTTCTCTATCCAAATTTCACCCAAATCTGAGTTAGCCACACGCACAAACCTTCCTTGTAAGCGGTTTTGTTAAGTGAAATTAGCTTATGAACAATGCAGGCAACTAACAAATGTTACAAATTATGTACAATACATACCAGGGGTATGGCAACAAAATTTATAACGACATCGTTGTCACTAGATGGCACTTTGTTCAAAAAATTTACAATTTTCTTTTTTTATTTAAATTAAAATAATAACAAACAAAAAAGCAAATAAAAAAAGGAATTTTTCTTATTTTGCGCAGTTTTCAGCAATTTTTGCCAATAGCCAAAATGATATCGTAACGATATCGAAACCATATCACCTAGGTGATATTTATTATCACATATGATAATCACTTGTGATACGAAAACGATAGATTTTTTGTTCTAAAATGTAACTATCGTAACGATATCGTATTTCCAAGGAAATATGATACCGTTTTCGCTATCGAAATTCGCTGGAATAACGATAGTAAAATCGCCAAAATCTAGTCCAGCATCGAAACACTATCGTTATTACAGGCGATTTTGATATCGAAAATGATATCATATATGATAGCAAAACCGAAATTCTTTTAAAATGAGCTGAAATGAAGTCATAATGAAAAATTGATAATGAAATCGTCATATTCAGAAGAAACGTCGAACTCACCTAGATTTTGCAACTATAATTGTCCAATAACAAGGAGTATAAATAGCCAAACGAAGTAAAAATTGCAAGTTTTTATAAATTTTATTTGTTTCTGAAAACTGTGTTAATTTTTGTAAATATTGAATATTTTGAAGTATACATTGTCATTAAACCTTATCGAAAACGATATTATAATCTTATTGGAATATGATATCGTTTTCGGTTATTTAAGGTGGTAGCGATTTCGCTATCGTATCGTTCTTTGGTTTATTGGGAACAAACATTTATTTAAAAAGAGCTAAAAATCATTATTGATGTAAAATATAATTTAAAATTACATTATTATTAGGGTTTGGGATTTCCCGGACTTTTTTATTTCCCGGGAAACGGGAATGAAAAAATTTAATTCCCGGGATTCCCGGGAATCCCGGGAAATATTTTTGAACAAAATTGTTAATGAAAACCACCTATATAAGTAATTTTTGTTAAAAAAAAAAACTATTTCAGTACAAATGCAGTCTGTGTAGTGAGAATTCAAAGTAAAAAATATCAGAATGTTGAACATTTGATTTCACATAAATTACTCGCAGCACTGCCAAATGAATTGCATGATTCCAGCAGAAAGCACCTACTACTGGACTGTCGGCAACAAACCGTTTCATCACACTTGGCCCATTAGATATGGTGGCCACAATGTTATTTTCCAAAGACAAATAAAACTCTTCTAGTCTCATTTCTACAATTCTTCTTATTTCATCAGCATTACATCTTCCTGATATATAAACCAACCCCAGGTTATAAAATGAATTATTTCCATTTATACATTGTTGTGATATTCTTGTCCATTCATCTAAGATTATAGTAAATCTCCTATTGTTAGAAATATTGCTCGATATTTCTTTCATCATGATATCTTTTACATTATTGTAGTAATTTAATACAATGTTCTTTACATCGGTTTCATTTTTTTGCAATGCCAGGTTTTTATTATAAAAACTTTCTCGAATAAACTAGTTATGGTGCGGATTGACTGCGTCTAATTTGGATACCATTTCAGGAAATGTTTGCCCTACCATAAAACCTTTAATGCCTATTCAGCTTACACTTTTTTCTTCGGGTACTTTCCTAATTTTAGCTGAAACGTTATTCTTGTTGTTCTTTTCTTCAAGAGAAGTTGCATGACCACAATTTTTTTTTTTTTTTGTGCACCAAATTTAGATGTTGGATAACCAAATTTAGATACCACCGTTAACCAGTCTTTTCTTTTCACATTTATTAATGAAAACGTTACTTATAAAATTATTGGCCCTTAATATAAAAAGAGTATTTTAAATTTAAAGTCAACTTTATTTTTAATCAAACGGTTTTGTTCATTTTGTATATGAAAACCTTACAAAAATATTTATATTTTCAAATATTTTGATTGGTTGAAAATAAATTAACCAATCAGAATGCTCCAAAAATAAACGAAGTCAAGGTATACTGCCACCCAATATTTTAACTAAAGTCGACTTTACCTAAATTATACATTTGAAAAATTTAGATAGTAAGGGAGATTATTTGTAAGTAACAAAGCTTTTATATAAGACGTTATATGAAAACCCCTGGTACTTTTTGAGCCTACACAAAATTTATTTTTTCTGAGTCCTTTGCATGTAACAATTTCAGTATTTGGAAAATAGAAAATTTTTTGATTAACTATTGAGCTTGGTTGCTTTTCGTTATTTCAAGATTTATAAATATTTGGAGAACATTTCTTCAATAATTCAAATATTTTGTGGAAATTTTGAAATTCTTTAACAGACCTAATTTGATCGACTTTAATTTGAAATAATACGCATTAAATTTATACGAAAATTCTTCTTATTTTGGGCCCAAAACTAAATCTTTTAAAATTGACAAATTTTTTAATCTGTCCCCAAAACAAAGTCGAAATCCCTAATTTGGGACGTTTTATTTTCAATACAAAACTATATGTAGCACCCCAAACTGCGAATTCAGAAGGAAAAAATTGTTTTCTATCACCTTAGGGTAAAAATTGCGGAAGTGAAATTGCGAAATCAAATCAATTCCGAAAAAAAACCTGTGACATGCCTGAATAACTGGTTTTCGAATTTGGAAATTATTCGAAACCAGTCGTTTTGTGGAAATTAACAAAAAACGGTTAACCGGCTTTCGGTTACCGTTTCGGATACTCTAATGACAACGCTAAGAGATTAATCAGAACTGGGTCGACACGACATGTGCTTTTTCTTATATTTTGTATGGGAAGCAAAATGTCGCGATGTCGTCCGGCGATTTGTCGTCGTAATAGAATCTATTCTATTTTCATGACGACACACTAACACACACTCAAAATATTTGTCAAATTGTTGCCATATTTTTAACTAATTAAGGGAACAGAGTTGCAGAAATTCGCATTAGAGTTGCAAAAATTCGTACGTTGTTTACAAAAAAATTATTTTTTTGACAGAAGAAATATAATTGAAAATAAAAATGCACTGGTGGCTATGGATGCCGAACACTGATATAGACTAAAGACAAACCACCAGGATCAACTGCTGTTAAAAAGTCTCTATAATTTTATATGCAAACAGGTTTTAAGAGAAACAGTTTTTAGTGTTTTTTTTAACGCGTATTTTTTTATATTAATAAGCAAAATTTTGTGAAAATTATACAAAACTAATGCAGAGAACATATCAAACAACACAAGTGCACTTTACAATTTAATTAAAATTGCTTAAAAACAATAAAAATAATTAATTAAAAATACCACTTTTCCACGTTTTTTGTTATTTTACACTGAAACTCTTTTAAAACCAGTTCAGTTTTTCAGATGAGGTTAACTAATTAACCCTCTAACCGGCAAGCCCGCCCCCGTGCGGGGTATATTAAATTGACCAGAAATGCGCCAAAAAGGTATTTTATAATAAGAAATTATACTTTTTCAACAGAAAACAAAATTTATAAAATTTTTTGTGAAGAATTTTTTTGTATACAATGCACGGTTTGGAAGCGAGAAGGTGTCAAAGATAAAATTTAGTATAATTTCAAAAATTAAATATTTTAAAATAACCAAAAGTTTCAAAAATCTTAAAAACATATTTAAATTGACTAAAACAATTGATAGTGACCACGAAGTGAGATTGGAGCTTAAGCTATTCAAAAAGTTCCTTACTTTGGTCCAAGGACGCACAGGATTCCATAAGGACACCTTAACTTCAAAGCGAATAGACGGATTTTTTTTAAATTTGGTAAAAAGAATATATTTGGTATAGGTAGCAAAGCTTATAAGTTTGAATAATATATATTGAAGTTTTGGTGCATTTTCGCTCAATTTCGCATTTTTCAAAAAACGAAAATCGCCACATGCTCTTAAGTAACAGCACAAAAAATGTAATTTTTTTATTACATTATATCTTGGTACGAGAAATAATTTGTGCCTAAACCTAGTAATTTTTCTGCGCTAGTTTTCGAGATTCACCCTTAAACTGTTTTGGACCATATCGCCTAAAGTAGGCAACAAAAAAAATTTTTGTAGAAGAACTTATTGTTTATTTTTCTTGAGGAACACATGGTATAAATTTCATTGCTAAAAAGCTTAAGCCGGTTAGAGGGTTAAGGGAACAGAGTTGCAGAAATTCATATTAAAGTTGCAAAAATTCGTGCTTGGTTTACAAAAAAAATTTTTTTTTTTGACAGAAGAAATATAATTGAAAATAAAAATATGTACATAATTTACCGCAAAAAAGCAAAATTAAATACAAAAATAGTAAAACAATAAGTATTAATGCAAAACCAATTGAATTGGTGAAGAATTGTGGCGAATCAAATACAGGCATATTCTTGTTTTGCTTTAATTTTTTTTTAAACGTCAACAAATGTCGAGGGTCAATTGTCGCTGAATTTAAATTAATCGCGACGACTTTTGCTGTCGTCGGTCGACAATCGACACAGTTGTGATTAGCCTGTAATGGATACATATTTCCTATTATGCAAAGTTGTTTTTTGGTTTTGATCTAAATTCAATAGATTTTATTATTATTATTATTGTTTCAATAATGTAATAAAAATAAACTTCATTACACATCTAAACAAAAATCTCATTGAAATATTTTGGGATTTTCGAAATTTAATATCAAATAAGACATCATCAAAAAGTTATTCTATCTTCTCTAATAATCTTTATTTAATATTTTAGTTATACTTGATTTCATTATTTACTTGGTCCTTCCAAGCTCTCATACACTCGCGCTCACTCACACGCACATAGATATTTGAAAATCTTTGTATGAATGTTTGTAATATCCAGCTACTCTAGAGGGACTCAATCAAAACTACAAGACTTTTTTTTGTATTTCATTTCATTTCTTTAAAATTGGATTACAAGTATAATTTAAAACCAATAAAAACAAATAAGGAATAAAGTAAACATGGCCAAAATCAAATAGTAGTACAAATGCTATATAGGTAAAATCCAATAAGCAGCTCTAGAAAAAAAAGCAACATAATAAATGAAAAGAAAAAATCAAAGAAGTAGACAAACATTGAAAATCAAGCGAAATCAAAAGTTTATTTTTCTATGAATATTAGGGTGAGATTTTATTTGTACAAATGAAGTCTCATACTAAGTTACACAACTTTTGCATTTTGGCAAATATGCGCAGAAATGCTCGGCCATTTGTACACAGAAAAAATTATTAACCTTAAATATCTAATTAAATATATATTGAAAATAAAAATTGTATTTAATTGTAAAAAAGTATTTATTAGAATCAATTAATATTTGAATTGACTTTTAAATATTTTTGCAAATATTTGTTACATAATTATGTGTTTTATAATTCCCAAACTTTTTTTTCTTAAACTGTATGCATATATAGAAAATTTTTAGTATAACAACCAAAACCTTTGCAGTTCACAAACAAAACAAACACATATGAAGGACTCCAAATATATAAACATGACATACACACACTTTTTGACAATTTCATATTATTCAACAATTAATTGTTGCTTTCAAAAATGAGTTGATTTATAGCTGATTTTACCAAATTAGACAGTTAGAACCAAAATTAGAAAGTACAAAGTTCTCCTCCCGTTGATTTTTTGTACCTTAAGTAATGTCTCGGTTTGTGTAATAAAGTTATCATTTTCTTATTGCGGACCAGAGCATCGAAGAATTAATTCCCTAATTCCCTTTTTATATCCTACACCACTATGTGGTCAGGGTATTATAAGTTTGTGCTGATGTTTGTAACACCAAAAAATATTGGCCCTAGACCCACCTTATAGTATACCGATCGGCTCAGAATTTTTTTTTATTTCGATTTAACGATGTCCGTCCGTCCGTCTGTCTGTCCATGCATTTTTGTACGCACTCTACAGGTGGCAAATATTAAGATATTTTGATGAAACTTGGTACACCGACTTATGTCGGCCCAAAGATGACGCCTATTGATTTTGGTTAAAATCGATCCATGTTTAGACCTAGTGCCCATATAAGGGTCCTACCAAAATTATACTGTTTATACGCTGCAGGTCGCAAATATTAAGATATTTTGATGAAATTTGGTACACAGACCTATATTGGCACAATAACGCAGCCTATTGATTTTGGTGAACATCGGTCCATGTTTAGACCTAGTGCCCATATAAGGGTCCTACCAAAATTATACTGTTTATACGCTGCAGGTCGCAAATATTAAGATATTTTGATGAAATTTGGTACACCGACCTATGTCAGCCCAAGGATGAAGCCTATTGATTTTTGTTAACACCGGTCCATGTTTAGACCTAGTGCCCATATAAGGGTCCCCCCAAAATTATATTGTTTATACGCTGCAGGTGGCAAATATTAACATATTTTGATGAAATTTGGTACACAGACCTTTGTTAGCCAAAGAACGAAGCCTATTGATTTTGGTGAACATCGGTCCATGTTTAACCTAGTGCCCATATAAGGGTCCCCCCAAAATTGGCTTGGTTACAAACTGCAGGTCGCAAATATTAAGATATTTTAATGAAATTTGGTGCGCTGACTCACATTATAGAAAATTTTGACACAAGCCCCATTTTAACCCATTCGAATTTCGGATCCAAACATTAGTTGGCTTTTAACCAGACTGGTGTAGGGTATTGTATAGTCGGCATGCCCGACTTTAACCTTTTTACTCGTTTTTTTTGAAATTGTCTTGCAAAAATACTTCATATTGAAGGATGTACGGCGAACTTTTTTTTTTTTGAGGTACGGCGTAATGTGCACTGAGGGTGGTTTTGAAAAGTTTTCACATTGTTTTTTTTGCACTTCCAATTCGCTTGCCATTTTGAATCGAATAAAAGCTTATAGCAAAAAAATTTAAAATACGAAATTTTCTTACATTGATTTCAAAGCCTACTAAAAAAGTTTTTTAATTTGAGTGATTTTTAAAAAAGTTATTGCAAGAAATGTGATGGATAATTTCTTCATAATTACTGATGGTATATATAATCTGTTTCCCTTTGCACGACTTAAACCGAGTCATCTGCCGATAATCGTGTCTAGAACCTGTTTCCCTTTTTATGACTTAACCCGACTCATCTGCCAGTTACTGACTAATCGTATTTAGAACATGTTTCCCCGTTTCACCTGCCGATTATTCTTGTGAGTTACTTAGAAATAATTACTAATCGTATTTAGAACCTGGTTCTACCACTGCCAGAGTTTTCGAAGATGTTTTCATTGTGTGCACCGAGTTGCCTAAGCCGTTAAAGATCTTGTTAAATAAAGCTGTGTGCAAAACAGGATCGTGTACAGAAGAAAAGGAAGCAGACCTTTAGGGAAAACGAAACTGTATTGCAACCTATATCTACTACTTCCCGGTAGGTAATAAATTTTTAAAAATTTTGTTATTAAATTTGCATTTAATATCCGCAGTACGGATGGACAGAGATGGTTAGCGAGGACATCAACCATAATTTAGTAGGTAATTTGTGTAATGCGGTGAGTCTTAGTCCTTAGAGTGAGCGTAGATAAATGAAATTCATACGGAGTTGCTGAAATATTATCCAATTGCAATAATAAAGTCGTGCCAAGAAGAATATTTATATGCTGTTTATTATCTTATTTCATTGGGAACAGATTGATAGCCCAAATTTAAGGGCGTCTGCTAAAATGTTTCTTTTGAAAATAATATTACGTATCGCCAACACTGGAAAATAGTAAATATGCATGGAAAGGCATGTATAGCGTGTAAATCAAAATTTACATTAAAGCTTTCGTTAGTTTGTTTTATTTGTGTTTTAGGAAAGAGCTGATTGTAAATGCATTTTAAACACTACTTTGAGAAATTAGATACAAAAGAATCCTAATTCTTTTAACTACAAACTCTAGTTCAAAAGAACCGTTTATATATGATTTCTTTGGAAGATATTGCTTTTTAAGTGTGTACCAGCAGTAGAATGTTGATTTTTACATTTCTTCTTAAAATAATCGGAAATAAATATTAGGAAAAAATATACACAGATATGAACACGTATATTTGCATAAAGTCTTTTTATCTCTGTCAAAGAAATAAAAGAACGTTTTTAGCACACAATTTAAAACAATTTAACTTTTTTCAACTTTTTTTTTCATTCATCCTTCTTCCATCCTGTGTTGTGTTGCTCATATACATACATACAATTTGTTGATGCTACTAACATAAAAATATACATATAACAAATTACTTTGCCACAAAATGCAAACCAACTGCAATCATTTCCGACAACAGCCACAACTACTTTCCCCTTGTCGTATTTTGCATATGAAACCAAACCATTCCACATACAATCTTCATGTGCTCTCCGACTATCAAATGAATGACTATGTATGTGGATGTAGTAATATAATATATGTATGTATGTACGAGGACGGCCTCAGAACTACCTGACCTAACTAAGAAAACACAACAAATTTGGGAACAATTTTCTTTATTTTCCCAGCTATTTTAAAGTAAGAACTGTGTTTATAGTAAGAACTGTCTAGCTCCTCAAAATAGCCATCAAACGCAGACTCCACCTCTTGATTGTTGGCAAATTTTTTGAAAAAATAATCCAAGGGAGCTAAATCTGACGAATATGGTGCGTGATCAAGTAATTCGAACTTTAATTCATTGACTGATTTTGGCCATCGGAATAGTGGATGTGTGAACTGGTGCATTCTCTTGAAGAAACAACACTTTGTTTTTCGCCTTTACAAATTCACTGAAATCGTTTACTATTGATGGCTCCAAAAAAAATTACTAAACAAAGTGGCGCCTTCAAAATTAAAACATATGTATGTTTTGCAAGGCTGTCACTTTTCACTAAAGTAGTTTTCCATACTACTGCCTCCTTCTGTCAAGTCCTCTTGTCAAGTCGAATACTTCTGGGACCTCCCTCGTATGTTGTTGCATCATAAAGATTCATAGTGACTACTACTGCAATATGTAGGACCAACATAATTCATTGTTGTATTGCTATCTGCAACTACAAAAACAAGATGAACTGAAACAAAAAAAAAGAAAGAAAGAAAATAGATGTATGTACAGAAAACGGAAAACTTTTCAAGAGTGTATACCACATTTATAGCGATATTTAAATACACACAAAGTAACGAAATGTTTATGTGTGAGCGTGCAGTTGCCTGCGTAAGTTTCAACTAAAACAGAAATTTTGTATAAGTAATGTACGAATATTCATATTTCTTTATATTCTATAAACATTTATAACATTTAAAGTTGTAAAAAGCATTGCTTACTTACAAAAAATACGAAGATTCTTCGATAAATATTAAGCTCAAGTTAGTTAAATTGTATTAGTCGGTAAGTGATGTGCAGTATGTCAGACAATGTTCATGCATGTAATAGCTCCTGAAAATAGCCACTGCAATCAGCTGATTAACAGCTAATGCTTGATTAGATTCGGTAACAGCGGCTGGTTTCTGGGGAATTGTTTTTGACGTTTTTTTGAACCAGCATTCCGAATTTCGTTAAAGAAATCGCCGGGAAGGAAGGTTGTTTCATCGTAGAGCATTTCCGCTGGAGAGGCGCTAATGTTTTCTTTTGCAACAAACCTAATTTCTGAGTTAGATATAGCAGAACTCTTTATTTTTTATGAGTTTGTATTTGTTAATTTAATGATTTATTGAACTAATGTGCCTTATCATGACCAAAAACAACATTTTCATCGAAATCCGCAAAAATCGAATCGACAAGGTAAGGGTTAACGTTAATTATTTCGTCCAAAAATTTTACCATAGTAATTTCAAACATTATGTTATAATATTTCAAATCACATTTCCTAAAATTAATTGGTAGTAAGCAAAAAATTGACTTCTTTTGTAAATTAAAAAAAAAAAAAATCTGGGGTCATTTTGGGCACCGGGTCCACATGGGTTAATGATGTCCAAAAATTTTTTTTGTCAACCTTGGGTAGCGATGGTAAAAAAAACAACTAACATTACAGAAGTAGCTAATTTTTAATTTTAAATATTTTATGACAGCAAATAAGCCGTGTTATCACCAAAAAACGCAATTTCCTCGAAATCCGCAAAAATCAAATCGTTGCCCTACCCAAGTGTGCCAGTGGATATTTTTAAATTTTTTTATTTTCATTCTCTAAGGTGTTCTAAACAAGCTACTGGACTCCAAACCTCATTTTTTTCGGTTTCGTTGAAGAAAAAATTTTGAAATTTGAAATTAGAGATTTCAAAAACGTCCCAAAAATTTTGTCCGCGTATGACGTCATCTTACGACAGGTTTACGACATCCAATAAAAAAATCTTGTTCCATATCTCATAGCCTTGAGTCTTTTAAGTAAAAAAACTATAACTTAGTAATCGATTTCAAAAACATTTATGACGTGTGGTCGAATTTCTCAATGAAGTAATAATTAAACCTTTTTTGGTCTGGGGCATTATTTATTACTGGGATGGTTCTTAACCGAATTCGAATTTTTATACATTTTTGAATAGATATTTAGCTCTTTATATCAAATAATTTAACATATAGAATAAAATTTTTTCCCAATAATTGAAAAATTTACATAAGTCTCGAAAAAAGTCATTTTTCCCCATAAAAACGCATTTGCAATTTTCAATCGCTTTGAGCGACTTCTAAACATTTTTCGATTGGCCCAAAACTTAGTATTTATCACTTTTTTGGCCATTCGCATATTTCTGGGGGGTGAGACCTAAAATTTGAACACTTTTTTTTGGCCATATAACGAAGGGCCACCCTAATGTCAAGTGCGACACTATATCTTTGCGGATATAATTATGTATAGCTTTGAGTTTTTCAAAAATTTCTTATATTATGCCATATATAGATCAGTATAAATATATATGTCCCAATATATATTAATATGTACCATATCTAGTTACATATCGTCACTTAAAATGCAAAAGGGATAAGAACACTTTTTATTTTTTTACACTTGAACCAAAAAAAAAACGTTGTAGAATTAAAGATATTCTATGTTTTCTTCTCTTGTTTAAAACACGACTATAGACTTATTTCGACATATAAGTTTAAAATTTTGTAGGGAAATGTAATTTAGTCTAGTGCGTCATAATCAGAAAATCGGCTTAAAATTTTTTGTTGTTACGCCCTTTTGCATTTTAGGTGACGATATGCTATGACAATTTTAATACAGCGTCATATATAATTAAAAATGGCTTTATCGGAAAACATACAAAGTTTTACATAGATCAATGTTAAATTTTTTTTCTAAGTTTTAGATATGTTTTAGTATAGCGCAATGTAAAAAAAAATTATTTGTTTTTTTGAGATATATTTATGTATGATTTCAAAATATAAAAGGCGTACTCATTATAACTCCTAAATTCCCTGTAAACCTCGTATAAATACAAGCCATATTTTTTATGTATGGAATTTGACATTAAACTCATAAACATACCAGGTTTACACAGTTTACGGGTAGAATACAAGTTTATATGAGAAGGCTTAAAATGCTTGGTTACAATTACAGCTATGGGCATAGAAATAGGACACTTCATACAAAATTATCTGCATGCATTTCTTTTAATAATTATAAAGCAATAATTATATTTCTTTTCTATTATAGTAAACTTTAATCAAGTAGTCTCAGATTATATATAAAACTTTGCAATATTTAAAACATGCAAATATTTACAACAAAATTACTTTACTTGTTGATATTTGACTTGGACATAAAAATAGGACACTTGCAATAATTGTCAAAATTTTACTTGATGCACTTAGTAATAATTTTCTTTTCATAATTTGCTTTTGAAATAAGTAAATTCTCTTCTAATTGTACCAATATGGGACGTGGAAAACATTGTAATCCAGAAAAACGAAGACTTATATCTCAATTCCACAACGAGATGAAATCTCCAACTGAAATTGTTAAAATACTAAAGTGTTCGCGAAATATGGTATACAATGCTATGCGTCTATGTGCTGCAAACTCAACCCTTTTATGTCCTCCTGTCAAATAAATAATGAAATCAGGGAAAAATTCAACGTTAAAGTGTCAGACAGGTTAGTAAGAAGAAGACTGAATGAATCAAACTTATTTAGACGAATAAGTAGAAAGAAGCCTCTTCTTTCAAAAAAATATTAAGAAACGTATTGATTTATCAAAACCCACAAAGGAAATGAGTTATCCTTTTGGAAAAATGTGCTTTGGAGCGATGAAACGAGGGTAAATCGTGTCGGACCAGATGGTAGAACATTTGTACATCGCCCAAAAAACCAGGCTATAAACATTAAGTACACTCAGAAGACCTTGAAACACGGTGGAGGTAATATTATGGTATGGGGGGCTTTTTCTTGGCGTGGTGTTGGGCCTATCGTAAAAGTAGAGGACAAAATGGATAGGTTTCAATATTTGAGCATTCTTAAGAATGTTATGGGGCCATTTGCCTATGAAAATGTTGACATTTATGCAAGACAATGATCCGAAGCATTCGTCAAACATAGTGTAGGATTGGTTTTTACAAGAACAAATTAAGGTTTTGGACTGGCCAGCCCAAAGTCCGGACCTTAATCCAATAGAAAATCTATGGAATGATGTAAAAACAAAAGTTTCGCAAAACAATTACAAAAATAATTGCCCGAACTTTGGGCTGTTATTCAAGAAGCCTGGTATTCTCTACCAAAAAAAGATGCCAGAGATCAGTTGAGAGTATACAAAGAAGATGCGAAGCGGTTATTGATAATAATGGATACAGCAAAAATATTAGTGCAATATTAACGCTAAAAAAATAATAATTGTTTTAATAACCCAAAAATGTACTGTATTTTGTAAAAATATAAAATGTGTCCTATTTAGAAGTCCAGGTATTTTTATTAGTTTATACATATTTACCAATATATGTATATAAAATAGTTGAAGGATTTTTATTTATGAATTACAATCATCAATAATAACACTTCCCGTATATGAAATAAAAAATTTTATTTTTATTTTATTTTTCGAAATAAATAATTATGTTTCTTAACACATAAAAGTGTCCTCTTTCCATGTCCATAGCTGTATATACAACTTCTTCTAAATACTTAAATTTTTATTTAAATTTTTAATTCTTAACTTAAGGGTGTTATTTTTCAGTACTTTAAAAAGTTTTTGTTTTGATCTTGAAATATGAAGTGTTATATAATTATGTCTTTCTACATAAAATTAGATGTAATTATATCGGGTCAAAATCCGGATAAGATTCTATATGATTCAATATATTTAGATTTTATCCGATATAATTTTACCCACCATTTTTCGGATCATAGTATATCTCCAATTATATTAAATAAGATATCATTACATATGGCATCATATTATTTTTTTTACTCGGGTACTTAAAATTATTGAATTTTTTTATTTAAAAAAAAATATTTTTTGGGTGGTTTAACTTAAAGCAGAGCTGTGGTATATATACGTATTTTTGAGGGATTTTTACGCACTTTCTATGGATTTTTGCGAATTTTTTGTGGATGTTATGCATTTTATACGTACATTTACATGTAAAATATGTTTTTTTACGCACACATTTAGTAAATTAACACTCTAATTTCAAAATTTCATTTAATTTTTACGCACTTTCAATGTAAAATTACACATTATATGTGGACCAACTAAACATAATGTGCGTATTCTTTTTCAATTACACACATAGAGACAATTTACCCAATTTATAGTAGGAGTACAGTTTCCTACTAAAAATTGGGTAAATTTCAACAGAATTTAATTAGAGACACATACTTTGCGTATGTCTTGGGATAAATGTCAAAAGGTACTTGCTTGCAGTGTTGCCACCAGTAAAACAAAAAATTACACAACTGTAGGTCAAAAATTATCCAAAACTGTATGAAATTACACAAAAAAGTTTATAATTTTTTTTTTGTATTTTTCCAAAGAATATATAAGGCCATTTAGACCAACTCTTCTGCGCGTTGTGGGGCAAAATCAAAATATTTTGGAAATAATGTAGTGATTTCTTACCGGCTGGTTAGATTACTATGAAATTTTTCAGGGTCGAAGTCAAAGTAATTTCGAGCTTAAGTTTTTTCTGCCGAGCTCACAGTGCCAGTTAACACCAAACCAAACCCCTCGAGCATTGCGAAAGCCTGCCTGAAATTTTTCATTTTTTCAATAAACTGGTCTAGCTTTCTGCAGAGCCTAATCAAATCCAATTTTTCTGAAAAATATTGATTATGTTTGCAAAAAATATTCTATTATCTAAAGAAAAATTAAATGCAATATATTTTTCAGGCTTAAAATAGTGATTTATATGGTGTCGTTCATAGTTAAAAGAAACCTTTCCAGGTTAACTATTTTTAAATTGCTGAATTATTTTCAAAATAATTTGAGTCTATACCACTGTGATGAGTTAACAACATTTTCCTCTGATCATGGAAACTACAGCAAAAAATTTCGTTGTTACAAAAACTTTGAAAATTACTAGTTTTTTCAGTCAATCACAAACTAACTAATCCAAATATCACTCTGTCGCAGCATTTCAAATATTCTTGTCAGCCTAGAGAAAAGTACTTTTTTACATGAAGTTTGAAAAGTATGTTCGCAAAACATGGATAGGAATTAAATATAGAACAATGTTTTTGATTTCTTCTTCATTGGGCTTAGTGTTGAACAAATTTATGAAATAATTCGTCGCAAAATAGAAATTTGTGGTAAGTATTTCAAAAACTCATTTAATCGAAATGTCGACTAATTTTCATTTCATAATTAAAAAGCTCTGGAAATAAATTTACAGAAATTTCTATAAAAAGTGAAATTACACGAAAACTACACAAAAATGTCATTATTCAAAAATGATCCAACGAATGCGTAAACAGTCCCATTTTTGAATAATTATTCAAAAAGTGGCAACACTGCTTGCTTGTCTTCCACTTGCTAACTTCAAAATTACAGTTCCTCTCAATAATTCTCCAACAACCCAGCAGTATTTATATACGTACATACTTTAGTTTGAAAAAAAAAAAATTACAAATGTTTCATGGCTTAAAAGGTAAATAAGTTGCCAGTTATTTTATCTGCAACATTTTAAAAAAATAATTTACACCATAAAATAGTAAATGTACTTAACAACTACAAATTCATATACAGACACAACCCAATAGGCATTTATACATACACACAAACGAATATAAATGAAAACATTTATGTGAACATGTTAACAACATGCATATAAAGAATTTTAAGTTAAAAGTTATAATGGAAAATTTAAAATGTCAAGTGTTTTTTTTTTTTTTTATTTTGCATATAACAGACATTTCTATAGTTATTTGTAAAATTCACATGCACAAACACATTTTAAAAATTTTATTTTTCAGTGAATATGAATATGACCAGGATATGAAGTGTTGTTGCCGTTGTTATTGCTGTTGTTACATCCTTAATTTGGGTTTAGGGGATTTTTAATTTAAGCATTTTATTGTGTATGTTTATTTTGCACATTATATATTGTGGTTTTATAACACATTTCTGGGCTAATATTTAGAGAAATTTAACATGTACTTATTCAGTCCAGAGCTTCGAAGAATGAATTCCCTAATTCCCTTTTTTTGAACTGAATTTATATTTTGGGAATGAATTCCCTGACCAAACTTAAGGAATTGAATGAATTCCTTTTTTTTCATTCGATTTATCTTAAAGGAATTCATTAATTTTTTTCTAATGCCTTCATAAAATTTAATGAATTCATTCAACAAGGAATTCATTCAATTCTAGTTAATTCAACTTTTGTTCAAGAAATTCATTCAATTCTAGTTAATTCAACTTTTGGTCAAGGAATTCATTCACTTCTAGTTAATTCAACTTTTGGTCAAGGAATTCATTCAATTCTAGTTAATTCAACTTTTAGTCAAGGAATTAAATTAATTCCTTAGGGAATTAAACGAAATAAATTTAATTCCTTGATCAAAAGTTGAATTAACTAGAATTGAATGAATTCATTGACCAAAAGTTTAATTAACTTGAATGAATTCCTTGACCAAAAGTTGAATTAACTAGAATTGAATGAATTCCTTGATCAAAAGTTGAACTAAGTGCACAGTTGAATGAATTCCTTAGCCAAAAATTGAATTAAGTGCACAGTTGAATGAATTCCTTAGCCAAAAGTTGAATTAACTAGAATTGAATGAATTCCTTGACTTCAAATTGAATTAACTAGTGTTGAATGAATTCTTTAGTGAATGAATTCTTTAATTTTAATTCTTTACGCTTTGGTCAGGGAATTCATTCTATAAATTTGAATTCTTTGAATTTATTCACAGGAATTAATTCCTGCTTGTCTTATTGATGAATTCATTCCTTGAATTAAAGAATTGAATTAAATTTTTGGGAATTCATTCCAAAAAGGAATTAATTCTTTAAAGCACTGATTCAGTCAATATGGAATGGTAGACCAAAGAACTTCTCTTCATGCTTTAAGGGTGTACTTACACGCTAACCATCCCTGTCCACTCATATTTACATAATCTCAGTATTCGCGATTCAAAATGTCATTTTCAAATAAAAATTGTATATTTCACACCAACAAAATTATACATAAATAGTACTTAGATAGGAATGGATAGAGATGGTTAGCGTTCCTTTTCCATCTATAACTACTATTTTCCAGTATTTTGTATATGAAATTTATTTTTCATAAGAAAGAAGATGATAATTTGGTAAATCGTAGTATCAATATGGTAAACGGAAAGGCGATTTACTACTACACAGAAGGCTTCTGGTTCGAATCTTGGTGAGTATGATACCAAATAAAAGCCTTTGAATGTTAAATAGATGGAAATTAATTACAAAGATAAAAGAATAATAATTTAGTATTGAAAATTGGGGAGGTAATCCTTTTTTTAATGATTTTAAATCGTCTAAGTGGTGATGACAACTTTCCTAGTTCTCTTTTAGCAGCGTTTTAATATAGAATCATTCCAAAGCGAACCGGGACAGTCATCGGAAGAAGGGCTCTGGATTTGGACAAAATTCGGTTTGTAGATTCTCTTGACTCTCACGAAATTTACTGTTTTTAAATTTTTGTAAAATTCGTCGCATTTCGCTTTTTTCGCTGTTTTTAGTTGATTTTTTTCAGTAAATTTGTGAAAAATACATGATGTTCAAATGAATACAACTTTTGAACGCGCTATCCGATTATTATAAAAGCATTACCGAGTAATGCTTATATAACCTACTTTCAAAATAAATTGCAAAAATTCATTTTTGAATGCAAAAAGATAATACAATTTGAAAAATATCCCTAATTTGCAAATATTAAAAAAACCCATCTTTAATTTTCTTTAAATTATTGAAGCAGATACATAACTCAATATTTCAGCTACAGACTGTGCAAATTTCAAATTGGAACACCAATGGGTTCAAAAGCAAAACGCTATTTTTTAACAACGTTTTTTGAATTTTCACAAATAAACATAACACTGCATGACAAAATCATGACTTTTTTAAATTAATATAGGTCTGACCATCAATTCTATATATTTTGGACATGCTGATTACAATGGCGTACCTTATTTTTCGATCTAAGGTACATATTTTCCGCGAAATGCCTTCAAAGTTTAGCGGTTTTCCATTTTGTTTTTTATATACCAAATTTTCAAATGCAATCAATATAATTTTTTTGTGGTGAAATGTAGGCACAGGACCTGTATTCATATTTAGGCTTAAAATTTAATGCATAAAACTTGAAACTAAAACCAAAAGTATAACCCCATATGGATCACGTTACATAAAATAATTATTTTTATCTAGTTGAGATTTTTTTAATCAATTTGATGGCTTTACAATCTCGTAGTCACAATTAATATTAAGTTTCATGGGTCTTTTCTGACCCCAGGTCACTAAGGGTTAAAGATTTTTTAAACAGATGTAGAGATAATTACAGTCTAACTAAATTTAAGTAATATTTTTCCGAAAACTATGTAAAATTTGATGAAAACATTCAAATTTTGTTAAATTTTTACAAAATAAGCAATTTTTAAAAAATCTTTAAAATTAATTTTTAACAAAGCACGTTTTTGCATTTTTGTCAAATTTGTGGGTCATTTTGGATTCCAGGTTAAAGTGGGTTAATGATATCCGATGAAGTCAAAATTCCATATCTGAATCATTTCGGCTATATTAAATGAATAAATGAAATAAAAAATAATTTTTTCGAGATTTTTTCCAAAATGGGCCATTTTCGTCCAACATTTCCAATAAAACTTGGGGTGTAATGACAAATATATTTTTAAGGGACACTCTAATGTATATATATGTTACAATATATAAATATGTGTATATGTATGTGGTGCGCATAGTTCGGAGACATGGCCAAAAATGTGCCCAAACTATGCTGTATATGAGTCAGAAATGTTTTGATACTATGCGCTAGACCTAGAAAGAGTTTGAGCACAGTCGCCAAACTAACCAAATGTCTCCATACTAAACACTTGATCGAAAAACTGTCCCGTAGCATGCGCTGTGTATACATATACAAAATTTTATATGATAATATATGATTATGTCAGAAGTTTTTTGCTTGATATGTTAAATTTGTTTCCCAAAATTTTAAGCAAATTTTTCCGAAATATATAATTACATAGTACAACAAAATAAGAAAAATTCTAGTTCGAGACCAATTTTCTTGTTACTGGAATTAAGAAATTTCTAATTTGGAAAATTAAATTTTTGCATATTGTAATAAACTCTACTTAATAAAAATACATGAGTTTATTATATAACAAAATAAAGTTCTTTATTTATTAATATTAAGTTTCACGTCGTTATTCTTTGCTTTCTATTTTATGAGTAACTTATCTTATACAAATGATGTTTTACCAACCAGTCTAGATCAGGGGTGGCAAGACTTTTTTCGCTGCGTGCCAGAAACGAACAATTTTTTTTTGTAAAAATTTCTCGCGTGCCTCCTTAATTTTAGTTGTCTTTTAAAAGTCATTTTTTAAAAATTTTTTAAATTTGGAAAATTTCTCTTAAAAATACCATCGCAGATTTACATATTTATCAACGCTACGGATAACCCCCATGAAATTAAATAACATCCAAGAAATGACGTAAAAATGTTTGACGGTAATTTTATTTTTGAGGGTTTATTTAATCTTTAAATATTTAGATTATTTCATTATGAAAAAATTCTCAATGAAATAAAATTAAAACAGTTTGAACATTATTGCATTTTCATATTTTTGGGGGGTTATTCCATTTTTGGTGGTTATTCCATTTTGTTAAAAAAAAGTTAAATTATTGGGCGCCATCATTAATTGAAGTACATAAGAACCTAGTTGAAAAATGTGCTTCGGGCATAAATTTGATTTTGTTAAAATAAATCGCGAGGTTTGTACCATCATAATAATGAATAAAAAGCGCATATTATGGATTTGAACAGAGAAATTTCTATTTCAGATGAAATGGTTCTTCGAAACACGATCAAACCCCAATTTCAAATTCCTACATTATGAAACTTATTTTCGCTTTTATTTTATTGAAGGTCATTTCGTAGGACCTATTTTCCCTTTAAAAAAAAACTTAATTTTTTGGATCGAATTTTGTTACAAGTTGAACCATGCGATTGGCTACAAATGCGGTTATTAGAACTGAATCTGTTTTCTGGGTCTTCCAAATACACATTTTTTTAATTTGGCACAATGAAAACGTCCCTGCTAGAGAAATTTTCGGCTGTGGAGGCCCACGTATTTAGTAATACAGTAGCTGAGAAATAAAAAAAAAACACTGAGGAGCTTTACAAGCAGAGTAGTGGAAAAGTGAAAGAACTACAACAGAAGGTTATCGAATTTTGAAAAACGTAATAAAGATTGATTGGACAGTGAAATTATAAAAGTTGAGTCGGCAAGTAGTAGTAATCTTGGAAGATTATTACTTGCAAAGGACAGAATGTACCCCTAAAACCCAAGTCCACAAAGTTTTACAAAGGACCATATAAACAAGAAAGTACAAACTGACTATGAGGTGCCGCGCGAATTTTATTTTAAATTAAAAAAAAATGAATTTTTAATAAATAGGCTTTATTATAGGCTTTATTAAATGAATTATATTCTTATTTAGGCCCTGTGCGAGGTGGGTAAATAAATTCTAAACTAAATACAAATTGACAAAAGAGTTTAAAATTTCTTTGAAACTATTTTGAAAACTTTTTCAAATTTCATAGAAATTTGGAAACCTGAATTTAGTTTAGATTTTATTTAGCCATTTTGGGCCCACCCTTAAGAGGAAAATGCCTATACAAACTGAACTAACTTATTTTACTAAATTCTTATTTTATATTTTCTTATTAATTAACTTATTAACAATTTTAATTATTGTGTTGTAAGCTTTTTGAAAATAATAATTTTATTTGTTTCTTTTACAATTGTTTAGTGCTGACAAATTATTTAAGATTTATTACTCTGTATTGTCAGCTTTCCCAATAAATACAGTAATATATTTCGCAATAAAACTATTTAGAGCTGACATTTATTATTTAAAGTTTATTCCCCTGCCCTATTTTAATTAAGAATTCATAAATTTTTTCTGTGGTTTTGTCCGGATTTATATATGTAATTCGCGCGAATGATGTTTGTAAAAACTATCTTTCGAACATCGCAAACATTTGCCAACATTTGTGAAAATTTTTTTGTGTTGCGAGTAGGGTTTGGGATTTCCCGGACTTTTTTATTTCCCGGGAAACGGGAATGAAAAAATTTGATTCCCGGGATTCCCGGGAATCCCGGGAAATATTTTTGAACAAAATTGTTAATGAAAACCACCTATATAAGTAATTTTTGTTAAAAAAAAATACTATTTCAGTACAAATTCAGTCTGTGTAGTGAGAATTCAAAGTAAAAATATCAAAATGTTGAATATTTGATTTCACATAAATTACTCTAAGCACTCCCAAATGAATTGCATGATTCCAGCAGAAAGCAGCCAGACTATCGGAAACAAACCGTTTCATCACACTTGGCCCATTAGATATGGTGGCCACAATGTTATTTTCCAAAGACAAATAAAGCTCTTCTAGTCTTATTTCTACAATTCTTCTTATTTCATCAGCATTAGTTATAAAATGAATTATTTCCGTTTATACATATGTTCAAATATCTCTTTTGTGATATTCTTGTCCATTCATCTAAGAATATAGTAAATCTCCTATTGTTAGAAATATTGCTTGATATTTCTTTTATCATGATATCTTTTACATGATTGTAGTAATTTAATATAATGTTCTTTACATGGGTTTAATTTTTTTGCAATGCCAGGTTTTTATTATAAAAACTTTCTCGAATAAACGAAGATCTAGTTATGGTACGGATTGACTGCGGCTAATTTGGATAACATTTCAGGAAATGTTTGCCCTACCATAAAACCTTTAATGCCTATTCAGCTTACACTTTTTTCTTCGGGTACTTTGCTAATTTTAGCTGAAACGTTATTCTTGTTGTTGTTTTCTTCAAGAGAAGTTGCATGACCATCAATTTTTCTTTTTTTTTTTTGTGAACCAAATTTAGATGTCGGATAACCAAATTTAGATACCACCGTTAACCAAATTTAGATACCACCGTTAACCATTAGTCTTTTCTTTTCATATTTATTAATGAAAACGTTACTTATAAAATTATTGACCCTTAATATAGAGGAGTATTTTAAATTTAAAGTCGACTTTATTTTTAATCAAACGGTTTTGTTCATTTTGTGTATAAAAACCTTACAAAAATATTTATATTTTCAAATATTTTGATTGGTTAAAAATAAATTAACCAATCAGAATGCTCCAAAAATAAACCAAGTCAAGGTATACTGCCACCCAATATTTTAACTAAAGTCGACTTTACCTAAATTATACATTTGAAAAATTTAGATAGTAAGGGCGATTATTTGTAAGAAACAAAGCTATTTTTTCATATTTCTTTTAAACATTTTACCAAGTTTTTAGGTTTTACTACTTTAATTTTGAGTAAGTTATGGGAAAAATGTTTATTAGTTGAAATGCTCCTAATTACTTGGCAAAGATTTTATTTGTGTGTCAAATAAATGTATTCCCTTTTAAAAGATTTTAACAATGACATTTTTGTTTTGGTATTTAAAATGTTTTTTATGACTAAAATTATTCGAAACAAAAACAATTTAAAAAATTTAATATTTTTAAAATTTCCCGTTTTCCCGGGAAAAATATATTATTTTCCCGGGAATTCCCGGCAAACTTTTCCCGGGATTTCCCGGGAATTCCCGCCCGGGAATTCCCGAACCCCAAACCCTAGTTGCGAGCAATGTTCCAATACTCTATTTTTTGAAATAACAGGTTGAAAAATGGAGAAAAGTAAAAACGTGAATTGTGCAAAGTCTCAAAGTCCCCCCACCCAATTATCTTAAATCCACTGCAATATCATTCACCTTTTTTTGTAGAGCAATGTTATCTTATCTATGTATTTACCCAGTCAGAAATCGCCAGTGGTACAAAAAATCAAGCACTGGCATACCACTGGGTAACCATGGTATTAAAAATAAATGAATGTCAGAACACGCATTTGGGACGCTTTGCCAGCGTTTGCGAAAAGCGTTTTACCAGTATTTGTTTTACAAAAATTTCGGTGGTTTATAAAAAAAAACCACTGGCAAAGAATTGGCTTAGAGTGATATGCCAAGGTTTGCAACCAGTGGTTATCCAGTGCTACCTAGCCAATGCTACCAGGCGTACAATAATCAATTCACTGGAAAACCAATGATTTTATAAAAATGCTGACGCTTCGTTAAAAAATGTTTGTAGTCGGAAGGTTCCGAGTGCAAATCCGGTTGCAAGCAAAAAAATTTTTTGGGATTTTTTTTAATTTAAAATTTTTTTTGTTTTATAAAATCAATTTTTTTGTTTGTGGGAAAGCTCCTTCAAGACCAACACTGGCATACTAGTTACTAAAAATTTTTTGCCAGTACTAGCATTTTGGCACAGCCAGTAGTTGTCCAGCTATTATCACTTATTTATGTGTTTAGCCATTAAATATTATATGTCTCGTTAGCTCAGTGAACTTTTTTTTAATTTTATTTTGGAAAATATATTTCCAGACCACCTATTTATTGGTTTTGCCAGCGTTTTGCCAACGTTTAAAAATTTTGTTCCCCAGTGCTTTTTCGGCGCTTTTTGAACAGCCGGTCCTTTTGTCTAATGATGTTATCATTCTGGGAATGGGAAAGCACTTTTTGCCAATACTTGTACCACCTGTTAAAGTGCTTTGCCACCCGTTTGTATTTTTCTGACTGGGTACATTTAAAGAACTGAAAGAAAAATTGTTTAAAATTTAAAGTGCTTATGCATAATAATTTAAAAACCTTGCAAGGCATTTATAAAATGAATTTTGTATGAGAATTTGGTTTATAGGCCCTTTATAAATTTAAAAGTGATTATGCATATGACCCTAATTCTTTATACATTTCATAGTCGAAAATAAGCATTAGGCTTTGTTATTATATACTTGTGAATTTATTGCCTCTAGTTTGGGTATTTCGACACTGTGCAGCAGGACAATTTTTTCTGCGTGTATTAACACAAGTTTAGGAACAATTTAGCTTATAAATTCAATGAGTTTTCCCACTGTTTTTTTTTTATTATTTTATATTATTTTTTAAAAATTTCTTTCTGTCCTCTGAAGATATATATAATTATATATGGGTCATTCATCTCAAATCGACCAATGGATGGAATCGACCCCTTTCGATTTGGATGAATTTTGGTCAGAACTTTTCTCTCATCATACAACAAAGTTTTCCCAAAAGGAAAAAGTTACAAATTTTTTTTTCAAAAGTTATGCAATATTTAAAATTTCAAAAAATGTCATAATTTTTCTAATTTTTTACTTTGTTACGAGGTTATTTTTTGAATATCTCGAAAACTATAATAGCTACCAAAGTGGTTCTTAGCTCGTTTTAAAGAGTATTTTTAAACTATTTAAACATATTTTTTTTTGCTCAATTTTTTTTTTTAAATAAAACCTCCAACTAATCTTAAAACATCCTGAAGTTTTCAAAATGGCGTTTTTTTTTTTTAAATATGAATTTTAAAATTTATTTATTCTCTGTTTCTAAGTTGAATCTTAATACAATAAAATTAAACAAATATCCAATTTTAAAATTTTGAGCAATAAAAAACAAATTGAAGGCTTTCGAAGCACAGACAAAAATTTTAAATTGAAATTACGATTTTATTTTTTTGGTAATACAGTAGACGCTCGCAAATTAGAACCGCTTTGTTTTTGAGGCAATTCTAATTTCTGAATTATTCTAATTTCTGGACGTTTTTTTTCGAAAAAAAATTGAGTAAATTTACTTCGAAAAACTTAAATAAAACTCTTTTTAATATTTTTTAATTCAATTTTATTTGATAAAAACAAGAAAACAAAACACAATAATTCAGTCCAATACATCAAATGTATTTTTTTAAATTAAAAATATGAATACAAAAAAAAAACGAATGGCAACAAAACATAGCAATGCAGTCCAATTACATCACATGTATTTTTTTTAATTAAAAACTAAAAAACTGTATTTAAAAAAAATTAAACAATTAAAATTAAACAATGGCCAAGTTAACAACTAATCTTTGTTTGACATATAATCAGTTATATTTGTTTGTTTTTTTGGTTTCTTTAAATCCGAAATATCATTACGGAGAGCCAAAAGATTACTTATGTGCTTAGTTGAAAACAATTCACTGTTATTGCACCATTTTATTAAATTATTTACGCTTTCAATGGCTGTAGTATTAGAGACAACTGATGATACTGCAACAACGTCGTCTTTGCTGCTATCTGAAGACTCACCATCGCTACTGAGAACATAAACAGATCCGTCATCAAACATATCTTCATTCCATCTGTCGATGTCTTCTATACCGATGCAATCGTTGGGAGCTATTTCTTTTAAAAGAGCTTGAGTTATCTGAATAACTTCGTTGCAGTCCTGATCTATTTGCAACAATTGTGCTGTTGGCACGTCATCGTCGCTGTCGTATTGGTTAGAGTCCCAATTGGACAACTTTGACCAAGATTTCTTCATAACACTTTGTGGTACCGCATCCCAAGCTTGTTTCAGTAATAATATAGCATTGCGGATCAAATGGGATTTCAAATGATTCTTCAGTTCACCACCTTCAGCAATTAACTGAGAAAGAAACATACTTCTGTAATTGAGCTTTGTTAACTTAATAGGGTTTTGATCCATTGGTTGTAAAGCTGCTGTCACATTTGGTGGAAAGAATAATGCAACTATGTTTCCATCGTCACTTTTAAGTTTCTCAATGGGTGTATGAGCGGAGCAATTATCTATAAGCAAAATGGCTTTCGGAGGCAAATTATTTTCCTGAGAAAAGCGGATCACCTGTGAATTGAAAAAAATTTTAAAATTATGTATACTGAACCTGAAATCAATATTTTTGTTTACCTCTTTAATAAATATTCCGTGAAACCATTCGTGAAAAATCCGAGAAGTCATCCAAGCATTTTTTGAAAAGTTGTAATGCAGAGGATTATTGAAATTTTTAAAACCCCTGAGTTTTTTTGCTTTTCCAATTACCAATGGAACTAATTTGTGTGATCCATCAGAGTTTGCACCAAGTAGGACTGAAATTCTGTCTTTTTGAAATTTATGTCCAGGGGCGTTTTTTCAAAAGCAGAGACATAGGTTCTGTCTGGTAGGCAACGAAAAAATAATCCGGTTTCGTCGACATTATATATTTGTGACTCCATTAAACCCATCTCAGCGATCTGTGCACGATATCGATGAATAAAAGGAGTGACTGAAGCAACATCACTGGAAAGAATCTCGCCACAAATTTTTAAAAAACGGATACCGTGTCGCTTCTTAAATTTGGTAAACCATATTATATAACCATATTCCTCTCTAAATATTTGTTTAGCTTTCTCTTTTAATATTGGCCCAGTCAATGTACACTTTTTTTCTCGTTGATTTAAAAACCACTCATACAGACGACTTTCCATTTTTGGATATTCAGCGCTGTGCAAAGATTTATTGTTTGCCTCCTGATATGTGTTTGAAACAGCATTTAATATTGCTGTTCTATGTGATTTCATGTAGCTGATTGAAGATGTTGTCACATTAAAATCTAGGGCTAACCGGTTCCCTTGAACGCCTTTGTCAAGCTTTTCTAATATTTTGCCTTTAGTTTCCAATGATAAAGTGTTTTTTTTTAAGTTTAATTAACATTTTAAATGATACACTTTCACTATTTAATAGAGACTGCCAAATAATATGTACACGCGTATAAAATTTCACAAATAAACTAGCCAAAAATGTACATAAATGCGACAAAAAAAAAACGAATAGGGAAAAACATATAATTTGGTGATTCCCCTCTTTAGTTTTACTTTATTCAAACAGAATAAAAATAAATTGGGTATTTCCTGTGTATTCAAATAACAAAAAAAAACGCTCAGAAATTAGAAATTTAAATTCGAATTTCAGAGCGTTTAATGTATTGCAAACATTGATTCTAATTTCTGGACGTTCGAATTATTGAAAGCTCTAATTTGCGAGCGTCTACTGTAGTTTGAAAAACAAATTTTAAATATTGCAGAACTTTCGAAAAAAAAATTTGTAATTTTTTTCCTTTGGCAAAACTTCATTATATGATGAAAGAAAAGTTGTGACCAAGATTCATTCAAATCGAAAGGGTTCGTTTCCAACCATTGGTCGATTTGTGATGGAATGACCCATATGTATAATTCTATATATCACAAATACAAGGACAGGTAGTCTAATTAAATCTGACATTATGTATACAGAAAAAATAATTAACCTAAAATTTCGAATTAAACATATGATAAAAATAAAAACAGGTGTTAATCAAATATTTAGTTGAATCAATTAATATTTTAATTGTTTCAATTAATCGTATACAATTTTTAGTAATTAATAGTATCATTTGAGTGATAGGTGCAAAATCAATTAAAATTTTAATTAATATAATCAATTTCGTAATTAAAACTCGTTTTTAGATTCTTTCTGTGTATAACAATATGTGGCCGAGTTAGTTAAGCGGTCGACTAGACGTTCGAATCCTGCCGAGGGCACTATTTTTGTTTTAGAAATTATCTGTTTTTTAGAAAATAGGTATCTACTTCTTTTCCATTAAGACTTGAAATGTTAAGGTTTCTATATTTGATATTCCTAAATACAGTTTCGCTATTCAACGCGTCCTTGACTACACAAACTTCTGCAATATTTTCGTTAAAATATGCAAGGGCGTATTTACTTGGTTTGAGCTTTAACCATTTTGTTTTCTATTCCGTTATAAAGTAAGTGTTACTGATCATTTACTCATTACAATTACTTGAACTGATACTTGGTTAAATAAACTTAAAAATGGCCACTCCACCAGTACTTAAATTTGCAACTACTACTACACTCTAATTAAATTCTGTTGAAATTTACCCAACTTATAGTAGGAAACTGAACTCCTACTATAAATTGGGTAAATTTACTCTATGTGCGTAATTGAAAAAAATACGCACATTGTGTTTAAGTTGGTGCACAAATAATTTGTAATTTTACATTGAAAGTGCGTAAAAATTAAATTAAATTTTGAAATTAGTGTGTTAATTTACTAAATTTGTGTGTAAAAAAGCACGTTTCACGTGTAAATGTACGCATAAAATGCGTAAAAATCCACCAAAAATGCGCAAAATTCCACAGAATGTGCGTAAAAATAAAATATAATGCGTACATTTACAACAGGTGTGCTAACTTTAAGCACCACCCAAAAATTTTTTTAAAAATTAATTTTTAGTACGTATTTTATTAATAACACTATGCGACAGTCAAAATCGGGATGGGATGAAACCAACGGGAAATGTTATATCGGTCAAAAACAAGTTATACGTGTCCCGGCATTTCGCTGGGTCACCCCTAGGAATCGAGATATATCCTTTTTTTTGACATAACTCGAGAACCACTAGTCCGATTTTGCTCAAACAATTTTAAGAAAATTAAAAGTTACAATTCCTTTAATCTGTTCATATAACGTTTTTCTATATACTCAACAGTTTTGCCGGTAAAAATAAATGTTTGTTAACGCTACCATAAAAATCAATAACCTTTTGTTTATTACTTTTTTTTAATATTTTTGGCAAAAAATATTTTTTTCTTCATACATTTATTTTTACCGGCAAAACTGTTGAGTATATAGAAAAACGTTATATGAACAGATTAAAGAATTGTAATTTTTAATTTTTTTAAAATTGTTTGAGCAAAATCGGACTAGTGGTTCTCGAGTTATGTCAAAAAAAAAGACCACGAAAGGTCAAATCGATATATCTCGATTCCTAGGGGTGACCCAGCGAAACGCCGGGATACGTATAACTTCTTTTTACCGATATAACTTTCTCCGGTAGTTTGAACCCTTCCCGATCACTGACCCCTACCATTTGTCTCACAGTGTAATAATATCCGAGTCATTCTCTCATAATCGTTTATGTCCAAATTAGTCGTTTTGGGATCTTAAGGCATTTGTATAAAATTCATATAAAAATTTGTTATAACTATTGAATGGGTGCGATGACTCCTGCTCAACAAAATGCCTTCTTTGAAAGGGGGGCAGTAACCGTCAACAATAATGGGAGAAAACGCCTTAAGAGAGATATGGCCTACGCAGGAACAACTGAGTGCAATGACTCCTGCTCAACAAAGTCAGTATTCATTGAGTACTGCCTAACTTGCAAAGAAAGCATTTTGTTGAGCAGGAGTCATTGCACTCAGTTGTTCCTGCGTAGGCCATATCTCTCTTAAGGCGTTTTCTCCCGTTATTGTTGACGGTTACTGCCTCCCATTCAAAGAAGGCATTTTGTTGAGCAGGAGTCATCGCACCCAGTTGTTTTACCTAGGCCGTATCTCTCTTACGGCGTTTTCTCCCGTTATTGTTGACGGTTGTTGGTTGACTGCCTCCCTTGCAAAGAAGGCATTTTGTTGAGCAGGAGTTATTGCACCCAGTAGTTCCTGCGTAGGCCGTGTCTCTCTTACGGCGTTTTCAATTTTGAAATGAGGTTTAGACTACACTCTAATTAAATTCTGTTGAAATTTACCCAACTTATAGTAGGAAACTGAACTCCTACTATAAATTAGGTAAATTTACTCTACGTGCGTAATTGAAAAAAAATACGCACATTGTGTTTAAGTTGGTGCACAAATAATTTGTAATTTTACATTGAAAGTGCGTAAAAATTAAATGAAATTTTGAAATTAGTGTGTTAATTTACTAAATTTGTGTGTAAAAAAGCACGTTTCACGTGTAAATGTACGCATAAAATGCGTAAACATCCACAAAAAGTGCGCAAAAATCCACAGAAAGTGCGTCAAAATAAAATATAATGCGTACATTTACAACAGGTATGCTAACTATAAGCACTACCCAAAACTTTTTAAAATAAAATAACAAATTAATTTTTAGTACGTATTTTATTAATAATAATATCCGATTCATTCTCTCATAATCGTTTATGTCCAAATTAGTCGTTTTGGGATCTTAAGGCATTTGTATAAAATTCATATAAAATTTGTTATAACTATTGAATGGGTGCGATGACTCCTGCTCAACAAAATGCCTTCTTTGAAAGGGGGGCAGTAACCGTCAACAATAACGGGAGAAAACGCCTTAAGAGAGATATGGCCTACGCAGGAACAACTGAGTGCAATGACTCCTGCTCAACAAAGTCAGTATTCATTGAGTACTGCCTAACTTGCAAAGAAAGCATTTTGTTAAGCAGGAGTCATTGCACCCAGTTGTTTTACCTAGGCCGTATCTCTCTTACGGCGTTTTCTCCCGTTATTGTTGACGGTTGTTGGTTGACTGCCTCCCTTGCAAAGAAGGAATTTTGTTGAGCAGGAGTCATTGCACCCAGTAGTTCCTGCGTAGGCCGTGTCTCTCTTACGGCGTTTTCAATTTTGAAATGAGGTTTAGACTACCACATGCGTTAATAATAATTACCAAAAACCATTTCATGCTTATGTTGCTATTTCCAGACTCTAATGTGTTTGTGGAAATGTTGTACATATTGCAAACATTGATTCTAATTTCTGGACGTTCGAATTACTGAAAGCTCTAATTTGCGAGCGTCTACTGTAATTCACAAAAAATAATCCGTTTTCGCTTTTTCTTTTTATTATTTATAATTTTTTTCAATTTTTTCCAATTTGAAATGTAAGAGTATTTATTACTATTATTGGACAGTATATTTACCAACTTTGTGCGTAAAAATTTTATTTAACAAAACAATAGTAATTTTAGGCACAATGTGTTTATTTATAAGCACATAATGTCTAAAAGTACTTTATGTGTGTATTATTGCGTATGAAAGTGTGTATAAAAAAAGTGTACGCATTTTTTGTTTATATTTACCGAATTTTCGTAAAATTTAACAAATATTTACCCATTTTATAGTAGTAAATTTACAAACATTTTTTAGAGTGTACCACATGTGTTAATAATAATTACCAAAAACAATTTCATGCTTATGTTGCTATTTCCAGCCTCTAATGTGTTTGTGGAAATGTTGTAATTCACAAAAAATAATCCGTTTTCGCTTTTTCTTTTTATTATTTATAATTTTTTTTATCAATTTTTTCCAATTTGAAATGTCAGAGTATTTATTACTATTATTGGATAGTATATTTACCAACTTTGTGCGTAAAAATTTTATTTAACAAAACAGTAGTAATTTTAGGCACAATGTTTTTATTTATAAGCACATAATGTCTAAAAATACTTTGTGTGAGTATTATTGCGTATGAAAGTGTGTACAAAAAAAGTTTACGCATTTTTTGTTTATATTTACCGAATTTTCGTAAAATTAAACAAAATTTTACCCATTTTATAGTAGTAAATTTACAAACATTTTTTAGAGTGTACAAAAACCAAGTGTGAATTGTGATTGTGTTTTCGAATTCAAATTGTAGTCATTAAATCCAAGCAAATAACAGTGAACAGTTCATGTTAACAAAATTGGAGTGGATACCAAGCCAATAACAACATGCTACAACTGACAATAATGAACATATACACTATCCTACAAATACACACAATAATCAAGTATCATTAGAGCAAAATATATTTTAGAATTGTAGAGTAAATGAAAGTAGTATCTAATTCAGGACACAACACTTACAACAATGAAAAGCTTACAACGCAATTGATTATTGTTACAACTAACTAAACTACTTCCCTTTCAATGTACATAATGTTCTTTAGAATATACTAAGTGTTATACAAGAACAGTCAGCCATCCATCTATCCATCCATCTAACTTTTGTACAACATTATTTTTATTGTTGTTTTTTGTACTAGTTGTATCATAGTATAACTTAAGAATAGTTGAATTTTCTCTTGTATGTTGAATTGTATTTAATTTTCAATTAGAGTTAAAATAAAAAGACCAATCGTTTAGTTTAACCATAGTTGTTGCAATATACCAGTTTGAAATATAGAGTTTGTGTATTTGTCAACGGCTTGTTAGTTTATATAGCCATTCAGTCTATGGTGATTTAATACTTATTTTACCCTACTTTAAATTATTTTACTTGGTGTTACCTTTGTATTAAATTTGCATTTAAATTAAACATCAAATTTACGAGTAGATACAAATTTAAATATCAAATCAAGCTTATTCTTCCAAAAAAAAAAAAAAAAAAAAACCGAAAACTGGAAAAGTTTTCTTTGTCCGACAATAAATGGTTCAACTTTGCTGATGCAACGATTAGTATTATCACCGTCCATTCAACGCTGAGACCTAATATTGCGAAAGTGAGCGGGCTCAGTAACTTGTAGGGTCTGCGAGGAAGTCGACGAGACCTTAAAGCACCATCTTTGTGGCCGTCCAGCCTTTACAAATATGGGCTACGGGAAGCTGAGGAATTCCGTCATCAGAGCGGAGTCCTTGAAGTAGATAGTAACGGGAACCGCCGCGGCATGAGTGCTGATAAGCCAACATTTGGGCTTAAGGGTATATCCTATCTTTTTTGGACATAAGCTGCTTGTGAAGAATGTCGTTACTGCCGATTGCTCTTTTTGAATCTAATCTAACCAGAGACCCAAAATAACTGTGATATTTCTAAAAAAGTCACCACCCAAATTTATTTAATTATAATATTTTAATAATGCACTATATTTTATAAATCATATTGCACAAAAAAATCACAAAGTTTGGCAAAGATTTTAATTTTTTCAATTTTTATATTTCACTCTATAAATTTCTGTTGTTTTTTGATTTTTATTTTAAAACTTTTTATAAAAGTTACAGAATGATTTTTTTGAAAAAATTAAGCAGTAACTTTTTTATTTGATAATAAAATAAAAATTAAAAATTGACCTAAATTGAATGCCGGAAGCTGCTGGAATATACATATTTACTCACTTTAAATCACTGTTCAATCTTTTATTAACACTAGTTGACATCATCAGGATATTATAATTGGTGAAGTCATTGGTTCTACGGCTTTTGATTTATACTCTTAATTGTTATTTTTTGATAAAGAAAAAAAATTACAAAATAACTTTTATTATTTTTGAAAAAATAAAAATCGTGTTTGGATTGTTTTTGTTTGAATTAAAAATATAAATCAAACAGAGCAAATAAACTGAAAACTAAAAATACTCAAACAAGAAATAATTGTAAAACAATCACTTTTTTGAATAAAAGTTATAACTGTTACGTCCCTGAATCTAACTCATCGCAATGCCGGTAAAATTGTCGGTAACTGTGTGAATATCTACATGACTTGTATATGGCTGGTCGTAGCTCTTATAATCGTTGAAGCCAATGGGTCAACATCGAGACTCAATAGATTAACAGCGCTGATAGCATGATGTGTCGTTGCATTCTAGCAACTACGAAAAACACTCTCATCAGTTGCCACGAAAAAAGAACATATGACATCGCAAAACAGACCGTAAAGATTTTGTTCAAGGTGAGCAACAACTACACTACACTATATCCTCCTTCTGCAAGGGAAAATTGGTTTCGGACCAGTAGACTTAAAATGAGCAAATGATACATATAAATGAGCAAATTATACACTTGATGGTTTCATCGATAGCCTTACTCCCCGTTTCCACATGCAAGTGCAAGTTCGAAAAACTCAATACACTCACCCTTTTTCACTAATACTATCACACTTATACGACTTGCGGCTCAACTTGCAAGTGAATTTGAAGACAGTGGATTTTTGATACTTGCGGCAAGTGAAATGACAGAATAAAGAAAACAATGTTGACTAGTATTCTATTAATTTACTAGTATTTGGTAAAATAAAAGTTATGCAACTGATTTTGTATTTATTTGTAAAAAAAGTAAAAAAGAACACAACGGCATATCTTACTGGTAATTTAAAATATCATTTTTAAAAATTTTTGAAAAAAAAAAATTGTTAGAACAAAATTTTTCCCAGCTTTGTTAGAATATTGAATACTTGGCAATACTGGAGTGCTATTTAGTGACAACCTATGCCTTCGACTACATTTTAAAAATGAACTTGCAGCAAGTAGTGTGGACACATGTAAAATTTTCATGTTTTTTCGGTAATTTTCGAAATTTTCGGTGATAATACGTATTCTCAACTTGCAACCATTTACTTGCATGTGGAAACGGGGGGTTAGCAAGCGGTATTCATCGCTCTCTTTCGAAGATTGACATTTTGTATCGAAAAATGTTAGCCTTTGCAGACATGTGTAATTCATATGGTAACATTTTTCGACACAAATTAAGAAGAGAGTGATTTAACAGAGGTTGGGTGAGTTTTAATTATATGCTCTTTTAATTATATGCTCATTGGTCAACTGTCAATGCGATAGTAGTTCCAGGAAATTAAAATTTCTACTGTAATATTAAGGTTTTTAAATTTTTAAGGAACTCTGTCTGTTTTCCCACTGAGAGAATTAATTTCATCTCTGCTAAGAACGACGAAGAAGATCAGTGTTCACACAAATCTGTCTAAAAAAATTAAATATCCGTAACTTTATTAGCGGCATTCATAATATGATATTGAGGATTGGGGCGCTTAGCGGAAATACGAGTATAGTGCTCACCGATAATATCAAATCAATCTCATGTCTTCTAGGAATAATAAAGCTGGATTTGTTCCAAACATTCATTGAGTTCTCTGAGCGTTTTAAAATCACAAATGCATTTATAATGAGCATAAGGTTCCTTAACTGCGGCGAGGTTTAGCATGCGTTGCGTTGAGTTATTTACTAAGAAAAAAAATAAAAGATTTCATATGCTGCATGATTATCTTCGATGGGAAGGTTCTGCTCTCCAGCGTAAAGTTTGGGTAAATTAATTCGAGGAAGATTGGTACAAAAAATTCCTCAGGGAAATACAATATAAAATGGTTCTCAAATCATAAAAAAATTTTAAAGTGTCATAAAGTCGTGGGATTAAGGATTGATTCTTACAAGCATGCGTGGTTTTTCCGGGGGAAAATGAAATTTCCGATTATATTAATTGCTGAAACCGCGCATACTCATAGGGAGGGGCTTATAAAGCTGGCATCACCGCAATGCAGGAAATTCGATAGAGGGTGACAACTTGTGATATTTATTATAGCTGACGGTTGAGGTTTTGCATTCAAATGACTGCGCAAACTTGTCATCGGTTTCACACCCGTTGATAGACGCTAGCCACAATCGCGTCAATTCCTCAACATTAGCCTGATCTGTGCTCACGCGCCGACCGAATGCAAAGACGAAGGAGATAAAGATCGCGTCTATAATCGACTCGAAGAATCGCTGTCCGAAACACGACATTAAAATTTCTTAGGCAATTTAATGGAAAAATTTGAAAGGAGAACTCATCTTACCATATAGTCGGAAAATTGAACCACTATAATAACAACACAGACAACGAAATGAGGCTAACTGATTTCCCTGCGCCTCGAAACTTAGTGAACTACTAATAGTTTTCAGCATAAATTTGAGATATTTTTCGTTAGGTTCAAGATCATGGTCATTTTTTCTTTCAGTGAATAGAAAAATTATAAATGTTATTTGTAATAATGGAGTATACACAGTGCATGGCGTAAACTTGAAAAGTTGCTATCAAAATTTTTTAACATTACGAAGCTACCTAGAGAACAGGCAATTTTATGTCAAATACAAAGACCAGTCTACCGACGCACTGCCAATGAAAGCTAGACTTCACCAGGGAAGTGTTTTTGGACTCATTCTTTATATCCATATCGAACAACAATTAAACAGTACACTAAACTGGTCCAAACTTGAAGAATTCAGGTGAATAGCGATAAAATAATTCTAGTAATTAATACCAGTAGGAAGACCACAAACTATCAACCATTAATAATAAATAAGTGAGGATTTCCCACGGACACTAAAACTAAATATCTGAGGATGAATGTAGACTCGAAACTTATATTTAAAAATCATTTAATTCAAAAGAGGAATGATATAACAAATTCAGACAATTATACTGGCTAGTAGGGAGTAAAACGAAACTATAAATTTAAACTAAATTTCTAATCTATAATACAATAACATCTCCTCTTTGGAAGTACTGTGTAGAACTATGGGGAACCTCCAAGTAATTCAAATATAAAAATTATGCAGCACTGCATGCTATATAACGGACGAGGACCTTCTTCGCGACCTAGGAAGAGGAAGCTATTCTAAATTACAGCATAACACATACCAATCGCCTCACATTACATTCGACAACTGATCTAAAAAGCCTACCGGTAATGGAGTCAAAGGTGCTAAGAAGACTAAGGCGTCATACTCTTATGGGACTCGTTCGCTGTTTTTGAAGTGAATATATTCTTTAACATAATTTAAATTCACTAATATTAAACACAAATATCCTAAGTATTGATCTAAGATGATATATCAACCCTTAACTTACAATAATTATTTTTGACAGGTGTAATGAAAAATAAAAAACAGCACTGTAATAGCCGCAAAGCTACGTGGCTATCCCGAGATCAAAACACGGGAAAACAAATTAATCATGTCATAGATGGAAAGCACGCATCTTGCGCATGGTATATATAGATCATACGGGGTTCAAACATCGATTCGGATCACTATCTTGTTGCAGAAAAAGTCCGAATATGCCTTAGCAAGTCAAAAAGATGCCTTAGTAGTTCATAAGAAGATGATAATTATGTGTATATTTCCAGAGATTTAGAATGTAGAGATGTGACGTCAATAACTTTTTTAACAAACTGTAGATGTCGCTTACATGTAGGAAATTTTGTCAGGGGTCTCACATGATCTTGAATTTCGGTAATACCGGTTTTTAATGCAACAGATGGCGCTGACTTCTGTTTTGTTTTTTCTGGCAACACTACTATTTTCAGTGGGGTGCAGTATTGCCACAAAAGTTTTTGCTCATTCACATTCTGAAAGTTTGAATCCCTAATTTTATACCCAAATCCTTTAAACAAATTTAAACAAAAAATAAATAAAAAATAGAAGCTAAGTTCGCATCGCTCTTAAGTCCAGAGAATTATGGAGAAATGACTCAGCAGAAAAATAAAATTGAATATTTTATGCAGAAATACTTAATTTTTCACTCGAACTTTAAATGCCTCAAATCTTTAAATTTAAATTTTGAAAGTAAACAATTTTTTATTATAAGAGAGACACAATCACAATAGCGTTGAAATGTAGATTAAATTTTCGGGAGAACAAATTCTACACAATTTTCACAAGATACTCATTATCGTGAAAAATCTTTGTCTTTCAAAATTTATATGGAATTTGACAAGCAAATACGAGTAGTTTTCAAAAACTACTAGTTTCTGATTAAGTGTGAACAGAGCTTCGAAGAATTAATTCCCTAATTGAATGAATTCCTTGACTAAAAGTTGAATTAACTAGAATTGAATGAATTCCGTGACCAAAAGTTGAACTTGAATGAATTCCTTGACCAAAAGTTGATTTAACTAGAATTGAATGAATTCCTTGACCAAAAGTTGATTTAACTAGAATTGAATGAGTTCCTTGACCAAAAGTTGAATTAACTAGAATTGAATGAATTCCTTGATCAAAAGTTGAATTAAGTGCACAGTTGAATGAATTCCTTAGCCACAAGTTGAATTAACTAGAATTTAATGAATTCCTTGACTTCAAATTGAATTAAATAGTGTTGAATGAATTCTTTAGTGAATGAATTATTTAATTTTAATTCTTTACGCTTTGGTCAGGGAATTCATTCTATAAATTTGAATTCTTTGAATTCATTCACAGGAATTAATTCCTGCTTATGTCTTATTGATGAATTCATACCTTGAATTAAAGAATTGAATTAAATTTTTTGGAATTCATTCCAAAAAGGAATTAATTCTTTAAAGCTCTGAGTGTGAATCAAGTAGGTGTAAGTTTTAGGTTTTGTAAACTATTTTGAATATTAAGGTGGTGTTTCTAGATGATGTTTTGCTTCACACGAACGAAAATACAATAACAAAATACATGCAATACAAAAACAAAATACATGTAGTCACTCATTCGTGTGAGAACGAACGTCTTCTAGAAACCCCATGTAAGTTTGTATAAGTCGAGTTTACACGATTCAGAAGGTACACACGAGGCTAACTGAAAACCTTTAACAGACCCAATTTGATCGACTTTAATTTAAAATAATAAGCATATATTTTATTCGAAAATTCTTCTGATTTTCGGCCTAAAATTAACTATTTTAAAAATTACAATTTTTTAATCTGTCCCCAAACCAAAGCCGAAATCCATAATTGGGGCCCCGATCCCCTTACCTGGCAACTCAGTTAAAACCTCATTCGAGAAAATAAAATCCTCCCTACACAAAATTTCCCAAAATAAAATCCTCCTTTGGTAAAATTTCCTATATGTTAGCGACATCTACACTTTGTTTGAAAAATTATCGACGTCACATCTCTATATTATAAATCTCTGTTTTAATAGACCCAATTTGATCGACTACAATTTGAAATAATACGAGTATGATTTATTAAAAAATTCTTATGATTTTCGGCATAAAACTAAATCCTTTAAAATTTATAGTTTTTTAATTACAAATTAATAATTTTTTAATATGAAAAAAAAAATTCAAAAAAAATCCTTCATATCTTGTTAAATATCCAAATCCTTCTCCTCAATAATCTGTCCCAAATGGAAGTCGAAATCCCTAACTTTTTCAAAATTAAAAAACTAAAAGTTAAAAAATAATTTAAAATAACAGAAATTTTCCGAGCTTGTAATGCTCCGAGACTATCGGCCTACCAACTATAGCTATACTTACAAAGGTATATCTCTCTAGTGTCGATCCCAATAGTTTTGTTAAAATCGTCTTAAAATAGCCAAAAGTAAAAATGGGATATATATCAACCATTGGTCGATATTGGTTTAAATGCGGAACAATTAACGGTATACATTAGACCGTACCTCAAAAAAAAAAAGTTCGCCGTAGACCCTCCAATATGAAGTATTTTTGCAAGGCAATTTCAAAAAAAATTTTTTTTTTATTTTTGCCGAATGTAGGGGTCGCCTTTTTCAATTTTTCGTTATAGCTTCGGCACTTAAAATCGGATTTCAAAGTGTGATATATCGATTTTTTTGCCTCGAGGAGACCAGTGTTTTGCTATAAAGGAAAAATCCAATTAAAAAAAATTTAAAAAGGCGACCCCTACGTTCGGCAACCAATATATAAAAAAAATTTCTACTGGGTTTATCGAAAAACTTCCTTAGCAAAAGTTTAATAATTTTTTGCAAGCTTTAATTTTCTGACATTAGGGTGGTAAATTAGGGTTGTAGCAACAGAGTTCTGGTAGGTAACTACTAGAACGGAATACTTGAGGTCAATGACCCTTAAAGCAAAAACACTGGTCTCGTCGAGAGAAAAACATCGATGTATAATACTTTAAGATCCGACTGTAAATGCCAAAGATATAACGAAAAATGTAAAATGGCGACCACTACATTCGGCAAAAAAAAAAAAAAATGTTTTTTTTGAAACCTCCTTGCAAAAATACTTCATATTGTGTACGGCGAACTTTTTTTTTTTTTTTGCCTGTAAGGTGGTACGCTCTAGTATACATACTAATAGGAAATTAATAACGAATTCACAAAGGGCACTGAGGATCTGGAAGCAGAACTTTTAAAAGATTTTAGCTGGCGGTAAAGACAACAATTCTGCGCTGATGGCTTGCCTGCTGAGCTATTTACAACCGGTTGCGAAGAGTTGTAAAATATGCAAAATATGGTCGGAAGAATGTATGCCCGATAATTGCAACATCAGTAATTGGAGCCTTTTCAAAAGTAGAAGTAGTATCATAGAAATAGTAGTATCATCAGAACATATTGTCGTTTTCATGGCCCTGTGATGGATCAATATATATTATGCCTTATGTGCACAATTACAGATGAAGACAAACTGTTCTTGACTTGAGTATAATTGCACTCATCTACACAAGAGTACTTCACATGGTCGACCTTAACTGACAAAAATTTACTTTCTTGTTTTATAAGACAAAATGGATGAGATTTTCATTTTCATGTTGCTGTTCACATAAATTGAAATTAAATGCCTCTTTAATTTGACATCATGCCGCGACATTCAGCTTCATTTCAACTAACACACACGTTCTACGTTATCCGAAGTAGGTACTTTTTAGTTTAATTTTATCATGAGAAAATTTTATTCAATTTATAGAGAAGATGAAGAATTAATTAAACAAAGAAATTACCGACCGTCTTTATAACTACTCCACTTAAAGTCACTGTGAATATTTTGTCAATTTAATATGATGGCATTGAAATTTCTTTTATTTATTTTCCTCTTTTCCATAGGGTTAAGAGTGACTATAGCAGGACAAGTACATACATAGATGTTTTTGCAAACTATTTACATACAACAAAAAAAAACTTTATTTCCCTGAGTTAAAATCAAGAAAAATTTACATTTTTAAAACTTTAAACTAATTTCATATAAATTCAACCTTGTTCAGTCATTTTGAGTGTCAATGCTGGAGAAGAAGAATACAAAATACGAAATTTTATTAAGTGTTGAATATCATTACGAATGTAAAATTTATGTACAAAATTCTAAATACTTTTCCTGCATTTACAAGAAAATTTCATAGTATCAACATATTCAGGGTTATTTTTATTTTGTCAACAGATTTGCATGCAAATGACAAAAAAAAAATTAACAGGAATCGTAAATAAGGAAAAATGTGAATTGCTGTAAACAACTTAATGCAAAAATTCAAAAAAAAAAAAAAAAAACCAAAGATCATAGTAATTTCTAAAAAAGTTTACTCTATAATCCAATACAGCAAAAAAACCCATAGCACAGAAGAACGAAGTAATTATAATAAAGTCAGAATTTTCGCTTATACTTAGTTGAGCAAAATCCTTCCAAGTTAATCCTTCTTATACTTTTAGTTTGTTACTTGACTTCATCTAAAGTAAAGCAATTCCGGATATATATAAATATTTATCTCACAGAGACGGTAGACGTCGTGATATATTAAATTTATATTAAAGAGTCATGCTTGTTATCGTTCTTCCTTCTGCTGAAAAAGAATAACTCAAATACTTCATTCGCTCGAAAAAATGAATACAAATACTCGGGTAAAAAGCGTTAAATCAGATCAGATATGTTTAGATCTAAATAGATGAATTTGAAGCTAATTTGATCTGGTACCAGATCCGATCATATATGATTATATATGAAATATGTGATACACTGTTCCTAAAATAATACACTGAAAGAGCAATGATTTCCCAAGAATTACTACAGCGCGGCCACGTTTTATCGTTTCGTTTTAAATCGAATCCTACAGCCGACGGGTTGTTGAAAAATTATCTTATAAAGAAAATCTGACAATAAAATATAAAAGATAATTCAATTTAATGGTGAAGTCTGTCCACAGAAAAAGGCAGAAACTAGATCTAGTCCGATTTTAAAAATTAACTTTTTTATCATTTTTAGATCAAAATGTTTATTCCTCTTCTTAACCTTATACCTTCTAAATTGAAATTGATAAATTACTTTTTAATTACAATATTAGTTGGAAGAATCTATATGACGTTAAATAACACAGTGTTAAAAATACGCTGTGAAAAAAATCATACATCAATTTGGCAATACCTGCGAAAAAAATTTATTTAGAAAAATGTAAATTAAAAGTTTTTTAGACAACTGAGTTTTTGGTCTTTCGAACTTCATGCCAATGTTGGCCACATAGTGTCAACCAATCTTTTGCCGACGCTTATAAGTTAGCTCCAACTGCTGTAGTCATTAATTTAATTTCTTAGGTATCGGCTGACAACCTGGCGGCCTGGGTTCAATTCCCAACAAAATCAATAAAAAAAAATACTAAAACCTATTTTAGACCATTTATTTTTTGATTTTGAAAACGTTGTGGAAGCGTTAGCAAGTTAGTGTCAACCGCCGCTGTAATCAATCATGTAACAGGGCAATACTGTCGAGATGATTAATCTTATTTCCCACCAATCCATAATCGACCGTCGCCAACGGCTTGCCAACATTGTGCCGATCGCATGTTTCTGCCTGGGTAGATGTGAGCAGATCTGGCCAGATTTGTTACCACATCTTATCCAATTGAGGTGGCACCAGATAAAAATGTACAAACAAATTTTGTTTGAAGAATAATTTCCGTAAAAATGTTAATTTATAGGTATATGTGCTTTAATGTTAAAGTCAAAATTAATTTGCATTTGATTACATATGGCTCGTCCAATATACATAAATCTGATCAGATCTCAAATTTTTTCCCATATTTGCTATCTGATTAGATTTGGTACACTCCGATCTACCGGGATCTAGTCACATCTGATCTTTTTTACACGTTTAAATCACTATGTTTTCTTAAGAACGAATCATCAGGGAAGATATCTGTTATCGAAATTGTATTCAGCATTGAGAACGTGTTGCAGTTCGGTATTGAATGTGAAAAGTTTTTGTATTAAAAGTGCAAGCCTAGCATACTTTTTTTTTTTTTTGTTTAATAGAAGCAACACTCAGGAAATTCTTCCTATTAATTAACGTGTTGCTTGCTTTGGAAAGGGGATAGAGAAGAAGTGAAAGGTGGTGAAAGATGAAGGGCTTCAAATATGGCAACACTGTAATTGCGCGAAATGTTGAATTTTTTTAGAACAGTTGTTGCGCGCCATCTGACGGTTAGTTGGCGAACTTTGTTGAAGCTTTTTAATTCATAGCCCTGTTATATTATTTTACTTCGGTGGGGTTAAGTGCTATGGGAACACCGAAGGAGGACGCTGCGATATCTATGAGGGATAGAAAAAACTCATACATATTACTATTTTTCATAAACTGATGTTGCCTTGGTTGGGGCTCGAACCCGCAACCTCACGTGTAACAGTCCAACGCGCTAACCATGACACCACAGCGTGAAGGATATTATTTTTTCTGACGATAACTTCAAGGAGGGCAGTCATTAAATAGCTGATAGGTACTCACCTCACAAGTTGAGTTTATTATTAATAAAGCTTATTAATTAAAATAAAAAAATTAGTTTTATTAACCAGAGATGACAAAACAAAGGTAAAAAATATTGTAAAAAAGCAAAAATGAAAATTACCACCCTATCGCAATATGCTCTGTGCTCTCTAAGACGATGGAGAGTATGGTTAATTACCATCTTGTGAAGTATCTAGATTCTAACCCACTTCATAATGACCGATACTATGGGTTCCGTAGAAATCGTTTTACGGATGATCGTTTAGTGTTCCTCTCGGAGCATCGGAGTCGATCCATTCACCATTATGCTGAGAGTAAAATGGTTGCTCTGTATATTTTAAAGGACTTTGTTCGTGTAAGGCACGGGGCGCTTATACCAAAAGTTATTCTTGTTAGAGTGGGTAATGGCTTCGCTCGTTTTAATTCGATCCTTATCAGAGATCGCACTATTCGTGTTGTGGGTTCTCATTCGAAGATTTTCAGCTGAATACATGGGTACCGCAGTATTCTGTTCTTTCTCCTTCCCTAGTTCTTATCTTTCTCAATGATTCAAACCTATTCAAACTTTGAACCCTATCAACACTTTTGCAGATGACAGCCACATTTGCCGTTCATTTTCCTTTGATCGTACACTCTCAGAACAATTCCGTTGTGGCAACGGAATTTTTTGCCAACCGAATTGATTCGGTTGCTGCAACCTCGTAATTCGGTTGCAGCAACCGAATTCAGTTGTTGCAACCGAATTAGATTTCAATTCGGTTGCGACAACCGAATTCGATTTCAATTCGGTTGCAACAACCGAATTATCGGTTGCCACAACTGAATTCGGTTGAGGCAACCGAATTACGAGGTTGCAGCAACCGAGCCAATTCGGTTGGAAAAAATTCGGTTGTCACAACGGAATTGTTCTGAGAGTGTAGGTCAAGCCTTGAGGAGATTGGGGGCAAAAAGAAAATTATGGAGGATACACTAATCGGTACCTTACTACAATCTCTGAGTGGTGTCGTGCGAATATGGTTGCTTTTAATGCTCACAAGACCCAATGTTGTATATTAACCCATAGGGCTGTGGGGTCAACACTGCCATCTGTACATATGGGTGCTATCGATATTGAGGAATTCGATATTCTTCCTGTTCTGGGCATGAAAATTCAGTTTTAATTCCATTTTAATATCTATGTCTTTCAGGTATCGAAAAAATCTTTCGAGTGTCTAGGTTTTCTACGTCGGTGCAAGAAGTAATTCACTTCATGCAATTTACTCCCTATATGTACCATCAATATCCGGCCGAAGATGGTATACAACTCCCACACATGGGCAGGAGCTTTCGTCGGCGCTTTTCAATGACTGTAGGGTATCCAGCTAACTCATTAAAGCATCGTCGGAATGTGGGTTGTCTGACTCTATTCTATCGATATTACCATGGGAAATGTTCTGCTGAGAACTAAGTGAACTTGTCCCCAGACCCCGAGTTTTTATTCGTAATACTCGCTAATAAAGTAGAGCAAATCCATTTGAAGTTGATTTTCCAGTATATCGCAGAGCTCATTACAGAGAAAATTCATTTATCAGTCGCACTAGCCGTATGTGGAAGAAACTCCCCGCAGAAGTTTTCCCTCTTACTTACAATGTAGAGAAATTTAAATTAAATATTTACAAACACTACTCCCTCTTTCCTCCTCCCCATAGCGTATTTTCCTAATACCAACAAAATGTACCTACTGCTTTCGTAAAGCGCATCCCCTAAGTGTTGATCTAAAGGGGCCTATAGACGATGACGTACAGCTTGGATTGATGATTCCGTGTTACATGATGAAATTCTGTACATATTTTACAGCATGATTAATCTCTTTCGCTTAACATGAAAAAAAAAGATTCGCTCTTTTGAATGATATGAACTATTTCATGATTATTCGGTCTTTTCGTTTGATCGTTCCTTAGTTCATCCAATAGATCAATTGCTTATATATTTTTGCTTATATATCATTGGTTGAAATGGAAATGATATTTTAGGAACTAGTAATATTTTTGTACGAAATTAAGAAAAAGTCAACTATTTATTTATTTTTATAAAAGTTACGGATTATACTATGCGACAGTCAAAATCGGGATGGGATGAAACCAACGGGAAATGTTATATCGGTCAAAAACAAGTTATACGTGTCCCGGCGTTTCGCTGGGTCACCCCTAGGAATCGAGATATATCTTTTTTTTTACATAACTCGAGAACCACTAGTCCGATTTTGCTCAAACAATTTTAAAAAAATTAAAAATTACAATTCCTTGAATCTGTTCATATAACGTTTTTCTATATACTCAACAGTTTTGCCGGTAAAAATAAATGTTTGTTACCGCTACCATAAAAATCAATAACCTTTTGTTTATTACTTTTTTTTAATATTTTAGGCAAAAAATATTTTTTTCTTCATACATTTATTTTTACCGGCAAAACTGTTGAGTATATAGAAAAACGTTATATGAACAGATTAAAAGAATTGTAATTTTTAATTTTTTTAAAATTGTTTGAGCAAAATAGGACTAGTGGTTCTCGAGTTATGTCAAAAAAAAAAGATATACATATCTCGATTCCTAGGGGTGACCCAGCGAAACGCCGGGACACGTATAACTTGTTTTTGACCGATATAACATTTCCCGTTGGTTTCATCCAATCCCGATTTTGACTGTCGCATAGTGTAATGGGTCTTGTATTGGTTTTATAACTTAAAAATTCCCGATTTCTTGCAAATTTTGGGCGTTTATTGTGAAACATTGGTAAATTATAAATTTATTCAAAGTATTGGCCATTGTTAACTATGACCTTTTCCCCTCTTTCTGGCAAGATATAGATTACGTGTAAAAGAACAGCTCATTTTTTAAGGCCAAGAACGAATCAAGCCAATTTCCAGTGAGAGCGTTCTGCGTCGGTCAAAACAAATGATAGTTGAACGGAGCAAGGTCTGAATTATAAGGCGGTTGAGGCAAAACTTCTCAACCACTATTTTCTAAATAGTTTTAACCGGTCTTGCAACAGAGCGTTGTCATAATGGAATATAACGGCTTCATGTCGGGTCATACATTCCGGGCGTTTTTTGGCCAATTGCCATGCTTCATATGAATCAATTGTTTTCGAAACAGGTCCCCTGTGATCGTCTGGCCCGATTTCAGCAGCTAATAATATATGCAACCCTTCGGTCCGACCAAACACAGAGCATTACCTTGGCGCCATGGATATTGAACCATAGCGTTGCTTTGGCTAGTTTGCCGGCTTTAACATACGATTTCTTGAACTTCGGGTTGACGTAATGTATAAATTTTTCATCGCCAGTAATAACTCGATGCAAAAATGACTTCCTTTTAAAGCGTTCAAGCAGCGTTTCGAACATTCAAAATCGGTTTTCAACGTCTCTCGGCTTCAACTAGTGTGGTATCCAATTACCTTACTTTTGGATGAATCCTGCTACTTGCAAAGTTTCGAAATTGCTGCTTGAGTGACTCCCAATAATTTTGCAAGTTCTTCTTGTGTTTGACAACCATCTTCATTGAGTAATGCTTCCAAATCATCACATCTTCGAACTTTTTTGGCTGACCTGGGCGATCTTTGCCCTTTGCGTCAAAATCACCACTTCTGAACCGTACAAATCATCTCTCACACATTGAAATCGATGGACCATATTCAGGATAAGCTTAGATGATCAATCGATGTGCCTCAGTTGCACTTTTTTTCAAATTGAAGAAGTAAAGCAAAACTTCCCTCAAATGCTGCTTTGTTGGCATAAAATTTCGATATTTTCGAAGCAAAAACATCTTTGTTATTAACAGTATTTCGTTCAGTGAATAAGTGAGAAAAATGATAGATATTTACCCCCCAAAATTCTATATAAGTTATTAAAGACACAAACCATTTATGAAAGGTACACCATCTGTTGTGAATGCCGAATTTTTAATCGTCCCACTGTAGATAGTAATTATAAAATGCTAACTAGAAAGGTTGTTACCATGATATTCTCACAGTTAACTGTATAATTTACCCCCCCCCCCCCCCCTAAATTTATGTTAATACACTATTATCTGAGATTACACTGCATACTTAAAGAAGATTACACATAAAAATAAAAAAAAACATTTATAAAATAAAATAAGGATTTGTTTTGGACTCTTAAAAATTTGCATTTATTTGTTGTTGTTAATAGCAAACCCATTAAAATCATTTTGCGAAATTGTGCAATTTAAATTAATATTAACGTGAGTTGAATTGAATTGTAGACTTAAAGTGGTATGTACTCGTATGTGGCAAACAACATAAGTAATCGTACAACGGCAAAATATTTGCAATACAACAATTTATTAAAAAATACTTAGTTCCTATTAAAGCCATTTCACCCCATTTATTTTACTTTAAGTCGACAATTTTATTTACTTTTTATCATATAAATATTTGCTAAATATGAGAGAAAAAGAAATACAGACATATTGCCACGCTCCATTAATCTTTTAGTTGAGACTATCCAGTTGAGGCAAACCGACTTACGAACCAACCATTAAACCACCAGGACAAGTTGTGTCGGCTTCTTATTGTACCATTACCACATCATCTTCATCATCATCATGGTCGTCGTCATCGTCATTATTACAAAGTGAAATTTTGCCGCCGCTAAACGTTTGTGGAGGCAAATATTAATGCCTCAATGATTAAGATGAGCATGGAGATTGAACTCCATAAATAACTGTGTTAATGATAGTTTATGGTTTAGGTTTATTTTGTTTTGTACCGTTCTGTTCTTATATTGTAAAATTGGTTTTTATGCGTACCATATGTCCTTTTGAAGCTTTATTGATTATGAAATAGAAGATTTACTTTACATGGGTGAAACATTGAAGTATGCATGAATTATGACTATTTGAGACTGGCGTCTGCTTTTATTATATTTAAAAAAAAAAAAACTTTTATTGCCGGCAAATGTAGAAATTTCAACAAAACATTTACTATGCACTTGAATCTCTTACGCAGTTCCAAGACGTCTAAATGATAGTTCGATAGCAAATTGGATATAACGGGTGTCTCAACAAGAATGCACTTTTTTATTTTAAAATAAAAACATGTATTTTTTGAGATCGTTGTGATTTTTTTATTGGATTGTAAAGAAGACATGTTCCGATTAAGTATGGAATAAAATGTCCGTCATAAGGCCCCCACGGCTCTGATGAGAGGCTGTATCTCACCGACGACTCGTTGGATCTCAGATTTGAGCTCAGGAATTGTTTCTGGTTTATTCGCATAAACCCGAGATTTTACAAAACCCCAAAGAAAAAAATCTCGCGGCGTTAAATCGTATAATCTCGGTAGTCAGTTGACATCAGAATTTCTTGAGATAATTTGTTCTGGAAATCGTTGCTGCAATAAAACGATTGTTTCATACGCGGTGTAGCAGGTAGCGCCGTCTTGCTGAAACCACTTTGTCGTCCAGATCCACGCTGTCCAGTTGAGGCAACATGAACTCCGTTATCATGTTCCTGTAACGATTGCCGTTCACAGTAACTGCAACTTCGGCCTCATCTTCAAAAAATTAAGACAGTTGCACGTTGTGGGTGCATTTGTTTCTCATGTATTTCATGAGGGTTTTCTGAGCCCCAAATTCGACAATTTTGTGTATTCATGACTTTTTTCGAAAAATTGGCATTGACTTCACTTTGCTCCATTACCCATTGAACGAATTGCCGGCGCTTTCCATTTGCGTGCTCGTTTGAGGTCCTGAGTAAGCTGAATTTTGTACGCATGAAGGCGAAGGTCTTTTGTCAAAATTCGCTGCGTAGTGCTTCGTGAAATTTGAAGTTTTTCAGAACAATAACGAATTGATGTTTTCGGATTTTCGACGACACTCTCATTTACAGAAGCAATGTTTTCATGAAACCGACCGGTACGTTGACGTACAGGAGTCTTACTGTCCCTAACCGACCCAGTTTTTTTAAATTCCAAGTAAATTACAAAGAATAAAAAAATGTTTGAAATAATTCGATAAGGCCAGCAAGCCAGCAAGACGTATTTTCGGCTTTTGCTACAAAGCCATCATCAGTGTCGTTTGCTTTCAAATTTCACATAATTAGACGATTATCAAAGTTTAACCCGTCAAGGCAAACGACACTGATGATGGCTTTGTAGCGAAAGACGAAAATACGTATTCTGTCTTGCAGGCCTCATCGAATTATTTCAAAAAAATTTTTATTCTTTGTAATTTACTTGTAAAAATTGTATCATCCTTCTTTAATTTGAAAAATAATTTGAAAAAGAAAGTCATATTAATTTATGATCTAGAGTCAAACTAAAAAATTCATTCATTCATTAAAAAAAGTCAACTTTTTCCTCTTCGAGTGAATTAAACGATATCCACAATTTCTTCTGATCAGGAATTTCCGTTTTTTCTCGTTAATAAGAGAGAATGAACAAATGTTTTGAGTGCTTTCTTTGTGCTTTCCTGAGATTATGAAGAAGAGTAAACGTTTTTTCTTATAATTGTAAACATTATTAATTTTCAAATCAGACTGGACTAGTTTCTATGGCAACTCTTCATCAGTGATTTTCCATACAAACATGCTATAATTGTCAGATTGTCTCTATATTATAATTTTTTAAACAACCCGTGGGCTGTAGGATTAGAACCTGCGTCTATTCCTACTTTACTAACGTAACTATGTTAAGGTGGAATCACTTAACGATCTCACCCAATCAATTTTTGATTTTGAAAACAAAAATATTAACTTTGTTATAAAATTTTGGCTGAATCTTCCCAAAAATATATTTACATTTATCAACAACTGTTCTATTACTATCAAAGTAAAATTTCTCCAAGGTCTGAATTCGATTCACTCTAATAGCTCCCATAGATTTTTCCATAGAAGTTAGAAAAAAATATTTTCGAAAACACTGTTGGATCGGTAAGCACGAATCATCCACAAAAATTTTTAATTTTCTAGCTGTCTAAGTTCGGTTGTTAAAGGGCTAAGTAAACACTCATATAATAATTTGGCCTTTTCTTCTGGTTATAATTACTAAAGTTTTTTTAAGGTACCTTAGTTTATATTACTTAAAACTTTAAAATATGTAGAACTACGAGGGCCTCATCAAAAGTGTTCGCAATGTCATTGTTATTTAATGCAAATTGTTTGAACTCATTGTATAAGACAAGTTAGATGTATTTAACGCTTTTCAAAGTACCACACTTGACAAATGCCAAGAGTTTTAAAAAATTCCTTATGATTCGTAATAAATCTAATCACTGCTCTGAGCTGTCTCCTATCCATATTGGATATAATCAATTATTCGTCCCATAATATTTAATTTCGTATGTTTGTTTAACAGCTTAATTATTCAAGCCTCGTTTTCCGTCTAATCAGCGGAAATGAAGGCTTTGGAGGGGGGAAATGTAGCACCCAGCTCAGTATAAGCTTAAAGTAGAATTAGTTTGTACGTAACGTTTCGTTACAAATCAGCTGATTTGTTTTTGTTCCGGACGAACCTTTTAAAAGCAAAATTTTTGTACTACTTTAAGAGACATCGTGGTGACAGATTCAGAGATCTGCGCCTAATGACTTAAATAGGCTGAGCCGATCCGCCGTCCAATTTTGATAACTGATCAGTTTTATGCCACTGCTGCAATTTTTTCCTTCAGCCACCGCGGTCGATTTGGGTCGGCGCAGATTTCTGCTAAGATTTCGATTAAGAAGAAGTAATCAAACAAACTGAACAGCTAACACGAATGGTAATTAATCTCGATATTTTAGAATAATACTCAAACTAGACACATTGATATTAATTTCGATTTACTTTTAAAATATTTTTGTAAATATACAAAGCAACAAAATCCATTAATTGTTGTAAAAATAAAAAGCATTTTACTAAAAAAAATAGAATTTTCCGAATTTTTATAAAATTCTGGAAACATTTCTGAATATTAAAAGACCTTATTTAACTCAAATGAAAAAATTGAGTGAAAACTCTTGAAAAACAGGGGTTTAATGAAAATATAAAAGTCGAAAAATCTCGAGAATTGCCTGACCGTATTAATCCGTCAATGTTATAAACATAAAATCTACTGCAAGAAGAGGTATTCCATATTTCAAAAAATTAAAAAAGTATAAACCGAAACACAGAGGCTACCAATAAGTACTTTTGCGTACTTCCCAGCAAAAACAGACATTACCGAGTAATTAAGTGAGTAAATAGCACACAAAGGGTTTCACTAGTTACCAGGCTATTTACTCGCAACATTACTTTTGTTCGCAATGTCCAAAAATGCATGGGTAGTCATTACCCTCTCGGTTACAAACAAAGTGCCAATATCGAGTTAACCGTAACGAAAAAATAAGTAGTTACTCACAAGGATAGAATAAGTGGTTACTCAGAAGTTAGGAAATAAATAATACATTGTGAAATAGTTGGTCATATTGGAAGTATAACTTTTTACCTTGGAAAATTTTTTATTCAGTCGGAAAAATTTAATAAACAATTTAATAAATAAAATATGAATATAAAAATGACAATTACCAGTAAGTGGTTACTTTGCAAGAATATATAAGTACTTCTATAACTTATTATCAGTCATTATTTGTATTTTAAAGTAATGCAAAAGGTAATGACCTGTCATTGCTTGGTAATCCGTATGGTAATGGCCTGTCATTATCATGTTTTTGCTGGCTTCTTTAGGAGTTATGCAGCAAGCAGTACAAACAGTAAAAACTATGTACTGGCAACTCTGCAAGATGGGTATTAAACTTTTTATTTATCAAGACTATATTTAACTTTGTGTAGGAGTAAATTTCAATATCCTAAACTTAGGTTATGTTCCCATACAAACATTTTAACAAAATATAAATTCGCGATTTATGCGACTAAACGAATTGATCTAGAAAAATTGGAACATCCAGGTATTTTAGGTTTAGACATTCTTTCAGAATATACTAGATTTGATCATGGGTGAAAATGTGTGTCTTTTTTCTATGCGAATAAGAATCTACCTTTATGGAATCAGCTCTCTACTATTTTTATTAAAAATTTTGAATAAATTAAGCGGGATAAACTGTTTTTTGCATTCAACTAAATTTAACTTAAACATACCTAAAATTTTGTAGACATAGCAGATTTCTTTGCAGTTTTTCATCCACTAATATTTAGCAAAATTTTTTGTAAATTGGAAAAACAAATATTTGGTAAATGTAACAATGAATTTTGGCAATTTTTTTCGTAATACGTAATATTGAAATTCGAGAAATTTTAATTTTTACATGCAATTTCGGCACAAATCTGACAAATTTTGAAATCCACTTTAAATTCTCATTGAATACCCTGTTTTTTTGCAGCTTTGCCTCAATACCGTGGAACAAAACTTAAAACAATACTTCATGGAAGTTCATCTACGCAAATTAGGCCATCATTTGAGTATGTTAATGTTTTTTTCATGTTCAGGGATTTCTCAAGATTCTGTTATTATACCCTACACCACTATGTGGTCAGGGTATTATAAGTTTGTGCTGATGTTTGTAACACCAAAAAATATTGGTCGTAGACCCACCTTATAGTATACCGATCGGTTCAGAATTTTTTTTATTTCGATTTAACGATGTCCGTCTGTCCGTCCGTCCGTCCGTCCGTCTGTCTGTCTGTCCATGCAATCTTGTACGCACTCTACAGGTCGCACCTATTAAGATATTTCGATGAAATTTGGTACATAGACCTATGTTGGCCCAAGGACGAACAAGTTTGATTTTTTTGAACATCGGTCCATGTTTAGACCTAGTGCCCATATAAGGGTCCTACCAAAATTATACTGTTTATACGCTGCAGGTCGTAAATATTAAGATATTTTGATAAAATTTGGTATACAGACCTACATTGGCCCAGTAACGCAGCCTATTGATTTTGGTGAACATCGGTCCATGTTTAGACCTAGTGCCCATATAAGGGTCCTACTAAAATTATATGGTTTATACGCTGCAGGTCGCAAATATTAAGATATTTTGATAAAATTTGGTACACAGACCTACGTTGGCCCAAGGACAAAGCCTATTGATTTTGGTGAACATCGGTCCATGTTTAGACCTAGTGCCCATATAAGGGTCCTACCAAAATTATATTGTTTATACGCTGCAGGTCGCAAATATTAAGATATTTTGATGAAATTTGGTACACCGACTTATGGCAGCCGAAGGACGAAGCCTATTGATTTTGGTGAACATCGGTCTATGTTTAGACCTAGTGCCCATATAAGGGTCCCCCCAAAATTATATTGTTTATACGATGCACGTCGTAAATATTAAGATATTTTGACGAAATTTGGTACACAGACCTATTTTGGCCCACGGACGAAGCCTATTGATTTTGATGAACATCGGTCCATGTTTAGACCTAGTGCCCATATAAGGGTCCTACCAAAATTATACTGTTTATACGCTGCAGGTCGCAAATATTAAGATATTTTGATGAAATTTGGTACACAGACCTATATTGGCCCAATAACGCAGCCTATTGATTTTGGTGACATTAGTTGGCTTTTACCCAGACTGGTGTAGGGTATTCTATAGTCGGCATGCCCGACTTTAACCTTTTTACTCGTTTTATTTTGTGATGTTCAATTCCACGAAATCTTGCCAAAATTACTGAAAATATAGAAATCGAAAAAGCTATGATTTTATGTTTATTAGACCCTTGGATATCAAAAGAGATCACCATGTGCGAAATCTGCTCATCAATATAGCCGTGATATTTTGCACCGAAGTTAAATATTTTTAATCTGCCATCACTGTCACGAAGAAAAGAAGTTTTGGTGCATCTCCTAAACAAATGAAGCTAGAGAGAACAGTGAGGAAAAAGTGCCGATTTTTGCCGACGGAGGAAGAAGTAAAAGTCGATTGCTGTTTTAATAAGTCGACTGTGATGGACTCAAATATGGCCACCTTAATTCTCTAAACCCATGGGAAGTATTTAAAAATCGCTCATTTTCGGGGAAATTACCTTCGATTTTTCATACGGTAACTTATTTTTAAACAGCTGCGTTTTTCAAACCGCTTTGTATATTTTCAAAATTCCTTCTAAATAAGTTTTGAACAAATTAAGAATTTTAAATTATATCTCCATTTAAAGCTGATTTAAAGCTGACTATAAAAATGCACCTGCAATATATGAAAATGGGTCAAAGATTTTCGAAAACTCTAAAAAATATTAGTTTTGATTCTCATATGTCGTTAGTTGCTTAAGATAATATTACAGAACTGTTTTATTTTTATTAATGTATAGGTGATATAAAAAACGCCATTTAACCTTTTTCAGCATAGCATTAATTTTTATATTTTTTTTAGAACTGGGGAAGTATATCAAAAAACGCTGCTGTAAGCATTTTTAATTGAGTTTGTATCTTTAACCCCCAGTATATAAAACTAAAGTTTACCTAAAATATAACTAAACTTTTGTATAATTAACAGTTTTATTATTTATCTTACTAATATTTAGCAATATTTATCTGCTAATTTTAGCAGTTTTTCTACAAAGTAATTTTTAACTAATTTTTAGTAGTTTTAACTAAAATCTTTGTAGACTTTTTGCTATTAGTTTACTAATATTTAATAAGCAGATTCTGCTGATATTAGTAGTTTTTTTCTGCAAGGCCTTAATTAAATAACAAATTTTTAGTAACTTTTTCTACAATTTGTGCAGGTTTATTTCTATTGTAGAAAAAGTCGTCAGCTTTGGAAAGATTTAAGAATGTAAATGCCCAATGTTGTTGATCTCATGTATCCTTTTCCCCTAACATTCGGATTGACCCTCGTATATATTTAATTTGCATATCCTTTTCTTACAACAAAACCCCACAATACTCGTAGGTTTGTTTTTTTTTTAACAATTTTTGTAATTAACTTTTTCCAATTTTCACACTCTTTCACTATAAGATGAAAATGAAAAACAAAGTTTTCATTCGGTAAGCATAAATTGTTTTTCCATGGTATTATTTAAACAAACAAGCACCAAACAAAGTTTTCTTTAACTCTTTTGTTTTTGTTTTCATTTTTATTTTTTCATTATTCCTTTGTCGTTTTCTTTTTTGGGGTTGTAAAAGTGTGTATGTCCCAAATTTGCATTCTAAAGACCACTTTGGAGTGAAATTGAAAACATTAAATCAGTGAGATGAGATGGGAATGAATGAATGTCGGTCGTATACTTTTACAACAACTCTTCTGCCACCAGTAAACAGCAATAATATTCCCAACATCATCACTATGACTATAATGAAAAACATCAACAACAACAATGAAACCGAATAAGAAAAAAAAATTAATTAAAAAGTTCATTTGAATAAATAAAAATACTGTAAAGTATCCTTAACTTTTGACTGTATGTCTGTCAACCTCAGGCTCTCATACCACTAGCTTCTCAGTGGTAGGTTGGTTCGAGAGTTTACCCTACTAAGTAACAGAGCCATTTTTATAGAATCCACAAGATAAAGGAGTTCTATATTTACTTAAGACAAGTGCCAACTTAATTTTGAAAACATTTTGCATAAGTACCCCGAATGATGGTGTGTCAAGTGACACTACTATACATTTTATCCCGAAAAGAAAACAAATAAAAAACAACAACACCAGCAACAAAACATTTCCTTTTTAACCGATTAAATTATTGTTCTTGTTGTTGTTTTTAAGGATGTGGATGATAATAATGATTACGCCGTTTCATTTGAGTGCAAATGGCAGGTTTAGTTAAATGGACGAAAGGTCATCTATAAAAGGGTTTGATTTTATTTTATAATTTTATTTTGTTTGTTTACCTTGATATTAGACCCGAACATGTCACTTTATGCAAATCATCTGCAACACAACTTACAAATGATTTGAATAAACATTTATTTCATCTACATATTTTACATTATAAAATGAGTTTTCAATCTGTTAAAAAGAAAGGTATAATATTGCTGCGAATCGTTCAAGCGGAGTACGGAAATGTATGCAGACTAGTGCTGGTAAATTCGGTTACTTTTCATATACATATACGGTCGCAAATTTTAATAAGCTGGGTAGCCTTCTAGTAAAGCTAATTCGAGTACGCTGAGATCATAGTGCTCCCGTGTAAAAAAGATCAGATCTGGCCAGATCTCAGTCGATCTTACCAGATCTAATTAGATGTGATCAGATCTAGGTATATCTGGGGAAATTGACCAGATCACTCTAGATTTGAACAGATTTGGTACCAGATATGATCAGATCTTGCCATAAGGTATTATCACATATGCCATATCCGATCATATTTGATGAGATCTGGTACAGGACCTAATTAGATTCAATCATATCTATTTAGATCCAAAAAGATCTGATCAGATCTAAACATTTTTACACGGGCTAGCCGTTTTTCGAAATTAGCGCTCGTATTCGCGATTTAACATTTTCATGCTAAAGTACCTACCCTAAAACGATATTTTTATACTTTTCGGATAATTTTTTAATTTAAATCAGTCCAACAAATGCTGAATTTTAATCTTCTAAGCTCTATTGAATATTAATTACACGAAAAGTATTTCTTTTTTCAAAAAAATTAGTTTTAAACAAACATTTAATTTAATCAGTTAAATATTTGACTATTAAACAATTAATCGTACACAATTTTTAGTATTTAATATTAATATTTAGCGTGTTTTTTAATCACCGGGATTTAGAGTTCTTCATAAAAAAAGTGGATTTATTAAATCCAAAAAAAAAACTGGATTTAATAAATTCATAATAAAAGCACAAATATATGAAACAGCCTATTAATTTAATGTCAGAAAAAAATACGAATGGAAATTAAAAGAAAAACAAAAAAATTGAAAAACTAACAAATAAAAGGTTTTTATTAAATTTTTTTTTATGAAATATGTTTAGAAAAAAAAAACTACACCTCACCAAATACATAGTTTTCATCTTGGACATGGAGAAATAGCTGAAATAGAAATGGCAATTTTTCACTCTACAGTATAATTAAATCCAATTAGTGAATATTAAATATTGCAATGGAATTTTTCAATTGTGTAAAAATAGAAATTGAAGTGATAAAACTGACAAGGCAGACTATCTATCGCTGTTTTATATAAAATATAATTAAAAATTAAAAGTTAAAGTAAAATCCTTCATCATCGAATTCGGTATTAAAAATTAGGGTGAAAGAAGTGTCGGACAGAAAATTCTTTTTAAAATAAGGAGAATCTAACCCCATCTGTTGAGCACTTTTAGAAATACTTTTTGGATTTATTAAATCCAAGTGATTAGAAAAAACGACTATTATTTGAGTGCTAGGTGCAAAATCAATTAAAATATCATTGATATGATCATTTTCGTAATTGAAACCAGTACCCCGTTTCTGTATCTAATGCGAGAAGTTTTCGCATCGAGAAATGCATGGTCACCCTGCATTATACAGGCTGATTAAAGACGTCATAAAATGGACTGCAGTTTTTGTTGTAATTCGTTCAGATAACTTTAACTTTAAGAACTGTTGACACATGTTGTTTTGTAAAACACTTAATTTAATTAGAAATAACTTACTATGCAACGTATTACTAGCTGATTTGGTTTCATATATATTTTATTGTCTGCGACTCACCCTCTATAAAGCAGAGCAGGGTTGCATTTCACATGTTTTTTCCGCAAACTTTTTCAATGCGAGATATACAGAAACGGGGTGCAGATAGATAGAAAATAAGAATTTCATTTGTGTATTAGAGTTGTAAAAGTATTGAGTATTCCGGTACTGAGTACTCAATACTGCCTATTTTTTTGAGTACTCAATACTAAAACGGTACTACTCAATACTTTTAAAGATGCAATTTTCCGTATAAATGTGTATTTTTCGTATGAAAATACAACTCTTAAAATAGTGCTCTAAAAATACAACTCTGAAAATACAACTATATTTGTGAAGCAAAGAAATTTGTAACGGATTTTTAGGAAAAATTATTTAATTAATTTATATAAAATGTTTTAAATAAATTAAAATGTAAGTAACAACAATTATTTAACACGTATATGTGAATTGTTATTATTTTTCGTAATAAATACGAATTCATAACATTTTTATTTTAAATTCAAAAAAATCGTTAAAAGTATTGAGTAGTATCGAGTACTCAATTAAAAAGTATTGAGTAGTATTGAGTTCTCAAAAAGTATCGAAATTTCACAACTCTATTGTGTAAGAAAAAATTTTTTAAAGAGTACTTTTTCGACCCTCAGAGAAACAAAAAAAATTCTAGCTCTTTTTAATAAATAAATAACAAAAGTTTCGAGTTTCGAAGAATGAATTCTGTTTTGAATGAAGTCCTTAAAAAAATACCACACGATTTTCTTCTAATTCGATTGAATTCATTTTTAACCAAGTCCAGAGACTTCATTCTTTGGAATTCATTCAATTGAATACACTTTTAAGGAATTCAATTTATCTCATTCGATTTTGTCAATCATTGAATTCAATCGCGAGGAATTCAATTGATTTCTTACTCGTTAGATAGGCAGTTTTTTTTTTAAATTTTTAAAGAGAAGCAACACTCAGGAAATTCTTCCTATTAATTAACGTGTTGCTTCTTTTGGAAAGGGGATAGAGAAGAAGTGAAAGGTAGTGAAAGATGAAGGGCTTCAAATATGGCAACACTGTAATTGCGCGAGATGTTGAATTTTTTTAGAACAGTTGTTTCGCACCATCTGACGGTGAGTTGGCCAACTTTGTTGAAGCTTTTTAATTCATAGCCCTGTTATATTATTTTACTTCGGTGGGGTTAAGTGCTATGGGAACACCGAAGGAGGACGCTGCGATATGTATGAGGGATAGAAAAAAATCATACATATTACTATTTTTCATAAATTGATGTGGCCTTGGTTGGGGCTCGAATCCGCAACCTCACGTGTAACAGTCCAACGCGCTAACCATTACACCACAGCGCCCACAGGGAATTCAATCGATCATTCGATTTTTATCATTTGATTGAGCAATTTGGGAATGATATATGATGTTCTTCATCCGATTCAAAAAAAATTTTTTTAATTAATTATTACCCATCAAAACCTTCTGTTATCAGGTAAAGCGAAATTGGAATAAGAAACCAAAAATTGTTAGTACTTACTCTTTGGTCAAATAACACATTATTTTAACATGAGGGAGGGTGTCATTGAAGTTTGAAAGTGTTTGCGCCTAAAGATTACTGGTATAGACTCAAATAAGTCATTACGAAGAAAGTACTGAAATAAGTTGTTACTTGTAATATGTAATATAAGAAATTCACTAGTTAGCAATAGCGCCGTACACCCTCCAACATGAAGTATTTTTTCAAGGCAATTTGAAAAAAAAATTTTTTTTTGCCGAACGTAAGGGCGCCATTTTGCATTTTTCGTTATATCTTTGGCATTTACAGTCGGATCTTAAAGTATGATATATCAATGATTTTCTCTCGAGGAGACCAGTGTTTTTCTCTAAGGGCCATTGATCTCGAGTATCCCGTTCTTGTAGTTACCCACCAGATCTCAGTTGCTACAACCCTAATGTACGACCCTGATGCCAGAAAATTAAAGCTCGCAAAAAATCATTCAACTTTTGCTAAAGAAGTTTTTCGATAAACCCAGTAGAAATTTTTTTTATTTTTTTGGTTGCCGAACGTAGGGGTCTCCTTTTTAAATTTTTTCATTGGATTTTACCTTTATAGCAAAACACTGGTCTCCTCGATCTTAATTGTCCAATAGAAAACATTTCAGCTTAATTCGGTTTGTGCCTTTCCGCGATTCAGTCAGTATTAAATTCGGTTTAAACAACAAATCTGTTTACTGTTTGTGTGCAAAATTTTCCAATTCCTCAAGATACATGATATTGCAAGACAATACTTTTTTCGCAACATTTCAGTAAATGAAATATTTAATTAAATGATGTATAAAGTATAAGATAATAGCATAATTACCGTTATATAGTATCTTTAACAAAATCAGCCTGCACAAACTATATAAATATGCCATGAAAATAGTTTCTGTAACATTTAAAAGCGGCTTGTATTAATATTTTCCACAGTAAAAACACTCTTAAAAATTAAGATGCCTATAATCACTTTAATATGTTGTCAGTTTTGTGGGTGTAACCGCAAACATTACAACCACAACAGCAACGATAACAGCAATACAATACACATAATCATTAACGTCCTCATCATGATTGCAATAGTGGCGGCTTAATATAAAACAAGCATATGCATGCAATAGTACGTGCATCATGTGTGTTGCCAGACTTTCGTAATATGAATTTTCTTATTGCCTAACTACCCCCCAATATTGTATCCACTCAAATATTTATTCAACATACTGGTTTTCATTAGGGAAGCATTTTCTTCTGATTATATATGGAAAATTGATCCAAAAATTAATAAAAAAGTTAAAGTCGGGCACTTCGACTGTATAATACCCAACATGAGTCTGGTTAAAAGCCAACTACTGTTTGGATCCGAAATTTGATTGATGAAAACAAAATAGACTTGTGTCAAAATTTTCTATAAAATGATAAAAGAAGAGAAATCGGACACAAAACCCATATGGGCGATAGGTACAAATATGGACTGATCCTATCTAGAATCAATAAGTCAGCGAACCAAATTTCAATGAAATATCTTCGTATTTGCGACCTGCATCGTGTATACTGCACACAAGACAATTTTGGGGAGGACCTTTATATGGGTACTAGGTCTAACAAAGACCGATTTTAACCAAAGACTTTCTGGCCGCGAGGTGGCTCGGCGGGTGCAATGTTCGGAAACTTTTGTATGCAGAGTTGGGCTTAAAACATTTGAAGTTCAGAAAGTCCCAGACAGAAATGCTAACACGAACGTCGATGCCAAAACACCAGCAAAGCTTCTCTGTTATATTTTTTTTTATTGGCGCACTCTTTATATAATATCTGGATGGAGAGCACACTTTTCCGAGCTTCTTAATGATGCATATGGAAGTGATACAAAAGAAACTTTCTAACTAAAGGAAGGTTTCCTTTGGGCTGTGCATTAGAGATACTACTCACCTTATATAGACAGAAAAAAAAGTAAAAAAGTGCCCTCCTCAAAATAAACCTTGGTTTGTTTTATGATGATTCCCAAAATATTTCGGGTCTAGCAAAAAGAGCTCACGAGCTGGACCATTTTTCAAAAAGGTGCTTTTTTAGTTTTTGTAAGAAATTTGCATCTTAGCTGAAGAAAACATAGTACTTAATATGGGTATCATATGAAAGGTTTTTTAGAGGCGCGTCCAGCGGTATATATAACATGTTCAAGCATATCCTGACATGTCCTTTTTTCAAGGATAGTCTATAAAAAAACAAGTTTTTGCCTCTTTTGTACAGAGATATTTGTGATTGAAATGTCAAGTCAATTTTTCACCTTCTTCGGGTTTCCATCCTACCCTTCCATTGAAATCACCGAGGATTACTACATTTGTTGTTAATGAGTCTATAGTCTGCTAATGTGATTAAAAAAATTAATCCTTTACTTCGGAATTTTCGTTTTCGTAAAGTACATAAATCAATATAAGTGTTTTGACTTCAAACAGATGATTCTCTCGTTTTCTAATTTCCGTTCGCAGACATTATCAACCATGTTCTTGTGTACTAGAAAGGAAAATCCTGCCTTTAGTCTTTCGGTGATTGGTACACCAGAGTACATTAAGAGAAATCCTTTCTCTTAGTGTACTCTTTCACAGCCCTGACCTCTTTTCTTGGTTTCAGTGATTAGCAAATATTTTGCTTTATTAAATCTCGAACCATGCAGTTTTAATATTTCTGAAATTAATAACAAGACGAATTCGGCAGTTCTCGGTTATTTTCGGTATACTGCTCGAAACTACTACAGGGATGGGAACAGGAATCTGGTCCGCTTATCAGGTATATTTCGGCACAGGGCTAAGTATAGAAAAACTGACTTTGAGCTCGCGTTGATCTGCCCAACTTTTCCACTTTAGGTAATAATTTTTATTAACTTAGTAAGAATTATTAGCTAATGAGGTACGCCAAACAAGATTTGTAAATAGATTATTGGGTACAGTCACTAGTAGTTGTATTGTGTATGTAAATAGGTAGGTTACAAGGGATGTTCCAGAAGTACCCGACCTGACGCTAAGATGGCGGTGTAGTTTGAAAAATAATTACTTACTTTGTGAAGGCGCCACGTTGTTTTGTATTTTTTGTGGAGAAAGCGTTGTTTCATCAAGACAATGCAACCAGTTCACACATCCACTATTCTGATGGACAAATTCAATAAATTAAAGTTCGAGTTACTTCGTCGCACACCTTATTCGCCATATTTAGCTTGTTCGGATTATTTTTTGAAAAATATTTCCTCTGTAAAAGATTTGCCAATAATGAAGAGGTGGAGTCTGCGGTTGATGGATATTTTGAGGTTCTAGACGGTTCATACTAAAGGGTAGTCCAAACAAAATGCACTTTAATGTTAATTGTAAATAAAGCTAAAAGTTTCCAGAGAATTATGTCAATATTTTTTATTATGATAGAAGAAGCTGCGGCAATTATGTGTGAAACAAAATATCGGCCAAATGCTCGCCACGTCTTTGGTGGCATAGCTCTATCCGATAGTACATACTTTCAAGTACTCTGAGACATAATTGAGGTTCAATGTCGTTAATGTGCCGAATTATCTCATCCTTTAGCTCTTGAACTGTTCTTGGCTTATTGACGTACACTTTTTCTTTTAATTATCTCCAAAGAAAGAAGTCCAACGGTGTCAAATCACATGATCGTGGCGGCCAATTAACATAATAATGACGTGAGATAACATGGCCATTGAATTTCTCGCGCAAAAGTTTCAATGTTTCGTTGGCTGTGTGGCAAGTGGCACCATCCAGTTGGAAGCACATATCGTCCAGGTCCATATTCTCAATTTCTGGCCACAAGAAGTCCGTTATCATCTCGCGATAGCGAACACCGACGATGAGTCGAGGTTGCCGGCTCTTCTGCCACAATATCGCATATTCACAATGCTTGAGTACTTTACTCTGCAGAATGGGGTGTACTAAAATAGAGATAGCATGATACAAAAAATATGTAAGTGTGAAGAAGAAAGGAACAAAATCCACTCTGCAGTTTGGACTACTCCAGCATTGTGAATCCGGCTTAATGTCAAAATACCGACCAGTACACTTTCTGGCCAACGATTGCAGTAATCCGTGTATTTATTTCTTTGACCGTACCTCAAAATAAAAGTTCGCCGTACTAAAAGTGTAATATATCGTCTTTTTTGCCTCGAGGAGACCAATTTCTACTGGGTTTATCGAAAAACTTCCTTAGCAAAAGTTTAATGATTTTTTGCGAGCTTTAATTTTCTGACATTAGGGTAGTACATTAGGGTGGTAGCAACTGAGATCTGGTGGGTAACTACTAGAATGGCATACTTGAGGTCAATGGCCCTTAGAGCAAACCACTGGTCTCCTCGAGATAAAATATTGATGTGTCATACTTTAAGATCCGAATGTAAATGCCAAAGATATAATGAAAAATGTAAAATTTCGACCCCTACGTTCGGCAAAAAAATATTTTGTTTTGTCACCTCCTTGCAAAAATACTTCACATTGGAGAGTGTACGGCGCACTTTTTTTTGCCTGTAAGCTGGTACGCTCTAATGACCATGCTTGTGCCTATTGTATGTTATCAGCAAAAAAACTTTAGTATGAGTTAAAATTTAGAGTAAGCGCCATTATTGGTTTTTGCTGTACTAATATTCGGTTATTTTCTTCAAAAAAACTTAACATCGAGAAATATATGTCAACCTAATAATCACTTTAGTATATGTAGTCTTATGAACATCTATCACTTCATGGCTCATAAGTGTCGCATACCGTTAAATGTAATTATCGTAGAAAACCTGCCGCAAGACAATAAATGCAATCCAAGACACACAGGCTTTTATGTGCCGTGTACGAACATCGTTTGTACAGTGTACAAACATACATTCATGAACATTTCGGTTGTTATTGAAAGGAGCAGAACGTGTTCCTTAATGTTGTTTTGGTTTAACTTTCTGCCTACCGAATGAATGAAATGCCTTCTTTAAACATCAATTTCAAAATCTATTGTGGTGCTCTGTATCTGTTTTCAACTGCTTGTGCATCAGCAGCATCGTCATCATCATATTGTAGTTTTTATATGAGTGTGTTGTACTACAAACTACATAAAATTGTGTGTACGTAAAGTACTTAAACATTTAAAGACTGTTGCAGTTAACAAGAGGCGTTATAGTCAACTAGTATGTCGCCCACGTTTTGGCTATTTAATGTTATTGATGTATTCGCTGCCATCTAGGCTGCCAGGCAACTATATCGGAAGATTGGTTGGTTGGTCGGTTTGGCTTGTTGGTTGCCTGCTTCATTGGATGTTAAGCAAAAGTTAAAGAAGTAAAAACTTTCCAATTACTTTGGAGCCTCTTGAAAATTTGTTGAGTTTCTTTTTGGGTATAAGCATAATTTCATTTAAATTGGGCCATTTGAGACTCTAGGCATAAAATGGAAAAAGCTTTTAAGTTTTCCAATAAAGTGCGTTATGTGTTAATGTTATGGTAAGTGGTTGCTGTGTATGTTCCGTTCGGAAAGGAAGTAAATGTGAAATAAGCTGCAAATGAAAATAATAAATGTGCATGTAGGACATGATTTTCTTTTTAAGGCCATTTAATGGATCCTTAAAATTAAATATTTTGTACATGCGTATGCTAAATGTCATTTACATGTTGTTTAAATTGTTGCCGATTTACATACGGGCTGTCGAAATTCATTTCGTTGCAAGTAATTTATTAAAAATTTGTTTTTTTTTCAATTTTTAATACTGATTTTATATAACATCCTGCAGCCAATTGGCTAATAGTTATATTGACCAATTTACTACAACTGCTAGAATAGAATAGGTAAAATTTAAACAATTATTTTAATCACCACGACGTAGTGGCAATAAATTCGTTAATGTTTTAATAATTGGCAGAAGTTTGAACACATACTGAAGAAAAATATTTATTTAAGTAAAATACGGAAGTTTAATGACGGGAACGTCGACAATTGATAATTCAAATTACTCAGGTTTAGCTTTGTTCGAGTAATCTAATAACTCGATTTTGAGGTTTTTGCCTTAGGTTAGATTCCAGAGGCAGCTGACAATAAGGCCAGGTTACGTGGCCCCTGCCAAATCGTGTTCCCGTTGTGATTCCTGTTTGCCGTTAGGCGGCCACATCAGACTCCAAACAATTTGGACCCCCTGATAAATTGAACATCCTGAGGTGTACACCGATAATTCTCTCCAGAGTCTTTAATATAAAAGAAGATAGACTCATTGGTCTATAATCCTTCGGCTTCGTATAGGACGTCTTCCTCCCCCCCCGCCACTAGTTCAAAAGTCGTAAGTAAAATCAACATAAAAATGTTATTTTTTGATGAAATGAATTGTTAAAACAATATCTTTTTTATTCAAATTGATGTGTGTTTTTTTGAAATAAACTATTTCGTTTGTACATTAGGGTTATGATTTTTTTACTTTTTTTGCGAATATCAAATTATACATGCCCTAGCCAAAAAGGCCGTAAAAAAATATTAAGAAGCGCAATCTTACTTTTTCGCTGCTGTCAAAAAAGTTCCCGCACCAAAAGGGTTGAAAATTGGTCTATATTTTTTTAATTTAATTAAAATATTTCTCCGAAGTTTTAAACAAATGAGACTCAAACGATGCGTATTAAAAGCTATTTACGGTAAAAATTACGAAACCTTTTTGGAGGGACTTTTGGATACATTTTTTGTCGTTTACAATAATTCTTGTAATATCCCCGAGCACAACATTATTTTTAGAAATTACACGATTTTTTTTTGTCAAAATGACCCTCAAAATGAGTAATTTTTTGAGGTTTACAATAATTTTTTATTGTCTTTTTTTAATGTTTGTTGGTATCACACAACTTAATTATAATGTCAGACAAAAAAAGTAATAAAGCTGTGCAGAAAAATTGCAAAATCTGGGGAAAAAATTTTACTAGTTTTGAAAACAGGAAATCAACATTGAGAGCCATACCAAATACAAGAGATTCGTTATGTAAATTAAACAAAATCCCTGCGCAAGAAGTTATTATTGGCAGATTTATTAGATTAGCAGTATCAGACAAGACGAAAAATGGAAGATATAAAACCATTTCAAAAGAATTATTCGATTTGTGGAATAAGCTCAAAATTCCAAAAATAGCGATAACATCTATAGAACGGAAAGTAAAACAGTTAATCCAAACTTATCAAAAGTTTTTAAAAAGACCTAAGGCTTACAGTTTCAACAGAAGTTTTGATATAACCAATAAAAATTTAGAATGGCAGTCCGAAACAAGTAGCGATGAAGATATAATGCATGACTTTGATTTAGTTCCGATTACGATCAAGATGATATCTTTCAAATAGACGATATATTCGAAGATGAAGATGAAAAGTTTTTGACAGACGTAAAAGCTCTGGAAGACAAAGATTATAAATCTCCTGATATGCTGAAAGTTTCTGTAAAGGCAGCTGCATCATTGGTTACAAATTTAATTGTAAGCACTACAAAAGCATCTAAAATCTGTAAAGAATTGGCTAAGTCAGGTGTTAACATTTCAACGCCATCACAAACAGGTATATACAGAGCCGTAATAAAATCTGCTGAAGAAATAGAAGTCGTATACAAAAAAACATTGAAAAATGAAAACTAGTGCCTTCATTTGGATGGAAAGAAAATTGATGGTAAAGAAATACAGGTAATCGTATTGAAAAATGAAACAAAGGAAGTTAAGATATGTGTTCTTGTTCTTGAAAGCTTTAAATATATTTAATGGTATAAAGGAAACTTTAGACAAATATGATTTGTGGAAATCAATTAAAATGATAATTTCCGACACAACTAACGTTAACACAGGCAAAACAAATGGAGTTGTTGCTTTGCTAAGGAACCATTACAAGGCAATGTCACTTGTTGCTCCACAGTATATTGGTTGCCAGCATCACGTTTTAGACTTGTTTTTAAGACATGTTATGGACGAGTTGTTGGATGGAAAATCATCATCGCCAAATATATGTTATAGTTTTGTGTCAGAACTAATAATTAATTATGAACAACTAAAAATCAACTATAAACAAAATGAAGAAACCATTAAAGCTGTAAATATTAAATGGAGAGATGATATGCAGTTCCTATATGAACTTGGAAAAGCTTTTAGATACTACGAAAAATATGAAAAATTTCCGTTCATAAATTTCAAAACTATACCCCCAATAAGCAACGCTCGGTGGAATTCTAGAGCAATTCTGGCAATATTAGCATTTATACTAATTCCAAAATACCGAGCAGAAATATATAAAGTATGTCAATTTATATGTGGTGCATGGTACGACGTATGGTTTTCGGACCACCGTTTCCGCGAAGACAATTTTGAATTATTAAATTTATCTTTGTCGCAATTTAAAAAAGCTAAAGAGTGTTTTCTAAGGCATTGGGTTGCAGAGGAATCGAAAATAACAAATCAGCAGCGCAGTAACATTTGCGCAGAGCGTTCCATAAAAGTAGTTCAGGACATTTATCCTCTCTGCAAAAATACTCGCACTTTAAATCTTAAATTTATATCATACAATAATCAAATAAATCAATAAGTTTAAAATTTGTAGTGCGATTATTTTTGCAGAATAATAATAATATGTAATAATAATATACATTGTATATAAAAATTTAATAAAAAAAAATTAAAAAAATACCTGTGAATTTTTCGAAATTGCATTTGGTGCGGAAGGTTTTTTTTGCCAAAATGACCCGCAAACACGATTTTTATTATTAATTTATTATTGCCTATCACGTGGTGATAGGTAAAATTTTTGTTAAAAATGAGGACTAACCCTATTGTACATGTACATTAGACCGTACTAACTTACAGGCAAAAAAAGTGCGCTACACCCTCCAATATGAAGTATTTTTGCAAGGCACTTTCAAAAATAAAATTTTTTGCCGACCGTTGGGGTCGCCATTTTACATTTTTTGTTATATCTTTGGCATTTACAGCCAGATCTTAAAGTATGATACGTCGATGTTTTTCTCTCGAGGAGACCAGTGTTTTGCTCTAAGGGCCATTGACCTCAAGAATCCCGTTCTAGTAGTTACCCACCATATCTCAGTTGCTACCACCCTAATGTCAGAAAATTAAAGCGCAAAAATTCATTAAACTTTTCCCTTTCTCTTTAAAAATGTTGTTTTATTTTTTTTTCTATTTTAAAGTTTTGTTTATTAATAAAAAACAATTTCAATTTGTTTTGTGCTCAAAATTCAATTCGGATGCTACAACCGAATTGTGGGGTTGCAACAACCCAATTAAAAATAAATTCGGTTGCAACAACCTCGCTAATAAAACATTCGGTTGTGACAACCGAATTCGGTCACAACAACCAAATTTTTACAAATTCGGTTGCTCCAACCCCCTTCATTCGGTTGATACAACATAATTCGGCTGTTGTAACCGAATTTCAGTTGTGACAACCGAATTCAGTTGCGACAACCTCATTTCGGTTAGAACAACCTCTTTTCAGTTGAGACAACCTCATTTCTATTGCAACAACCGAATTCCAACCGATTTTTTCTGAGGGTGTGCATATAAGAAGCCTTAAGGAGCGCTTACAACGATGGAGTACTCCAATCTGAAGCAAATTTGGTTCTTTTCTCTTTCACACTAATAGATTTTTGTATTTTGCTATCTTTTTTATTCCACTCCAGAGTCAAACTTTTTTGACTCTAGAGTACAGATTTGTTCCACTCTAGAGTTCACATGAATCTGTCAACTATTTAACATGACAAATACACCATAAAAACACATCAGTAATTTGTGCACATCTCTAAAAAAAACAACAAAAAATAGCTTAAAACGTACCCATACAATCGTAAAGCACTAAAATACACAAAATAGAAGGTAAAGTTGAGTTTAGGTGCAGAGCTCCGTTCGCCTACAGATTTTTGCCACAGTTAAAATTTTTTATTTGAATTTCAAAACAATTTTTTTTTTCTGTCGGACCTATCTCGGGCGTTATTTCGATACAAAGTTCAAAGTTGGACTTGCGTATAACTCCATGAATTATGGTCGGATTTGGATAGTATGTACACCATTGGAAAGGTATTTAAAATATCGGCTAAAATGCAGTTTATGGGGTTTCGTCAAAAAAAAAAAATATGACGCCCTCTGGAATTAAAGAAAAAAAACCGAAATTAATTTTAGGAGGGATTCGGCACTGGGAGGCCCGTGGTTGGCAAAAACGTGGGGACATAGTAACATGTAAGTGTGGGTACTCAAATTAAAAGAAATTGTCTCACGATTCCAAAAATGTTATTTTTTTCATATCCATAAAACGTAGCCCTAATTAGATCCATTTTAGCCCCTTAAGAGGGGAGGGGTCCAAAATTATGAGATTTGTTATACCGCAAAATCGTACTCAAATGTTCGGAAATTTTCGCATGACTTCAAAAATTCCAAAATTAAAGAAAAAACACATTTTTAAGAGGCAGGCCCATTTAAAAAAATCAAACTTTTTCGGAAAAATCGCCCGGTTTTTCCAACAAGATTTTCACCTGCAGCGCTAATTTGACTATCGAAATTTCATTTCCCATCAAACTTTAATTTTCATAACCCAAAAAATTTACGTACACCTAAAAGCTAAGGTCGAATATTTACGCTAAACCGCTAAAACCAAACATAATTCAATTGTGAATAATTCGTCAAGCGAACAAAACATATCAACTAAAATAATGTGCTTTTTCACTTTTTTTTTTTTTTAATTTTTGGAAGATCTAAAATTTAAAAAAATGGCTCTAATTCGATTCACGTTCGACGGGTTAGAAAAAAACTCATTTTTGAAATCGTGAGAAAATTTCCGTTCATTTGAGTACACATACTTACATGTTACTATGTCCCCACGTTTTTGCCAACCACGGGCCTCCCGGGGCCGAGTCCCTCTTAAAATTAATTTCGGCTTTTTTCTTTTTTAATTCCAGAGGGCGTCATATTTTTTTTTTTTGACGAAACCCCATAAACTGCACTTTAGCCGATATTTTAAATACCTTTCCAATGGTGTACATACTATCCAAATCCGACCATATTTCACGGAGTTATAAGCAAGTCTTATTTTAAAATTTCACTGCTCGAAAAATTAATTTTTGGAATCGTGAGACAATTTCCTTTAATTTGAGTGCACGGTCCCCCGGGCGCGCCCCTCCCAAAATTAATTTCGGTTTTTTTTATTTTTTAATTCTAGTCATATTTTTTTTTTTGATTTAACCCCATGAACTGGGGTTAAAATTCAAAATTATCAGTTGTATTTCAGAATTTATTGATTGTATATCATAGCTAATAGAGAATAATTTCTATAATACAATTGATAATTTCTGAAATACAATTGATAAATTTCTGAAATACATCTGATAATTTCTTAATTATAATTGACGAATTCTGTAATCCAGTTGAAAAATCTGGAAAACAATTGATCATTTCTAAAATGAAACGTTAATTTGTGAAATACAATTGGAAATGGTGTAGTGAAAAAAGCAAAGTTTTTATTTTAAATATTAAAAATACAAACTGAAGGCTGAGATTATAAAAAACGGTTTAAAGTGATTACCCAGGTAAAAATGGATCCATACAGGTTTAATGTATGTTCGTGCATTATCATAAATTTTCATGCTCTTCCATATATGAATGCATAAATCACTATACATCCATATATGCCCGTTCTTGTGCATTAACGAAATCTGAGATAATATCTGCATGTATGGTCATACACGTTCATCCATCTTCATATATGTTCATACATGTAGATATTACCTCAATTTTCATTAACGCACATGTGTGGACATATGTGGATGCATGTATGGAGATTTATGCATACATGTATAATCCGGATTATGTGAACTTTGGTTATAATAATCCGGATTATGGTTATAATTTTCGTAACCATAATCCATATACCGATGATTACGTACGTCTTCCGCGGGCGTAGTTGCCCCTAGGGCCATACTCATCTCGGTCGTGGTGCCACCCTCTGCCACGGTACCCGCCTCTGCCACGATAGGCCACGCTCTTCCGCATTAAGTATCTTATAAAATTCTAAAAATAAATGTAATAATATTCTTAAAAGTTTAAAAACAAAAAACTTACCTCGGCCTCACGATCCATTTTGTTTAATGCACCAACGCTTAATAAAAAATATTTGAAAATGCTACTTTCAAAAACATTTTTCAAAGGGTTGTTAAAAAAAGTACTTAATAGATTATACACTGAACCAGAGACATAATATAGAGATGCAACATCGATAAATTTGTAAACAAACTGTAGATGTCGCTAGCATGTGGGAAATATTGTCAAAGGAGGATTTTATTTTGGGAAATTTTTTCAAGGGAGGATTTTTTTATGTCAAATGAGGTTTTACAGAGTTGTTAGGTAAGGGAATTTGGTCCCAAATTAGGGATTTCGACTTCGTTTTGGGGACAAATTAAAAAATTTGTAAATTTTAAGATTTAGTTTTAGGCCCAAAATAAGAAGAATTTTCGTATAAATTACACTGTGAGACAAATAGTAGGGGTCAGTGATCGGGAAGGGTTCAAACTACCGGGGAAAGTTATATCGGTAAAAAAGAAGTTATACGTGTCCCGGCGTTTCGCTGGGTCACCCCTAGGAATCGACATATATCGATTTGACCTTTGGTGGTCTTCTTTTGACATAACTCGAGAACCACTAGTCCGATTTTGCTCAAACAATTTAAAAAAAATTAAAAATTACAATTCCTTTAATATGTTCATATAACGTTTTTCTATATACTCAACATGTTTTGCCGGTAAAAATAAATGTATGAAGAAAAAAATATTTTTTGCCTAAAATATTAAAAAAAAGTGATAAACAAAAGGTTATTGATTTTTATGGTAGCGGTAACAAACATTTATTTTTACCGGCAAAACTGTTGAGTATATAGAAAAACGTTATATGAACAGATTAAAGGAATTGTAATTTTTAATTTTTTTAAAATTGTTTGAGCAAAATCGGACTAGTGGTTCTCGAGTTATGTAAAAAAAAAGATATATCTCGATTCCTAGGGGTGATCCAGCGAAACGCCGGGACACGTATAACTTGTTTTTGACCGATATAACATTTCCCGTTGGTTTCATCCCATCCTGATTTTGACTGTCGCATAGTGTTATATGCGTATTATTTCAAATTAAAGTCGATCAAATTAGGTCTGTTAAAGAATTTCAAAATTTCTACAAAATATTTGAATTATTGAAGAAATTTTCTCTTGAATCTACGATGTTTTCTAAAGTGTCAGTAACATTTAAATTTGCACAAGCACTTGCATATTAGTTTTTTCAATTTTATGTTAATGTTCCTGTTGACGTTCGTGCAATTCGTGTTTACAAAATTTTTTGATATTTTTTGTTCCCTACTCAATGTTCCTTAATGTATTCTCCGCTTAACAAACAATTCGTTTCATCAAAAAGTGACATTTTTATGTTGCTTTTACTTACGACTTTTGGTTCAGTGCAGGGGTCTCCCATGGTCATGATGAATGGCAGCACCGGTTTTTAATGCAACAGATGGCATTGACTGCTGTTTTGTGTTTCTGGCAATACTGTTTCATTTTATTTGGGGAGCGGTGTTGCCCAAAAAGTTTTAGCTTATTCCCATTTTAAATGTTTAAATCCCCAATGTTATACCCAATTCATATTAATTTAAACAAAAACTCAAAAAAAAAAAAAAGATTTAAGTTAGCATCGCTCTTAAGTTCAGAAAATTATTAAGAAATGAGTGAGCAAATTAAATAAAATTGAATATCGTACGAAAAAATATTTACGTTTTCACTCGAACCTTAAAGGCCTCAAATATTTGTTAAAATTGTGAAACTAAAAAAATTTTATTATACGAAAGACAAATCACAATTAAGCTGAAATGTCACCGTTTCAAAATAAAAGTCGTATATTAAATTTTCTGGAGAAAAAATTCTACACAATTTTCACACACGAACTTCATTATGGTGAAGTCTTTTTTTCTAAAATTTGTAAATCTAATAAGGTGTAAGTTATAAAACTCGTAAAATTTTTGAACATTAAGTTTGCAAAAGTCGAGTTTACCCGATTCAGAAGGTACATAAGAGGTTATATGAAAACCACTGGTACTTTTTGAGCCTACACAAAATTTATTTTTTCTGAGTCCTTTGCATATAACAATTTTAGTATTTGGAAAATATAAAATTTTTTGATTAATAATTGAGCTTGGTTGCTTTTCGTTATTTCAGGATTTATAAAAATTTGGAGAACATTTCTTCAATAATTCAAATATTTTGTAGAAATTTTGAAATTCTTTAACAGACCTAATTTGATTGACTTTAATTTGAAATAATACACATATAATTTATACGAAAATTCTTCTTATTTTGGGCCTAAAACTAAATCTTAAAATTTACAACTTTTTTAATTTGTCCCCAAAACGAAGTCGAAATCCCTAATTTGGGACCAAATTCCATTACCTAACAACTCTGTAAAACCTCATTTGACAATAAAAAAATCCTCCCTTAAAAAAATTTCCCAAAATAAAACCCTCCTTTGACAAAATTTCGCACATGCTAGCGACATCTACAGTTTGTTTACAAAATTATCGATGTTGCATCTCTATATTATATGTCTCTGGTTCAGTGTATAATCTATCAAGTACTTTTTTTAACAACCCTTTGAAAAATGTTTTTGAAAGTAGCATTTTCAAATATTTTTTATTAAGCGTTGGTGCATTAAACAAAATGGATCGTGAGGCCGAGGTAAGTTTTTTGTTTTGTTTTTAAACTGTTAAGAATACTATTTTATTAAACTTTTAGAATTTTATAAGATACTTAATGTGGAAGAGCAGGGCCTATCGTGGCAGAGGGTGGTACGACGACCGAGATGAGTATGGTCCTGGGGGCAACTACGCCCGCGGAAGACGTAATCATCGGTATATGGATTATGGTTACGAAAATTATAACCATAATCCGGATTACACATAATCCGGATTATGGCTATAATTTTCATAGCCATGCATATTCCTACCAAAATGGCGGACAAGATGGAAATGTAAGTACAAAATCTACATATATGGATCATACAGGTTTAATATATGTTTGTGCATGATGATAAACATGAATATTTTTCCATACATGTATGCATAAATCTCCATACATGCATCCACATGCCTTAACGAAAATTGAGGTAATATCTACATGTACATGCATACATGAAGATGGATGAACGTGTATGACCATACATGCAGATATTGTCTCAGATTTCGTTAATGCACAAGAACGGGCATATATTACCTGGGTAATCACTTTAAACCGTTTTTTTATAATCTCAGCCTTCAGTTTGTATTTTTAATATTTAAAATAAAAAATTTGCTTTTTTCACTATACCATTTCCAATTGTATTTCACAAATTAACGTTTCATTTCAGAAATTATCAATTGTTTTTCAGATTTTTCAACTGGATTACAGAAATCGTCAATTATATTTCTGAAATACAACTGATAATTATTGAAATGAAATTGATAATTTCCGAAATACAATTGATAATTTCTAAAATACAGTTTATGGGGTTAAATCCAAAAAAAAAAATATGACCCACTCTAGAATTAAAAAACCGAAATAAATTTTGGGAGGGGCTCGGCCCCGGGAGGCTCGTGGCGGGCAAAAAAGGGGGAAGATAGTAACATGTAAGCGTGGGTTCTCAAATTAAAGGAAATTGTCTCACGATCAATTATATTTCAGAAATTATCAGATGTATTTCAGAAATTACCAATTGTATTTTAGAAATTATTCTCTATTAGCTATGATATACAATCAATAAATTCTGAAATACATTTGATTATTTCTGAAATACAACTGATAATTTTTGAAATGCAATTGATAATTTCCGAAATACAATTGATAATTTCTAAAATACAGTTTATGGGGTTAAATCAAAAAAAAATATGACCCACTCTAGAATTAATAAATAAAAAAAACCGAAATTAATTTTGGGAGGGGCTCGGCCCCGGGAGGCCCGTGGCGGGCAAAAAACGGGGGAAGATAGTAACATGTAAGTGTGGGAACTCAAATTAAAGGAAATTGTCTTACGATTCCAAAAATTAATTTTTCGAGCAGTGAAAAATTAAAATAAGCGAAAATTGTACTCAAATGAACGGAAATTTTCTCACGATTTCAAAAATTAGTTTTTTTCTAACCCGTCGAACGTGAATCGAATTAGAGCCATTTTTTTAAATTTTAGATCTTCCAAAAATTAAAAAAAAAAGTGAAAAAGCACATTATTTTAGTTGATATGTTTTGTTCGCTTGACGAATTATTGACAATTGAATTATGTTTGGTTTTAGTGGTTTAGAATAAATATTCGACCTTAGCTTTTAGGTGTACGTAAATTTTTTGGGTTATGAAAATGAAAGTTTGATGGGAAATGAAATTTCGATAGTCAAAAGCGCCGATAATCACCTGGGGCGCTAATTTGACTATCGAAATTTCATTTCTCATCAAATACATAACCCAAAAAATTTACGTACACCTAAACCTAAAACCGGGCGATTTTTTCGAAAAAGTTTGATTTTTTTAAATGGGCCTGCCTCTTAAAAATGTGTTTTTTCTTTAATTTTGGAAGTAATTTTCGAAGTCATGCGAATATTTTCGAATATTTGAGTACGATTTTGCGGTATAACAAATCTCATAATTTTGGGCCCCTCTTAATGGACTAAAATGGAACTAATTAGGGCTACGTTTTATGGATATGAAAAAATAACATTTTTGGAATCGTGAGACAATTTCTTTTAATTTGAGTACCCACACTTACATGTTACTATGTCCCCACGTTTTTGCCAACTACGGGCCTCCCGGGGCCGAGTCCCTCCTAAAATTAATTTCGGTTTTTTTCTTTAATTCCAGACGGCGTCATATTTTTTTTTGACGAAACCCCATTAGCCGATATTTTAAATACCTTTCCAATGGTGTACATACTATCCAAATCCGACCATAATTCACGGAGTTATGCGCAAGTCCAACTTTGAACTTTGTACCGAAATAACTCCCGAGATAGGTCCGACCGACAAAAAAAATTGTTTTGAAATTCAAATAAAAAATTTTAACTGTGGCAAAAATCTGTAGGCGAACGGAGCTCTGCACCTAAACTCAACTTTACCTTCTGCATATAACTGACAAATAAGCAAAAAAAGCATGAGGTAAAGTTGATTAGTGTGCCTTCAGAAATAAAGAAGATATGACTATAATAATCTCTTCATGTCTATGCGTGAAGAACTTAAAATTTCATATTTTTTTAATTTTAAATTAAATTTTAAAGAAAGTTGCACAAATTTTCAAACATTTTTGCTTACAAATAAAGCAAGAGTTAGTAAATTCTGTAAATAAAATTACGAAATATATGTGGCAAAAAAAGAAAATAGTTATACTTTTTTATGTAATTTAAATTTATATATATGTATGTATGTAATATGACATAAGACTGAATTTTAATTGTTACGTTTTACTTGTTCTCTTTTTTATTTTTTTATTTAAAAAAATTTTTTTGATATAAAAATTTGACTTTTGTGAACTGTAAGTGAATTGTTAAATTATCCAGTTATTTTTTTTAAAATCCAGCTGAATTTTTTTCATTGTCCAGTAATTTGAATTTTGGTATCTGGCAACCCTATCTCGGAGAGTTATTAAACATTTAAAATATCAAAGAAAAAAAATTTTTGTGTGTAAAATTTTTGCCAAAACTTTACTTTACTTCAAAAAAAAAAAAATAAGACCCCCTCTGGAATTAAAAAAGAAACATCTTTTTCTATATGGGGCCCCTAGGACTTGCTTTGTCAGAAAAACCCGAAACACGCCCAAAATGGCACGTGTGATGACTCAAATTAAAGAAAATTTTCTCACGACTCCAAATATGCATTTTGTTTTAAGATCCGGAAAATAGAATTCGGGCTAGGTGCATTTTTGTCATTTTGGGTTTAAAAAAATACTATTTTGAAAAATGTACGTAAACTTTTTGGTAATAAAAGTGTGGGATTTTTTTTAGGAAAAAGTGAAAATTTTACGAATTTTAGGGGTTTTTTTTGTATATTATGGGACACAGCGTCGCAGGCGAAAAAAGTTTTAAAAAAATCGCGGGATTTTTTCAAAAAGTTTTTAATTTTTTGGTGCATAGCGTCGTACATAAGTTGGTAAAAGTTGGTGTTTTTTTTCGGAAAAAATTAAAATTTAATGAATTTTGAGGGTTTTTTATGTATTGCGGGACAAGCGCCGCAGAAGGAAAATTTTTCATTTCTTGGTACGTTAATTCTTAAGAAAATGTCCGTTTATTTGAGTACTTTATAATTAGTACACTAAGTGGCTATTTGAGACTCCCGGGGGTCTTAAATGGATTTAGTGGGAGCCACACTTTACGGATCATAAAACCAAATGCATTTTTGAAATCGGGAGAAATTTTCCTTTAATTTGAGCCGTCGCTCTTACCATTTTGGGTGTTTCGGTTTTTTGGACCTAGCGGGCCCCTTAACACCATATAGAAAAAAAATTTCTTTTTTAATTCCAGAGGGGTCTTTTTCTTTCTTTTTTTTTTTTTTGAGGGTTTAACGAGTTTCTTTTAAATCCATTTCCCGTTTATAAGCACGAAAAGTCGTGCAAATTTATAAGTGCATATATGTAAGCGATAATTACTGTATTTTATAAATCCACAATTCTTTTATGCTTTATACATATGTGACCTTCTCCGAGAAAAGGGACCTAGTGTGTCAAAAAACGCGAACTTGGGAAAATCGATAAAAATGAGAAAAAACATTTTTATCGTTCATTTATCAGTTTATTTGACTGACTTATTTTTCTTATGGAAGCTTTATTTTGAGATGAGTCCAAAAACTAAGGAAATCGGGGCTGACGAGCTAAAAATTATACTAAAGCTAAGAGATGAAAGAAAATCTTATCGCGAAATAGCTCGGACAACAGGCAGTAGCCACTCCTCAGTGCATTACGTCGTTCAGAACTTCAAATCCACCAATTCTATTTTGTCAAAGCCTCGTTCTGGACGACCGTCTAAACTTACTGAGCATTTGCAGCAAACAATTTTGGGGTCAGTCAAACAGAATCCTAGAATAACCGCTTCCCAATCAGTTTAATATCAAAGAACCTTTCTGCAGATAAATTCATGAATATACAGTCCGTAAAATATTTAAAAATCTGACCATCGTGGCCGTGTAGTACGTAGAAAGCCATTTATCATTTATTTCTGATATAAAAAGAAAAAACTTTACCAAGTAATTAAGAGCATTTCAACTAATAAAGTTTTTCGCATATATGTCAAAAGTAGGAACATTTCACCAAGCTTTTAAATTTTTTCTACTTAAATTTTGAACAATTAATGCGAAAAAACCTTCATTTGTTGGAATGCTCCTAATTACTTGGCAAAAATTTTTTGTGTGTAGGAAATACTTCTCCATTTTTTTTAACTATAGCTGTATATATAGAAGGCTTAAGATGTTTTTATGTGTGTATTTTCTTAATGCTCTTTCATACCATAACATTTTCAAACCCAATAACTTAGAAACTTCATCGCTTGGATTTATAAGCCTTAAATCAGAACTATCTATAGTTTTTAATCTTTATTAAGAGCTAAAAAAATCATCATCTACAACAAGCTTTTGCATTTCAGTTTTACATTTATAGGCGTTTGATTATGTGATAACGCTTTTATATATTGTATAATAGGCCGGGTCGATTTAAAAATCTCCCAAGTGACAAGGAAAATCGTTTTCTAGGGATCAAAATAAGAAACTTTGCCCGAGGAACCATACCTCTAAAACGAATTCTGAATCCCCGACTTTTGATGTCCCAAATTTTGAAAAATCGCACTTTGACCTATTCAGAGTGCCCGAATCGAGTCCAAATGTATGACCGCCTTCCACTAACTTTGGAGGGCCGACCCACCCATGCCAGTGGCACACCCCCTGGGGGTTCCCCATACAAACATTTTTTCATGTAAAGTGCCAAAGATGGTGATTTTTTGAAATGTTTGTAAGGGGAACCCCCAGGGGTTCCAGGGGGTGTGCCACTGGCATGGGTAGGTCGGCCCTCCAAAGAATACGATTTTCCTTGTCACTTTAGCGATTTTTTTGCCTCCCTACAAATCGACCAGCCCTATGTAATGAAATATCTTTAAACTATTTTTTCTACCATTTTTTTTATCTAAAAAATAAAAATATGACCCCCCTCTGGAATTTAAAAAGAAAAAAACCAGGCCCGGAAGGCCTGTGGGGGCAAAAAACGGGGAAGATAGCAACATGTACGTAAGTATGGGTACTCAAATTAAAGGAAATTTTCTCACGATTCCAAAAATGTATTTTTCTTATCCATAAAATGTAGGCCTACCGAAAAGTCGAAAAAAGTGAAAAATTAATATAAGCCAAAATTTTACTGAAATGAACGAACGTTTTTCTCACGATTTCAAAAATGAGGTTTTTTTTTAATCCGTCGAACGTGAATCGAATTTGTAATTTTTTTAAATTTTGGAGCTTCCAAAAAGTAAAAATCGTAATATTTTAGTTGCCGTCGTTGGCAATTAGTTGCTATGTTTTGTTCGCTTGACGAATTGCATAAATATTCGATCTCAACTTTTAGGTGTACGTAAACTTTTTGGGTTAGATGAAAATGAAGTTTGATGGGAAATTATAATTATAGTTAAATTAGCGCCGCAGGTAAAAATTTTGTTGGAGAAATCGCACGAAAGTTTTTAGATATGTTAGTAAAATGGCGCGTGATTTTTTTAAAAAAATTTTTTAATTTTTTTTTTAATGGGCCCCCTCTTAGACTAGACTCAGTTTTTTTTCTTAAATTTAAGAAGTAAATTTAAAAGTCGTGCGAATATTTCCGATCATTTGAGTCCCATTTTATCATAATTTTGGGCCCCCCCCTCTTAAGGGACTAAAATGGCTTTAGTTAGGGCTACGTTTTATGAATAAAAAAATAACATTTTTAGAATCGTGAGACAATTTCCTTGAATTTGAGTGCCCACACTTACATGTTACTATATCCCACGGGCCTCCCGGTTACGAGACCCTCCCAAAATTAATTTAGATTTTTTTTCTTTTTTAATTCCAGAGGGGGAATATTTTTTTTTTTTTTTTTGACGAAACCCCATACACTGCACTTTAGCCCAATTTTCTATATCATGTTCTTCGATTCGTTCCTGTTCATTGATCTGATCCAAACAGTTTTCGTTTTCTTTATCTTCGGAATTAGTTAATCAATAAAAAAAAATCACTATCTTTTTCACAATTTCAAAATTCATTGTCGGACTCATTCAAAATTTTCTGTGAAATTAACTTTGCTGTTAAATATCTTACGTCTCTAACAGTTGGCTGATCGTTGGGACCTAAACCAGCTGTCAACAATGAAAAAAATGTTTGCGTGTTTTCATTTTGCAAAAAATTTGATTTTCTCTTTTAATCTATTTTTTTTTTCATCTGATCCTCGAAAGAAGCCACGATTATTTGGATGAGGTTCTCTTAACACACACTTATCCCATATATCGTTCATGTTTTACACAAAATCCTGTGTAGCTATTGCCGAAGGACGCAGATCGGCAATTGCGATAAATTCCATTTGTCATCGCTTTTCTAAAAAGCTCTACTGCGTATTTAACATGCATAATTTCTTGACCTTTGGGGGCCAATGTGTTTTCTCGTAATTTTTAGGCACATTTTATTAAATATATTTTTACTATCTACCTAGAAGACCCTTTTTAATTGATTGAAATCAATTTCATCATCTATTTTATATCCGCTATTAATAATTTTTTTTTCTATTGTTCTTTTGTAAATGACAGTAATCGTATAAGCAAAATATTTTTCTGTCACGATACTTCAACGATGATTTTCCTTCCCACCGTTATTCCCAATAAGCTAAATAATCCGCAATTATTTCCACCTTGGTCACTTTAACGCTTATTTCATATGCCATATCTAAATTGCTAAAAAGTATCACCTTTACTTACTATAAAAAAGAAAAAGTCGATTTTAAATCACAAATGTCGACTATTATTTTAATTTTCGTACCATACAAAATATTTAAAATTCTGTTTTAAATTTGAAGTTTTCATTTGTTTTTATTTTATATTTATTTATTTTGTTTTCAAATTTTGTTTATACTGCATTTATACCTGAGCAAAAACTACCTGGTTTTTGTCTCTTGTAGTTTTTAACTTGTCAAAATGCATATAAAAAAAAAAAGCAAAAACTTGTTTTCTACAAAAACTAGGTTGTTTTTGCTTAAGTATCACATTTATTTACCAATTTCCTTTTTATTTTGCAATATTTTGTTTTGGTTTTCAATAAAAATAAACAAAATTTACGAATGTATATGTTTGGCATTATTTTAAAAAGTTTATATTAAATATTTTTTATAGTACGGTTAAAACAAAACCTTTGCATTAAAATAAAGTCGACTTTAACAAAAATATACCTTTGAAAAATATTGATAAAACTAGGAACACATTTCCAGTTACCGCACAAACTTTTGAGCATAAAAAATAAACACTTCCCTATCTGGCATGGATGCAAAGGCTTTTTTAGTTTTCTATAACTAAAGGATCACGCTCTGGGTTAACTGGAGGCATCTTGAATCCCAAATTATTTCGCATATATTTATAACATTTTGGAGGCATAATTAATATTCTGAGAAATTGCTTCTTCGTCGTTAGTATACACTCTTTTTGTCAGTATCGCAAATCATTTTTCCAAAATGTTTTTGATGTTTTTATTAGGTTGTATTGCGTTAGTTAGAAGTTTTTCTATACCCTGTCTCATATTTTCACATTCTCTTCTAAGCTTTTCAAGATTCTCTAACAAAACCTTTGTTTCGTTATCATTCAGTTCCTGACTCATATAATCGCATTTAATATTATTGTTACGAGCCATTTGATGGAGTTCAAGTTTTTACACTGTGGATTGTCAGTCTTTGTCTTTTTGTAAGTTCTTTTTACTGGTTGTTTCAGTTCGAAACAAAAGTTTAACAAAATTTTCAAAAAAGTAATTTTTTCTTCGGCCGGCGACAAGAATTAATAATTTTTGGCATTATCCAAAGTTATTATTGCTTAAAAAAGTGAATTAATATTGTACGCCCCAGTCGGAAACAAGATTTTTTCACTTTCTGGCTGTATCTAGATTTTATCACTTTGTTAAGTAAGAAAGAAAAACATTTTAAATGGTGTTTATTTAAATTTAGTTTATTTTATTCAATTTTTTTTTTCTCGTTGCTGTCTGACTTTTTCAACATCAATTTATATCTAACTTATCGCCTTTAAAAACGTGTTTAGAAATTAAAAATGATAACTTAGGGCTCTTAAACAGTGTTTAACGCTTAAACACGGAATTTCGAGTTAAACACGAACACTTGGTAGAAGAAGTGTGCGTACATGAACTAAAATTTGTATTTGATAATTTAAAGTATATAAAAATTAAATTTTGAACCAAAACGTAGTTTTTATTTATACATTGACTTCTCATTATTATTTTACAACTCAATTCAAAAACAAAATAACAATGCAATATTACACAGAAAAAGTGTGCGTACAAAGTATTTTAGTTTAATTAATAATTACTTTGAAAATATTTTTAATAGCTGATTAGGTATCCTTTGCGTTTAATAACTTCAAGAAGTCTTTTTTTTACACTGAATTGACTAGTTTGGCAGTGTCTTCGGCGCTTATTTTACTCCATTCCTCTTTTATGATACTTTTAAGCATATCCCTTGAATAGCATGCTGGCTGATACGGTGCTCGAGCAAATCCCATAAATGTTCGATCGGGTTTAGATCAGGCGATTGTGGAGTTGAACGAAGCTGTTTTAGCACATTATACAACAACCAATTAACAATCTCTGCGGTGTGCTTCGGATCGCTGTCCTGCTGAAAGTAATATTGATCTGCTACACCGAGTTTCTCCGCACTTTGTTCCAAGTTGCGCTTCAAAATGTTCAAATTTTCATTTGTTCATTACACAGTTAAACAATAAAAACGCATGGGGCTTGCGACATATCAATTGTAATATAGGGTGAGTTCCTAAACGTCAAAACACATCGCAGTGATGCGGTTTTACTACTGTTTCGATACAAAGCAAACAATTGTGTTGTTTACTTTGTAATAAAAACATGTCAACAAAGCATCAACAAAAGTTGTGATGCACAGTTTGCTTTTTCTATGCGCATCAATTGCGTTTAGGAATGCATGACTTTGTTCAGTTGCATTGCAAATGACGTTTTGGAACTCACCCATATTTTAGGATGAATATCACGAATGTGAACAACAAATTTCAAAATTAGCTCTACTTTTTAAATATCCGCAAATTTAACTTTTAGCAAAAAGACAATTTTTTCTTTAAAAGTTCTTATTTATTCATATACCAGACTAAACCATGGATAATTTTTAATGTGGTTTAGAAGTATAGACTTTGGGCTTTTAGAAACATATCAACTTGTTTTGATAACTTAAAGTATTTAGGATATAATTGCAATTAAAGTGAAACTTTACTTATTTTGAAAATCTAGTAAAATTCCTTAATCGGATTTGCAAAATCCCATATATCACTAAATTTATTTTATCAAAAGAATCACAACTTCTGCATCAACATTTGCAGAAAATTCAATATGAAATACAAATTTTATATCTTTTTTATTTCAAATTAATTTTATATATATTTTTACTATGGCAAAAGAAAATATGGTACATTTTTTAACATGTATATTTAAAATCGTTATTTTTTAGGAATTTGAACTTCAGTTATCTGAAACTTCGCTAAAATTGATTATAAAATATATGTTTTACATTTATGAATGGTTTTATCTGGGTTTTATAATTTAAGATTTGTCACAGACTCCTTCATTTTTAGGTATCAAAAAAGTCGATCTTTTCCAGTTTTAGTCAACTTTAACTTAAAATCAAAATAGAAAATTGCAAATTTTTTGCATAAATTAAATAACATGAGATGGAAATTATAAAAGTAAGGCACGTTTTGTTCTGTTCGGTTGTCAGGAATACGAGGGCGGACAAAACGTGCCTTACTTTCATAATTTCCATTTTCTTTGAAATTTTTTTTAATTTAATAAATTTCCAATTTCATTAAGAGACTTACCATAATTCCGCAATTTAATGACGGTTTTTCGAATTGGTACCGAAATTTCTTTGCCTTTGCCCATTTTGCTCCACTACTGACAAGTTGTGATTTTTATTTTCCAAATATGATCACTTTTTGTGAAAGTACAAGCTCTACTAATGAATTGTACCATATCATCATAAAATTTGTAGCGGCACTTGTAACGGTACATAATTTTTTATAGGGGGGTATGTATACTTATGTAACTTTAAAAAATGACTAATTATATGTTTTTTGTTGTTATTTGCTAACAAAAAGAACAAAAGTTTTCTAGAATATGATAAATAAAAAAATAAAAACTGCAAAAAAAAGAAAGTAAAATCATATTTTCTTCAAGAAAACAGAAATTTGTTTCCCGTATGTATACTTTTGTAACTATGTGTATGTAGCGTACATAAGCTTTATTTTGGTAAAAGTTGGTTTTTTTTTTGGAAGAATTTTATGAATGTTTGGGGGTTTTTTGTGTATTGCTGGACATAGCGCCGCAGGTGAAAAAATTTTTCGGTGGTCATGCCTGAATTCTTACGAAAATTTCCGTTTATTTGAGTACCCATACTTTATAATTAGTATATTAAGTGGATATTTTAGACTCCCGGGGGGTCTTAAATGGATCTAGTGGGAGCCACACTTTATGGATCATGAAACCAAATGCAGTTTTGAAAGCGGGAGAAAATTTCCTTTAATTTGGGTGTGTTTCTGTTTTTTAGACCTAGCGGGGACCCGGACCCCTTAACACCACATAGAAAAAATTTTCTTTTTTAATTCCAGAGGGAGTCATAATTTTTTGTTTTGAGGGGTGCCCCATAAAGTGTACTTCAGCCGTTTTTTTCAATATGTTGTCAATAGTACTTATGGTAAACGAAAAATTTTTGCGACACCATACTCATTTTCAATTAAGTTTTTGCGACACCATACTCATTTTCAATTAAATTTCAATTGATATTATTAAACTTTTAATTGAAAATTAATTTGAAATCAAAGAAAATTTTAATTGAAATTTTATTGGTAATAATTTTTTCTGTGTACATAGGGAATATTATCCCAGCTGTCAAAACGTGCTATATATCAAATTAAAGGGCATATTTCATAATTTTAAAATGTTGCAAGAAATAGCGTTATTACTTTCAAATTCGCATTTTTTACAAAAAGTTTATTCAAAATTTAATTTTTCTAGAAAATCGTTTTAAAAAAATAAATTTTTTTGTGCCCGAGCTGGAATTCGATAATAGTAATTTAGTCACATATAGTGACCTTCTCCGAGAAAAGGGACCTAGTGTGTGAAAATGAAGTTTTAAATTAAACATTAAAATTTCAATGTTTTTCTCATTTTGATCGATTTTCCCAAGTTTTTAACACACTAGGTCCCTTTTCTCGGAGAAGGTCACATATGTATATATATGTGTGGGTTATGTATGACAATATACATATAATAACATTAAAATATTATTAATCCCCAGTAAATGGGTAAACTTTTTTAAGATCTATAAAAAAAATATTTACAAATAAATTAAATTGAGTTACAAAAGTAAAAAAAAATAATTTTTTTTTGTGCACGAGCTGGGATTCGATAGTAGGGTCTCGGCTGAAGTGCACTGAGGGGCACCCCACAAAAAAAATTTTTTTGACTCCCTCTGGAAGTAAAAAATAAAATTTTATTTCTATATGGTGTTATGGGACCCGCTAGTTCCAAAAACTGAAACACCCAAATTGGTAGTTGCGACGGCTCAAATTAAAGGAAATTTTCTCCCGATTTAAAAAAATGGATTTGGTTTCATGATCCACAAAGTGTGACTTCCACACTGTTGATCATGAGACCCCCCAAGAGTCTCAAATAGCCACTTAATGCAGAGACTGTTAATTATAGATATAGGAAATCAAAACTTAAACTACTCACCGATAAGAAGGCGCTGAAATTTAGTATTACCTGAGCAACTATTTAGTATCAGTTTAGTATCAGCTGAGCCTATATATAAAAACTGAAAAACTGCTCAAAATAAGGAAAAAACAAGCGCGGAATATATTCAAACAATAAAATTTGAAATATCCGTTTGCTTTTTTGCTTTGTTGTTTGTTATTATTTAAATTTGTTGTTTGTTATTATTTAAATTTAAATAATAACAAACAACAAAGCAAAAAAAACAAACGGATATCTCAAATTTTATTATTTGAATTTTTTTTTGCTTGTTTTTTCCTTATTTTGACCAGATTTCAGCAGTTTTTGAATTTTTAAATATAGTCTCAACTGATTCTAAATAGTTGCTCAGGTAATACTAAATTTCAGCGCCCTCTACCGGTGAGTAGTGTAAGTTTTGATTTCCTATCTCTATAATTAATAGTCTCTGTAAAAAAACCCCCAAACATTCATAAAATTTTAATTTTTTCCAAAAAAAAAACACCAACTTTTACCAACTTATGTACGATTTTCCGCCTGCGACGCTGTGTCCCATAATATACAAAAAACCCCCAAAAATTCATAAAATTTCCACTTTTTCCTAAAAAAAATCTCCCACTTTTATCACCAAAAAGTTTACGTACATAGTATTTTTTATTTTAACACCTAAAATGACAAAAATGAACTAGCCCGAGTTCTATTTTCCGGAACTTAAAACAAAATGCATATTTGGAATTCTTTAATTTGAGTCGTCACACGTGCCATTTTGGGCGTGTTTCGGCCCCCTTAACACCATATAGAAAAAAAAAATTTCTTTTTTAATTGCAGAGGGGGTCATATTTTTTTTGAGAGGTGCCCCATAAAGTGAACTTTTGCCCCAAATTTTACATTCTTCGTACTTTGTTAAATTAAACGCAACACCCAAAGCCTCGCGCATAATTTTTCTTAATTCAATATTAATCAGTCCAACCTTCTTGTCAATATCTTATTTTACCGTAGTGACTAACACAAAATTGTACAAATACAAATGGAAGAGTTCATCGATTACCTTTTGTCAGAAAGTTATATCATGCTTCTAAATACTGCGACAAAGTTTGATTGTTAAACTCAATTAAAAGCTTACATCTGTCACGAATCGTTTACATATTGGTCACTTAATATTATTAAAGATACAAAACATGAACTTCATTTAAAAATTTTCCAATGTCATCCATTGAGTGCGATGATAGAAGCGCATCAGAAATTGATAATATATGGCCGTGTTCGTTAATTCGACCAACTAAAGAATATAGAAATATCCTCTTGTGTAGCCAAGAAATATTTTTAATAACACGTCCTGTGGCATCGATATAAAAAGTATTATTTGTCTTCTTCAAAATTTGTTTTTAGGATTTCAATTTGCTCTTTTGACCACAAAAAAACTTCTAATCCAGGCGACCCTACTGATACCTTTTGTATATAATGTTTATAACTTGTTATCATCATATAAATATCTATATATGGGTCTGGATTTCTATCTTCTATAGCAGAAGCTTGGGCTTTAAGTTTTCTGATATTAGCAAGTTTTTTGACCTGGTGTTTTTCAATCAATCCAAGCTCCTCCGATTTCTTAATTATTAGCTGGTGGTGATATGTAAGATCAGTTTTTTTTGAAGCTTCTTCAAATTTTTCATACTTTTGCAGCCATCGATTTTGGTAAACCGTTTGCTGTTTATCAACCTACATGATTCAAAAATAAAACCTTTTACTATTAAAAATAAAAACTTTACAGATATAGATAAATTTGTAAAAAAAAATATAACTATATAACTAGTTTGAAAAATTAATAGTTGTATTTTTTCCAAATTTATCTATATCTGTAAAGTTTTTATTTTTAATAGTAAAATGCTTTATTTTTGAATCATGTAGGTTGATAAACAGCACCCGGTTTCTAATTTGTTTATTTTTACTAGCACACGCTGTAAAATTGCTTATTTAAACATTTTATTTGTACATTATTGTTTTCTTCTACTGAACGGCAGAAAACAGGCTTTGAATTCAGTGAACTTATTTTTTTTCAATTCAGTGAACTTATTATTTTTTTTTAATTCAATGAACGTAATTTTATTTTTTTTAATTCACTGAATGAAAATGAAATTTAACGAATTCGGTAGTGAATTAATTCAGTAAGGAATTAATTCAGTTTTTTTCCGTTCGATTTATAAAATTGAACGTGTTTACCAGTGAATTAATTCATTTGATTTAATAAAAAGAACTATTGCAATTGAATTAATTCATTTGATTTAATAAAAAGAACTATTGCAATTGAATTAATTCGTAACAAAATAAATCGAACGAAAGCAAATATGAATTAATTCCATTCAATATATGGTGCTTAGTGAATTAATTCATCGAATTTTTAATTCAGAATTGAATTAAGGAATTAATTCTTCAAAGCTCTGCTGGGGGTATGTTGTGTTGGTAAAACTATTCAGCTCAAACCGAGTAGCGAACATTCGGTATTCAGTAATGTGTCGAATATGCAATTCTCGACATCTCTGTTAACTTTCATATTCAAGTATTTGGAAAAGTATATTTAAAACCAAAAAAATCTGAAAACTGTTGTCTAATAACAAAATTGTTTTAAAGTTCTACGAATTTATCCATAATCAAACAAAACTAGTGAACAACTAGAACAGCTGCTGAACAGCTGTAGAAGTTCTTGGAAATTCCCTCTGATCTGGGGACAATAACCAAAAACACGACTTAAGATGTAAACGAGTGGATACAATCGCATAAAATTATGTTTTGAAATAGCCAAGAAATATAACCAATATTCCACATACATATGTGGGATAATTATTTTGAGTGGCAAAAAGTTTTATGGATATTATCAACAGTTTTATTGAGTCAATATCATGACATAAAGCAGTTCTGGAAAATTATAAATATCCAACAAAATACTGAGTCCTAGGGGCCTTTTTACAAGGTTTAAACTTCAATCTTCATCTGTTCTCATTATTGTGAAATCATAATGGAATATGTACGTACTATAATAAAATTTTTTTAACCCTCTAACCGGCAAGCCCGCCTCCAGGCGGGGTATATTAAATTGACCAGAAATGCGTCAAAGTAGTATTTTATAATAAGAAATTATACTTTTTCAACAGAAAACAAAATTTATAAAATTTTTTGTGAAGAATTTTTTTGTATACAATGCACGGTTTGGAAGCGAGAAAGTGTCAAAGATAAAATTTCGTAAAATTTCAAAAATTAAATATTTTAAAATAACCAAAAGTTTCAAAAATCTTAAAAACAAATTTAAATTGACTAAAACAATTGATAGTCACCACGAAGTGAGATTGGAGCTTAAGCTATTCAAAAAGTTCCTTACTTTGGTCCAAGGATGCACAGGATTCCATAAGGACACCTTTAAAGGACATCGCCTTAACTTCAAAGCGAATGGACGGATTTTTTTAAAATTTGGTAAAAAGAATATATTTGGTATAGGTAGCAAAGCTTATAAGTTTGAATAATATATATTGAAGTTTTGGTGCATTTTCGCTCAATTTCGCATTTTTCAAAAAACGAAAATCGCTACATCCTCTTAAGTAACAGCACAAAAAATGTAATTTTTTTATTGCAATTATATCTTGGTAAGAGAAATAATTTGTGCCTAAGCCTAGTAATTTTTATGCGCTAGTTTTTGAGATTCACTCTTAAACTGTTTTGGCCCATATCGCCTAAAGTAGGCAACGAAAAAAAATTTTGTAGAAGAACTTATTGTTTATTTTTCGTGAGGAACACATGGTATAAATTTCATTGCAAAAAAGCTTAGGCCGGTTAGAGGGTTAAGCTTTTTAAAAATTGCGTTTCAAAATATTTTATGAAGTTTTACGTTTTAAACATTTCCTCGCTTCCAAACCTTACATACCGTACACAAAAAATTTCAAAACAAGTTTAGTTTTCTATGAAATATTTTGATCTTTTATTGCAAAATACGCATTTGGCACATTTGCGGTAAATTACATATACACAGAAAGAATTTACAAAATTATAATTAAATTTTTAAACACCTTTCTCATACCAAATTTGTAAATACAAAAATAAACCTTTTAAAAAGGCACCAACAAAGAAATTTGTAAATCCAAAAAAAAATTTTTTTTTTTAATTTTAAACAATTTTTATATAAAAGAACAGTTGATAAACGAGTTACAAATATTTCAAACAAAAAAATTGTTGGGAATAAAATTTCAATTTAAAAGAAAATGTGATTGCTTTTACTAATTCTATTGTTGGTGCCTACTGTTTTTTCTGTGTACCCCGCCTGGAGATTGGCTGGCAGGTTAGAGGCTTATTTGAGATATGGATCAAGTTTTTATCACTTCAAACACCGATAAGATATTAAAGGACAATCGCTACTATTGTATTGATAAGTACATGTACTGATTTTTGGTTACATGTACTGATAAAAAAATCGTGTACTGATTTTTTGAAATTTGTACTGATTTTTAATATTTTAAAAAATAAGAAAAATCAAAATACGAACTCAATTACGATTGAATCCCCATTAAATCGGATTAAATTTTTGTCTAAAACAAGCTAATTAAATTGTTAACGAAATTAAGTGAATTTATTCCATTGAACGCGTTCAACTGCAATCATGATTTAAGCATTAATTAAATTGTAATTGTTCTTTTTATTAAATCAAATGAATTAATTCTCTAAGAAATGAATCGGAAAAATAATTCCTTTAATTTATAAACCATTCAGTGTGAAAGGAAAATTTCACTCATTCGTTCAGTGATTTCAAAAAAAAAAATATTCAGTGATTTGATTCGGTGTTTTAACGAGCAGTCATTAAAAATTTACCTTGATGGCCACTATATCCCTTTGCTTGTCATCAATTATGGGGTTAGATATTTCCTCTCCTTTTTCCAAGTTATTGCAACAGACTTTTTGTTCCAAGTTCATGTTGTTTCGCAGAACAATTTTTTTCGTTTCTATTCCAAAACATGTAGTCTGGATGAATCGAGTGATGCCGTATTATGTAATGAAAATGGTAGCATTAATGAGTAAGTAAAAATAATACAGTTTTATCCAACTAAGAATAAATGTAAATTTAAATTTTTTTTGCATAAATTTACAATTTTATTAAGTGTGTGTGTTTTTTAAAGCCTTTTTAAAAAGTTTTCTATTTGTATTTAAAAACGGTATGTGAAAAATGTACAATACAATCACAATTTTGTTAATTATTTCCGTGTACAAAACAAAAAGAGCTAGATCCATAAAAGTTGCTATATATAGCATATATAAACTGGCTGCTTGGAATATAGTTAAGGTGCAAATGCCTGCAAAAACATACTATCCTCACCGAAAATGAGCGCGATCAATTCTCTTTAACACCATATTTATAAGCTGTATTTTCCCTTATAGCTATCAACGTTATGTATTTAAAGTATATAACATATCGGCTGAAAAGTCCGTAGGATGACAGGTGGCGATTTTGAAAACATTGGATTCAAACAATTTCATGTGTAGATTCATCATTGCTTTTTAATAGAAAAAACACCGTTCAAGCTACTAAAGCTTCACACAAAAAAAATAAACAGGGGGAATATTACCTAAGAGCTATGTAATTATACAACTACATAATTTTCAAGTTAGTTTTACAAAGTTATAGTAAAATATGTATATTTTTTTATAAAATATGTACAATCCTCGCAAAATATATACATGTGTAGCGGAAAATATCCGAAAAAATACATATATTTTTCTAGAAAATTGTAAAACTTATTTCGAACTCATGTAGTTGTATAATTACATAGCACTTAGATAAAATTCCCCCTGTTTTTTTCTGCGTGTTGGCTTGATAAGTGTTATTCGGACTATACTCCATCGAGAGAAATGATAGAAAAGTGGTTTGCCTACTTTAAACGTGGTCGTACAAACACCGATGACGCCGAACGCTCTGGTTGCGCAAAAGAGGTGGTGATACCGGAAAACATCAAAACAGTTGACAAAATCGTTTTGGAAAACTTTAAATTAAAGTTGCAGGAGATATCTTTTTTGAAACAACAAATAAAATCTAATATGACAATATCATATTAGAATTTGAACTTGAGGTAGAAGAATATTCTAACTAAATATATGAAAACATAGAAAGTCCGAAAAAACAATTTTTGTATTTTTTTAATGCAAAAATTAAGATAATTGTTGGCATCTGATTATATTGCAAAAACTGGAAATAAACAATACCAAAAATTAACTACTTTACGTAAAGTGAAGTCAGAGGGAAATCAAGATAAGTGTTATGACAAAAATCCATTTGTAGATGTTTATTACATGCAACAAGGGAAATACAAAAATATATTCAACATTTGAGTTCCCCTTTTACGGTATATCTATGGACATCTGACACTTTCAAAGTGCTAAATACAAACCCACAAATATTAAAAGATTCCAATTACACAATTCATTTGGATGCGTCTGGAGAAAGCGTCCGAAAAATAGAATGGCAGAAAAACGTGTTTTAAATTATAAGATGAGTATAAGAATTAAGAAATTGCAAAAAATGTTTGTAGTTGCAGAAGCAATATTATCCCGGCATACCCACATTGTTTTGTGTAGAAAAGAAATTTAAATGGCCATTTTTTTTAAAGAGTTTGTACTGATGTTAGCAACTTTGAAATGTTGCAATAACCAAGACGTTTCAGAATATATGAGTTGCTACAAATGTTTAATAAGTGGTAACAAAAATGAGAAGCCCAAAGTAATAACACAATGGTGTAAATGTCATTATATGCATATTATGTGCAAAGATTTCGACAAAATTGTGGGAAGAAAGCACATATTGCGTAATATACTAAAAATAAATCTTCGTGCTGCGTATGAATTAAAAACAATGGAAGAATGTAAAATTTGGTTCACACACATTTTTGAAGTCCTCCTTTATCCAGCAAATAATAAATAAACTATGATAGTTTCAATATATTAAAACAAAGTTTTAGAAGAAGATGATGAAAATCTCAATGATTGATAAATTATAGACTAGGAGGAATTTCGCAAATTAGATACAATGAGAAGTCTTTTTAGAAAAGTGTTTGAAGAAATTTTCAATAAAATTAAAAGAGATATTGAAGATTCAATCATTAAGGGACCTACAAACGAATTTCAAAATGAAGAAGTGTGTTATTCTTTGTAAAGAAATATTGGGCATTTGCAAATTTTTGGACCAACATGATGCGTTATACTATAGATCCTTCAGGAGATCTAATTCGCAATGCTCCAGCTAGACATTGTTTCTACTTGCAAAAGAATATACTTCTAAAGGATAAATCTGTTCATCCAGGCTACTTCATTAAAGTTACTAGAAAATATAACGTTAGCACTTTAATAGTATATTTAGACTGGGCAAAAACTAATAGTTTTGGCAAAAGTACACTTCATGGGGCACCCCTCAAAAAAAATATGACCCGCTCTGGAATTAAAAAAGAAAATTTTTTTCTAAATGTTGGCCGGGACCCGCCAGGCCCGAAAAACGGAAACACGCCCAAAATGGCACGTGTGACGGCTCAAATTAAAGGAAATTTTCTCACGATTCCAAATATGCATTTTGTTTTAAAATCCGGAAAATAGAATTCGGGCTAGGTGTATTTTTGTCAATTTAGCTGTTAAAAAATGCTATGTACGTAAACTTTTTGGTGATAAAAGTGTGGGATTTTTTTTAGGAAAAAAGTGGAAATTTTATGAATTTTAGGTTGTCTTTTGTATATTATGGGACACATCGTCGCAGGCGGAAAATTTTTCATTTTTTGGTACATAAGTTGGTAAAGTCTGGTAAAAGATAGTTTTTTTTTGTAAAAAATTTAAATTTATAGAATGTTTGGGGGTTTTTTGTGTATTGTGGGACATAGCGCCGAAGGACATAGGACATAGCGTACATAAGCTTTATTTTGGTAAAAGTTGGTGTTTTTTTTTGGAGAAAATTAAAATATGAATGTTTGGGGATTTTTTGTGTATTGTGGGACATAACGCCGCAGGTACGTTGCGGTCATGCTTGAATTCTTAAGAAAATTCCGTTTATTTGAGTACCCATACTTTATAACAAGGTTGGTTATCGTTATTATACCGTTATCGCTAAAATACCGTTTCAAATTGAATACCGTTATCGCTAAAATACCGTTTCAAATTGAATACCGTTATCGATACCTCTAAAAAAAATTTCTAAATACCGTTATCGTTATTTTTATGGGTAGTTACCGGTATTTTACCGGTAACTACCAGTATTGAATTTATAGCTTAAAATCTGTATTTTCAGTACTTAAAATTAAAAATATGCCATGTTTTTACTTGTTTTTATATGTTTTTAACATAATTTTTAATACCGGTACGTACCGGTATTGCTGTTTCGATAACGGTATACCGTTACCGAAACAGCAAGTGTACTTCAGCCGTAGTTTTTGGTAATTTTTAGGTTTTGAGCCGAAAACTATAAAATTAATTTAGTTTTTCCATACAATTTTCATACAAACTGAAAACCAGATTCTACCCGATTTTTGCCAAAAACCAAGTAAAAATATCTGAAATTTGTATTTTTGATACACCCGATTTCTTTTATACCAATTTTCGATACACCCTGTTACAACGAATGTAGAATTAAAGCAAGTGTCAAAAATATATTTTTTAATTTTTTTTAAATATTTAATGGTTGCTTTTAAAAAGGAGTTGATTTATAGCTGGTTTTACCAAATCAGACAGTTCATATACGAAAGTACAAAATTCTCGTCCCGTTGAATTTTTGTACCTTTATGTAATGTCTCGGTTTGAGTAAGAAAGTTATCATTTTCTTATTGCGGACAACTGAAGAGTAGAGTGATGTCTACGAAACAATTGTATTGTCTATCATGAAAATGATCAACCCCTTTTTGAAACAACAAATAAAAATCTAATATGACAATATCATATTAGAATTTGGACTTGAGGTGGAAGAATATTCTAACTAAATATATGAAAATATAGAAAGTCCGAAAAAAACAATTTTTGTATTTTTTAATGCAAAAATTAAAATAATTATTTCAGTTTTAGTTTAAAATTGTGTGTTGTTATACATTTTTAAATGTGTTAATAATTTTTTTAATTTAATTTAACCATAAAAACATAAAGAAAAGTGTTTAATAAAAAAGTGATGTGACAAAGAAAAACTAAAAATTCAGTGTAAATTAATTGGCTTTTGCAATTTAGTTTTGTACAAAAACCACCTGGTTTTTGCTCAGTCTAAATTCAGTATAAAAGAAATACGGTACGAATGTTGAGAGCGAAGATGAAGCCGACTGTTGTCTAATTCTCAATGAAAATAAGCAGGAAGAACAAAATAATATTGAAGGCATTAAAAAGGAACATCCATATAATGATATAATTGAATATTTGGAAGCCGAGGAATTGGAAAAACAAAATACCAAGAATAAAAATAGTGGTGCCGATGTAAAGGTAAAAGTAGAAGAAACGGAAGATTGGAACAGCGCAAATATAGAAAACCGAAAAGCTATTAATCCAAAAAATATGTTAAATGCAAAGAAATATAAAAAAATGATTAAAAAAATCAAGAGATATTGAAGATATAATTTCCATGTACACAGGCAATACGTAAGTGTTGCTGAAAAAAAAACCAAACCTATATAATTACTTAATTTACATGTATTTTTGTGCGACTTCGAAATTGGTTGGTGGGGGGGGGGGGGATTCCCGCTAATCGGATAATTTTCCGGCAATGACCAACACAGCGCTCGATTTCTACTAATGTTCCGAATATATTTCTGAAAAAATATTTTGTATACAGGCAATACGTAAGTGTTGCTGAATAAAAAACCAAACCTATATAATTGATTAATTTACATGTATATTTTTGCGACTTCGATTTTTATAAATTCTTATTTTTATCATTATATTATGGAATTTGCAAAAATTCGTTTTTTTTTAACTTTTTATACGTGAAAAACAGTTTGGAATAGAAAAAAAGCATAAAAAACAAAATGGAATGGAAACAACAAACAATAAATAAAATGGAATTGAAAAAAAACAACAGACAAAAAGTCTGTTTTTTCACGTGCGTAAAAAATATTAATACTTACTTTTTTTTTCTTTGCTGACATTTGATTTTCCAAATTTTCACGACTGATATGTGACCATTTTCTTTTTGTAGTTGTAGGGGGTTACCATTGCTAAAAACAATTTAACATACTATTTTGAAAAAAAAAAATAAAAAAAAATATGGTATTTGTAATACGCAGAAAAAGTTACAAAAATTCAAATAATAAATAAAGTTACAAAAATTCAAATAATAATAAATAAAGTTACAAAAATTCAAATAAAGCCTGGATCAGCCAAATCTGTTGTGAATAGATTTTTGTTGTGTATTTACGTTTGCTTTATATTGAATGCATAAGAATGAAACAAAAAACACAACACATCTTCTGTTCTTATTTAACTTCTTAATTCAGCTATGCAGAGATACGTTTACGTCTGGCTGATCCAGGCTTAAGAATTCTCGAAATCAATTGATGGTAATAAAATTATAAGCAATAATGATCATGAAATTGATGATTTTCATAACAGGAATTTCTACGACTTAAATGATTCTGAATTATGTAAAACTGTAGAAAAAATTCTTAAAGAATTCGATGATCCTAAAATGTTAATGCTTTTAAACAATGCACTATAGGTAGAATAACCCCATTTTCTGGCCAAAACTATAAGGAATCACTGAAGAAGGATGAAAATCTATATAAGGGGGTTTTCAAGGTTGCTGATTTCGAATCTGAGGTAAAATTTTTCAAATTCAAAATGGCGGATCCAATATGGCGGCATAAATTTTAAAATTTTTTTAGATTTACATGAAAATTGGTAGACGGGGGTTTTTGAAGTTGCTGATTTCGAATCTGATGTGAAATTTCTCAAATTCAAAATGGCGAATCCAATATGGCGCCGTAAATTTTAAAATGTCTTCTGATTTGCTTGGGTAAAAATGTTAACTGTGTAAATAAAATGTAAACTTTTTTTCCAAAATCTCAAAAAAAAAAAATAAAAAAAATATTTTTTTTTTAATCTGGGATATATAACAGAAATTTGAACAAGTGGAAACTTTTGTAGAAACAATTTTTTTTTTTTTTCAATAAAGCTATTTAAAATTTTGCTTTACATTTCATTATCTAAAGTAATTTCATTTTTATTTTTTAATAACGCTATTTAAAATTTCCTCTTTGTTCGTACAGATTTCTCAGGATACTCTTTCTTTGCAAGCCCTATTGAAGCTGCAGTTGGCTTAGTTTTAATTGCCAAAATAAATTCAGCGTATAATCAGAGTTCGTTTTGCATCTGAAATATGTTTATCTTCCTATGAGAACTCTCCCATCTGAGATATTCTTACAAAAAATTCGAACTTTCTCCTTCCCATAAGCCGATTCCTCATTCAAAACATTGCCGCATTCAGCTTTACCAACAAAAAAATAGTAGTATTCTTCTCCTCTTTCTTTTGCTCATCCAACCAAATTTCCACAAGTTCGCTGTTTTGCAAGCGGAGGCTGCCTACCAAAAATGATATTTCTCAAAAAACGCAAAAAATCGCAACGTCAAATTGACAAGTTAAACTCAAAATTCTCCATTTAACACGTTCCTGATTATTTAAATACACTCAAAAAAAAAAAGTCAGTAAAGTCAGCAAAAAAAAATGTTGCTGTGTCAGCAAATTTTTAGTCAGGAGCGAGCTTGAAAAAAAGTTGGTAATTTCAGCAAAAGGTTTGCTGAAAATCAGCGAGCTGATTTTTACCAAAAAATAGTAATCTTCAGCAAGTTTTGCTAACACTTAGTCGACTGCAAATGAAAAAAATCCTTGCTAAAATCACTAAACTTTTTGCTGAATATTAGTAGACTGAAAAAAACTCAAAAAACTTGTAGCGAAATTTTACTTTAGTTAATTTATTTGCTGAAAATTTAAATATAGAATATGTGTAGAGTTGTTTTTCTTTTTTTGTCATTTCCGTTTTCAGACGAGCTGCGACATCTACATCTTGTCTATCTGGTTGTCACCCACGCTATGAATGCGGTTATCAGCACAATTTTTGTAGCAAAATAAATTAGTAAAACATTAGTTCAAAATTAGTTTAGTGCTAAAAAAGTATAACTAAAATTTTTGCTGAAAACGGAATTTCAGCAAAAAAAAAAAAAAATTGCTGAAAACTAGTACACTTGATATACAAGACGTTTTACTAATTTTTCTACTAACTTATTTTTTTGAGTGTACAGCCAAATTCGGCCAACTTTGTAAAAGCTTATCCAAAGTTAATTTTTCAGAAAAAAAACTTGAATTAAAAGTTATGTCAGAAGTATGAGTTTTTTCGGCAAAAAAATTTTTTTTTAATAAAATCTTTCTCATGAACCATTAAGCACTTACTATCACTTTTGTTTTCAATATTTAGTTTAAATTTGTTTTTTTTTAACTAGTTAAAGAAATTTAAAAATTCAACCAAATTGCACTGTGCGTTCAACACTTTGCTCACAAACAATGACTTTGACCACTTGCTAAGCAGTCGTTGTTAATTTTTTACAAAAACAAAACTTGCCGTTATTTGCTTTGATGTGTACTTAATTGAATACCAACAAAAAAAAATTCATTCTGGAATGTTTGAAAAATGACTTTTTGCCACAAATATGGGTCAAATTACCTATAGTGGAATGGTCGTACACTAATAGCACTCAAAGCCAAGGATTTTGAAGATGCTTCTGATAAATTAGATACTGAAATATCTACTCCAAATATTTATTAAAACACAAAAAACAACATAGAAATTACAACGGTGGTTTAAAACCAAAAATATGACAAAGATTTTATAATTATACCAAAATCAAACGATGGTAATGCTATTACTAAAAATTTTGATTATACAAGTAAGTTTTTTACACAAGTTAGTTTTGATAGCTTTTTTCAAATTGTGTTTATTTTATAGAATCTAAAAAGTACGATAATAAAGATTTGGAAGATAATATGGAATCAGTTGGTGTTAATGAAATTAACTCTAATAAAGATGATGAATTTCATTGTTCTGATAATAACATCGTTGCTTTTCCTAATTCTGAATTTAATTATGATTCAGAAGATATTCTCAAGAATATATGTACCGAAAATTTTACATCCAATAATGATTTAGAAATAATGAATGAAGAGAAAACAATTTCGTTGATAAACTCAACCGATGAGTTTCAGGCTTTGTGATCTGCCACAAAAATTAATTTATCTAATATAAATGACAAAGAAAAAAGTGATAATCAAATCGAAGAATACCGCCTAATAATGAACAAAATTATTGTTCCATCAGAGCCAAATCAAAATGTAAATATCGCTGAGAATTCCCCACAAAAAAACCCTTACGAATACAGTGAGGGATGTTTCCATTTTAAACTACAACAGATGAACTTCTTAAAAGAATATTTATATGAAAAATGGTGAAATTTTACAGTGTACACTAAGAGAATACACTAAATATGTTGAGGACCTAGTGAGACAAAATTTTAAACAACGTATGCCCAATTAACTTTAATGGGTCCACAAAATGTAATGATAGACTTTATGAAATATGTCTATATGGCAAGGTAGCCTGCAAAAAATACAAATTCGTTCTTGATTTGAAACATGATCCAGTATTTGTTAAAGGCTGGTTTACACTATACGATTTTCGGTACGATTTTGCTTTAGTATACGTGCAAAACATATAGGCAAGGTTACAAAATCTTTCCGAAAATCTTATAGTGTAAACCAGCCTTAAGGGATATTTAACTACGCCAAAATACATTCATCCACCATATTTGCAAACTCAACAAATTCGATGAGTTCGGAGATTGGTGGCAAGATTAGATGTAAAACATCAAAAACTCAAATTATAGAAAAGATATTCTTACATCATCAAAATTATGCGATGTAGGTAACCACCAATCTATACCGTCGCATTACGTCATTAGAAAGTGAAGAAAATCAAAGGAATATTCGGGATTCCGATATCTGCATTGACGTAATGTTGATGCGAAAAAACAAAAATTGGAAACACACACAAATTGGAACAACACTATCCGTTCCACAAGAAATTTATTTATTTTGCAAGGAACAGCTAAGGCTCCTTTTTTCGATTTTGCTGAGGGGGAAATAGAGAAATTTTCTTTAAGTCGGTTAGTCGTTTCTTTTTAATTGAAAGAATTGTATATAGTTAAGGACTAAAGTCTACCTACACCCCACTATTTTATGATTATGGAGAAATTGTAACGATAGTAAAAAATCTTTTTATGTCAATAATTCAGACACTATTAAATAAGGTTATTTGTAAAAAAATTTCTTTTTTAAAGAACATAACTTGAAAATTATAAACCATAAACATAATTATAAGTGGGACAAAAGTCTTCTACTACTACTGACTACTTCTAAGAAAACTTGAAAAATACAATCCCCCGTTTTTTTACTGATATTATTTTTTGCCTATCATTAAAAATATTTAAATTTCTAACATTGTATTGAAATATTGCGCTTACATAATTCGTTGACCTTTAAAATGGAAAAGCGCCAAGAAATATTTATTTAAGTAAGTAAAAAGAGCAACAAAATTATGGTAAAATTTCAAAAACTGTGCTTGCAGACATCTCTATTTCCCACTCACCCGACTTAAATCCTATAGAACACATCTGAGATGTTTTGGAAAAAGTCACAAAATATGAAATTAGCAGCCGTGAAAGCCTGCTCACTGCTTTAAACAGAGCTTGGGCAGAAATAACTCCAGAAATTACAGAAAATTTAGTAAGTTCAATGCCTTGACGCTTAAAAGCTGTGATCGATGCTCAGGGTGGATCAACCTAATATTCAAAGTTTTAAAAAAATGCAAATTTTCTAGCAATTTTCAATTATATTGTTTCTTTTTACTGTATGTACACTAGGGATGCCAAACGGGAAATCCCGAAATCCCGGAATTTTCGGGATTCGCAAAATCCCGAATACCGGGATTATTTCTCAAAAATCCCGGGATTTTCTTAGTAGTATTAATATGAACGCAAATAAACAAAGTGAGCAATTTTAGTTTACCGACGTTTTTCCTTGAATTTTCTCATATTTACAAGAAATTGATGCCAAGATATTGGTAAAATTAGAAATCAAGTAGATTATTCGAGTAAAATATGCAAAGATTTTGCAAAAAAATTTTATAATTTGGTAAACATTATTAAGTTTTTGAGTAGTTCATGCGAAGAATCAAGTTTGTTTGTTATTTTACCAGTTTATTCTTACAAGCGAAATTTGATTTCTGAAACCTAATTTTGGCTGGGACTGTAAGTTTGAGTTCTTCCATGAAAATATTTGACAACGATAACCAAATAACTTTCTTGCTGTAATTACACGATTCAGTGGGCAAGGTTGTCGCAACGAATCTGTTTTAAAATCTGCTTACAAAATACTGCGCGCAAGTGTACTTAAGTGCAGGCCTTCATATATTATCCCAGTCAGAAGAATACAAAGGCGAAAGCGATGGTAAGGTACGTTAACAGGTGGTACAAGTACTGGCAAAAATTGCTTTTCCATTCCCAAAATGATAACGTCATTAGCCATAATGACCGGCTGTTCAAAAAGCGCCGGAAAAGTACTGGAGAAACAAAATTTTTAACTTTGGCAAAACCAATAAATAGGTGGTCTGGAATTATATTTTCCAAAATAAAATATAAAAAAAGTTCATGTGCATATTTTTTTCGTCCTGCCGTGGAATGAACCCAGGCCGTTTTTTTATAAACCACCGAAATTTATGTAAAACAAATACTGGATAGACGCTTTTTGCAAATGCTGGCAAAGCGTCCCAAATAAGTTTTCTGGCAGTCATTTAATTTTAACACCACGGTTACCCAGTGGTATGCAGGTGCTTGATTTTTTGTACCACTTGCAATTTCTGATTGGCATGCTTCAATTTTCATAAAATGTACCAACTTATTAATTAACAACTATCAAATAATTATCAAACGCTTTATTCTATAAAAAAAATTAGTTACATAACATAAACATTTTTATAAATAAAGGAAAATTTAAATCCCGGATTCCCGAAATGCCGTAAAATCACGGGATCCCGAAAAATCCCGTAGTCCCGAAAATCCCGGGATTGTCAAAATTCCGAATCCCGGTATTTTTAAATATCAATCCCGATTGGCATCCCTAATGTACACTCAGAGCTTTGAAGAATTAATTCCTTAATTCAATTTTTCAATTCTGAATTAAAAATTCGATGAATTAATTCACTAAGCACCATATATTAAATGGAATTTATTCATATTTGCTTTCGTTCGATTTATTTTGTTACGAATTAATTCAATTGCAATAGTTCTTTTTATTAAATCAAATGAATTAATTCACCGGTGAACGCGTTCAATTTTATAAATCGAACGGAAAAAAAAGTGAATTAATTCCTTACTGAATTAATTCACCACTGAATTTATTCAATTTCATTCATTGAATTAAAAAAAAATAAAATTACATTCAGTGAATTAAAAAAAAAATAATAAGTTCACTGAATTGAAAAAAAAAATAAAATAAGTTCACTGAATTAAAAAAAAATAAAATAAGTTCACTGAATTCAAAGCCTGTTTTCTGCCGTTCAGTAGAAGAAAACAATAATGTACAAATAAAAGTTTTAAATAAGCAATTTTACAGCGTGTGCTAGTAACAAACTAGAAACCGGATGCTGTTTATCAACCTACATGATTCAACAATAAAGCCTTTTACTATTAAAAATAAAAACTTTACAGATATAGATAAATTTGGAAAAAAAATATAACTATATAACTAGTTTGAAAAATTAATAGTTATATTTTTTTCCAAATTTATCTATTACTAGCACACGCTGTAAAATTGCTTATTTAAAACTTTTATTTGTACAATATTGTTTTCTTCTACTGAACGGCAGAAAACAGACTGAATGTAATTTTATTTTTAATTCATTGAATGAAAATGAAATTGAATGAATTCAGTGGTGAATTAATTCAGTAAGGAATTAATTCACTTTTTTTCCTTTCGATTTATAAAATTGAACGCGTTCACCGGTGAATTAATTCATTTGATTTAATAAAAAGAAATATTGCAATTGAATTAATTCTTTGAATTTGTTGTTTGAGGAACGCATTCAGTTGAATGAATTCAGTGAATTACTTAAGAAAAGGAATTCATTCAATTCTAGAGAAAATTGAATTCGACTGGTAGTGAATTCATTCAAAAAGGAATTAATTCTTCAAAGCTCTGTGTACACTTTTGTCCTCTGAATTTTTAATGTTTTTGTTATTATTGATTTTGTTATGTTTATGAGTTATACATATATGCCATACAAGTTTTTTTCAATATCGTTACCAATTCCCCAAAATCGTAAAATAGTAGGGCGTATGTAGACTTTAGTCCTTAAATGTATAAAAATATTAAATCATCATTGCCTTGGATATTCGTTTGTTGTTGTTTTTCTCTAATTGTTTGATCACTATGGTTTGGTTTTACTTCAATTGTTTGGAAAAGTTTCTATTTGCTGCTTTCTTTAATTTAACATATCATACGGGGTTAGTCTCAAAAATCGCCCATTCAATTATTTCTGCAATTTCCAATTAAAGAAATATGTGATTTGGGTTAAGTTAGCTTTCGAAAACTATCCAAAACTTTAATAACCATTTCCCAAACTCATTTCAAATATTTTCTCATATCGTAGATCGTTGTTTTGTAATTAATGTCTTGGTTACAGCCATGCTATAACATTTTTTTTTTGTTTTTTTTCCCTATTTATATATCATTTTTTTTGACAACGTGACTTCTGTCATGCCCTTTTGCTACCTCACGTTAATTTCACATAAGTTTAGCTTTTTCCATTTTCAAGTAATTTTTGGTTTTTCTCAAATATAAAGAAAAACTACTTCTCAAAAAGAAATACGATTCGTGTTGGTCTTTCATACTTTGTAGGTACTTGTACTACAACAAAAATTATCTACCTTGGCACGATTTTAACCGTAAGGTAAAGCCCACCTTTAAGTTTTTTGTATCCACTCGTAAAAGATACAAATAACTACGTACAAAGGATGGTTGGTTGGTTAAGTTGTAATAAATAGTGTCTGCTTAAGTTGAGAGTTTTTCTTTTAACATTTTTAGTAAGTTGTTCAAAATTTTATAGTTTTCTGCTTCATTTTTTTCTCTTATTTTTGGTCATGTTTTTAATGTTGGTCATGCTGCTAGTTTGTCATTAACAATTGTGGAGATGACTATGATGACAAGAGTATTTTATTACAAGATCACGATACTGACTATTAAGTATTAAAGGTTATTTTTTCGCTACATACATATGTAAGTACATTTTGTAACTAATTCTTTATTCAAATGCAATTAAATGGATTTTAATTGTGAAATTATATGGTTTAGCCTGAAATTAGGAAATTTTTAATGTCAACAAAATTTCAACATAAAATTTAAAACAAAAACTTAAAATTTTTCCCCTTATTTCTTAACTCACTTGGTTTAAATGAAGAGAACTATCTATGAAAATAGTTTTTCAAATAAAAAAATTCTATATATATATTAACGGAAGTGTTTTCGAAAATAACCCCCTTAATCCTTGTTATCATATTATCGCCGTATGACAGAACCGATATATTCAGATAGCTAAACGATCCGTACTTTTAGGGTTGCGTACCGCACATCGCGATCAGAGTATGCAAGCATATTGGTTGCGTAGAAAACACATACGCTATTCTCTCCAATTAGTGTTTGTGTTTATACACACAACCCGAATTCGGTATGCTACGGGATGTGAATATGTGTTGAAAGTACAGTACATAATCTTAGCGTTTACGTTCATCAGACAATCGTAGTGTACCGCATTCAGTTTGTGTACAAACAGACAACCGCTAAAACGAGAGATACGGTATGTGTTTTTTAAGCCGTACCCTACCCTACATGTTGTGTACAGTTTATTTTCCTACTCTGGTAAAAAGCATAGGATAAGTAAAAACAAAATTAAATTTGCATTTCAAGGTTGCCACATATTGATTCAAAAAACTTTTTGTCGGAATGTTTTTCATGGGCTTAAAAAATAGAAATAAAAAAATCTTATTAAAAAATCCGAATTAAGAGAACATTAAAAATATATAACTTTAAGAAAAATCTTATCTATTGAAGAATATTAGCCGGTCAACCTTTCAACTTTGGTTGCGAATATCTTCACTAAAGAGCATATTAGGATTATAAGAAATGCAGAAAAATTTTATTTCTCACAAATCTATCGCCATAGTAATTTTTGTTGAAAAATTTGCACGATTTCTTAATTTAGGAGAATATGGGTTAAATAACTATTATTCTTAATACCCAAATAATAAAAGCTGCGTTTGTGCAGCAAGTTATCAAGGTTAGCTAATGGCATATCCATACAAATTTGACAATAGTAACATTAAGAGTTAGCACTTAACATTGGCTAATTGCAAGTTAGTTTGTAGTTTGCCGTACAAACAGTTAATATGTTGGTAGAATGACCCAATATCCTAATTTAAATTATCCTTGTTTTTTTTTTATATAGGGAAAATGTTTCCAATAATAACCGATTTTGATAAAATCGGGATATGTTATAGAGGTAGGTTGCCACATTTAAATCGCAAAAAACAGCACATCAAACTTAAGGAACAGTACATTGCGGTGTTCATGTTGTGGTACCCATGAATAAAAATTATTACAACTAAATGAAAATTTTGCAAAACAATTGGTTGTAGTTCGTTCAAGAAGTCTAGCATGTCCTTAGGTTTTAGCCTTCCAAGAGCCTGTAGCAGGAAGTCTCGCTGATTTTTTTTACCAACACTCAGGGGATGCCTTATACTAATCAATGCATTGTTGATTACACAACCCACATTCCGACGATGCTCCAACGTGGATGGATAACTTACTGTCATTAATGAGCGCCGACGTCCTCCTTTGTACCCGGGTCAAAAGCTCCAAAATAGACTTTGAAGACCCTGCCTATACATGGGAGTTGTATTCCATCTTCGGCCGGATATAGGTGGTATAAATAGAAAGGAGATCAGAAGAAGTGAAGTAGTTCTTACACCGGTTAAGAAAACCAAGACACTTGAATGCCTCTTTCGACACTTGAATGACGTGATCTTTCCAACGGACGTCACACTGGATTCTCATGCCCAGAACATCAAGAGCTTCTGATTCCTTAATATTGAAACCACCCATGTATACAGATGACAATGATGGCTCCGCGATCCTATGAGTCAGCAAATAACACTGGGTTTTCGTGGATTAAAATCGACTCTATTCACGCGACCCCACTCAGAGATTGTAATTAGGTCTTGATTGAGTGTGTCATTCATAATCTGCCTCTTGCCCACAATCTCCACAAGGCTTGGAATATGAAAGGCAAAAGTTGCTGTCATCTGCAAAAGAGTAGATAGGATTGGAAGTCTGACAGAGGAAGTCATTCAGAAAAATAAGAAATAGAGAAGTCTTGCCTAAACCACCATCACATGTAAATCAATGGGAATAATATGAAGCCTTACATTGAAAGCTTCAGAGGGCTAAGTCTTTATGAGACTAGTAATTCCAATAAAAACGGAGCGCTACATCCTGTACAGTTGGTTGGCCACTAACCGCTTGGTAATCGTCATCCACTACACAATAGCGTCAAAGGTAAGTATTAGGCGTAAGATTGCCGTGTACACACACAACACCATTTTTGGAATCACTGAAGAATGCTATTGAACTGAGGCCATATGGTTCGCCTAGGGTTTCTGAACACGCAGGTTGATGTCAAAAAATACCCATTTATTGTCCCAAGAGAACCTCTTCACTGAAATCAGTGTAACATCTAGAACCTCCTCCCAACATCTAATATTTTCGGAATTCGAAAAAATAAAAGTAGGGTTAGTACCAGAATGACACACAGTAAGGTTATTAGTATTAATAAAATCAGAAGGTGTGCCTAGCGTTGGCATCATAGCCCAGGTTTATTACTTCGCCTGCACCAATCATATATGGATGTTTGGTACCATTTGTAATTGCCTGTTTTTAATGGCTAAATTAAACTCCAACTGTTAAGAGAATACGTCAGTATGACTGAATCGGATGTATGAAAGTAACATTTCTCTAAAAGCAAACCAACTTGTAAATACTACAGTCTAGCAAGTTTTGTTAATTTCTATGGCACCTACGACAAGGGTGGTCCACTCAAGTGCAACAGTTTGTATGCTCTGCCATAGAACATTCGTATCGTAAATTTTATGTAATAGGAAATCTCTTGAACGACTATGTAGTGTTTTTTTTTATCGACAAAATAATATGTTCTACAGTTTTGCGGTATAAATTCTAACACTTGAATTAATAATCACAGTAGGATACTTTAGAAAGCAACAAGACATAAAATAAGAATTCAATAAATTAGTAAATGGAATGTTTGAAAACAAGTTGGTTATCTTTCTCTCTATTAGTTAAACATGTACAATAAGTATTCTAGCTAATGAACCACCACCCACTTCCACGAAAGAAAAGTATATTCCGTTCAGTCAGTCAGTTATACATTGTTTGGTTAGTGTTTTGTATAATAATGGAATGGTGCATCATTAGGCAATGGCGCTTTGTTTAATAAATGGCGATTGATTTAAATGTTTTTATTTGTTATTGTTTATTGAATGTGTATTATGGTAGGTTGTACCGAATTTCGGAAATTTTCTAATTTCTTGATGTTATAGCACTATTATTGAACTAATTATGGAAAAATGCAAAAAATTAGTTTAGGGTACTTATCGGTTGCTACTCGCGTTTAATGTTTTTAAACGCTGAGCATATTATTGAAAAAAATATTTTTAAAAATTTCGTAGAGTAATTTATTTTGAAATGAAGAATTTTGTTTTAGAAATGTATTGAACTTGAATTTTTTCATGAAATAAAGTATCTATTTATAGAATAAAGTGCCTATTACACAAGTTTGACCACATACCTCAACAAAAAAAATTTACTTGTTTTAAACAAAATGATGCTGTGGTGGACCAAAATTACTCAATGGAATTTTTAAAATACTTTTCAAATAATACGCTCGAGCCCTATTTGTTCAAAAAAATTCGAGAAAAAATTTAAAAAAATACACTACAAAACGAATGTATACCCTCGAAAGCGGTTGAGTGCTATTACGTAAAATTTTCAAATTTCGGGACACCCTAATCTGTATTTAGGGGATTCATAAACCGCCTCGTATACATATACGGCGAAGCGTATTTGCGCGTATGTATCTTAGCAATTGCTTTAATAATATTGGTAAAAATACAATATTTACACCACTGCGCTCAAAATAACTAGTGATCGACTTAATCTTAATTTTTGAACTAAACGTCATTTTTGAATAAAAATAACATTTTATTGCATTTGAATTTACATTTTATTAATAGCCGTATTTTCTAATCACTTGGATTTAATAAATCCAAAAAGTAGTTCTAAAAGTGCTCAACAGATGGGGTTAGATTCTCCCTATTTTAAAAAGAATTTTCTGTCCAACACTTCTTTTACCGTAATTTTTAATACCGAATTCGATGATGAAGGATTTTACTTTAACTTTTAATTATATTTTATATAAAACAGTGATAGACAGTCTGCCTTTTCAGTTTTATCAATTCAATTTATGTTTTTACACAATTGGAAATTCCATTGCAATATTTAATATTCACTAATTGGATTTAATTAAATTACTTACAGTAGAGTGAAAAATTGCCATTTCTGTTTCAGCTATTGCTGCATGTCCAAGACGGAAAATATGTATTTGGTGAGGTGTAGTTTTTTTTTTCTAAACATATTTCATAAAAAAAAATTTAATAAAATTTTTTTGTTTCTCTTTTAAATTTCATTCGTATTTTTTTCTGACATTAAATTAATAGGCTGTTTCATAAATTTGTGCTTTTATTTTGGATTTATAATAAATCCCCTTTTTGTATGAAAAATTCTAAATCCAGGTGATTAAAAAAACGCTAAATAATTAAGATCTACTAATTGTTTCGTATGAAAGTGTTAACTTTATCTGGAATACCACCCATTAGGGCTTTATCGGTATTTTCAGTGATCTTCTTGCTTGACAAACTCCATTTCCGAGAAAAATGGCTCACGTTATCCGCTACTTGCTTTGTAATGATGCGTTAATGAACATACGGCATTGTCACAAAAAAGTCAATGGCGTTTATGAACACTATGCAATGCAATTTTGCTTTGCATTACTGCGCTTATGAAGTCAGCCAAAATGTAAGGACATTTCATGCTGAATCCTTATGACATTACATGAATCCCCTCATTGAAATTCCGTTCTTAACTGGCGCTGAATTAGCCCATGACAACGTCTTGTTGTTTTTATATTAGACTCTCTGCAGAGTGTTTGGTCGTAATTTGTATAGTTTATTGGTCTTAAAAACAATTATAATTGAAATAATTATAAATAAAACAAAAATAAACTTACCAAAACTGTCGATATAATGGCCAGTAAATGTTGTTTAATATTTATATATTTGTTTATTTTTCAATAATTTACGGTACTATATAAGTGGATTTTGTTTTCCAAATACAATGTTTTAAATACTAAGCAAACTCAAATAATTTTAATAGTATTTGCGTTTCATTTATTCAAGTAGTCAATAGAGTCAAACTCTACATAATTATAGTTATTATCCTACGATAAAGGAAGTCATTACTTCTTCTCGCATTTGTGCCATCTAATAGAAGCTTTCCATTCGGTTAACCGTTATTCGATTAATCGATGAATTTATTTCAACAACTTGTTCGAGTAATTTTAAATTGCCAATTTCGAGTAACGAATAAGCTCGTTTAATCGAGAAAATCGAAGACTTTATGGCTAAAGTGCAGTTTATGGGGTTGCTTCAAAAAAATTCCCGCTGGAATTAAAAAAGAAAAAAAAACGAAATTAATTTTGGGAGGGGCTTGGTAGTAACATATAAGTGTGGGTAATCAAATTAAAGGAAATTGTCTCACGATTCCAAAAATGTTATTTTTTTCTTATCCATAAAACGTAGCCGTAACTAGAGCTATTTTAGTGCCTTAACCCTAAAAGTGCATCGCTATTTTCGTGCTGTTTGTAAAGCACGGTTGATGTTAGTCAAATCATCTAACAATGCAATAAAAAAAAATCCGTACAAATAGGTCAAAATTGTGCTGGCGCAAATACATGTACTATTTCCTGTTATTTCAGCAGAATTATTTGTACGGACTTTTTTAGAGCAAATTACAGAAAAATTAGTTTAATTTGTTCAGAACGCGTTTAACAGACTTTTGTACTAACTTTTTTTTATAAGTGTAGGGTTAGAAGTGTTCCCAAAATTACGATATTTTGTTGTACGGCAAAATGGTATTCAAATGACCGGAAATATTCGCAAGACTTCCAAAATTAAAGAAAAACTTATTTTTAAGAGGGGGGGTCATTAAAGAAAAACTTATTTTTAAGAGGGGGGGTCATTAAAAAAAAAATCGCGCGATTTTTCCAACAAAAGTTTTCCCTGCGGCGCTAATTGAACTATCGAAATTTCATTTCCCATTAAACTCTTTCATTTTCATATAACTTAAAAAGTTTACGTACACCTAAAAGTTAAGTCGAATATTTATGGTATTTTCCTATATAAAGCACAGTAAGTTGTTCCAATTTCACGTGAAAAAACTGTTATACTCCATATAAAAGAAATATTTTTCACGATAACGAATTTCACGTGAAAATTGTGTAGTTTGTTTTCACGCAAATTTAATGTACAAGAGTATTACTTTCTTGGGAAAAAGTGACATTTTGTGTTTATTGTGATTGTGTCTTTGTTAAAAAATAAAAAATTGTTAATTTTTATAAATTAAATTGTAATTTGAGGCCTTTAAAGTTCGAGTGAAATTTTTCCACGTGAAAAAAAAAACAACTTATGGTGCTTAGCGGCTAAAACCAAACATAATTCAATTATGAATAATTCGTCAAGCGAACAAAAAATTGCAACTAAAATAATGTGATTTTTCACTTTTTTTAATTTTTAGGCCTATAATTTTAAAAAATGGCTCTTAATTGATTCACTTCAGAAAAAAAACCTCATTTTTTAAATCGTGAGGAAATTTCCGTTCATTTGAGTACAATTTTCGCTTTTATTAATTTTTCAGTTTTTTTTTTAAAAATTTTAATTTTTTTTCGCGCGATTTTTCAACCAAAATTTTTCCCTGCGGCGCCAATTTAAGCACCATTTTTAACAATCCACTATATGTAGGTAAAATGACCCCATTTTCTGGCCAAAACTATAAGGAATCATTGAATACGGATGAAAATCTATATACGGGGATTTTCAAGGTTGCTGATTTCGAATCTGAGGTAAAAATGATCAGATTCAAAATGGCGGATCCAATATATATAAATTTTTAAATTTCTTCAGATTTACATGAAAGTTGGTATACGGGGGGTTTTCAAAGTTGCTGATTTCGAATCTGAGCTAAAATTTTTCAAATTCAAAATTTTGAATCCAATATGGCGGCGTAAATTTTAAAATTTCTTCTGATTCACATGAAAATTGGTATACGGGGGTTTTCAAGGTTGCTGATTTCGAATCGGAGGTAAAATTTTTCAAATTCAAAATGGCGGATCCAATATGGCGGCGTAAATTTTAAAATTTCTTCTGATTTGCCTGGGTAAAAATGTTAACTGTGTGCATTTTACACTTTTTTTGTCCAAAATCTCAAAACAAAAAATAAAAAATATTTTTTTTTTAATCGGGCATATTATAGCAGAAAAGTGAACAAGTGGAAACTTTTGTAGAAATTTTTTTTTTTTTTTAATAAAGCTATTTCAAATTTTGCTTTACATTTCATTATCTAAAGTAATTTCATTTTTATTTTTAAATAAAGCCTTTTAATTTTAAAATTTCTTCTTTGTTCGTTCAGATTTCTCAGGATACTCTTTCTTTGGAAGCACTATTGAAGCTGCAGTTGACCTAGTTTTAATTGCCAAAATAAATTCAGCGTTTAGCCAGTGCTTGCTTTGAATCTGAAATATGTTTATCTTCCTATGAGAACTCTCCCATCTAACTGAGATATTCTTACAACGAATTCGCATTTTATCCTTCCCATTCATTCAAAACAGTTTTTTACCTTGTTAGCTACGATAGAATCGTGCCTTAATTCTCGTCCACTTGGCCCTTTGTCTGAAAACGTCGAAGATTTGTCTGCGCTCACTCCAGGTCATTTTTTAATTGGTTATACGACTCTTACTCCGGCTGAACCGGAGGAACTCATACCCGCAGTTAGTCTTTTTAATCGTTGGCGAAAAATAAAGGCGATGCAGCACGAAGTATGTCGGCGTTGGAAGGACGAGTATTTAAAGGAGTTGCATAAACGCAGCAAATGGAAAATGCCCCAAGCTAATCTGCAAGAAAACGACCTTGTCGCCCTTCGCAACGAAAGTGTCGCCCCACTGATTGGCGTCTAGGTCGTATCGTTAAAATTTATCGTGGCTCGGATGAAAGAGTTCGAGTAGTTGATCTTAGATCGGAATCCCAGTAACTTCCCTTTATTTAGCCCACATTGTTTTCTGTCACATATCTTTCCTTTGCTCATTTACTAAAGTCCTTATTTTGCAGATAAAGATGTTCAACCCACGATACGTGTGTCCGGTTTGCGGCCGTCTACACTCTATTCGACAGTGCACCAGATTCTGTCTGTGCAACGGCGTTTGCAAGTAGTAGCCGACAAGCTACTCTGTTTGAATTGTTTGGGGCAGTCGCACCAAGTCGGCGGCTGTCGAAGCATCGATAGATGTAAGAGGTGCTTTGAACGGCACAACGCTATGTTGCACCCTCTGGAACCGCATCACTTGTGGTTCAAGATGACGGCGATAGTACGCCTTTACCCACGTACTCATGGCCGATCTGCGTTAGTGAGAGCAGTGATTGACCCGAACTCAGCTCGGTCGTCTATTGTCGCCAGTGAAGCGGAGAGACTGGGATGCAGCGTTATAAACAACCGCACCACAATCCGTTTATTTCACCGAAATGATGACATTGAACATCAGTGTTCTCTGCGCTTTGGAGAAAATTAGCGTTCACCATACTCCGTCTCACAAGATCGATTATTACTGGCGAGGCAACACGGAGGCAGTTCAAAACCGAAACGCCGATCCTATATGGTTTGCTCGCGCGCCATTCTATATAGTTTTGGGAGCAGATGTTGTTACTCTACTACTCAAAGGTTGCGCTTCTGGTAGACCGGGCCAAACATATATGCAGGAGACCATTTTTGGAACAGCCTATTTTGGGGAAGCGGGCACCCAATATGATATCCGGTAAGGAGATCGAAGTTTTTATGCATAAGCCTTAAGCCTGGATCAGCCAGACGTAAACGTATCTCTACATAGCTGAATTATAAGTTAAATAAGAACAGGAGATGTGTTGTCTTTTTTGTTTCATTCTTATGCATGCAATATAGAGCAAACGTAAATATACAACGAAAATCTATTCACAACAGATTTTTGTTGTGTATTTACGTCTGCTCTATATTGAATGCATAAGAATGAAACAAAAAACACAGCACATCTTCTGTTCTTATTTAACTTATTAATTCAGCTACGCAGAGATACGTTTACGTCTGGCTGTTCCAGGCTTAAATCATGCCTTTTTGGCTCACATAGCTTTTTGAATCAACACTTTTTTTAATATAATTATAATCAGTTTGTTTTGGCTCAAAGAGCACGTATTAATGAATTGTAAACTCACTTTTTGTACATATAATTATATCATATATTCAGTGTTGCCATACCGGCGATTTTTCGTCAGATCTAGCAATTTGTTATCAGCCGTGATAGAAAAAAAAAATCGGTCTTATGTTGAAAAATATTATAATAGTCGCATATTGCTTGCATATCGAAGCTTAATCGTAAAATATTTTATTATTTAAAAATGTATAAAACCCTTTATGAACATATTAAGGAAATTCCTGGGTAAAAAACTCCTTTAAGTAGCGTTTTTTTTGCAATCTAGAGTTATAATCGCTGAATTTTTGCGCTGTTCACAAATCTAGTGATTTGCTGGCGATTTTTGAATCTAACCATGTATTTTGAAAATTTGTTGGCAACACTGTTTATATTTTACTTTTTTTTTGTAATATATTTTATTTTTTGGTATATATTTAGCATTTGTAATATATTTTAGTTTTTGCAATATTTTTTTCTTCTTTTTTTATGATGTTGCTGTGTGTGAACATACTGCCTCTTTGCACTATTAGTGCAAGGGGGCGGTATGTTTGCGCCGGCAATAAAGCGCCGCCAGCGGGAGCAACACGGCAGTCTGGTTTGCCTGGGTTGCTGTACCAGGCATTCTCTTCGATTGGTGTTGTGAGGGTGTGGGTACAGAGAAACTTGAGTAATCATATAATGAGTACCCAAGGTTACTTGCTACTCCACACCTTCACAGCACTACTCGTTAGTTCGTCACTGTCAAAAAGTTTTTTTGTTTCTTTTTCGTGATCGGCAGCAACAGCAAGGAAAATTAAAATTGGAAAAAAGGTTGAAATAATAAAAAAAACTAAAGTTGGAAAAATAAAGGTTACAAAGTGAAGTGAAATAAGGAAATAGACCTAGTTGAATAAGAGAAAGGAAGATATTTGAAGAAAGAAGTGAAGAATTGTAAACCATAAAATCATGCTGCAAATATAAAAGAAAGTTGTAAAAAAAAGTATTGTAAATTTTATAACAAGAAAAAAAAAACAAAAGGGAAGAAAGCAAATTGAAAGGAAAGAAATAAACAAAAAATTCAATAAAACCTATTAATTATTAAAAAAGAAAGCAGTGTCGTTTTTTTTCTTGGAACCTTTGGATTGTCGTTCAGCCGCCATCCAACCTGCAAGACAGTACAAACTTCGTGCCAACAGGTGTCCCGCAAAATTGCCAGGTAACCACGACAACAGTAGGGTTGCCACTTCCATTTTGAGAAAAAGAGGACGTCAACCTCAAAAAAGTAGGACATTTGTCTTGTTTTCGTGGTTATCTGATGATGTACGAGGAATACCTATTGATGGTGATACAGAGCTGTTAGTGGCGTCCGGGCAACAGGGTGTTCCCTTTCCTTTTCTCTTCTTACTCTCGACACAAACACCTTTCGTTCTTTCCAAAATAAAGTCTTGCTTTTAGTTTTTAAACGTTTTTATTGGTTTTTTTTTTGTTTTTTCATTTTCTTTTTTGTACAAATTTTCTTTTTTTTCTCTTTTAGATAACGATATGAACCACATTATCCAGCAGCAGCAACAATATTATTGTGAGCTTGTTACCATAATGATTCTTAATAACAAGAACTTTTGATAATGTGGTAGACATTTACCTAAAGGTGATGATAGTTAAATATGAAAAAAGAGCTTACACTACAACATGCAATCAAGGCGCACAATTTTTTCGCAACCCAGAATACAGAATTGACTTGCCAATAGGACAATGTGAACATTTATTTATACCAATTATAAATGGTTCGCACTATACGCTGGTGTATATAAATGTAGAGCATAAATTGATTGTATTTCTTATTTGTTGTTTTAATCTATTTTCTTTATTCATTTTATATTTTTTCCGACTAAAATCATTCAGCTGTTTCGAAAATTCTGATTTCAACAGAATGACCCGGCAAGTACGTTTAACATTTACGCGTTAGTAACCACTTGTATACACTTCTTGTGGTTTCGAAACAGCTGATTCATTACAGTTACGGTTGGGTACAGTATTTACCGCTTATATGCACGCCGGCTGTAAGCAATTATCGTTTAAATGCACCCCAAATTGCGCCTCAAATCACTGACAATGCATACAACGAGTTTTTTTTTAAATACATTTCCCGTTTATAGGGTGCCATTTCCATTTTGAGAAAAAGAGGACGTCGACCTTAAAAAGGAGGAAATTTGTCTTAAAAAAGATGACAATTTTTTTTTAATAAATTAATTTTACAAAAACCAACAACACGATAAAATATACAAATAAAAATTTATTTTATAAACTAATCAATTTTTATTCCCACTAAAAAAAATTCACAAAAATCAAAAAAATCATTCTGAACTTTAAATGACTGGTACATAAATAAACAAACAAAAAACATAACGATTAACAAATTCATTGCATACAATTTCAGGAATGTACATTTTTAAAATTTTTTGATACGATCACATTTCTTTAAATATTTACAAAACTCTTCAAAATTGATATCAAAATTTTATTTGACTCTAATAATATCAGAAATATAACTAGAAATAGTTTCTGAATTCAATTTTTTTCTGTCATCCACTGGACCTTGATTAAAAAAAACTTCACAAAAAAGATGACAAATCATGCTGAACTAAAATTAGTAGTACCTGAATAAAAAAAAAAAACTACGATTAACAAATCTTTTGCATACATTTTCGGGAATGTACATTTTTATAGTTTCATTAACATTTTTCAACGCTTCCAATTTGAATCAATATATTATTTCTGTCTTCAAATATTCATAAAGCTCTTGACAATTCATATGAAAATTATATTTGGTTCTAATAATATCAGAAATAGTTTCTGGATTTAATTTATTTCTTTTTGGGGTCCACTGCGCCTTGATTAAAGGAAATATAAGTTCTACGCAGAGCTTTGAAGAATTAATTCCTTAATTAAGTTTTTCAATTCTGAATTACAAATTCGGTGAATTAATTCACAAAGCAAAGAATGCAATTAATTCATATTTTTTTCGTTAGATTTATTTTGTTACGAATGAATTCAATTGCTATAGTTCTTTTTATTGAATCAAATGAATTATTATTATTATAAATAAAATTTGTAATACGAGTACTAAGCAAGTTTACAGCGTTTGCTAATAAAAATAATATATAATTAAAATAATATATTATTAATTAATTATATATTAAGTGTTAGAGAAACCCGATGCAGTTTATCAACATACATGATAACATAACACTTAATATATAATTTATTTTTATTAGCAAACACTGTAAAATTGCTAAGTAATCGTATTACAAATTTTATTATAAATGTTTTCTTCTACTGAACGGCAGAAAGAAAACAGGCTTTGAACGTATTTTTTTTTTTTGGTTTTTTTTTTCAATATAGTGAACGTAGTTTTTTTTTTTTTAATTCTGTGAACGTATTTTTTTTGTCAATTCAGTGAACGTAATTTTTTATTTCAGTAAGCGTAAATTTTGATTCATTGAACGTAATTTTATTTTTTTTAATTGACTGAACGAATTTAGTGAATTCATTTAAAAAGGAATTAATTCTTCTTCAAAGCTCCGGTTCTTCGTTGGGCTTATGTGCTGGCAAGCAAAAATTAAACTCAACAAGTTTTTCATTTCATAGAAAACATAATTTTTAATAAAAAAAAAATCGCACCAAAACTTGTTACCAGTCGTGTTAATTGAATTTAAGTTTTTTTTTTATTTTTTTTCATGACAAGGAATTCATTAAATACATTTTCATCATTAAAAGCCATGTTACATTTTTTAAAAAATCCAACATTTGGCTCACTGCTGATATTTTGGCAATCAAAGTAAGTGATAACAGCGAGAAAGTAGCGATGCCAACAATTGAAAAGTTTAAGAAGCAATAAAAAAAGTTATGGAGAAAAGTGGAATAAGTAGGACAACCCCGGACACTTACTGAAAAAGAAGGAGGACTGCCCCAGACCCCCTTAAAAAGAGGACGGTGTCCGGAGAAAAGAGGACGAATGGCAACCTTACCCGTTTATAAGCACTAAAAGTAGGGCAAATTTATAAGTGCATATAAGCGGTAATTACTGTACAGTATTTACCGCCCTACGAAAAAAACAAACTGTCACCGAACTGGCCCCTTTATATGAAATAGACTGCTCACTTTTACATGGCGTTGTCATAGAAGGGGGAAATTGACCCCTTGTGACATGTCACAAGACAAATCCTAGGACAGGTTACTGAACTCTAATAAAAAACAAAGTTCAGGGACATGTCCTGGGATTTTTCTTATGACATGTCACAAGGGGTCAATTTCAAAAAAACACCAACTTTTACCAAAATAAAGCTTATGTACTCTACATATGTACCAAAAAATGTAATTTTTTTTTAAAAATCGTGCGATTTGTTCGAAAAATTTTTCCCCTGCGGCGCTGTGTCCCACACAATACACAAAAAACCCCTAAACATTCATTAAATTTTAATTTTTTCAAAAAAAACATCAACTTTTACCGAACTTTACCAACTTATTTATGTACACTATGTACCAAAAAATTAAAAATTTTTTTGAAAAAATCGCGCGATTTTTATAAAAAAAAATTTTTCCGCCTACGACGCTGTCTCATAATATACAAAAAAAACCCCCTAAAATTCATAAAATTTCCACTTTTTCCTAAAAAAATCCCACACTTTTATCACCAAAAAGTTTACGTAAACACCTAAAATGAACTAGCCCGAATTCTATTTTCCGGAACTTAAAACAAAATGCATATTTGGAACCGTGAGAAAATTTCCTTTAATTAGAGTCGTCACACGTGCCATTTTGGACGTGTTTCGGACCTGGTGGGTCCCGGCCCCCTTAACACTATATAGAAAAAAATTTTCTTTTTTAATTCCAGAGGGGGATATGTTTTTTTTTTTTGAGGGGTACCCCATAAAGTTTACTTTTGCCAAAAATTGCTTCCGAAAGAATTTATTCACGATAAATTTCTCTTTATCGAAACAAATTTTTTCACACGAAAAATAATTAAAATGAAAAGGAAAGTTTTTCACGATTTAAAATATTTTATTTTTGTGATCGATAAAACGTGTTCCTAACTGGATCCGTTTTAATACATTTTTGACCCAAAAATTACATGGAATTAAGGGATTTTGGATGTTACTGAAACTCTAAGTGTGATATTTGTTGCGCCGCAGACAAAATTTTTACCCCTAAATTCATAAACGCTTTATAAAATTATAAAAGGTTTATTGAACGAATTTTGTATGAAAATTTCGTTTTGTAAACCTATAATTTTAAAAAGCGTTTATGAATTGAGGGGTTAGTTTTTAGTGTACGTAAACTTGTTTGGTATTTTTTGTAAATATGTGCAGAAAAAAACCAAAAAAGGTCTCCTTTGCAAATATTTTAGCTTTACCGGTATTTTTTTTTATAGTTGTCCACTTTTATTTAGTTCGTTGGAAAAATACAATTTTTCTATTCGTGGCGAAATTTCATTTTATTTCGGTACCATTTTTGTATATAAAATAAGTTGACTATTTGTTTTTCTTATGCCTGCTAAAGTATAGTTTATCCAAAAAAAATTTACACAAAAAAATCGTGTAAAATTATTTAATTTAACGCTTATATTCGCATTAAAAAAAAATATTTTAGCTATTTTTTTTTAAATTATTTTAAAAGCGTTTTTGTGCAAAGATCATTCTCGTGCGAAAAATTTAATGAATAAAATTTTTGTTTGGTTTTTTCGTACAGTAATGTGTTTTTCTTTTTTATAAAAAAATAAAAACTTTTAAGCAAAGAAAATCATTAAAGAAAAGTCTTGACCACTAAATTCTTTTTAAAAATTCGAAGTTTTGTGTTCATATGAACTACTCTTTTTCAAGTAATGACCCGATACTCTCAATATTTGATATATTTTTTTCATGGCAAAATTTCCCTTGTATACGGAAAAATACAACTCTGAAAATATTGAGGAGGTACTTTAGGTATTGAGTACTAGAAAAATGATGGGCATTGAGTATTCAATATCCAAATTCTGAAATTTTTACATCGCTTACATGAACATAAGGTATTGCAATTTTCGTAGTTTAAAAAAAGCGAAATTTAGGGCAACATGAAAATTTTCTATATACAATTTTTAGTTAATTAGTTGTCTATCGAGTTATCTTTCAAGGAAATTGAATAAAATCGAAAAGACGGCATTTACTTCGTTTTCCAGAAATTTTAAATACCAAACAATCAGGCATACTCTCAGTTTTATCAAATATAAAAATCGCAGGGATTTTATTTTAAGTTTGTATTATTAAGTCTTTAACATATTTTCTAACTACAGCATTAAAATTTTCTCTAAATGTTCCAAAAATTTCAAATATTTTTAACTGGTTCTAAAACCGGTTCTAAAGCAACCTGTTCTAGTTTGGAGGAAAAAAACCTGTTGCTTTGGGACAAACTCAAACAAAAATCAGCGATGATACAAGTTGTTCTAAAACCGGTTCTTTGCATCCGACAATTTCGCTGGGTACTTTTACTTATTATTTTTTTAATTTCAAAAAGTAGGCTTTGTTTTCATGTACATACATATATGTAACAGAAGAAGTAAAGTTCAGCCCATTTATTTTATGTGTGCTTTTTTCCCTAGAATTGAAAGCAAAGCAAAACACAAGATGCAACAAACGGTGATCTTTTTTATGAAAATAATGTAAAACTGCCAAAAATATGATGCAGTTATCTTAAATGCGCAGGTACAAAAAGTGCACTTAAAGAAGACAATTGCGTACATAATTTTGTAAAATAGAAACGAAACCAAAATTTTGTGCAGTTATAGCAAATGTGCACTTAAGAAAAAGGCAGTTAAATCAAAACTACTGTAAGCATTTAAACTGATTTCCAAATAATTTTATTATCTATTGGTCGCGGTGCGTAGTGCCTTCGTATCTAATCTAAAAATAGCTGCCACTGACTTTGGCATTACTTCGAATACACAAGCTTTCATTTGTTGTCCAATTTCGCTTATAGTACGATTGCAAAACATCGTTTTGTTTTGTAAATACAAATGGAAACTTTATTTTTTTTGGAAGCTTTTTGCAAACTTTGTAAACGTAAATTGTTTACTGGGTAGCGCATTTGCCCAATTTTTTTTTTTTTTTGGATCTTTAAACTCTGTATTGCGTAGACATAATCGTATAGCTGCTGCAACAGCTCTAATCATTGTTTTTATTGCCGGGTACACTAGCATTTTAAAAAATGTGCTTATAAGTGAGCCTCAGACCTGCTCGAGTAGGACAAGAATTAGCTTCTACACAGACTCACAAAAGTTTACATACGGGAAAGAAATTTCTGTTTTCTTGAAAAAAATATGATTTTATTTTCTTTTTACTTGCATTTTTTATTTAAAGTAAAACATAACCCATTTTTATCATATTTTAGAAAACTTTTAGTTGTTTTTGTTAACAAATAACTACAAAAAACATATAATTTGTCATTTTTTAAAGTTACATAAATACATACCCCCCTATAAAAAATTATGTACCGTTACAAGTGCCGCTACAAATTTTATGATGATATGGTACACTTCATTAGTAGTAGAGCTTGTAGTTTCACAAAATCTGATCATGTTTGGAAAATAAAAATCATAACGTGTCAGTAATGGAGCAAAATGGGTAAAGGCAAAGAAATTTCGGAACCAATTCGAAAACCGTCATAAAATTGCGGAACTATGGTAAGTCTCTTAATAAAATTGGAAATTTATTAAATTTTAAAAAGGCCACAGGACAAACGATAATAAAAAATTTAAAAGAATATGGAAATTATGAAAGTAAGGCACGTTCTGGACGCCCTCGTATTCTGGACAACCGAACAGAACAGGCCTTTATTCGTTCCGTCCAAGAAAATCCTAAGCAAAATGCAGTCGAACTGAATCGAAAATTAAAAACCGATCTGGAAATTTCTGTTTCCGACCAAACAGTTCGCAGAGAAATGGGTACACTAACAGTGTTGCGAGAAAAAAACCACTACTTAGATATGTGAACATCCAGAAACGCTTGGAGTACGCTCAAAAGTACGAAAATGTTCACGAAAATTACCCAACATGTTGGGAAAGGGTAATATTACCGATGAATGCAATTATATTTCTTTTTACGAAACCCCATAAACTGCACTTTTGCCTATAATTATTTTATTTTCAGATTGTCTCTATATCATAATTTTTCAACAACGCGTCCGCTATTGGAATCGAACCTGTGCATATTCCTACATTACAAACGTAGCTATAGGTTTTATTTTTGTTGTTCTTATCTTACCAGCAAAAAAAACTAATTCCAGCAGTTAATTTTCAAGGTCATATTTAATTTACTTTTATTTGGTTTTTCTGCTATTTTTACAGGCTTATTTCTATAAAAAAAAAGTACCACATAAGTGCTAAGCCAATGCCAAAATCTATTTTCATATCTATTTGCTTATCTTGTCTTTTTATTTCTTTAATGGCTTCTTGTCTGCTTAAATAATATTTGTCCATGACCACTCGAATCACCCATTCCGGAAACAATGCGTTTATAAACAATGTTGCTTGCTTTAAAATAGAGGAAGATATTTTTAACATAGTACTTGAATTTTGTAAAAAGGGAACTTACTGCTAAACTATTTTCATTTTTATAAATATCAACCAATTTATCGATAATTTGCGTTTGTGATTCTTTTTCCAACAGACACATTACAAAGCATAGGTTAATGCCATTGTGAATTACACGTCGTCTAAAACCGCTTTGTGTTTTGTGTAAGTATTTAAAAATTCATCAACTGCCACATCTTTAATAAGAGTCTGCGTACAAGAAAAATACCTAAAACGAACATGCAAAAAAAAAACATAGAAAAAAAGTTTTCGGATTAAAAAATCTTTATTAATTTCAAATACCACTATTGCCACCACTTTCTAAAGAAAACTGAAGAAGGGGACCTGAAAGTGTAGAGGTTTTTGAAAGCAAAAACTCTGAAGTATTTGTTAGGAGAATATCCTGATTAAGAAAAATAGCAGTTTTTGAAAAAGTACTTATTATGTTAATTCATAATAAGGAAATTGGCCTCGAACTGAGTTAATAAATTTCTAATTAATCAAAAAAAAGGTAAAAAAACAATTTTTATTTTTTGAATAAAAATTAAAAACCAACATTTTGACAAAGTTAAAGTTTATAAAAAAGAAAACAAAAAGATAAAACTAGAACAAAAGAAAATCCAAATTTTGTACTTAGACAAAGCTAGAAAGTCTGCGTACAAAAATATTTCGTCTTTAGAGGTAATGATCTGCACTTTATTTAAAGTTTTAGTAGCTAGTAGGATAACATTTTATTTGGAGAACCTCTGTCAATCTTTTTGGCATAGATTGAACAAGTTTCAGGGTTTCCTCCTGTGTTATCTTTTCCCATTCTTGCTGCAATACTTCCTTCATAATATTTTTCGATGAAATTGGTTGCTTGCGAATTTTTCTTTCTAATAAGTCCCACAGATGCACTATAGGGTTAATATCTGGGGACTGCGGAGGTGTACGCAATTGTGGAACATTATATAACAACCAGAGCTTCACAATATCGGCAGTGTGCTTTTGCTGAAACAAATAATGATTCTCAAGCCCCAATTTCAAAGCACTCTGCTTCAAGTTTGTTTTCAAAATATCAAGGTAACCTCTTTTGTCCATTGTTGACTCTATAAACTGCATTTGTCCCACTCCATTAGCTGCCATACACCCCCACAACATAACTCCACCACCCCCATACTTAACTGTACCTGATAAATTTTCTTTATTGAGTGCAGAGTACCGATTCCGAATGATTTTTGAAGCTGTGAAAAATATTTTTCACGCATTTAAAAACTATGATAACAAATGACAGTTTTTATCACTTCACCGCTTGCAAGATATTGAGAATCGGTACTCAGTACCTGGTTTTCTCAACACTATTTGTCGTCGTTTTATTCCAAAAATATAATATTTACTTTCATCAGAGAATATAACCTTTTTCCAGAATTCTGGGGGCTTGTTTATGTGTTTTATTGCAAACGCAATTCTTTTTTTTGTCAATTTTTTAATGAAATATAAGGCTTTTTGCGTGCAACTCGGCCTCGGTATCCAGCCTTTTTGATGATTTTTCGAACAATATCATCGCAAATAGTTTAACGTTTTCAGCCATCTTTGAAGCAGCAACTGTCGGATTCTGTTGTACAAATTTGATTACAACGCCATTCTCTTTCGGTTAACTTGGAAGGGCGGCCAGAACGAGGCTTATGGTGTTTTCTTTTCTAAAAAAAAATGTTGCCTTGTTAAAGTGTAAAATTTTAAAAATGTTACTCTCACCCCAATAATATGCTACAGTTTTCCAATCAGAATAGAACGATAAAATCACTTATTTGCATTTTTCAAAACACATGTGTATGTATATATTGTTGTTTCATGTATATGCAATATTGTTTACGCTAGCTAATACTATATGATAGCCTTGTGGTTGTGATGCTTGCATTTCGCTCGGGATGGCCAGGTTCAAATCCCAGCCAAGGTGAATTAATTTTTATATACTACTCTCTTTTTCATTTTGGAAGTTTTCCTCCATATTAAAAAAAAAAATTGTATAATTTTTTTTATTTATTGGTAGCGTAAAAACTAGTAAATACTAAATAAAACAGAGCAAATTATTAAAAAAAATTTATAAAAAAAAATAAAATTAAACAAAAATGTTGTGGTCCAACCGGGGTTTAAACCTGCGACCTTCTGCATCAGAAGCCAGGATAGTACCCCCTAGGCCACCAAGTTGCGAGTTTGCTGGCAAACAACATTGCAGTTATACCCTACGGGGAGTGAGGGGTCAATTGCCCTGAAAGTACCTATCCTGTGAGTGGTTAAATCAAGACTTGTCACAGGATTGGTATAATTCACCATTGCTGTATGTTAAGCAGTGACAATTATACTTAAAGGACTAGTCCCATAACTGGTGAAACGGTGACATACCACTTAATCGTCCTCAAAGTACCTATCCCGTGACTGGTTAAAGAAGGACTTGCAGCAGGACTGGTATAATTTACTATTGCTGTGGGTTAAGCAGTGTCAATTATACTTAAAGGACTGGTCTCGGGACTGGTGAAATGATAACATACCACTGAATTGTCCTTAAAGTACCTATCCCGTGAGTGGTTAAAGATGGTCTTGTCGCAGGACTGGTATAATTTATTATTTCTCTGGGTTAAGCGCTGTCAATTATACTTAAAGTACTGGCCCCAAGACTGGTGCAAAGAGGACATAAATGTGTTATAAAAAAAACAACACTTTATTTTTTTTTAAAGAGAAGCAACACTCAGGAAATTCTTCCTATTAATTAACGTGTTGCTTCCTTTGGAATGGGGATAGAGAAGAAGTGAAAGGTGGTGAAAGAAAGGGTTTCAAATATGGCAACACTGTAATTGCGCGAGATGTTGAATTTTAGAACAGTTGTTGCGCTCCATCTGATGGTGATTTGGCGAACTTTGTTGAAGCTTTTTAGTTCATAGCCCTGGGAACACCGAAGGAGGACGCTGCGATACGTATGAGGGATAGAAAAACCCATACATATTTATATTTTTCATAAATTGATGTTGCCTTGGTTGGGGATCGGACCCGCAACCTCACGTGTAACACTCCAACGCACTAACCATTACACCACAGCGCCCACAATTGGTCGGTTTCTTAGTACATTGATAGAATTCTCCTTCATGATGAACAATTTCATAGAATTTTTTTCGTAAGTTCAATGAAGAATTTCGTTAAATAAAATTATCAAAAAATCGTAATTTGTGAAAAATTACGATTTTTTCATAATTTTAGTTCTAGATCTAAGCACTTGGAGTTTTCTTTAAATTTTTGCATCAAGAATCCTGAGCTTATTGCTAACAACTTCACCTCCAATCTTTTGGAGGATTTTACTGGCATTTTAGAATCGGTAAAAGGTTCGACGCATATAAAAAATATCTTATATCTTAAAAGAACATCTTAAAAAAGGAATATGTATTTCATATTTTATTTCTGTGAAAAAACATACCAAAATTCTTCAAAAAAAAAAAACAAATTTTTATATTTTAATTTGTTGACAAATGAAAATATTTGTGCTTTTTATTACATAACAATTTTGTCAAGGTTTTGCTGTGAAAATTTTACTTATAATACCAAAATCATAACAATTTCCTTTCACATCAGTTTTGTCACTGTTTTTGTCAGTTTTGTAATGGGACTGGTTCTGTATCAGTTCCTTTTAGGTTAGTTGGGTGACATGTCACAAAATATACAAAGTGACTCATTCTTTGACGGTTCCTTTTGGGTTACTTCGGTGACATGTCTCTTTAAGTCAGTTAGGCGACATGTGCTTTAGGGCTAGACCTGCGACATGTCGAAAGGTGTCTAATCTGTGGCAATACGTCATTTCCAATGACAACGCCATGTTAAAGTGATATGTCTCTTTCAAAGAAAAAGACCGATCAACGACCTGTCTCTGCCCCCCTTGGGACGTATCCTGCGTGTCATCTGGGACCGGTCCCTTTCCCCGTAGGGTACACATAACTTTGATGAAAAGAAAAAAAACAGGGCAACGCTCTACCCCGTAAATTTTTTATGGACGGAAAATGTTGCACTTTATTAGACAACATTTTTAGAAAAGAACACGATGCCCTCTCAGAATATTAACCTTAATTTAGAAAAGAACACAAAAAAGGCAATTCAAAAGCATAGTGCAAAAAAAATGCAACATTTTTGTCAGAAAAGGTAATTTACCTGTTTTTTTTTGTAGGAATTGACTACTCCTTGGATAGAAGAATGTGTTCTTTCCACTAATTCACCAATTTCTCTTAAAATTTTACCTTGGTTCCGCAAGTATACAATTATTTTTCTTTCGGCAGCATTGATTTCTTTTCCTTTCCAACATTTACATTCATCGGTGAATATTACCCTTTCCCAAAATGTTGGGTCATGTACGTGAACATTTTCGTACTTCTGGGCGTACTCCAAGCGTTTCTGGGTGTTCACAGATTTTGGAATTTACCAACAAGTATCCTTATATTTTTAAATATATGTACGGGGAAGGGGTTTGTTAAAATTTTCAATTTTAAGTTTTGTTAAAGTTTTATTTAAGAGCATTTCTTTATCTTCTTTTTTTGGAGTATGTTTCCATTGATCAGCTATTAGTTTTCTCTCATTTTCTTCTTTAATTTTGGAGTTTGTTTAGAGTTAATTGTTTTATTGAAATAAAGATGCTCTATTTCTTTTATTTTTTTTTTAAAGCAGCTTTAAACTAAGGTCTTCCTCCTGAGTAGCAAAAATCATCAATTTGTTCACTCAAAACATTATTTGCGCTTAGTCTGCCAAGAGATGCAATTACGCATATTGTTAGCATGTCATTTATCCAGCTAAATAATTTTGAAATATCGTTAATTCCTGTTGCTTTTGCAAATTGTCTTTTAAAAAAAATCCAACTTCTTGCTCGCCAGAAAAAAAGCATCGATATCTCTACTGCGACACACCTGAATTACAACAAAATCTATTTATTTTTTTCAAATAGGTATATTACATATTCATATGCCCCTAAACTCAACTACATCCGAAAATTGTAAAACTAAGTTGGAAATTATGTAGTTGTATAAATACATAGCCCTTAGTTTTTTCTGCGTGAACAATAGAAATCCTAATCAGCAAGATTTTGCTGGGTCATAATCTAAACTATAAAGTAATATTTTTGGCAAAAGTTCACTTTATGGGGCCCCCTCAAAAAAAAAATATTTTTTCTATATGGTGTTAAGGGGGCCGGGGCCCCCGGGACCCGCTAAGTCCGAAAAACCGAAACACGCCCAAAATGGCACGTGTGACGACTCCAATTGAAGAAAATTTTCTCACGATTCGAAAAATAGAATTCGGGCTAGGTGCATTTTGGTCATTTTAGGTGTTAAAAAAATACTATTTTGAAAAATGTACGTAAACTTTTTGGTGACAAAAGTGTGGGAATTTTTTAGGAAAAATTTTAGGTTTTTTGTATATTATGGGACACAGCGTCGCAGGCGATTAAAAAAGATTTAAAAAATCGTGGTATTACCGTTATAACATCATCTGCTCTATTATACTCTAATGCAGGTTTTATTTCTATTTCATCGAACATAAGTACGCAATACTTATCCTTTTCTGGCATGGATGCCAAACCTTTTTTTAAATTTTCTATAATTAAGGGATCTATAAATGACTATAGGTCGCCAACCTAATAGTGTTCTTAATGAGGCATTTTGAAACCTAAATTTTTCGCATAAACTTGTAACATTTTGGGGACATATAATTTATATTTTGAAAAATTACTTGTTCCTTTTTACTTGTATATACTCCCTACGGAAAATTTTAACTGTCACCGAACTGGCCCCTTTATATGAAATAGACTGGTCACTTTTACATGGCGTTGTCATAGCAGGGGGAAATTGACCCCTTGTGACATGTCATAAGACAAATCCCAGGACAGGTCCCAGTTCGGTGACAGTTTGTTAAAATTTCCCGTAGGGCTATTTTACAAATCATATTTGCAAATGCTTTAGCGTTATTAGAAGCCTTTTCGTCAGGAAATATCGCATTATTATTACTAGGGCAAGGAATTCCATGGAAATGCATGTTTTTCCTGATAGCAAGATTTTGCTGGGTCGTAATCTAAACTATAAAGCAACAATTTTTTAAAAATATACTAACAAATTTCCGGAGTGCTGTCAGAAGGCGTCTCCTTTGGCAATGGTTATTTCCAATTTTTCTATTGTCAAAAAAGACTTGCAATTTATTTAACTTTTCAAATAAAATCTGAAACATTTTATTGCATTCTTCATTTTTGAAGTTACTAAATCTAATATTAGCATTTTTTTTTTCAGATAGATATAAAAAAGTTTATAAAAATAAACAAAAAAAGATTCTTTATTAATTTTATGCATCTTTTTATTAAATGACAATTTAAAATAATATATACACATAGTTACAAAAGTATACATACGGGAAACAAATTTCTGTTTTCTTGAAGAAAATATGATTTTACTTTCTTTTTACTTGCATTTACTATTTAAAGTAAAACATAAACCACTTTTATCATATTCTAGAAAACTATGTTGTTTTTGTTAGCAAATAACTACAAAAAACATATAATTTGTCATTTTTTAAAGTTACATAAGTATACATACCCCCCTATAAAAAATTATGTACCGTTACAAGTGCCGCTACAAATTGTATGATGATATGGTACAATTCATTAGTAGAGCTTGTACTTTCACAAAAAGTGATCATATTTGGAAAATAAAAATCATAACGTGTCAGTAGTGGAGCAAAATGGGCAAAGGCAAAGAAATATGAATGAATATAAGTATTACCCTTTCCCAAAATGTTGGGTCATTTATGTGAACATTTTCGTACTATTGGGCGTACTCCAAGCGTTTCTGGATGTTCACAGATCTAAGTAGTGGTTTTTATCTCGCAACTCTGCTATTGTACCCATTTCTCTTGATGGTTCTGCGAACTGTCTGGTCGGAATCAGAAATTTCCAGATCTGCTTTTAATTATCGATTCAGTTCGACTATATTTTGCTTAGGATTTTCTTGAACGGAACGAATAATGGCCCGTTCTGTTCGGTTGTCGAGAATACGAGGGCGGACAAAACGTGCTTTACTTTCATAATTCCCATTTTCTTTGAAATTTTTTATTATCGTTTGTACTGTGGCCTTTTTTAAATTTAATAAATTTCCAATTTCATTAAGAGACTTCCCAGGTGGAAATTATGTGTGGTAACAAAAAAGAAGCGCAAGTATACCGCGGTCTTACAAAACAAAGTACTGGCAAAGCACTAAATTTGGACGCCTTCCCAACGCTTTAAAAGAGTGATTTCCCAGCACTTGTTTTCCTATAACATTATTTTGTTTTTGAAAAAGAAACTCCAAAAGAGTGAATATTTAAATAATTTTTGACTCCATAATACAATAACTCCAAGAATCGTCTATTTTTAGAGTAATTTAAAATTCTTCAGTGATGAGGGCTCATAATTTGGTGGCAGGGAAAACACTTGATTTTTATGTTTCTTGGTGCTATCTCAATACTTTGCAAAGCATTAAATAGATCGGTGTTATCATTTGGGTGTCAGGAAAGCCCTTTAATTTTTTTATTTGAGCGTTGGCAAAGCATTTGATTTTTATGTTTATGGGTGCTTTCTCAGGGCTTGGTAAAGCATTGGCACCACCGTGGAACGGTGTTATCATTTGGGCGTTGGGAAAGCGCTGTTAACAAGCACTCATACCACCCACTTCGGTGTTTTGCCAGTGCTGGCCCCTTTGTAATTTTCTACCTGGGTTACCACAATTCCGCAATTAAATGACGGTTTTTCGAATTGGTACCGAAATTTCTTTGCCTTTGCCCATTTTGCTCCACCACTGAAACGTTATGATTTTTATTTTCCAAATATGATCACTTTTTGTGAAACTACAAGCTCTACTAATGAATTGTACCTAGGGAATGCATCCCGGGATTTCCCGTCCCGGAATTCCCGGGAAATTGGGCATTTTTCATTTCCCCCAAATCCTGGGAAATGCTCATTTACTCACAAAATTGTAGTACGAGTAAAAATAGTTAGATTTTCGAGTTAACGAACACACTGGTTAATTTATGTACTTGATCGAACTTTTTACGTTCAACTTTTGACGTTCAAATCAAAATGTATTTCGTTCACTTCGTGAGGCCCACTTTCACCTCAAAGAGTAGCTGTTTGGTGCGGTTTATGAGCTGACGGCCAAGCAGTTACCGTGAATGGTGTTCGCTATCGCGAGATGATAACGGACTTCTTGTGGCCAGAAATTGAGGATATGGAACTGGACGATATGTGCTTTCAACAGGATGGTGCCACATAGCCAACGAAACAAGGGCTCTTTTGCGCGAGAAATTCAATGGACATGTTATCTCACGTCGTGGCGATGTTAATTGGCCGCCACGATCATGTGATTTTACACCGCTTGACTTCTTTCTTTGGGGATATTTAAAAGAAAAAGTGTACGTCATTAAAGGTATAATTAGTTTGTACGTAACGTGCCGTGACGAATCAGCTGATTTGTTTTTGTTCTATGAAAAAGCATTTGAGTCGGTAGTTTGTCTGTAATGTAACGTGCCGTGCCGGATGAACCTGATGAAAACAGAATTTTTGTTATCCGTTAAGTGACAGTGAGTTGACAGCTGCTGTTTTGAGATCTGCGACGAATGGCTTATACCGGCTAAACCGAGCCGCCGTCTAATTTTTGTAACCGCCGCCGTCGAAAATTTTTTTTACACGATAAAAGTCTAAAAATAGTATATATTTTTTTAAATTTTCTTTTTTTTACCGTTAAGCCGAGACATAACGAGACATATAATATTTAATGGCTAAACACATAAATTAGTGATAATAGCTGGACAACTACTGGCTGTGCCAAAATGCTAGTACTGGCAAACAATTTTTAGTAACTAGTATGCCAGTGTTTGGAGGGCAAAAAAAAAAGTTGGTCTTGAATGAGCTTTCCCACAAACAAAAAAATTGATTTTACAAAACAAAAAAAATTTTAAATTAAAAAAAATCCCAGAAAATTTTTTTGCTTGCAACCGGATTTGAACTCGGAACCTTCCGACTACAAACATTTTTTAACGAAGCGTCAGCATTTTTATAAAATCATTGGTTTTCCAGTGAATTGATTTTTGTACGCCTGGTAGCATTGGCTAGGTAGCACTGGATAACCACTGGTTGCAAACCTTGGAATATCACTCTAAGCCAATTCTTTGCCAGTGGTTTTTTTTATAAACCACCGAAATTTTTGTAAAACAAATACTGGTAAAACGCTTTTCGCAAACGCTGGCAAAGCGTCCCAAATGAGTGTTCTGCCAGTCATTTATTTTTAATACCATGGTTACCCAGTGGTATGCCAGTGCTTGATTTTTTGTACCACTGGCGATTTCTGACTGGGTATGTTTCTATCATAACAAAAAATATTAAGATAATTCTCTTAAAACTTTTTGTTTTATTTATAGTTAACATCGTGCGTTTTGGTTGGACCACCCTTTATTAATAAAAATTTTTAAATTACTATAAAATATTTTTTAATTTCTGTCCCTTGCGGGATCCCGGGAATTCAAGATAAATTTCCCGCTTTCCCGGGAAATCAAAAAGTGCGGGATTTTGCATTCCCTAATTGTACCATATCATCATAAAATTTGTAGCGGCACTTGTAATGGTACATAATTTATTATAGGGGGTATGTATACTTATGTAACTTTAAAAAATGTTTTACTCTAAATAAAAAAAATGCAAATAAAAAGAAAGTAAAATCATATTTTCTGCAAGAAAACTTTTGTAACTATGTGTATATTAGCTTTAAGTTGTGTACGCAGACTTTTGCTATCAAGTGTATATCAACGTTTTGTCACCTGTTTTATTAAATTTATAACAATCTTACCAATTTTTGGTTAATACATAAAATTTATATTTTAATAACCAATGAAGCTAAACACTCAACTAAGAATTTTAAGGAAGAGGAAGGGTGACGTTTTTAATAAGAATTAATACATTTAACAAACTTTTTCGTATATCTTTGCTAACACGACTGCAACTCTGTAACGAATTTTCGTCATAATTTTTGGTAAAAATGCATACACCTGAATTTTGGAGTTATCTATTAATTATATTTTGAAAAGTATAATGTTATTTATACTCAAATGATCGCTGGAGAGAAAACGAAGAAAGTACCAAATGTAAACTCCGTTACTGTAAACTCCGTAACCAAAATTGTTTGCTTCAGATTGCATTCAAAAAAATGTAGGTAAATGTTTAAAATATTTTAAAATAACCATAAACAGAGGTAATTCAACTAATATTTATGCATCAAAAGATGATTCAACTAATAATTTTGCGTCAAATCAAAAAAAATTATCAGTTTTTTATCCTAAACTGCTGGAGCGAAAAACGATTGAGTTTGCATTTCATTGGTTAGGAATCGATATTTCGAGCCATTACTGACATAAGTTTGATAAATTAAATTTGTTTCACACAATTTAAGAATTTTTTGGTCGCGAAATGGTGTTTTTAATATATTATTTTGTAACTTCGCAACCGCGTAATTTGTAATTTGACCCATTTTTGTGGCAAAAAGTCATTTTTCAAACATTCCAGAATAATTTTTTTTTTGTTGCTATTCAATTAAGAACACATCAAAGCAAATAACGGCAAGTTTTGTTTTTGTAAAAAATTTACAACGACTGCTTAGCAAGTGGTCAAAGTCATTGTTTGTGAGTAAAGTGTTGAACGCAGTATATACAGTGCACTTTGGTCGAATTTTTAAATTTCTTTAAATAGTTAAAAAAAAAACAAATTTAAACTTAAAACAAAAGTGGGTAGTAGTGCTTAATGGTTTAAGAGAAAGAATTTATTAAAAAAAAAATTTTTTTTGCGAAAAAACTGATACTTCTGACATAACTTTTAATTCAATTTTTTTTTTTTTCTGAAAAATGAACTTTGGATAAGCTTTTAACATGTTGGCCGAATTTGGCTGTGTTTAAACTATCAGAAACGTGTTAAATGAAAAGTTTTGAGTTTAATTTTTCCATTTCATGTTGCGTTTTTTGAGAAATATCATTTTTGGTACGCAGCTTCCGCTTGCAAAATAGCGAACTTGCGGAAGTTTACTTGGATGAGCAAAAGAAAGAGGAGAAGAATACTATTGTTTACAATTTTATTGTTGGTAAAGCTGAATGAGGCAATGTTTTGAATGAGGAAGCGCCTTATGGGAAGGGTAAAGTGAGAATTTTTGTAAGAATATCTCAGCTAGATGGGAGAGTTCTCATAGGAAGAGAAAAATATTTCAGATGCAAAGCGAACTCTGGCTAAACGCTGAATTTATTTTGGCAATTAAAACTAAGCCAACTGCAACTTCAATAGGGCTTCCAAAGAAAGAGTATCCTGAGAAATCTGAACGAACAAAGAGGAAATTTAAATAGCTTTATTAAAAAATGAAATGAAATTACTTTAGATACACACATAATAATGCATGCATAAAAATACGAAATAAATGTCAAAACAACAAAAACTTTCGTAAAATAAACCATTTTTCGTATATTTTACAATTTTTTTTTTATTATTTTGACATTTTTTCGTATTTTTATGCATGGATTATTATGTGTGTAATGAAATGTAAAGCAAAATTTTAAATAGCTTTATTGAAAAAAAAAAATTGTTTCTACAAAAGTTTCCACTTGTTCAATTTTCTGCTATAATATGCCCCAGATTAAAAAAAAAATATTTTTTTTGAGATTTTGGACAAAAAAAGTTTGCATTTTACACAGTTAACATTTTTACCCAAGCAAATCAGAAGAAATTTTAAAATTTACGCCATATTGGATCCGCCATTTTGAATTTGAAAAAGTTTACCTCAGATTCTAAATCAGCAACCTTGAAAACCCCCGTATACCAATTTTCATGTAAATCAGAAGAAATTTTAAAATTTACGCCGCCATATTGGATTCGCCATTTTGAATATGAAAACTTTTACCTCAGATTCGAAATCAGTAAATTTTAAAACCCCCCGTCTACCGATTTTCATGTAAATCTAAAGAAATTTTAAAATTTATACCGCCATATTGGATCCACCATTTTGAATTTGAAAAATTTTTCTTCAGATTCGAAATCAGCAACCTTGAAAACCCCTGTATACCCAGCAAAATATTGGTAATGACACCTCATTGCTGTGTGCATTACCAATAATGATATATCATTACCTTTTGCATTATTTTGTAATATAAAATAATGACTTCCTAATAACGGCTTATTGTAGTCATTGCTTTTAAATATAAAATAATGAATTACGCACAATAGTTTCAATAAGTACTTTTTACAAAGTTAAATTTTATACATTTATATTTATTACTTGTAAATATGTTTTGTGTTAACATTTTTATGACGAGTTCTAAAATACACACTACCAAAAACTTTAATTTCTCTGAATGTATTTCCTGAAGCTAATAGTATTTGTGTCACTCCTTATTTTTAAGAATCAAGTAAGCAGTCGGATAACCACTTATAATTCAACTTTTTGTAAGCATGTTTGTAACCACTTATTATTCAGAATTTCATAACTACTTAGTTCTCATTTTTTCGTAAGCGAGCGGGTAAGCGTGACTACTTATAAAAACGACCACTCCAAACAAAAATAATGAGTTTAGACGCCAAAAAATAAGTTGTGCGGAGCTATGAATTTCTATTATATAACCACTTATTTGGTAATGAAAGATTTTGCTGGGTATATATATATTTTCATCCTTCTTCAGTGATTCCTTATAGTTTTGGCCAGAAAATGAGGTAATTTTACCTATAGTGCGCTGATTGGATTTTAAAAAATTTCATATTTTTTGAAAGCATTTAAAAGGAGCAAAAATTAAATTACAATTACAAAATTAAAAAAAAAGAATTTTCGCGGAATGAATTGTATTTTTATTCGTGAAACCGCCAATTTCATAAACACAAATTGTACATTAATAAAAGCATGTTGAAAACCCAAATAAACCCAAATTTTCTAAACGTCAACAAATGTCGACGGTCGATTGTCGCTGAAATTAAATTAAACGCGACGACTTTTGCTGTCGTCGGTCGACAATCGACACAGTTGTGATTAACCTCTAACTCGCAACTTGGTGGCCTAGGGGGTACTATCATGGCTTCTGATGCAGTAGGTCGCAGGTTCAAACCCCGGTTGAAGCACAATATTTTTTTTCGTTTTTTTTTTTGTTTTTATAAAATTTTAATTAGATTTTTATTATTTTGCTGTTATTTAGTATTTAACAAATTTTTAGACCAAAAATAAATAAAAAATTATACAATTTGTTTTAAATATGAAAAAAAAATTTTAATTGAAAAAAGAATATACATAAAAAAATTAATTTTTTACTTTGGCTGGAATTTGAACCCGTCCAGCCCATGTCCACGCAGGCATCACAACCACTAGGCTACAATTAGTAATAGTTTGCGTAAACAATCTTCTCTATATATAAAAGAATAACGTGACTGACTGACTGACTGACTGACTGACTCAACATCGCCCAGCCCAAACCGCTGAAGCTAGGAAGTTGAAATTTGGTATGTAGGTTCCTCTTTCGGCGTAGACGTCCGCTAAGACGGGATTTTTGGAAATTCCTACCGGAACGGGCAAAAAGGGGAAAAGTCTCCCCCTTGGCGGCCTGCCAAAACCCCTTTGGCTAGAAAACTGAAATTTAAGATATGTGTTCCTTGGAGTATGGGCTAACTTTTCTGGAAAGTACTTTCTGGAATTTTGGACAGGGACGTTGTAAAAATTGGGGTTAAAAAGGGGAAAAAGGCCCCCCTTGACGGCCTGCCCAAACCGCTGGAGCTATGAAGTTGAAATTTGGTATGTAGGTTCCTCGAACGGTGTAGACGTCCGTTGAGACGGCATTTTTGGAAATTCTTATCGGGAGGGGCAAAAAGGGGACAAAAAAAGTACCTTTTCCCAAAAAAAGTACCTTTTCCCAAAAAAAGTACCTTTTTCCCAAAAAAGTACCTTTTTCCAAAAAAAGTACCTTTTTCCAAAAAAAAGTACCTTTTTCCAAAAAAGTACCTTTTTCCAAAAAAAAGTACCTTTTTCCAAAAAAAGTACCTTTTTCCAAAAAAAGTACTTTTTTCCAAAAAAAGTACCTTTTTCAAAAAAAAAATACCCTTTTCCAAAAGAAGTACCTTTTTCCAAAAAAAGTACCTTTTTCCAAAAAAAGTACCTATTTCCAAAAAAAAGTACCCTTTTCCAAAAAAAGTACCTTTTTCCAAAAAAAGTACCTTTTTCCAAAAAAGTACCTTTTTCCAAAAAAAGTACCTTTTTCCAAAAAAAGTACCTTTTTCCAAAAAAGTACCTTTTTCCAAAAAAAGTACATTTTTCCAAAAAAAGTACCTTTTTCCAAAAAAAGTATCTTTTTCCAAAAAAAAGTACCTTTTTCCAAAAAAAGTACCTTTTTCAAAAAAAAGTACCTTTTTCCAAAAAAAATTCCTTTTTCCAAAAAAAGTACATTTTTCCAAAAAAAGTACCTTTTTCCAAAAAAAAGTACCTTTTTCCAAAAAAAAGTACCTTTTTCCAAAAAAAGTACCTATTTCCAAAAATAAGTACCTTTTTCCAAAAAAAGTACCTTTTTCCAAAAAAAGTACCTTTTTCCAAAAAAAGTACCTATTTCCAAAAAAAAGTACCCTTTTCCAAAAAAAGTACCTTTTTCCAAAAAAAGTACCCTTTTCCAAAAAAAGTACCTTTTTCCAAAAAAAGTACCTTTTTCCAAAAAAAGTACATTTTTCCAAAAAAAGTACATTTTTCCAAAAAAAGTACCTTTTTCCAAAAAAAATTCCTTTTTCCAAAAAAAGTACCTTTTTCCAAAAAAAGTACCCTTTTCCAAAAAAAGTACCTTTTTCCAAAAAAAAGTATCTTTTTCCAAAAAAAGTACCTTTTTCCAAAAAAAGTACCTTTTCCCGAAAAAAGTACCTTTTTCCAAAAAAAGTACCTTTTTCCAAAAAAAAGTACCTTTTTCCAAAAAAAGTACATTTTTCCAAAAAAGTACCTTTTTCCAAAAAAAGTACCTTTTTCCAAAAAAATTCCTTTTTCCAAAAAAGTACCTTTTCCAAAAAAAGTACATTTTTCCAAAAAATTTACCTTTTTCTAAAAAAATGAACCTTTTCCAAAAAAAAAAGTACCTTTTCCCAAAAAACATATATTTTTCCAAAAAAAATACCTTTTTCAAAAAAAGTACCTTTTCCAAGAAAAAGGACCTTTTCCCAAAAAAAGTATCTTTTTCTAAAAAAAATTTTCCTTTTCCCAAAAAACATACATTTTTTCAAAAAAATACCTTTTTCAAAAAAAGTACCTTTTCCAAAAAGTACCTTTTCCCAAAAAAAAGTACCTTTTTCTAAAAAAATTTTCCTTTTCCAAAAGAAGTACCTTTTCCAAAAAAAGTACCTTTTTCCAAAAAACATACATTTTTCCAAAAAAAACACCTTATTAAAAAAAATACTTTTTTCAAAAAAAGTACAAATAAAGTACTTTGTAAAAACAAAGTATCTTTTTCCAAAAAATTTCGTTTTTCCAAAAAGTACCATTTAAAATAATATATAATTTCAAATAAACTACTTTTTTCCCTCCCCCACGGATATCTCCACTAAAACAAGGTTTCTTGATATTCGGCATAGACGTGCACTAAGACGGGATTTTTGGAAATTCCTACTGAAACGGCTAAAAAGGGGAAAAGTCTCCACATAAACAGTCTCACAAATTGGAAAAGTGCCTGCCCAAACCACTGGAGGTAAGAAGTTGAAATTTGGTATAAAGGTTCCTCCACTGTAGTAGACATCGACTAAGTTTGTATTTTTGGAATTGCCTACAGGATATCCCAAAAGGAAACTCGGTATGTGAGTTCCTCCTTCTGTGTAGGCGTCCGCTTAGACGGAATTTTTGAAATTCCTATCGGGAGTGGAAATAAGATAAAAGTCTCCTCCTGACGGCTTGCCCAATCCCTTTTGGCCAACCTAAAATTTTTTTTAGGACTAACTCACCGGCAACGTAATTTTTCTATTTTGGAACAGGAACATAGTAAAAATGGTGGTTGAAAGGGAAAAATGTCCCCACTAACGGCCTGCCCAAACCGCTTAGGCAATGCAGTTGAAATTTGGTATGAATGTTCCTCATCCATCGCAGATAGCCGCGAAGATGGAATTTTTGTAAATTCCTAAAGGGAGGGGCAAAAAGAAGAAAAGCCTCACCTTGGGGGCCGGTAAAAACCCCTTCGGCTAGAAACCTGAAGCTTAAAATGTGGGTCCCTGGAGTAAGGGCTAACTTATTAGAAAGATACTTTTTTGAATTTTGGACAGGGTCGTTATAAAATGGGGGCTCAAAAAGGGAAAGTTGCCCCTTAACGACCTGTCCAAACTGCTGGGACTAGGAAGCTGAAATTCGGTACTTAGGTTCCTCTTCCAGCCTAATTCCAACCGGGAGGGACAAAAAAAGAAAAAGTGTCCCCCTTGACAGCCTGCTCAAACTGCTGGAACTAGGAAGCTGAAATTCCCTGTCGATGGATTTTCGGAAATTCCTACCGAGAGGGGCACAAATAGTAAAAGTTGGCTAGAAACCTGAAATGTAAAACATATGTTACTTGGAGTATGGGCTTTTTGGACCGGGAAGGTGCTTTTTGAACAGGGACATTGCAAAAATGGGGATTAATGAAGCGAAAAGTGCCGCTTAAAGGCCTGCCCAGTTGAAATTTGGTATTAAAGTTCCTCCTCTATTGTAGACATCCGCTAAGATGAGATTTTTGGAAATTTCTACAGGTAGGGTCAAAAACAGGAAAAGTCTCCCCCTTAACGGCCTGGCCAAACTGCTGGAACAAGGGAGCTTAAATTCGGTATTTGGGTTCCTTCTCCAACGTTGACGTCCCCTAAGATGGTATTTTTGGAAATTCATACCGGGAGGGGTAAAAAGGGAAAAAACTTCCCCCTTGACGGCCTGGCCAAACTGCTGGATATAGAGACCTAAAATTATGTATGTAGTAGGTTCCTCCTCCAACGCAGACGTCCTCTAAAACGGAATTTTTGGAAATTCCTACCGGGAGGGGTAAAAACGGAATAATTCTCCCCCTTGATGGCCTAACCGAACCCTTCGGCTAGAAACCTGTAATATATAATATGTTTTCCTTGGAGTATGGGCTAACTTATCGACAAGGCATTTCTAGGACTTTGGACAGGAACGTGGTAAAAATGGTGGTTCAAAAGGGGAAAATTGCCCCCCCCCCTTAACGTCTGCGTCTTTAGCTAGAAACCTAAAACTTAAAGAACAAGTGTATATGAAACACTAAAAGTAAGAAACTAAATAGGAAACGAGTGGAATTGAAACACTACACAAGTGGAATGAAATGGATATAAACGTTGAACGAGTGGAATTGAAATTATAGACAATGCAAATGGATTGTAAGAGGAAATTACCTGTTCAAACACTATCCACGGAATATGAAACTTATGTAGCATTGAAACATACTCTCCAAAAAGCTAAACAAATTTTCTAAAAACCTTAGAAAAGGAATGGAATTTATATATTCCGATATTTAAACTTCATGTAACGAAGCACCGGTGGAAGAAACCGACGCAGTAAATTTTCCAACTGAATTTGTGAATTTACTTGAATTGCCAGGTCTACCTTTACATAAACTGGAATTAAAAAAAAAACTTTAAGGCACGCTAACAACCCTGCTTTACGTTATTTATTTTCATTCAAAACACAAATGAACAAAACTACTTACGGGTCTATCTACCTAAGTTCGCACTTTACCAAATTATCTTAACATACACACGTATATTGCAATTTATTATGGATTCATTACTAACAATCAAGGTTGGCAACCCTTTCAAATTGACAACCGATACCGATACCAATACCGAAATTCTTGATTTCAAAAAATACCGGTATTCAAAAACCTTTTCCCTTAATACCGGTGTCGTACCGGTATGGAATCGGTTTTAAAAAAATTGTTTTTTTTCACGTTTTTAGCAAAAATACAAATTTTTTAATATAAAATTTCCAAAATTGTTAAACAATTAAACTTTATTATTCATTGTTAATAGAAAATCGTGTTATAAATTCAAAGTGCGATTATCAGCCTTTAGTTTGCATTGGCAACATTGTTTTTAATTTATTTAACTTCATAAATATTCTCTAACTTGTGGCAAATTTAGTAAATATAATCTAATATATAAACTGGTTTCTTAAACCTTTAATTGAATTTACAGTTTCTTTTAGAGGATCCTTTTATTAATTTTATAAACTTATGTTTTTTTTATTTTATTATATGATCTCAATACAAATATAAAATATTTGTAGTGAATCAACTTGTGTTCCTAATAGATTTAAAAAAATTTTTGTGTTTAAAAAATAAAACACTTACAATTAGAAATTTTTAATAACTTAAATACTTCTCCTTTATAAAAATTTAATAAAATTGAGTTTTTTTTTATAATTAAGAACGTTTTTTTATATTTTTGTAAATTTTTTCAATAATACCGGTATATAACGGTATTAATGTTTCGGTATCGGTTATACCGATACCGAAATGATTAAAATACCGTTACCGATACCGAAACAAATAAAAAATCGATACCAATACCGATACCTATACCGGTATTCGTTTCGGTTGCCAACCTTGCTAACAATCCACTTTCATGAGAAAAAGTGATCAAATATTTATTTTAAACCCATTGTTGTGCAGAATTATTTATTTGTGGTGGCTGGGTGAAGGCTTTAAATAAAAAAACGAATTTAATAAAAATTGTGGGGGGCGCAGCCCCCCCCCCCTTAACCTTTAAGGCACGCTAACAACGTAGCGGGCTGCGCCCGCTAGTATTGCATACGAGAATACAATACACAAACATACATATGTTTAGAAAAATGCAACAGTGATTTTATTGTGTTCTATTCTGATTGGAAAAATGTAACATTTTAATGGGGTGAGGACAACATTTTTAAAATGTTGCCTTTTCACAAGGCAACAATTTTTTACAGAAAAGAAAACGCCATTAGTTTCTGACCTATTCCATTTTCACGCACTTCAAAATATGTTAAGTATAAGTTTTTTCTTTTATAATTTGTCTTAGAAAATATTATATTTTAATTAAAGGATTGTGTAACTTAGCAGAAAACTTTTGAAGTTGTATTTTACCGAAGTACTTCGGCAAATATGCACTTTTTATTTTTTGCGTGAGCGTCGTCCTTGGGCCGACTTAGGTCGGTGTACCAAATTTCGTCAAAATATCTTAATATTTGCGACCTCCAACGTAAATTGGTTTACATCTTTTACAGCTGCATATTTGAACACATTGATGCCCCAAGGTTTTAATGCAAATGCTGTTCGTTTATGTTGTCAAATATAGCTTGAAAACGAGCCGGGTTGTGACTATTCGCTTCACATACCGCCGGTGGTCTCGCTACCAATTTATAATTGGATAGCCGATAGGACCATGAGGCAAAACTTTACTTTATGGGGCACCCCTCAATATTTGCGGATAAACTTAGATCTAATTTGATCCGAAAAATGGCGGATCGAATTAGATCCAGCTATATATTTGTGGATAAACTTAAATCTAATTTAATCTCAATTTTGGCAGATCGAATTAGATCCAGCAACATATTTGTGGATAAACTTAGATCTAATTTGATCCGAAAAAGTGGCAGATCGAATTAGATCCAGCAATATATTTGGGGATAAACTTAGATCTAAATTGATCCGAAAAATGGCAGATCGAATTAGATCCAGCAATATTTTTAGGGATTAAGTAAGATCTAAATTTATCCAAAAAATGACAGATCAAATACGATCCAGTAATATATTTCGGGATTGCGTAAGATCTTAACTTTTCCGATAAATTGCAGATCGGATTAAATCCAGTGATATATTTGGGGATTTGGTAAGATTTTAATTTATCCCATAAATTGCAGATCGAATTAGATCCAGCAATTTATTTCGGTATTAAAATGGCAGATCGAATTAGAAACAGCAATATATTTGGGGATTGACATCGAAAACTGTCCAGATAAAATTAGATCCCGCATTATATTTGGGTACTACGTAAGATCTCCATTTATTTGGGATTAAATAAGATCCCAGACAGATATTGACAACAGTTCAAAAAATAATACACTGGCAGAGCACTGATTTTATAAAACTAACAATATTTTGTTAAATGAGTTTCTATTGGCATATGTCCCGTTTCAAAAATCGTCGGGGGATCTCTAAAAATTAGTACTAACCAAAATCTTTGGATAACTTTCAGGGGCCAATTGTACGGCACTGAGGCAATTCCCCAATATGAGGCATGACTTGAAATATTCTAGAGCTCAAGTAGATTCTATTGGTGTATGTCCCGTTACTCAAATCATCAGGAGAGCTTAGAAAATTCAACAGTTACTGACCAAAATCCAAATTATTGGACTACCTCTGGGGCCAACTGTAGGGTAACGATGGTATTCCCCAAAATGAGACATGTCTTAGAATTGTCGGAAGATTACGTAGATTCGAATAGTACATGTCTCATCTGCAAAATCATCAGAAAACCCGATAAATTTATGTTGCAATTGTTACTTGTAAGTAACTTGTAAAAGAAAAATAGTGATATGTATATTTCAATTTTCATTGTTAAAAAATATACCTACTCTGCTGCATACATGGGACTAATTAATTAGGTGGACTAATTAATTGATGATTTCATTACCATTACATTGATATCAATTATAATGAAATTATTTTCATTACCATTTTTTTAATTAATGGTAATGATTCTAAAATTTAATTTCATTGATTAATGACAATGATTTTAAATTTCATTACCATTGATAATAAATAAATTAAATAAAATAATTTCCATTGACAGAAAAACGTAAAAATGGAGTAAAACTCGCTGAAATCGAAGATGGAATATGCTCATTAAGGCTCATGCTCATTTGAAATTAAATATTACTTTCCATTCCGCTGTTATTTGTATCCAGATAAAGTTTAACGGAATTAAATGGATCCTCCTTAATAAAGTATGTGTTATAACTTCCCTGGTCAAACCAGTTGTTCGTTTTCATTTGTCTGAATTTTTTTTAAACAAATGGTTTTGAATCAATTGTAATTAGTTGTTTTATACATTAGTGTAATTTCATTACCATTAGTAATGATTTTGCTAATGAAAAATGTTTCATTACCATTAAATGGTAATGGAATTTTTTTCATTGTCATTAGTATGAACTAATGGTAATGAAAATTCAATGGTAATGAAAAATTCCCATGTATGCTCTGCCGTTTGTTTTTTACAATATTTTTTGTTAAATTCTGATATTTTTCATTTTTTTTACAAATTTATTTATGTTCCACACTCGTTCCACACAAAAAAAAAAATAAAAATCTTTGGATAACTTCACCCACATTATTTTACTAAAAAAATTCATTAAAACTGGTCCGTGTGGATTATATAATCCATTATAAGTTATGCATTAAACACATAGACGACTGCAACTACACGACTACAGCCTGTCAAAAATAAAATACACACGTTTATATGAAAACGATTATTTTGACAGCTACACGACTACTTTTGCCGATGTAGTCATTTAGGATAATTTCTATTTTTGTTGGCTACAAAACAAAACTAGTGTTGACAATATAACAAAATATATAAAACAGGACAATTTTTCCCGCTGGAGGCGAAATAAAATCGCTAGTTCTGACTAGAAAATCATCGTTATGGGAACACCGAAAAAATAGCTGTTTATATTTTACAACTGTTTGAAGGTTTCGGTAATTTATATTTGGAAATAATTGTATTGTGATGTTTTGTAAAAAAAAATGGATCTTACAAAATTAACAAAATATTCCTCAGCCATTATTTTAGAAGCACAAACCAAAAAAGATTAATATTTATCAAAACGTCAAATATTTTGGATCAGCTGTTTACTATGTTGGTGTCGTTTTCAAAAAAAATTAAGTAGCTGACTACACGACTACAATTGCAGCCAGAAGAAAAAAATTAATATCATACAGAAACAACGTCTACTAAGATTTGAAATCACACAAATCTCAGTTTTCTTTTTATATACTTAAAAAATTGTCTGCTTATATTTAAAATCGGAAAACACATTAACTTATATATAAAAAAGTTTAACTAGAATCATTTACTTTAATAAGGATCAGTATTATAGCCACCAATTATAAAATTTCGTTTTAAAGTTTCTTACTTAAATAAAATATCCTACTAAGTGATGACTATAACACTGGCCTTAATATTCATACTTTATTTACAAAGTACACTCAACCAAAAAAGTCTGTATTGGCTACTGAAACTTTTGCTGTTATTACGGGAAATTTAACTGTTTTGAGGCCAGCGGTATTTTATGCTAATTTTAGCAACACATGTCTGCTGATCTGTAGTACAATAAAATTAGTAGCCGCTACTAAATAGTAACAAATATAAACTAAACAAGAATTGTAAAAAATCAAAAAAAAAATATTTTTAAATTAGTATATTTTTCTGCTAAATTTAGCACTCGGTTTTGAAAAATTAGTGAAATGTTTTTCTGAAATCAGCAGCGAAAATTAGTAAAAAAATCGTAATTTGTAATAAGAGAATAGCAAAAATGATTACTAAAAGTAAAAATTGTACTAATAATCAGTATAAAAATAGTATAGTGCGATTGGAAACTGTTTACAAATTTTTTTTACCAAACTTTTTAATTTGAGTGTATGTTAATTAAAATCTGATATAGTAATTGATTTAACTATACTTTTTTCTCTGTGTAGTTACTTTTCTTATTATTTCTTTCATTAGATTTAAGATTAAATATTATAATTAAAAAAGTGCGACATTGGTATGTCTCATTTACCCCAGAAATTAGAAAATTCTGGGTCATTAATGCACATCTACACGGGATAGAAAACTCGCGGGACTTTACGAAAATGCAGCTCTGTATAAGAGATTAATCAGAACTGGGTCGACAACGAGAGTTCTTTTTTCATATATTTTGTATGGGAAGCAAAATGTCGTCCGGCGATTTGTCGTCGGAATAGAATCTATTTTCGTGACGACACACTTAAAATATTTGTCAAATTGTTGCCATATTTTTAACTAATTAAAGATTGCCATTAGAACAGAGTTGTTAGAAATTCGTATTAGAGCTGCAAAAATTCGTACTTTGTTTACACTCATAGAAATAAATCCGTAAAAATAGCAGAAAAAGTTACTAAAAATTAGTTAAAAATGATGCTGCAGAAAAAACTGCTAAAATTAGCAGATTTTTTTACTAAATACTAGTAAAATGACAACAGCAAAATTAAAACTGCTAAATTTACAGAATTTTAGTTATATTTAGGCTAACTTTTAGTTAATTGAAAATAGCAAATTGTACTGTAAAATCTGCAGAAAATTTTGCTAAATATTTGTAGGCTAAAAATAGCAAAAATAAACTGTTAAATCTACAAAATTTTTGCTATTTTTAAGCTAAATTTAGTTGAATGCAAATAGCAGTCTATTCTGCTAAAATCAGCAGAAATATTTGCTAAAAAATTGTAAACTGCTGTTTTCAAAAGGCTCGATTTTTATTTGCATTTAAAAAAAAAATCGAAAAAAAAACTTCGAAAATTTAAAATTTTTTGGTGATTTTTTAGGCTACTAATTATTTAGCAAAATTTTTTGCTGATTTTAGCAGGTTAATTTGCTAATCTCCATTTACAAAAATTTAGCTCATATATAACTAAAATTCTGTATATTTAACAGTTTTAGTTTTGCTGTTCCTATATTACTAATATATAGCAAAAATAATCTGCTAATTTAGCAGTTTTTTTCTGCAGCATCATTTTTAACTAATTTTTAGTAGTTTTTACTAAATTTTTTACGGACTTTTTTCTATTAGTGTACAAAAAAAATTTTATTTTGACAGAAGAAATATAATTGAAATTTAAAATACATAATTTACGGCAAAAAAGCAAAATGAAATACAATAAAATATAAACCAACAAGAATTAGTGAAAGACCAATTGAATTGGTGAAGAATTGTGGTGAAACAAATACAACAATATTCTTGTTTTCTTTCTTTTTTTTCTAAACGTCAACAAATGTCGACGGTCGATTGTCGCTGAATTTAAATTAATCGAGACGACTTTTGCTGTCGTCGGTCGACAATCGACCCAGTTGTGATTAACCTCTAAGTCTACGAAATGTAATCTCTAAACCATTGACAATTGCTGTCATACACAATTTTTTTAATTAGTAACAATTTTGAAAATGTTTTGTAACATTATTGAACATTTCAGTTTATTAAATACACTTTTTGGTATTTGGAGAAAAATTATTCTTTAAAATACAAAAATTTTAATAAAAACAAATTCTTGACAACTAGAGATGGTACTTTTACGATAAAAATTAGAGCCAACAATATTAGAGATGACAAATTTAACGGAAACTCTACGAGATTTCTATCCCGTGTAGATGTGCCTTTAAAAACCCTTTATGCAACATAAGTTTTTAATTTTGTATTGAATTATTAAGTATATAATTGTATTTAAATCCACATACATTTTGTTCGATTCGAGATAGTAAATAATTTTATCTAAAATATTCTTGGCTCACATTTAGTTTTATAAACTGTTTTTCGAAGCAATATACAAATTTATCTTCAACGAGTTATAATTTGATCAAGTATATATATTTGTATATGGCATATAAAATCATATGAGAGAAAAGATATTTTAAGATATGATTATATAAGGCAACGAATAAGAAAATTTTGAAAATCGGAATCGCAGATAAACTCATATTTAATTTTATACGTTGTTATCCACTCTCTAATATGAATAGATACAATTGGATCAAACCTAAATTGATCAAATCTAATCGTTTTTTCACGGGTAGTGCTTCCTGTTTTAATTTTTTTTCTTTCACTTTTTTTTTTTTCTTTCCCTTTTTTTCGTTTTCTTTTCCCTTTTTTTCAATTTCGGTTTGGGGGGGTGGAATTTCCCATTCCCCCCCCACCCCCTTGAAACCGCGCATGATAGTAACAAATATAAACTAAACAAGAATTGTAAAAAATCAAAAAAAAAATTTAAAATAGTATTATTTTCTGTTAAATTTAGTGTATTGAGTGTACCGAGTGTATTGAAAAATTAGTAAAATGCTGAAATCAGCAGCGAGAATAAGTAAAAAAATCCGTAATTTGTAAAAAGAGAATAGCAAAAATGATTACTAAAAAAAAACATTGTACTAAAAATCAGTCTAAATATAGTAAAGTTCGATTGGAAACTGTTTAAAAATTTTTTTACTAACTTTTTTATCGGAGTGTAGTTACTTTTCCTTTGTAACCCTTTTTACTGTCAATTCTGACACCGTTGATTTTTGTTTGAAATCGTCCCAAAAGCAACCGCTTCTATAGCCCCCAGAGTGGAATCGGTTGCCCAAGAATCAGTTCTGGAACTAGTTCTAGAACTAGTTCAATGGAATCGGTTCTAGGGGAACCAGTTGGAGAATTGGTCTGAATGACAACCGAGTGAGAAAAAAATTCCCTGTTTACATTTTCTCATTTGTCATTATTCTTCAGTTTTAGAATTAAGTATGATATCAGATTCATTGTGAATTTCTTGCCAACCAAATGCTTTGGTTTCAACAACCAAATTTGTTGGTTGTGGCAATGAAATGAATTCCTGACTCAATTGAAATACATTGTTTCAACCGAAATTCTATTGTATTAACCAAATTTCAATTGACATACATACAGTGGGTGTAAGCCAAACTGGGACAAAGCATAATTGTTTTATTAACTTAAAAAAGCTAATAAAATAAAAAAAAACAACTTATATTTTTTGTTTTCATTAGGCAATTTTAATACCTTTTTATTGATATAAAGCAAAATTAAATCTATTAAGCAGAACTATTGAAAATTTGATAATTAAAAATAAAACAATTAAAAACATAAGCAACCCAAACTGGCACAACATATTTTAAGATGAAATATCACACACTCCAACAAATTTCAATACTTTGTGTGCGTTCCTTTGTTTAAAATCACCATCGTTAGACGAGTCTGCATTGATTGTACCAATTTTTTACAATATTCAGGACTGATATTTTGCCATTCTTCGAGCAAAGCCTTTTTAAGATCTCCTTTATTGCAAATGGTGTAATTTTTGAGTCGTCGTCCCAAATATTCCCATAAATTCTCGATTGGATTAATGTCGGGGCTCTGAGGAGGATTTTCCATGACATGTGGGCAATTGTACAAAAGCCAGGATCGTACGTTGTAAGCTTTGTGCTTGGGGTCGTTGTCTTGGTAAAAATACCAATCGGTCCCAAGACTAAGTTTTTCAACCGATCTACCCAAACTTTCTTTTAAAATATTTAGATAAACTTTCTGATCCATAACTTCATCAATAAAATGGAGAACCCCAGGTCCTGCTGCGGAAAAAGAGCCCCACACCATCACTGAACCTCCTTCATGTTTAATTGTTGGTTTTAGATTTTTCGACAACAGCTCTTCATTGGGCTTTCTCCATACGTAGGGTCTTCCATCCGACCCGAAAAGATTATACTTGCTCTCGTCTGTGAATAAAACCTTTTCCCAGAACGAAAATTCTCGATGCCTGTGGTCTTTAGCAAACTGCAAACGTTTTTTCTTATTAGCCTTACTAATGAAAGGTTTCTTTCTGGATCTTCTTCCTCCCAAATTTTCTTTTCGTAACATATTTCTGATGGTGTTTCCAACTCTCGCTCTTTTTCATAAATCTGTCTCAGCAATTTCCGCCAACTTTGGAGCACTTAGAAAGGGGTTATTTTTGATTTTTCTTACCAAATAGCGTTCATCAGCTTTAGAAAATATTTTATTTGTTGCTTTTTTGGCCTATTTACAACATCTTGAAAGGTTTTGTAGCGTTTAACGATATTATGAACAGTGGAGTGGCTTCTGTTTACCAGTTTTCCAATCTCTATTATGGTTTTTCCACTTTTATGGTGTCTTATTATAAGCTCACGAATGTCTATTGAAGTTTGTCCCCGTTGTCGACCCATTTTAAATATTTAAATTCACGGTTTAACTTAATTTTCAAAATTTTTCAAACTTCTGATTGGCAGTATTATTTTTGACAAATTTTTTTGACAGAAAATACAAACAAAATATGATTTTTTTTTAATTTTAACTTAGTATTCCAGTTTGGTTTGCGCTTAATGGTGATTTTTTTATACTTCTACTTAATGAATATATTTTTTGATTATACGAGTAAAAAGGCGACAAAATGCGCTACAGAACACAAAAAAAAATTGATACAAATAACTTACAAATTTCTTTTTTCTTTAATTGTTAATTTACCTATATATTGGCCCAGTTTGGCTTACACCCACTGTATATTCGTTTTTTCTCCAGCCAAAAAACAGGGTTGTCACGATGAATTAATTTTTTCTATAAAGTGTTATACATTCCAAGAATTCATAAAAAAAAATTAGTTTACAAAGTTTTTAAAACTTGAAAATTATAGCTACAATCATAAGTCATCAATTTAATCGTATGTACTCAGGAAATCCCATTATAAAATATGTAGTCGAATATGTGCTCGTATTTCATCAAAATCATTAATACTCGTATGTATTTGAACATATTGAGCTTATCACAAAAATCCTTCTTGCAATTGAATGCGATTAAGGTTTTCTAAAGTAAAATAAAGATGATATTGAGGTTTCATAACCAAGAAGACAAATCAGTGCAGGTGATACTAAATTTTCCAAAAAACAACAACAATCTTAACATATGGCAGGAATAAAACCTATTATATAGTACCGCACAGATACATACATACGTGTATGAAGACATCACTACTACTATCATCATCAATAACATGTTTTCCTTCAGAACAAGAAAAATGATGATCCCGATAAGCTTCTTATATGTGAACAAAACAATTCCTTCTTTTACTACATGAGTCTATTTTTAACATTTAATCGATTTTTAGGATTCAATAGACAATCACTCACGCTCATAGATTGAAAAGTATAATCAAACAGTATTCAAACTTTTTTTTTTTAAACATAGAAAACAAAATTAATTTTGGGAATGGGAAGGCGCTATTCGGACAGATGGTGTTGTGTTAGGACAGGATTGGTTAAGAATCTTCGCCATCAGGAAAATCGCAGAAAAATTCATTCAAAATTTAAGAAAACTTAAGGACTGCGCCATTAAAAATGTAACAAATCAAAAACTGAAGTAAAATAAAATTAAGAGAAAAACTGCTTGTTTTTGCTGAACTAGTTTGCATCGAAAATCGGCGGACTTGTTGGGAATCTCTTAATGGTGTTAAAAGATTCGAAGAGAATTCATCCCAAAATACTCAGAGTCTGTGTATGACTGTTGGATTGTAAGTACGAGTGCATGTCGGCTTGTTTAACTACACTTTATTTACAAGAGATTCCCTTTTGGAGATGGAAGGGGGAACACGATGCACCAAAAGTCCCCAATAGTTGATATTATGGATTCAACGGTTGCATTTTTTATATATTTTTATTCTGTGCCCTTTTACATACATTAATAGAAAAACGTCTGACGAAATTTTAGTTAAAACTACTAAAATTTATTTAAAAATTACCTTACAGAAAAAACTGCTGAAATTAGTAAAACACACTGTACAACAAAATCTAATTTTTTCTAAATCTAATATTTTGACAACTGATTCTGGCAAAGGGGACCAAAAAAAATACACGTTTATTGGCGTTTTAAAAGTTTACGTCTAGCCCTATGTTTTTTGGGGGATTAAAGTTTCTCCCTTTGGCAAATGAATGTTGTGAATTGGCTAAGGAAACCATGTGAATCTTCCATTTTAGATATAGGAACTTATGTAAAACACTACGAGAAGCATATTAACCCCCTAAATCTTCAATTAAATAAACTATTTTGGCCTCTTTTTAAAAAGGGACAAAAAAAGACCCGTAAGTTGAAGAGTTAAAGGGTTAAAATATTCCACAAAAAAATATTTGTCATGATATTCTACTGTAAGTCTCTGAAGAAATCGAAGTTGAAAATGTAACTTCAATGCCAGAAATAAGTCAAAACTTGTGGGCGCTGTGGTGTAATGGTTAGCGCGTTGGACTGTTACACGTGAGGTTGCGGGTTCGAACCCCAACCAAGGCAACATCAATTTATGAAAAATAGTAACATGTATGAGTTTTTTCTATCCCTCATACATATCGCAGCGTCCTCCTTCGGTGTTCCCATAGCACTTAACCCCACCGAAGTAAAATAATATATAACAGGGCTATGAACTAAAAAGCTTCAACAAAGTTCGCCAACTTAACATCAGATGGCGCGCAACAACTGTTCTAAAAAAATTCAACATCTCGCGCAATTACAGTGTTGCCATATTTGAAGCCCTTCATCTTTCACCACCTTTCACTTCTTCTCTATCCCCTTTCCAAAGGAAGCAACACGTTAATTAATAGGAAGAATTTCCTGAGTGTTTTCTCTTTAAAAAAAAAAAAAAAAAAAAAAAACTTAACTTCAATGACACAAATAAGTCGCAGTATTACATAAGTCTGCTAAACACATTCTTCACATTCCTAAAATGGAAGATCCACATGGTTTTCCTATGCCGATTTAAAATAAACTTTGGCAAAAGGAGAAAAACTTTAACCCCTAAAAAGCATAGGGCCAGACGAAAACTAAAATTTTTTTTGGTCACCTCTACCAGAAACAGTTCTAAGAACCTTGTTATTGTGTTTGTGTTGTACAGTGTTATGTTTGCTAAATATAAGCAAGATAGCAACAGCAAAAATAAAACTGTTAAATTAAAAGAATTTTAGTTATATTTCAGTTATAATTTTAGTTAATATAAAATAACCACTTAACCTGCTAAAATTAGCAAAAGATTTTGCTAAATAATTAGTAGACTAAAAACTCACAACAAAATTTTAATTCTTAAAAGATTTTTTAATGCAAATACAAATCTAGCCTTCTGAAATCAGCCGTTTACTACTTTTTTTTTAGCAAACATTTCTATTGATTTTAGACTGCTACTTGCATTCAACTACATTTAATTTAAATTTTGAATTAACTAAAAGTTAACGCAAATGTAACTAAAATTCTGTACATTTAACAGATTTATTTTTGCTGTTCTTGTTTTACTAGTATCTATCAAAAAAGTCGGCTAATTTTACCATATTTTTCTGCAAGGTAATTTTAAACTCATTTGTAGTAGCTATTTCTGCTATTTTTACAGGTTTATTTCTATGAGTGCAATATTTTAATCTCATGATATAATTTTTTTTGATTTTATTTAATATTCCCCCAATAAGCAAATTTAACAGGGGTTTCGGTGACTTTTTTGGTACCAGCTGCCTATTTGTATCTAAAATTAGTAATGGTTTTAGGCACTGATGTGGTCTTCTTTAGTTCTCTTGTGACCAGAGCCCAGTTTCCTCTGCCTCTTTTGGCACAAAAATAACATTATATTGATTGTGCTTTTACTGTAATGGCAAGATGCGAATCCGGCCATAAATATGTAGCTACGTTGTGTTGTCTTAGAATTAGAATTAATATCTCTCGTAATAAACACTCTTTAAAATACGCTCAGATAAAAAAGTTAGTAAAAAAATTTGTAAACAGTTTCCTTTTTATACTGATTTTTAGTACAATTTCTTTTTTTAGTAATCATTTTTGCTATTCTCTTATTACAAATTACGGATTTTTTTACTAATTCTCGCTGCTGATTTCAGCAAAACATTTTACTAATTTTTCAAAACCGATTGCTAAATTTAACAGTAAAATATACTAATTTAAACAATTTTTTTTTTGATTTTTTATAATTCTTGTTTAGTTTATATTTGTTACTATTGATATATTCTTTGTTTGGAAATAACACTCAGAAAATTTTATTGTATCTCCAATGCATAAAAAGCTAATAACTGGAGAACCGTTTGCAATTTTGACTCCAAATTTCAAGTACGATGAAGAATTATACGCTTGGTACAATCGGAAGAAAAAAAAAATTATTATTTTTTTTTAACATTTTACAGTTTTTTTATTTTTTGGTACACTTTTTTGCTAATTTCAGCATATTGATTTTAAATTACAGTTTACAACAATTTACTGAAATTTAGTAGCTGCAACTAATTATTTATACTAATTTCATTGTACTAAAATTATGATATTTAGTAAGTTTTTTAACTGATTACAGCAAATCGATTTTGAATTGCATTTTAAATAAATTTTACTAAAATTTAGTAGCGGCTACTAATTTTTTCTACTAATTTTATTACTACAGATCAGCAGACATGTATTGCTAAAATTATCAAAAAATACCGCTGGCCTCAAAACAGTTAAATTTCCCGTAATAACAGCAAAATTTTCAGTAGCCATTACAGCCTTTTTTTGTTGAGTGTACAATAAATATCTGAGTTTATTGAACATAATGTAACAAAAGATTTACTCCTTTTCCGCAGCTGCAAATGGCTACTAGGAACTTTAAGGAAATCTAGATCGTTTTTTGCTCGATACTCTTCAAGATCTTTGTCTCGACTATCCGACACACTTAATTTCTGACCAGGAAGCTGCGAAAAGTCTACTAAAACGTAAGTTTCGTCGTCCATTAAACAACATTCAAAGTTTTCAAAAAAAAAATGTTGAGAAGTTTTGCTCGATTTTTGGCATCTTCTTAATATTTCTGTACCGATTCTGTAACTTTAAATGTTTTAAGCCCAAATTTAGGTTTAACTTTGCTCACGAAAGTTTCCGAACATTGAACATCTCTTTGGTTTGTTTTCGTTCCTTTTTCCTTTTGCTTTACCTGTTCCAGGTTTTTTTTTTTTACAATTATTAGACTAAAAGAGAAAAGTCTGTACAAAGTTTAGTTAAAACAACCTTGCAGAAATTAGCAGATTATTTTTGCTAAATATTTGTATGATAGGAATAGCAAAAATAACTGTTAAATATACAGAATTTTAGTTATAGTTGAGCTAAATTTTAGTTTATAGAAAATAACTTAAAATCAAATAGTATATATACTATATATGTGACGCGCAAAATAGAAAGGGACCTAAGGGTAAAAAAAGGTTAAAAAAAGGGCATGGGATCGGTCTCATTCAATGCTCAGATGTTGTCCACATCAAAAAAAAAAATTGATTTTTTACCCTTAGGTCCCTTTCTCTATGCGCTGTCACATATATAAAATTTTAATTTTTTATAATGCAAATAAAAATCTAGCCTTCTGATATCAGCAGTTGACTTTTTTCAGCAAATATTTCTACTGATTTTAGCAGGATGGACTGCTATTTGCATTCAACTAAACTTTATTTAAAAACGAGTAAAAAGGTTAAAGTCGGGCATGCCGACTATACAATACCCTACACCACTCTGGTGTATTGTTTGGATCCGAAATTCGAATGGGTTAAAATGGGGCTTGTGTCAAAATTTTCTATAATGTGAGTCAGCGCACCAAATTTCATTAAAATATCTTTATATTTGCGACCTGCAGTTTGTAACCAAGCCAATTTTGGGGGGGACCCTTATATGGGCACTAGTTCTAAACATGGACCGATGTTCGCCAAAATCAATAGGCTTCGTCCTTGGGCCAACATAGGTCTATGTACCAAATTTCATCAAAATATCTTAATATTAATACCTGCAGCGTATAAACAGTATAATTTTGGTAGGACCCTTATATGGGCACTAGGTCTAAACATGGACCGATGTTCACCAAAATCAATAGGCTGCGTTATTGGGCCAATGTAGGGCTGTGTACCAAATTTCATCAAAATATCTTAATATTTACGACCTGCAGCGTATAAACAGTATAATTTTGGTAGGACCCTTATATGGGCACTAGGTCTAAACATGGACCGATGTTCACCAAAATCAATAGGCTGCGTTATTGGGCTAACATAGGTCTGTGTACCAAATTTCGTCAAAATATCTTAATATTTACGACCTGCAGCGTATAAACAATATAATTTTGGTAGGACCCTTATATGGGCACTAGGTCTAAACATGGACCGATGTTCAAAAAAATCAAACTTGTTCGTCCTTGGGCCAACATAGGTCTGCGTACCAAATTTCATCAAAATATCTTAATGGCTGCGACCTGTAGAGTGCGCACAAGATTGCATGGACAGACAGACAGACGGACGGACGGACGGACAGACGGACATCGTTAAATCGAAATAAAAAAAAATTCTGAACCGATCGGTATACTATAAGGTGGGTCTACGACCTATATTTTTTGGTGTTACAAACATCAGCACAAACTTATAATACCCTGACCACATAGTGGTGTAGGGTATAAAAATTCTGAACCGATCGGTATACTATAAGGTGGGTCTACGACCAATATTTTTTGGTGTTACAAACATCAGCACAAACTTATAATACCCTGACCACATAGTGGTGTAGGGTATAAAAACAAGAATGTTGCACAAATAACAGTTTGTTTTTGCCGTTTTTAGTTTACTTATTTAGCGAAATTCTCTGCGGAATTTACAGTATAATTTGGAGCTTTGAATTAAAAAAAAAAGTTATTTAAAAGGTAACTAAAATTCTGTACATTTAACAGTTTTATTTTTACTGTTCTTATTTTACTAGTATTTAGAAAAAAAAAATTTGATAATTTTTGAGATTTTTTTCTAAAAATTTTTACAAATTTTTAGTAGTTTTTTCTGCTATTTTTACAGGTGTAGTTTCATTAGTTTTTTTTTGTGCACTTGTCTTTGATTCTCCATTGTAAACTAATAAACCACTTGAATTTGTTCGACCGATGTATTTTAAAATCTGACATACATATTTCTCAAAAAATCAAGAAAAATTATTTTAATTAAAGGTGGAAGAAGTTATTAAGAAAAATATATGTTAATCTTTTTATCGGCACACTTCTCAATTGAAAAATTCACCAACAAGAGGTAACTTCGAATCTTAGTCAATATTTTGTTATGCAGCCAAACTTCAGTACAGATCACACGCCCAGTCAGAAATTACCAACGGTACAAAAAATAAGGTACTGGCGCAACACCGTATTTTCTAATTTTACGGCACTGTTGGTAAAAGTGGCACAAAAGTGCCATTTGTGGCACTATTGAATGTTCAATGGCACCTTGGCACTCTCCATAGAATTTTGGCACTTTTTAAGAAAATTTCTATATAATTTGATAAAAGGTCGATATCGCTGGTTTTTCATTAAAAGAACGGGTAGCAAAATAAAAAACAAATACTACACTAAATTTTATACAATTTTCTGGACCACTTTCCAGTTCTTCGGGGACAATTTAGTCATTATTTTGATTTTTAAAAATGAAAGCAATGGGGATCAAATTACAAAAATTTAACTGATTCTATTGTATTGTCCGTTACTGGATTTTTTCAAAAATTTGTTATGGTATTCTTATTTTTTTATGACAAGCAAAAGTTTTAAAAATTTCACCATACAATGGTAAAAGCTTTTTCTGCCAAAAATAAAATTATCAAAAAATTGTAATTTGTCAAAAATTGCGATTTTTTCGATAATTTTATGAAATCTTAAATGAAATGAAAACTTAAAAAATGTCCAGGAACCGCAGAACACGAGAGAACTATTTCTAAGCACTTGGAGTATCCTTTAAATTTTAGCATCATGCACCCTGAGCTTATTCCTAACAACTTTAGCCCCAAAAATCCCATGTTAATACGTAATCTTTTGGAGGAATTTGCAGGAATTTTAGAATCGGTAAAAGGTTCGACGCATCTTAAAATAATATTTCAAAATATGAATGAGGTATTTCATATTTTATTTCTGTGAAGAAAAATTATAAAATACTTCAAAAGAAAATAAAACTTTTATATTTTAAATTGTTGAAAAATGACAATATTTGTTTGTTATGTGTATGGCAAGGAATTTCATGCAAATGCATGTTTTTTCTCGATAATCCAAAACTAATATGGACTAAATATTTATCCGAATCATCAAATTTAGAACAAAATGGCATCCGTTTGTAGTTGCATTTTTTTGTATATTTTGTCATAAATGCATGTTTTTGCATATTTTGACTTTAAATGCATATTTGGTGCCTTTTTAATGCATATTTTGTGCTTTTTAATGCATATTTGTGTATATTTTTAATTTTTAGGAGCATTTTTTATTTTGTAAAAAACTATAAAAAATTGACACGTTTTCATATTTTGATTCAATCAAAATAAATGTTCTTAAAACCTTATTGACCTATGGGAAATCTTCGAGTTCTGTGTCTGTTTGCAAAATAACTAATTTAAATACATTTTTAAGTTTTAGAGTGCATTATTTTTGCAAAAATAATAGTTTTTAGTGCATATTTCTTATATTTTTAATGCATATTTTTCTTTTTTAATCGCATATTTTAGGCGCATATTTTCTATTTTTAAGTGCATGAAATTCCTTGCCCTAGTTATGTGCTTTTTATTACATGACAATTTTTTCAAGGTTTTGCTGTGACAATTTTTCTTAGAATACCAAAATTATAATAATTTCCATTCAACCCAGTTTTGTGACAATTTTGTTATTGTTATAAAGTTTAGAATAAGGGTGTAAATGTATAAATATTTGAAATAAAAGCTGAACATATTTTTTGAAACATTAAATGTTGCTTCATTTTTTTGGCACTTTTAAAGCTTTTTTGGCACCATTTAGGCACCAAACGAAAATTCTCAAATACCATCACTGTTTTACGGTACTGTAAAGGTGTCGAAATGATAACAACGAAGGACAGTCAATTGACGTTATTCGCTGGCATTGACTATACAACACATTTGGTATGTTTGAAGTATATTTTTTTTACTTTTTACGTTTTTTACATTTTTGAGTAATTAACTTTTTTATGTGTGTTTTTTAATAAAATTAATTCAAAATTAAAAAAATTACTGTTGTTTAAATGTAAAGTACTAGTAAATCACTGAATCTTCAAAATGCCAACAGCTTTAGCCAACGGTCCTTTGTTGTTATCATTTCGGCGTCATACCAGTCCTCTCTGAGTTGAAAATCAGATGTTTTACCAACACTTTTGTACTACCCTCGCCGACGCTTCACCAACACCTTGCCGTTCGTATTTTTCTGACTGGAAGGTTATCGTGAATTTTGGTTACGATCATTTCAACGCACTATAAGTAATTTGACCCATTTTTGTGGCAAAAAGTCATTTTTCAAACATTCAAGAATGAATTTTTTTGTTGGTATTCAATTAAGAACGCATCAAAGTAAATAACGGCAAGTTTTGTTTTTGTAAAAAAATTAACAACGACTGCTTAGCAAGCGGTCAAAATCATTGTTTGTGAGCAAAGTGTTGCATTTGGTCGAATTTTTAAATTTCTTTAAATAGTAAAAAAAAAAACATAAATTTAAACTAAATATGGAATACAAAGGTGCTCAATGGTTTAAGAGAAAGATTTTATTAAAAAAAAATTTTTTTTTGCGAAAAAACTCATACTTCTGGCATAACTTTTTATTCAAGTTTTTTTCTGAAAAATGAACTTTGGATAAGCTTTTAAAAAGTTGGCCGAATTTGGCTGTATTTAAACAATCAGAAACGTGTTAAATGAAGAATTTTGAGTTTAATTTGTCAATTTCATGTTGTGATTTTTTGCGTTTTTTGAGAAATTTCATTTTTGGTAGGCAGCCTCCGCTTGTAAAATAGCGAACTTGCGGAAATTTACTTGGATGAGCAAAAGAAAAAGGAGAAGAATACTACTGTTTACAATTTTATTGTTTGTAGAGCTGAATGCGGCAGAGTTTTGAATGAGGAATCGGCTTATGGGAAGGATAAAGTGAGAATTTTATTTTAAGAATTTCTCAGTTAGATGGGAGAGTTCTCATAGGAAGATAAACATATTTCAGATGCAAAGCGAACTCTGGCTAAACGCTGAATTTATTTTGGCAATTAAAACTAGGTGGGTTATTTTGTAAAACGCAACGCCTTGCGTTGCGTTGATTTGTGTGTAAATTGTTATTGTTACAAAAACAATTTGTATGGAAAACAACGCAAAGCCAGGCGTTGCGTATTACAAAATAACCCCCTAAGCCAACTGCAGCTTCAATAGGGCTTCCAAAGGAAGAGTGCCCTGAGAAATCTGAACGAACAAAGAGGAAATTTTAAATAGATTTATTAAAAAATAAAAATTAAAAATTAAATGAAATTACTTTAGTAATGAAATGTAAAGCAAAATTTTAAATAACTTTATTAAAAAAAAAATAGTTTCCACAAAAGTTTCCACTTGTTCAATTTTCTGCTATAATATGCCCCAGATTTAAAAAAAAAAATTTTTAATTTTTTTTGTTGAAATTTTGGACAAAAAAAGTTTGCATTTTACACAGTTAACATTTTTACCCAAGCAAATCAGAAGAAATTTTAAAATTTACCCCGTCATAATGGATCCTCCATTTTGAATTTGAAAAATTTTACCTTAAATTCGAAATCAGCAACCTTGAAAACCCCTGTATATCAATTTTCATATGAATCAGAAGAAATTTTAAAATTTACGCCGCCATATTGGATTCGCCATTTTGAATTTGAAATTTTTTACCTCAGATTCGAAATTAGCAACCTTGAAAACCCCCGTATATAGATTTTCATTCTTATTCAGTGATTCCTTATAGTTTTGGCCAGAAAATTGGGTCTTTTTACATATAGTACAAAGCACTGTGGGACAGCAGCGCCGTTTTTTGGCCAAAAGTACAATTCAGGTAAAGGGAAAATATGTTTGTCTATTCAAAATCTACGATTGTTGAATATTTTGTTAGTGAAATATTGTATCATTGTGGTTACTCGTTGTAAGTAGCGAGAGTCCAAAGTCAACGTTTTTTAATTTTGTGACATTTTTTGTTTTCTAATGATACAATAAAAAAATCATAAATAAACAATAATTTGTTCCAAAAACAATCTCAAATTATAAAACAGAAACTAGTTCTCAAAAAAAAAATAGAAAGCTGTTAAGTATTTACGCAAAAAGTAACAAAATTATTAATTTTACCTCAAAAATGTTGGTTTTTTTGAAAATCCTAAATTTTCAAAAAAAAGCTCCAAAATGTTCCAAGAGATATTTGAAAAACTTGAATGCCAATCTGTTCCATAAGATGTCTACTACCTAAGTTTTTGCGACCGTTCATAAACTTTCTGAAAAAGTACCTTCAGATCTCGCTGATTTCCAGCATTCCAGAGTTTTATTAAAAACTAAAAAATAGCACTAAAAATTACCCTAAATGAAGGATCTGGTTTTCTCACACAGACTAGCCCCCTTAAGGCCAGGTTTGTGGGACATTTGAGTGCCAATTCTGAATATGTACAAAATTAACCCTTAAACACATTTTAAGTTTTGACTTATTTCTGGCATTGAAGTTAAATTTTAAACTTTGATGTCTTCAGAGACTTATAGTAGAATTTTATGATATATATTTTTGCGGATCATTTGAGGAGTTAGAGGTCCTCAAGTTATGGGTCTTTTTCGACACTTTTCAAAAAGGGCCAAAAGAGACCCTTTAATTGCAGAGTTAGAGGGTTAAAATGTTCCACAAAAATGTCCCTCGTAGTGTTTTACATAAGTTCGCTGAACATATCCTATACCTAAAATGGAAGATTCACATGGTTTCCTATGCCGATTCACAATAAACATTTTCAAAAGAGGGGAAATTTTAACCCCCTAAAAACATAGGGCCAGACGAAGACTTTTAAAACGCCGATACAATTATATTTTTCTTTGGATCCCCTGTGCCATAATTAGTTGTCATCAGAACCTTTTTTTTGTACAGTGTAATTTATTTTCCAATACATAACAATTTTAAATTTATGGCTGCCATATTGGATCCGCCATGTTGAATTTTTAAAATTTGATTTCAGATTCGTAATCTGCTACCCAAAAACTTCCCCTGGTGGAAACTTAAAGTAAATCAGGCGACATAAGAAATTTAATGAAAAAATTGTTTGTCGCCATATTGGATCCGCCATTTTGAATTTCAAAATTTTAATTTCAGATTTTTAATCAGCGGATACTAGACCTATATAATTGTTTATTTTAGGTCCAATATAATAAATACTAAAATATAATGGCCGCCATCTTGGATCCGCCATTTTGAATTTTATATTTTTTATTTCAGATTCGTGATTAGCAACAGCCAAACCCCCCTTTGTGATGTCTTTTAGTATCATACACTCAATATTCTAGTTTGTTCTGAACGAAAAATTAAAATACTTTCTGTTCTTAGTGTATACGTACATACACACAAAAAAAACTATAGGTAATATTGCCTAAAACTATAGGTTGATATCACCTATTTTCATAGGCAACATAGAGTTTGCTATGTTTTAAGGCAATATTACCATAAAAAATAGGTAATTTCTATGTGACTTTTATGTTCGAAAAATTACCTGTTATTTTTGTTAAATTAACTAAAATACATTGGTGTATTACCATTTTTAATGTAGGCAAAATATACATTTCTTTTGGTATTAAAACTTTATTAGTAATTTTTTATTGCAAACATAAAATTTAATATAAATTTTTAATTTTTTAAAATTAATTTTATTAAATTAAATTGTAGCATTTTATATACGATAATTCACAAATACCCAGTCAGATATTGCCAACGGTACAAAAAATATGGTACTGGCGGAACACCGTATTTTCTGCTTTTAGGGTACTGTGAGGGTGTCGAAATGATAACAACGGAGGACGTTCAATTTACGTTATTTGAGGGTGTTGACAAAGCGATGATTATACAACACGTTTGGCCGTTCCCATTACTTTTTTATTTTTTACGTTTTTTTTTTCTTTTTTGTGTATTTAATTTTTTTATGTGTGTTTTTATAATAAAATGAATTCCAAATAAAAAAATATCACTTTTGGAATGAACTGGCAAAGCCTTATAAAAAATCACCGATTTTATTGTATTTAAAGTACTAGGAAGCCACTGAATTTTTAAAATGCCAACGCTTTGCCAACATCCTTAGCCAATTGTCCTCCGTTGTTATCATTTCGACGTCATACCAGTGTTGTATGACTTGGAAATCGGATGTTTTGCCAACACTGGTACTACCCTCGCCAATGCTTTACCAACACCTCGCGTTCGTATTTTTCTGACTGGGTATTTTTGTATGTAAATTATAAATTTAACAATACTAAATTATATAAAAAAAATATTTAAAAACGAGCACTTTTCTAGACCACACCCGTATCCAAGATCTTAGTTTGAATGTTTACGCATAAGTATATCAGATTTTACAAATAATAGGTTGATGAGTCTGTCAAATTTATTTATTTTCCGCAGAACACCGGTCAAATAAAATGAACAAAGCTTGTAAGACTCATTGTTATTCAAATGCAATTATCTATAAAATAAAAATAATTATTTAAGGAATTTGCAGACCCTTTACTAATATTATTTTACCTTTTTGTTGTGTTTATTAAAAATTTACAAAAAAAATTTTATTCTGTTCTCAATTGTGAAAAATTTTTAGAAATAAATAATGTTTTATTTCTTTCAATTCTGACAATTTTATTTTCAAATCATATTTTCGAAGAGTTGCCTATTCTGGTTTGTTGTAATTACATTGCTAATGGGTGAATTCACAAAGTAAATACTACCTACTGACAAAGGTAATAAAACTATTTTTGTTAGTTTCACTTAAAACTAGGCTACCTATGCCGGCTACGGCAATATTCCCTCTAGTATTTTTTTGTGTGTACGTAGTTTTCTTTACACAGCCTTAAGCCTGGATCAGCCAGACGTAAACGTAAACGCATCTCTGCATAGCTGAATTTATAAGTTAAATAAGAACAGAAGATGTGCTGTGTTTTTTATTTCATTCTTATGCATTCAATATAGAGCAGACGTAAATACACAACAAAAATCTGTTGTGAATAGATTTTCGTTGTATATTTACGTTTGCTCTATATTGCATGCATAAGAATGAAACAAAAAACACAACACATCTCCTGTTCTTATTTAACTTATTAGTTCAGCTATGCAGAGATACGTTTACGTTTACGTCTGGCTGATCCAGGCTTTATTGTCATTTTGTGTATTTTTTTTTTATTTATGGTAGACATTAGGTATCATTTTGCAGTTATAGTAAATCAATCCTTAATAAAGGCATATAAAAAACGAAAAGAGTTCAGCTTGTCTGTTTTATTCTACAGAAACATACATTGTTTAACAATCATTTGTCATAGAACATAACGACTTGGCAGATTACTTCTGTCGTAGTCTTTTATTAATCTTCACTTAATAGGCTTAGTTTCTACCACCTTTTTTATGCCTGATAGATTGTAATTAAATAATATTCTATGGTGGGTGGATTTTATTTATTATGAATATTTTATCACATTATTAAAGATGACTTTAACACAATTGGTGTAGAATAATAATTGAAATTCATGGCATTTTTTTGTGTATCCTAAAACAATAATGGAGTACTACCACGTAATGGCTACCACCTTACATTATAAAATGTTCGATGTGAAAGGGCAGCAATAACGAAGCCAACTCCAAAAGTCGTTATTACTGCAGGACGACCTGCAGTAAAAAGGCAACAATAAGGAAAGCCAACTCTAACAGTCCTTACTACTACGAGACAGATTAAACTACTCAACTCTAACAGTCCTTATAAGCACTGGATAAAAAAGCCTCCGTTATTCTCTGCATTCCGTACAGAGAACTGCAACTGCTGATTGCAAAACCATCATACTTAATTAACACCCAAATAAACATTCGTTTGCGTTCAAGCGCCGAATATACTCAAATACATATATTCGTTGCTGGTTTTAAATCAATCAAACCAAGTGATTTTTGTTGCATTTTTGATTTAATCATTGGTCGTTTTCATACCATTCATTTCATTCATATTCGTCCGGATCAACGACGATTATTTTGATGTAGAATAAATCAGAAAAAACAAAAATGAACGCGTAAGAGTTTATTTATGATTGAAACCAAATAAAAAAAAATTATTTCATAACAATAAAGAGGGGGTTTACAGTATCAGATTTTGCAGAAACACATTTAACCCTCTAACCGGCCTAAGCTTTCTTGCAATGAAATTTATACCATGTGTTCCTCACGAAAAATAAACAATAAGTTCTTTTACAACATTTTTTTTCGCTGTCTATTTTAGGCGATATGGGCCAAAATAGGTTAAGAGGGTATCTCGGAAACTAGCTCATAAAAATTACTAGCTTTTAGCATAAATTATTTCTCTTACCAAGAAGTAATTACAATAAAAAAATTACATTTTTTTGTGTTGTTACTTAAGAGGATGTAGCGATTTTCGTTTTTCGAAAAATGCGAAATTGAGCGAAAACTTATGGAATCCTGTGTGTCCTTGGACCAAAGTTAGGAATTTTTTGAATAGCCTAAGCTTCAATCGTACTTTGTGTTCATTATCAATTGTTTTGGTCAATTTAAATAAGTTTTTAAGATTTTTAAAAATTTTGTTATTTTTAAAATATTTAATTTTCGAAATTTTACGAAATTTAATTTTTGACACTTTTTTGCTTCCAAACCGTTCACTGTATACAAAAACATTCTTCACAAAAAATTTAACAAATTTTGTTTTCTATTGAAAAAGCTTAATTTCTTATTATAAAATACTCATTTGTGGTCAATATATAGGCGGGCTTGCCGGTTAGAGGGTTAATAAATGGTACAGTGTACATTCCCATTATACAACAATAACCCCTCAATTCATAAATGCTTTGTAAAGTTATAGCAGGTTTACAAAACGTCATTTTCATACAAAATTTGTTCAATAAACCTCCTATAATTTTATATGAATTTAGGGGTAAGATTTTATATACATTATTTTTTTATTTTACAAAACAACTAATTCTTTGATTTATTCATGTGAGTTCAAATGTTCGATCAGCCGACTACGCGTCCAGCAGCATGATGGTGATTTTATTCAACAGTGAATTTTTTTGAGTGATTAAATGTGAATAAAACATGTTCGACAGACGACTCAAACTGATCCGAACTACGCGTTCAGCAGCATGATATTGATTTTATTCAATATTGAGTATTGTTGAGTGATTAAATTTGAATAAGAATTTTAGTGTATGATTAAATCAAGAAAAAAGTTGATTTCGCAGTTCTCTGATACCGTAACGTTTCTCTAATATACCGTGCCCGATATCTCTGTTGCATAGTTGTTAGTGTTTTCAAATAACATAATAAGTTGTTATTTATTTTCAAAAATTGTAAATATAAAGGTGTAATTAGTTTGTACGTAACGTGCCGTGACAAATCAGCTGATTCATTTTTGTTCTATGAAAAAGCATTTGAGTCGTTAGTTTGTCTGTAATGTAACGTGCCGTGCCGGATGAACCTATTGAAAACAGAATTTTTGTTATCCGTTACCTAGTGTCTTCAAATGCAATGAAATGTGCAAAGAAATTTGGAAATAACACACGAAACAACAACAACGAAAATAATTTTTTTTTTCTTTTTTATATTATTTTCAAATTTCTTTGCACATTTCATTGCATTTGAAGACACTAGGTTAAGTGACAGCGAGTTGACAGCTGATATTTTTAGATCTGACATGAATGGCTTAAACTGGCTAAGCCGAGCCGCCGTCTAATTTTTGTCACTGCCGCCCTCTAAAAATTTTTTATACGATAAAAATCTAAAAATAGTGTATATTTTTTTAATTTTCTTTTTTGCCTGTTAAGCCGATGTTTTGTATGTGTCAACTTAAAGGTGGCTAGCCGAACAGCTTTTGGCTCACAGCCAGCTTTAAGCCGCCGCTGCAATTTTTTTTATTTATCCACCGCAACCGATTAATCTGGTTGGCCCAGATCTCTGCTGACAAAAACAACATTAAACAGCTGATACGTTGTTAGGGAAAAGACTAACTACACAAAAGAGCCATCCGGCACGGCACGTTACAGTAACGTCACAGATCGCTAAGACTAATGGAGCCTTAAATCGACACACCACCACAGTACAAATCTGCTATTTTTGGATTTATCGAGACCATTTTAATTTACGAAATATGATGCCATGAGAATTGGAATAAACTTTAAAGTCTTATGTGTAAATTAATAAATGCTTTATAAAGTTATAAGAGGCTTATGAACCAAATTTTGTATGTAAAAATTGATTTGTAAACCTGCTATAACTTTATAAAGCATTTATTAATTTACACATTAATTTAAGTGTCTCTAAAAAATCGCCTATACCGTTTAAACTTTATAATATTTCGTTTTTTCGAATTTCGTTTAAATTTGGATTTTACAGATTTAGTTGTCTATGAAGAGTTAAAGGGTAATTTTTAGCGTCTGAAGTTCGAAGGTCCAAATCTCGAAGTATATTTTTGTATTTCTTAAAAAATGAGTAGGTACCGAAATTTGGTTCACTTTGGGTTTAAGTCCCCAAAAATTAACCTTGAACTTTTCAATCAATATGTTTAACATTTTCAATGATAACACATTGGCTGAATAGTCCGTGGGATGCATGCGCGGTTCCAGCAATGCGGTTCTAGCAACCTTCAGATGATACCTGTCAAAATTTAATGACAATTCGTTCATTAGTGAACAAGTAGGGTAGAGGGGGGATCCTTCGCCACTTTTTTTTCTGTGATTTCTTAACCCCCAAAAAAAAATTTTGTTAATACGGCAAAGTCAATGTTTTAGTGACTGAAATCAATAATTTAGAATAAGTTCTTTAAGGTATATGATTCTTTTTAATCAATAAATCTCCACTACATTAAAAAAAAATTATTTAAAACTATAATATAATGATTCTTCAAAATTACAAAAAACTGAATAATTAATATAAATTTAAGAATGAACACGATTGCACTAATTTACTATTGAACATATTTTAAACATATAGAAAAGTCTTATAGAGCATTTTAGGCAGAGAAACACCAACTGTTCGTAGCTCCAGGGGCCATCTGGTGGTTGTGCCCCAGAGGCAGGCACTAACATAAAATTATTATTTTTTCACACTTTTTAAGCATTTATTAAAATCAAATTATTATTTTCTGAAAGCTTAGGGTCATAGGTCTAACATAATGAAAAATTATCACACGATTTGAGGAAGTTATTGCAAAATGTAGTTCCTTTCAATTATTTTTTTGGCACCCTAAAAAACACAAAAACACGTCTATCTGCGACTACATGTAATATAAATTCGTCAAAGTGGATGTCAAGGAAAGGTAATTGAAAAATGCACAAAATATATTTTTTCCAATTTTTTATCTCCCTTAACATCGGAGAAAAATGGGATTAGTGTATGTGCCCCACTGGCGAAGGATCCCCCCTCTACCCTAACAGCTGTTTTAGTGACGCTACTTTTGCGATTTTGAAAACAATGAATTCAAAGCAATTTCGTGTGACGATTTATCATTGCTTTCTAATGGAAAAAAACACCGTTCAAACCAAAGCTTGGCTTGATCGAGACAAATGGTGGAAAAGTGGTTTGCTGACTTTAAACGTGGTCGTACAAACACCGATGACGCCGAACGCTCTGGTCGCCTCAAACAGGTGGTTATACCGTAAAACATCAAAAAAGTTCACAAAATCGTTTTGGAAGACCGTAAAGTGCAGTTGCAGGAGGTACATAGCTGATACCTTAAAGATATGGAAGGAACATGTCGGCTTTATTTTGCATGAACATTTGACCATGAGAAAGCTGTTTTCGAAATGGGTGCCGCGTTTGCTCACATTGCACTAAAAAAAACAACGTGTCGATGATTCTGAGAGTTGTTTCGGCAGATAAGAAGGACTTTTGGCATCGGTATATAACAATGTACGAACTTTGGATCTGCCACTTTATACCCGAGACGAATCGGCAGTCAGCTGAGTGGACAGTATTTTGGGATGCGGCTGGAATTTGTACATTGATTACATTGAAAAAGACTAAACCATCAATACATGGCCCAACTGGTGCTTTTGAAGGAGAAAATCGCGGCCCTATATGAAGAAGAAAAAGTATTCTTTCATTAAGACAATGCGCCGAGTCACAAGTCGTTGGCTTACATGGTCTAATTGTACGAATTACACTTTCAATTGCTTCCGCACCCAGATTTGGGTACCAGCGATTTTTACCTGTTTTAAGACTTTAAAAAAATGCTCGCTGGAAAGAGATTTGGTTCGAATAAAGAGATGATTGCCGAAACAGAGGCCTATTTTGAGGTCAACGATAAATCATTCTATAAAAAAGTTATCGAAATGTGAGGAAGGCGTTGGAGTGATTGTTTCGCTCTTGAAGGAGACTATTATGATGAATAAAGTCGAATTTTGGCAAAAAATTGTTCTATTGGTTATCCTATGGACTTTTTAGCCGATGTGTTTTGTTTTTATCTTTAAAATAAATCGAATATCTTTAAAATATTCCGTAGAGTTCAATAATTAAAAACGAGTTCGCCATTACACTCTGGCGCAATTTTTATGATTTTAATTTTTACAACCCGAAAAGGTCTGAGAGGTGTGAAAGTTTACATTTTTTGTAGACAACGATTTCATTGAAATCACGGAAGGCAAATCCGAAAATGGCATTTTCTCTGTTGATTTGATATGGATTCTGTCTATGTGAACTTAAATTATATTACTTCGGGAATAAATGTGTTTTAATTTAAATGTCTACTACATTATCTCCTTCATACCTGACATTTTGTAAAAAACTATTACTGCTGTAATTTCTAATATGTGTATTTGTAGATTAATGTATATGAAATAAGAGGACAAACCACAGTCGGGAAGTAATCGAAGTACCAATGGTATAAGTATTATGTACTGGTAGTTTAAAGTATAAGTACAAATATTTCCAATGTAGTATCATCAAGTACCTCAGTATTAGGGAATGCAAAATCCCGCACTTTTTGATTTCCCGGGAAAGCGGGAAATTTATCTGGAATTCCCGGGATCCCGCAAGGGACATAAATTATAAAATATTTTATAATAATTTAAAATTTTTTATTAATAAAATGCCTTAAAGACCTCAAATTTTTATGATCGTGAAAAAGCTCAGGTGATTTTTCTTGTGAATTTTCGTAGTGGAAAAGAATTATTTTTATATTAGAAATTATGTAAGTCTAATTATACATTGAACATTCTATAAATGTCACCTACAGGAATCAATTTTTTCAAAAAAGAAAACACATATAAATTATGTGGGCACTTCTAAAATATCGGAGTAGCTATATTTAGCCTTAGATTAAAATTAAAATTTTTGATTTAATTTTCCGGAGTTTTTGGAGGGTGATACTTATAGAATTATGACACTTAAAGCATATGACAATTATAGAACTTTTAGTGTATATATACACTCAAAATAATACGTCTGTTGGCTGGACAGAAAAATTTGTTACTTTAACAAAATTTATTGCTGTTTTTTGGCTTAAAATAAAATTTTTTGATTTTAACAAATTCATTTGTTAAATTTAACAAATCTAAATTTAGGTAAAAAATTTGTCAAACAACAGTTTTATCTATAATTATAATGAGTCGTAGAATTTACCCAAATTTAGGGTCTCGGGACCCTCCCCGTGTCTTGTCTACAACATGTGAGGGCATATAAGGGCACTTTTGTGGATCAAACATTTTGTCCGTTCTGCTCTATCTCGCTTAGTTTTCGAGATATGGGTGGACAATTTTTATTAAAAATTTCCGAGGGTCCAAGGCCCCGCCAAGGTCAATTTTTGGATAGAGATTCCCCCTTTCGCCGGGGGTAGTCGCAATTTTCATCAATTTTGCTCTATCTCTCTTAGTTTTCGAGATATGGGCAATTTTAAAAAATTGGGAAGGAAAGAAATAGCGCCATCTTTAAAAATTCGGATACATTGGTGGCGCCATCTACCGGGTAATAACATGAAAATATTATATTTTAACAATAAATTTTGTAAAATTTAACGAATGGCTTTCTAAAAATTAGTTATAAATTGTTTTGAAAATTAACAGTCAAAATTAATTAAAATACTGAGGATTTTTAGTATTGTGTTAAATGAAGATAACTAAAATCTTTGCTTTAATCAGTGTTTCAACTAAAAATTTGTTAAAAATTAGTCAAATCGATTTGAAACCGGTTAAACAGAGTTTTCTACTGACGTATTAAGTGTATTTTTAAAAACTGAATAAACTAAAACTATTTTTTAAAAATTATGGGAACAAATTCTAACTTACTTGAAAATTTTTAAGAATCAATAGACAAATTTGTCTTTAATTCTGTACAGAATAAGTGCGATTCAAAATTTTTTATACACACTCTATTTAGTTGAGTGGTTTTCTTAAAATATATTTTTTAAGTTCCTTTAAGTGCCTGTTAAAAAAAAGGAACTTAAAAAGTTCGATCAAGTACACAAATTAATCAGTGTGTTCGTTTACTCGAAAATCTTACTACTTTTACTACAATTTTTAAGTTAATGAGCAAGCCTAATGTAAGATTTTTACTATTTTCAAAACGTTGGAAAATTTTGCATAAGTAAATAGAAATAATTAACTTTATTATTTTAAACTGCATTTTTTGAAATCCCGGTCCAAATTCCCGGGAATGCGGTAACTGAAAATGCATAATTTCCCGGGAATCCCGGGATGCATTTCCTACTCAGTATATATCAATTACATGGTACTAATTCTGATTAAGTTTGCTAAATTCTAGAGTTGGGCTTAATCGTTCTTTTTGGTGACTCGGTCTTATCGTTCAATAAAATTCATTGAACTAGTTCTTCAAATCGTTCTTTTTTGGTATCGTTCTTTTTTGTCATGAGCTGTGTCTGAACAGTGATTTGTGAACGGTGTCGTTCGTTCGACAATTTATTGGCGCACTACATCCCAGTGTAGAAACGGTAATGACATATCATTATTTTTTGGAGTACCAGTAATGACACCCACTTACCTTCTGCATTATTTTAAAACATATAATAATGAGTTACTGATAATGACTTATTTTTATCATTATTTCAAATAGAAAATAATTTTTTAGATTTTTTTTAAAATTTTTTGAAATTTATTTTTAGACTCAATATTTTTTAAACACTGGTAAGGATATATGTAACCACATATTTTTTGATTTTTTGTATGTTGGCGAGTAAGCTTACTTGTGTGCAGCAGGTCAATTATGTTTTTATCTATTAAATATTACATGTCGATATAGCTCAGATGGTAGAGCTGTTGACTGGCAATCTGTAGACCCAGGTTCGATTCTAGCACCAGCAAATTTTATTTAAAAACAAAAAATTCAATAAAAAATATTTTTTTTTATATAATTTATTTTTTTGAAAATCTGTTTTTAGACTCATTATTTTTGTCAGTACTGGTAAGCACATAGGTAACGATATATTTTTTGATTTTTCGTATGCTGGTGTGTAACGACAACTCATTATTTTTCGCGACATCGCCATATAAAGGTAATAAGAAATGTAATAACAAAAGTAACTAGTTACCATTACCAAGTATGTAGTTACATAACCACATATCTGGTAATGATTTTCTACACTGGGATGTTACATTTTTATGTTAATTTTATTGTGCATAGACTAATAGCGTCAGAAAATTACAATTTTATTAAAAATTTTAAATTATTAAGGCTTGGTATCTTATGTAATATTAAACAATGATTAAGAAGAAAATCATTGTTTAGGTCTTAATTACAGTAACTTGTCGAATTTTAATCTCTGATTCTACTCTAAATATTGATTAAATTTAATTACAGAAATTTCTGTGATTAAGCCCTTAAACACAGATTTTTTACCCTACAATTCGCGTTAGTACTTACATTTTTTACTAATGTTGGTAACTTTTTAAAAAGTTTTACGTAGACCAATTATTTTATAAAATAAACACCTTAAAACATCTCATTATGTCCTCTAAATGATGTATATCTTTAGTAACTTGCCTAGTAATATATATCTTCTCTAAATAAACCAATTTTAACTAGGAAATTATTTGGCGGAAATTAGAATAAATGACATAAATTGGATGGTTAGAATCGGTCATAATATTGATATTCCTTTAGCACAAATAAGCCACGATTCGTGGGGGTAAAATTTGACCCAAAAAAGTGAAAACAAATATTTTCTTGTGCATGTATTTAAGGTGTCTCAGAATAATTTTGCAGTTATGCCAAATTTCAGCTAATGGGTATAATTTTTTTTTATTATATTTTTTCACAATTATTGAACCAATTTTTACTATTTATCAAAATTTACTCATAAAACTTAACTTACCACATGTCCATATTTGACCATATCTTGAAATGTCGGACAGAGCCAGTTAACAGAAGTTAGAATTTATACATTCTCTTGAGATTCTAATGTAAGAGAATTTTTAAAGACGTCATATATTTTTCCACTAAGGATTATTTTTGGATTCATATCTTTTATTCTCCACAAAATTTCTACATTTTAATTTTAGCAATCATTCTTTAGGAGATGTCACTGCATGTGTATATTAAATTTGATCAATATATGTTTTCCTAAACCAATAAATAATGTACAGGCATAGGTTTCCTTTTGGACCTAGTTTCCCAATTATTTCAAACTATAAAGTTTGGATTTAATGTAGTCAAAAACATCAAAAATCATCTTATCCTTCATAAATATTTCTTAACAACACCTTCCTGGACTAAAATAAAATTTATAATTATACACACTTACCCAATGAAAAAAATTAAGATATGCATGTAGCATGCAAAAATACACTTCCTATTTGAGGCATTTAGCGATTGCAGATTTAAAAAATAACAATTTAGTCATCTATTGTATAATTTTATCACCCCGTGTCATGCGAAAAATTCAATAAAAAACTCGTATTTCGCGAGTTTTCAAAACTTTGTTATTTTTTTTTATTACTTATTCGTATTGTCAAATGAAAATATCTAAAATTAACAAATCATTGATTAAATTGTAATAAGTTACCGATATTATTTTAAGTAAGTTTAAGGTTTAATCAATGATTTCTTAATCAATAATTAAGGTAAAATAATCATTGGAGATAAGATACCAGCCCTAAGAAAAACATTTAATTCTGTAATAAAATTAATAAGAAAGGGATACAAATTTTCTATGACTAAAAAAAATAACGAAATGAACGATTGAACAAAATGAACGAAAAGAACGAATAATGGTGAACGATGTCATATCGTTCAAAGAACTGAACCGTTCAAATGAACTAGTTCGTTCATGAACGACACAACTCTACTAAATTCCGAAAACTTATCTAACAAATTGTGAAATATAATTTGTTCTCCCTAACCGGAATTTTATTCTTTCCTCAAGAAATCATCAGCAGACGGATGATGTTTTTTTTAATTCCTAGAAATACTCCATTCTGCAGAGTGAAATGCTCCATTACGGTGAATCTTGCTTTAAGTACAAACTCAATGAGAATTTTCTGTTCTCGCCTAGGAGCTCTAATAAGCATTTTCAATATAAAAAAAACAAAAACAACAACAAATATTAAATTTAGCTTCTGCTAAATTTTAAGGGAATTCAATCGAGAATGAGAATGAATCTGGCATGTTCCGTTCGAATTTTATATGCATTTTTAAGTGTTATAAATTTATGACGATAAACTCGTCACCTGTTGTACCAATCGACTCAAAACCCACTCTTCTATCGATTGGGATACTTAAGTATAAATGTTATCGGTAATAGCAAGGTACTTAACAAGTCCTGTTAGTATTTAGCAGGTAACAAATAAGAGAACACTTTTCACATACACGTAGTTACATATCTCATCATGGAATTGATCGTAGTTATGTTCCTCCTACATTGATGAATAGTATATATATTTTTCTAAAAGTCAATCAGAAAATTAGATGGCGTCATCTATTTGAATGTATAGGGTTTTGGAAAGAAATAAGAAATATTTTGATATAAGTTGAAGCAATTATTTCCGTTCTTATTGATAACACTATGCGACAGTCAAAATCGGGATGGGATGAAACCAACGGGAAATGTTATATCGGTCAAAAACAAGTTATACGTGTCCCGGCGTTTCGCTGGGTCACCCCTAGGAATCGAGATATATCTTTTTTTTGACATAACTCGAGAACCACTAGTCCGATTTTGCTCAAACAATTTTAAAAAAATTTAAAATTACAATTCCTTTAATCTGTTCATATAACGTTTTTCTATATACTCAACAGTTTTGCCGGTAAAAATAAATGTTTGTTACCGCTACCATAAAAATCAATAACCTTTTGTTCATTACTTTTTTTTAATATTTTAGGCAAAAAATATTTTTTTCTTCATACATTTATTTTTACCGGCAAAACTGTTAAGTATATAGAAAAATGTTATATGAACAGATTAAAGGAATTGTAATTTTTAATTTTTTTTTAAATTGTTTGAGCCAAATCGGACTAGTGGTTCTCGAGTTATGTCAAAAAAAAGACCACCAAAGGTCAAATCGATATATCTCGATTCCTAGGGGTGACCCAGCGAAACGCCGGGACACGTATAACTTCTTTTTTACCGATACCATTACCCATTACCATTACCCCTACCAATTGTCTCACAGTGTAATTTGGAACCAGCATTAGTGGATTTTGAAAGAAAAGAAGGTAAAAGTTTCAATAGCACCTCAGAGAAAAAGTTTACATTTAGTATGAATAATTTAATGTGGAATCATAATATTTCAGCTGATTGTAGAATAGATGTAGGAACTTCTACCTAAATCACTTGTTTAAAAAACTCTATATTTTCATTATCTTTTAGTTAAGTGTTTGTAACCGTCGCATAGGACAATCGTAATTAATATTATAATTAATTACTAAAAAAATTTTTTCCCTTGTGTCTGTTAAATTTTTCAATAAAAATGTTTTCTTCTTCTTCCTATAAATCAACTCTATATTTGTTAAATTAGAAATTTATTAATTCTAGTTCGAGGCCTATTTTCTTATTATGAATTGACATAATAAGTACTTTTTCCAAAAGCTGCTATTTTTCTTCATCAGGATATTCTTCTGACAAATACTTCACAGAGTTTTTGCTTTCAAAAACCTCTACACTTTCAGGCTGGGTAATTAGTAATATCATTTGAGTTACAGGTGCAAAATAAATTAAAACTCGTTTTTAGTTTTTTTCGTTGTACTCGTACCATTGGTGCCAGATAGAGCTCCGAAGAATTAATTCCGTAATTCCCTTTTTTTGAACTGAATTTATATTTTGGGAATTAATTTCCTGACCAAACTTAAGGAATTGAATGAATTCCTTTTTTTCATTCGAATTATCTTAAAGCAATTCATTAATTTTTTTCTAATTCCTTTATAGAATTTGATGCATTCATTTACCAAGGCATTCATTCAATTCCAAGGTTGGTTACCGTTTCAGTTTTAATATAACGGTAATTGTCATCCACGCCGAAACCAAACCCCATATGAACGTTTTAAAATGCTGATACCATTAAGAGTAATTGTCTTTATATTTACCCGTTTTTATTTCCGTTATAATACCGCTAAAATACCAAAACAGCAAATTATAACGGTAATTTGGGAATAATAAGAAATTGAAACGGCAAACCAAGAAAATAAAAACGCCAAAATATGAAGACAATTGCCCTAACTGATATCGAGAATATAAAATATTCAAATCAATTTTAGTATCGGCATGGTAGATAATTACCGTTATTTTAAAAATGAAACGGTAACCAACCCTGTTCAATTCTGGTTAATTCAACTTTTGGTCAAGAAATTTATTCCCTAGGGAATGAATTCCCTGGGAATTCATTCAAGTCTAGTTAATTAAACTTTTGGGAATGAATTCATGTATGTAATTTATATTCCCAGGGAATTCATTCCCTTGTACATTTAATTTCCTGAAGGAATTAACTTTTTCGTTTAATTCCGTAAGGAATTAAATTTTTCTTTTAATTCCCTGAAGAATTAACTTTTTCGTTAATTTTTTTGGGAATTCTTTTCAAAAAGGAATTAATTCTTTAAAGCTCTGGATAGTAGAACTTAAAAAATTTCAAGTATAAATACAATGTACTCCATACTCATTAGACTTATGCCCAATTATGGGAGAAAAAATCATACTCACACACATTTTCATATAACTGCATATGTGTGCGTATGTACATATGTAAATTATATTACATCTTGGCTATTCGCAAATTGTGCGGTTTATGTGGCTTTTAAATTGTGTTTGTAACATATTTTTGTTAAAGCAACAACCGACCACAAATTGTTGAAAAGCCGGTATTGTTGTGAACTACAACTCTACAGAACAACATACTACCACAATTACATTTTCATAAAAACTTTTTCTTATCGGCCGTGAGTGTGATTTTACAGTACATAGTAAAAAACTTATGAGCAGTACAAATTTATTGCGATTTTTTTATAATTAATATTATTAAACACATACATAGTAATGCAACAAATTGGTCGAAATAAAAACAATAGTGTCCATCAAAATAAAATAAAATGTTCTTAAACGCTTTAAAGGCAATTCCTTAACAGGTATCCTCAAATGTGGAAAAGAAATCATGAGATATGTTGTAAGACGTTCTTCGTAGTTCTAAAAACTACTCTTAGTGAAATCGTAGATGATTTCTTTAGCAAAAAATCTTCAGAGAACTAAAAATACAAAATAATGTTCAGTGAATTAAAAAAAAAAATTGTGTTCAGTATATTAAAAAAAAATTACGTTCACAGAATTGAAAAACAAAAAATTACATTCACTGAATTCAAAAACTGTTTTCTGCCGTTTAGTACACAGTGGTGTGTTTTTAAAATATTAAATACGTGCCTGCATAAAATGTCACTTTTTTACCAGAAAAATAATAGTCTTTTACATTAAATTTGCGTGAAAACAAACTCTACACACTTTTCACGTGAAACTGATTATCGTGAAAAATAATTAATCATGCCTACCAACGTTAAGTATTTAAAGAAAATCTAAGTCAAACCGATGGAAGTGTAAACATTTTTAAACGGTTATTGTTAGTGATAGTTCCGGTATAATCGAACGTACGTCAGCAAAACTTTTTAGGTTGAAAGGCGAAGAAACTACGCTAGGTGTGAAAATTTATAAACGTTAAGTTTTGTATGTTGATAATTATCCATGTTAAAAGTTAACGTGCATACGAAAAGTAATATTTTAGTTTACATCTAAAACACGTTTTTATGCACTTTGAATTTTTTTATAACTTAACGGATATAGTTTAGTCGAAAACACAGCTAATATTTGCGACTTGTACCGTGCGCATCGCTAAATCTATTGAAGTGATCCTAAATCGATCGGGTACTAAAAGGTTCTAACACAGAAAGAATTTACAAAATTCTAATTAAATTTTTAAACACCTTTCTCATACCAAATTTGTAAATACAAAAAAAAACTTTTTAAAAAGGTACCAACAAAGAAATTTGTAAATAAAAAAAAAAATCCTTTTTTTTGTAACTTTGAATTTTTATTTTTAAACAAGTTTTATATGAAAGATAACAATTTACAAATTTGTTACAAATATTTAAATCAAAAAAAAATTTTTGGGAATTAAATTTCAATTTAAAAGAAAATGTGATTTTACAAATTTCCATTGTTGGTGCCTACAGTTTTTTTCTGTGTAGGTCTAATATATTTTGGTGTTATAAACATATTATTATATTACCCTATCCGAGGGGTGGCAAGCCTTTTTTCGCTGCGTGCCAGAAACGGACAAATTTTATTAAATTTTTTTAAATTTAGTTGTCTTTTAAAAGTCCTTTTTTAAAAAATTTTAAAATTTCTCTTAAAAATATCATCGCAAATGTACATATTTATCACCGCTACGGATAATCCCCATGAAATAACCCCCAAAGGAAAAAAATTAAATAACATCCAAGAAATGACGTAAAAATGTTTGACGGTTATTTAATTTTTGGGGGTTTATTTAATCTTTAAATATTGAGATTATTTCATTATGAAAAAATCCCCAATGAAATAAAATTAAAACAGTTAGTTTTGGGTGGTTATTCCATTTTTGGTGGATATTTCATTTTGTCAAAAAAGTTAAATTATTGGGCGCCATTAAATATTTAAGTACGTAAGAAACAGGTTCAAAAATTTGCCTCGGGAAAAAATTTGATTTTGTTAAAATAAATCGCGCTGCTTTTATTATCACAATAATGAATAAAAAGCGAATATTATGGATTTGAACAGAGAAATTTGCGACACACGATCAAAGCCCAATTTCAAATTCCAACAAAGAAGGTTATTTCATTATGAAACTTATTTTCAGCCTTTATTTTATTGAAGGTTATTTCGTAGCACTTATTTCCCATAAAAAATAAATTTTCTAGATCCAATTTTATTACAAGTTGTTTTCCATTTTTGTGCAATTTTCTGGTATTTTTTATTTATGAGGCATTTTCTCATCGAAACATTTAAACTTCTTTCAATCTAGAATTTTTTTAAATTTTCCCAGAATTTTCTGATAGTCGAATTTGCGAGTTCTGTATTAACCATATTTCTTTAAACAAAAAATGGTGGCAATACAGAGTATTATTTATTTTAAAAGACGATTTACAAGCTCTATGAAAAATTTCACCATTATGGAGTTAAATCACACATTTTTGTAGCGAAATTTATCATTTAACTGAATTTTTTGCTGGTCTTCTAATAGTTTAACTTTTTTGAAAATATCCAAAAAAACGTCGCGTGCCACCTAAAATCCACTCGCGTGCCACTACTGACACGCGTGTCATAGTTTTGCCAGCCCTGCCCTATCCACTTGATGGCGTAGGGTACAAAAATCCTATCAGTCATATTTGTATATGGAGCTACTGTAAATTGATGGGAAAATATGCAGAGACATGGAAGAAATTTGTGTGTTACTTGGTTATGCTGTTGTTGTTGTCATTTCTCTGTTTAGTTTCTGTAATTTAGATAAAGTTTTATTGTGATGTGATATATAACAATGTCCCTCTACGCATGCATACAATAACAAATATTGCATACATACGCAAATATTACAACTACATACAAACTATTAATGCTCGTTTTACAGAGTAAAGTTGTTTAGTCTCTAAACTTCTGTTGCTGTTGCTCTTGCTGTTATTTAGTTGCAAATAGTTTTCATTTTAACAATTCACTTAACGTATATTGTTGGTTGGTAAAAAGTCATGTATGTGGGCGTGTATTTTCTAGTAGACAACATACGCCATTCCCCCTACTGCTGGACTTTCAATTTAAAGTAAAAGTTTTTTAATGTTGTAAGAAGTAAAATATGTAGTTACTGGCACGGAAAGGGTTTTCTGTTTGTGGTAGCAATAGAAATATTTTTTAATACATATTATGTCGTCAACTAGCAACCAACCATTCTACTTAAATACTTACCCATTCCTAAGATATTTATGGTTTATGATCATTTTCCCCCTTTTTTTTCTATTTCTAAATACAACTAAAGTTTGGTGTGCTTAATGGAGTCGAAGTAAAATTTTAACTTTGGAGTAAAGTTCCTTTGGAAAGTATGCGGTCAACAAAAGTGATGATTGTGGATAGCAATAAAAACTTGCGAATAAAAAAGTGTAAAGTTGAGATAACTTCCATAAGTTGCACTATGTAAATTTTACAACTAATATTCACTTACTAAACTGAATGCTTAGTAACACAACATAACAAAATTTATAAAAATTAGCATTAGGAGCATAGTAGTAGCTCCTTGATAATCAAAGGCAAGGAATACCGTGAAAAACGAGTAAAAAAGTTTAAGCCATTCATGCCGACTATATGATACCCTAGAGCCAGTTTTATGGGGCCTTTATATGAGCTCTAGGTTTAAACATAGATCGATCTTAACCAAAACCAACAGGTTTCAGCCTCAGAAACATTCGTTTGGAATTAGTTTGCTGCAACCTCAGTTCGGTTGTCTTAACCAGTAGTTGATACAGTAGTTTTGATTTATCCAGGGGGTTTCCATCAGCTGCTTTTAAAAATGCTTTATGAGCCAAAAAATTTCACGTAAGAAACAGAGGAATAACAGAAGGAATATGAAGAAAATTAACAGCGAATCAGATAAAATGAAGGAACTCAGGAAAACAAAAAAAATAATAAAATCGTTTTTACAACAAAAAAACAAAAGTTAAAAGCAAAAAAATTTATTTATGGTCCGTTAACTTATCTCAATTTATACCCTGGTTAAGACCTCTACTAGCCTTAACCACTGGTAAACATATTTTTTGAATAACTTATCTAAATTTTAATCAAGCATTTCTTCTAACCAATGATAAAATTTAACCATAGAAATTTCTGTGGTTAAGAAACTTAACCAAGGCTATTTTAGAACAATTCACCCTACATAAGATATTTTAATAAATTAAAGTTGTAATGATGATTAATAAAAACAAATCTAAAGCGCAGCTTTAACCAAACTTTGACTAAGAATCGTTTATGATACATATAAGTATTTTCGATGGCATTTCCCCACTTTACCAAAACTTACAAAAATTGCATCAGTACTTAAAATCGTGCACAAATTTTTGCTATTTAGAATTTAGTTTCTGTGATAGCTTACAGAAATTAGCCTCATATAAGGAAATAGGAAAAATTTTATTTTTTTATTGGTTCAGGGAGCCAAAATCTGTCTTGAATAATTAAAACCAAAAATGGTGACCAATATTACAACAATTCGACAAGAATTATACACCTCTACAAAATGAAAAATCGCTGCCGGTAGAAGCTTGGAACATACTTTTAGTATTTTACTTGCTGATTCCAAATCTCTATTCCGAATTCTCTATCACCTCTCAATTTTGAGAAAATCGTGATTAAAAACGCGAAAAATAGCTTTTTACGTATTTTAAAATACTATACAAAACGCATTCAAATAGCTTAAGACTTTTTGTTACGATGGTAGTAAAGAATGAATTTTGTTCTCTAAAATACATAGGACAACATTTTTTTAATTTGTGTACCGTTATAGTAAAAAATTCTTTTGAAACCCACTCTCATAAAAACAATTATTTCATAAATTTTGGGTAACTTACTTTTAAGAATTTGAAATCAGCGTATCAAATTCAAATGAATCATGTATCAAAGCTCAAGACTACTGAATGAAGTCCAAGACTATTGAATTTAATTCTTAAATGTAAAAAAGCGCATAGAAATCACTCTCGAATTTACGAAATGTAAACCAATCTTGTTTTAAATATATTAAAAGTATGTGAGGAACTCCTGGGCAACCCACAGTTTTGACTCGCAATTACAAAAAGATACAAAATCATGAACAGCGATTATTTTTCTACTCACTTTGATGTGCTGATCACATAAATTGCCTTTTTATAATACATCACAAAATTTACACTATTTATACCCTACACCACTATGTGGTCAGGGTATTATAAGTTTGTGCTGATGTTTGTAACACCAAAAAATATTGGTCGTAGACCCACCTTATAGTATACCGATCGGTTCAGAATTTTCTTTTTATTTCGATTTAACGATGTCCGTCTGTCCGTCCGTCCGTGTCCGTCCGTCTGTCTGTCAATGCAATTTTGTGCGCACTCTACAGGTCGCAACTATTAAGATATTTTGATGAAATTTGGTACGCAGACCTATGTTGACCCAAGGACGAACAAGTTTGATTTTGGTGAAATCGGTCCATGGTTAGACCTAGTGCCCATATAAGGGTCCTACCAAAATTATATTGTTTATACGCTGCAGGTCGTAAATATTAAGATATTTTGACGAAATTTGGTACACAGACCTATGTTAGCCCAATAACGCAGCCTATTGATTTTGGTGAACATCGGTCCATGTTTAGACCTAGTGCCCATATAAGGGTCCTACCAAAATTATACTGTTTATACGCTGCAGGTCGTAAATATTAAGATATTTTGATGAATTTTGTTACACAGACCTATATTGGCCCAATAACGCAGCCTATTGATTTTGCTGAACATCGGTCCATGTTTAGACCTAGTGCCCATATAAGGGTCCTACCAAAATTATACTGTTTATACGCTGCAGGTCGTAAATATTAAGATATTTTGATGAAATTTGGTACACAGACCTACATTGGCCCAATAACGCAGCCTATTAATTTTGGTGAACATCGGTCCATGTTTAGACCTAGTGCCCATATAAGGGTCCTACCAAAATTATAATGTTTATACGCTGCAGGTCGCAAATATTAAGATATTTTGATGAAATTTGGTACACAGACCTATATTGGCCCAATAACGCAGCCTATTGATTTTGGTGAACATCGGTCGATGTTTAGACCTAGTGCCCATATAAGGGTCCTACCAAAATTATACTGTTTATACGCTGCAGGTCGCAAATATTAAGATATTTTGATGAAATTTGGTACATAGACCTATGTTGGCCCAAGGACGAAGCCTATTGATTTTGGTGAACATCGGTCCATGTTTAGAACTAGTGCCCATATAAGGGTCCCCCCAAAATTGTATTGTTTATACGCTGCAGGTCGCAAATATTAAGATATTTTGATGAAATTTGGTACATAGACCTATGTTGGCCCAAGGACGAAGCCTATTGATTTTGGTGAACATCGGTCCATGTTTAGAACTAGTGCCCATATAAGGGTCCCCCCAAAATTGGCTTGGTTACAAACTGCAGGTCGCAAATATTAAGATATTTTAATGAAATTTGGTGCGCTGACTCACATTATAGAAAATTTTGACATAAGCCCCATTTTAACCCATTCGAATTTCGGATCCAAACAATACACCAGACTGGTGTAGGGTATTGTATAGTCGGCATGCCCGACTTTAACCTTTTTACTCGTTTTTTTTAAATTTTATGCGCGAATCGTTCCGCGGTTGTCTCGATCAGGACGAAATGCTTATTAACAGTTCAAATAATCCACTTTTATTTTATAGACTTACCAAATGGATTTAATTAAATCACCTCTCGTAGTATGCAAAAAGACACAATCATTTTATAGCATTTAGCGACCGCGAATTTTAAAAAAAACGACGTGGTCAAGTGTATTATTTTTTTTACGACCAGAAACACACAAAAAACCGCGAGAAAAATTTTTAATTTTCCCTTATTGAAAAAAAAAAATTTTGTTATTAATTTTTGTTTTTCTTTTTGTTTTTATTCTGACGTTTCATACTAAGGTTAACTACCCAGAGTTAAAATATTGATAAGTTATTATGGTTAAATTTTCAAAGGGATAAATATTTAGTATTGGTTAGTTACCCATGGTTAAGGCAAAGTTAACTTCTCGAGAAAAGTTAATGGGCCTAAATTAATTAATTATTATTTATTACCTAATTAAAGTTGTTTTTGTTAGTGTTTTTATCAGTAATCGCAAAAAACAAAATAATAACTTTTTCACTTTTCTTTTGTTTTTCTCATTCTTCACTGAAATTAACAGGCCAGAGCATCCATACAAATAATTGAGCACGAGTTAACATAACTTCTTGGGAAGAAAACTCTTTCCTTTAGATCCTCTTTGATTTAACTGCCTGTTTCTTAAGTGCACATTTGCTATAACTGCACAAAATTTTGGTTTCGTTTCTATTTTACAAAATTATGTACGCAATTGTCTTCTTTAAGTGCACTTTTTGTACTTGCGCATTTAAGATAACTGCCTCATATTTTTGGCAGTTTTACATTATTTTCATAGGAAAGATCACCGTTAGCTGCCTCTTGTGTTTTGCTTTGTTTTTCAATTCTAGGAAAAAAAAAACACACATAAAATAAAAGTGTTGTCAACTTTTTTTGTGACGAAAATATCCTAATTTAGTCGTTTTTTAACCATAAAAATCGCAAGATTTGGTGCAAAGCACAAAGTTGTCATCATTAGCTTAATTTGTTTTGTTTGTTTTCAGTCTGTATTGGTATCCCTGAACATTAAGGCAGGTAAACAATTTGACTTAGCTGCATTTTTGGCTTACCTGCACAAAATTTCTTGCAGCTAAGTCAAAATTACTGTAACGTCATAACATCATATACTAATAAAGCTATCTTGGATGCGAGTTTTGTTGCTGATAGAGGGACGGAACTTGATGTGGTTGCTGGAATTAATAAGGCCGGCTGATATGTTAGCATATTAGCCCCAATGTGGCAAAGCTAAAAAACTAGTCGTACCACCAAGCTCAAAATCTTTGAGCCTAAACGTTAAATAAATGACAAAAGTAGCTAATTTCTCTAAATCCTCTGAATTAAATCGATGTACTAGCCAAATGAAAAAAATAATTTTTACAATTTTTTAATTTTTAATCTTTAATATGTGCTTAGTAAAACATTATTAAAGTCCAAAATGTTGATTTTTTAAAAATTCATAAAAAAATTTTAAAATTCAAAGTACATAGTTGATTTGTAAACAGCGTTTCGAAATTCTGACCTATTTGACATTAATTTAAAATGTATTAACAAAACCCAGTATCTTGGAAATAATAGCCCAACAAAATCTCAGTAATGAGTGCTCATTACTAATATCTAAATAATAAGCAGTAGAATTAGGGGATAAAGGAAAAAGATTGGTTGCAATTCGCTCAAAACTATTAAAATTAAGTTGCTTGGACGTTATTTGATTTGGAATTACCTAAAATCGATTACTAAATCAAAAAGAATTAAAAGTAGGGAAAATTAACTAATAACGATCTTATTATCTAATTATTATCTTATTATATATTAGTATTTTCCCAGCAAAATCTCAGTAATGGGTGCTCATTACTAATATCCAAATAATAAGCAGCAGAATTACTACATATAATTCCGTGTCAAAACTCATTATTTTTGTTCGACAAGGTCGTTTTTGTAAGTAGTTGTCCATATTCGCTGCATGAAAAAACGCACAAAATTTGTGCACCCACTTACCCGCTGCATTACAAAAATGTGCTGATTAGCAGTTAAAAAATAAATGGTTCCAAGTTGTTAAATAATAAGCCTTACTCATATACTTATTAATGGTTAAAAAATAATTGGTTACCAATATCACATTATCTTTATAATTAAATAAATAGTCGTGTGTAAGCTAGACTGTTTATAAAAACGACATCGTCTAACAAAAATAACCACTACTGTTTTTTGTTATAGATTATTTTAATAAATTTCAGAATTCGATTTCGAATTTCTGGATTAAATGGTCCGCGACACATCAGTTGCCGGGGAAATTGTTATAAGTTGGCTGGTCTTTTACCGATGTAAGTTTTTATTACCCTATTGGAAATATAATTTAATGCCAATCACGATTTTTTAACCAAACGATACCAAAACTTTTTATGAAATTAACAAAAATTTATATTAACCCTTTTGTAATCTCTTTTTAAAATTTCAGATCCCACGCGGCACATCTTCTTCATTTTCCCGGACAGTATCATAATTTTTTTTGGGAGGCATAGTTTTACACTCGAATAAGTTATTCTGGCGAGAACTCACAATTTTTTTTGGAACAACCTATTTTACATCCTAGTATTTTAAAATCCTCCCCTTATCACGTAACCGCTACTGACAAAAACTCTTGCATTGCATGCACAAATGTTTCTAAAATTTCCAATATCTTTATATAGTTTTGAGAATATTAAACTTAAATAAACAAATGGTCTTAAAAGTTACTAAATAACCATAAAAGAGTGTAGAATAGTAAAAGACCAACAACAAAAAGTAGGAGTTACAGAACATGCAAATTTTCAGTTACTTTTAGCCACTAATGAAACCATAAAATAAATGAAGTTTTATGAAGCAACAATTTTTTTAATTCCAAGTTTATAAAAACAAAACCAAACAGCAATTGAGAAATATTGTTTAAGATTTTGCAAAACAAAAAGTAGCAAAAACCAACTAAAGACACTTATTTATAATTTTATTCATTGTTGTTTATATTTTTTGTAATAAAATTTAATATTTTCTACAACTACTAAAACTTTTCATGGACATTTTTGTAAAAGTTTAAAAATTACCACAGTACAAGTGTAGTATTCATATCAATGATCATAATTTGACAGCTCAAAACTGTCGATGGGATTACCACTTCAGATTTCGACCATAAACTTTTTAAGAGCCTATAACTTTTGATAGGAAGGCGATATTACAATGTCGTAGAGAGCATGTGATACACCAAAATTTGATTTCTAGTTTTGCCATATAATTATTAAAAAAAACTATTTTTGTCTTTTTAAAAACATATTTAAAAATATAAGGAAGAACAGCGTAATAAAAGTGATATGTTGATTTCGATAAAGACATGTAAAAAAATATTTAGGGGAAGAAAAATTCTGAGTTCAGTTCGACTTTAAAAAATAAATTGACTGATCTTATCAAGGGTTATTCTTATTTGTAAAATTGTAAGTCTCTAGAAAATTAATCTGTTTTTATTTGTATTATTAAAAATGCGCTATTTTCTATCAACTGCCAAAGAAGCATACAAATCTGAGCAATTAGTGTTGCCGAATAAAATTTTTTAAAAAACGTCTAAAAATACCATTTTTTTCAAAAAAAAATTCTTAAAAATATTGCCAAATAAATAATTTACCTTATGTAATGTCTCGGTTTGTGTAATAAAACTATAATTTTCTTATTGTCGACAACTACAGAGTTGGGGTGATGCCCACGAAACAACTGTTGTACTGGCTATCATGAAAATGATCAATCTTTTTTGAAACAACAAATAAAATCTAATATGACTAATAGGTTGGTTCATAAAAAACAAAAGTTGGATTTTGGTACAATAGACGCTCGCAAATTAGAACCGCTTTGTTTTTGAGGCAATTCTAATTTCTGAATTATTCTAATTTCTGGACGTTTTTTTTTGTTTCGTTTCCAATGATAAAGTGTTTTTTTTACGTTTAATTAACATTTTAAATGATACACTTTCACTATTTAATAGAGACTGCCAAATAATATGTACACGCGTATCAAATTTCACAAATAAACTAGCCAAAAATGTACATAAATGCGACAAAAAAAAAACAAATAGGGAAAAACATATATAATTTGGTGATTCCCCTTTTTAGTTTTACTTTATTCAAACAGAATAAAAATAAATTGGGGATTTCCTGTGTATTCAAATAACCAAAAAAAAAAAAAAACGCTCAGAAATTAGAATTTTAAATTCGAATTTTAGAGCGTTGAATGTATTGCAAACATTGATTCTAATTTCTGGACGTTCGAATTACTGAAAGCTCTAATTTGCGAGCGTCTACTGTATGGGTAAAAATTAACACATGATTTTTAAAAAATTTTTTTATTAAGTTTTAGGGGTTGCTACCGGGCCATAAAATTTGGTATTTTTGAGAAAAATCGCTGCATTTATTTTTTTTCTTGAGTGTGTGTTAAAGAAAAATCCAAAATTTATTTTTATGAACGCTATTATTGAATGAAGAATTGTAAAAACAAAAATTGTTTAATATTTTTTTCAGAACCTCTTTCTGAGGCGATTTGGCTAATCTTGTCCGCCCGTCTGTTTGTTTGTACACGGAACACGGTGGAAAAATTTATAACTTTAAACACGAAGGTATTTGTTTACATTCGTCTTCCCAGGAAAATTTTTTGAAATCGGTTGCCAATCACACTAGTTTTGAAAGTGATTCCACTAGAACCGATTCCGGAACCCGTTCCATGGATCTTATATGCAAGATATAGCTGAAGCAGAATCAGTTCTAGAACTAGTTCTCGAACTAGTTCCAGAAGTTATAGAACTAATTCCAGAAGCTCTACAACTGGTGCCAGAACTCATTCTAAGGCAACCGGTTCCAGGTTGGGTGCCTTTGAAGCAAGGTTGGCAACCGATACCGTTATAATACCGTTATCCGTTTCAAAACCCTTTCAAATTGACAACCGATACCGATACCAATACCGAAATTCTTGATTTCAAAAAATACCGGTATTCAAAAACCTTTTCCCTTAATACCGGTATCGTACCGGCATGGAATCGGTTTTAAAAAATTGTTTTTTCACGTTTTTAGCAAAAATACGCTAATTTTATTTAACGACGGTTACAAAATTTTTGAAAATTTTAAAACAGCAAATTCGAAAGAGCAGAAAAGTACCAAAATAAGATACCAGTGCAAAGCCCTCAAAAATTGCTTTCCAACAATACCACACTTGCACATGGTTCCTTTGGTCGAAATATCTTAAAAAGCAAAAAAACCTAAAAGGACCCATTTTTGAACCCCTTTTTGGACCCTTAAAATTCCGAGGTGGCCGATAAGCTGAGACAGGTCGATCTTAGATTTTTTTTCTCAATCACATATCCAAATTTCATCAAAATTGGGAGTGTTTAGGCTGAAGTACTTCCGTTGTTAGAAATTTTTAATAACTTTAATACAGTGAAACTTCGATATAACGAATCTAGAGGGGATCGAAAAATACTTCGTTATAGCTATTGATTCGTTATACATATGCATTGTGAAACCTTGGTATAACGAAATTTAAAGAAATACGAAAAAAATTCGTTATAACTACAGTTTTTTTTTGTCCAAATTCTATTTTACACGAAAATACTATGTTTGTACATACATATTACATTTTATGTACTAGTAAAATATTGTGTAATTTTTGTTTGTTTACGCAAATTTAGAATGCAACCATCAATATTTTTTTCGACAGATGCTAAGCTGTCGAATGTATTTTGCGGAGTAGAATCCTGTGCCTCAAAATATGTTTGCAGTTTTCCGACAATTATTTTAGCCTCTCTAGCGGTTACATTTTCGATTTCTTCAGTTTCTTTATTGATTGATTTACGCTTTAATACACTCATTTTGGCAAAGAACCAAAACAGAACTGACTACATTTGTGGCGCTTTACATATGCACCTGCAAAGACATTAACCTTTCGTTGTTTTTAAAAGGGACTTCCCCGTTTTGCTTAAAATTTAATTTTGCTTTATTCTGACTTCGTTGTATGGAGGCTATAGGTCAAGACTTCGTTATGTAGAGGCTTTTGATAACGGGATTTTAATGACTTACACACTTAAAATGTTATGTATATGTATATATGTATTTCTCAATTATAATTTCGTTGTATAGAGGCTTTTGAAAAAATACTTCGCTATATAGAGGCTTTATAGCTCAGAATTTCTTCGTTATAGCTATAGAGCATTTTTGTATGAAAAACTTTGCAATAAAAAGGTTTTTTCAAGGGACTCAGCTAAAAATTCGTTATATTGAGTTTTTCGTTATAACGAAGTTCGTAATATCGAAGTTTCACTGTACTTATCCTTTATAAAAATTTAATAAAATTGAGTTTTTTATACCCTACACCACTATGTGGTCAGGGTATTATAAGTTTGTGCTGATGTTTGTAACACCAAAAAATATTGGTCCTAGACCCACCTTATAGTATACCGATCGGCTTAGAATTTTTTTTTATTTCGATTTAACGATATCCGTCTGTCCGTCCGTCCGTCTGTCTGTCCATGCATTCTTGTGCGCACTCTACAGGTCGCAAATATTAAGATATTTTGATGAAACTTGGTACACCGACTTATGTCCGCCCAAGGACGACGCCTATTGATTTTGGTGAACATCGGTCCATGTTTAGACCTAGTGCCCATATAAGGGTCCCCCCAAAATTGGCTTGGTTACAAACTGTAGATCGCAAATATTAAGATATTTTAATGAAATTTGGTGCTCACATTATAGAAAATTTTGACACAAGCCCCATTTTAACCCATTCGAATTTCGGATCCAAACATTAGTTGGCTTTTACCCAGACTGGTGTAGGGTATTGTATAGTCGGCATGCCCGACTTTGACCTTTTTACTCGTTTATAATTAAGAACGTTTTTTTATATTTTTGTAAATTTTTTCAATAATACCGGTATATACCGGTATTAATGTTTCGGTATCGGTTATACCGATACCGAAATGATTAAAATACCGTTACCGATACCGAAACAAATAAAAAATCGATACCGATACCTATACCGTTATTCGTTTCGGTTGCCAACCTTGCTTTGAAGCGATTGCTTTTTCAAAGAAAAATAGTTGACAGTAGAAGGGGTCACAAAGGAAAAGCAGCTTCTTTGGAACAGAAAATGTCCCTGGGTTAATCTAAATAAAATGATAACAAAAGAAATGTGCCCTGAAAAAGCGATCCTCGCCCCACGTCTCCCTTAAATTTTGTAGTTATGTTATTTCATTCTCTATTTTAATAATGTTACTAAGACTACTCAAATAAAAGATTTGCAAACATATTTTATTTTTATACATATACATTAGGGTGTCCCTTATAAAGTGTTTGGTCGAATTTCGACACGCATACCCCCCAAATTTTTTACAAATGGTCCCACATTAACAAAATCGATTTTTTTTTTGGAAAACGTTAACGTTTGGAAGAAAAGTGTATTTTTATTAAAAATTCCCAAAATTATAAATTTTTAAAAATTTACCCCTCAATTCATAAATGCTTTGTAAAGTTATAGTAGGTTTACAAAACGTCATTTTCATACAAAATTTGTTCAATAAACCTCCTATAATTTTACAAAGCGTTTATGAATTTAGGGATTAGTATTTTGCTTCATTTATATCATTCAAAATGATTCAGACATGGAATTTTGACTTCATCAGATATCATTAACCCACTTTAGCCTGGAATCCAAAATGACCCACGAATTTGATAAAAATTCAAAAACGTGTTTTCTTAAAATTAAAATCTGGATTTATTTGAGTCGCGCGAATTATCATCTTAGTTTTTGATTCTCGAATTAAAATTGTATTTCTATGATTCGCGAATCAATTTTAGTCATTAATATATCTATAAGAAATAAACTTTCATTGAATACTTAAATTTAACAATAATTTCAAACAGGAAGTTAAATTTACTCTTAATAAATCAGTGTTTTAAATTGTAATGTAGTCTTTCAAACGAATAAAAAAATATACATTAATTCGCGAATCAAAACAATAAATTTGATTCACGAATCAAAAAATATGGAAATAATTCGCCCGAATTATCTTTATTTTTTCACTATAAAACCTGCAACAACCTAAGTAAATATATATTCCATCCGGCTATGAGATTAATCACAACTGTGTCGATTGTCGACCGACGACAGCAAAAGTCGTCGCGAATAATTTAAATTCAGCGACAATCGATTGTCGACATTTTTTGGCATTTTGAAAAAAATTAAAGCAAAACAAGAATATGGTTGTATTTTTTTCGCCACAATTCTACACCAGTTCAATTGGTTTTCCATTAATTCTTGTTGTTTTACATTTTGTTGTATTTAATTTTGATTTTTTGCGGTAAATTATGAATTTTTATTTTCAATTATATTTCTTCTGTCAAAAAAATAATTTCTTTGTAAACAAAGTACGAATTTTTGCAACTCTAATACGAATTTCTGCAACTCTGTTCCCTTAATTAGTTAAAAATATGGCAACTATTTGACAAATATTTTGAGTGTGTATTAGTGCGTCGTCACGAAAATAGAATAGATTCTATTACGACGACAAATCGCCGGACGACATGGCGACATTTTGCTTCCCATACAAAATATATGAAAAAGCACATGTCGTTGTCGTTGTCGACCCAGTTCTGATTAAACTCTATTTTTGAAATATATCTTTTTAAATATACATATGCTTAAAAAAATATATTTGCAGATCTCTTATTTGAGTGGTCTTAGTACCATTATTAAAATAGAGACTAAAAAAACATAAATAAATACAAAATTTAAGGGAGACTTGGGGCAGGGATTGGTTTTTCAGGCCACATTCCTTATGTTATCATTTTATTTAGATTAACCGAGCAAAATTTTCTGTTCCAAAGCAGCTGCTTTTCCTTTGTAACCCCTTCTACTGTATACGATTTTTCTTTGAAAAAGCAATCGCTTCTGAGGCACCCAAACTAGAACCGGTTGCCTTAGAATAAGTTCTGGAACTAGTTCTAGAGCTTCTGGAATTATATCTTGCATATAAGATCCATGGAACGGGTTCCGGAACTAGTTCCATGGAATCAGTTCTAGTGGAATCACTTCCAGAACTAGTGTGATTGGCAACCGATTGCAAAAAATTTTACTGGGAAGACGAATGTAAACAAATACCTACGTGTTTAAGCACCGTAAGTTGTTTTTCACGTGGAAAATTTTCACTCGAATTTAAAATGCCTCAAAAGTTATTTTAAATTCGAAAAATTAATAATTTTTTTATTTTGTTAGAAAGATTCAATCACAATAAACACAAAATGACACTTTTTCAAAAGTAAAATAATAGTCTTCAACATTAAATTTGCGTGAAAACAAAGTCTACACAATTTTCACGTGAAACTCATTCTCGTGAAAAATTATTTTTTTTATATGGAGTATAACAGGGTTTTCACGTGAAACTCAAACAACTTACTGTGCTTTAATGTTATAAATTTTTCCACCATGTGCCGTGTACAAACAGACGGACGGACAAGAATAGCCAAATCGCCTAAGAAAGAGGGTCTGAAAAAAACTTTACACAATTTTTGTTTTATAATTCTATAATTCAATAATGGCGTTCATAAAAATAAATTTTGGATTTTTCTTTAATACACACTCAAGAAAAAAAGAATAGATGCAGCGATTTTTCTCAAAAATACCAAACTTTAGGGCCCGGTAGCGACTAGAGATGAGCGATCCGGTGATTTTTGAATAACGCTGCCACCAGTGATCGTGATTTTCAAATCACCGTTCTTTTAAACAGTGACCGTGATCACGGGTTTGTAATATAGATGGGCGATCCGGCGATTTTTCAGTAACATTGTTCTCAGTAAAATCGTGAAATGTTCAAATCGTTGTTCTTTTAAACTGTAATCGTGATCACGGGTTTTTTATGGAAAATACTGCGATTTTCTGATAAATAAACGAAATAATATTTATGGCGAGTTTTTAAGATATCAGTTAAACTTGGTTTAGTTAAACCGAAAACAAATTTTGTCAGCCATTTCAAAGTTCATTAACAAAAATTTGCCGGAAAAACTTTTTCTCGAGTATAATTTAATTCTTTATTGAAATAAAACAAAATAAACCACATTTTAAAAGCAGTATTCCAGTTACAAACTGCGTTAAACTAAGTTTAAAGATAATCCACTTCCTAAAAACTGGGCCTTAAAAGAAGAATAGTTACGACCGGTAACAAAGACATGATAGAAGGAGACATTTTATTCAGAAGAGTGTGAAAGCAAGTCACTGTTATTGAAAAAAAGCATGTATTACTGTGCACAATGAAGTTTGCAAGAAAGAATAGTACAAAAATATTAAAAGAACGACATTCCGAGTAACAGCGACTTGAAATATTTGATCACTGCCGTTACCAGTGATTTATCAATAACTGTGATTAAATCACCGTTATGAAAATATCGCTCATCTCTAGTAGCGACCCCTAAACCTTAATAAAAAAAAAATTTTTAAATCATGTGTTAATTTTTCACGATGGTTAATATATATTCGGGCTGACCCATACCAAAATCCAACTTTTGTTTTTTATGAACCAGCCTAATGTATCTAGTAATAATGAGTCATAACCATATTTTTGCTGGGCTTAAGTTTTAACAAATATATACTCATTTTAAAGCTTTTTTATTTTTCTTCTTTATATATTTCAGGAAAAAACAATTTAAAATGTTTATTATCCAAATAAAGTTTTTGTTTATAATTTACACATTAATTCAAAAAACTTTTTGATCCTTTAGAAACATTTAACCAGGGGTATGGCATCACCAAAAAAATAAGTTATGAAAATATTGTTGTCACTAGATGGCACTTTGTTCAAAAAATTGACAATTTTCTTTTTTTATTTAAATTTAAATAATAACAAACAACAAAGCCAAAAAAAACAAACGGATATATAAAATTTTATTATTTAAATATATTCCGCGCTTCTTTTCCCTTATTTTGAGCAGTTTTCAGCAGTTTTTTAGTTCTTAAATAAAGGCTCAGCTGATACTAAACTGATACTAAATAGTTGCTCAGGTAATACTAAATTTCAGCGCCCTCTATCGGTGAGTAGTGTAAGTTTTGATTTCCTATCTCTATAATTAATAGTCTCTGCATTTAACATTTGAAATTTTTTGAAACTTCCGGTTTACACATGTTTCCTTATTACTTTCAACAATAAGCTTTACAAATACTTTTACATAGTGCAAAAACAAACAAAACTTAAATTTTCAATTGAATAGAAAAGTTTCTGTAGTATTTTGTCTGATTTAATTTCTACTACGGTATAATTTAATATATCTTTACAAGAGAACATTTAATCCAATGGGAGAAAGGTAGATGCAATTGTAGGTATATTTTGTCCAATATACTACCAAGATTAACAATGATGATTTAGTTATAAGCTGAGACTTTTATTAGTCTTTTTTTTATTTCATTTTCTTCTACACAAATCCTTAACACTTACTGCCATAATCTTTTGATTTTATCTTCCTCTATGTATCATCGTATAAATCCATACAAACTTTAATCGTATTAGCAAACAGTAAAAGGGAGGTTACAATGATACAACATTTAATACCAACCTGTCGTCGTTTTCGTAGTTATTGTCAACCATTTCATTGTAAATGTAGGGATTCTTTAGATTTTTTTCTTTTTTTTTTCTATTATTCCCCTATGGAAACCGCTGTAAGAGCATTGTTAGAATTGAATTCAATTTAGTTTATTTGATTTGTAATTTTTTGCTTCTTTCATCACAAGTTGTCAAAATACAATATTTTTCTTTTCAAATGTTACAATAACAATAATATTCTGTTTTATTTGTTTGGTGCAGAGTAGAGGGTAGTTGTAATCAATTTGCTAAGGGTGCCGACAACTTTTTGAAAAACTTCGGCACCGAAATGTTAATGAATTTTCGACAGGATATATAATAATTCCGCATTTATGACTCTAGTTCACATCAAAGTGCACATATATTTTTTTGGAAATTGTGGTATTTTCAATGCAATTAAAAATAAAAATGCTTGAAAAAGTTGATTTGTATATTGAACATTTAAGTCGTGTATGCCAACTTTATTAATAGCACCTGTCAAGCAATATTGCTTATATGCATGCATATTTAAGTCACTATTTTACAACCCTAGCAACCCTGGTTTGGTGTTTGTATTAGAAAAATAAATATGCTGAATTTGTATTAGTTTTATAATGTTTATGTTTATGTAGTTTAAGCATGGAGATGAGATGCTGAGTAACTAAACAAAGAAAATTTTATAAATTTCCAAACATAAACCGAATTATTAGAAAATCTAACAGAATTCTAGTAGATATTTCTGTTAACGCCCTCAGAAATAAGTTGCCTACTTTGATATGGGCCTTAAGGGTTTTAAGTTAAGCAAATAAGCTGTAAGCGTCATAAGAAACTGTACACGTTGGTTTATTATGTTGACAATTTCATTTCACTATTTTGCAATTCTACTTTATTTAACATTTTACGTTTTTGTAATTGTATATTTTTTTCCTCTTAGTTGCGTACTGAAGGAGGAGAACCCTGTTTGCTGTTGGGGAGATTAATAACACTATGCGACAATCAAAATCGGGATGGGATGAAACCAACGGGAAATGTTATATCGGTCAAAAACAAGTTATACGTGTCCCGGCGTTTCGATGGGTCACCCCTAGGAATCGAGATATATCTTTTTTTTGACATAACTCGAGAACCACTAGTCCGATTTGGCTCAAACAATTTAAAAAAAAATTAAAAATTACAATTCCTTTAATCTGGTCATATAACGTTTTTCTATATACTCAACAGTTTTGCCGGTAAAAATAAATGTTTGTTACCGCTACCATAAAAATCAATAACCTTTTGTTTATTACTTTTTTTTAATATTTTAGGCAAAAAATATTTTTTTCTTCATACATTTATTTTTACCGGCAAAACTGTTGAGTATATAGAAAAACGTTATATGACCAGATTAAAGGAATTGTAATTTTTAATTTTTTTTTAAATTGTTTGAGCCAAATCGGACTAGTGGTTCTCGAGTTATGTCAAAAAAAAGATATATCTCGATTCCTAGGGGAGTAATGAGTAATTTTTTTAAAATTGTTTGAGCAAAATCGGACTAGTGGTTCTCGAGTTATGTCAAAAAAAGACCACCAAAGGTCAAATCGATATATCTCGATTCCTAGAGTTGACCCAGCGAAACACCGGGACACGTATAACTTCTTTTTTACCGATATAGCTTTCCCCGGTAGTTTGAACCCTTCCCGATCACTGACCCCTACCATTTGTCTCACAGTGTAACCTAACCCCATTTATGTGCAAAGTTTAATTTCCGGAGAAAACAAGAGTGTTGCCATTTTGACCCAATGTTTAACCATTTAACCTCGCTGAGCTCAGAATATCAATACAGCAGTTTCTCATATCTACAATTTTTCTCCATTTTTAATATTTTTCCAAAAACTTGTGTCACTTGCAAATATTTTTTTTTGCATTCTTGAGACTAAATCATCCACAGAGGGAATTTTGCTGGACGAGTTTTAATGAAAATTTTCAGTGAACTAATGAAGTTTTCTACACCAAGTAAATTAAAAATTTCTTAAATTTGATGAAAAAGCTTCATTATTGTATGAATCCAGTTTTAATAAAACTTTTTCGTTGAGTGTATGAAACTTTTAATAAATAAAATTATATTTTTAGCAACTTTCTATGAAAAATTCCATTAATTCAATGAAAAGTTTCAATGGACGAGTTCCAGTGCAACTTCATTGGTTTTATGCAAAAATTCATTAATATTACGCAGATAATTTTCTCAGTGTTGATTCATTCTTTTTTTTTAAGTAAATGGTAATGACAAATCATTACCATTTGTATGAAAAAATAATGAACCACTGGTTAAGTCTCACGTATGTGTTGTTGTAATTGATTAACCATTAATTGTACTGAAATTTAAAACCATTAGAATTAATCAATGAAATCAAATTAATTAAAGTCATTATCGCATTAAAGAAATTCAATTAAATAAATAAATAAAAAATTAATTAATTAAAAATTGCAACGAAAAAAAAAAATAAAAAATTGTAATTGAGATCAATTCAATACTAATGAAAACATCAATTAATTAGACCCACATATGAACAAGATAATGATCCCAAGCCCATCGCAAAAATTGTAAAGGAATAGCTCCTAAACCGTACTTCCAAACAGCTGGATCATCCTCCAATCACCCGACCTCAAAACCATTGAACATTTGTGAGAGTATCTGTAACGGAAAATAAGAAAACAATTACCGGCAAGGACTCCTTAAATCAGTGATAATGAATGAATGTCAAAAAATCTCTCCCAAAGTAACCAGAAACCTAGTGAAATCGTCTGTAAGATTTTGTTATTGTTGTTTTCATAAAATGTAAAATATATTTTTCAAAAAATGTAAAATGTTAAATTAAATGAAAAAGAAAATTAGCAAAATAGAGTTGAAAACATAAATTTCTAACGTGTACAGTATTTTTTGACGCTCTAATTAAATTTAAACTGTATTTTAGGAAAAAAAAATTTTTCTCAACATAGTCTCCTTTTAGCTCAATACACTTTGTCCAACATTTCTGCAGTTTTTGTACTCGTACCCCTTTAAAATAATATAATTTCTCAATATTCCTCAAAATAGGCCTTTGCTTCATCGATGATCTCTTTATTTTCCTCTGAGCCATTTCTTTAGGTTAGGAAACAGAAAATAGTTACCTGGGGTTAAATTTGTAAAGCCAGGACCAAGATCCGGTCATCCGTATAGCGGATGAACAACGTCAAGATTGTCTTCAAAGCCGTTAAAAAATTGCGGTTAATGTCAGTTGTGTGCAAACTAGGGTATTCAATCGATTAATCGTTATTCGATTAAGCGAACAATTTTTCTCACAAATTGTGCCAATAATTTAAAATGTCCAAATTTCGAATAACGAATAATTTCATACGATTAATCGAAATTAATAGAAAATTACAAAAATGTTTAAAAAATAGAAATTTTATATTAAAATTTAAATGTGCTAAAATCTCAAAACTTTTTAAAAAAATTTTTATAAATAACTTGCTGTAGGCTTATACCTATCCGGATTTTATTTTGGCCTAAGAAAATAATTAAGGGACGACCTCTTAGAATTTCTATAAATATTTGTTAGCTTCAGTTCAATGGGAATTTCATGTTTTCAAATAGGAGCGTTAATAAACATCTTAAATCCCAAAGAAAAACAAAAACAACATAAAATTATCACAGTTTGCTTTGTCATCTTCTAAATTACTACTCTGTTGTTGTGACTTATCTAGTAAGGTAGTGGTATCTATTTACGTATAATAAATTTTAAATTATTTTTTACGTCTTTTTAAACGTTGATATTAAACGAAAGCATAATTAATTATTGTAATTAATAATTATTAGAACTATTAATTATAATTAATGCTCAATGTAATAAAGCTTGTTTAGTGAGCACTCTGAATTAATGAAATAAAGGGATGGAGGTACGGGAACGTAGAGGGGAAATCAATTCTCAACAGAATTCCTCTCTACATTTACGTTTTTATGTATTCAATGCATACGAAAGAGATATAAATTAATGTACTGGGTCTTACATTATTCTTTAACTCATTGCGGTGTGGTTCTCCCCGATTTGAATAAAATTTTAATATGTGAAAGAGGGGACAGAATAAAAAAAAAAAAAATAATGACAAAATCTGATCTCAATTATTACATTTTTTTATTTTATGAATTTCAGAAGAGTTATTGAATTTATTTTTGTTCCTTTTTTTAAATAAAATTATTTAAAACACAACAAGTGTATGTATATTATTTTACAGAAAATTTTTCAGATTAATCGATTAATTTTAAAATTTTGTTCGATTAACCGGTTAAGAAAAAAAACCCGAATAATTATTTGCATGATTAGTCGATTAAAATAAAAAGCCCATTAATTGAATACCCTAGTGCAAACGCGATACCATCTTGTTACATGCGTATGACATCAACAACCCTGGACACTTTAACTCTCCAGAAGGTTCGCCGTCAACAGTGCTTGTACGACTACAACAAAACTTACAAAGAAGGTATCCCAATGAGTTTTCTCCGATCTTAATGAGATTCGGATATGTGATCAGTGTTGCCAATTTAGCATATTTAATGCTAGATTTAGCATTTTTTTAAATCATTTAGCATGAAAAAAATTCATCTAGTATATGTCACTTTTTTTTAGCATTTTTCCAAACAATTTTAGCATATTTTCAGCATTTTTTACAGCTTTTTGTATTTTCTAAAATATTTTGCATTAATTTGGAGTTTTTTACTATAAAAATATAACTAGGCAGAAACTAGATCTAGTCTGATTTGCAAATTTAATGTGTTTATAACTTTTGAGGAAGGTTTATTCTTCTTCTTAACCTCAAACCTGCTAAATTAGAATTAATAAAAATACATATTAATGACAATATTAATTGTATTTGGTCTATACGACGCGTTTGAAAAAACAACACTACTATAACTACTGTTGTTTTTGATAGAAAAAATGTAACAAACAACATTGAATCAACCACCTTCCAAGGTCCTCTTCTAACGAATGAACTCGGATTTTTAGAGTTTTGTAATAAAATGTTAAAATTGTGTTAACAGTGGTACTTTTAATTAATTATTTTTAATTTTTTTTAATTATTTTAATTCAATTTTACGTTTTCTTTGTGTTGTTTATTATATTCTCTACATTAATTATGTTAAATTAACTCAAAATTTTAATTATTTATATTGAAAAGTGAGCATTACAAATTCACTATTGACAGTTTCAAAATCTCAGTTGGCTATAGCAATTTGTAGACTATTTAACAGGGGTTGAGTGCGGTAAGTCCTCGTTATGGTTGCTTGAATAATTTTCTTTCATTTTACAATTATAAATATAACAAAATAAAAAAATTATATATATTGAATGTTGTTTAGTTTGACTCTAGATCATAAATTAATATCACTTTCTGTTTAAATTATTTTCAAATTAAAGAAAGATGATACAATTTTTACAAGTAAATTACAAATAATAAAAATTTTTGAAAGAATTCGATAAGACCAGCAAGACAGAATACGTATTTTCGGCTTTCGCTACAAAACAACAAAGTGATATTAATTTATGATCTAGAGTCAAACTAAAGAACATTCATTTACCAAAATAAGAGATCAACTAAACATTCCCCTCATTCAATTATATATTTTTTTTAATAATGACTGTTATTTTGTTCGATTCTAGATCAATTATCACAAATTCCAAATAGAATTTGCAGTTATTTTTACAACAAATAGAGAAAAACTTTTGAAAAAACTTTCCACTTAAAGACAATCTGAGAACTACATAATCTAATGATAGTACTACCTGCAAATGCATTAATTGTCAATAATTGGTTCTAGGAACGTTTTTATACATTTTTTCTGTATTTGTTGTAAAAATAATTGAAAATTATATTTGGAATTTGTGATAATTGATCTTGAACCGAACAAAATAGTACTCTTAACAGTATTGAGATCAACTAAAAAAACTTCAAAAAACTTTTAGAGTAAGTGAGCATTATGTGGAATATGGTAGTGTGGAATCTCGGTAAGACAAAAAAGAAAATTTGTGCTTATGTTCAAGGAGTGAATCCTGCTCCGATAAAAAAAAATTAAAGAATAAAATAGAATTGCAAAATGTTAATAAGGTCCATTTTAATTTTAGCAATTTTTAATGAAATTGAATTGACCAATGTACCCGAAGATGCTGAAATTTGAAAACGGGAAACAGAAAATGTCCCTAAAGCTACAATATAAAATAATTTTGAATAGATATTTAAATTAAAGCAGACTTGGAATTCATATTGCCCGCCAAAGCATTCCACATTACACCCCATTTTAGAAATAAAACATTTTGCGCTACTTGGGTTTATCCGCGTGCAACTTTTTGAAATAAAATATTTTCTATAACGCAGTTGGGATAGCGAATAATAAGGAGATTAATATTGACTGCACAATTTTACCATTTTTACTTTGTCAGAAAACTGAAAAACAAAATATGTGAAACAAACTAATTTTTTAAATTTATTTTAAGGGCTTTTTGAATTTTTTTACAAGAATCAAATTTTTAGTTGTTTTTAATTTATATTTCATATAATTTTAGTTAACAAAATGAACTAAGGGCATAATCATATCATCGTTATCACCAGATGGCACTTTGTTTAAAAAATTGATAATTTTCTTTTTTTATATTTAAATTGAAATAAAATAATAACAAACAAAAAAGCAAATAAAAAAAAGGAATTCTCAAATTTTATTATTTTAAGATATTTTGCGCTTGATTTCTTCTTATTTTGCGCAGTTTTCAGCAATTTTTAAGATTTTAAATATAGGCTCAGCTGATACTAAAGTGATATTAAATAGTTGCTCAGGTAATACTAAACATCAGCGCCCTCTATCGGTGAGTAGTTTAGGTTTTGATTTCCTATCTCTATAATTAATAGTCTCTGATCATAGAGGTCACTTATTTCCACTTTAATTGCAAAAAGTCAGTAAAATACTTTTTTTTAAAATAAATTGAATCATTTTGTTATAAACATTTTTTAGCATATTTTTTCTAGAATATTTTTTTATATTTTAGCACTTTTTAGCATTTTTCTCAATGAAATCTAGCATTTTTTCCTAAATAAGTTTTGGCAACACTGTATGTGATATAGTAGAAAAAAATAATGTACACGTATTTTTTTAGCGTTCCAATCTCAAGTTTAGGGACATGATGTATAAATACTGTTGAATACGCCTTGAAAAAACCTTTTATTTCACTTTTTTTCTATCCATATAAGAGGTTAATCACAACTGTGTCGATTGTCGACCGACGACAGCAAAAGTCGTCGCGAATAATTTCGACATTTTTTGGAATTTAGAAAAAAATTAAAGCAAAACAAGAATATGGTTGTATTTTTTTCGCCACAATTCTTCACCAGTTCAATTGGTTTTCCATTAATTCTTGTTGTTTTACATTTTTTTGTATTTAATTTTGCTTTTTTGGGGTAAATTATGCACTTTTATTTTCAATTATATTTCTTCTGTCAAAAAAATAATTTTTTTGTAAACAACGTACGAATTTTTGCAACTCGAATGCGAATTTCTGCAACTCTGTTCTCTTAATTAGTTGAAAATATGGCAACTATTTGACAAATATTTTAAGTGTGTATTAGTGTGTCGTCACGAAAATAGAAAAGATTCTATTACGACGACAAAGCGCCGGACTACATGGCGACATTTTGCTTCCCATACAAAATATATGAAAAAGCACATGTAGTTGTCGTTGTCGACCCAGTTCTAAGTAATCTCTAAGGTGAGTCGCTCTAATGAACATAGATTATTGTAAATTCCAAAATCACCATAACGCGGCATTGATACGTCAAAAGTATGTATTAGACAAATGCTAGCGATATTATTGCTTATAGACATGCCCATGTAGTATTTTTCTGTAAAACCTTTACTTTAAGAGTTATAGCGCAAAGAAGCTTTGAACTAATTCTAGTCCATTTTTGGGGCTAAAAGCCGCGGATGACTGGCCTGTTTTAATCCCAGAGGATCAATGTTAGCGGGAATATTATTTTTACGCCAAATCTACCGGAAAGTGCGGCGGGAGGTGAAAAAATAACACTTTTGCCCATAGGGTTGCTCTATTGCGCGCCAATTCTAAATAAGCAGGAAATTAACTCTAAAACTTATTTTAAGTTTTGACTTATTTGTGGCATTAAGCCTAAACTTTGCTGTCTCCAGAGACTTATAGTAGAATTTCATGGCAAATATTTCTGTGTAAAATTTTAACCCTCTAACTCTTCAACTCACGGCTCGTTTATGTCCCTTATTAAAAAGGGGTCAAAAAGTCCCCTTAATTAAAGAGTTAGAGAGTTAAAATGTTCCACAAAAATATTTGTCATAAAATTCCAGTATCGGTCTCCGGAGACCATGTGAATCTTCCATTTTAGATATAGAATGTGTTCAGCGAACTTATATAAATAGGGGAGCTGAAAAAATAACACTTTTGCACATATTGGTGCTCTAATGTTTATGTTCTGTTGGAACAAATTGTGATCATTTTTAAATTTTTATAAAAAATATATATGGGTGAAATCAAAAAATGTGATAAATTTTTGGGCCAAATTTGTGAGAAGCAAAAAGTGTTAATATTTCGGTTTTTTCTTAATGGAATCAGTACGTTTAGTCATTATAAACCTAATTGCAAAAAATCTCTTCTACAAGTTGTCGCAATAACTTTTTTTGCACAATTTTAATTTTTTTTGTTGTAACGGAGTTTACATTTCTGCAAGCAAAAGATATAACAAAAAAATTGCGTACGAATTTTCTTCAATTTATTAAATTTTCGTATTTGGGTTTTCAAATTGCTTTCCAGTGATATATAATTTGTGTTTATCAAATTGGCGGTTTCGAGAATAAAAATACAATTCATTCCGCGAAAAAAATTTTTTTTTTAATTTTGTATTTTTGGTCCTTTTAAATGCTTTTCAAAAATATAAAATTTTTTAAAATCCAAACAGCGGTTGCGCAGTTACAAAATAATATTATAAAAATATAACATTTCGCGGTCAAAAGATTCTTAAATTGTGTGAAACAAATTTAATTTGTCAAACTAATGTCAGTAATGACTCGAAATATCGATTCAAAACCAATGAAATGAAAAATCAATCGTTTTTCGCTCCAGCAGATTAGGGTAAAAAACTGATAACTTTTTTTGATTTGACGCAAAATTATTAGTTGAATCGTCTTTTGACGCATAAATATTAGTTGAATCACCTCTGTTTATGATTATTTTAAAATATTTTAACATTTATCTACATTTATTTGAATGAAACCGGATGCAAACAATTGTGGCTACGGAGTTTACAGTTACGGAGTTTACATTTGGTTACTTTTTTCGTTTTCTTTCAGAAACGCTTTGTCAGAATTTTTTTTCCGAAACAAAATCGCATGATGCCTACAAGGTGTATCCAAATATGACATTATTTTTCTTACTCGTTAAATAGTTTGGTGTAAAAATTAGGAACGGAGTTTACAACATTTTTTCAAATATTATTAAAGACATCCTTTTTCATCTCGAGAATGTTACATGCTGCAGAAAAGTTTCAAGTCTGTTATACTGGATGATTACTTACAGTCCAACGATCATTTGAGTATAAATAACATTGTACTTTTCGCAATATAAATAATAGATAACTCCAAAATTCTGGTATATGCATTTTTATCAAAAATTATGACGAAAAATCGTTACAGAGTTGAAGTCGTGATAGCTAAGATATACGAAAAAGTTTGTAGAATGTATTAATTTTTGTTAAAAACGGCACTTTTCGTCTTCATAAAAATTCTTACAGTTAGTGTTTAGCTTTATTGGTTATTAAAATATAAGCTATTAAAGTTAAAAAACCTTATGAGTTACTTGTTACGGAGTTTACATTTGGCCTATAAAATTGGTCACAAATTTTATGTATTAACCAAAAATTGGTCAGATTGTTATAAATTTTGTAAAACAGGTGACAATGCGCTGATATATATCGAAATATATAACTCAAATGTAATCCATGCATTAGAACTTAGGTGGTTACACGGTTTTTATCAAATTTTTTGATATCAACCATATAATTATATTAACCCACACATGATTTGATCCGGAAAATTGTGGATCTTGTTAATATAATTTTATATAACTAAATATCTTTTGACGTAATCATATAAAAATATGTGTTTCATAATACTCGACGAGATATAATTGTATAAAATCACAAATAATTATATAAAAATCGTTTTTACTAGGGTCATCAAATAAGGTGTATCTAATTTTATCAAGATCAATATATAACTGTATGTGGTTGTATAGGGTATTATATAAGATCATTTTAAATAAAATAATATAAAATTATATATGGTAATGAAGCCAAATATGATTATATATAAACTTTTTACTTGGGCGGTCAACCACAGTGGTTTTATTCAACCGCACATTACATGTAATTATGTTTAATTTTTTTTTTATTAAAAAGAAATAATAAATAAATTGTTTTTAAAATTACTTGGGGGACCTAGATAGTACACAAGTATTTTATAAATTTTTTGTAATAAAAAAATATGTAGTTGTGTCAAATTTGCTGTTGAATAAAACCACCGTAGTTGACCGTACTCCTCGTGATCTCAACGGTACAGCCATGGCATATCCTTATTTAAATGGTACTTGATATTTCGGGAATTCTGTTAAAAAAATATTAGCGTTCATTTTCATCTTTGTTGTCAATATACCCACCTTAATGTGCATATCTAACTCCATTTGTATTTCTTTTGCACAAATTAAAGGAAATCTAAAATCCATTTCCTCGTTTCATGAATTGTCATGACACAGCTGTGGTTACGAATGCCTCAGTTGACCATAAGTATTAAATGATTAAAAAAAAGGACAATAACGGTTGTGGCTCCTAATACCAACACTCCTTTAACAAATGTGCAAAATGACCAGTATTGAGAATAGCCATCATCGCCAAAGTTACGGTGAACACATCTGACATTAACAGCCAACTAGAAAAGAACTCCAAATCATCTATAGCTAGTTTTAAGCACAATATGTTGCCTAATGTAATATGGTATGGTTGGTAAAATTGAATTTCCGTTTTATTTTTATTTTTTTTTTCCTTCTTCCGACAAGTTCTGTGATTTACACATGGTATCACTTGGCTTTTCTAAATAAAAGTCTGTTGATGAAGAAAGAGGAAACTTTTATATTTAGATGCGAAATAAAATTTCATTCTAAGTGGTCATCGTAAGCATTACAACAGTATGAAACTTTGAAACAATTTAAAACAAATTTTTAATTCTGACTTTAATTAAAAATATAAATAAACGAGCACTTTGTAGCCTTCGTTACAGTTTAGAACATGAATAAATTTAAATTTTGTCTTTTGTTTGAACAAGCTGAATACATTAACATGAATTTTTGGGAAGCCTCCGTATTATACAAACATACAATATGAATTGCTTGTCCAGTCAGCCGTCTGTCCAACAATTCATTCATAAATACCCCTGCAGTTTGTAATTATTTGTTGACAACAAAATGCTCCATGTAAATACATTGTATTGTATGAGTACTTAGTTATGTTTGCATGAATCTAATTATTTTATATAGTAAAGCAAATTTCATCCGCAGTAGTAAACAATGATGATAATGTCTAAAATATTATTAGTGATGTTAGAAACTTAAGTATTCACATTTATACAAATCTTAAACTCGTAAAGATTTGTAAATTTCTTCCTACAACTGGTTCTCGAAATGATGTTTTTGTCGCGTTATGAGTTCCAGGGACAACATCTTTTATATTCTGTACTCTAGCCAACACATCACTAACTACTCGAGATATCTGAAAAACATTCAGGTGATTTCTGATTAAGTCTGTTCTCAGTTATTGTGATTTGTTAATTTAAGGCTATATTATTATCGCAGTTATTCAAAATATCTGCAGAGTACTCAACGAAAAATTCTTTCTGAATCTTTTTAATTTAGTAAGAGCTAAATCGGATCCGCTACGAATAAATCTTAATAAACTATGAATAATAATAATCTTGCTAAAATTAAAACGTTGTCTATCCTTTTCATCATTTTTAACCATTTTTGATTCGAATAAATCAACCCATCATCCTAACATTACAACACTAACCCTCTACTAAGGGTAATGTTCTATTAAATTAATGTATATTATCATAAACGACGAGGTGTTGAAGCTGCATTGTTTGATATTTTTATTATTCTTTTACAAAAGACAACATCCATTGTATATAAGTATACCCAGAGTAAACAGAAAAAATCATTATACAACTAATTGCCCACTGATGAGTATCCAGGTGTATGTTTTATCCCAAAATGCCTACAATAAATTCCCACACCAAACATTAGAAAATTCTGCAATATGTTAATGAGCATTATTTTGTGGTAGATTTATTAAAATATTCTGAATTTTATGTTTGTGGGATACTCGTAATGTTATAAACAATTCTAGAGATTTATGATATTATTAAAAATGTTACTTATTATCTGTGATATTGTATAGTGTACATTAGACCGTACCTCAAAAAAAAAGTTCGACGTACACCCTCCAATATGATGTATTTTTGGAAGGCCATTTCAAAAAAAATTTTTTTTTGCCGACCGTAGGGGTCGCCTTTTTTATTTTTTTGTTATAGCTTTGGCATTTAAAATCGGATTTTAAAGTGTGATATATCGATTTTTTTGCGTCGAGGAGACTAGAGTTTTGCTATATAGTAAAAATCCAATTAAAAAAAATTTAAAAAGGCGACCCCTACGTTCGGCAACCAATATATAAAAAAAATTTATACTGCACAGAAAAAAGTATCACAAAATTTTAAGTAATTAAAAAAAATTGTTGGCTTTTTATCTAGATATCTAACAATTTTTTTATTAAATGTTTGTAAATTGTATCAAAAATATCAAAAAAATAGCCTTAGAATTTTTTGAAACAAAAAAAAAAAACAAATCATTTATTTTTTGTTTTCAATTGCTTAAATGTTTGTAAATTGTAACAAAAATTTCAAAAAAGTAGTCTTACTTTATTTTTTTTTTGTCAATACGACAACATAAAGCGAAAAATAGTTTTAATATGACAAACTCGTTGTTGAATTTTATTTTTTTATTTTTAACAAATACAAACAAGTTACAAAAAAAAATTATTGTATTTACAAAACACATTGTTAAAAAAAAATTGATTTTATTTTTAACAAATTACAAAAAAGTTACAAAAAGGGATTTGTATATACAAATTCCATTGTTGGTGCCTTTTTAAAAAATTTTTTGTTTGTTTTTGCAAAAAAGGTGTTTAACATTACAAACAGAATTTTGTAAATTTTTTCTGTGTGGGTTTAGAGAAAAACTTCCTTAGCAAAAGTTTAATGATTTTTTGCGAGCTTTTATTTTCTGACATTAGGGTGGTACATTAGGGTGGTAGCAACTGAGATCTGGTGGGTAACTACTAGAACGGTATACTTGAGGTCAAAATGTCGTCAGAGCAAAACATTGGTCTCCTCGAGAGAAAAATATCGATGTATCATACTTTAAGATCCGACTGTAAATACCAAAGATATAACGAAAAATGTAAAATGGCGACCCCTACGTTCGGCAACCAATATATAAAAAAAATTTCTACTGGGTTTAGCGAAAAACTTCCTTAGCAAAAGTTTAATGATTTTTTGCGAGCTTTAATTTTCTGACATTAGGGTGGTACATTAGGGTGGTAGCAACTCAGATCTGGTGGGTAACTACTAGAACGGGATACTTGAAGTCAAAATGTAATTAGAGAAAAACACTGGTCTCCTCAAAAGAAAAACATCGATGTATCATACTTTAAGATCCGACTGTAAATACCAAAGATATAACGAAAAATGTAAAATGGCGACCCCTACGTTCGGCAAAAAAAAAATAAAATTTTTTTTTTTGAAACTTCCTTGCAAAAATACTTCATATTGGAGGGTGTACGGCGCACTTTTTTTTGCCTGATAGTTGGTACGCTCTAGTGTACATACATTAATTTCTTGCTTGGGATGTCATTAGAAGAAATTACATTATATTACCCAGTGTAGAAAGTCATTACCAGATATGTGGCTTTGTTATTACATACCTGGTAATGGTAACTAGTTATTTTTATTATTACATTTCTTATTACTTTTGTATGGCGATGTCGCGCAAAATAATGAGTTATGGTAATGTCATAAGAAAAATGTAAAAATATATCGTTACCTATGTGCTTACCAGTATTGACAAAAATAATGAGGCTACAAATAGATTTTCAAAAAAATAAGTTTTTTAAAAAAATATTTTTTTCTTATAAAATTTTTGTTAATAAAATTTGCTCGTGCGGGAATCGAACGTGGGACGACTCCACTTAAAATAGTACGTCAGAAGAAAAATCTGCAAAACTGCAGTTTATGGGATTTCGTCAAAAAAAATATGACCCCCTCTGGAATTAAAAAAGAAAAAATCCGGAATTAATTTTGGGAGGGGCTGATGCCCGGGAGGACCATGGGCGGATATAAACGGGGGAACATAGTAGCATGTAAGTGTGGGTACTCAAATTTAAGAAAATTGTCTCACGATTTCAAAAATGAGGTTTTTTTTACGCCCTACGGATGTGAATCGAATTAGAGGCATTTTCTTGAATTTTAGTCCGTTTAGTCCGTCACGTTGTTTTAGTTTAACTAAAATCCTGTAAATGGCCATTTTTTGTTGTTTATTTAGAAAATTTGGAACACAAAAGGCAGTTGGAAATCAAAAAAGGAATCAACTTTAAATTAAAGAAAAATGCAATTTCAGAACTGATATAGTTTAATGGCGCCGCAGGCAAAATGTTTGTAAAAATTAATGTTAGCTATACTCAAAATTTTGACGATGATATAAAAATGAAACTTTTTGATGGAAAATACAATATCAGAAGTGATGTAGTTTAATTGCGCCGCAAGGAAAAAGCTTTAAAAAATCGCGCGTTTTTCCAAAAAAAAAATTTTTTAATGTCCAAATTTTTAATGCGTTTATAGATTAAAAAAAAAAAATAATTTCTGAAGTCGGGGAAACATTTTCTATCATTTGAGTACCATTTTACCGTACAAGAAAATTTCATAACTTTCAGGGATTAAAATGGCTCTAGTTAGGGCTATGTTTTATGGATAAAAAAAATAATAATATTTTTGGAATCGCGAGATTTAATTGAGTCCCCACACCTATGTACACGTTACTATGTTCCCCCGTTTTTTGCCCCCCACGGTGCTCTTGGGTACGAGGCCCTCCCAAAATTAATTTAGGGTTTTTTCTTTTTTAATTCTAGAGGGGATCATATTTTTTATTTACTTTTTGACGAAACCTCATAAACTGCAGTTTAGCCGAAAAATCTGTCAAACCGGTTTCAAATCGATTTAACTAATTTTTAAAAAAATTTTAGTTGAAACACTGAACACAATATTAAAAATCCTCAGTACTTTAACTAATTTTGAGTGTTAATTTTCAAAATTATTTAAAACTAATTTTTAAGAACCCTTTCGTTAAATTTTACAAAATTTATTGTTAAAATATAATATTTTCATGTTACTCTTATTACCCGGTAGATAGCGCCACCAATGTATCCGAAGTTTTAAAGATGGCGCTATTACTTTCCCTTACGATTTTTTAAAATGGCCTATATCTCGAAAACTAAGAGAGATAGAGCAAAATACATTAAAATTTCGACTACCAGTAACCACATAATACACCAGCGAAAGGGGTTATCTCTATCCAAAAAAGGACCTTGGCGGGGCCTTGGACCCTCGGAAATTTGTAATAAAAATTTTCGACTTCATAAAATGGCCCATATCTCGAAAACTAAGCGAGATAGAGGAAAACGGACAAAATGTTTGCTCAATTAGAGTGCCCTCATGATATGAACTAGGTCCGGGGAGGGTTCCGAGACTATAAATTTGAATAAATTTTGCGACTCAGTATAATTACAGATAAAACTGTAGTTTTACAAATTTTTTACTTAAATTTAAATTTGTTAAATTTAACAAAAGAATTTGTTAAAATCAATAAATTTTATTTTAAGCCAAAAAACAGGAATACATTTTGTTAAAGAAACTAATTTTTCTGTTCATAAATTCTGTTATTAAATAATTCCAAATATATCATAGGACAAATTTTTATCCCAAAATATCTAATTCGATCTGACAAAATTGTATTATTCATTTGCATCGAATTGGATCTAAATTAATCGCACGGGATATTTTAAAATCTATCAGGATATTAATTTGATAATATTGGATCCCCCCAATTTTGAGACCAATTTTGATCTAATTTGACCCTTTAAAATATTTGAAGGATCTAAATAAATATTACGGGATATCACAATTTTTAGATGAACTTGGATAATATTACATGTTGATCTATATGCTAAATATGTATATATACAATCTTTTGATCGGGATTAAATGTCGTACATTATCAAATGAGATATGACAATGGGAATGCCGTGTACCTTGGATCGCGTGTACCTAAGAATTTTGCATTTTTCCCCTATTTGTTAACGTTTTACTGTAGTCTTCTTCTATGAAGTTTTTACTTTGCCTATTGATGATTTTAATTGAAGCTCCCCAGGCTAATTGTGCTTTTTGAATTTAATTCGCTACGAAATATGTTTTATACTGAATTTAGACTGAGATAAAACCAGGTTTGTACAAAACTAAATTACAAAAGCCAAGTCATTTAAACTGGTCATTTAGTTTTTCTTTGTCACATCACGTTTTTAATAAACACTTTTCTTTATATTTTTATTGTTAAATTAAATTAAAAAAATTATTAACGCATTTTAAGATGGATAAAAACACACAATTTTAGACTAAAACCGAAATATTTTAAAAAAATATAAAAATATATTTTTGACACGTGTTTTACTTCTATATTCGTTAAAAATTACTTATAAAAGAAACCGGGTGTATCAAAAATGAAAATTTCAGATATTTTTTCTTGGTTTTTGGCAAAAACCAGGTAGAATGTGGTTTTCAGTTTGTATGAAAATTGTATGTAAAAACTAAAGTAGTTTTGTAGTTTTCGGCTCAAAAACTAAAAATGGCCCAGTCTAAATATGTACATGCAATTTTTAATTTGGAATACTTTTTCGCTTTTCTAGATAATTCAAAAATTCTTAAAATGCATAAAAAGTTTTTATTATTTGCAATCTATAACAATACCAATATTTCTGCTTTTAAAGACTTTTCGCAACTATCTTAATCTTAGAGATATTAGCCGTTTTTTCTAATCACTTGGATTTAATAAATCCAAAAAGTATTTCTAAAAGTGCTCAACAGATGGGGTTAGATTCTTCCTATTTTAAAAAAACTTTCTATCCGACACTTCTTTCACCCTAATTTTTAATACCGAATTCGATGATGAAGGATTTTACTTTAACTTTTAATTTATAATTATATTTTACATAAAACAGCGATAAACAGTCTGCCTTTTTAGTTTTATCACTTCAATTTATATTTTTACACAATTGAAAAATTCCATTGCAATATTTAATATTCACTAATTGGATTTAATTAAATTACTTACTGTAGAGTGAAAAATTGCCATTTCTATTTGAGCTATTTCTCCATGTCCAAGATGAAAAATATGTATTTGGTGAGGTGTAGTTTTTTTTTTCTAAACATATTTCATAAAAAAAAATTTAATAAAAACCTTTTATTTGTTAGTTTTTCAATTTTTTTGTTTCTCTTTTAATTTTCATTCGTATTTTTTTTTCTGACATTAAATTAGTAGGCTTTTATTGTGGATTTATTAAATCCAGCTTTTTTTTGGATTTAATAAATCCATTTTTTGTATGAAAAATTCTAAATCCAGGTGATTAAAAAACACGCTAATTGACACCGAATTTTCAAAAGTACCAAGGTACACGACATTTCCCTACATTTGCCATAACCGCCAAAAAAAGCTTAATTGGCAAAAATAACATTTTACTGCAGAAAGCGTCCTATATATTTTTATTTTGTTTTTTGTCTTATAGAAGATCACCCAGCAAAATTTTTTTGAACTGGTAACCTCTGAATCTATTCTAGAACAGGTATTTTTACCGCCGGTTCTATGCAACAGTTTCTAGAACCGATTCCTGGGAGTCAAAATGTAAGGTTTCACTGTCGCAGAACCAGTTCTATAACTAATTTTGAGACCGATTTCAAAGCAACCTGTTCTAGTTTGGAGGAAAAGAACATGTTGCTTTTGGGACAAACTCAAACAAAAATCACCGATCATAGAACATAAATTAGAACAGGTCGCATGCATGTACAAGTTGTTCTACAACCGGTTCTTTGCATCCGAAAATTTCGCTGGGCAATTTTGATAAAATTTGGATATGTTTTAAATGATAAAAAAAAATAAGAAATAGTTTTTACTTTTTAACTGCCCAATTTCAGTTTAAGGATAGGATCAAATATGAGCCAATTTTAATTTTTCCTGTTTTTTCATATTGGGTCCAAAATTTAATAAACATATTAAGTGTCAAATAAATGAAATTTGAACAACGCATCCAACGGTGCATAATACATTCCCGAGCGTGTCCAAGCTTTTATGTTGTTTAATACAACAAAAAAATGATCTTAAGTAACACTGCGGTCACGAAAAATGTATACAAACTATAGTTTGTGAATAAGAATTGGCACTTAACTTATTTTTGCCTTTTTCTTAAGTTCGTAACGGGGCTTCCCAGAGTTACAAAATTTCGGGAGATGATGCAATTGATTAAGAACTATAGATTTTTATTAAAAAACGAAAATCGAAGAATAATGTTACTTAATCTTTTTTTTTTTTTGGCGGTTATGGCCATATGCTAGCTAGATACATATAATGGTTTTTGGTCGGGTATGGAATTAATGTCCAATCAATGTACCACACATGTTATGTTATTTTACGTTTATTTTGCATGGATTTTCTTCATATCAGGGCAATGCTATGAATATAAATTTAAAACTGAATGTAATAAGTTTTTTTTTTTTTTTATAATCATATGTAGATGTTTATGTACTCGCATTTCGTTCTCACAGTTCAAAAGTAAATCGTTTATAATTAAATGTTCTGTTTTGAAATTTATCATTAAATGACAACGATTTAATGTCAGGCCATAATTTAAAATAAAAAAGACAATTCCTTCTTCACTGACAGGCCACCCAATACGAATGATGATGGCACAAAAATATGTAATTTAAGTTGATCCCCCCGTTTAAGTTGGTTTTGTACTCTTTTTACCAATTTGAATTTAAAGATTTCCTCTTATAATTATTATTATATACCACCTCCCCCTTCATTTTTTTTATTTCACATTTAGAACAACACTTGATTAACATAAATAATTTACAAAAAAAAAAAAAACAAAAATTTTGACAGTTTACGTTATAAAAAAAACATACCAAAACAATTAAGATTTACTCAATTTAATGTTGTTAAATAAACAAACAAAAATACTCCCGTAATTTGAGAATCCTCTTAAAATTCAAAATATTTACAACACCAGGCAATTTTCATATTGTTTATTTATTTATATTCCCTACTTTTCCCAAGTCTGTTGTTTCAAAAACAAAAAACAAGTACAATAATTAAAGTCAGGCATGGGGACTTTGTAATACCCTACCTCAAGTCTAATTTAGATGATATTCCGGGAAGCTGTTCTAATACTGGGAATTTATTTGATTTTTATTTTATGGGCGGCGTAGAAATGAATGAATTGTCGAAAATAGAATCTAAGCAAATATCGGGTGAACCATTTTACTTACACTCAACCAAAAAAGTATCTAATGGCTACTAAAAATTTTGCTGTTATTACGGGAAGTTTAATTCTTTTGAGCCCAGCGGTATTTTTTGCTAATTTTAACAACACATGTCTGCTAATCTGTAGTACAACAAAATCAGTAGAAAAATTTAGTAGCCGCTACTAAATTTTAGCAAAATTGTTGTAAACTGCAATTAAAAATCGATTTGCTAAAATCAGTTAAAAAATTTACTAAAAATCAATAATTTTAGTACAATAGAATTAATATAAACAACACTGTGAGACAAATGGTAGGGGTCAATGATCGGGAAGGGTTCAAACTACCGGGGAAAGTTATATCGGTAAAAAAGAAGTTATACGTGTCCCGGCGTTTCGCTGGGTCACCCCTAGGAATCGAGATGTATCAATTTGACCTTTGGTGGTTTTTTTTGACATAACTCGAGAACCACTAGTCCGATTTTGCTCAAACAATTTTAAAAAAATTAAAAATTACAATTTCTTTAATCTGTTCATATAACGTTTTTCTATATACTCAACAGTTTTTCCGGTAAAAATAAATGTATGAGGAAAAAAATATTTTTTGCCTAAAATATTAAAAAAAAAGAAATAAACAAAAGGTTATTGATTTTTATGGTAGCGGTAACAAACATTTGTTTTTACCGGCAAAACTGTTGAGTATATAGAAAAACGTTATATGAACAGATTAAAGGAATTGTAATTTTTAATTTTTTTAAAATTGTTTGAGCAAAATCGGACTAGTGGTTCTCGAGTTATGTGAAAAAAAGATATATCTCGATTCCTAGGGGTGACCCACCGAAACGCCGGGACACGTATGACTTGTTTTTGACCGATATAACATTTCCCGTTGGTTTCATCCCATCCCGATTTTGACTGTCGCATAGTGTAATTAGTACACGCTACTAAATTTCAGTAAATTAGCAAAAAAGTGTACTAACAAATAAAAAAAACTGTAAAATCTAAAAAAAAAAATTTTAATTAAATTTATTTAAAAAAAATCTTTCGATTGTAACAAGCGTATAATTACTTCATCGTACCTGAAATTTGGAGTCAAAATTGCAAACGGTTTTCCAGTTATTACCTTTTTATGCATTGGATACACAATAAAATTTTCTAAGTGTTATTTCCAAACTAAGAATATATTAATAGTGACAAATATAAACTAAACAAGAATTGTAAAAAATCAACGAATTCTTGTAAATAAAATCTTGTTCTTAACCTCAAACCTACATAATTAAAAATTTTTTAAATTAGTATTTTTTTCTGCTAAATTTAGCACTTGGTTTTGAAAAATTAGTTAAATATTTTGCTGAAATCAGCAGCGAAAATTAATAAAAAAAATCCGTAATTTGTAATAAGAGAATAGCAAAAATGATTACTAAAAAACAAAATTGTACTAAAAGTCAGTATTTACAAATTTTTTTACTAACTTTTTTATCTGAGTGTAGTCATCGATCTAAAATTCACAAAACAAATAATAGCTACCCAAGCAGAATAATACGATCGGCACAATGTTGGCATACTGTTGGCGATGGTCGGTTATGCGTTGGCAGAACGTGGAATTAACAATCTTGACAGTATTGTCCTGTTACCCGATTGATAACAGCGGCCAACCGTTGGTTGGCGCTTACTTGCCAACGTTTTCATAACGTTGTCAATATTGAAAAACAGGTGGTCTAAAAATAGATTTTCAAAGAATTTTTTTTTCAAAAAAATTAAAAAAAAAAATTGTTTTTAGTATTTTTTTCACAAACATGGTTTTGATGGGAATTGAACCCAGGCCGCCAGGTTGTCAGCCGCGATCTCTACACACTAAGCTAACAAGACTTGTAATATCTATAGGGTCCGTCAAATACCTTTTTTTTTTTTGAAAATGCTATAAAAAAAAACTACTGAATATTTTCTCAAATTTCTTTTTTTATTTGAAAGTACAATCCTTCCGGTTAATAATGGAAAATAATTTCATTCATATGGCTGCCTCGGCTGGCCATGCAGTAGCCTACACGATCGGCCCAATTTTTAAGCACATTATCGATTGTGTGCAGCTGTATTTCACCAATGGCTTCACGAATATTGTCCTTTAAAGCGTCAATTGTCTCTGGCTTGTCAGCGTAACACTTATCTTCGACGGCACCCCACAAGTAATAGTCCAACGGTGTCAAATCGCAGCCCCGAGGTGGCCAAACGACATCAGCTCTGCGGCTGATAATGCGATCTTCAAAAACAGGGCGCAAAACATCGAGTGTAGCTTCGGCTGTGTGGTACGTAGCGCCGTCCTGTTGAAACCAAATGTTGCCAATATCCTCCTCTCCAATTTTTGTGAACAAAAATTCGTTCAACATGGCCCGATAACATTCTGCAACATTACCATGATTTTCAAAGTAATGTCGCAATATTTCCCAGCGTTGTTCAAGCGTATACACAACCATATTCGTTCAGCGGAAGGATAAAACTAATTATCTGTCAAATCAGACATGAGCTAAGTGTTACCATTCACGAAATAAGCACTAGTTGAAAAAAAAAAAAAACGTTAGATGGCGGACCCTGTATAAGCTAAAAAATTAGATCAATGATAACATCAGTTGTAGCTAACTTACAAGCGTCGGCAGAAGGTTGGTTGACACTAAGCGGCCAACATTGTCATGATGTTGGAAAAACAAAAAAATTTATGGTCTAAAAAACTTAAAAAAAAAACTTTTTTTTTGCGAAAAAAATTTATTTAGAATAAAAATGTTGATTATAATTATTTTAAATAAAACATGGTCGGGCTGTGACTCGAACCCGGGCCGTCAGACTGCCAGCCAATCGCTCTACACACTAAGCTAACGAGACATGTAGTACAACATAGCTTAAATAATAAATGAATGATAACACTGGCTAATATGTAAACATTGGCATAACGTCTGCTGGATCTCACTTGCCAAGGTTGGCGAAACGTCAGGAAAACCAAAATATAGATGGTCAAAAAAACTTTAGAATAATTATTTTATAAAAAACAATTAAATTTGATAAAATGAAATGTAATTTTATAAAAAAAATTATATAATAAAATAAAAACAAGAAAACAAAAAATTGTATGTTCGTGACCGGAATCGAACCCGAGATCTTCCGACTTTACCTTATTTTAACAAAGCGTGGTAATTTTTACAAAATCAGTGCTCTGCCAGTGTTTTGTTTTTTGTACAGTTGGCAATTTTTGTCTGGGTAGATATTCATGGTTATGTGTGTTTTAGCACAATTTAAGCCCAATTTAGAAGGATTCTTTATATACATATTAGGTCGTTGTAAACATGCACCAATTCTAACCAATTTCAATGGGGTTACCCCCCCCCCCCACCCCAGCAAAAATTTTTTTGAACTGGTTGCCTTTGAATCTGTTCTAGAACAGGTGTTTTTAGCACCGGTTCCGTGGAACTGGTCCCTGGAAGTCAAAATGGAAGGCTTAACTGTCGCAGAACCGGTTCCAAAGCAACCTGTTCTAGTTTGGAGGAATAGAACCTGTTGCTTTTGGGACAAACTCAAACAAAATTCACCGATGATAGAACATAAATTAGAACAGGTTGCATGCAAGTACAAGTTGTTCTACAACCAGTTCCTTGCATCCGACAATTTTGCTGGGCCATCATCTGTATAAACTCATGTGCCAAATTTCATTTAATTATTTTTTATTTGCAAATTGTACTACACGGACGGAAAGACGGACATCGCTAAATAAATTCCGAAAGTGATTCTTGGTCGATTGGTATATTATAAGCTTTAAGCTCAGTATTTTCGGTAGTTACAAGCATGAGCACTACCTGACCACATATTGGTGTGGGGTATAAAAATGTGTATTTTTGGGATTTCATTCACTCATTGCTACCACTTCATACAAATCATTTACAAATGGCCACAAACGGAATACCAACAAAATTTCAAGTCATAAAAAATACATTACATAATTAGAATTTCCATATTTATTCATTTTGTTTTATTTTACCTACTCTGTTTTTTTAACACTTAACAAGGGTTTCTGGGGTTGTACAAATTTGAGTAGGTAAATAGACACATAAACAATCATGTACAACTTTAATGTTTATTATACGGCATGCACGACTTTAATATTTATTTCAACCCAGTGTAGAAAATCATTACCAGATATGTGGTTATGTAACTACATACTTGGTAATGGTAACTAGTTATATATATGTATATAATCCTCTAACTCCCACTGGAGCATAGGGCGCCAATGGTAACTAGTTACTTTTGTTACTACATTTCTGATTACCTTTATATGGCGATGTCGCGAAAAATAATGAGTTATGGTTACACACCAGCATACGAAAAATCAAAAAATATATCGTTACCTATATGCTTACCAGTACTGACAAAAATAATGAGTCTAAAAATAGATTTTCAAAAAAATTAATTATATAAAAAAAATATTTTTTGTTGTATTTTTTTTTAAATAAAATTTGCTGGTGGGGGAATCGAACCTGGGTCTACAGATTGCCAGTCCATAGCTCCACCATCTGAGCTATATCGACATGTGATATTTAATAGATAAAAACATAATTGACCTGCTGCACACAAGTAAGCTTACTCGCCAACATACAAAAAATCAAAAAAATGTGTGGTTACATATATCCTTACCAGTATTTAAAAAATATTGAGTCTAAAAATAGATTCCAAAAAATTTTCAAAAAAATCTAGAAAATTATTTTCTATTTGAAATAATGATAAAAAAATAAGTCATTATCAGCAACTCATTATTATATGTTTTAAAGTAATGCAGAAGGTAAATGGGTGTCATTACTGGTAGTCCAAAAAATAATGATATGTCATCACCGTTTCTACACTGGGAAGTAGCGATTTAAAATTACCAGTTACAATTAGATTTCGGTTTTTTTTATCGAAATTCATTCAATGTTTCTGCAATGCCTGAAGAAATTATACTATAAATTTCTAACAATTTTCAGATGAAAATCATATATTTTGAACTTAAGTCGTAAATGCAAAAATAAATTATCTTATTTGTTTTTTTAAATCATAAACATTTCAATGTCAAAATTTGTCAAAAAAATGTACAATTGCAGCTATGTCATATTAACTGGATTAAAATTACCCTCTACCCCACAATTAACTTGAAACTTTTATTATTTTCAAATTTTTCCAAAGTTGTTCCTCTTATAATATCTGTGTAAAATGTATGAATAATTACGACAAAGTAAATATGAGAAGCAAAAGTCCTGATTACAATGAATGCAAAAAATTAAATAAGACAAAGTTTTATTTGCAACATGAATTAATAATACCAAGAGAGAATTTGTTTAGGAATTCAATAAGTTGAATATTACAAGTCTTTACAGGATTTATTTAATTATTTTTTATGTAATTCGGAGTTATACATACATTAGTAATGTCACTCAAAAGTTACCCACACAGAAATTGCGAACTGTACTCACAGAAAATTAATTGGTTAGAATTCAATCGGCCTCAATAAAATTGTTTTGGTTTTCAATAATTTTAATTACAATTATTTAAAATTCATAAATTTAATTGTGATTAGAAAATATAAACTATTAACCAAAACACTGTCACATTATCCAAAATATTGGCTTTTCTAATCAATATTGAAAAAATATTAACTTCAACATTACCTTCAATACCAACAACCACCAACACTGTACAACAATTTCGAACATTTTCCAAAATAAAGGGATTCTGACAATAAATTTTGGTAGAGGAGGCAAAAAAATTTTCCCCCTTTGGCCGATTCGTGCAGCATATCGGTATATGAAACTATGTGTTCTTTACATCTGAGGTGTAGTGTATGTTCAGCAACTTTATAGAAAATATTAATTTTTGGCTCTATTCTATAAAATTGTAAAAAACACCCCTAAAAAAGGGGGAGGTCGGGGATGAAATATTTTACAAAATTGTTGGCCATACAATTTTACTACATATGTCAGAACCATGGATGGTAACCGAAACGAATGCGGTTATCATTAGGGTAACAACATTTTAGGTTATTGCGGTAACGGTATTTTAAGGGTAACGCTATTTCATTTATTTCGGTATCGGTATTTTAAGGATAACGGTATTTGGGTTATTTCGTTAACGGTATTTTAAGGTTAACGGTATTTTAGTTATATCGGTAACGGTATTTTAAGAGTAACGGTAGTCAGTTAAATTTGATGCATCCCGTAATTTTTTTTTTACGAAACCAAACGAGATTAAAAACAGAACCAATTTATCAACTTAATGTACAAAAAATACTCAATAACCACGTGAAAATACCAAAAGCAGAAAATTAAAAAATAACGGTAACGGTGTTTTAGGGATAACAATATTTCATTTGTTTCCCTAACGGTATTTTAAGGGTATTGATATTTTATTTATTTCGATATCGGTATTTTAAGGATGACGGTATTTCAGTTATTTCGGTAACGGTATTTTAAGGATAACGGTATTCCGGGTATTTCGGTAACGGGATTTTAGGGGTAACGGTAGTCAGTTGAAAGGGTTTTCAATCGATAACGGTATTTTAGCAGTATTGCCTGCCAACCCTGGTCAGAACACACCAAATTGCTCATTAACCATCTCTGACTCAACTACCGAATACTTGTGTATCTATTGTAGTGCTGGTAAAAATATGAGTAGTGGGTATCGAGTATTTGTCTTTTTTTTTGGGTATCGATACTCAAAATTATTACTCGATATTTTCAGAGTTGCATTTTGGACAGACAAAGTATATAAAAATGTGACTCCGCTAAAATATTTACCACAAAAATGTGACGCTGTTAAAATATTTGTCACAAAATTACAACTCTGCTAAAAGAAAAAATCAGAAGTAAAATATTTAAAATAATATTTTAAAAAATATGAAAAATGCAATGAATAGTTGGTGAAAAAGTGAAAAAATATGTTTATATATTTAAATATTGAATTACCATAAACATTTTCAAAGAATTTTACCAAAAAATTTTTAAAAATTTTAAATTTAAAAACCGTTAAAAGTATCCAAATCAAAAATATCGAGTAGTATCGAGTATTGAAAAGTAACCGAATTTACCAGCACTAATCTATTGCACTATGGTTTAAGTTTTGTTGCCTATGTTCTTCTCCATTCTTTTTGTCATTAATTTCTGCCACTCAAAATTGCCTTAAGGGAATTCATTGTTTTTCGTTTTTTAATTGTCCCACAAGGGAATTTGTAAGAAAAAAATAAAATGCCTGACTTTTTGGAAAAACTTGACTGCTTTTGCTACGTCTGTGGCAAACATACCCTTAAGGAATACAAGGTTTTATTTTTCAATAGTAAAGTGTCGGATATACATATATACATTTTGTTTGGAACTGGAAGTTTTTCCAGATGAGCCATGGGTACCAAAACATATAATCCGAAATTGCTACAAAGGCTTGATGCTGTGGTCTAAAGCTAATAAAAGTTTTGATTGATGTTCTTAGCACGACAATAATTTTGTGAAATTATTTGTTTAGGTGAACGAAACTCAATAAACTTTGGCATTCCGATGGGTTGGCTATAGCATAATCGAATGCCATAATTATGCCAAAATAGTGGCATAATAAAATTGAATAGGCATAATCGAAAGAGCTTTGTATATAAAGCCGTTCCATCAGCTTTGCTTCCAGTGCCAAATTCGGATGTGCTTCCGGTACCTTCTCTACCCGTTCGCAGTCCAAGGCTACTTTGGGGACCAAACCGAAACCATTATCTCTAATTTTATACAATTCGAAGCAACATCAAGCCCAAAATTAATGGCACAAGACCATTTAATGCTCTGGTGAAAAAATTGGGACTATCAGAAAATAACGCAAAAATATTAGCAGCTTAAAAATTTTTCATTTGCTCGAGCCTGGAGTGAAAGTTTCGAGTTTCAGAACGCGCCATCATACACTTCTTCCAAACTTTGCAGCAAACGAAACGAACGCATTTGCCCAATAAGCACATAGGTTTTAAAAATTCAAGTGCTTTAAATTTAGCTTGAAGTAAAGTATATTTCAAATTCTAGCATTTGTATATTTAACAAAAATATTTCGAACTTGAATTTTTGTGTCCCTTTTGCTGGAGTATGCTATTGAAATAAAATGTAATAAAAGTTGTATTGAAGCCTTGAAACTGGAAAACAGGGCTGAAATTGAACTTGATTTCAACTTGAATTCCAGTGAAATTGTTTATAGGGATGATTTTATAAAATGTATCTTGGACGTAGTGAAAAGCATAAATGGCGGGCATCTTGCGATTTAAAAGTAGTTGCCTTTCTCTTTGGATATGTAAAGTATCCATGCTTTTTATGCAAATGAGACAGTAGATGGCTCACGGGGAGTTAGGCGAACACAACATCACTCAGCCACCACTGGTACCAACAGAACGAATTCTTCTGCCACCGCTAGATATAAAACTTTTTGTGGATAAGAACTTTGTAAAAGCTTTAGATAAAAATGGGCGAGCTTTCGAAGTCACTTTTTCTACAACTTAGTGAAGCAAAGATTAAAGAAGTTATACAGTTTGTAGTAAAAAATTTTTGGTTACATTTTGAAAATGCGTTTGTTTTGTCTTCAATCCAACAAGTGTTTTTGTTGGCCCCGATATAAGGAGGCTTTTGCAAAACCCTGAATTCGATTTTATGCTCTCCCATAACGAAATGACTGCATGGAAAATCATTAAAGACGTTATATCAAATGATCTAGGCCAGAGCTGGCATGACACGCGTGTCAGTAATGGCACGCGAGTGGAGTTTAGATGGCACCCAACGTTTTGTTGGATATTTTCAAAAAATTTAAACTATTAGAAGACCAGAAAAAAATTCAGTGAAATTTTTCATAAAGCTTGTAAATCGTCCTTTAAAATGAATAAAACTCTGTATTTTAAAGAAATATGGTTAAAACGGAACTCGCAAATTCGATTATCTGAAAATTCTGGGAAAGTTTAAAGAATTCTAGATTGAAAGAAGTTTAAATGTTTCGATGAGAAAATGCCTCATAAATTAAAAGTACCAGAAAATTTCACAAAAATGGAAAACAACTTGTAATAAAATTGAATCTAAAAAACTATTTCTTTTAAAGTGAAAATAGGTGCTACGAAATAACCTTCTTTGTTGGAATTTGAAATTGGGCTTTGATCCTGTGTCGCAGAGCCATTTTATCTGAAATAGGAATTTCAAGTCCATAATATTCGCTTTTTATTCATTAGTGTGATGATAAAAGGCGCGCCATTTATTTCAACAAAATCAAATTTTTGCCCGAAGCACAGTTTTTAACTAGTTTCTTAAGAACTTAAATAATTATTGGCGCCCAATAATTCTACTTTTTTTTAACAAAATGAAATATTCACCAAAAAATGGAATAACCCACCAAAAACAGAAAAGGCAATAATGTTCAAACTGTTTTAATTTTATTTCATTGGGGATTTTTTCATAATGCAATAATATCAATATTTAAAGATTAAATCAACCCCCAAAAATTAAATAACCGTCAAACATTTTTACGTCATTTCTTGGATGTTATTTAATTTTTCCCTTTGGGGGTTATTTCATGGGGGTTATCCATAGCGCTGATAAATATGTACATCTGCGATGATATTTTTAAGAGAAATTTTAAAAAATTTTGAAAAAGGACTTTTAAAAGACAACTAAATTTAAGGTGGCACGCGCGAAATTTTTACAAAAAAAATTTGCCCGTTTCTGGCACGCAGCGAAAAAAGTCTTGCCACCCCTGGTGTAGGCAAACGTCGATCTTCTTCTGTTCAAACATACACCAACACCATGCTGGAAGAGTTCCTAAAGTTAGGCGTTCACATGTAAACGAAAATCCAATTTTCGAACTCACATATGGACTTCTTTGAAAATCAGCTGTCAACAGAATCTGATGAACATGGCGACCGTTTTGATCAGATATGTCTTCCTGTTGAAGAACGCTATGAAGATAAGAGCATTTTGTCTCTTAAAACAGATTTGTTTTGGACATTGTTCGATGATGGTGCCAAATTGCAAAGAGCGAAAAGGAAAGTGAATTGAAAATAAAAAACTTATAAACTTATATATTTAATAAGTATTTCTTTTTGTATATACGTTACTAAGAGCTATGTTTTATTTTAAATTAGCTGAAAATTTTGTAAAATTAAAAAAACATAAATTACTAAAAATTATGATGCAAAGTTAGTTCAAATACGGATGAAAGTAATTGTTATGCTAAATGGGATTTACAAAAATATTAGTTCAATCCTAAATTTTAAGACAAAACAACAGAAAAATCATTTCGCGTCATTTGCCAGAACGCGTTTAGCAGACTTTTGTACTAACTTTTTTCATAAGTGTTCTGTTTTCAGGAAAAGTTTATTTGAAGAAGTAAAATTTATTACATTAGGATGAAAAATTATATCGATCAAATGACCACCTCACGAATTAATGAACATTTGTGCTTGTTTTACGGCATTTTTCATTGTTGCTCGCAAAACATCACCAAACAGTCACTTTGAGGGGATACAGTGGCTCTTCTTGCATTGCATGTGGGTTCTCTGTGCCCCAGAAACTCATACTTTTTTTGTTCACATAATCACACTTATAGAACTAAATCTGTAAAAATAGCAGGAAAATATACTAAAAATTAGCTAAAAATGATGCTGCAGAAAAAAACTGCTTATTTTAGCTAAATACTAGTAAAATAAGAACATCCAAATTAAAACGGTTAAATTTACAGAATTTTAGTTATATGTAAGCTAACTTTTAGTTAATTGAAAATAAAATTGTACTGTAAAATCTGCAGAAAGTTTTGCTAAATATTAGTAGAATACAAATAGCAAATATAAAATTTTTGCAATTTTTAAGCAAAATTTAGTTGAATGCAAATAGCAGTCTATCCTGCTAAAATCACCAGAAATATTTGGTAAAAAATTTTTTTCAAAAATCTTGAGTTTTTGTTAAAAAATCGAAAAAAACTTCTCAAATTTAAAATTTTTTCTGATTTTTTAGGCTGCAAATTATTTAGCAAAATTTTTTTGTTGATTTTAGTTGGTTAATTTGCTATTTTCCATTAACAAAAATTTAAGTCAAATATAACTAAAATTCTGTATATTTAACAGTTTTATTTTTGCTGTTCCCATATTACTAATATATAGCAGAAATAATCTGCTAGTTTCAGCAGTTTTTTAACTAATTTTTAGTAACTTTTTCTGCTATTTTTACAGATTTATTTCTATGAGTGCACATAAGTGGACATGTGCTTCGTCGTTCATTATGATTTTTGCGTTAAAACAACGAAATTGGTGAAATAAGGAGTAACAGTAATTCCACGTTCTTCAGGTGTGTATCGCTCCATTGCTTGTTGTCAAATAATTCTCCATCTGTTTACAACATAGATGCACAATGACATTTGACGCCATTTGCAAAAATAATAGCACATTCACATTATGAAATTATGATTTTGCATCACCCTGTATACTGACTTTATTCTATAACCTTGTCTTTTTGCAGGATGTAGTTTTAAATTTGTATAGAAACTTAAGGTTTTTAAATTTGTAAATAATTATTTCTAAATAAAAATTAGTAGTATAAAATAAGGTAATAGGAATCCAATTCTTCTAGTTGCTGAGAATTTAAAATGTTTGTTTTTACTTCCTAGAAATGACTTTTATCTTTATTTATTTACTGTCAATCTTTTGTAATCCTTGTAAACATATGGATTTTAATTAATGAAAACAATTTAAATGTGAGAACACGATACCATAAACCATAAAACTCAAGAAAAAATAAAATTATCTAGAATCGATAAAAAATGTCTCGCATAAAAATATACTAATAAGCATTCAAAGAAGAAAAGAAAAATTTAAATATGTGATATAAAGAAAACTATCAATAACACTAAAACGACAGACTTTAGTCGTAAAAAAATTTAATTACGAAAACATAAAAAATAAAAATTTGCGGCATGATGCAATCAATAATTGCACAAAAAGGACATTGCAAATAAAGTCTTAAACTTAAATAATCAAGTAAGTGTGCATACAAACAGACAGAGACGTACAATTACATATAATAAAAAATACAAACATGATTAAAGTTTATGGTCGAAATATAAATAAATAATGATTTGTTATTAAAAATGATTACAAATAAAATATTATTGTATGTGAACAATCAGACAATATAATAAAAGTAGAAATCTATTTGGGGATTACCATAGAAGAATATTATAGAGGTACGCTTACGCTCACGGCCCCAACAAAATTTTGTACATGTCACTAACATTCGGTAGCGGGCACCCCAATGAGAGAAATTCCCTATTTTTTTTTAGTAAATTTTCCTGATTTCAAGCAAATTGGTTTGATTTCAAAATAAATTTCCCCTATTGCAAAACAAATTTCCACATCCGAACCTTTGTAATCTGCATACATAAAAACCAAGAGAAGGGCTTTTGCAGCGTGATTGGGAATGACGGCCTATGGGATTACAGAATCTAGCCAAGATATTTTAGAGGCAACACTTATTAATCAAATTAAAAAAAATGTATTGGATTCGCCACATATGTCACAAAACTAGCACAAACAGATAACTGAACTCTCCTAAAAACACAGTTCGGTGATTTATTCTAGAACATGTTACGCGACTAACCTACACTCAACCAAAAAAGTCTGTAATGGCTACTGAAAATTTTGCTGTTATTACGGGAAATTTAACTGTTTTGAGGCCAGCAGTATTTTTTGCTAATTTTTGCAACACATGTCTGCTGATCTGTAGTACAATAAAATTAGTAGAAAAAATTAGTAGCCGCTACTAAATTTTAGTAAAATTTATGTAAAATGCAATACAAAATCGATTTGCTAAAATCAGTTAAAAAACTTACTAAATATCATAATTTTAGTACAATGAAATTAGTATAAATAATTAGTTGCAGCTACTTAATTTCAGTAAATTGCTGTAAACTGTAATTTAAAATCAATCTGCTGAAATTAGCAAAAAATTGTACTAAAAAATAAAAAAACTGTAAAATCTAAAAAAAAAAATTTTTTCTTTCGATTGTAACAAGCGTCAAAATTGCAAACGGTTCTCCAGTTATTGCCGTTTTATGAATTGGAGATGCAATAAAAGTTTCTGGGTGTTATTTCTAAACTAAGAATATATCAATAGTAACAAATATAAACTAAACAAGAATTGTAAAAAATCAAAAAAAAAATATATTTTTAAATTAGTATATTTGTCTGCTAAATTTAGCACTCGGTTTTGAAAAATTAGTAAAATGTTTTTCTGAAAGCAGCAGAGAAAATTAGTAAAGTAATCCGTAATTTGTAATAAGAGAATAGCAAAAATGATTACTAAAAATTAAAATTGTACTAATAATCAGTATAATCAGTAGTATAGTGCGATTGACAACTGTTTAAAAATTTTTTTACAAACTTTTTGATCTGAGTGTAGGACATGTAACGATACGCTCCTAAAAGAATCATTTCGGTGAAATGTGCTATAATAGTTCTCTGTAGAGATGAGCGATATTTTCATACCGGTGATTTAATCACAGTTATTGATAAATCACTAGTAACGGCAGTGATCATATATTTCAAGTCGCAGTTACTCGGAATGCCGTTCTTTTAATATTTTTGTACTATTCTTTCTTGCAAACTTCATTGTGCACAGTAATACATGTTTTTTTTTCAATAACAGTGACTTGCTTTCACACTCTTCTGAATAAAATGTCTCCTTCAATCATGTCTTTGTTACCGGTCGCAACTATTCTTCTTTTAAGGCCCAGTTTTTAGGATGTGGATTATCTTTAAACTTAGTTTAACACAGTTTGTAACTGGAATACTGCTTCTAAAATGTGGTTTATTTTATTTCAATAAAGAAATAAATTATACTCGAGAAAAAGATTTTCCTGCAAATTTTTGTTAATAAACTTTGAAATGGCTGACAAAATTCGTTTTCGGTTTAACTAAACCAAGTTTAACTGACATCTTAAAAACTCGCCATAAATATTATTTCGTTTATTTATCAGAAAATCGTAGTCTTTTCCATAGAAAAACCGTGATCACGATCACAGTTCAAAAGAACAACGATTTGCAAATCACATTCACTGAGAACAATGTTACTGAAAAAGCGCCAGATCGCCCATCTCTATTACAAACCCGTGATCACGGTCACTGTTTAAAAGAACGGTGATTTGAAAATCACGATCACTGGTAGCAGCGTTATTCAAAAATCACCGGATCGCTCATCTCTAGTCACAATGCGTCAATTACTCCAGCTAATGACAGAGCCACATAAAAGCGACAGATCTCCTTTCCATACAAGGTCCGTCGATTAGTTTATATATACATTAGACTGTCCCTTAAAATAGCGATTTGTCGATTTTCGTTCATTACATCCCCAGTTTTATTGGAAATGGTCCCAAATGGAAGAAATCGATTTTTTTTTTTGGAAAACGTTAACCCGTGCCGAAAGTTGGACGAAAATGGCCCCTTTTGGAAATTTTATTCATTTAATATAGTCAAAATGATTCATACATGGAATTTTGACTTCTTCGGATATCAATAACCCACTTTAGCCTGGAATCCAAAATGACCCACGAATTTGATAAAAATGCAAAAATGTATTTTTTTTTAAATTAATTTTAAAGATTTTTTAAAATGCCTAATTTGGAGATGTCGATTGCTATTTGTACCACATAATAGTTGGTATTAAAGAAAAAAAATAAATTGGAAAAATGATAATTCGAGTTTGTGTTTGGAGCGACTGCTTTTCAGGACATTTTAAAAAAATTGCTCATTTTATCAAAAATTTTAAGGTTTTCATCAAATTTTACACGGTTTTCGGAAAAATAGCACTCAAGTTTGGTTAGATTATAATTATCTTTTCATTTTTTTAAAAAAAAATTAACCCTTAGTGGTCTGGGGTCAGAAAAGAACTATGGAACTTAATATTAATTATGACTACGAGATTGTAAAGCCATTAAATTTATAAAAAAAAAATCTCAACTGGATAAAAATAATTATTTTGTGTAACGTGATCCATATGGGGATAATTTTAATACTTTTTGCCAAAAACGCCCCACTAGGAAATTTACAGAATAACACCTTTCGCATATCCCAATTTAATAAAAATCTGATAAATGTTATTCTGTAAATATCCTAGTGGGTCTTTTTTTTTGAAAAGTGAGAACATTAACCCTATATGGATCAAGTTACTGAAAATAATTATTTTTATTAAGTGGAAATTTTTTATTCATTATTCATTCAAAGTGATCATTTTCCGAAAATTATGAAAGGTGTTATACTGTAAATTTCCTAGTGGGGCTTTTTTGGCCAAAAGTATAAAAATTAACCCCATATGGATCACGTTCAACAAAATAATTATTTTTATCCAGTTCAGATTTTTTTTTTATAAATTTAATGGCCTTACAATCTCGTAGTCATAATTAATATTAAGTTCCATGGGTCTTTTCTGACCCCAGGCCACTAAGGGCTAAATTTTTTTTAAAGAAATGAAAAGATAATTATAATCTAACCAAATTTGAGTGCTGTTTTTCCGAAAACCGTGTAAAATTTGTTGAAAACATTGAAATTTTTAACAAAATGAGCAATTTTTGTAAAATATCCTGAAAAGCAGTCGCTCCAAACACAAACTCGAATTATCATTTTTACAATTTTTTTTTTTTTTCTTTAATACCAACTATTATGTGGTACAAATAGCAATCGACATCTCCAAATTAGGCATTTTAAAAAATCTTTAAAGTTAATTTAAAAAAAAATACATTTTTGCATTTTTATCAAATTCGTGGGGCCTTTTGGATTCCAGGCTAAAGTGGGTTAATGATATCCGATGAAGTCAAAATTCCATGTATGAATCATTTTGGCTATATTAAATGAATAAATGGAATAAAAACTATTTTTTTTTTCGAAATTTCGAATTTTGGGAATTTTTAATAGTAATACACTTTTTTCCAAAAGGGGCCATTTTCGTCCAACTTTCGGCACGGGTTAACGTTTTCCAAAAAAAAAAAAATCGATTTCTTCCATTTGGGACCATTTCCAATAAAACTGGGGGGTGTAATGACAAATCTATTTTTAAGGGACACTCTAATGTACATATATAAAAGAATTCCCTCCAAAAATGAGGTATAATTTAAATCAAGCCTGAAAAATACTTGGCCTAATGTAAAATTTAGACCTCTAAAATCCTGTAATTAATAAAACTGAAATATAAATTTAAAAAACAAATACCACCATACTGAAAAAAATCATAAGTACTAACTTGTTATTGATGTATAGTTGGAAAGGCAAACAAACATTACAATTACACTATGGAACATTTTTGGGATTATTGTCTGGGGGGTGAGAAATTCCAAGTCAGGGTGATGGTACTAGGTCAGTATAGTAAAACCCTCAAAGGGTTTGGCGTTCGTATGTGTCATTTTTTTTTATGACCTTTTAAATTTTTTCCTTATCTTGATGTTTTTTCGCTTAGTTGTAACTCGAGAACCACTTGTCCGATTTTGATGAAACAAATTTAGAAAAATTTAGAATTACAATTTCTTTAATCCGTTCATATAACATTTTTCTTTATAATCAACAGTTTTGCCGGTAAAAATAAATTTGTGGAGAAAAAAAAATATTTTTTTGCCTAAAAATTAAAATTTTTTATGAATTTAAAAAAAAAATTTTTAATTTTTAGACAAAAAAATATTTTTTTTTCTCCACAAATTTATTTTTACCGGCAAAACTGTTGATTATAAAGAAAAATGTTATATGAACGGATTAAAGAAATTGTAATTCTAAATTTTTCTAAATTTATTTTATCAAAATCGGACAAGTGGTTCTCGAGTTACAACTAAGCGAAAAAACATCAAGATAAGGAAAAAATTTAAAAGGTCATAAAAAAAAATGACACATACGAACGCCAAACCCTTTGAGGGTTTTACTATACTGATATAGTACCATCACCCTGACTTGGAATTTCTCACCCCCCAGATTGGCTGTTGTACTGTGTTATTAACAATTTAGCAATAATTTAAATAAATTTCAAATCGTCTATCTCTACACTAGTAAGTAAAAACAAAATCTGTCTATTCATTCCTTTTTTACGTCCATACATATCTGAGTTGTATTTGAATTTTGTAACAAGCGTTTATTATATTTTTTGATTAGTGTACCCTTAAGAATTTTGTTTAACACTGCAGGTAACTGTGATAAATGGACTTTGTGTATTTTTCTTAAGAAGAAACTAACGATCACGTTAAATTTGTATATTGAGCCACAGGTTGTCTACATTATAATTTTTTGTACATAAATACCTGAGGCTTGTAATAAATCAAATATTTATTTTAAATAATTTTCATATTATTCCTCGTACACAAAGAGAGACAAAATTCATTTGAAAGACGCCAGTTAATTTGGTAGTCAGTTAACTAATATCAAAAATTGTTTAGTTAGCTTCTAACAAGATAAAAAAGTTTTTGTGAATAAGCATGTAGGTAAATCACAAATTTATAAATTTCAAACTGTTATTCAGGAAATATTCACTAAGATAAAGAACAAATTAACTTTTCAGTTATAATAATCCGTAATTTTATAGACGAAAATAGAATGTTACCCTTGTCTGTAGATTTATCTATAGATATCTCCACGCATTGTTAATTTTGAAAACAGATTCTGGACAGAAAATACATAAATAGCTACATATAAAATATTTTGTTTGTAAGAACCGCTGTAAATGTTATTTAAACAAATGAAATTCCACTTGAAAACAGGACTACTAACATTTCATTAAATTCAACTTATATTTTCGTTTGTTTTTGGCTGTTAATAAAATGAGCCACACTTTAGTCATATTTGTTAGCTTCAACTCAATGATAATTTCAAGTTTTCAAGTAGAAGCGTTAATAAACATCTTAAATCCCAAAGAAAAAATTAAAAACAACATAAAATTATCACAGTTAGCTTTATCATCTTCAAAATTACCACTCTATTGTTGTGACTTATCTAGTAAAGTAGTGGTATCTATTTACGTATAATAAATTTTTAATTATTTTTTACGACTTTTTAAACGTTGATATTAAACGAAATAATTAATAACACTGCATGAGAAAACCTTGACTTTTAAAAATTAATAGAGCTCTGACCATCAATTCTATATATTTCGGACATGCTGATTACAATGGCGTACTTTATTTTTCGATCAATGGTACAAATTTTTCGCTAAACATCTTTAAAGTTTGGCGGTTGTCCATTCAGTTTTTTATATAAAAAATTTTTCAAATTCAATTAGTATGAATTTTTGTGTGTTAAAATGTAAGCACATATTTACGATATAAATGCCAGGTGCTAATCTTGATATTTAAACCACTACTTAGCATTTTATATGGGTTTTTATGGTTTTTCACTATTTCAGCGACTTTAGTCTCCGAATGTACAATCGACCTCAATAAATGGAATGCCTTAGTAAGGAAGTAATTAAAAGGAAAATATTTCAATAAAAAAGAGGGTATAGTATTTGTGGATATTTGACTTGAATTTGCCTATATTGTAAGTGACTGGGGAGACTTCCTCGGGGAGTTTGTTCCACATACGGCTTGTACGACTGTAATGCGTGTGCACAATCGACTACAAACGGATGTGCTCTACTAGACAAGTGAGTATTCCGAACTAAAACCCTGGGCCATTGAATCAGTTCACTAATCTTGACAGTACACTACTTCCCATGGTAATATCGATAAAACAGTCATGCACAACCATCATTCACTGTTGGTAAAAGTGGCACAAAAGTGCCATTTGTGGCACTATTGAATGTTCAATTGCACCTTGGCACTCTCCATAGAATTTTGGCACTTTTTAAGAAAATTTCTATATAATTTGATAAAAGGTCGATATCGCTGGTTTTTCATCAAAAGGACGGGTAGCAAAATAAAAAACAAATACTACACTAAAATTTTCTACAATTTTCTGGACCACTTTCCAGTTCTTCGGGGACAATTTAGTCATTATTTTGATTTTTAAAAATGAAAGCAATGGGGATCAAATTACAAAAATTTAACTGATTCTATTGTATTGTCCGTTACTGGATTTTTTCAAAAATTTGTTATGGTATTCTTGTTTTTTTATGACAAGCAAAAGTTTTAAAAATTTCACCATACAATGGTAAAAGCTTTTTCTGCCAAAAATAAAATTATCAAAAAATTGTAATTTGTCAAAAATTACGATTTTTTCGATAATTTTATGAAATCTTAAATGAAATGAAAACTTAAAAAATGTCCAGGAACCGCAGAACACGAGAGAACTATTTCTAAGCATTTGGAGTATCCATTAAATTTTACCATCAAGCACCCTGAGCTTATTCCTAACAACTTTAGCCCCAAAAATCTCATGTTAATACGTAATCTTTTGGAGGAATTTGCAGGAATTTTAGAATCGGTAAAAGGTTCGACGCATCTTAAAATAATATTTCAAAATATGAATGAGGTATTTCATATTTTATTTCTGTGAAGAAAAATTATAAAATTCTTCAAAAGAAAATAAAACTTTTATATTTTAAATTGTTGACAAATGACAATATTTGTTTGTTATGTGCTTTTTATTACATGAAAAATTTGTCAAGGTTTTGCTTTGACAATTTTTCTTAGAATACCAAAATTATAATAATTTCCATTCAACCCAGTTTTGTGACAATTTTGTTATTGTTATAAAGTTTAGAATAAGGGTGTAAATGTATAAATATTTGAAATAAAAGCTGAACATATTTTTTGAAACATTAAATGTTGCTTAATTTTTTTTTGGCACTTTTAAAGCTTTTTTGGCATCATTTAGGCACCAAACGAAAATTCTCAAATACCATCACTGCCATCATTCCGACTATGCTCCCATGAGTCAATAGAGCTGGATACCCTACTGTCATTGATGAGCGCCGATGCTCTACTTTGAATACGATCCTGTCCAAAAGAGACTTTCAAACTCCTGCCCATATACGGGAGTTGTATTCCATCTTCGGTTGGTATAAATAGTAAGCAGATCGGATGGAGTAAAATATTTCTTTCACCGTTTCAGTAAACTAAGATTTGCGCTTTGGGCTTTGCTTGATCTGATGTGTTCCTCTGTCGTCTCAACTACCGTTCATTTTGATAAATTTTCTCTTGCCGGAATTTCTGACCATGATTTTCTGTTTTTTGCTTGTGACATAAATATGTTTTACGATAAAACTGATTCTCATATTTTTATCCGCGATTTTAAAAATATTAATAATCCACAACTTAGTGAAGATGCTGCGAATACTCTGTGGAATAACTGCTGGTTTTTCGAAAATATTAATGACAAACTTAATTTCTTCGTTAGTAAAGTATTGTTACTATATGAAAAACGCGTTCCCTTGCGTAAAATTAAAATCAATAATCATAAACAGCCATGGTTTAATAATGAGGTTAAATCAGCTATCAAACGGCGTAACAGACATAATGCGATGTGGAGATTAAGGCAAAACGACAACAACTGGGAAAATTATCGTGTGGCTAGAAACAAAGTATTTACATGTTGTTACTAACAACATGAAAAAATTATACTATCAGAGTAAGCTGAATGCGAATATTCCAGCTAGTGAGCTATGGAAAAATCTTGACTAAATTGGTGTTAGAAAAAAGAAAATTGAATGCGATATTTGCCCTGAAATCATGAATGACTTTTTCCTGAAATCTACAGTTAGTAGTAATGCAAATTCATTTAATGAGAATACCAGTCTGCTGTATCAGGGTAATTTACTGTATTTTGAACCATTTACTGTCGAGGATGTTGGAAAAGCTATTACTTCAATGAAATCAAATGCTGTTGGATACGATGGTATGAATATTAAATTTATTAAACTTATTCTACCTTTTGTGTTGCCTGCCTTAACCCATATCTTTAACCACATAATAACGACGTCACAATTTCCAGAATCTTGGAAGATTGCAAATATCATCTCTGTTGGTAAAAAGAATCAACCTTATTTACCTGAAGACTACCGGCCAAGCAGTATTTTATCAAGTATTTCCAAATCATTTGAGCGTTTAATTTCGAAACAAATTGTCAAACATCTGGCAAGCAATAAACTTCTTACTGAAAATCAATCTGGTTACAGCGCAGGGAGAAGCTGCAGTACTGCCTTACTTAAAGTCCTAGAGGACATTCGTCCGTCTTTTGATCGAAGCCATCTCACTATCATGGTTCTTATAGACTTTTCTAAAGCATTTGATACCGTTAATCATGATGTATTATTGATAAAACTGATTAAGTATTTCGGTTTCAGTAATTTTGCCTCTAATCTTATCAGATCGTATCTGTCAGGTCGGTCACAAAGGGTTAGTTGTAGGGAGTCTTTCTCAACTATGAAACCTGTTTTTTCAGGAGTACCTCAAGGTTCAATTCTTGGTCTATTCTGTTTAGTATTTTTATTAATGATATAGTACCTAGGACATGTAAAATCTCTAATATTCACTTATGTATATGCTGACGACGCCCAAATATATCTTTCGCGCCCTCCTGGACTTATGGAAGATTTGGGTTGCCGACTTAATGAGGACTTGCACGAAATTTGCCGTTGGTCGTTGGAAAATAATCTATTAATTAATGCTTTGAAAACTCAAGCCCTATTAATTGGCAGTTGCTCTTCTGAAATATTGCCAGATATCACCATGCAGAATGAAGTGGTTGAATATGTGAGAGTGGTAAAAAATCTTGGATTTTTAATTAATTCTGAGCTTAATTGCAAAGATCATATTAATTATACAATTATACTTATACCAATTTTGACTTATGGAGCAATTGTTTTTGGAAACCTCGATGCCACATCTAATACTAAATTACAAATGTTTATTAATAATTGTGCTAGATTTGTATTCAACAAGAGAAAATATGATAGAATATCTCAATACTCCCTTCAAATCTTGGGATGTAATCTAACTTCATATCTAAACATTCGCAATTTCATATTTATACACAGAATTATATATATGAAGGAACCTGATTATTTGTACCGGAAAATTAATATGTCCCGATCAAGTCGAACAAGCAATATTATTATGCCTGCTTATAATTACTTTTCATCCTCAAGATTGTTCTTTGTTAGTGCTGTGAAATTGTGGAACTCTTTACCTAATCAAATTAAATCCGAACCCCGTGTATTGTTTTTTAAAATGGCAATTATGAATTTGTTCAAAGATTAATCGTTTATGTTGTCTTGCTTTTTAGTTTTGTTATTATTACTGTCTATTTTTAAGATTTTATGTATCTTATTTAAGCATTTAATCACTGTGATTTAAAATGACATTTTAATGCTGCTTTCGTAGCATTCGATTCAATAATGATTAAAAGAAAAACGACCGCATTTGGTCTAGAAGAAAGTACTTTTTCACCAGGACATTGCACGGGTGTATACATGTGTAGTCGCCATGCTAAAAATTAAATAATTGATCTAAGAATTGCTACACCATCCGCTATATTCTCCGGATTTAGCCTTCTACGACTTTTTGTACTTACAAACCTAACGAAATGTCTCGTCGGAATGAGATTTATCTCCAGCGATGAAATCATTGGAAAAATAAATGCCTACACCCAGAAAACAGATTCGGTGCTGACAACCCCATTTGTTGCCAAACGAATGGTTCAGTTGCATCAAATGAATTTTTCGGTTGCTGCTACCGAATTATTCTTGATACAACTGAAATTCCGTTGCCACAGTCAAATTAGTCCTGTCTCAATTGATTTTCTGTTGCCACTACTGAAAAATTCGGTTACCACAACCGAACCATGCGATTGGCAACAAACTAAGTTGTTACCACCGAATCTTTTTTCTTTAAGGCCCTTGAAAAATTATATTATTTGGAAGGGACAACAAAATTGGCAAAACATTGTACAATGTGTATTGAGTCGAAAGGAGATTATGTAGCGAAATAAATGATTTTTGATAAAAATATTAATGTTTTTTATTTAAAAAGTCACGGTTTTAATGGTCCACCCTCATATAATGTTTGGTTTACCTATGAAGTTACAATTTGTTCCCCCAGTATCTTTAAAATTGCACTCAGCCATGTGTAGCTTAAAGCTTCTTTAATAATAAATACTTAAGGAACAAGTAAAAGTGATCCTTTACTTATATCCCACAAATTTACATTAGCTTTAATCAAACTTCTTTTTCATACACAAACACACACTTTTAATTCTTATTACAATTTTCTTCTACCCTAATTCCTGCAACTTTGTTTCTTTTGTATTTCAGTGAATTTTTTTAATTAATCTCAGTTGCAGTAGAATTCATTGAAAGGGATAACCGACATTATATGAACTTAGTATTTTTCGTATGAATGTAACGACGTGCTACAGCCACAATTCTTTTCTCCTGCAGTGCATTTTAAACTGTGCAATTAAAGTGGTAAAAAAATACAGTAAACATAATGAGAATGTTATAATTAACATAATGAGATGTACTTATTGTTAGCACATTGTTTTATGAACTTTAATTCATATGAGTTAAAAGCAAACAAGGAAATATGAAAGTAACAAGTAGCACAACTAAAATAACAAGTCAGTAGAAATAAAGAAAATTTGACTTTTTTCGGCTAGTAACCAAACAAATTAGTAAAACTACAGTTTTTATCTAACGACTATTTAAGCAAATTTTAGGGTCTGTCGGGCAGTTTTATTGTCAGAACGAAGAACGAATTTTTCTAAACTTTCATTTAAGTCTAAAATTTTTAAACACAATTTCTAATTTAAAAAACAAAAAACGTTTTTAGTTCTGACTACAAAATTGCCCCTATGAATGTAATAGCTCGTTTATACAGCGAAATTAATCTACCTGGGCAAAAATTTCTTAATTTTGAAAACTATTGATCAATATCGTTTTAGGACAGCTCCTTGTGCTCACCACTATCGTATCACTAGATTTGAAGATTCCAATTAGTGTATTTTTATTGATTTTTTAATAGTAATTCTGAACAACTTAAAAAATCACTTTTTTCATTGCTTCCAAAGTATCCGTTAGTATATTTTTACAGCTTTTTTAGAATTACTTCTGAACAACATCCAAAAAATCACTTAAGTATTGCTTATAAAGCATAATTAATTTACAAATGATCCTAAAAAGTAATTTTGGTATCATTTAGTATTTCTAAACAGATGCCACGGGTTCGATTCCTGGAGGGACCAATATTTGTATAATTTTAAAATTTTTAAAAACATAGAAAATAAAAATTATGAAAAATTGCTTTTTATGCGCTTACGAAAATAGTACTGAAAGCAATACTCAATTGCAGTGCACCATTTGCACTTGTTTAAAAAGTACTTTTATTGAGGAGAATAAGGAACAATATCTCGCTGTAACAAAGTACTGTTTTTATGACAGGTCATTACCATACGGATTACCAAGTAATGATAGGTCATTACCTTTTGCATTACTTTAAAATACAAAATAATGACTCACCGATAATAAGTTATAGAAGTACTTATATGTTCGTGCAAAGTAATCACTTACTGGTAATTGATTAAATAAGTACTGATTAAGTATTTTTTTATATTAAAATTTTATTTATAAATTTGTTTTGAACTAAATAGTAAATTTTCCAAGGTAATAAGTTTTTTTTTGCCAATATGACTAACTATTTTACAATGTAGGGTAACCACTTATTTCCTAACTTCTGAGCAACCACTTATTCTATCTTTGTGAGTAACTACTTATTCTTTCACTATGGGTAACTCATTATTCGCACTTTTTTTGTAAGCGAGAGGGTAATGACCACCCATGAATTTTTGGACATCGCGAACAAAAGTAATATTGCGAGTAAATAGCCTGGTAAGTAGTGAAACCCTTTGTGTGCTACTTACTAGGTTAATTACTCGGTAATGTCTGTTTTTGCTGGGAGTGTATAATTACTTCATCGTACTTGAAATTTGGAGTCAAAATTGCAAACGGTTCTCCAGTTATTACCTTTTTATGCAGTGGAGATACAATAAAATTTTCTGAGTGTTATTTGTAAACTAAGAATATATCAATAGTAACATATATAAACTAGACAAGAATTGTAAAAAATCAACGAATTCTTTTAAATAATTTTTTTTTTTAATTAGTATATTTTTCTGCTAAATTTAGCACACGGTTTTAAAAAATTAGTAAAATGTTTTGCTGAAATCAGCAGCTAGAATTAGTAAAAAATCCGTAATTTGTAATAACAGCAAAAATGATTACTAAAAAAAATTGTACTAAAAATCAGTATAAAAATAGTAAAGTGCGACTGGAAACTGTTTACAAATTTTTTTACTAACGTTTTTATCTGAGTGCAGGAATTTTAAAAGCAAAAGTCTAGATTTTAGCAGCCTAAATTAATGTACTTTATTAAAGTTAATCCACTTTTTCACATTTTTTGAGATTTGAAAGATTGAACGTCAGAAGTCGCTCCGCTCGTTTCTGTCCACACGCGCTGCGAATTATTCAGGCTAACACTACGCTTACAATATTTTATCCTTAAAAACAACCTAAAATAACATTAAATTAATTGAAAACACAATTTAAAAAAACGACTACTGATTTTTTACTATAGCTGTATTTTCGTTCATACCTATCAACGTTAAGTATTTATAGCAAATCTACGTTAAACTGATTGGAGTATCAAATTTTTTTAAATAATGAGTATTTATGATAGTTCCGGTATAATCGAACGTACGTCAGCAAAACTTTTTAGGTAGTAACACGAAGAAGTTACGCTAGGTGTGAAAATGTATAAATGTTTAGTTTTCAACGTTGATAATTATCAACGTTGTAAGTTAACTTGCATACGAAAAGTAATATGTTAGTTTTCGTATAAAAAACGTTTTTATGCACTTTGTGCTTTTTTGAAAGTTAACGGATATAGTTAAGTCGAAAATACAGCTTATATTCAAACCATTTTCCTATATATTTTCAAACATAGCTTAAATAATCCAAAAAAGGAATAAAAATAATTGAAAAGTCTGTTAAAACAATCTTCAACATTAGAAAAAATGATTATGTAGTTTGTTTTTTCATATTTGAAAGTTTTTTTTGGTTTGAATTTTTAAAACACTACGCACACAACACACACGTTCATATTTTTATTGGCTATGTTTGTGTGTATGAGTAAAGACTTTCTTGTAATTTGAATTCAAGTAATTTTGTATATAAAAAAACTATTTTAACGAAAAAGGAAATTGAAAATATTTTAATTTTTTGTTTGAAAACAGAATACAACGAAATTATTTAAATTATTTTTTCTAAAAATAGAAAACTAAAAATATAATATTAGACTGGATATATCAACTCCTACAGACGATACGTATTTTTTTGTAGTTTGTTTTTTATTGACTGATAAAAATAGTTAAACAATATGTTTCCATGTATTTGAATTGATTTTTCAATTGAAAACAAAATTTATCTATTACTTTTCAAACAAACCAGCTGCCCCAAAAGGTATAAAAGGCAGCACATCATAGAAATCTGGGTCAGTTGCCAGCAGTCGTTAACGTGACCGCAAGGTAATTTGTACTAATCTTCCTTTCTAGGGCTTATCTTGACAAGGGCGTGTGTCGAGAGTAGGCCACATCCTTTGAGGTCTTGCAAGTATCCTGCTAATATCCCTCGCGGTCCTTTGAATATCTTTCGAGTATCCTGCCTCATCCTTTGAAGTCCTGCGAATATCCGTCGAGGTCCTGCCTATATCCGTTTAGGTCCTGCCTAAAATTTTGTAAATATACTTCGAGATCCTGCGCATTCCTTGAAATCCTTTGAGCGTATGCCGAGAGTTGGCCACCTTTCCGAACAACGTCAAGGTGTGCCGAACGTAGGTCTCCTCAAAAATTCAAATTACCGAGAGATACCTAATATTGAAGAGAAGGTGCAGTAAAAAAGAAAACAATATTATATGCCTTTAAACGCTTCCATTTTTCAATAAAATGGAAGCGTTTAAGGGCAAAATATATAATATTATATATTTTGTTCGTTCATATACATGCTTAATTGTTTACTATTAAATTGTTCAAAAATTTATTTTTCTCAACTTTTTTCCATTTCATTTAGTTCAATAGCTAATTAACATAATTTAATTTCATTAAAAATTTTAAGTAGAACATGGAATAACTAACCTTGTGCTTTAGCTAAAACGTTTTCATTATACAAAGCCAATTTTAAGTACCTTTTTCATCTACTCTAGTTGTTGGTTAAAGTTGTTTCATATAAACACTTTTCTTTTTAGCACATCCAATGAATTATTGTATTTATTACGCTAATTATTGGAAAATAAGTATATAAAACTTTCTAAAAAAAATAATGAAAAACTTCTACTGCTTAAACATATTTAACCCCTAGCATAATATTGACCTATTGACCCATTATAATTAAACTTTATACGTAGGTACTAATAATTTTTCAAAACAACTCCCATATTCCGTTTCATAACCAACACCATTGATACCTTGGAATTTTTTATGTAGTTAAATTTTGAATTCTTTATTGGCAACACAACAATCAAGATAATATTTTTTGATTTATCTTTTTTGAGTTTTTTAGTGATATTATTGTAATATTGGCGTTTATAATGCGGCAACAAATATGTCATAAACTTTCAGTAGAAAGTTGGTATCTTGTTAGAGTAAAGGATACCAGAACAATTCACATAATATTAGAGATACCTATGGAAATATTTAAGACTGTAATTATAATCTTTGAATGGGTGTAAATGTACGTGGGTGAAAAAATAAGGAATCTTAGAAAGCAACTTCGGAATTATTGTAACACAGACAGTAAGGATTATCTGTGTGAGGTTTTTTTATATATAAATATTTCCAAACTAAAGATATATTTAAATATATAAAAATCAAAGGCGAGAATGCCGAGACTGATATGCTACACCACAGTAGGATTTATTTCATACTCGGCGAAATAGGTTTCAATAATATGTTATTTTACCATATACTACAAAAAGTCCGTAAAAAATTTAGTTAAAACTACTTAAAATTAGTTAAAAATTATGCTGCAGAAAAAAACTGCTAAATTAGCAGATTATTTTTGCTATATATTAGTAATATAGGAACAGCAAAAATAAAACTGTTAAATATACAGAATTTTAGTTATATTTGAGTTAAATTTTTGTAAATGGAAAATAGCAAATTAACCTGCTAAAATCAGCAAAAAATTTTGCTAAATAATTAGTAGCCTAAAAAATTTAGCAAAAAATTAAAAATTTTCGAATTTTTTTTTTAAACGCAAATAAAAGTCGAGCCTTTTAAAAACAGCAGTTTACAATTTTTTAGCAAATATTTCTGCTGATTTTAGCAGAATAGACTGCTATTTGCATTCAATTTTGTAGATAAAACAGTTTATTATTTTTAGTCTACTAATATTTATCAAAATTTTCTGCAGATTTTACAGTACAATTTGCTATTTTCAATTAACTAAAAGTTAGCCTAAATATAACTAAAATTCTGTAAATTTAACAGTTTTAATTCTGCTGTTCTTATTTTACTAGTATTTAGTAAAAAAATCTGCTAATTTTAGCAGTTTTTTCTACAGCATCATTTTTAACTAATTTTTAGTTTTTTTTGCTATTTTTACAGATTTGTTTCTATGAGTGTATATAAAGATGTATTTAAAAAGGCAATAACCCGATTTCTCCGATGTCGGAACGGATTGGGGTCCCGGTTTTTATGCTTTTCGTTAGGTTAGATATTCTAGTTTTTCGATTTTTTTTTTGTCTGGAAAGTTTACACGTCAAACTTTCGGCTTTGCCCAAAAGTTGGTCTCTCAGTTATAACTCGAGTTCTTCTTTCTGAATTGTTACGATTCATTCATTCATTCATCAGTTTTATTCGGAATAATAAAAGAACCAGGTAAAAGTAATAATATTTTCGCTGTTCCAAAGTGTCGTGTATGTTATAAATACATTTATGAAACAGGGTTTTTTTTTCTTTAAATCATAAGACACGATTGTAAAAAGTGTATACACAGTTTGAAATAATTCATATATTACACTATGCGACAGTCAAAATCGGGATGGGATGAAACCAACGGGAAATGTTATATCGGTCAAAAACAAGTTATACGTGTCCCGGCGTTTCGCTGGGTCACCTCTAGGAATCGAAATATATATTTTTTTTGACATAACTCGAGAACCACTAGTCCGATTTTGCTCAAACAATTTTAAAAAAATTAAAAATTACAATTCCTTTATTCTGTTCATATAACGTTTTTCTATATACTCAACAGTTTTGCCGGTAAAAATGTTTGTAAAAAGTGTATACACAGTTTGAAATAATTCATATATTACACTATGCGACAGTCAAAATCGGGATGGGATGAAACCAACGGGAAATGTTATATCGGTCAAAAACAAGTTATACGTGTCCCGGCGTTTCGCTGGGTCACCTCTAGGAATCGAAATATATATTTTTTTTGACATAACTCGAGAACCACTAGTCCGATTTTGCTCAAACAATTTTAAAAAAATTAAAAATTACAATTCCTTTATTCTGTTCATATAACGTTTTTCTATATACTCAACAGTTTTGCCGGTAAAAATGTTTGTTACCGCTACCATAAAAATCAATAACCTTTTGTTTATTACTTTTTTTTAATATTTTTTTCTTCATACATTTATTTTTAGCGGCAAAACTGGTGAGTATATAGAAAAACGTTATATGAACAGATTAAAGGAATTGTAATTTTTAATTTTTTTAAAATTGTCTGAGCAAAATCGGACTAGTGGTTCTCGAGTTATGTCAAAAAAAAGACCACCAAAGGTCAAATCGATATATCTCGATTCCTAGTGGTGACCCAGCGAAACGCCGGGACACGTATAACTTCTTTTTTACCGATATAACTTTCCCCGGTAGTTTGAACCCTTCCCGATCACTGACCCCTACCATTTGTCTCACAGTATTATTGGATTGATTACAGCCAACAATTAAGGTTTTACGGTATAATCATATTACAATCCAGGAAGTCATTCATAGAATTCTTGCCTAGAGTTGAGGCTAGGTCCAAAATTTTCCTGGGCTTCAATTTGCTTTTATTTATTTTTTTTTATCAATATTTTGGATTTAAAGTTTTGCTCTGAATCTCGTATTGAAGGTTCAATCAGGGGTCTCACATGGTATTGATTAATGGCAATACCGGTTTTCAATGCAACAGATGGCACTGACTGCTGTTTTGTTTTTTGTGGCAACGCTGCACTGTTTAGTGGAGAGCAGTGTTGCCCGAAAAGTTTTAACTCATTCCCATTTTGAAGGTTTAAATCCCCAATGTTATACCCAATTCATTTTAATTTAAACAAAAACTCAATTTAAAAGAAAAATATAGGAAGTTAGCATAGCTCTTAAGTGCAGAAAATTGTTAAAAGTTTTAAGTATTATTAAAGTAAATAAAATCGAATATTTTACGAAGAAATATTTACTTTTCAACTCGAATTTTAAAGGCTTCAAATCTTTGTTAAACTTTTGAAAGTAAAATATTTTATTATACGAAAGACTAGAGTTTGCTAAAAACCGAAAAATCTGAAAACCGCGGTTTCGGTTTTTCAAAATTATAAAAACCGCGGTTTCGGTTAATTTTCGGTTTTTTTGTGCTAATAATAGAATTTTTTTTAAATAATTAAATAAGTATAAAAAGTAAATAGTTTAAAACGCACAATATACTTATTACTTAAAAGTTAATTGAATTTCTCACTCAAATATATGCAATAACGCCGTTTCGAGGGCTTTGCGGGAGAAAAAAAAACGTGGAAAACTATTATGAATTAAATTTTTTTTATTCTTTTGTCCGCAATTAAATCTGTATTTTCAAGAGTATAAATTTCAATTTTAGCAATTTATTTAAAACAATATAAAGATAAAATTTATAAATTTCGCAGACTACGAAAAAGGACTTTTTGAAAAATACAGGGTTAAAATCTGAACCGAATATGTGAAACTAAATATCTCTTAAACCACTTGATTTTTTGGTGCAATTTTTTTTCTAAAATTATAAGCCTCAGCTTATGTCATCCGTAATAACAAAAATAAAAAATTCTTTAAAGTAATGTTTAATGGAGAAAATTTTAATTACAATTAAATACAAAATTTTGTCAAATAGGAGCTGAGCCCTTTTTGAAATTCAAGATTCAATAATATCCCAGCCGACATTTTACTGAGCGCTCTGAAATTTTTACTCGTAGAAGACTCAATAAGCATGTTAGACTCGTATTTATGAGTTCATTAAAAATTTTTCAGAGTGCTCAAATTTTAGATTTATAAATGAAACATATTGGACTCGTATTTATGAGTGAATAAAAATTAATAATAAATAACTCATAATGGCTCAGAAAATTATAAACTTTCCAATAATTCCCATTATTCGGAGGCTGCATCAGAAGGAGTAAGAGCTCTTTTATGAATCTTTGGAATTTATTAAATTATTTTAATTTGTTAAAGTATTTAAGAAAAATTTAAAAACCGAAACCGAAAACCGACTGATTTTTGTCGGTTTTCGGTTTCGGTTTTGAGGCTAAAAAAACCGCGGTTTCGGTTTCGAATAAAACCGAACAGCAAACTCTACGAAAGACAAATCACAATTAAGCTGAAATGTCACTGTTTTAAAATAAAAGTCGTATATTAAATTTTAGAGAGAAAAAATTCTACACAATTTTCACACGAAACTCATTATGGTGAAAAATCTTTTTTTTCTAAAATTTGTATGGAATTTGACAAGTAAATACGAGTAGTTTTCAAAAACTAATAGTTTTTGGTTAAGTGTAAATCTAGTAGGTGTAAGTTCTAGGGCTTGTAAACTATTTTGAGGATTAAGTTTGCATAAATCGAGTTTACACGATTCAGAAGGTACATAAGAGGTTGTATGAAAATCCCTGGTACTTTTTGAACCTACCCAAACTTATTTTTACTGAGTCCTTCGCATGTAAAAATTTCACTATTTTGAAAATAGAAAATTTTTTGATTAATTTTTGAGCTTGGTGGCTTTTCATCATTTCAAGATTTATAAATATTTAGAGTAAATTTCTTTAATAATTCAAATATTTTCTAGAAATTTTTAAATACTTTAACATATCTAATTTGATCAACCCGTCCAGCCTTACATTGTTCGTTTCTGGGTCGTAACTAGAGTTTCCAAAAAACAACTTTTTTAAAACCCGCCCAACAAAATCTTTCATTACCAAATAAGCGGTTATATAATGAAACTAAAATTTTTGCTGCCTATAATTCGGCGTCAGTACTAGTTATTTTTGTTAGACGAAGCCGTTTTTATAAGCAGTCTAGCTTACGCGCGACTACCTATTTAATTATAAAGATAATGTGATATTGGTAACTACTTATTTTTGAACCACTGGTAAGTATACGAGTTTGCCTTATTATTTAACAACTTGTAACCACTTATTTATTAACTGCGGATCACCACACGAATAACTACTTATTTTGGTAACTACTTGTTTTATATATTTTTGTAATGCAGCGGGTAAGCGGGTGCACAAATTTTGTGCGCTTTCTCATGCAGCGAATATGGACAACTATTTACAAAAACGACCTTGTCGAAAAAAAGAAATGAGTTTTGACAATGAATTATAAGCATTAAACACTAATTCTACTGCTTATTATTTAGATATTAGTAATGAGCAGCCATTACTGAGCAGTAGCAAATAATTTTTAAATTAAAGTTTACAATAAATTGATTAAAATTTTGTAGCGGTTACTAATTTTTCCTACTAATTTCATTATACTCAGATCAGAAGGCGTGAGTTGCTAAAATTAACAAAATATACCGAAGGACAAAATTTTCAGTACCCTTTACAGACTTTTTTTGAGTGAAAATTTTTGTAGTCGAAATAATATGCAGTCTCTTATAACTTGCTGAGTTTTCAAATTTTCGTTGGCCGATTTCACGACATCGCGGATCAATGTAAAAACTATAAAAAATGTTCCAATAGTATTTAATTCTACTTATATACTTAATTCAAAAATACTAAAACAGAATTTGAAAAAAGTTGACTTTGCAATGAGTTCTTGTGGAACCAGTTTTCAAATAGATGGATATGAGAACAGTTTTTGTATTCCAAAAAAAAAAAAAAAACATTAAAAAATTATTTCTCTCCGCTTTCATTTTACTTAAAGTCTAACAAAAATTAATTTATTTTTTTAAAGAGAAGCAACATTGTTCCTATTAATTAACGTGTTGCTTCCTTTGGAAAGGGGATAGAGAAGAAGTGAAAGGTGGTGAAAGATGAAGGGCTTCAAATATGGCAACACTGTAATTGCGCGAGATATTGAATCGTAGAACAGTTGTTGCGCGCCATCTGATGAGGAGTTGGCGAACTTTGTTGAAGCTTTTTTTTTGTTTATAGCCGTGTTATATTATTTTACTTCGGTGAGGTTACGTGCTATGGGAACACCGAAGGAGGACGCTGTAATATGTATGAGATTTAGCAAAAATTCATACATATTAGTATTTTTCATAAATTGATGTTGCCTTGGTTGGGGATCGAACCTGCAACCTAACGTGTAATAGTCCAAAGCTGAAAATAGCTTGCTTTTAAGCCCTATGGCTACTTTTAGTGCAGTATTATTTTTTTTCAGTTGTCATTTTTCGATTTCTCGAGGGGTGCAAAATTTGTTTAAATAAAAAAACTTGAAATTGCCATAACTTTTGATTTCGTCGTGCGATTTTTTTAAGAATAATTTTATTTGAAGGGAAACTAACGTACCCACTTTACTTTGTGTTTGTATTTTTTGTCAAATATTTATTTTAGCAGTTGTGTTTTTCAAGAGTTTCCCAATGGCCCCCAACTTTTTTAAACAAAAAACTTTAAATGGTCACTTTAAACTCGTCTACAGATTTTTTAAAAATGCTTTTGTTGTTAATCATTAATATGGTGTATTTAACCCCTATACTCATTTTTTGTGGAGCATTTTTTTGTCAATACCTAATTCTAGACCAACCGTGCATAGGGCTTGAATATGAATTTCACATAAAGTAACAATTGTATTTCAGTTTTCTAAATAAAATTGGAATACCAGAAATTAATTATAACCCAATCCTCAATATTGTTGTTCTATTTTAGATGACGATTTTGAATAAAATATGACGATAGTAGTCCGAAGCTATGTAGATCTTCTTAACTATGAAATCCCATATTTTAAGCACGATATATTACGACATTTTGCTGAAATTTAAAACTAAATCTAGTATACTAATAGTGAAGACCATCTAATATCAAATTAATAAAAATCAGTTTACAAAATTATTTCAAATATTCAATTTTGCAAAAAGCTTTTTTTTCTATTTGAAAATTGAGAACAGTTTGGTATTTTCCCAAAATTGAAATACAAATTTATGCAATTTTCTTAAAAAACAAGCTTACTAATAAATTTAAATCAAAATACTAAAATATTTCGCAATATATAAAGTCTTTTTTAATATTCTCTGTAAGTGTGTTATAATTTTGAACCACTCGTTTTGGAGCTTAGATAGCCTTACTGCCAATTTTTATCTTCAAAGTTAGATAAATAAGGAAGTATCTGTATTTTTAAATTTCCAATCAAATTGTTTTAATATACTCAAAAATTTATAATTTCCCTACGGGAAATTTTAACAAACTGTCACCGAATTGGCCCCTTTATATGAAATAGACTGGTCACAATTACATGGCGTTGTCATAGGAGGTGGAAATTGACCCCTTGTGACATGTCACAAGACAAATCCTAGGACAGGTTACTGAACTCTTATAAAAAACAAAGTTCAAGAACCTGTCCTGGGATTTGTCTTGTGACATGTCACAAGGGGTCAATTTCCACCTCCTATGACAACGCCATGTAAAAGTGACCAGTCTATTTCATATAAAGGGGCCAGTTCGGTGACAGTTTGTTAAAATTTCCCGTAGGGTTTCTATTGAACCGTTTGCGAGGTATTCAAGCACAAAAATACTGTTAGTAAGTGCGCTATCATTTTGAGCTCTACTTTGCAAGGTAGTAAGAGAAATCCGTGTAGATTTCGTGCGAGTTTTGTCGGTGGCTCGATTTTCTGCCTGAGTTAAGCATCTAATAGTCTTTCCAATGAAGACTATCTTTACCCTTCTCCAGATAACAAGGCAGGTGTCCCAATGGATTCTCTCCGATTTTAATAAAATTTAGGAATGTGATAGAGGAGATAAAAATAAGATACACGTATTTTTTTTAGTTGCCCAATCTCACGTTTAAGGGCCAAAAAGTGGGATCAAAAACTAACCTATTATTCCATGACAGCATGTGTGAAATTTAAGAAATATCAATGTATTTGTAAACAGCGTTAAATTTTGGTACCCGTATTGGCCATATCGTGAATCCGGGGTGGTTATTTATTTGAAATATTTGTAATATTGGTGTAAAAGGCGCTATAAAAAAGGCCTCCTAAAGCCAAGCGATAACGGGTCTCGAGAGAAGTTCGCCACTCTCTCGATTAAATTAAATAGGCATTATTATATATAAATTTGAGCTAAAACCAACAACTATTACCTATACAAATGTGCTATTCGAAAAAAAAAATAACAATTAAATAGAAAATAAGGTTGGACATGTTTTGTATGCTGGTAGGTGCGCTTCCATAAAAGCTTTCGTTTGGTAACCAATTTGTCTATTTTCTTTGAAACTATAGGAAAAATAATTAAAAACCCAAAAAATTGCGTAATTTTTGACCCCACTTTTTAATACTAAAACATGAGAGTGGGCTGCCAAACAAATACTTGTACATTATTATTTTTTGCTCTATCACATACCCGATTCTTTTTAAGACCGAAGAGAAACCACTGGTATATTCTAAACGGTCGCGGAATGATTTCTGACATAATACCATTAATACTCTACGATTTTTATAGTGAGAAGTTTGCATTTTCCAAAGCAAGCCTTTTTGGGGTAAATATCTCCATATCATTATTCGAGTTGATTATAGGGGGATATTTCCGTTTGTGGTTGCATCTACACTCAGGGAATTATGTAGGTAAAATCAACTGCAAATGACAGTTAAAATAACTGCATTGGAAGTTAAAAAGGTGTAGACTACATTTACATTTAAATCAACTGCATTATGAAATTATTTTTAACTGTTATAAATCAACTGACAAATTTAGTAAAAACAACTACAAATGCAATTAAAACAACGTACATTCAAATTATTGTAAAACTGTACAAATAACTGCAAATGTAGTTAAAATAACATAAATAAAAAATATTTTTAAAATTATCAATTTAATAAAAAACAAATATATATAAATATTCTTAACTTAATTTCATTCCATAATAAATTGAAAATTGAGAAATCAAAACTTATATTTAATATCACTTTTATTGTTCACTATATTGTTCTAGATGTCCGTCTGTGAGGGATGAAATATTATTTGACTTCCTTTTTTTTTGCAAGTAGAAAAGGATGAAAATATAAAAGAACTGAAAGAAAATAAATACAATATATTTTAATATTCCTGTAAATAAATTTATATTTTATGTTATAAAACTTACTTTATTATTTTAATAATTCAATAAAATATATAACCTTTCCTTTATTACGCGTCTTCACTCTTTAGCGTTGTTTTATGACTAAGACAAGAGAAAACATGTTCTTCTCATATTATTTCACTAGAAATTTCTAAACAAATGCTTCGTACACACATTCTTCTTTACTTCGTACACATACACCCTTGAAAATTGATGTATTTATTTGGAACAAAATTCAAAATAACTGCATAAAATAAATGTTACTACAATGTAGTAGTTTTTGAAGTCTGTTTAAAAAAAAAATAACTGTCAAAAACATTTAAAAATTTTGCTCTAAGTAAATTAACTGCAATTGTTGTTAAAATAACTACAACCGCATTACTACTCAAATTACTGTCATATAGTAACTGCAGAAATTTTCTGAGTGTATGCATCGTTTGAAATGAGTTTTGAGGAGTATCACTTAAGGACTTTGCTTAGTCTGATAGTGTTGCCTTTATATTGGCAGAACTTCTCTTTTAAATTGAGCTGGCATTATTTGGTCTACCATAACTTAATGCTGTACCTAGCTTTGAAGATTCTTAGCGCCTTCTGGCATAGCTCAAATAGTTCCTTCCTCCACCATAGAGCGTAACTTTTTTTCACTCTAATTTGAGAAAATTTAATTTAATGAAAACTTTAACGTCGATTTAGAACTAATAGAAACAAATTCACCTATCGTGGAACTAGGCCCACTCGAACCAATAGACTGTGACCAGTTACGCAACTGACTCCAATAAAAGTAAATGCAAGGTATAACTACCGGAGAACTATACCGAGAAAAATGCTGGTATAGTTGCTGTTTACTTGTCACAACCCTTCTATGGAAATTTAATTTTCAGTTACAGTTCCTGAGTATAGCTCTTTGTAGAAAATAAATCCTAATAGGGGTGGCTGCTATTTAACGTAATGTTAAAAATTTAACCCAACTGAAACAATGTTAACCCGCGGCACGCCTCAATCGGAATTTTCGATTTTCCGAAAAAAGATAAAAAAAATTGGTTTAACTTTTTTTCTACAATAGTTTCTTAAGTACATCATCATTCATATTTCCTTAAATATATTTGCCATTTAACCCTCGTATATATTAAAAGATACCATTCCATTTATTGAATATATCTTGGCTAGGAAAGAAAAAAAAAACTTTAATAATAACATTACGCCTGCAGTGTTGATTGCGGTAAATACTCTATTGAGAAGATTCTTAGCAAAATATTTTGTACAATATTCCAACTTGTAGTTGGTGTCTTATTATTTGTGTGCTTTTGTAATTTAGTTATCTTGATAAGCGATAAAAATGAGCAACATTGAAATAACCAGCAGGCATCCTTACAAATATTCTGTATATTGTACACAGAGATAAACAAACATATTCATAGCACAGGTAACCTGACACTACTTGCTATCGCCACTGCGGTGGTTGTAAATATTTGAATAGGTGGCAAATTTCGTTTAACAAAAGCGTGCTCACTTTATAAACATCGCCATTTTCAATCTCGACCATAGTACACCGTACGCTGTTCCATATCATAACAACCACACTTTTTCTGCCTTTAACTACATATCGATGGAGTAATATAGAAAGGCCCTAACTTGAATTTTTTGTTTCTTTAGTGTTTCATTAATTTTTTTTTCCTTATCCTCTAAAGCAGCGGTTCCCACTAAGTTTTGCTTCACGGACCCCTTGAGACATTTCTACTAGCTCACGGACCCCCAAACCAGTGTTAAGCGAGAGTTACTTTATAAATTATGGGGCAAAATTAGTAAAATCACCTGCTTATTTTAAATGATGGCCAATTTTAAGCAGGAAGAAAAATTATAAAAAAATTGTGTTTTTTTAAATAACTTGTTTTATGTTTTTTGTTGGATTTCTTCGCGAACCCCTGGGGGTCCGCGGGCCCCCATTTGGGAACCGTGGCTTTAAAGTAATAAAAACTCGAGTTGGTCCCTTTCTACAATACATTTTTCATAATGACGAAGACTGTGATGATGATGATGATCATCTGCATACTTGAACTCATTTACGGTTTCCTTGGTTACGACTGTGATATTAAGACTATGCCACTATGAATGTGGTTATGACTACAACTAACTTCTATTAATATGTAATGGTGCTGCTGATGATGATGGTGGGACTGGGGCTGTTTATGTCTTTGCCATTATAAGTGTAAACAATAATGAGTAGGATAACGAGTTAAGATGTTCAAAAGCATATCGCGTCGGAAAATAAACACAATAAATAAATAAATTTATGGTCATGCAGATATAGTCGCAATAGTAGCCGTATTCGTAGTCGAAATTTGAGGTTATTGTTAGTTACCAGTTTAAATTATCGCCATTTATTTCTTAAGGAGTGAGTGTGGGACATAGAATGCGCAAAAGATGCCCGACGTTTCATAGCAAGATATCACAAGTGTTTATTATTAAAATATTTTTATTGCATACAACTTTTTTTTAGAAATTCTTATCTAGTTTTCAATTTAAAATGTATCGTTATATTTTAATTATCCTCGCAAACGTTTTAATTTAGGTACATTTTTAGGTGGTCCTATTATAATAATTCTATATTTATTTGGCAAATTATAAATAAATACAAACTAACAACGAAGGTATCGTATGTGATAAGCTCAGAGATTGCTAAAATTCGGATATGTTGTAAAAAAATACTAAATTTGGGGTGTCGGAGATTGTCTTGTTCATCTCAGGGATTTAAAGGGTTAAAAGTGGTGTCAAAAATTAACTATTTTTTGTTTTTTTTCAAGTTGTTTTCCATTTACTTCAAAGTAGCTATATCCCAGCAAAGAAACAGATGCTAAAGCAGTAGAGAAGGCACTAAAATTAATTATTTAGAAGTACTTCTTTTTTTAATAGAAACATTAATGATTATACCCTACACCACTATGTGGTATTATAAGTTTGTGCTGATGTTTGTAGCACTAAACAATATTGGTCCTGGACCCACCTTATAGTATACCGATCGGCTCAGAATTTTCTTATTTCGATTTAACGATGTCCGTCTGTCCGTCCGTCCGTCTATTTGTCTGTCCATGCATTCTTGGTCGCAAACATTAAGATAGATATGAATGAAGATGAAACTTGGTACACCGACTTATGTCGGCCCAAGGACGACGCCTATTGATTTTGGTTAAAATCGGTCCATGTTTAGACCTAGTGCCTATATAAGGGTCCTACCAAAATTATATTGTTTATACGCTGCACGTCGTAGATATTAAGATATTTTGATGAAATTTGGTACACTGACCTATGTTAGCCCAATAACGCAGCCTATTGATTTTGGTGAACATCGGTCCATGTTTAGACCTAGTGCCCATATAAGGGTCCTACCAAAATTATACTGTTTATACGCTGCAGGTCGCAAATATTAAGATATTTTGAAACAATTTGGTACACAGACCTATATTGGCCCAATAACGCAGTCTATTGATTTTGGTGAACATCGGTCCATGTTTAGACCTAGTGCCCATATAAGGGTCCCCCCAAAATTATATTGATTATACGCTGCAGGTCGCAAATATTAAGATATTTTGATGAAATTTGGTACACAGGCCTATGTTGGCGCAAGGACGAAGCCTATTGATTTCGGTGAACATCGGTCCATGTTTAGACCTAGTGCCTATATAAGAGTCCCCCCAAAATTGGCTTGGTTACAAACTGCAAATATTAAGATATTTTAATGAAATTTGGTGCGCTGACTCACATTATAGAAAATTTTGACACAAGCCCCGTTTTAACCCATTCGAATTTCGGTTCCAATCATTAGTTGGCTTTTAACCAGACTGGTGTAGGGTATTGTATAGTTGGCATGCCCGATTTTAACCTTTTTACTCGTTTGTTTTTAAATTTGTAGTAAAATATTGCTCGCGGTTGTTTTGAGAAATTTAGCAGCGGATGGCGATCCGCTTTTTTTTTGTATTTTAATTTTACAAAACGATTGAGACCGATATTGCAAAAAACAAACTACTTTTTTCCGCGAAATGTGAAACTCAAAACGGTCTATAAGTACTCTTCGATTTTTTTTAACATTGAGTTGTCAAAGAAGAGTGGTACTCCCACTGCAACATTTTTTCAGTACTTTTTGAACGAGTTCAAAGGAAACGCTATTTCATCAATTAAAATTAAAAAAAAAAATTCTTTGCAAAAATTTATATTTTTTTTATTTTACAAATTTTTTATTTATTCTCTTCAATAAAATTACTTATTAAATAAGTGCAAAAAGTGCACTTTAACTCAGTATTGTTTTTAGTTCTATTTTCACTGCTGCATAAAAAGCAATTTTTGATAATTTGTTCTTTATTTATATTTTTAAAAATTTTAAAATATTGAATTTAAACCAATTAAAAATATATAATATTAAAAAAGAAATAAACTGTATCAAAATCTCTTTTTAGGAACACTTTTAGAGCAATTATGCTTTAGAAGTCATACTAAAAATTACTTCTAAAAAAGCTGTCAAAATATACTAACGGATACTTTGAAAGCAATAAAAGAATTGATTTTTTTGAAATGGCTTAGAATTACTTCTAAAAAAGCAGTAAAAGTACACTAACGAATACTTTAAAAGTAGTGAAAGAAATTATTTATTATGCGTGACTTCGAATTTTTTTTTCTTGGATACACATAAGTATTCTATTTTCGGATGGGAATTTTCAAGGGTCTACCTTTTTTTGGTACTTTTTTGTTTCTATGAAGATGGAAAATAACTTATTTCTATATGGGTAATTTTTTCTATGTGGGCCAAAACCCCTTATATTAATCCTTATTAAGTTTGAGGGACACATAATTTTCTTTTTTCGATATTCGTGCTATTTTGGATCTTATCGAACTCTTGCTGAAGCCCTGTCTTGAAACAACTTGGAAATCCTATGCAAGAACTTAAGGCCCCGCATATTGCACTACGGACATTATCACCATTTCGATTTTGGCGGTTAAGGCCGAACATTTTTCGGACATAAGCCCATTAAAAAAATGGAATTAAAAAACAAATACAAAACGGTAAAAATTCCCATGGGGACTGTGACTTTATTTTAAAAATCGCTAGATTTTTCGGTTCCGGCATATTTTCTCCAAACTACAAAAAAAAAAAATGATTTATTTAGATTCCGCTCAAACTTGGCATAAATGATTGCTAATCCTCAGGTAATTTCACATGCAAGTTTAACTGTCAAAATATGTGAAGTCGGCGTAAATCGACTACTAATGACTGGACCGATTTAGCGAATTCCTTCTTTTTTTTTAATGTTAGTTAGAGTTCCAATAAGGCTTTTAGGGAAAGAAAAAAGAAAAGTTTCCCGCAAAATTGGAGAAACTTAAGGTATTTTTTATATGGGATTTCTGTATAAACTCTAGACGATAACTCCCGGTTCTAACGATGGATATGTGTAATTCTTTTCTATTCTTTTCATTATGATCCTGAAGAAGTTTTAAATTCTGAAAATTTGCAAAAATCAAAATTTTTATATGCACTCTCCATCAAAATATTTTTTTATTTTGTTTGTTATGCTCTTGTGATGGATATAACTCACTTGTTTTTATTTATTTCTGTGTTGTTTCGCGATTTGCCAAAAATGTCGTTATTTTATAAATGAATAAAGGTGGTTAGCCTTTTTGAATTATGATACCGTTATAAGTTCACTGAAATCACTTCGTGAAAAGAAATAAGTTTTATCGAAAAACAAATTCACATATTTACCTACGACGGATGGTGAGTTTTGAATTGAGGAACGGTTATAAGATCTCGCAATGCTACAGTTAAAATAATACGTCAGTAGAAAAATCTGTCAAACCGGTTTCAAATCGATTTGACTAATTTTTAACAAATTTTTAGTTGAAACACTGATTTAAGCAAAGATTTTAGTTACATTTATTTAACACTATACTAAAAACCCTCAGTACTTTAACTAGTTTTGAGTGTTAATTTTCAAAACTATTTATTTCTAATTTTTAAGAACCCATTCGTTAAATTTTTTAAATATTATTGTTAAAATATAATATTTTATTGTTTCTGTTATTACCCGGTAGATGGAGCCACCAGTGTATCCGAAGTTTTAAAGATGGCGCTATTTCTTTCCCTCCCGATTTTTTAAAAGTGCCCATATCTCAAAAACTAAGAGAGATAGAGCAAAATTGACGAACATTTCGACTACCCTTAATCTTATAATACTCCAGCAAAAGGGGTTATCTCTATCCAAAAATGGACCATGGTGGGGCCTTGGACCCTCGGGAATTTCTAATCAAAATTTTTCACTTCGTAAAATGGCCCATATCTCGAAAACTAAGCGAGATAGAGCAAAACCGATAATATGTTTTCTCCTTTGGAGTGCCCTTACATGACTTTAGATGGTATGGACTAGGTCCGGGAAGGTTCCCCAGACCTTAATTTAAATAAATTTTACGACTCAGTATAATTACACATAAAACCGTAGTTTGACTAATTTCTTACTTAAATTTAGATTTGTTAAATTTAACAAGAGAATATGTTAAAATCAATAAAGTTTATTTTAAGCCAAAAAACAGGAATAAATTTTGTTAAAGTAACAAATTTTTCTGTTCAGCCAACAGACTTATTATATCGAAAGTACAAACCAAACGTATTTTCGATCTAATCGAACTGCAGAACACCGCGAAGAGCGAAATGGAATTGAACCGAGTCGATTACCACAAACACGTTTAGCACATACAGACACCATCGTTCAGTAGAAACTAATAGTGTACATTCAAAAAATTTGTTACTTTGACGTAATTTATACCTGATTTTTGGCTTAAAATAAAGTTTGTTAATTTTAAAACGGTCCAACGGTTTTCTAGCAATTCTTCAATTCAATTTGGAACGCTGTCTAACAAGGAAAAAATCATCAAAAATTTGATAAAATAATGCTTATTTATTTTTATTATCCTGGAAAGTTGTGGTATCTGACTGTTTTTTGGGGTCGAGGAATACATTTTTGATATTTATTTTTGTCTAAAAATCACCCTAGATGGCGTTGTCATACAAATTTTGCTCTATCTTGTAGATTGTAATAGAAAAAACGACCTTACTTTTTTCGAGGCTAAAAAATCAATTTTTGATGTTGGCTTCATTATTTTAACAATAAGTATTGTGTTAAATGAAGATAACTAAAATCTTTGCTTAAATCAGTGTTTCAACTAAAAATTTGTTAAAAATTAGTCAAATCGATTTGAAACCGGTTTGACAGATTTTTTTACTGACGTATTATTTTAACTATAGAATAGATAGGTAGAATAAAAAAGGGCTAAAAGAAGGTGAACATAGGCTAAGAAACTTAGAAATCGTGCTAAATATACGCTATAAAATACCTAAAGCACAAATTTAGCACACCATTTCGCACTAATAGGAAAAAAATTAGGCTCATTTGAATAATTTCATTAAGATTCAAATAGTGTCCTACGATCGGGGCCAGACGGATGCAAAAGTATATACAGCGGTAAAGAGGACACTTTCGCCTTTCTCGTGGTGGTTTAGTTTTCTTGATTCCTTTTGATCTTTAAAAGCTTTATTCCTCTAAAATTTAAATACTATAAAAATATAGTAGTTTAAATTATATATCAAATATTATTTAAACTACTAATTTACGAAGAATGATAAGGAGTGAGATCATAAAAATCTTAACACACATTTTTGCCTATAACTTTGGTTTAAATCTTCTCATATTTTTTTTTTTTTTTTTGGCAGTTTACATTTTAAAAATATGTCAGTTAATAAATTAATTTACATCATGAGTTTTAATTAGCAATTTTTTACAGAATGGATTATGAAAGAAAAGTGCGTTCAAAAATAATTAAATATTTTCAACAAAACCAAACATGGACATACAAAAAAATTGCCAAAGAAACTAATATATGCCGCCAAACAATTTCAGAAGTGGTAAAAAGGTATTTGGAACACCTAACAATTGAAAGGAAGCCGGGAACAGGAACAACGACTGGTTATCGTAACATTGGTAAGGCATATAAAGTTAAAAGCATCCTTAAGAGAGATCCTAACACATCTGGCAGAAAAACAGCTCGGTTAGCCTAATGCTCGGACTTTTTTGTACGTAAATGAAACGTAAGGCAGGACTAAATTCCTACAAAGTTCAAAAAGATCCCGATAGAAAAGCTTCTAAAAATTTGGAGGCCAAAACCAGAGCTCGAATATTGAAATCAAATTTTATACAAAAATACAACTGTTGTGTAATGGACGACGAAACTTATGTCCTGGCTGATTTTTCAGCTCCCTGGTCAAGAATTTTATGTTTCCGATATTCAAGGAAATGTTGCGGAAATATTTAGGTCGAAAAAGCCAACGAAATTCCCTAAAAAATTCCTAGTATGGCAAGCCATATGTAGCTGCTGCCAAAGAAGCCAGTTATTTGTGATATCTGGCTCTATAAACAGCGAAATTTATATCAAGGAGTGTTTGCAGAAGAGACTTCTTCCATTTTTGAGTCAGCACAATGCATCCACTTACTTTTGGCCCGATTTAGCATCTTGTCAATACAGCAAGAAAGTGCTGGAGTGGTATAATGATAATAATCCACCAAACTGCCCACAGCTCAGGCCAGTGGAGAGATATTGGGCTCTTGTTAAAAGAGAATTAAAGGGCACAAAAAAGGTCTCCCAGGACATGCAATATTTCCAACGTAGATGTACCACCTGCTCTAAAAAGGTGACAGAAACTACCATAAAAGCTTTAATAGGAGGGTTTCCGGAAAAAGTGGATAACTTTGTTCGTAGTGGTTAGAATTCCATGCGGTTTATTTTGTTAGATTTTGTATTAAATTTCATTTAATGAAAATTTAGTTTGAAGCCTTAAAATTCAGTGGTTTGTTTTTTATTTAACTTTATGTGTGTTAACATTTTTATGATCTCACTCCTTAATTTCTTTTTTTTTCAAAATTGCCAATATTTTGGCTACCTTTTTTTTTTGATATGTTTAGTATTAAATGGATTTGAAATTTTGGAAATCGGTGTACCAAAAATTTTAGGTTTCTCCCACGGATTCAATTCCTGAGCCACAGTGTTAATATATTTTAGCATTGGATCAAAATTAAAATTGGATTATGTGATAGTGCATTTGACTACACAAATTCGATTGGCAACAAATTCGATTGGAACAACTAATCTGCTTTTTGGGTGTATTCATATATGTATGCGATTTTGACAGTCGTACTAATACATAAGTAGGTCGATATAAAACATCGGTCTGTAGGATGACACATGCATGGTGCCACTAACGAAAAATCCAAATAATATTTTGGAACTATCAACCTTGAGATGATATCTGTCAAAATTTAATGACAATTCGTTCATTAGTGAACAAGTTACAGCTGTTTTAATCAGAGACTATTAATTATAGAGATAGGAAATCAAAACTTACGCTACTCACCGGTAGGGGGCGCTGTAATTTAGTATTACCTAAGCAACTATTTAGTATCCGTTTAGTATCAGCTGAGCATATATTTAAAAACTCAAAAACTGCTCAAAATAAAGAAAAAACAAGCGCGGAATATATTCAAATAATAAAATTTGAAATATCCGTTTGTTTTTTTGCTTTGTTGTTTGTTATTATTTATGGGGTCATTTTGTAAAACGAAACTTTGCTTTCGTTTGAACGTTTTTTTGATTTAAATTTTGTAAAACTAAAAATCAAAATCTTTTTTTTTCAATCTGGCAATATTATAATCGAAGACAAACTCCTTAACAAAACGGTATTTTATAAGAAGTAAGTAAACGTTTGCAAACGAATGTTATGCCATATTCAAACGAACAGAAATAGTTGTCGTTTCCTATTAAAAAGTTAAAGTTTTTGCATAAAAAGTTAGGTAATTGCAATTTTTGGAATAAAAATTGTATAAATATGGGTTTAAAACTATGAAGTAGTTAAATGTGATACTCCTATATTTTTTATTCTCAATAAAAAATAATTCTTTTAGGGTCATATGCATAATCACTTTTTAAATTTATAAATGGCTTATAAAACAAATTTTTCACACAAAAATCGTTATAAAAAATCAAATTATTATGCATAAGCACTTAAATTTATATGCAAATTAGTGAAAATTTGGGCAATTTTAAAAATATCTGATTTTAGATGCGCTAAGACACGATCTACGTTTAAAAAAATTTTTCTTTATATGTGACCTTCTCCGAGAAAAGGGACCTAGTGTGTCAAAAACTTGGGAAAATCGATATTTTCTCATTTTTATCGATTTTCCCAACTTTTTGACACACTAGGTTTTTTGACACACTAGGTCCCTTTTCTCGGAGAAGGTCACATATATAAACTTCTACGTTTGAGACCAAATGAAACAAACTGAGGGGTTTTAAAACTAAAAAGTGCCATCTAGTGGTAACGATTTTGTTATAACTTATGTTTTTGGTTTTAATGACGCTACTTTTGCGATTTTGAAAACAATGGATTTAAAGAAATATCGGCTGAAAAGTCCGTAGGATAACCAATAAAACAACATTTTCTTTAATTTATTCATCAACATAGTATCCTATCGCTCTATGATCCAGTGGGAGTTAGAGGAATATATATAGTCTCCTTCAAGAGTGATACAATACCTCCAACGCCTTTCTAACATTTCGATACTTTTTTATATAATGATTTATCTTTGGCCTCAAAATGTGTTTTTGGTGCGCTGTGGGCAAACGCTTACAAAAGTAGCGTCACTAGAAGAGCTGTAACTTGTTCACAAATGAACGAATTGTCATTAAATTTTGACAGGTATCATCTGAAGGTTGGTAGTTCCAAAAAATCATATTGATTTTTCATTAATGCCGCCACCATCATCCTACGGACTTTTCAGTACATGTGTTAAAGTACCTTAAAATATGTAAATACAAAAACATCTTAACAAAAAAGGTACCAAAAAAGGTTTCGGTGAAAATCCCCATCAGAAAATATAACATTTATATGTAATTTCTTTAAAACAAATGACAAACAAATTTAAAAAATCGAAAAATGGTTATTTTTTAACCCGCTCTTAACCCCCGAAATCCGCGACATGGCCGCTAATGTCAGGCACGCCAACCTTAGACTTCTTTTCTTTACAACATATTCGAATTTCATCAATATCGGAGATTATCAAATATGATACCTTCCTTTTAATGGCTGGTTTACACTATAAGATTTTCGGTACGATTTTGCTTTAGGACACATGCAAAACATATAGGCAAGGTTGCAAAATATTTCCGAAAATCTTATAGTGTAAACCAGCCTTAAGATGGATTATTCTCTAATCAACCATACACGTACATTTCAACATTCCAATTTACAAATTGAAATATATTGGTTTAATCTCTCATTGTTTGCTCTGCAACTAAAATGTAGAATGGCATCAAAGCCATTCCATTTTTCATTGGTTACACACGTATGTATAAGTTATTGGCTACCCGTGTTGATGTTTCAATTATGTTTTGTTACACAAATCGAATGTACATTTCACAATTTTCAATAAATAGTAAAATACGTGACAATATAAGTACGAGTACAAAATATGTCTAAGGTGTGTGTTAACATCAAAAGAAATAAATACTATTTGGCACTAGGAAGGAAATAGAACATTTTCTTTTAAAAATAGACTCATACCGCTTTAAGCATGTATCAAAATTTATGTTACATATTTTCTGACTAAACCATGGTTTTTGAGGAAAATAAATTTATTAAAAATGATTATGTGCCGAAAATCAATAGCCTTAAGATGAATTCACAATGACGGAATAATCCGCTCTGAAGAGTGCATTTTGTTCCTTTCTTTTTTGCACTTGCACATTTTTTGTATCATACCACTCTATTTTAGTACACTCAAAAGAGTACAAAAATTATACTCGGTTAAGCCCGATCATGATATACCATGGACCACAGTACGATTTGGCCCATATTATAGGTACCCAGGAAAAAGAGGGAGGAAAAAGAAGTAGTTAAAGCACTGCAACTGTTGAATAGGGAGTTGTTGTTTTTGAGTTTTTCACCGATGAATTTAACATTGGCTTGTCATAGGAAGGAAGTTGTTCGTTTTTAAAACAAAGTATGTATACTTGAACCGATGATAAGGAAGTTCTTTTTCACTTCATTTTATTTTAATTTAATTAAAAAAAAAATCATCATGCATCGTGTGGGGTTTGAACCCACACTCGTTGGCATTTCAAGCAGACGCTCTACCCGCTATGCTATCGCTTGTTATAATTGATAGCTGACTTTTAGCAGTCTTGTTCAGTAAATTGTTGTTATCTTCATTTCTTTAATTTTTTATTAACAAAAATATATAAAGCGGTGAATACATTAAGGAATATTAAGTAGGGAACAAAAAATATCAGAAAATTTTGTAAACACGAATTGCACGAATGTCAACACGAACATTAACATACACAAATCAACATTCGTAAAAAATGGCAATTTTTTCACGAATGTTCCTTAGTGTATTCCCGCTTAACATATTGGAAAATGTTTTTTTTGTAAAAAATAATACACTCATGGAAAGAAATAACGCTGTAAAAATAGGAGAAAAAGCTACTAAAAATTATGTAATTCAAAATGACCTTGCAAAAAAACTGCTGATATTAGCAGATTTTTTTTGCTAAATACTAGTAAGATAAGAACAGGAGAAATAAAACTGCTAAATTTACAAAATTTTAGTTAAATTTAAGTTAACTTTTAGTTAATTAAAAATAACAAATAACCTTGATAAAACCCGCAAAAAAATTCGCAGCATATTAGTAGACAAAAAATTGTTTTTTCTGCAAGGTAATTTTTAACTTATTTTGAATAGTTCTAATTAAAATGTTTAAAGCATTTTTCTTTTTTTTTGTTAGTGTAATAATAAATATATTTCGTAAAAATATGATCAAAATAGATTTTAAAATTACAATTTTTTAAATACAAACCAAATTGTAATATTTACTTTTTGGTATTTAAAAATATATTTGAAGAATTACATTTTGATTTAGAATTTTTACATTTCCATAAAATTTCATTGAAAATTAATATAAAATTAAAAAAAAATGTTTTTCGTTTTAAAAATGAATTGAGTATACAAAAATAAAAAATTTTACAGTGAAAACTACAAAAGATTATCAATTTTGTTCCTATGCAACTCCCATAAAAAATATTAACTTCTTTATCACCCATGAAAAAGAGCTTCTGACTAGCATATATTTATTGCAGCATTAGATGTTGTTTAAAACCCATTCCTAAGGGAGTAATTCTTTGTGATGTAATGAAGGAAGTGATTCATTTAGAATTCATTCCATTTATTTTTGCTGGGTAGCTGACCAAATAGCGGGAAAGGACTAGCTCATTATTAAATGGGCAGAAAAATTCAAAGTTCAAAATCTGAATAAAATTACCAAAAAAATACCTGGAAAGTAGGTTTATATGGGGACTAAGTCCGAATGTGGTCCCAAAAAATTTTTTTTCGCACATGTCGCAAATACGAAGATATTTTAACGAAATTTGGTTCACTGACTTACATGGGCTAATTGACAGAGGCCATTGATTTTATTTGGAATCGGTCCACGTTTAGACCTAGAGCCCGTATAAATTGTGAGGTCATGCTATTTCTACAGTCCCAACTGTTTATTTAAATTTTCTACTTTTCATATTGAAACAAAATTTTGATAACAATTTGGTTTTCAATGAAGTCTGTTTCAAAAATTTTCTATAACTTTCAATTGTAATTTTAAATTCATAAGAGACACAATCATTGTATTATATATTTGGTGATAAAAGGATAATTTATTATTCCTGTGATTGGCAATTGAATACGAATTGGCTTAAAAAAGTATATTCTTTTCGAAATAAGGATTATCCTGAGTGAAACAGATTCATCTTTAACTCTGCTGTGAGTGGGGAATATTGTGCAGTATACTCGGGTTTATGACCGTGTAACATATTTGTTTACCGCAACAATTATAATTGAAGACGCTAGTACATTCAGCAAGATCATCAATTTCCCTAAACTGACAAGTTGGATTCTTATGCTACAAGTGGGCATCAGTTATCGGCTATCGATTGGCATTCTGGTTGAAACACCACTGATAATAAGTCCTATAATAATAATTCTTAATTTGTTTTGATACAATCGAAATTTAACTATCGATAACTGCACCTTAATTTTATTAGTCATGTACTTATACTGGATTGTCGTTGACTCAATCGGAATACTATGAAATTGTGTTATTTAAAGACCAGAGATAATTATTTCTTAAGAAGAAAATTATTATATTCGTTCAATTTAGTGTTGGTTAGTTGCTTTGTTTAATCCAATATTTTATCTGGTGGTTATCGATAGTAATTTCAAAATTATAAATTATAACGAGTTCAGTTCTATACATTTATAAACACACTTAAATTTTTTTCTCGACGTTAATCTTTCAATTTACAAAACACCAAATGATTGAAGTTTTGCTTGAAATTTATGGAGTGATAATTTTGAATTAACGCTACGGTAATTGGTGAGTTTTCTATAAGTTATATATATTAAAATTACACTCAAAAATAATAATAAAATAATAAAATACATTGAAAAATTTAAAAGAAAAACCTATATAAGAATAATACCATTTTTCATAAATTTCAATCAACTCTCAACATTTTTTTTATATATCGATAACGATATGTCCATATTAAATGGAAATTTTGTTATTCTATTGTAATTTTATTCTGCTAATTTATCATTATCACTAGTTGCATCAAACCTAATATTTTATAATGTCAATAACCGTTATGTTAGTTCAAAACTTCTATTAATTTTAATTATTTACCACGTTTACAGAAAATAAAAAGAAAACAAAACTCGGTTTAGTTCCAAATAAAACACTGTTAATTTTGTTAAATTTAATAATCAATAATATTAGATTAGAAAAAAAATGTATAAAAACAATTCTATTAGTTTGAATTTTGTTAATAAATATTATTAAATTGTTATAATGGATCACTAAATAATTTTTTTTTCACAAAAAGGTTAGACACCTAGGCAGATAAGGTATGCTTGGGATAGAAGACAGCATGGTTGGGTGGGTTGTGACTAGGGTTTATGTCCCGGGAATTCCCGGGACGGGATTCCCGAGAATCCCGCCCTTTTTCGGATCCCGCAATCCCGGGAATTTTGTGCGGGATTTCCCGGGATTTTTTTTATTCTTTTACAGAAGTTTTAGCTTATATTATTGCAATTTTGGAAGCTTTATTTAAATTTAAAGCATTGTTTTTTTTAAATTAATTTGATCAAAAAATATTTAAAATTAAAAAAATACGATTTAAAATTTAATAAACTGAATTAGGCCAAATTGTTTTTAGATGCCAGTTGAATTTGGTTTAGTTAAACCGAAAAAATTTTATCCGCCATTACCAAGTTTACCAACAAAAATTCTTGTATGTACTTCGGAAATTTCTTTTTCTTTAAAATGATCTTTGTTCAAATAAAGAAATATTTGTATAGGCTGGTTTACACTATATTTTCGGAAAAATTCTGCAAACTTGCCTATATGTTTTGCATGTGTACTAAAGTAAAATCGTACCGAAAATCTTATAGTGTAAACCAGCCTTATTCAACATTCCAACATCATTATTTCAGTTCCAAATACCTCCAAAAAACTAGACATTAAAATTAAAAAATTTGTGATGTTTTCATATTTTCAATTGACAAGTATTTTGAGTTTCTTTTATTTAAAATAATTTAATTTTAAGTTCAATTGTTATTCCTTTATTTCAATTGTATTTTTTAAATATTATTTGTTTTCAAAATAATCCATCAGATGCTTTTTAAAATTATTTTGGATTTTTTATATGTTAATTTAAAATGCAACTAAATACGAAAATTAAATAATTTATTTTTAAGTAGCTATGGCATAAAAAATGTCTATTCAAGAAAACCAATTAAAGTTAAGAAACTATTTAATAATGTAGTGTAGTGTCTTTTTTTATAAAACGATTTAGGCGAATTTGCCTAAAAATTAATGTGAAAAATACTTACTTTTAAACTTTTTTATAAAAATAATTCTAGACGGATACTTTTGAAAATCTGCATAGAAAGGTATATATAAAATATCTAGAAATAGAAATTTTTTGATTTCATATTTAAGAAATATTTTAGTAACAAATCGATCTTATTTCTGACTATAAAACTGGTCCGATACAATTTTGCACCCATTAACAATTCCAATATATTCTGAAAAAGGGGATGAAGATAAAATACCCGTGTCTTTCACTTTTTCTATATCAATTGGTTTAACCGTTTAAACGGCGAATTAATAAGGGTTTTCACAAGGGGTGTGCTATTTGTTGTATCGTTGTATCGTCCTAACAAAAAACAGAGTTGCTAAAAATTAAATTGAAAAAATACAACATTTGAGAATAGCACGATACAACATTTTAACATATGTTTAGTGTCCTATGTTTGAGTGTGCTAACAGATAGAAAACTGAATAGAAAATCGTTGTTAAACACAAATAAAATTTTTAACAACTCTGTTTTTTGTTAGGACGATACAACGATACAACAGATAGCACACCCCTTATGAACAACCTTAATATTTAATTAATATATTTCTAAGAGTTTTTTAAAATTAAGACGGCCTTCCATATAAATATATTACCTAAATAATAATTCACGATTTAAATTGTTAAACGAATTGATCCAGAAAAAGTGGAAGACATGGATATTTTATATTTAGCCATTCTTTCAGAATATATTAAGTGCATTTTCTCATGGGTACAACCAAAAGATGATCTTTGTGGGACGGTGTTTGAACAGTAATCGAGTTTTTCAAGTGCAACATATGTCGAATTTATATATTTTCTAACGAGCGGGAATTCCCGGGATCCCGGGAAATTCTGAAAAAAATCCCGCTGTCCCGGGAAATGAAAAAGTCCGGGAAAAGAAAAACCCTAGTTGTGACCAATAGGGGGTTTTAACATCGACTGCCATCCCTTCTAAACTTAATCCTTATTTCCTTAAACATTTTTTTTTCTCTTTTAGTTTTATTATTTGTCTTATTTTTCTATTAGTATTCGATATTTCGTTTAGCTACCTGTTTTATTGTAGATGACTCCCTTCTTCTACCTCTGTGAGAACAAGAACACCACCCTAATTTCCCTGAGCACGGCCGGTATAAAAGGTAGCACATGTCTCGAGAGAGGTAGAGCCCAAAATGGGAGAAAGAGTCGTCACAAAATGTCTCCCGAAAATTGGCATGTTGGGGCGCTAGAAGTCGGAAATATTAAGATATATTGACGAAATTTGGGAAACCGACTTGTATTAGCCCAAGAAGAAAACCTGTTGATTTTGGTTGAAATCGATGCATGTTTGGATCTAGTGCCCATATAAAATTCCCCCAAAATTGGCTTTTTCGCACGCTAAATTTCGCAAATACGAAGATATTTTAATGAAGTTTAATGCCACAAATGGGCATATTCGGACGCTACAGGTCGCATATATTAAGATATTTTGATCAAATTTTGTACACCGACTTATATCGGTTCAAGAAAAAAAGCCTATTGAAAAAGTTCCCCCAAAATTGCTTTTTCGCACGCTACAGCTCGCAAATACGTAGATAATTTAATGAAATTTAGTACGCTGACCCACGTGGGCCGAAGGAAAAGGCCTATTGATTCTAGATAGGATCGGTCCATATTTGGACCTATCGCCCATATGGACATATTTCGGATTATCTCTTAAAAGCAGCTAAGACTAGGTAAAATCATTTTATGGACAAATTTTGACACAAGTCCATTTCAACCCATTGGAATTTCAGATTCAAATATTATTCTGGTTAAAAGTAACTGAATATTACTAAAATATTTAAATGTCAATTAAAATATTAATTGATTCAATTAGATATTTGTTGAAAAACAATTTTTAATTTAACATATGTTTAATTAGAAGTTAACAATATTTTCCTGTATAGCCATTGGCTTTATCGCTGAACAAAATGTTACGCATAAAACACATTCCTCGTTGAACACTGATTTTCGTAATGCAGGTAAGTAATTTGAAAACGCTGTATCGGTCTAAATTCTTCCATGAAGAAATGTCAAACAATACGGAACAAAATCAAAAATTGTATGAGCTAAAACCCAAATTAAGGCTTCATTAGTCTGGTAGTTTCGTAAAGTATCGTGTCAGCTCTTTACTTTGAGTTAATGACAGTATACGCAACTACTTAGTTTAGAAGTACATTTGAGGTAAGAAAATCTATTGAAAATAGATTTCTACTTCACGAATCCTCATTTCGCCGCACTTTATTTAAAACTAATTTGAGCTTTAGTTCGGAAGTAAAGTGCGGCGAACTGAGGTATCGTGAGGCAGAAATCTATTTTCAACAGATTTTCTTACCTCAAATGTACTTCCAAACTAAGTAGTTGTATATACTGTCATTAACTAAAAGTAAACAGCTGACACGATACTTTACGATACTACCAGATTAATGGAGCCTTAAAGCTCAAATTAGTTTGGAAGTAAAGAACGGCGAAATGAGGTATCGTGAAGTAGAAATCTATTTTCAATAGATTTTCTTACCTCAAAAATACTTTCAAACTAAGTAGTTGTGTATACTGTCATTAACTAAATGTAAACAGCTGACACGATACTTTACGATATTACCAGACTAATGGAGCTTTAAGACTTGTAAAAATAAGGTAAGCGACTAAATGCAAACTAAAACGAATTTTAGAAAAAGTAAAAAATATGTAAAAGACTATATTTACCAAGAGAATATTCGTATATGTATATTAGAGCACCCATATATGCAAAAGTGTTATTTTTCGAGCTCCCCGCACAATTTCGGATAGGTTGAGAGTAAAAAATGTAATGTAATGATATAAACTGGTCAGGCGGTTTACATTTATGTCCTCAAAATTATCCTAATAAAGTTTCATGGATTTATCCATCTATAACTCTTAAACTAGAGGCTTCTGATGATTAAGTTACATATAGGGTTTTTCTTTTCCCGGACTTTTTCATTTCCCGGGACAGCGGGATTTTTTTCTGAATTTCCCGGGATCCCGGGAATTCCCGCTAGTTAGAAAATGAATATATCCGAAGTATGTTTACTTCAAAAACTCGATATCTATTAAAAAAAACTTACGACAAAGTTCATCTTTTGGTTGCAGTCATGAGAAAATCTACTTAATATATTCTGAAATAAGGGCCTAGTATAAAATATCCATATCTTCCACTTTTTCGAGATCAATTCGTTTAACAGTTTAAAGAGCGAACTAACATGCAGGTAATATATTTGTATGGAAGGCCGTCTTAATTTTAAAACAACTCTTAGAAAAACATTAATTAAATATTAATTCGCGGTTTAAACGGTTAAACAAATTGAATCATAAATTCTTTCAGGATATAATGGAATTGTTAATGGGTGCAAATTTGTATCGGACCAGCTTTAGAATCAGAATTAAGATCGATTTTTTGATTAAATATGGAATCCAAAAATTTCTATTTCTAGATATTTTGTTTCTATGCAGATTTTCAGAAGTATTCGTCTATTTTTATTAAAAAGTTTAAAAGTGAGTATTTTTCACACAAATTTTAAGGCAAATCGTCTAAATCTTTTTATAAAAATAGACACTAAAATATTATTAAATAGTTTTATAACCTTAATTGGTATTTTATGAATAGAAATTTTTTGTGGCACAACTACTTAAAAAAAATTATTTAATTTTCATTGTTGCATTTTTTTTTAAATTAACATATAAAAAATCCAAAATAATTTGAAAAAGCATCTGATGCATTATTTTAAAAACAATAGTAAGCTTTAAGTGCAGCGTGAAGTTTTCAACTCAGTCCCGTTCAAAAATATATTTTTTAATATATTGCATTTTTTAAATATCCCAGAGGATGATTTGCGATGCAAATCGAAATATCGGAAGAAAATTAAAAAATAAAATATTGAAAAACAAAATACAAAATATTTGGATTTTTATTTTTTAAAAATTTATGAAACAATACTAAAAATATAACAATACCAAAGATTAACAATATTTAATCTAACAAAAACATAAAATTTGAAAAATACAACTGAAATAAAGGAATAGCAATTGAAATTTAAATTATTTGAAGTAACAAAAACTCAAAACACTTACATCAATTGAAAATACGAAAATATTATCATTTTTTTAAATTTTAATGCCGAGTTTTATTGGAGGTATTTGGAGCTGAAATACTGATTTTGAAATTATATGTATGAATATTGCTTTATTTGAACAAAGACCATCATTAAAAAATATAAAATTTCCGAGGTACGAGTATTTTTGTTGATTTAAACTTGATAATGTCTAATAAAATTTGTTTTCGGTTTAACTAAACCCAAAAAATTCGGCCCAAATAATATTTTTTATCTCTATATATAAAAGAATAACGTGACTGACTGACTGACTGACTGACTGACTGACTGACTCAACATCGCCCAGCCCAAACCGCTGAAGCTAGGAAGTTGAAATTTGGTATGTAGGTTCCCCTTTCGGCGTAGACGTCCGCTAAGACGGGATTTTTGGAAATTCCTACCGGAACGGGCAAAAAGGGGAAAAGTCTCCCCCTTGGCGGCCTGCCAAAACCCCTTTGGCTAGAAAGCTGAAATTTAAGATATGTGTTCCTTGGAGTATGGGCTAACTTTTCTGGAAAGTACTTTCTGGAATTTTGGACAGGGACGTTGTAAAAATGGGGGTTAAAAAGGGGAAAAAGTCCCCCTTGACGGCCTGCCCAAACCGCTGGAGGTAGGAAGTTGAAATTTGGTATAAAGGTTCCTTCTCTATCGTAGACATCCACCAAGACGGGAGTTTTGGAAATTTTTACAGGGACGGGCAAAAAGGGGAAAAAGTCTCCCCCTTGACGGCCTGCTCAAACTGCTGGAGCTATGAAGTTGAAATTTGGTATGTAGGTTCCTCGACCGGTGTAGACGTCCGTTGAGACGGCATTTTTGGAAATTCTTATCGGGAGGGGCAAAAAGGGGACAAAAAAAGTACCTTTTTCCAAAAAAGTACCTTTTCCCAAAAAAAGTACCTTTTCCCAAAAAAAGTACCTTTTTCCCAAAAAAGTACCTTTTTCCAAAAAAAGTACCTTCTTCCAAAAAAAGTACCTTTTTCCAAAAAAAAAGTACCTTTTTCCAAAAAAAGTACCTTTTTCCAAAAACAGTACCTTTTTCCAAAAAAAGTACCTTTTTCCGAAAAAGTACCTTTTTCCAAAAAAAAGTACCTTTTTCCAAAAAAAGTACCTTTTACCAAAAAAAAGTACCTTTTTCCAAAAAAGTACCTTTTTCCAAAAAAAGTACCTTTTTCCAAAAAAAGTACCTTTTTCCAAAAAAAAGTACCTTTTTCCAAAAAAAGTACCTTTTTTCAAAAAAAGTACCTTTTTCAAAAAAAAGTACCTTTTTCAAAAAAAAGTACCTTTTTCCAAAAAAAGTACCTTTTTCCAAAAAAAGTACCTTTTTTCAAAAAAAGTACCTTTTTCAAAAAAAAGTACCTTTTTCCAAAAAAAGTACCTTTTTCCAAAAAAAGTACCTATTTCCAAAAAAAAGTACCCTTTTCCAAAAAAAGTAGCTTTTTCCAAAAAAGTACCTTTTTCAAAAAAAAGTACCTTTTTCCAAAAAAGTACCTTTTTTCAAAAAAAGTACCTTTTTCCAAAAAAAGTACCTATTTCCAAAAAAAAGTACCTTTTTCCAAAAAAAGTACCTTTTTCCAAAAAAAGTACCTTTTTCAAAAAAAAGTACCTTTTTCCAAAAAAAGTACATTTTTTCAAAAAAAGTACCTTTTTCAAAAAAAAGTACCTTTTTCCAAAAAAAGTACCTTTTTCCAAAAAAAGTATCTTTTTCCAAAAAAAGTACCTATTTCCAAAAAAAAGTACCCTTTTCCAAAAAAAGTAGCTTTTTCCAAAAAAAGTACCTTTTTCCAAAAAAAGTACCTTTTTCCAAAAAAAGTACCTTTTTCCAAAAAAAGTACCTTTTTCCAAAAAAAGTACCTATTTCCAAAAAAAAGTACCTTTTTCCAAAAAAAGTACCTTTTTCCAAAAAAAGTACCTTTTTTCAAAAAAGTACCTTTTTCAAAAAAAAGTACCTTTTTCCAAAAAAAGTACCTTTTTCCAAAAAAAGTACCTTTTTCCAAAAAAAGTACCTTTTTCTAAAAAAAGTACCTTTTTCCAAAAAAAAATACCTATTTCCAAAAAAAAGTACCTTTTTCCAAAAAAAGTACCTTTTTCCAAAAAAAGTACCTTTTTCCAAAAAAAGTACCTTTTTCCAAAAAAAGTACCTTTTTCCAAAAAAAAGTACCTTTTTCCAAAAACAGTACCTTTTTCCAAAAACAGTACCTTTTTCCAAAAAAAGTACCTTTTTCCAAAAAAAGTACCTTTTTCCAAAAAAAGTACCTATTTCCAAAAAAAAGTACCTTTTTCCAAAAAAAGTACCTTTTTCCAAAAATAAATCCTTTTTCCAAAAAAGTACCTTTTTCCAAAAAAAGTACCTTTTTCAAAAAAAAGTACCTATTTCCAAAAAAAAGTACCCTTTTCCAAAAAAAGTACCTTTTTCCAAAAAAAGTACCTTTTTCCAAAAAAAGTACCTTTTTCCAAAAAAAGTACCTTTTTCCAAAAAAAGTACCTTTTTCCAAAAAAAGTACCTTTTTCCAAAAAAAGTACCTTTTTCCAAAAAAAGTACCTTTTTCCAAAAAAAGTACCTTTTTCCAAAAAAAGTACCTTTTTCCAAAAAAAGTACCTTTTTCCAAAAAAAATACCTTTTTCAAAAAAAAGTACCTTTTTCCAAAAAAATTCCTTTTTCCAAAAAAAAATACCTTTTTCCAAAAAAAGTACATTTTTCCAAAAAAAAGTACCTTTTTTAAAAAAAGTACCTTTTTTGAAAAAAGTACCTTTTTCCAAAAAATGTACCTTTTTCTAAAAAAATTAACCTTTTCCAAAAAAAAAAGTACCTTTTCCCAAAAAAAAGCACCTTTTCCCAAAAAACATATATTTTTCGAAAAAAATACATTTTTCAAAAAAAAGTACCTTTTCCAAGAAAAAGTACCTTTTCCCAAAAAAGTACCTTTTTCTAAAAAAATTTTCCTTTTCCCAAGAAACATAAATTTTTTCAAAAAAATACCTTTTTCAAAAAAAGTACCTTTTCCAAAAAAAAGTACCTTTTCCCAAAAAAAAGTACCTTTTTCTAAAAAAAGTTTCCTTTTCCAAAAGAAGTACCTTTTCCAAAAAAAGTACCTTTTTCCAAAAAACATACATTTTTCCAAAAAAAACACCTTATTAAAAAAAATACCTTTTCCAAAAAAAGTGCAAATAAAGTTCTTTGTAAAAACAAAGTTCTTTTTCCAAAAAATTTCGTTTTTCCAAAAAGTACCATTTAAAATAATATATAATTTCAAAAAAAATACTTTTTTCCCTCCCCCACGGATATCTCCACTAAAATAAGGTTTCTTGATATTCGGCATAGACGTGCGCTAAGACGGGATTTTTGGAAATTCCTACCGGAACGGGCAAAAAGGGGAAAAGTCTCCACATAAACAGTCTCACAAATTGGAAAAGTGCCTGCCCAAACCACTGGATGTAAGAAGTTGAAATTTGGTATAAAGGTTCCTCCACTGTAGTAGACATCGACTAAGTTTGTATTTTTGGAATTCCCTACAGGATATCCCAAAAGGAAACTCGGGATGTGAGTTCCTCCTTCTGTGTAGGCGTCCGCTTAGACGGAATTTTTGAAATTCCTATCGGGAGAGGAAATAAGATAAAAGTCTCCTCCTGACGGCTTGCCCAATCCCTTTTGGCCAACCTAAAATTTTAAATATGTATTTCTTGGAGTAGGACTAACTCACCCGCAACGTAATTTTTCTATTTGGGAACAGCAACATAGTAAAAATGGTGGTTGAAAGGGAAAAATGTCCCCAATAACGGCCTGCCCAAACCACTTAGGCAATGCAGTTGAAATTTGGTATGAATGTTCCTCATCCATCGCAGATAGCCGCGAAGATGGAATTTTTGTAAATTCCTAAAGGGAGGGAAAAAAGAAGAAAAGCCTCACCTTGGGGGCCGGTAAAAACCCCTTCGGCTAGAAACCTGAAGATTAAAATGTGGGTCCCTGGAGTAAGGGCTAACTTATTAGAAAGATACTTTTTTGAATTTTGGACAGGGTCGTTATAAAATGGGGGCTCAAAAAGGGAAAGTTGCCCCTTAACGACCTGTCCAAACTGCTGGAACTAGGAAGCTGAAATTCGGTACTTAGGTTCCTCTTCCAGCCTAATTCCAACCGGGAGGGACAAAAAAAGAAAAAGTGTCCCCCTTGACAGCCTACTCAAACTGCTGGAACTAGGAAGCTGGAATTCCCTGTCGATGGATTTTCGGAAATTCCTACCGAGAGGGGCACAAATAGTAAAAGTTGGCTAGAAACCTGAAATGTAAAACATATGTTACTTGGAGTATGGGCTCACTTACCGGGAAGGTGCTTTTTGGACAGGGACATTGCAAAAATGGGGATTAATGAAGCGAAAAGTGCCGCTTAAAGGCCTGCCCAAAAGATTTTTGGAAATTTCTACAGGTAGGGTCAAAAACAGGAAAAGTCCCCCCTTAACGGCCTGGCCAAACTGCTGGAACAAGGGAGCTTAAATTCGGTATTTGGGTTCCTTATCCAACGTTGACGTCCCCTAAGATGGTATTTTTGGAAATTCATACCGGGAGGGGTAAAAAGGGAAAAAACTTCCCCCTTGGCGGCCTGGCCAAACTGCTGGATACAGAGACCTAAAATTATGTATATAGTAGGTTCCTCCTCCAACGCAGACGTCCTCTAAGACGGAATTTTTGGAAATTCCTACCGGGATTGGTAAAAACGGAATAATTCTCCCCCTTGATGGCCTAACCGAACCCTTCGGCTAGAAACCTGTAATATATAATATGTTTTCCTTGGAGTATGGGCTAACTTATCGACAAGGCATTTCTAGTACTTTGGACAGGAACGTGGTAAAAATGGTGGTTCAAAAGGGGAAAATTGCCCCCCCCCCCTTAACGTCTGCGTCTTTAGCTAGAAACCTAAAACTTAAAGAACAAGTGTATATGAAACACTAAAATTAAGAAACTAAATAGGAAACGAGTGGAATTGAAACACTACACAAGTGCAATGAAATGGATATAAACGTTGAACGAGTGGAATTGAAATTATAGACAATGCAAATGGATTGGAAGAGGAAATTATCTGTTCAAACACTATCCACGGAATATGAAACTTATGTAGCATTGAAACATACTCTCCAAAAAGTTAAACAAATTTTCTAAAAGAGAAAAAACCTTAGAAAAGGAATGGAATTTATATATTCCGATATTTAAACTTCATGTAACGAAGCACCGGTGGAAGAAACCGACGCAGTAAATTTTCCAACTGAATTTGTGAATTTACTTGAATTGCCAGGTCTACCTTTACATAAACTGGAATTAAAAAAAAAAACTTTAAGGCTCGCTAACAACCCTGCTTTACGTTATTTATTTTCATTCAAAACACAAATGAACAAAACTACTTACGGGTCTATCTACCTAAGTTCGCACTTTACCAAATTATCTTAACATACACACGTATATTGCAATTTATTATGGATTCATTACTAACAATCCACTTTCATGAGAAAAAGTGATCAAATAATTATTTTAAACCTATTGTTGTGCAGAATTATTTATTTATGGTGGCTGGGTGAAGGCTTTAAATAAAAAAACGAATTTAATAAAAATTGTGGGGGGCGCCCCCCCCCCCCCCTTAACCTTTAAGGCACGCTAACAACGTAGCGGGCTGCGCCCGCTATATTATATATTATATTATGCCCTATGCTCCTTGCAAGAGTAAAAGGAACAAATATATATATATATATATATTATTGAATTTTAAATCGCATTTTTTAATTTTAAATATTTTTTAATTGAAATAAAACTTCTAAAATTTTAATATACTAGCTAAAACTTCTGTAAAAGAATAAAAAAATCCCGGGAAATCCCGCACGAAATTCCCGGGATTGCGGGATTGAAAAAAGGGCGGGATTCCGGGACATAAACCCTAGTTACATAGCTGTTGTTTACACAATGAATAGGAAAACATTTTCTTTATACAAACTTTTAACCCTCTCATGATCGTTAGTGGTGTTTTAAGCGTTAAACATCAAAATTTCTGTCAAAACTAAACTTCGAATGTCTCTCATTTAATTTTGGATACCTGTAAATAAATATACTCTTCATCATATAATAGGAAATTTAGCAAAACACTACGCGGTACAGTTTTGTGGAACTATTTAACCCTCTAACTCTTCAATTGAAGTAACTTTTTTGGCCCATTTTTATAAAGGGACAAAAATACCCGTAAGTTGAAGAGTTAGAGGGTTAAAATGTTCCTCACAGTGTTTTACATGAAATGGAAGATTCACATGGTTTCCTCCTAAAATCTAGGTTTGTGGGACATTTGACCGCCAATTCTGAATAAGTACGGAATTAGCCCTTAAACACGTTTTAAGTTTTGACTTATTTCTGGCATTGAACTTTAATTGGCTATATTGATGTCTTCAGAGACTTATAGTAGAATTTCATGACAAATATTTTTGTGGAACATTTTAACCCTCTAACTCTTCAATTAAAGGGACTTTGCGTCCCTTTTCAAAACGGCCACAAACGACCCGTAAATTGAAGAGTTAGAGGGTTAAAATGTTCCGCAAAATATTTGTTAGAAAATTCTACTATAATTCTCTGAAGACATCAAAGTTTAAAGTTTAGGTTCAATCCCAGAAATAAGTCAAAACTTAAAATATGTTCACATAAGAGTTAATTTCGTGCTAATTCAGTTTGGTCTCCATAGAGCACCCATATGTGGAAAAGTGATATTTTTCACCTCTCCACGCACTTTCTGGTAAATTGGGAGTAAAAATTGATGCTCTCGGATTAAAACAGGCCAGTCACCCGCGGCTTTTAGCCCTAAAAGTGGACTAAAATTAGTTCAAAACTATTTGCGCTATAACTCTTACAGTAAAGGTTTTACAGAAAAATACTAAAGAAGCATATCTACAGGCAATAATGTGGCCAGAATTTTTCTCATACACATTTTTGACGTATCGATTGACATATCCAAATTTATTTTTAATTCGATGTCAAATTTGAAAATTAGAGTTAAAATAATTCTTTGATTTTGTGTGAAAAAATTAACAGCATTCTGATAACTTAGAAAACATATTTTTGACATTACAAATATGTATGGAATCTATAATGCTTAACAAAGATGGCAATAATTACAAAAATCGACGTATGGGTAAAGAAAGTCGTCGCCGAGATGGCCTTTTACTGGTTTCTATTAAATCCAGCGAAGAGACATTAGCAACAGCTCGTCAAAATATTGTTCATTAATTTTATTACAATTATTGTGGGCGCTGTGGTGTAATGGTTAGCGCGTTGGACTGTTACACGTAAGGTTGCGGTTTCGAGCCCCAACCAAGGCAACATCAATTTATGAAAAATAATAATATGCATGAGTTTTGTCTATCTCTCATACATATCGCAGCGTCCTCCTTCGGTGTTCCCATATAGCACTTAACCCCACCGAAGTAAAATAATATAACAGGGCTATGAACCATTGATGGTATTTGAGAGTTATCGTTTGGTGCCTAAATGATGCCAAAAAAGTGCCAAGAAAGCTTCAAAAGTGCAAAAAAAAAAATTAAGCACATTTATTGTTTCAAAAAATATATTCAGCTTTTATTTCAAATATTTATACATTTACACCCTAACCCACTTCTAAACTTTATAACAATAACAAAATTGTCACAAAACTGGGGTGAATGGAAATTTATTATAATTTTGGTATTCTAAGAAAAATTGTCACAGCAAAACCTTAACAAAATTGGCATGTAATAAAAATCACATAACAAACAAATATTTTCATTTGTCAAAAATTTAAAATATAAGAATTTTATAATTTTTCTTCACAGACATAAAATATGAAATACCTCACTCATATTTTGAGATATTATTTTAAGATGCGTCGAACCTTTTACCGATTCTAAAATTCCTGCAAATTCCTCCAAAAGATTACGTATTAACATGGGATTTTTTGGGCTAAAGTTGTTAGGAATAACCTCAGGGTGCTTGATGCAAAAATTTAAAGGTAGAACTGTTCTCTCGTGTTCTGCGGTTCCTGGACATTTTTTAAAGTTTTTATTTCATTTAAGATTTCAAAAAATTATAGAAAAAATCATAATTTTTCACAAATTACAATTTTTTGATCATTTTATTTTCGGCAGAAAAAGATTTCACCATTGTATGGTAAAATTTTTAAAACTTTTGCTTGTCATAAAAAAACTAGAATACCATAACAAATTTTTGAAGAATTCCTATAACAAGAAACATGACAATTTTAATAACAAAACAAATTGTCACATTTTCCTAGAATAAGGGTATTAGTTACTTTAAGAATAAAAAGACAAAAAAATAAAAAAAACTTTAAGGGCGGGTAACTTATCTAAAAACTAACCCGAGTTTAATATTACCACAAATATTTTCATATAAATTTGCCGTTCTTAACTATAGTAAAGCACTAAACTTACGTTATTTTAAGATAAGTTAGCAGGTCCAATTCTTTCAAAAAATTTATATATATATATTGACGGAGAATACAATAGAATCAATTAAAGTTTTTCTAACTTTCTCCGCGTTGCTTTTATTTTTAAAGATCAAAATAATTATTAAATTGTCTCCGCAGAACTGGAAGGTGGTCCAGAAAATTGTAGAAATTTTTAGTGCAGCGTTTGTTTTTTAATTTTGCTAATTTAAAATCCAGCGATATCGAACTTTTGTCAAATTGTATAGAAATTCTCTTAAAAAGTGCCAAAATTCTTTGGAGAGTGCCAAGGTGCCATTGAACATTTAATAGTGCCACAAATGGCACTTTTGTGCCACATTTACCAACAGTGCTATGAACTAAAAAGCTTCAACAAAGTTCGCCAACTCTTTATCAGATGACGCGCACAACTGTTCTTAGATTCAACATCTCGCGCAATTACAGTGTTGCCATATTTGAAGCCCCTTATCTTTCACCAACTTTCACTTCTCCTCTATCCCCTTTTCAAAGGAAGCAACACGTTAATTAATAGGAAGAATTTCCTGAAAATACAATATTATTTTTTCTACCACAATAGTGGCACATGAACTATTTTTTTAACTTATTTTCTTTTATTTAAATAAAAACATTTTGTTTAGCAAAATGTTAACCTTATTTTGGAACAAAAAAATCATAGAAATGTTAACCTTATTTCGCAACAGAGGTAGTATGTACTAAATTTGATTAAATATTTTTTAGTTGACAAACAAATAAATCTAAGTATTAAATCTGAGTACCTACTAAAAGATTTAAATTGTTTTAAAATGTGGGCGAGTTATCATTTATTTCAACGAAAGCACATCCTCATAATCAACATCATCATCAAAATCATTAATACAATTTTTGATGCTGTCAAAATTTAATCATGCGTATCTCTTTTAATTATGCGGTTACTTAAAGTTCATTTGTTCAAAAGTGCATCCACATTGAATGTATGCATGTGGAGGGAATGGTTGAATTGATCTTGAGATTTCATTAAAATTTGACATCATTATACTTATATTAAATGTAGTACTTCATAGTCAGACATACACAAGTGTGAATGAGCATTTGAGTGAATTAAAAAAAAATTATATATTTTACAGCATGCCAAGTATGAGTATAAACACTTACTTAAGAGTACAATTAATTGATGTATTTATTCGTACATTAGAATTTATTTAAATTATAAATAAATATGAAAGTTCTATTCATTAAAAAAAATTAAAAACGTTGTATTTAATTCTTATTTTCTTTACCTCTTGAATATATGAGAGTGTAAATATGAACGGATATGAAAATTTTGTTATTTTATATGAATATATACAACTTAATATTCTATGTAGGTACGAGTATGAGTGTCTTATCTTATCCCCAATGACTTTTGCTATTATTCCTTGATGTCCAAACTTTTATATTTTGTGTTAATTTCTCATGGATTCTTTTAAGCTTGATTAACATGCTATCCATTCCTGTCCATCCATATTTCATTTTCTTTATTTTATAAAGTCTATGGATAACAATGATCCTTACAGACTACTCGCTAAAAATAAAATTAAAAATTTATAATAAATTATTTAAATTAAGTTTAAACATATCTTTTGAATAACTAAAATCTAAAACAGTATTATTCTCTAATTTATGAAAATTAATCTGAGATCTATTTAATTAAGAGTTCATTTAACGAACAATTCGTTTAATGTATTCATATGAAAAAATAGCCATGGTTTCTTAAAGATCTAGAGGGGTCATTAAAATTTATTAGTGATAATAACTCGGGGCATTTTATATTTGAATTCACTATATCAAATAAAAATATTGGATTGACCTCCTATTCTCTAGTGTTTGCAAATTAATCAAATTGCAACAAATATTATAGTGCACGTGTTCAGTATAATTAATAGAAGAAAGATAAATTTTTCTCTGAACTCTCTCCAAACGGTTAATATGACAAGCATTCAGTGTTGCCAGTTTTTTTTGCAGACTTTATCCCCAATTTTAAAATTGTTATCCCCGAAAATCCCCAATTTTCAATTTGTTATCCCCAAAAATCCCCAATTTTTATTTTCTGTAAAAAATTCGTATTCGTTAACTTTCTTTTAAATTAATGTAAAACGAGTAAAAAGGTTAAAGTCGGGCATGCCGACTATACAATACCCTACACCAGTCTGGTTAAAAGCCAACTAATGTTTGGATCCGAAATTCGAATGGGTTAAAATGGGGCTTGTGTCAAAATTTTCTATAATGTGAGTCAGCGCACCAAATTTCATTAAAATATCTTAATATTTGCGACCTGCAGTTTGTAACCAAGCCAATTTTGGGGGGACCCTTATATGGGCACTAGGTCTAAACATGGACCGGTGTTAAACAAAATCAATAGGCTGCGTTATTGGGCCAATATAGGTCATCAAAATATCTTAATATTTACGAACTGCAGCGTATAAACAGTATAATTCTGGTAGGACCCTTATATTTGCACTAGGTCTAAACATGGACCGATGTTCACCAAAATATAGGCCCGACATAAGTCGGTGTACCAATTCATCAAAATATCTTAATATTTGCGACCTGTAGAGTGCGCACAAGAATGCATGGACAGATAGACAGACGGACGGACAGACGGACATCGTTAAATCGAAATATAAAAAAAATTCTGAGCCGATTGGTATACTAAAAAGTGGGTCTAGGACCAATATTTTTTGGTGTTACAAACATCAGCACAAACTTATAATATCCTGACCACATAGTGGTGTAGGGTATAAATACCATATTTATTTAATCCTTTTCGGTACCTTATACACTCAAACTCAATAAATTTTGTAATTCTAACAAATTATAAAAAAGAACAAATAAATTTAAATAACAGCATAAAAAAAGGGAGCTAAATTTTTTCGTTTTAAATATTTCAGAATCAAAATTTTCCAATTCATCAAACTCAGACATTTTGTTGCGTATGGTACTGTATAAAAAAGTTTTAATATTTCAGCAGATGGATTGAATTTATGACAATTGAATAACATGTAAAGTATATATTTAATTTAAGAAGAGCTTCTTATAACTCATATTACATCCGAATAACCTTAAATATTTTGGAACCAAAAGGAATTGAAATTTTCACCAAAAGGAATTAAGGTTTGTACGCACATTAACTTTCCAGACAAAAAATTTGTGTAGCCTAAAATCATGAACTATTATCATCATACTTAAAAGAAATACATAAATATTTAGAATTATCAGGGTTAAATTCGTAAAAATGTAAAAAGGCAATAATATGTTATCCCCAAAAAATCCCCTAAAATTTCGTGTCATCCCCAATAAATCCCCGGATCCCCAAACGGAAATTTTTATCCCCATTGACGAAAAAAATTCCCAATTTGGGAATAAATCCCCTAAACTGACAACACTGCAAGCATTAAAAGGGCTCCAAATAACAGACGCATATTCCAGCTTCGACCTAACAAAGAAACAATATAATAATTTTCGAGTGTATGGATCCTTAAAATCCTGACAATTTCTCCTCACAAAATACAATAGAGCATAGGGATAATATAATCTAAGTGATTAATAAAAGATAACTTTTGATCGAAAACTACACCTAAGTCTAAAATCTTACATACTAATTAAATACACATATTAACTATTGCCCAGTACTGAAGATACGAAATGTAATTTTCAAACGAAAATTTAGCCCCTGTTTATGTAGTTGGAAAATGTTCTAAACGAAAGCAAACCCAGCAAGCATGGCAATACGAAGAAGAATGCCCGATCATATTGCCAGGAAGAAAACATTTATTGCCGGCAATATCAATTTCGTATTGCGGAAGTTTCTTCCGTCGGGAATAACTGTTACCCGAAAGCAATACTTCCAGGCAACACGAAAGCAATACCCCAGGAAGATAAATCGGCGATATCGCTAAGTTATCATCTGGAAGATAAAAAGCTGATATCGCCAAATAAACTCCCCGGTACAATATAAAGGTTTTATTTTTTAATTCTTAAATTTAAGCCTGAAAAAGAACATCGGCATACATAATCCATTGACCAACACATTAATTATCTTGATTTCATGGTAGCCGATTTTTTCCTCGCATTAAATCTTGATTTTTTCAAGAAATTTCTTTCCTATGTGTTTGTTGATAGTTTTTATACAAATTTTGTTTTAATTATTTCCAAAATGACAAAGAATTTCAAACAAATTTTCTTTATCTTCCGGATGATAAGAAGGTATATTACCTTCTTATCATTACCGCAATATCATCATAAAACCTATGACAAAAAATTCAATTTTTGAATTATTTTTTTTCCAAATATCACCAAATTATCTTCCAAATAATAAAAGGAAGACTATTTTAAAATACTACTTGATTATTTTCATTCAAATGAAAAATAGAAGATATCGCTTTAATATCTTCTTGGAAGATATCTTCCAAATGCTTGCAGGGAAGTAACGAAAATTTGTTTTTGTTTCCCATATATTTTTGATGACAGTAATTGTCAATTGCCATCGTTTTGAGTATTTTCGTAATAGATAAACAGGCCCTTACAACAATTTGACAATTTATATCTCCAATGCTGGGTAATAAAGAATGGCCCAGTGAAAATCGTACTGGTAACAGTTAAAAATTGCAATCATGAAATTGATTTTCATATATTTTTTTGAACCTATTCTAGACATTCAATTTTCATTCCCATAAAAAATATAAGGAATTAACGAAAGATTAAAATAAAAAAAGTTGCCCAAATGTGAAAGTTTTGTATGCAATTGATGAATAACTGTGCATCTTTTTCTAATTATTTAGCAAAATTTTTTGCTGATTCTAGCAGGTTAATTTTCTATTTTCCATTAACAAAAATTTAACTAAAAAATAACTAAAATTAGCAGTTTTTTCTGCAGCATCATTTTTAAATAATTTTTGGTACCCAGCCATAAAAATATAAACGGGAAAGCGATGGCAAGGCACTTTAACTGGTGTACAAGTGCTTTCCCATTCCCAAAATAATAACATCATCAGACAAAAGGACAGGCTGTTCAAAAAGCACCGGAAAAGCACTGGAGAAACAAAATTTTTGAAGTTTGGCAAAACTCTGGCTAAACTAATAACTAGGTGATCTAGAAATATATTTTCCAAAATAAAATTTAAAAAAGTTCATACGTATTTTTTTGGTCCCTCCGTGATTTGAACCCAGCCCGTCAGAACCCAGTGTAGAAACGGTAATGACATATCATTATTTTTTGGACTACCAGTAATGACACCCGCTTACCTTCTGCATTATTTTAAAACATATAATATAATATAATAATGAGTTACTGATAATTACTTATTTTTATCATTATTTCAAATAGAAAATAATTTTCTAGATTTTTTTTAAATTTTTTGAAATCTAGTTTTAGATTCAATATTTTTTAAACACTGGTAAGGATATATGTAACCACATATTTTTTGTATGTTGGCGAGTAAGCTTACTTGTGTGCAGCAGGTCATCTATGTTTTTATCTATTAAATATTACATGTCGATATAGCTCAGCTGGTAGAGCTGTTGACTGGCAATCTGTAGACCCAGGTTCGATTCCCGCACCAGCAAATTGTATTTAATAAAAATACAATAAAAAATATTTTTTTTATATAATTAATTTTTTTTGAAAATCTATTTTAGACTTATTATTTTTGTCAGTACTGGTAAGCACATAGGTAACGATATATTTTTTGATTTTTCGTATGCTGATGTGTAACCATAACTCATTATTTTTCGCGACTTCGCCATATAAAGGTAATAAGAAATGTAATAACAAAAGTAACTAGTTACCATTACCAAGTATGTAGTTACCTAATCACATATCTGGTAATGATTTTCTACACTGGAAATGACAGACTCAACCCACTGAGCTAACGAGATATATAATATTTAGTGGCTAAACACATAAATAAGTAATGACGGCTGGACAACTACTGGCTGTGCTAAAATGCTAGCACTGGTAAACAGTTTTTGGAAACAGTTTTTGGAAGTAATATGCTATGCCAGCGCTCGGAGAGCAAAAAAGAGTTGGTCTTAAAGGAGCTTTTCCACAAACAAAAAAATTTATTTTAAAATAAAAAATTTTCTAAATTAAAAAATAAAAAAATGCAGCTGGATTTCAACTCGGAACCTTCTGACTACAAACCTTTTTTAACGAAACGTTATAATTTTTATAAAATCATTGCTTTATTAGTGAATTGATTTTTGTACCGATGGTAATTTCTGACTAGTTAGCACTGGATAACCACAGGCTACAAACCTTGGCATATCACTCTAAGCGCATACTTTGCCAGTGCTTTTTTTATGAACCACCGAAATTTTTGTAAGACAAATACTGGCAAAACGCTGTCTGCAAACGCAGGCAAAGCGTCCCAAATGAATTTTCTCCCAGTCATTTATTTTTAACACTGTGGTTACCCAGTGGTATGCCAGTGCTTGATTTTTTGTACCACTGGCGATTTCTGACTGGGTAGTTTAACTAAATTTTTTTACAGACTTTTTCTATTAGTGTTTAAATAGTATGTGAATTGCCTTTACTCTATGTGGTATTATCCATAAATTTTGCACAAAATTAAAATGAAGCCTATTTTGCTAATTCAGAACTTTTTTTATGCAAACTGTACAAGAAGATCACTCTTCGATTATGATGAGCTGAAGATACATACATGCTATTGGCTTTAGAACAATTTGCTCGAAATTTTACCAAAAATATGAGTAAAAACATGGTTATTTAAAGCCTACATCACGACAGCGCTGATAAAGAATTTTTGGAAATTCCTGCCGGAAAGGGCAAAAAGAGGAAAGGTCTCCCCCTAGACGGCCTACCCAAACCACTCTGGCTATAAACTGAAATTTAAAATACTGTTTGTTGGAGTGTGGGCAACGAGGATATATAATAGGAGGGGCAAAACTCTTCCGTCACAACAAAAGACAAAACCAACACAACATCAAACAACGATCCCGACGAGTTGCCAAGGATTTATTGTGTAGGGAATTGGATTTTGGATGAAAATAAAGTAAATATTGTGGTAAAATTAAACAGATAATAGGAAAGCAAAGGTAAAAGATAACCAAAGATACTGAAAACGAAAACATTTTAATGATTGAATAAAAATATTTATTTTTTAACCCTGGGAACCCGACACTGACTGACAAAATGTTGTGTTGGATGTTGTGTGTTTTGTTGTGTTTGAAAGCTTTTGGGACTCCTATTATATATCCTCATTGGTAGGGGCAAATTCAGCGCCAAGGTACTTTATAAATTTTTGAGCAGGAACGTGGTTCTCCTTTTTTTTCAATTTTTCTTGAATTTTCTGTAAAAGTTGAAAAAATAATACGAAATCTACAAAAAATATATTTTTTCACAATGTTTGTAGTACAATTTTAAATACCAACTTCGTTATATTTAAACTTCGAAATTTTGAAATATTAGTTTGGTGCTTTTTTACCCCTTTTCTGGTTATTTTTTGAACCATTTTTACACGCTTTTATAAAGCTAAAATGTGTTTTTAAAATCTTGACTTAAATTTTTCAAAAAATTATTATCGTGCTTTTTTACCCCATTTATGGTAAATTTTTACCCTTTTTACCCGTTTTCACAATGCTCACGGTGCTTTCCTGCCTTCAAGAGTTGGCAACACTGCGTATAACTCTGAGAATAACTCTGCTGAAAATTACACATGTCCCTCTTTTAGCAGTGAGTTTATAATTTGAAAATTTCACAGAAAACTGTGATTTTGGGGATATAATTTGGATAATAGTATTATTTTTTGTGGTTTTAACTAGCTGTACCAATATCACTTACGATTTGTTCTGAAAATTTCGTAAAACTTTGACCAACTTTAACCATTTTTTTACCAAGGTCAAAAGTGAAATTTTTGAAAATATTCGATTTTTCCTCAAAGCATAACAAAACATTGTGTTGTTTCTTGCGGACTCCAAATTTTATATATAAGGTGTGTTTGGTTACTTTTCCAGTACAATCCAGTAAAAATTACTCAGTAACAAATTTACAGAGAGTAAGGCAAAATTTACTCTCAAAAAGAAAAATATCTAAAAATGTACGCAAACAGAAAAATTGTAAGAATTATTAAAATACTGCTGCCAACTTCTTTCCTAAAAATATTTAGTAGGTTTGAGGTTAAGAAGAAGAATAAACCTTCCTCAAAAGTTATAAACACATTAAATTTGCAAATCAGACTAGATCTAGTTTCTGCCTTTTTATGGACAGGCTTAATCAGTGATCTTCCATTAAATTGTATTATTGTTTATATTTTTATTGTCAGATTGTCTCTATATGAATAATTTCAGAAGTGATCAAACAGACATATACAAACATTCTACTTCAGGTTTTCTCTGTTTATCTTCTTATCTCCTCCGTGTCACCTTTTCATAAATATTGCCACATTGACGTATGGTTTGTACGTACAAGTGCAGGCAATTTGTGTATATTGGAGACCGACAGCCAACAGAGCATTTTTATTTTTTATAGTAAAGTGTTGTTTTTTCAAAAGCGTCGTATAGACCAAATACAATTAATATTGTCATTGTATGTCTTTTTATTAATTCTAATTTAGTAGGTTGAGGTTAAAAATATCGCTAAATCAAACTAGAAAATCACTAGAAAAGAGCTAAGTTATAAAAAACTTAAAGAGGTTAGCGATAAATCGCTAAATTTCACTAACTTTTCAGGTTCTGTTGAAAAATTTCACAAAGATAGCTATATTTTTTAAGCTTCTTAAAACCTTCTTAAAAAATACATCGCCAAATTTTTCGAACTTTTAAGTTTTCCATAAAAATTTAGCGATAAATCGCTGAATAATAATGATTTAAAAACTCTGTCAAGGAAATAAATGTAAAAAAATGCTAAGAAATTGTCAAGACTGACTTAAAAAAAAAATTGCTAGTTTCCCCGCTTGTAGCTAAATTATATTATATTCCGCTAAACATGGTGAAATATCGCTAGATTTGCCGAGAAAATGGCTAAATTGGCAACAGTTATTAAAATAGCTGATTGCGAAATAAATCTATTCAAATTACATATTGGATTAATAAATGAAACCTAATAAAATTATCACTTACTTCTTCCATCGTATTTAAGCTTATATTTAAATATTTTTTATTCTTTTTTTACTTTATTTTTACAAAAAATTATTTAAAAATTATTTAGAGAAATGTTTTGTTATTTCAATCATATGTTTTTCTCTGTTACAAATTTTTACTAGCAAAAATTCATCCAGTAAAAACTTGTAACTTCTCTGGCATCGAACTGTCACTTTAGATCAGTGGTGTTCAGTCCATAGGACAATTGTCCCTGCTCAATTCACATGTATTCTTACGCTCTTGCTTTTAGTCGTCACTGAAACAGCGACTAATGAACATGAGTACGGATATATACTGATTTTTTTTTAATGTACTGAAAAAAAAAATTAATAACAATGTACGACAAATATTTTATGATTATAAATTCAGATTAAATATATTTTATAAATATGTAAATACAATGAAATCACTGATATTGATTTAAAAAAATCGAAAACCTTTTGTTTTACATAGAATGAAAGAAGCCACCCTTATATATGTATTTTTTTTCTTTCATAAATTGTATTTTGTTTAATTTTACTTCTTTAAAACATTGTAGTATTTATTTATATTTTCCGAAAGTACCTACTTCGATTTTTACACAAAAAATTTTCATATTTTTAATAAAAAATAAATGCATACAGATTCTATTAACCCATTCAACATTTTTTACAGTGCAATTCTCATTTTCTCACCAACACAACTACATTTTTAGTTTTGAACACCACTGCTTTAGATATTAATCACAACTGGCTCGACAACGACAACGAGAATTGCTTTTTCATATATTTTATATGGAAAGCAAAATGTCGCCATGTCGTCCGGCGATTTGTCGTCGTAATAGAATCTACTCTATTTTCATGAGGACACACTAACACATACTCAAAATATTTATCAAATTGTTGCCATATTTTTAACTAATTAATAGTTGCCATTAGAACAGAGTTGTAGAAATTCGTATTAAATAGAGTTGCAAAAATTCGTACTTTGTTTACAAAAAAAATTATTTTTTTGAGAGAAGAAATATAACTGATAATAAAAATACATAATTTACCGCAAAAAAAAACAAAACTAAATACAACAAGAATTAATGCAAAACCAATTGAATTGACGAAGAATTGTGGCGAAACAAATACAACCATATTCTTGTTTTGATTTCCTTTTTTTTAAACGTCAAAAAATGTCGACGGTCGATTATCGCTGAATTTAAATTCTTCGCGAAAACTTTTGCTGTCGTCGGTCGACAATCGACCCAGTTGTGATTAAACTCTTAAGCTGCCTACACACTAGGGAACATACTTAAAAAAAGAGAGCATTTTTTGTGAATGTGTGAGTGCTTTTGTGTGTGTGTGCGTGTTGAGAGCGTGCATTTCGTGTTTACAAAATTTTTTGATATTTTTTGTTCCCTCAACCATGTTCCCTAGTGTGTAGGCAGCTTTACTCTCTATTTTTTCTTCTCTCCTTAGTGAATATCGAGATACAACCTTGCGGTTTGTTCTGCGTTTATTTCTTTATATGGAGTTTTGACAATTAAAAACGCACTGCGGATTCTCTCTAAATTAAAACCTAATTTAATTTCTCTGAGTTTTCTCTCATACTCGCATATTTTCATTCTCACACTCTCTACAATGTTGCCATAATTTCAAAAAATTATGCCGATATTTAATAATATTCAGAAATGGAAAAGTTGAAACGATTGAACTTTTATTGTCTTTCATGTTTCGTACTAGTTTTGAACTCATTTAGCCTATCATTTCAATTTAATGATCTTTGCCGAAGTTAAAATGAAAAAAAATGTAAAAAATTAAAAATTTTTCTATACTTAAACAAAAACCTCATTTCCCATCCCTGATGCTCTTCACACATACACTAAATGTACACACACAAACATGTAAAGAATATGTGAATGTATGTATAAAAATAACCGCCACCGCAGCCGAAGTCATTTAATTTATTTTTTACGCAGCCGCAAGGTTGTGTCTCTTTTTTGAGTAATTGTAAAACCAAACACCTTCCAAACAGGCTTCCAGTAAAAACTTGTACAAATTTGTACGAATTTGTAGAAATTTTTGGGTACCCAAAACACTTATAGTAATAACAAATTTGAAATTAATCCTCATAGGCACACGGAGTCAAAATGACTCCAAATATTTTAAATGTAAAAAAGTGCCATTTTATATGAAAATCGACATAAAAAACTTCAATTAAGCATTTTCTAAAAAAAAAAAATAATAAAAATTAACCTGTTTGGGAGTATGGTGTCAAATTTTTCCATTGTTTGTGTCAACGCTGGTTGGCTGTAAAATTTATGTTGAAAATCATGTCGTCCCTAATGTATATGTAAAATTACACATACTATGTACTTTATTTTTTTAAATGACAGAATTGGTTAGTTTTATCAATGATTTTTCAAGATGAAGTTTTCTAACTCTTGACTTTAGTACCTCCAGCATTATTGCCGGTGTTTGCCAATGCTCATCTTAAATCAATAAATGCACACCCCACTAATAAAAATTATATGGCTTTTGATTTTATGTATAATTATATCCGAAAAATGAGAACATCTAATTGTATCAAATTAGATGTATTATGATCATATTAGATCTAATTTGACACAATTAGAGCTAATTTGATGCAATAAGATATAGTTTGTTACAATTTTATCCGGATTTTGTCCTCATCCAAATGTATCAAATATAATATAATCATATCCAACTAGATGTAATGGTATATAATTCGATACAATTATATAATTCGATACAATTATACAAAATTATATAAGGCATATGTAACTATATATATATAGGTCTATATATAATCTATATATATGCGATATATAACAAGATATAGTTATATATTTAGGATAGAATATCCTAAAATTTTATTTAATTATATATTGGTATATATGTTCCAATACGTAATTATACAAAATTGTATATGATAATATATGACTATATCGAAACTTTTTTACTTGGTCACAGAACAATTAATAATTTTCCTACCACCTTTTCAAATGACTGGTAATACGACGAATGGGCTTTGAGGTTGCTCAAAAGATCCTACTGTTCAGCACAAGACTTAACCCTTTGACGACTACAGCCACGTATGCTTGCCCAGAGGTTTTTCGTATTTATAATTGCCAAAACAAAAGATGTAGTAAGTACGACCAAAGGTGATTTGTAGAGGAGGGTTGGGGGAACAAAAATGTAGAAGGAGATAAATACCTATCTGGTCCCGCTTTCCCACAAAGTACAAACTTTTTATAACCTAACTCTAGTTTAGGTTCAGATCACAAAAATAAAATAATAATAAAAATCGCTTCGTCCGGACCGGCAGGGCCGTCAAATGTCCAATATTTTTGGCAAGCAAAATGAGGGGTAAGGAGGGGTTATACGGAGCCAATTTTTCTTTGCATAACTATTACTAGGTCAGATATAATGAAAATCGCAAAACTTCAAAATTGCTTCGGCAGAAAATGTATGGTTCTCAAAGGTTTAAGCCCGTATGACACTATCTTGATGTTGTATTGATAAATTTTTTGAGAACAGTGCGATTCTATAGTCATAGAAAAATTACACATGTAAGTGCAAAAAGTATCAAAAAATTTATAAAAATTTTCAACTTTAAAATGACATTTAGTGCTGGATTGTCTAGAATGTTGTCAATTTCCTTAGTTTTTCTCGGTTTCTAGCGTTTTTTTTCTGTGTTTATAACGATTTTTAACAAATTTTAGCGACTTTTCTTTGGAACAAAGTGCGCATCCCTGTTTATTTGTTTACGAATTTTATTTTTGACTCTCTCTAATATATGCTGTTTCATTTCATCAATTCAATACAAAATTAAGCATGTTTTAATGTTACCGCCTCTAAATTAAATGTATTAAATGTTGCCGCAACCTTTCCCAAAATTGATTAAATTAGACAGTCTTTGAACGAAGTTTACATAGTGAAACTAATATTGTACATACCAGACAAAAGTATAAGTGACTGTTGCATAGAGAAAATGTCATTTAAATAAAATTTTCATTGCAGGTAAAAATTACACTAAAGGCTATATAAAAAGCTCCTACAACAAATAAAAAAAAAAAATAAATAACCAGAAGTCACCCATTGAGCCATTCAGCCTACCAAACTATTCATCTGACATAGAGTAACAGCCTAACTGTTTTCGATGAAGGTATGAGTGTAGTCTATATGAATGTAGATGACGCTATGACAGTTTATTATTATAAGCTGTGCTAGAAACTGTTATAGAAGTATAGTAGCTGCAGCAGTATTCCGAAAATTACGTCTATTCAAAGCCATTTGCAAATTGTGTGGTTGAGTTTGTTTTCTCTCGGTTTTTTTTAAAGTACTTCAACTAAGTGTAGCACTGTAGTGCATAAAATTTCTATTCAAGTTTTTCGGTGTATGTGGTATAGTTTTGTCGCAATGTCATTTGCTTAAAACTAAACATGGTTTTTACATTTATTTTTATAAATTTTTGTATATTTTTGGATGGAAAAATGAATTACATTCAAAACTAAAAAGATTAAAGTAGAAGTACTCGTATTTATATGCATATAAAATGTGTGTTTATTAAAAAATTTCATTTCCCGGTTAAAAATAATAATATATGCTCCTGCATTTTCACATATGGCTTGATGTGTGTTTTCATATGAACATTTATGTATCATATATGAGGGCATGTGAGATATTTGAAAGCATATATTTATTCATGCATGATAAAAAGGAACTCATACATGGTAATATATGATTATCATTCATGTTAATATAAGTCATATATGTTTCCAATTAATGATGATATATTATCACGTTTTCTTTTTTTAAATCAAATATTTCTAAATGGACCAGTAATTTCTACCAGTAAAATTAACGGATAACTTTTGTAAATCACGTTGGCAAAAGCAGATGGTTCTTAAGAAAACAAATAATGCAATTAATATCGAGGATAGCATGACTATTAGTCCCTGTGTTTTGCAAAATCAATACCCAAATTAATAGCTTTAGGGAATTTATCGCGATAATCAAAATAAAAATAATAAATTTAAGGAAGAATATTCTAACTAAATATATGAATAAATTTAATTTTTGTTAATTTTATATAGGATTGTTCTTAACGCGTTAGTTGATTTTTGGATTTTACATAAATCCATTTTTTGTTTGCTTTAATTTGAATTTGAATTAAACTTCAAAACAACAATGTCAAAAGTTTTATTATTATTGGTTGTGTAATTATTAATATTTTTTATTGGATTCTTCAATTTTTTACGAAAAGTTACTCAGGGCTTAATATACGATGGATTTGAATTGTTTTGGTAAGATTTCCGTTAATAATATTTACATTTATTTATTAACATATTTTTTTACTACATTTCACTGGAACAGATTCATCATAATAAAATATGGAGATGACAACATAGAATAGAATGTTAAATTAAATAATTCTACATCAAATGTTAGAACGCCTCCTTCACTGATAAAAGTTTGCAAATTGGATTTATAAGTTGTATAAATGCGGATCTCCTTATTATTCTGAATTTTTCATGGAAATGTTTAATTTTATATTTAAAACTTTACATTTTTATTAGATTTTTTTTAATAAGTTTAGAAAAAGTGTAATTTTTTGCATACAATTTTGTTTTTCGAATTTTATTGGAAATGAAAATCAGGCGGTGTTTTTTTTAAATTATTTGCAACGAAATAAGTATTGTGTTCGAAAGAAAGTAATATAAAAACAGTTTTATTATAAAAGAAATGTTTTTAATTACAAATTTTATGAAAACTAGAAATATGTATTCATACATGAGTACAATAATGTGATCATACATGTTCATGCGTTATCATTAATATTCATATTACCTCAATTTTCGTTAATGTTCATATATGAAACCATATATGATCATCCATATATGAACATAAACGAGCACATGTGATTATTTTTAACCGGGTTGTAATATTTTTATTTCAGCTCTGTTTTAAATTTGTTTAAGAATATTTTTATTCATGAATGTTCCAGTATTTTTTGAGTTTTATGGTTGCAAATCTGTATGCACTTATCCCTCGTATAACGTGGTTTCCTAAAAATACCTTTTTTCTTATAACGCGCTCATATGACGTGGCGTTTTCTGCAATTATCCTCTGTTTTTATTACAATATGGAAAGATACTTATAACGCGTGTTTCATACAACGCACTGTTTCTTTGGAACGAATTAACCGCATTATACGAGAGAAGGATGTATTCTATTTGCATCATCACATATGCAGGGTTTATGCAAATGCATTTTAAGGACGATAAATTTACAAATTGGTTTCGTAGGAATTTTATTTAAATTTTATCATTTAAAGAGTAAGATCCAGTTGTAAAGGCAGAACTAAGATTCAAAAATTTTTCTTAAGCAAGAAATTTTCGAACAAAATTTTTTAGTTAGAAAATATTTAAGAGAAAAATTCCCACGCATTTTATATGAAATACAATTATGACAGCACTTTTTGTACATTAAAGCGGGGAACTTACTTAAGCAGGGTGCATTTAAGCGGGAACTACTATATGTATTAAAGCAGATAGGGTCGGAGGAGGCTAGCTATTTTGGATCCGAGTAAATATTTCAACTAGCCCTGTGTACCTAACAGGAATTGTTTCTGAGTCACGTGGTTCATGCATGATCGTGAGGAATAATTACTAGACTCTCATGATTCATGAGTGAGAATAAATAGCTTGTGCGTTATTATTGCATGAGTATAGTATTTTATAATATATATTTTATTTTATTATAATTTGTATAAGTTTTACTGAGAATTTTTCTTGAGAATTTCTTTTAATTGGGAGTAATTTTTTACTATACTCATGTGAAAATGCGTGAGTGTAAATCAAAAATCACTCACACATTAATCTCTAGTTTCAACCACTCACGATTATTAGGTACATTCATCATATTGCATTCATAGAAAAAAATTTTCTTCTCTACATTACTTCTAAAATCTTGTCTAAGTACAAAGCAAAATTTTTTTGAACTGGTTGCCTTTAAATCTGTTCTAGAATAGGTGTTTTTACCACCGGTTCAGCGGAACAGGTTCTAGAACTGATTAATGAAAGTCAAAATTGAATGCTTCGCTGTCGCAGAACCGGTTCTATAACTGGTTCTTGAACCGGTTCCAAAGCAACCTGTTCTAGTTTGGAGGAACAGAACCTGTTGCTTTTCGGACAAACTCAAACAAAAATCACCGATGATTGAACATAAATTAGAACAGGTTGCATGCAAGTACAAGTTGTTCTACAACCGGTTCTTTGCATCCGGTTGTAGAACAGCATTTTGCTGGGTAGTTTTTGCTGGCACTTCGTGTTTTGGGGGTACATGACATGATTTTTACTTGCGATGTCAAACTAAGAATTAATGGGGACCAAGGAGGGAGTAAGGTAAAATGGTTAAAATGTGCCTTAGTAAGACTTCTCATTATAAAAAATGACAAGTATAAGGTAAAGTGTTCCCACTATCCCAAATTCAAATGATTACTGCAACCAAAGATGTGAATACAAATATCAATAACAATTCGAACCTCCTGTTGATGACTATTCGAATAAAGGAAAGGATTCGATTTGGATCATGGAATATGCGCATTATTCTGGAGACTACTAAACTACCGAGGAAAATTTTTTACAATCGGTAGCCAACCACACCCATTCTACAACTGGTTCCACTGCAACCGATTCCATGGAACTGGTTCCGAAACCAGTTCCTGGGATCCTATATGGAAGGTGTGGTTTGCGTAGAAACAGTTCCAGAACTAGTTCCAGAACTGATTCTAGAGCAACCGGTTCCACTTTGTAGCTTCTATAGCTTCAAAGGGGTTGCTTTAGGGACAATTTCAAACAAAAAGAATCGGTGTTAGAATCGACAGTAGAAGCAATGGCCTTGCAACTCTCTCAATATTTTTTATTTGAAAAAATATTATGCGGCTTGGAACAGGAACGAACTCCGACTGGTTAATCAGGGATGGAAAAGGCTGACTTAATCGGGCTCTTATTTTGAAATTTTTGCAACAAAATATTCGTTTGAATGTCGATCGCTGATTACCTCTTTTAATTCATTTTCTGTACCATAAAGCCTTTTTCGAATTCCGCCGTTATTTTGCAACTTTTTAAGTGCGGTTTTTTTAAATATATAACCTAGGGATTACATTTTTGTACCATAAAGTCTTTTTTCAAATTCCGCTATTATTTTGCAATTCTTTAGGTGCGTTTTTTTTTAAAAAACCCTGCAAACATTTAAAAGATACCGTCCAAGAAGATATTAAAGCGATATCTTCTATTTGTCATTTCAATGAAAATAATCAAATAGTATTTACTTTGAAATTGTCTTCCTTTTATAACTTAGAAGATGATTCGGCGATATTTGTAAAAAAATAATTCAAAAATTTTATCTTTTGTCACAACTTTTAATGACAATATTGCGCCAATATCACCTTTGTATCATTTGGAAGATAAAGCAAATTTATTTGAAATCTTTTATCAATTTGGAAAAAATTAAAACTAAATTTGTAGAAAAACAATCAAAATATATATAAGAAATAAACTCGTGAAAAGTTAAGATTAATTGCGCGGGAAAAATCGGCTAAGATGAATTCAAGATAATTTATAAGTTGGTCAATGGGTTATTTATGCAGATATTGTTTTTCAGGCTTAAATTTAATAATGAAAAAATTAAATCGTTTTTTTATTGTACCGGAGGTGATTTAGCGATATCCCATTTATCTTCCATATGAGTTATTGCTTTCATATTGCCTGGAAGTATTGTTTTAGTGTAACAATTGTTTCCGACGGAGGAAACTTCCGGAATACGCAATTGATATTGCCGGCAATAAGTGTTTTCTTCCTGGCGATATGTTCGGAGAATCTTCTTCGTATTGCCATGTTTGCTGGGTGATATTGGTTTGAGTATGTTCCTGTTCCAAGGCACATAATAGAAGAAATGCTTCCTCAGTGATAGAGAGTCCCACAATCTCTTTATTATGTATACTCTTTGGTAGAAGGGGTTGTGAATGAAAAGTAGCTATTCTACAAGCGATTCTTTGGAACAGAAAATTTTCCTGGGTAGCGCATATCGAAAAGGAGTTTAACAATTACAAGATGCTTGTAATGAGTCCTTCTCTAAAGGCATCTGGAACTTTCTCACTTAACCAAAAACCACATCATATCTAGCATGTCAACATTAGTATATTCTGGCAAAGCATATCCAGGCAACCTAGAGCAAGCGGCGTTGGATTTCTTCTCTAGAAAGAGGCAAAAAAACGCTCTTATTGAATGGCAACCACACATTGATAGGATAATTGTGGCAATATTTAGAACTCGTGCAAGAAACCTAAGTTGCATTCAATGCTATGCTCCAATAAAAGGCGCTGAAAATGAAGAAAAATATAGCTTTTATAGCAAGTTGACCAATGTGATTAACAATTTAATCATGGTGATATTAAAATGATAATTTTTTACTGCCCGTATGACAGATAATGAATAAAGGCTTGCAGAATTATGCGACAATTTTAACCTGGTGTTGGGCGGAACGTTATTCCCTCGGAAGAATATCCATAAAGTTTAATGAGTGTCCCCAGATTATACAAATGATAACCAGATAGACCATTTTGCAATAAACAGGATGTGGCCTCTCCTCTCGCTTCAGGATGTGAGGAACAAGAGAGGTGCTGATGTAGGTGGTGTTCACCACTTGATTGTATTTAGATGAAGTCCGACTAAAATCCTCAATATAAAGAGGAAAAAACTGAAAAGTAAAACGTAGTTCAAAGAGAGATGAATGGAATTGGGCAGATAATATAGCCAGAGATGCCCAAATATCCAGTGAAATGGCTCGATCCAAAGACCTATACCGTGTTACGAAGGAGATTTCCAGTCATAGCTACCTAATATTGTGGTAGCCTCTGCTTAACGATCAGGGCGAATTGATCTATGCACAATTTAAAAAAAATAGCGGCAGCAAATAAGAAATTTCTTTGCTTCTTAGAAGATATACAGTGCAGACTTTGCAAGGCAAAGAAAGATTAATAGATTCTGGAAATTGCAAAATATCTCGAAATACAGGCTTGACCAAAGTCAGGGTTTTCGACAGTAACGAGAAATCCATTCTTCTATATGACTGTCAAACATGGAATACATCTAGTTGCAAAATGAGAAGTATGCAAAATTTTGTAATCCGCTATCACAGATGTATACTTAAAATACTCTGGCCAGCCACTATATCAAATCGAACTAACCAAGTTCCTTTGTACATGAGTATACGATCGCCCAAATTTGATTGGTTATTTCACACCATGAGTAAGCATGCGGAAGGGAGGAAAAAAGAGTGTACCGGTAAAAAACAACTTCTAGTCCTCTTAAAATGGGGACTAGAGTAGTTTTGATTTAACTGCCTTTTTCTTAAGTGCACATTTTCTACACTCAAAAAAAAAGTCAGTAAAGACAGCAAAAAATGTTGCTGTGTCAGCAAATTTTTAGACAGGAGCGTGCTTGCAAAAAAGTTGATAGTTTCAGCAAAAGGTTTGCTGAAAATCAGCGAGCTGATTTTTACCAAAAAAATAGTAATCTTCAGCAAAAGATTTGCTAACATTTAGTCGACTGCAAATGAAAAAAATCCTTGCTAAAATCATGCTATGTTATTCAAATCTAGGAAAAAAACACACATAAAATAAATATGTTGTCAGATTTCTTTGTGACAAAAATATCCTACTTTAGTCGTTTTTTAACCATAAAAATCATAAGATCTGGTGCAAAGCACAAAGTTGTCATCATTAGCTTCATTTGTTTTGTTTGTTTTCAGTCTGTATTGGTATACCTGCACATTAAGGCAGGTAAACAATTTGACTTAGCAGCGTTTTTGGCTTACCTGCAGAAAAATTCTTGCAAAAGTTGGTTGTGCGGCTAAGTCAAAATTACTGTACTTTTTGTTGGGTTATTACTTACCCGGTTAAAAATGTTCATAAAACGCTCAAACATGTTCATATATGGTTTATGTATGAACACATATGAACAAATATGGATTTTTTATGAACATATATGGATTTTATATGGACATATATGGGAGTATATGTGATTCCATGTGTGTAAAAAAATTTAATATACAGATATATGTACATATATGGAGGCATCTGTTATTTCATATATGGAAAAGGCACTCATATATGGACAAATATGGAAGTATATATTATTCCGTTTATGCAAAAGAGGCTAAAAGAGGAACACATTTAGAAGAATACATTTTTCCATATGTGTGAAAGGAACTCATGGATAAATATGGACTTATATTTAATGGCATTTAATAAAAATGGAACATATGTAGCGCCTAATTTGAATTTGATACATAAATTTATATATCTATACTACAATCTTATAATAAAGGACAGCAACGTTCGCATGTATTCGCATATATTTAATAATTGTATATATTCATATATGTCCATATATGAACATATACTTAGGTGTTACCTCATTTTTCGGATCCGTACATATATGGTTGAACCATAAATGTTCATATATGGAAATTTTTCACCGAACATGTTTCATATATGACCATACGTGTGCATTAACGAAATTTGAGGTAATATCTACATGTTTGTACATGCATGAACATACATGAGCACGCATGAACATGCGTGATGTACACACATGTAGATATTACCTCAAATTTCGTTAATGCACACTTATGGTAATACATGAAACATGTATGGAGATTTATGTAACCATGTGTGGTCATGAATGCATGTTTATGGCCATGCATGAACATACATTTAACCTGTATGGATCCATGTATGTCGATTTTTAGCTGGGTGGGTAGGGTTTATCAATACTGCAGCTTTTAGATAAAACACTCAATAAAAAGCATTTGATAAACAAAGTTTTGAATACTTTTTCGTTTTCAACAAACATAACACTTGAATAAAAGTAAAAAACACTTTTTAATTTTGGCCGTTACTTTGATTTTTTTGCCAAAGCAGGCTGTGTTTTGTTTTCGTTTTGTTTAGTTTGTTTTTTACCTTTGAAGTTTTTTACTTTAGTTGCTTTCTGAACTTTCATGCGGTTAGAAGTGTTAAGTATAGAAAGTTTTTTTAAATCATAAAATTATTGAAACTCATACACGCATAGAAAAACTATAGCATTTTCATCTAAACTAAGCGTATAAGTTGCCTTACAGGGAAAGACTCCCAACGTGGACCGGCAGATCTTAATGAACTTCGAATATATTGTAGAGGTGAAAAACTTAAAGGACATGTAGTTTTTTAGCTGTTAAATCTCATATTTAAGGGTTAAAAATAAAATTATCCCCGGCCATAGGTAATAATAAAATGAACGATTGAACTAGAAGAGCGATTAGAAGTGAACTAAATCTTTCTATCAATTGAGTGACTAGTTCAATTGAACTAGTTCGTTCACGTACGACACAAGTCTAATTTGAAGTGTTTAAGGGCAGAAAAATGTACTGTAGAACATCTCACTTAAACCTTGTTTAATGGTTACCGCGTTGGACTGTGTAAACATAAGGGTGTGGGTTCGTTCCCCAGCCACGGCAACATCAATTTAGAAAAACTACGTATGTATGCGTCCTCTATCATATATATCGCAGCGTCCTGCTTCGGTGTTCCTATATCACTTAACCACACCGAAGTAAAATAACATAACAGGGCTATGAACTAAAAAGCTATACGAAAGTTCACCAACTCTCCATCAGATGGTGCGCAAGAACTGTTCTAAGATTCAACATCTCGCGCAATTACAGTGTTGGCGTATTTGATGCCCTTCATTTTTCAGCACTTTTCATCTCTTCTCTATTGCCTTTCCAAAGAAAACACCACGTTAATTAATAGGAAGATTTTCCTCAGTTTTCCTACTCTTTTAAAAAAAGTAGGATGGATGGATGGTAATATAAAGACTGTTTGTTTAAAGCTAAAGAATGATGGGTCCAGATGATGGGAAAGAAGGAGTAGTGTGTGTGAATATTTGATTTTAATTTCTCTACATGTAAGTAACAGGGAAGGCTTATCGGGGTAGTTTATTTAAACATATGTAATATCTCTTTATAATACGCTGTGCAATACACTAGACAATCGATTACAAATGGATGTGCTCTACCTGATAAGCGAGTACTACGAATAAAAACTCAGGCTCTGGGAACAAGTTCACTTATCTCAGCAGAACACAACATGGTAATATCGATAGAACAGAGTCAACAATCCACATTCTGACGATGCTCTAATTAGTCAATAGAACTGGATATCCTACTGTCGTTGATAAGCGCCGTGAATATTTGATTTGAATTGTAAATATTTGATTTGAATTTCTCTACATTTAAAGTAACAGGAAAGGCTTCTGCGGGGAGTTTATTCCACATACAGCTGCGACCGAAAAACGGTCGTATTGGGCTGTGTGATACACTGAACAATCGACTACAAACGGATGTGCTCTACTTGATAAGCGACTATTACGAAATAAAACCAGGGCTGTGGGTATAATTTCACTTATCTCAGCAAAACATTTCCCATGGTAATATCGAACTGAATACCCAACTGCCCTTGATAAGTGCCGACGCCCTTCTTCGCACACGATCCAGAGGCTCCAAAATAGACTTCGAAGTTCATGCCCATATATGGATAGAGGTGGTATAAATAGTGAGTAAGTCGGATGGAGAGAAGCACCAATGTAGAAAAACTGGACACTAGAATGTTACTTTCGACACCTGAAAAACATGCTTATTCCGACGGACATCACATTGAATTTTCATGCCCATAACATCAGGAGTATTGGGCTGCTCAATAACGAAATAACCTGTATGTAAAGATGGCAGAGTTGACTCCACAGCCCTATGGGTCAACATACAATAATGGGTCTTGCTTGCAAAAAAAACCGAACTAATTCGCACAACTCTGCAAAACAATGTCAAATGAGTCATTCCATTTAAAAATATACATAAATTATAATACAAAACAAAAATATAATCTTTAATTCACAAATATAATTATTACAAAAGCTTTTAATGTTTTCATAAGTAACAGATTCCTCATTAATGCATAAATGTCTATTTATTCATGCTAAAAGAAAACTTTTAGAAATTTACGACTGTTCTGCAAATCAAGACTTAAATTATGATGACAATGTTAAGCGCTCTTCTTCGAAAAAAACACTAGACAAGAACACTTAATAAAATATCATTTTACAATACACTCGCGAACACTTAAGGTTTTTCCCACGCACCAATTAGACTCGATTAGTGCCATAATAAAATTGTATTTACCAAAGAATGGGGGCGGGATTGAAAATTGATTTCTACTACAGTGAAATTGAATACTCTCTGACATTGCACATATATAATACAGACAGTCATGTTGCGAATAAAATGAAAATCGTTCAAACTCTTGATGGTGATGAGGATGATAATGACGACAACGATTATTATAATAATGAAGATAAAGTTGATGATGACAAGATGTTTTATTTCAAAAACGTGGGTAAACAAAATTCAATTTGTATGTATTTTTTAACATTTGTAATGAAAGTAAAGCCAAAGAATAAAGAAGAAACTTCATCATCATTGTGATAGATATATGAATGGATGGTTGAATAGTAGAGTCACACCTATTGTATTTTCTGCTTTTGATGTTAGACTGGCCCTTACCAACACACATCCCTACGGGGAATGAGGAGTCAATTGCCCTCCAAGGATCTATCCCGTGACCGGTCAACCGATAGCATATTACTAAATTAGTACAAAAATGAACCAAAGAGAATGAATTAATTTTCTAAGAAGTATTTTCTGATTCGTTACTTTCACTGTTGCTTTTAAAAAACTTGGCCGATACCGAAATAAAAAATAAAATTCGCGGCATATTTAAAAAAAATTTTTTTTTATTTATTTTGAACTTTATTTTTTACGATTTGCTTATTTTAGCTCTTATATTAAATTTTTATAATTTTTTGGTAAAAAATTTAAGTTTTGTATTTTCAACGTTTTTTAATATTAAAGCTGTTTTAGTTTTAACAAATGGTATTTCATTTAATTTACTTTTTAACTTAAAGGCAATTTTTAAAAATTTTTTTTTATATTATCAGAGTTTTTGAGGTAATTTTCTAATTTTTAATTGATTTTTTAATTTAATTATGGCCAACGCAAAAAAACGAGTCAACTGCCATTAAAGGACCTATCCCATGACCGGTCAATCGGGGGCATACTGAAGGCACTTCCACTATATTTGTGTGTGTGTTAGTGTTGTTTTCTTTTCTATTTTTTCTTTTCTATTTTTTTTATTTGCTTGTAGTGTTTGTTTTTTCTTTTTCTTTTTTATTTGAACAGAAACGAAAAATATATAACTTTACCATCAGCCAGCCATCACGCTTAAGCAACATTAGCTCAGACGGTAGAGCGTTTGCCTTACAAGCAGGGGGTTATGTTATCGAGCCCTACTTCGACGCCAAGTAGATTATTTTTAATTCTAAATTTTTTATTAGTTTATTTGAAAAGCTATTTTTAGACACACCACCTTACTGTCACAAGGTGTCTAAACTGTGGCAATTGGTCATTTCCAATGACAACGCCATGTTAAAGTGATATGTCTCTTTCAAACAAAAAGACCGATCAACGACTGGTCTCCGCCCCCTTGGGACCTATCCTGCGTGTCATCTGGGACCGGTCCCTTTCCCCGTAGGGATGATACTCGTATATTTAACAAATTTAAGTCCTTAATTTTTACCATATCTGATACTTATGTATCGATTTGGAAATATATCAAAATGTCAAATTTAGAACATACTTTAATTTGAAAGGATAATAATTTTAAAATAACTTATTTATCTCAACACTAAAATGATTCCAGTCACAGTACCAACACTATCACTCATATAAATGCCACCGTAATAGCTAAATAGATGGATGATACTACTAGATATTGGCTAATGGCATTGCAAAAGGCTTATTACGTTTCAAAACAACAACTACAAACAGAAAAGTGAAATGAAAAGGAACAAAATGATGTGCTTTATAAAATGTGTAAACAATAGTTACAACTTCTTATATCTAGTTAAAACCCATTATATTTTAAGCATGAGCTAGTAGGGAGGAGTGGATCTGTTGGAAAAAACACAGATGATTTTGTTAGTTTAGTGACATCAAGAAATAAAGTGCTGTTTTAGTTATTGTAAACATTTATATTGTTTACATTATGAAAAGCATTTTTAATGGCGTTTCATACTTAAATATCTTAATGTTGAAATTAATGTAGCGATATATTTGAAGAGAGTTTATTTAACATCCTCGTCATAAGTATAAAATCAAATATTTTAATTGCTATAAAAACATTTATGGATAAGTGTTTCTTTATAATTCATTTGCCTCATACATCAAATCTATTAGATAAATTCCGATATCATTTCGAAAACTGTGTAGTAAAATGAACTGCGAACTATAATTTCAGTTAATCGATTGTCAAATTTATTTAACCCATTGACGACCAAATTTAAACTGCTTTTGTGACTTTTTTCAACTTCTTCTAAATATGATCGCTAAAGGTCAAAATTATTGAACAAGTTCCTTAAGCTAGTTTAGTGTCGAGTTCATTTCTAAAGGCAAAACTCTTTAATGTACAAAATTTCAGTTATATTTAGGTTATATGTTAGTTCATTTTGAATAACAACTTACCCTTCTAAAATTAGCAAAACAATTATTTCAATATTAACAGACAAAAATAAAGAATAAGCTGTTATATGTATCTATAAAATAAGCTGTTATATGTATCTATAAAATTTTTTTATAACATCGGCTAAAAAGTCCGTAGGATGACACATAAGTGGCGCCGCTAATGAAAAATCTATATGAATTTTTTGAATATTTTGAACTACCAATCTTCAGATGATACCTGTAAATGACAATTCGTTCATTAGTGAATAAGTCACAGCTGTTTTAGTGATGCTATTTTTGCGATTTGGAACAATGGATTTAAAGCAATTTCGTGTGGTGATTTCGGAAGGGAAGATTTAACTTACGAGGGCGGTCCTAGAAGTACCCGTCCCGACGTAAAGATGATGGTTGTAGTTTGAAATAAATTATTTTAAATTGATTATTCTGCTATCATTCAATGAAAAACAGATCTTGTTTGTTCGAACTTTATTCATAAATCAGTGAGGGCAGATATTATTCAGCCTCTAGTTGGATGTTTTTATTTTTTTTATTTATTTAACCCTTTCACGACCGAACATAAACTGCTGGAAAATTTGTATTTTTTTGCGGATTCGTGATAATCGACCCAACATTTCTAAACAAAAGTATCGTCAAAAACATTTTTTTTCAACTCCTTCATCGAAAAAATCAATGGGACATATCAGGGATGATAAAGGAGATTTTTAAAATAGTACTAACCAGCTAAAAAATAGTACTTTTTCGACCTCTATAGTACCAAAATTTTTTTCATTTAATTTTTTTCATCATTAAAAATTAACAAATAAGAGTTCTGTTATATCTAACTCGTACAGCAATAGAAAAACGTAAAAATTTTAGTTAAAACTATTAAAAATTAGTTCAAAATTACGTTGCACAAAAAAATTCTCTCAGATTGCTTTTGTAAAATATTAGTAAAATAAGAACAGCAAAAACAAACCGTTAAATACACATACAAAATTTTAGTTATATTTGAATAAATTTTAGTTAACAGAAAATAACAACTTAACCTGCAAAAATTAGTAATAAATAATAATTAGTAGACTGAAAATCAGGAAGAATTTAAAATCTAGAAAGCTTTTTTCTATTTTTTTTAAATACGAATAAAAATCTAGTCTTCTGAAAGCAGCTGTTTACTATTTTTAGCAACCATTTTCGTTGATTTTCATTCAACTAAATTTAACTTAAAAGTAACAAAAATTTTGTAGATGTAACAGTTTATTTTTGCTATTTTTAATATTTTTGCAGATTTTAAAGTATAATTTGTTATTTTCAATAAACTAAAAGTTAAATATAAAAAATATATAAAATAAGTAATAAAAAATCTGCTAATCTCAGCAGTTTCTTTTGTAAGGCCATTTTTGCTTAATTTTTAGTAGCTTTTTCTGCTATTTTTACAAGTTTATTTCTGTGAGTGTAGAGTTCCGAATTTAAAGTCCCTGAATATCGTATTCGACTTCGATTTAAAGCGAATTTTATTTTAAAGTTATTTACAGGTCTATTCCACCTTGTAATGTCATAAGAATATTTTCGAATGAACAAATTAGGTGCATTAAGTATTCATTTGATTCTTTGAAATAGATTTTAGGTATTTAATCATTCAGAAATGAAAATCGAATGAGTGAATACTTTAGGAGCTCTGATGGGGAAAAACATTTTGCTCGTTTCAAAAAATACAAAACTTTCTAGATTTCTTAATTCTCCTAATTTTTAATATTTTTTTTTTTGTATACATACGTATTTTAATAAAAAAATGCGAAAGAACATTTTTTATGTGTTTAGCTTGAGTTTTCAATAGTAACATCTAATATTTTAACTGTGTTGTTCAAAAACTTTTAAAATAGCCTAATTAGCTAATTTGGCAAAAAGAATATTCACAAATGATTAATATAGAAAAATTTATTAAACGCTTAAAGCAGGGTATAGCCTAAATACAATTACCGAGTCAATCGTTCACAAAATTCATCTATCACTAACAATAAAAAGAGAGAATATACAAAGTGTTGCCAGAATTAAAAACAAAATTAATAAACTTTTATTGTATGTTTTTGAATACAATTTTTTAATAAAGGTTTAATAGAGATAATGAATACTTTAGCAAATTCATGTTTTAAAGCTAAATTAAGAACTTTTTTTTAATAACAGCGTAAATATTTTCAACATAAGTATTTTTTATTTAAAACTCTGATATTTGATGTGTTCACTATAAACACAATAATGTGTCTGAATATTAAAAAAGCACAAAAAATTTAAAAATCGGAAAATGTGTAAATAGTACTAAATGAGTCAGAGGAGTACCATAGTACTTTTGAGGTTCCAATAGTACCATAAAAAGTACTATAGTACTCACTTTATCATCCCTGGGACATATATATCACATTGGTCGTCAACGGTAAAAATTTGTGAACAACTAACTTACTCTACTCGTAGCGAATATAGTGTATTTTGTTTTAGTTTCTGCAGAAATAGTTGCATTTTTGGTTTTGTTGTTCTTGTAAATTTTTACACAGAGTGTAGATTATTATTTTTTTGTTTTTCTTATCATGCGAAGTAGTTTGCATATCGCGTTTTGTGTCGAATGTTCTAACGTTTTTTCAAAATAATTTTGATCATATGGAAAAATCGATTAACAAGTGAAAGAAGAAACCACGTTTAATAAAACTGCGTACTCATTTTTTCATGATCACCTCAGTAGTCCTTATAAAAAGACTTAAAATTGTCAACACATGTTTTTTGGCAAACCCTTTTTTAAGGATATTTTATACATTCCATGCTGCTGATGTGGGATTAAATGAAAGAGGAGAATTTCTACATTTTAATGAAAGCTTTTCTTTTTTTTTCTACCAAAAATTTTCTAAAAATATTTTCTTCGTAATTTTTTGCCAAAATTTACATTATCACTGAACTTGGGAGATTATCCTTTCTTAATTGATGCCCATTTTGGAGAGAAGTGAGAAAAAAATATATTGCCATTTTGGTATGCATTATTATTTCGAAGTCCTTTAAAAAGGACATCTGACGTAATGGGTATATTAATTCCTTTCGTTCCTATAAGGAGCAAAGGCCTCGACGTGGTGGGTATGCAGTTCATCTATAAATGATGTCTACCTTCACATACTATGTACACACATAATAATCCATGCATAAAAATACGAAATAAATGTCAAAACAACAAAAACTTTCGTAAAATAAACCATTTTTCGTATATTTTACAATTTTTTTTGTTATTTTGACATTTTTTCGTATTTTTATGCATTGATTATTATGTGTGTATTCTTCCATGGGTGGGAGCAAAATTTTAAAATGTTACACGGTGTAATATATAACTGCAAGAATAAAAGAACTAATCAACATCGATTTTATGCAGCGGATGAAGTTGTGGAATTGCTTAACGCATGTAAAAATGATGAAACCCACCAATTAACAGTATACTCTGTGCCTCTTGTATCAAATATTATGGTTCCGCCACGATCTGAAGAAATTCGGATATCACAAACAATGTTCGGCAACCAAGCCGTCACGATCCATCATATGATCGAGCATATAAAATTCAACCAATTTTGAACAATTACAATTCGTCATTTGGTTGAGCTATGAGTGAAACCAAACGAAAGTCAATCGATATATCTTCACCTAAATTGCAAAAGGGCGTAACAACACTTTTTTTGCATTAAATTAAAGGATATATTTATTCTCTGGACTATAGACTTTTCTCTGTATATAAGATTAAATTTTTGTAGGGACATGTATTTAGTCTAGTGCACCATAATCAATCAAAAACCCGATTTCGAATTTTTTGTTGTTACGCCCTTCTGCATTTTAGGCGACGATATGTATACTTAAAACAAATATCTTAGTCTTCTTATCTTTGGTTGAATGAATAGTTCATTTAATTTTATTAATTTTTTGTTTAATTTAATGAAAAAAACAAAACTATAAAACTTCTTCTTTATTTACCTTTGACGACCAACGGGACACATATGAATTTGCGCCCTGTAAGCAAGAAAAGAAAACTATTCCCAATGTTCTGATATTTCTGAAAACAGGAGGCACAGGTCCGTGCTATATCAAAATTTTGGTCTTGCAAAACCAATAATATCTGAATAAATGACATCCAAAAAAGATGAACAAAAAAACTTATTTTTCAGATTTTGGGGTCAATTAATTAGGCGCTAAGAACACATGGGGCCAATTATTTGGTAAAATCTGAAAGCAAAAACTCTCCTCTATTAATACAAGTCAGTTTAAAAAAAATCGGTTGGAATATGTGGAAAATATAACAAAAAATAAAAATGGGACATATATCAACCATTGGTCATCAAAAGGTTAAATGTAACGTCCTCCGAAACAGCTGTCTATCCTGTTTGCAAGAACAAAATTTTCAAAACTAATATGCACGGTTTTTATTTAAAAAAATAAAAACATCGAACTAGAGGCTGAATAATATCTGCCCTCACTAATAAATTATTTTAGTAAAAATATATTGTTACGAAATTCGATTGACCTAGTATAGAAAGTTCTGGAATTTAAGAGGAAAATAGCCCAAGAGACGGAATTTACTAAATACGACAATCTGGCTGCATTTAGGTGTTTTCGGGATTCTCTACCATAACGGAAGTAAAACTATCAGTGTGTTCGTTTACTCGAAATTCTTACTACTTTTACTACAATTGGAAAGTTTTGTTTACTTTTTGTATTGAATTGTTCCAGCTGTAGTAAAAGTAGTAACTTGTAGTTAGTAAACGAACACGCCTTATATAAGTTGCTACTTTTACTACAGCTGGAAAAATACAATACAAAAAGTAAACAAAACTTTACAATTGTAGTAAAAGTAGTAAGAATTTCGAGTAAACGAACACACTGCATATGTCATTTAGTGAGTCAGTTGATTATTAGCGATTGTGTAATTCAGTTGGGATTTAATAAATCATGGTGTTAAAATCACTAGAGTTTGTGTGTGTGTAATATCGTTGAATAAGAAAGTAATACAGCATTTAATAAACAAGTATAAAGCAGTGGTCGGCACCTATAGCCACCAGTGGCCGATCATAATAGGCTTTTCACACGTACACAACACGAATGGCAACAAAACTCTCAACTAAGAGCGTAAAATTTATTCAGTAGCATGGTAGCTTTCAACAAAGCAGGTTGACGTCGCTTTGTTTAAGAAATTTTAGAAAAATATTACACTCTTAAAATTTTACAAGAACAGGAAATTTATTATGAATTATTTTTATTTCTTTAGTTCATTAAAATTTACTAACTAATGGAATACTTTTTTAAGAATAAATAATTTATATACAAAAAAATAAATATTTTTTAAATAATGTGTATAATAAAATTTATTATGAATTCTTTTAAAAAATTAAATTACTATAAATTATTTTTTTTTATTTCTTTAATTTATTCATGCATTCATTATTACATTTCTTCATTAATTCATGTTCTTAATATACAAATATAAGCGGCCCACACATTAAGGAACATTCGTGAAAAAATTCCCATTTTTTTGTGAATGTGTTTACAAAATTTTTTGATATTTTTTGTTCCCTACTCAATGTTCCTTAATGTATGGGCAGCATAACAGTTCGTCTTCGTCGTTGGGATTGGTTATTATCAAGGTTGGTTACCGTTATCGTTATAATACCGTTATCGCTAAACTACCGTTTCAAATTGAGCACCGTTACCGTTATCGATACCTCTAAAAAAATTTCTAAATACCGTTATATACCGTTATCGTTACCGTTACCCTTACCGTTATTCGTTTCGGTAACCAACCTTGGTTATTATTATTGCAATAGAAAAGAACACGCTTTATTTAAATGAAATAATCCAACACCCAGAAAACAAATTCGATGTTGACAACTCCATTTGTTGCCAATCGAATGGTTCGTTTGCGGCTACCGAATTATTATTGATACAACAGAAATTCTGTTGTCACAGTCAAATTAGTCTTGCCTCAATTGGTTTTCTGTTGCCACAACTGAAAAATTCGGCTACCACAACCGAACCATGCGATTGATTACAAGTGGGGTTATCAGAACTGAATCTGTTTTTTGGGTGAACGTTTTTAAAAGGTAAAAATGTAACAATATGTTTTAAGTCTGAAGGTGCCACGTTGTTTTGTAGTTTTTTTTTTTTTGGAAGCTATCGATAGTAAAAGATCTCAGTAAAGGCGAAAAAGAAAGTGTTGTTTCATACAGACAATGCACCAGTTCCCACATCCACTATTGCGATGGCCAAAATCAATTAATTATATTTCCAATTACTTCATCACGCACCTTATTCGACAAATTTAGCTCCCTCGGATTATTTTTGAAAAAGTGGTGAAGTCTGCGATGGATGTCTATTTTGAGGAGCTAGACAGTGCTTTCTATAAACAAGGTATCGAAGTTATTGAAAATAACTGGAAAGAATGTATCAGGCTATAAGGAGACTAAGCTGAGAAATAATTTTTTTTTCCAAATTTGTTGTGTTTTCTTTATTAGGTCGGGTAGTTCGGGAACCGGTCTCGTACATAAGAAAACACTATAAGAAAAAATTAAAAATATAATATTTTTTCTGAAAGTTTTTACTTACTAGTATTCAACAAAATTTATTGCTGATTTAGTGTTGATTTATGCCTGGAGTTTTAACAAATCAGACAGTTCATATATTTTCCAAAATAAAATTTAAAAAAAGTTCATATGTATTTTTTTGGTCCTGCCGTGATTTGAACCCAAGCCGTCAGATTGCAGACGATTGCTCTACCCACTGAGCTAACGAGACATAATAATAGCTGGACAACTACTGGCTGTGCTAAATTCTAGCACTGGCAAACAGTTTTTTGGAACTAATATGCCAGCGTTGGGAGAGCAAAAAAAAAGTTTGTCTTCCCAGCTAAAAATCGACATACATGAATTCATACAGGTTAATTGTATGTTCGTGCATGCTCATAAACATGCATTCATGACAATACAAGGATACATAAATCTCCATACATGACTCATATATGACCATACATGTGCATTAACGAAATTTGAGGTAATATCTACATGCTTCCTCATGCGTGTTCATGTATGTTCATTCATGTACACACATGTAGATATTACCTCAAATTTCGTTAATGCACACGTATGGTCATATATGAGTCATGTATGGAGATTTATGTATCCATGTATGGTCATGAATGCATGTTTATGAGCATGCACGTGCATACATTAAACCTGTATGGATACATATGTGTCGATTTTTAGCTGGGTTAAACAAAAAAATTTATTTTATAAAACAAAAAAATTTTTAAATTAAAAAAAATCCAAAAAAATTGTTTGGAAGATTTATTGTACCACTGGCGATTTCTGATTGGGTGGTCAATCTTTCAGAAGCACCAAATAAAATCTAATATGACAATTCTTTATTAGATTTTGGACTAACTTAATATATTAAAATATAAAAGTCCCTAAAAATAATTTTTGTATTTTCTAATGCAAAAATTAAAATAATTTTGATCTTCAAGACAAATTGTTATTTGCAATAACCAAATTTAGCTAACATTTTGTAAATTTAAGAGATATTTTCTTACTCTTTTTCTTATGCTTATCCTTAGCAAATAGATTCCGCTGATTTTAAAAGTTTTAACCGCATGGACATATTTTTTAAGGGTAGACTTTTATAAGAGCTGAAAAAAGTTATTTGATTATTTTGTTTGCAAAAATAAGCCTCAAACTTTTCACAAAATAAAGCATATTAAGGGAAAATTCTCAATAAATTTAAAAATCGAATTTTAGTTAAGTGTACTGAAGAGCCATTTACAGGAATAATTTTTTAGCAAAACAGAAAATCTATAAATATCTGCGAGCTTTCTAGATTTTGGAATAGCAATATTTGGCCTTAAATTTTTGCAAGAATTAACAAAAAATTAATTAAAACTTTGGATTATAGAAATATGACACTTAAGAGTAGATATATAGCCTTGCGGCAACTTCTGCGTTAATTTTTTATAGGAAGATTTGACACTGAAAAACTTTTCTCTCGTACTCGCATATTTTTATTATTTTGGTGATATTCAGAGATGGAAAAGTCGAAACGATTGAACTTTTATTCTGAAAAATCCTTGCTTTTCATGTTTATTACCAACTTCGAACTCATGGAGCCTATCACTTTAATTTAATGATCTTTACCTAATTTAAAATGAAAAACATTGAAAAAAATTATAAATTGTTCTACATATACCGAAACAAAAACTTCGTTTCCGATCCCTGGTGCTCCCAACACATACACTCAGAGACTATTTATTATAGAGATAGGAAATCAAAACTTACACTACCCACCGGTATGGGGCGCTGAAATTTAGTATCACTTGAGGAACTATTTAGTATTACTTTAGTATCAGCTGAGCCTATATTTAAAAACTCAAAAATTGCTGAAAACTGCGCAAAATAAGAAAAAATCAAGCGCAAAATATATTTAAATAATAAAATTTGAGAATTACTTTTTTTTCTTTGCTTTTTTGTTTGTTATTATTTCAATTTAAATAAAAACAGAAAATTGTCAATTTTTTGAACAAAGAGCCATCTAGCGATAACGACGTCGTTATAACTTTTGTTTTTGGTGATACCATACCCCTGCATACACTACATGTATACTACACCGTTTCCAATTGTTTTTCAGAAGTTATCAATTGTATTTCAGAAATTATCAATTGTATTTCAGAAATTATCAATTGATTTTCAGTTTTATCAATTGTGTTTCAGAAATTATCAATTGTTTTTCAGATTTATCAATTATATTTCAGAATTTATCGATTGTATTTCATAATTAATAGAGAATAAATTCTGAAATACATTTGATAATTTCTCAAATACAATTGATAATTTCTGAAATACAATTGACAAAACTGAAATTCAACTGATAATTTCTGAAATACAATTGATAAATCTGAAAAACAATTGATAATTTCTAAAATAAAATGATAATTTCTGAAATACAATTGGAAATGTTGTAGACCGTACTACCTTACAGGCAAAAAAAAAGTGCGCAGTACAGAGTAGTATTTTTGTGACTGGCGTAATTAAACATTTGTAACTCAGTCATTTTTTAACCGATTTTCAATTTTTTTTCCAGTAAATACGATTTTTGGGAAATTGTATCCCGTTCCTTTGAAGAATTTCCCTCTAGGTTGGTGTAGTTTTGCCATTTTGGATTTCTAATGAAATAATAACTCTATGTTGTATTAAATTGCGCGTACATTTAGAGAATTTAGCCAACCTTAATCTGTTAAAATCAGCAAAAAAGTTTACTAAATAATTAGTGGGCTAAAAAATCACAATATCTGTAAAATTTATAAATTTTTTTAGTTCAGTTTACTTTTTTAATTTATTTTATTCATTTCACTTCCAGTATAACAAAAACAAAAAACACTGTGAGACAAAGTTATATCGGTAAAAAAGAAGTTATACGTGTCCCGGCGTTTCGCTGGGTCACGACTAGGAATCGAGATATATCGATTTGAAGTAAGTAACTATCATATAGGGGAAATTGTCACCTTTGGTAGTCCGATTTTGCTCAAACAATTTAAAAAAAATTAAAAATTACAATTCCTTTAATCTGTTCATATAACATTTTTCTATATACTCAACAGTTTTGCCGGTAAAAATAAATGTATGAAGAAAAAAATATTTTTTGCCTAAAATATTAAAAAAAAGTAATAAACAAAAGGTTATTTGATTTTTATGGTAGCGGTAACAAACTAAAAAACGGTCATATATGTGCGTGGACAATTAAAAGGAAAAAAAGAAAGTGCACTTTTTTAATTATTTGGGTTTTTTCCGTTGGCTACCTGCATGATTTTGTTACACAAATTGCACCCACATTTATGAGTGGTCATGTTTTAGAACATTTCGAAAAATTTAAAACGCACACGAATCAGGTATATAGCCACCCTTAAAAGATGCGCCAATTCATAAGTACCTCTCAGTAAAATATTGAAACTTTTTATAGGTGTTCATTAATCGATTTTTGTCATTCAACAAGTGTCTCCGAACGCGTAAAGTACGATTTTTTTAAAGTGACGAAAAAGTAATAAAAGTATAAAACCGAAATGAGTGCAAATTGTCCAGAAAATATCAATTTATTTTGTTACGTTTGTGGCAAAAGAGCTTTTTCAACAAATACTTAATTACTCACTGAGCAAGTGGAGCGTGCTTTTAAACTTTATTTTGATTCCGAAATAATTAGCGGCGTTTCGTGGGCCCCAGACAAAATTTGTAAAACATGCTACAATGCTCTTAACATGTGGATCCAAGGGAAACGCAGTTCACTTTCTTTTGGTGTACTTTTGGACTGATCCAGAAGAGCACAATTCCGATATCTGTTACGCTTGCGCAAACAAAATATGTGGAGTAAATCGTAAAGGCCTTAAACGAAGAGATTACATATCTGTTAGAAGTGCACAAATACCTCTACCGCATTCGGATGAAATACCAATTCCACCGCTTCCAAGTCCTCACAGAGAAACTTCTTTTTCTATTGAAACAATGGATCAATCGGATGTCACCTATAAACCAACACCAGAAGCCGGCCCATCGAACAAAATAATTCCAATATCACAAGCAAGAATGGACAAGATTGTTGCAGAATTAAACCTTTCTCAACGTGAAGCAGAAAAACTTGCCCAGCTTTTGAAAGAAGGCAACAATTTGGAGCCTAATGTCAAAGTCACCGGATATCGAAGACGACAATTGCTATTCCAACGGTACTACACACTCAAGGAAGGGAACACATTTGTTTACTGCCACGATATAAAGGGACTGATGGAGGCGATGGCCATTAATTATGTCGCAGCTGATTGGCGAATGTTCATCGATTCTTCGAAATCAAGCATGAAAGTCGTTTTGCTACATAAATATAATAAAAAACCAAGCATTCCCATTGGCTACAGCACAGACATGAGCGAAACATACGATTCGATGAAAATAATTTTGGATAAAGTTTGCTACACTGATCACATGTGGCGGATCAGTTGTGATCTGAAAGTCGTGGCGGTGCTAGGAGGTCTCCAAGGAGGCTATACGAAAAACATGTGTTTCTTGTGTCTTTGGGATACCCGATTCAAAGGAAACCAATACGAAACGCATGACTGGCTTCCTCGAGATCCAACGGAGAAAGGACACAACTGCGTAAATGATCCACTGGAGAACGTCCTCATGCCCCCTCTCCATATCAAACTGGGAATCGTAAAAAATTTCATCAAGGCCATTGTGAAGCAACCGAAAATTCTTGATTGTTTGAAGCAAAATTGAAGGAAGGTGTTCTGAATGGGCCGGATATACGAAAGCTCATGAAATGAAAGGAATTTAAAGGTGCTTTAGACGGTAATGATTACTTTGCGTGGAGGGCAGTGAAGAAAGTCATACGATATTTTTTGGGAAGTACGCGAGCACACAATTACCCCGCTCTTGTGACCAAGATGTTGCACTACTTCCAGAAAATTGGAGTGAATATGTCCCTCAAAATTCACTTCTTGCATCACCATCTCGAATACTTCAGCAAGCAGCTAGCCTCAGAGTCGGATGAACATGGCGAGCGCTTCCATCAAGTGGCAATGTTGGTGGTCGCAAAAGACGTACGATCCCGACAAAGAAGATGAAGAATATACAATGGGAGTTTCCTCCGAGGGTAAGTCACAAAAATGAAGTTAACTGACTGATTAAAAACAATTGATTTTTTCCAGATGAAGACAGATCCTCATCCGATACAGACTCTGAACAAGTGGGCGAACCACCACGCAAGAAAGTAAAGGGCGCAAACAAACGAAAATAAGTCTTGCGTTCATCGATTTTTATAACCTATGTATCTATGTAATAATCTAATAATTACCTGTAATAATTTTTAATTTTACGTGTTAATAATAAATAATATATAATAAATATTATCCAAACTCATTGAAACATAAAATCAATATTCTTGTCAAAATGAGATACCTTCACTTAATTGTGAATAAAAGCGAAACCATCGATGTTCATGATCTATGTCTCATTTTGTTTAAAGGTTATGTGACTTTGCGTGAAAGTAATACGACTTGCCTTGTTTTCCGTTTTTGGTTTTTTATGAATTTAAAAAATAAAAAAATTTTATATTTTAGGCAAAAAATATTTTTTTTCTTCATACATTTATTTTTACCGGCGAAACTGTTGAGTATATAGAAAAACGTTATATGAACAGATTAAAGGAATTGTAATTTATAATTTTTTAAAATTGTTTGAGCAAAATCGGACTATTGGTTCTCGAGTTATGTCAAAAAAAAAAAAGACCACCAAAGGTGACAATTTCCCCTATATGATAGTTACTAACTTCAAATCGATATATCTCGATTCCTAGATTTGACCTAGCGAAACGCCGGGACACGTATAACTTGTTTTTGACCGATATAACATTTCCCGTTGGTTTCATCCCATCCCGATGTCGCATAGTGTAATTAATTTTATAGTTATAGTACAGCAATTTAAAGTGCCAGTTTTCTTCGATTTTTTTTATGCAAAAAAATTGTGCATTTTAAAATCAGCAGTTGACTATTTTTTTAAGCAAATATTTATATTGATTTAGCAGGATAGACTGCTATTTGCATTCAACTAAATTTAACTTAAAAATAAAAAAAAAATTTGTTAATTTAACAATTTGTTTTTTTTTTCAATTAATTAAATTTAACTCAAATATTACTAAAATTCTGTAAATTTAACAGTTTTATTTTATTTTTTTTTTATAGTACAAGCATTTATCAAAAAAATTTGCTAATTTCAGCAATATTTTCTGCAAGGTAATTTTTAAGTAATATATAGTAGCTTTTTTCGCTACTTTTACAGGCTTATTTCTATTAGTTTGCCCAATGTATGATGCGTGCATCGATAGACTGTTTTTATTTTAAATAACTTGTTAAATTTCAGGTTTTAATGCATCATCATTTTACAATTTATATATCATATTATGCACTTTAACTGCCATAACATAATGAGTACGTCCATAAAGTTTTTAATTAAGTGTATTAAGGTACGCACAGTCCTCTATATGAACAATAGCAATAAAAAAAGATGTAGACAGTTAAACATTTAGGTCAGTGCACATTTCTCTAAATTCGGGTAGAAATTAAACTAAATTTTGGCGTACATATATGCTCAAGTCCACCCATTTATAAATGATAAAAATACATTGCCATCATGGATTTGTGACATTGGTACCTATTAGCCCATCAAAATATTGGTAATGACACCTCATTATTATCTGCATTACTTTAAAATATATTCATTATTTTATAATATAAAATAATAACTTCCTTATAACGGCCTATTATAGTTATTGTTTTTAAATGTAAAATAATGACTTATTCGTAATACTTTAAATAAGTACTTTTTACACAGTTAAATTTTTACATTTTTTACTTTCATGTAAATATGTTTTGTGTTTAAATTTTTACGACAAGTCCTAAAATTACACCCTAGAAAAAGCTTTAATTTTTCTGAATGTATTTCCTTAAGCTAAAAGTTTTGTGTAACTCCTTATTTTTAAGAATCAAGAGGGCAATCGGATAATCACTTATAATTCAACTTTTCATAAGCATGTATGTATTTTTCAAAATCTCATAAGTACACACAGAGAAAAGTTCGGTTGGGAATCGGTTATTATTACTATTATTCTTCCATTAAATCGAAATTTTAATCGTTATGATCAAATATAAAATGTAAGAATCATAAGTTGTCGTTTTCTATGGAATTCAAAAATTAAAACAAAAATAATTGCTTTCCACCAGACAAATTGGCTACCCCAACAACTTTAGGAATAAAATAATTTTTTAAATTATATCGAGAGGCAGATAATATAAGTTTTTTCTTGATTTGTTAGTTATAAAAACTACAACTCGGTGGCTGTATCTAAAAATGGCAGAATGGTTTGTTAATATAACCTGCAGAAGACTAATGGTTGGTACATCCAATTATTTCGTTCCGTGTGATTGAAATTCGGCTGTTATTTCCAAAATACAATTATAAATATGCTTTTGTTAATCAGAACCCATTTCATGTTGTACATACCACTTGAAAAATATTGGGAATAAAAATTTAAAATTAAAAACAATAAAAATAATTTGTTATAGAAAATTATAAAAAAAATATATATAATTCGTTTGTGGCTTCCAAGGAAATGGACACTTTATAATACATTTTGGTTGTGCAAGTAAGCATCACGTATTCACTCAAATCTGTTACGATTTAAGTACATATATGAACTAATTTCATTTTCTTTCAGGTTTTTTTCGGATGCCTTTTTTATCTATATTTTCAGAAATTGTATAATATCGCGTATATACCAAAGAAGATTATTCCAAAGTTAAATCGAATTCCAATTGGTTCAGGATTAAATATTTCATTTGCAGTGAGCTTCTTCATATTTGAACATAGAAATTCTTTCTTTCCACAAAGGATACCTAAGTAATAAGAACTCAGGAAAATTCTGTTATAAAAAGCCTGCTGTATGCCGCTGTCTCAATATGGATGAAGTATTTTTATTTTTGTTGTGGATACACGTTTAAATTCACAGAATTCTTCTCTACATTTTAAGATACGATATTAACCATGTTTTTTGTTCCTTTAAATATTACAATTTATTTTTTACACTCTTTCAATAAACAAAATAGAACAAAAATTTGTACATTTTTATTTGAAATGGTTTAGTACATTTTTAAATTCAATTGTAGGTACCAATTTATTTTTGGTAGTAGTTAGTGTTCACAACCGAAAATAATTATTCTCATAACCGAATAATTCAATTATTCTGATCGAATCTAGAAACGAATTTAATGATAGTTGGCGTAACCGCATCAATTCGATTGGCAACAAATTCGGTTGTAACAACGATTCTGTTTTCTGGGTGTACTTAATTTCCATTTTTTCGTAAACGAGCGGGTAAGCGTGACTACTTATAAAAAACGACCACGCCAAACAAAAATAATGAGTTTAGACAAATTTTCATTATATAACCACTTATCTGGTAATGAAAGATTTTGTTGGGAGAGTGAATAATCGAGTAAAAATTAAGTAAGCAGTTTAGCTATTTTAAATATGGACCAATAGAAAAATTTACAATTTTGTCAACATGAGTAATAAAAATCATTTAAAGTACTAACCAATATTAATTTGAGTAGTTTTGGTAGAAAGTGCTGTTTTTAATAAATGAAACTACTTTTTTTTTCCAGTAATGGTGAAAATCTGAAAAATAAAGAATGGTAATAAAAAATGGTTTCCCATAAAATAAGTCGTGTTTGATGGGCTCTACTATATACGAGGGCGACCGCAAAAGTAACTGGCCTAACATAAAAAGAACCGTTTTTTTTGGAATTATTATTATTTATTTTTCAACATAATCTCCTTCCAACTCAATACACTTCATCAAACGTTTTTCAAGTTTTTTAATTCCATCCGAAAAATAAGATTTTTCAAGACCTTCAAAATATGCCTCAGTTTCAGCAATAACCTCGCTATTGAACGAAAATTTTTTGCCACCGAGAAATTTTTTTAAATTTGGAAACAAGAAATAATCAGAAGGAGCTAAATCTGGACTATATGGTGGATGCGGAGCAATTTCAAATCGTAATTCGGCAAGTTTTTGTTTAGTTAAAAATGCAGTGTGTGAAGGAGCATTATCTTGATGAAAAATAACTTTTTTTTTTCTAAATGCGGTCGTTTTGTCTTGATTTCTTCACTCAACCGATCCAATAATGCACAATAATATTCACTATTTATAATTTTTCCTTTCTCAAGATAATCAATAAATATTATACCCCTTGCATCCCAAAATACTGTGGACATTACTTTTCCTGCTGACTTAACAGTTTTCGCCTTCTTGGGACCACTTTTACCAGCTTCTATCCATTGTTTTGACTGTTCTTTGCATTCTGGGATATAGTGATGGATCCATGTTTCATCAACAGTTATGAATCGGCGCAAGAACTCTATTGGATTACGCTGATAAATCGCTAAAAGCTCCTCGGAATTGGTCCAACGGACGATTTTTTGGGGCAAAGTCAACAAACGCGACACCCATCTTGCAGATAGCTTTTTCATGTGGAGTTCATCATGTAAAATACTCCAAACTTGTTTTTCGTGTATTTTAACAATATCAGCAAGTTCTCTGAGCTTTATTCGTCTATCTTTAGTCACTTCATTAAATATTTTTCTAATGTTTCAATAGTAGTAGCAGTTTTCGGTCTTCCAGAGCGTTGTTCATGTTCCGTACTTGAACGACCCATTTTAAATTGTTGAACCCAGGATTTCACGGTGGAGTATGATGGTGCATTATCACCATGAACAGAATCCAATTCATCTTTGATTAATTGTGGCGTATAACCTTTCATATAAAAGTGTTTAATTACCGTACGAAACTCTTTATTTTCATTTTTAAAAAATTACAAAACTTGTTTACTTCAATCATCTGTAACAAAGAAAATAATCGTTAAATATTTCGGAAATTTTGACAGATGCCCAGTGTAGAAAATCATTACCAGATATGCGGTTATGTAACTACATACTTGGTAATGGTAACTAGTTACTTTTGTTATTACATTTCTTATTACCTTTATATGGCGATGTCGCGAAAAATAATGAGTTGTCGTTACACACCAGCATACGAAAAATCAAAAAATATATCGTTACCTATGTGCTAACCAGTATTGACAAAAATAATGAGTCTAAAAATAGATTGTCAAAAAAATAAATTATATAAAAAAAATATTTTTTATTGTATTTTTTTTTAAATAAAATTTCCTGGTGCGGGAATCGAACCTGGGTCTACAGATTGCCAGTCAATAGCTCTACCATCTGAGCTATATCGACATGTAATATTTAATAGATAAAAACATAATTGACCTGCTGCACACAAGTAAGATTACTCGCCAACATACAAAAAATCAAAAAATATGTGGTTACATATATCCTTACCAGTGTTTAAAAAATATTGAGTCTAAAAATAGATTTCAAAAAATTAAAAAAAAATCTAGAAAATTATTTCTTATTTGAAATAATGATAAAAATAAGTCATTATCAGTAACTCATTACTATATGTTTTAAAATAATGCAGAAGGTAAGTGGGTGTCATTACTGGTAGTCAAAAAAATAATGATATATCATTACCGTTTCTACACTGGGTGGCTTATAAAAGATTGCTTTAGAAAAAAAAAAAAAAGTTGCTAGTAAAACAGAAAATGTGCCAGGCCAGTTACTTTTGCGGTCGCCCTCGTATTTGACAATTTTTACATTTGAAAATTGCTTGACAAAGTTAAAAGCAATTTGAACAAAAGGGACACAATTTTCGGAATTAAAAACTGCTATAAGATTATTTAGTATGGTAAATTTATACACTAAATACCACTGAGAACTTGTTAATATCCTTAATGTGAAAGCTGAATATTGAGTATGTTATTCAAATATTTCATCGATAATGCCTGTCATAATAATATTAACATGACAGCGAAAACGCTAACATAGTTTCCAACATTTTTATTACATTTTTGTAAAATAATGTTTTTCTTAAACAAACATTACATATGTACACAATTTGCAAAAATACATGGAGTTTTTAATAAATATTGGACGTAGATAAATTTATAAGGATCACATGTATACAATAGACCGGACTGAATCAGAAGATTTCTACGGCAAAAACTTTGAGAAAAGGTATTAGAAATTGGGAAAAAATAAAGTTTCGAAAATCGGTTAATAGTTTCCGTTTCTGGTATGCCAACGCAGTTTCCGAGTTACATCATGTAATACATCGTGTTTAGTAAATTTTGGTATACTGGATACAAATAATAATTTAAATCGTTTGAAAAATGGCCCCAAAAAGGGAAGAAAAAAAATGTGGGGTATATTTTCATTTTTTGGGGCCTTTTTTCATTTTAAAAAATTAAACAAACCAACAAATAAGAATGACAAATTACCCCAAAAATTTGAGGTCAAAATTTATTTTTGCATGTGGGGCCGAATTGCATTATTTATTCATTATTGAAAATGAAAAATCGCCCCAATTTGTGTGATATGAAATTTGGGGCCAAATTTCATTAAATTTGAATTTTTAGCAAAACACGAAATTTACAAACAATACTGGTTTTTGTTTCTTTTGATTTTGTTGAAGTTGTAACTAATATTTGGTTTAACGGCGGCTTCTACTACTTGTTTCTCAGATTCCTTAGCACGCGTTAAATATTCCTTTTCTGAAATATATCAGATATCTCATCTGAGCATACACCATTCTGCTTAAATGCCATTATTCCAGCAGTATTGTAACTTCCTGTGTTTTAGTCTGTTTACTATGGTTGCGACGCACAGTGTTGCCTTTTGACTTTTTTCGTTGCAAAAATCATAACTTTTGAAGTAATGAAGATATATTCAAAATTTAAAAAGTTGGTAAAAATCACCTCCTTAAGCTTCAAAATGCATGCTCACACAAAGTACTAGGCCTACAGGGGACTTCAAGTGCTTCTGTCAAAATTCAATATTACTTTGAGTAGAAATAATACATGTTTAATTTATAATAAATTTTTTGGCACTACGATATTATCCCCAACGAAATAACCCACAAACCTTAAAACGAAAAAAATCCCCAAAAAATGGCAAACATTTAATTTGAAGATTGTTTCATTTATTTTGGGGATTGTTTCGTGTATGATTTTTGTTGGGTGTTTTTTCATTATGAACTAATCCCAAAATTAAAGAATTCCCAAACATATTGATTTGTGGATTTTTGCATTCACTTACTTTTTGGGAACAATTTAATTTTTTGAGGGTTATTTCATTTTTTTAATTTCCGAAGTTTTTAAAAGTTTGTTTCTTTCAAACGGATTTTAGTAAATATTTCTACAATTTAAACAGCTCAGATTTAAAAATATTGCTACCTGAAATCATAACTTTATTTACCTATATAACAATTAGTTGTAATTGACGATAACTTTGCCGTTTGGCCGATGGGTTGTTTTTCAACAGCTGCTATTGTTCAACATGGAATATATGAATAGTGTACGTACAGTGAAGTTTGTTGTAGTGCTTCTTTAGATACTTAAAGTTTCAAATTAAAGAAAACAGAGCCGCAGGCTTTTTTATTTTTTTATTCATATTTGTGAAACCGCCTGCGAAGTTGTTGTAGTGCTTTTTTAGATACCGAAAGTCAGATAATTTCAAATCAAAGAAAACAGTGCTGCAGGCTTTTTATTCTTTTATTCATATTTCTGAAAGCGCCGCAGTCGAAAATTTGGTATCAAAAAACGCGGCGAAAATTAAGAAATTTTCGACTGCGGCGCTTTCAGAAATAAAATCAATTCAACGCCGCAGGCTAGTTATTTTTTTTATTCATATTTCTTAAAGCGCCACAGGCAAAAATTTGGTATAAAAAATCGCCGCGAAAGGTTCATTCGTTACGTTACAGACAAATTAACGACTCAAATGCTTTTTCATAGAACAAAAACAAATCAAACTAATTATACCTTTAGGCGAACACGCACCTTGTCTGCAATAAATTTTGGCAAGTTTTATACAAATCCGTCTATTCGTTTTCAAGTTAAGACTATGTCACCTAAATATATATTGATCGAAACATGTGTGACCAAGAAGGGAGTAAGACTGGGAGATGCAATCGCTATCGGATCGTACATTGAACCGGACATCGGACAGAATTTATACCCTTATTTGTTTGACTTTGAACCAAAACTTTGGTGAACTTAAATACGTTTTTCTGCGTGTGTTCATTCCAAATTATTTATTTTTTTAAATTCTTACTTTTACCCGAAAAATTTCTGTACATAAAATTTTGTAAATTTTTATAAGAATAGCTTTATTACTAATTATAAAATACTGACTTAGGCCCATTAACTTTTCTCGAGAAGTTAACTTTACCTTAACCATGGGTAACTAACCAATACTAAATATTTATCCCTATGAAAATTTAACCATAATAACTTATCAATATTTTAACTCTAGGTAGTTAACCTTAGTATGAAATGTCAGAATAAAAACAAAAAGAAAAACAAAAATGAATAACAAAAAATTTTTTTTTTAAATACGGGAAAATTAAAGAGTCAAAACTGAGGGTTGTCCAGGGGTTCCTCACATACTTTTAAAATTTTTAAAACATGATTGGTTCACATTTCATAAATTCGAGAGTGATTTCTTTGCGCTTTTTTATATTTAAGAATTAAATTCAGTAGTCTTGTACTTCATTCATTAGTCTTAAGCTTTGATACATGATTCATTTTGAATTTGATACGCTGATTCTTAAAAGTATGTTACCCAAAATTGATGGAACTATTGTTTTTTTGAGAGTGGTTTTCAAAAGAATTTTTTCCTATAACGGTACACAAATTAAGAAAATGTTGTCCTATGTATTTTAGAGAACAAAATTCATTCTTTACTACCATCGTAACAAAAAGTCTTAAGCTATCTGAATGCGTTTTGGATAGTATTTTAAAATTCGTAGAAAGCTATTTTTTTGATAGAGAATTCGGAATAGAGATTTGGAATCAGCAAGTAAAATACTAAAAGTATGTATCAAGCTTCTACCAACAGCGACTTTTCATTTTGTAGAGGTATATAATTCGTGTCAAATTGTTGTAATATTGGTCACCATTTTTGGTTTTAATTATTCAAGACAGATTTTGGCTCCCTGAACCAATAAAAAAATAAATTTTTCCTATTTCCTTATATGAGGCCAATTTCTGTAAGCTATCACAGAAACCTAAATCCTAAATAGCAAAAATTTGTGCACGATTTTCAGTACTGATGCAATTTTTATAAGTTTTGGTAAAGTGGGGCAAATGCACATCGAAAATACTTACATGTGTCATAAACGATTCTTAGTCAAAGTTTGGTGAAAGCTGCGCTTTAGATTTTTTTTCATTAATCATCATTACAAGTTTAATTTATTAAAATATCTTATGTAGGGGGAATTGTTCTAAAATAGCCTTGGTTAAGGTTCTTAACCACAGAAATTTCTATGGTTAAATTTTAGCATTGGTTAGAAGAAATGCTTGGTTAAAATTTAGATAAGTTATTCAAAAAATATGTTTACCAGTGGTTAAGGCTAGTGGAGGTCTTAACCAGGGTATAAATTGAGATAAGTTAACGGGCCTTAGTGGTTAATTTTATGAACATCCTTTTAAATAAAGCGCATATTGAAATCTGGAAGCTGTAGTTTGTTTTGAAGGTAAGAAATACTAAAACGGATTTCGATATATCGGTAGGTCACGAAATACAAAAATCCTCATAAAATAATGTTACCCTAACCAAGTAGTGATGTAAGGTATGATTGTCTACTACACTATCAAACGTTTTCGACTGCAATATAAATGTTTTAAAATGTCCGTTAAATTAATTATTTTATTTTTTCAATCAATTCATATTTGTTGTTGCAGCCAGAATTCAGCTAATTATCTTATTGTCAAGGAAAGTAATAATTAAAAATATCACACAGAAATAAGAACAGAATAAACGTTAAATCCGTATTTTTTTTAAGTGAATGTAAATGAATACATCCATGATGAATGCTGTTACGAAAAAAAGCGGATATGTGTTGTTGGCAAACTCATTCATGTTTTAAATTTAATTTACAGTTAATAGCTTATGCTTGCCTACAATAATCATAACAAAAACTACAATAACAACATCAGCTATATGTGTAATAAAAACAATATAAAGCTACAGTTACAATGGCGACAATAATGGCGGCAACAACGGAAATGGAGCACCATTTTTATTTTATACACGAAATTAAAAATGAATGAATACGTAGTTGTTGTATTTAGTACAATATATGAATGGATGGAAGTATGGATCACTGCCAGTTGGCAAGGCCATAATCAACATTGTTGCTTGAACAATGAGAGTGGGAACTATTTAAGCATTATAATGGAGACAAATCCATATAACAACATTTTAATTTAATACATAACGAAACGGTCTTAGTAGAGCCTGAACTATTAACAAATTAAATAATTGAATTTATTGATTAATAACCAAGTTGAAAAAAGTTTTCGAGGTTTTTACCTACTGATGTAATTCTCAGCTGAGAGATGTAAGGCACGTACATATAATAATAGAGACTATTAAACACAGCCAGAATTCGCAAAATAAGCCTTATATTAACCCTTAAATGTGTGAGGTCAGCCCAAGTATGGAGAGTAGGGATACCGATCCCGAAATCCCGATTTACAAATCCCGAAATCCCGGGATTGGTCTTGAAAAAATCCCGGGATTTCCGATTTCATTATTTGGCATATTTTATCTCTTTGTATTTGTTTTTTTGTTATATTCGACCTAAATCTCATAAATCTAATATCTTATTAAATGTTATTAAAGAACTAATTTTTCCCATTAATAAATAATAGATTAAAATAGATTACACATAAAATAAATCTGAATATAAACCTTAATAATTTAAAAACCTGTGAAACTTTTGAAAATCGTAATTCAACTTTAATCTTTTAACGAACATGTTTTTATTTATTTTATTGATGATTTGCTAAAATCATAACTTCATGCAAATTTTTGTTAAATTAGAAAAATCTAACAATCTGCCTTTCTGAAATCAGCTGAGGTATGTTCTTAATATTTTATATTAGTTGATTTAAAAAAACTAATAGTCACTAAATATTTCTGATGATTTCAGCATTTGCATTCAATTAATTTTAGCCAAATATAACTAAATATTTGCAGTTTCTTCAGAGGTAAATTGTAATTAGCAATTTGCTTAAATTTAACTCATAAGTATATTTCTTATATTTCGAAAATTTAACAATTATTTAGCAAACAAGTTCTGCCGGTTTCGCAGAACTTTTTTGCTAATTTTTAGTAGCTTTTTCTGCTAATTTTACATACTTATTTCTATGAGTGTAGTTTCTGTTTGAAGCGAGATTCACAATGCTGTAGTACTTCACTCTGAGTGGATTTTGGTCCTTTCTTTTTTGCACTTACATATTTTTTGTATTATGCTATCTCTATTTTACACACTCTACTCTGCAGCGTGGAGTACTCCAGCATTGTGCATCCGGCTTAATTTGTTTATTTCTTGATACTACAATTTTATTATTTATTTATAATAAATTATTTTAATTTGTAGGGTTTATTTTAGCTATTTACTTTTAAAATTAAAAATATGATAAAACAAAAAAATCCCGAAATCCCGCAAAATCCCGGGATCCCGAAAAATCTCAGGATCCCGGGATTTAAATTTTCAAAATCCCGAATCCCGGGATTTGTAAAAACCAGTCCCGTTCGGCATCCCTAATGGAGAGTAAGCAGCTATCGCGTATTTTCGGGTGATTTGTGTTGTGTACAGTGTTGCCACTTTTTGAATAATTATTCAAAAACGGGACTGTTTACACATTCCTTGGATAATTTTTGAATAATGAAATTTTTGTGTAGTTTTTGTGTAATTTCACTTTTTAGAGAAATTTTCGTAAATTTCATAAAAATCAGTCGATATTTAAAGTAGACTAAATGAGTTTGTCTGTGAAACATTTACAATATCATTTGCAAATGTAGCGTAAGATTGAAATCTTATCTTATCATTATTAATTTATAAATTCAAAAACATTTACATATGATTAAAAAAAACCTTAATTCCTAATTACAAAAATTTTTTATTTTTGAAATCGGTTCATATGGCAAGTTTTTAAAATTTCCACATGCCAGAGTCCTGCTTTAGAGTCGAACGCCACAGTTCCCAGCGAATCTGTGGACTCGACCGTTAGAAATTATGTTCGAAATTAGTTTAGCTCCGACAGAGTGAAATGTCATAGTAATCCAACCAGGTGGTAAGATATGACCAAAGGACCTAATATTTTTATATATCTGTTAAATAACCATTAATGCCCAAATATATTTAAAAAGTTGAATTAAGGGAAAGATCGATAATATAAAACGAGTAAAAAGGTTAAAGTCGGGCATGCCGACTATACAATACCCTACACCACTCTGGTGTATTGTTTGGATCCGAAATTCGAATGGGTTAAAATGGGGCTCGTGTCAAAATTTTCTATAATGTGAGTCAGCGCACCAAATTTCATTAAAATATCTTAATATTTGCGACCTGCAGTTTGTAACCAAGCCAATTTTGGGGGGACCCTTATATGGGCACTAGTTCTAAACATGGACCGATATTCACCAAAATCAATAGGCTTCGTCCTTGGGCCAACATAGGTCTATGTACCAAATTTCATCAAAATATCTTAATATTTGCGACCTGCAGCGTATAACCAATATAATTTTGGGGGGACCCTTATATGGGCACTAGTTCTAAACATGGACCGATGTTCGCCAAAATCAATAGGCTTCGTCCTTGGGCCAACATAGGTCTATGTACCAAATTTCATCAAAATATCGTAATATTTGCGACCTGCAGCGTATAAACAGTATAATTTTGGTAGGACCCTTATATGGGCACTAGGTCTAAACATAGACCGATGTTCACCAAAATCAATAGGCTGCGTTATTGGGCCAATATAGGTCTGTGTACCAAATTTCATCAAAATATCTTACTATTTGCGACCTGCAGCGTATAAACATTATAATTTTGGTAGGACCCTTATATGGGCACTAGGTCTAAACATGGACCGATGTTCACCAAAATCAATAGGCTGCGTTATTGGGCCAATGTAGGGCTGTGTACCAAATTTCATCAAAATATCTTAATATTTACGACCTGCATCGTATAAACAGTATAATTTTGGTAGGACCCTTATATGGGCACTAGGTCTAAACATGGACCGATGTTCACCAAAATCAATAGGCTGCGTTATTGGGCTAACATAGGTCTGTGTACCAAATTTCGTCAAAATATCTTAATATTTACGACCTGCAGCGTATAAACAATATAATTTTGGTAGGACCCTTATATGGGCACTAGGTCTAAACATGGACCGATGTTCAAAAAAATCAAACTTGTTCGTCCTTGGGCCAACATAGGTCTGCGTACCAAATTTCATCAAAATATCTTAATAGTTGCGACCTGTAGAGTGCGCACAAGATTGCATGGACAGACAGACAGACGGACGGACGGACAGACGGACAGACGGACATCGTTAAATCGAAATAAAAAAAAATTCTGAACCGATCTGTATACTATAAGGTGGGTCTACGACCAATATTTTTTGGTGTTACAAACATCAGCACAAACTTATAATACCCTGACCACATAGTGGTGTAGGGTATAATAAAATACACAAAAAACCATAAAATTACTTCGCAACTAGTGAAAATTTAAAAATTTCTGTAAGCCAAATATCGGCGCTCTTTCATTTGAGTAAAAATTCAGGCAAATTTTGAGCAAACTTAATTGTGATTGCAGCTAACCATAAGCTTAGCTGAAGTAATATTAAAAAATTATAATTTTTTTGTGTAATTTCATAAGGTTTTGAATAATTTTTTACCTTCAGCTGTGTAATTTTTTATTTTACTTGTGGCAACACTGGTTGTGTAGCGATTTTTAGCGTAAATGTTAACTATATTTTTTCTTATAAGCATATTTTCGAAATCTGAATACTATCGGGTAACTTCTATTGATTTTACAGGTTTTTTTTTAGAACATACACCAGATACATGAGTTCTTGCATCGATCAAAATGAGAATCAGCAGACAAATTAATAAGTTCGTTTTTATAGCAGTAACAGATTTTCGTAATATAATGATGAGTTGTGTATCTACATCAGAGGTCGGCATCTCCTATGCCCATGGGCGCTCTCTCACACCTACATAAGCTCACACATAGAAAAAAAAAATAATCAGTCGCATACAAGATTTCAGTGAAGTAGGTTGTCACAACGCTTGTTTGCCAGATTTTTTACACTCTGCATAATGTTTATTGATACATTTTTTTGGTAATTTATTTTTAAGGTTTTTTTTTGTGTTGTTGTTTTTTGATATTTGTTTTCGTAGTTGTTGTTTGCTTTTAAATTTTTATTTTATATTCCCATTATAAACATTTAAAATTTTCGAATTATTATACAAACGTTCTTTGTCAGTGCATTGAGAGTGAGAGGCTGCAACTCACTCATACAAGCACAAAAGAAGGTTGTATATGTTTGCCGATCCCTGATCTACATTTACATTTTTAAATTTCAGGATACATATGAGGTCGACATGTTTTTGCACCGATTAGAATGAGAATTCGCAGACATAAAAATATAATAACTTGGATTTAGTATCAATAACAAGTTTTCGTAATTTTCTGACCAGTATTATAGATGTAATTACATTTTTAAATTTCAGGATATATGCCATGTTCTTGCACCGATTTTGTCAAAATTTCGGGATGTTCATATTTGACCCAAATAATTTTGTGTATCAAGCTTCATTTACCTACCATATCCGTATGTGATGCAGAGGGCGAAAAACATAATTGTTCCATAACTGATGAGGATAGTTAGAGATAGTCTTTCATTTGGTCTTACACCAACGCTTGTAGAATGGGAGGGGAGGATAGCGGAACAGCTTAAATCGTATATACCGTCAGTTCGTTTCTCTTTAAGACAATTTTTCATCCACTTTATAAGGAACACTTATCACAAATGCGACCAACACATGGACTTCAGTTTGCATATCAACAGAATAAGTCTACCCAGACCCCTGTTTGTTATGCTGCCGTGGTTGTGATGCAGTTTTGTTTTCGGCCGGGTTAAAACTCAGTTTGTCCAGGTTCGTCAAAGGTCTGCCTACTTTGAAATAAAACAGCAATCGTTTCTTTTGTTCAATTCAATTGTACGATCCTGTATCGCACACAGTTTTATTTACCAAGATCTTAAACCACATAAATTACTTAATCTAATGACTGTTATTCTTTACACGACTTCGACGATTCGGTGCACAGGATGTTTTTCGGCAACTCTGGCAGTGGTTGCAGTTCCTCCAAACGTTGATCGCTCTGTCAATGGTTAGGTATTGAATTTCTAAGTGTCTCCCGAAAATAGTAAACAGGTGAGTCGGGTTATTACGGGGAAATGAGGAGATGTTTTAGATACGATTAGTAAATATGTCTAAGCGACTCACGAGAATAGGTGAGTCCAGTTATTTCGGGGAAACGAGGAAATGTGTTAAATACGATTGGTAAATATTTCTAAGTAACTCACGAGCATAGTAAGCAGGTGAGTCGGGTTATTTCGGGGAAACGAGGTTTGAGATTTGGGTTGCCGTTTCATGTCGCTTTCCAAGATTTGGAATATTTGGCCTAAAGCCTAAACCATATAAACGCAGTGTCGACAGCAGTGCGACGTTTTGTCAATAAAGCAGTTCTTTTTATTGTTACAGCCGAGAAATTAGAAAAGTTTCTAAATAAACAAGAGCTGTTTTTAAACAAAACGCAATAAGAATTTTTTAAAAATATTAAATGGTTTTCGCGAAATTCTAGAACAAAGTTTGACAGCACTGCCACTGGCACTTTCACTATGTGGTTTGGGCTTAACAGTAAAATTGGATTCATTTTGAAGCTTATAAAGGATTTTCCAATAAAAATGGTAGATATTAAAATTGAAAGGCCTACCAGTGGCATAATGTGTGGAATATGACATCGTTTAAATGGCTTCCCTGGGTGGCGTGCATCTAAGAGGACCAATTTTCGATTACTCTCTCGCATAGGCTGAAGCTGATGGCTCATGGGATATGAGGACTTTAAGTGCACCGGTCGTTTGTAACTTATAGGCATAAATGTGCGTTACATCTGCGTAAGATAACCATGCCCTCAAATCGCTCTTGCATTGCATGTTCATTGTGGAAGCAGCTGTGTTGTATGTAGCGCCACATGGGTATCATCCACTTTTGGCCAAAAAAAATTGGTTGCTAAGGGAATTAAATGTACTAAAATCACAAAACTTATTTACAAAATGATGAAGAATAATCTGTTGAATGCATGCTCGTGTCCGGATTTTATTCCTGCCTAGGGAAATTGTCAGGGAACGACGTTTTAAAAATTCCAGAAATATCTGAGAATTTCTTGTTGTCGTCGAGAACAGTATTGCCATTTTAGCATATTTTCTGCTAGATTTAGCTGATTGAGTTCGAAAATTGCTTTTTAGCATATTTCGTTTGATAAAAGCAGATTTTTAGCATATTTTGCCACGCAAGATTCAATTTTTATTATTTTTTTCAACAATGATTACACTACGTTTTTAAATGATTAAACGTGTAAACGTTAAAAAAAACTGCCAAAATGTTTATCTTATACACTTAAAAAAAAATAAGTAAGTAGAAAAATTAGTAAAACGTCTTGTATATCAAGTGTACTAGTTTCCAGTAATTTTTTTGCTGAAATTCCGTTTTCAGCTACTAAAACTTTAGTAGTACTTTATATTTTATTAGCACTAAACTAATTTTGAACTAATGTTTTACTAATTTATTTTGCTACAAAAATTGTGCTGATAACCGCATTTATAGCGTGGACGACAAACAGATAGACAAGATGTAGATGTTGCAGCTTGTCTGGATGTAGTATAGACAACGGATATGATAAAAAAGAAAAACAACACTACACAATTTCTATATTTAGGTAAATTTTCAGGAAATAAATTAACTAAAGTAAAATTTCGCTACAAGTTTTTTAAGTTTTTTTTCAGTCTATTAATATTCAGCAAAAAGTTTAGTGATTTTAGCAAGGATTTTTTTCATTTGCAATCGACTAAGTTTTAGCAAAACTTATGCTGAAGATTACTATTTTTTTGGTAAAAATCAGCACGAAAAATTATCAAAAATGCGGCTAGTAGATATTTTTGTAAGTGGTAATTAGCAGATTTTTAGCATAATGAATTTTTCAACATTTTAGTAATTTTTTGTTTAGCATATTTTTCCTTTTTCGCGATTTAGCAGAATTTAGCATATTTTTTTTCAGTGATTTAGCATATTTGGAATGAAAGTTTCTGGCAACATTGGTCGAGAAGCGTTATTCTACATACAGCACAATTTGCTTTGTCATCTCCCAAAATACTAATCTCTGGCTTTGACAGATCTAGCAATGTAGTGACATATATTAGTGTATAAACAACAATAGAAAATCATACACTCAGAAAAGTTCTGCGGTTAATATGAGACAGTTATATGTGTAGTAATGCTGTTGTAGTTATATTAACTGCAATTGCAAGTGTTTTACTTGGGGGAAAAAATTTCAATGTTTTTAATAGTTTAGCAACCCACAAAAACTACTGCATTTTCGTTACAGTTACTTTATGCAGTTGTTTTAAATTTTTTAACAAACACATTTTTTTCAAGTGTTTGAGTACTTTCGCCATTATTCCGCACACACAAAAAATATGGCGTTTAGAAATTTTTAAAGAAATAATATGAGCACATTTTTTTATCTCTGTATTAAAAACAGAGGACGCTGAAGAAAAGCCACATTAGAGTGAAAATTTCGTACTAAGAAATTTTATTAAATAAAGAAGGTTATTTGCGTATACTATATTATTAAATCTTGTATTTCTTTTAGCCCCTTCTTAATACTTTTATCCCAATTCTACCTGCAGAAGAAAAAGAACTCTAAACAGACAGCATTTCATCCTTCTCAGGCTATAAAAAGCGAAGAATAAAAGTGATATTAAGTGTAAATTTTGTTTCTCAATTGTGCAATTTGAGTTAAAAAGAATTTCAATGAGGCTTCTCTTGATATTAATTTATTATCTCTTATTAGGGGGATAAAAGCTAATAAATTAATCTCTAAACCTATTCAAGCTCCTAGTCAAGAATTAGAACCCTATAAACATTTTCACTGGAATTCAAGTTGAAATCAAGTTCAATTCCAGCCCTGTTTTCCAGTTTCAAGGCTTGAATTCAACTTTTATTACATTTTATTTCAATAGCATACTCCAGCAAAAGGGAAACAAAAATTCAAGTTTGAAATATTTTTGTTAAAAAAACAAGTGCTAGAATTTGAAATATACTTTACTTCAAGCAAAATTTAAAGCACTTGAATTTTTAAAACCTACGTGCTTATTGGGAAGAAACAGAAATTATAGTTCCTATTATTAAAAATACAAAAAATAAAATTTTTGATGAATTATTTAAAAGTATTTACATAAATTTGTTTTCAAAATGTTGGGTTTTAATTTTTATTCAAAAAAATAAAAATTGTTTTTTCGACCTTTTTATTAATTAATTAGAAATTTATTAATTCAGTTCGAGGCCAATTTCCTTATTATGAATTAACATAATAAGTACTTTTTTCAAAAACTGCTATTTTTCTTCATCAGGATATTCTCCTAACAAATACTTCACAGAGTTTTTTTGCTTTCAAAAACCTCTAACACTTTCAGGAATGAAAAGACGATCGTTTCGGGGATTTTCCAAGTCCCCTTCTTCAGTTTTCTTTAGAAAGTGGTGGCAATAGTGCAATGCAAATTGAAACATCAAAATTTCATATTAAACGTAGTCTACTACATCAACGAAATGAGAATGGAGTTGTTTTCATTAAATTAATAATTGGTTTTAGTAATTTTAACAGCAAGTTTAACTAACAACGAGTAAAAAGGTTAAAGTCGGGCATGCCGACTATACAATACCCTACACCAGTCTGGTTAAAAGCCAACTAATGTTTGGATCCGAAATTCGAATGGGTTAAAATGGGACTTGTGTCAAAATTTTCTATAATGTGAGTCAGCGCACCAAATTTCATTAAAATATCTTAATATTTGCGACCTGCAGTTTGTAACCAAGCCAATTTTAAGGGGACCCTTATATGCGCACTAGGTCTAAACATGGACCGGTGTTAACCAAAATCAATAAGCTTCGTCCATGGGCTGACATAGGTCGGTGTACCAAATTTCATAAAAATATCTTAATATTTGCGACCTGCAGCGTATAAACCATATAATTTTAGTAGGACCCTTATATGGGCACTAGGTCTAAACATGGACCGATGTTTACCTAAATCAATAGGCGTCGTCCTTGGGCCAACATAAGTGGGTGTACCATATTTCATCCAAATGTCTTAATATTTGCGACTTGTAGAGTGCGCACAAGAATGCATGGACAGACAGACGGACGGACGGACAGACGGACATCGTTAAATCGAAATAAAAAAAAATTCTGAGCCGATCGGTATACTATAAGGTGGGTCTAGGGCCAATATTTTTTGGTGTTACAAATATCAGCACAAACTTATAATACCCTGACCACATAGTGGTGTAGGGTATAAAAACAGAAGTTTTTACAGTTTTGCAATAATTTGTATGTCTGTTGTTTTAACTGAATTTGTGGTTGTTTGTAGAGTTTTACAATGATTTTCATGTATGTTGTTTTAACTTTTTTTGTAGTTGTTTTTATTTTTACTACATTTTTCAGTTGATGTCTGTCTACTAATTCAAAATAACTACATGTTGTAGTTTATATTAATACAAATGTAGTACACCCTTTCAGCTGTAAATGCAGTTATTTTGACTGTCCTTTGTATATACATGTTTAGTTTAATTTAAATTTACACATGCCCTTACATATTCGTTATTTCAAATTTATTTTTATCAGAATAAACATTAATTGCATTAAAGGAATTAAATGTGCTAAAATTGATAGTAATGCCATTATCGTTTTTCGTATAAGTACAAACCAATAACGCGCCGGCCCCAATCTACACCAAATCGTGACTTTCTGGTGATGCATTGCCACTTGTTATACCTCGTGTAGATTAGTATCGTCCCAAATCCGGTAATTTTGTTCCTAACGTACCCGTTTATGTAAAAACCATGTAAACCTGAAGATAGTCTCAACGCGCGCATGGTTACCACAAGAGAATACCCGATTTGACAATAAAGTTTTATCATTTGCACACGTTGCTCGACGTTGCAACCTGCCACGGTGATTTGTCTTTGTTATCTAACAGAAAATAACAAAAAAAAAAAATCCTCAGATTTAAAAATGGAACAGTTTATCATAAATTTACAATAGGTATCACGCTTCAGTTTCCTTGGCTAGTTTGTCGTATGCAACACGTTAATTAATAGGAAGAATTTTCCTAAATGTTGCTTCTCTTTTTTTTTTTTTTTTTAAAGATCCTATCATAATGAAAAACATTAAGATAATTATCTGAAAACTTTTTATTTTATTTACAATTAACATCGTGCGTTTTGGTTGGACCACCCTTTAGTATGTATGAATTAATTCTCTATATTTTTTTCACTTTAGTTGTGAATTATATAAGAGATACTTAGAGAAGAATATTGATGAGGATCATGGGATTTGGATGCAAAAAATAATATACACACTTTTTTTTGGTGGCCCAATTAAAAAATGGGTTCAAAAATAACTTAGTTTTTAATTTTTTTAAAACGAAATGATGCCATAATTACTTTAGGGAATTTCTGTTAACAGTTTCCCCATAAAATGATCAGAGCAAATCAAGAAAAATTTCAAGAAAATAAACTACAAACGCCAATTTTATACACGGGTAGCGAACTACAAGAACTCTCTAAAAAAATTAGAGCACAAATATTTAAAAAATTCAAATGTTGCTTTCACTTTTAAAAATCGTCCAAAAGGAATCGATCCAAAATTTAGTCAGCTAATTTTGTAACTTTGAATTTTCCGTTTAGAACTGCGAGGTGTAGACAAATATGCTTACCACAAGTCCAAGTTTCCCCACTGTGCAGTTTTTCAAATATTGGTTAGTGTAAACCGCATCATGTGCCCTCCTAAATGAATAAATTTCGGGCCCATATTTACTATATATTGGCCTAGCACTCTTGAAAACATATAATGTTATAATTTTGTATTGCTGTGTAGAGTTGTTTACACAGTGTAAAAAAGCTTTAGTATTGGCCAAATTAATAACATTTTGGCCAATATTCATATGTACTACACTTTATTATATTATCTACAAACATACATATTGTATTTCAAGGTACATACAATATTGCATTAAAGCAGGCATGAAATCATATTGTCTCGTGTTGTATATAAGGGTGTACCGTATTTTGAATCACGTTCACTGTAAACGATCAAATGATGCGTTATTTTAAGTAGAATACGGAAAAATTACCAAACTATTTTGGATTACGCATCATTTGAGTGCTAATAGTTAATGAATAAGCAAATTTGCGATATATCGGGACACCCTATTTTACATGCACCAATAAGTTTATAAGTCTAGGAGTCCCAATCCTCATTGTATATCACATCGGACGAGACATTGCCATCGGAAACAACAATGATGCAGGTATCACACAGTCGAAAGAAAAAAGACGATAAAGTTGAGGTAAAGCCAGTATGACACTAGCTTTTGTTTTTACTTTTTTAATAAACCCTACCCAGCAAAATTGTCGGATGCAAAGAACCGGTTGTAGAACAACTTGTTCTTGCATGCAACCCGTTCTAATTTATGTTCTATCATCAGTGTTTTTTGTTTGAAATTGTCCTAAAAGCAACAGGTTATGTTCCTCCAAACTAGAACAGGTTGCTTTGGAACCAGTTATAGAACCGGTTCTGCGACAGTGAGGCCTTCCATTTTGACTTCCAGGAATCAGTTCTAGAACCTGTTCCACGGAACCGGTGGTAAAAACACCTATTCTAGAACAGATTCAAAGGCAACCAGTTCATAAAAATTTTGCTGGGTAAAAAAGTAAAAATTAATAAAAAAGAGAAAGAAAATGGGGAGATTATTTTCGCCTATTTATTCACAATTTGAATTTTGTGTCAACGAGAAATCTGTCTTACTTGTGTATGTTGTGATTTTTTCATTTGTTCTGTCCGATGTTCGGCCCGATTAGGATTGCATCTCCCTTCTTGCATATACTTTCATGTCATCAGCATCATGCCGTTTTCATTGGCATCATGCTGAGGTCTTTTTTATAGTATCATGAAGACAATACACATGAAAATCTATATTAGGGGGTTCTACGTTATATAGACTAAAATGTGGTCTAAAAGCAGAAAAAAGCATTTGTCTCAACCTAACTTGGATCCAACCGAATTGGTTGGTTACTCAAAAAATTTTGTTTAGTTTAGCCTAGTGACAACGAAAATTTTCCAATTCCGCTAATATATTAACCGATTCCTTGATTAATCACCTATATTCGGTTAATTCCGAAACCATGGAGGAAATTACTAAGGAGTGATACTTGCAAAGTGTTTTGTCGTCGTTACTGCTGTTTTGACAAATATCAGAACAATAATATTTACGAATTGGCAAAAGAAAATACGAAAGCTTTTTCGGCATTTCTGACTTAAATTCACACTACAGTACTTTGATTTGAAACAACATCGGAATGGCTTCCCCATTTCTCTTTAAATTAAAAATTTTAAACGAAATTGTAAGCCTTAACTAATTGTTTTTCACTGATTAAAGACACATCATAATAGATAAGCTGCACATTTCGTAACCATAATATCAGTGGGTATCTATCCACCTCATCTCGCTCAAACCTCGCTCTATTTATTTGGTCGCATTTTTTATAAATAGGTTTTCTTATGCATTTCTCTCTCTGCCGTGCTAATTGTCGAAAGAACCGTTAATCTATAAAATATATAATCTTTGATAATATTGAATAACACTGAATGGCAATAAAAAATTAATGGAGATCTGACCATCAGTTCTATATATTTCGGACATGCTGATTAAAATGGCGTACTTTATTTTTCGATCAATGGTACAGATTTTTCGCTAAATGTCTTTAAAGTTTGGCGGTTGTCCATTCAGAAAATTTTTCAAATTCAATTGATATGAATTTTTATACCCTACACCACTATGTGGTCAGGGTATTATAAGTTTGTGCTGATGTTTGTAACACCAAAAAATATTGGTCCTAGACCCACCTTATAGTATACCGATCGGCTTAGAATTTTTTTTTATTTCGATTTAACGATGTCCGTCTGTCCGTCTGTCTGTCTGTCTGTCTGTCTGTCTGTCCATGCATTATTGTGCGCACTCTACAGGTCGCAAATATTAAGATATTTTGATGAAACTTGGTACACCGACTTATGTCGGCCCAAGGACGAAGCCTATTGATTTTGGTGAACATCGGTCCATGTTTAGACCTAGTGCCCATATAAGGGTCCTACCAAAATTATACTCTTTATACGCTGCAGGTCGCAAATATTAAGATATTTTGATGAAATTTGGTACACAGACCTATGTTGGCCCAATAACTCAGCCTATTGATTTTGGTGAACATCGGTCCATGTTTACACCTAGTCCCCCCAAAATTGGCTTGGTTACAAACTGCAGGTCGCAAATATTAAGATATTTTGATGAAATGTGGTACACCGACCTATGTCAGCCCAAGGATAAAGTCTATTGATTTTGCTTAACACCGGTCCATGTTTAGAACTAGTGCCCATATAAGGGTCCCCCCAAAATTATATTGTTTATACGCTGCAGGTCGCAAATATTAAAATATTTTGATGAAATTTGGTACACAGACCTATGTTGGCCCAATAACTCAGCCTATTGACTTTGGTGAACATCGGTCCATGTTTAGACCTAGTGCCCATATAAGGGTCCCCCCAAAATTGGCTTGGTTACAAACTGCAGGTCGCAAATATTAAGATATTTTAATGAAATTTGGTGCGCTGACTCACATTATAGAAAAGTTTGACACAAGCCCCATTTTAACCCATTCGAATTTCGGATCCAAACATTATTTGGCTTGTAACCAGACTGGTGTAGGGTATTGTATAGTCGGCATGCCCGACTTTAACCTTTTTATTCGTTTTGTGTTAAAATGTAAGCACAGGACCTGTGGCCATATTCACGATATAAATGCGATGTGCTAATCTTGATATTTAAATCACTACTTAGCGTTTTATATAGGTTTCTATGGTTTTTTGCTATTTTTTGCTATGTACAATAGACCTCAATAAATGTAATGCCTTAGTAAGGAAGCAAATAAAAGGAAAATATTTCAATTAAAAAAATGTATTCATCTATAGCGGCCTATACGTTAAAATCGCGACTTTTCAAAAATTTTATATGGCAAGATGTCCCCAAAGCCCAACTTTTAGTATAATATGGGGTCGCCTCTAAAAACTGTTCTTGCAAAATTTGAAGCGAATAGGTTTCCATTTGCAAAAGTTATGGCAATAAATACATTTTATACTAAGGTTAGTATCGTACACTCATACAAATAAGTCCGTAAAAATAGCAGAAAAAGTTACTAAAAAAAAGTTAAAAAAAACTGTTAAATTTACAGAATTTTAGTAATATTTGAGCTAAATTTTTGTTAATTGCATATAACAATTTAACTTGCTGAAATCAGCAAAAAAATTGCTAAATAATAGTAGAATGAAAATAGTAAAAAAAAACTGTTAAATCTACAAAATTTTTGCTAAAATTTTATGAAATCAACAAAACTTTTGCAGATTAATAGTGGACTGGAAAAAGGTAAAAAAGGAGCAAATGAAATGAAAATTAATAAATAAAAAATAAATGTGTATTTAAAAACATACTTGGGACCAGTTTATTGAATGTGTCAATTAATTGAAATTCTTTTCAATTGGCATTGTTCAATGCCTAAATGCCCATTTATAATTGATGAAAGAAGTATCTGTTTTAATGTTTTAATAAAAGAATAAATTAAGAAAAAAATTAAAAATTCACGTATTTCTCATATTTTTTTTTATATTACATACAATGCTTTTTCTTCAATTATGTGTACATTTCATTATTTTCATCAATGCAAATTTAAAAAAATTTCATTGGCATTGAATGGTGATGAAATTTGATGGCATTGACATTGAGAATGAAAATTTCCCAAGAATGTTTTTTTGTAAAAGTGGTAATATTTATAGACAATAATATGTTGACCATAACAAAATGTATTTCAGAGACCCTTCTTTTGCTTTTCATTGTTTGCTGATCGGATATGTACTTCCGAATTTATTTGAGTTTCCATTTTCACCTCTAAAGCTCCACCCACAGGAAAGAATGTGTGGCCGATTAAAAATATTGTATTATTTAAATAAGCTTAAAAAGTACAATATTAGGGGAAAACAATTAGGGTCATCCCCGTAAACTCGACTTGCTCCCCAGAGATACTTTTAATCACAATTTTCATATTAAAATGGTTCGTCCAAAATAAACCTTGATCTTTCAAAATTAATGTATTACGATAAATAGAAAATTTTCTCATAAATTTTAATAATTTTCAACCATTTCAATTTAGCTTTATTTAAAAACTTTTTGCATTATTTTTGGCAAGTTAAAAATATGCAGTAATTTTTAAAGTCATTTAACATTCTGTTTATAAGCGCTCCAAAATTGGTGGTTTAGTTTACAAAAAAAAATTGTAAAATTAGAAAATCTTCTGTTAAAAATTAGTAACTAAAATTCAGCAAAATACTGTAAAGTTAGCAAATTTATTGTTAAAAATTAGTAACTAAATTCAGCAAAAAAATAGTTAGTAATGTGGAGGTAGCAAAAAAATTAACTAAAAATTAAATTTTAACTAAAAATTAGTTAAAAATTTGTTAAGTTGAAGTACTAACAGTTTTACTAACTTTTCTACAAATTTTTTTCTATGAATGTACTAAAGACACTTTAGTATCTGCAATCCGTTTGTGATATGGAGTATATTGTTTTACCCATTTTCTGCCAAGCATGGATTCCGTGCGAATTTTCTGACAAAATTTTGTAGAAGGATAGATAGACGTGTCTTTAGAGATATGTTGGTAAAAAATGGGTTAAACAACTTAAATACTGTATCTCATAGTTTTGTTACTTGGTATTAACAGTGAAATTTTATTTTAATACTTTTTGGACCAATTTTTAATTTATTTGTGTGGTTTCCTTGTTTGATATTAGTTTTAAAAGGTGCCAGCAAAAACAATTGGAGTAAAGCTTTACAAATTACTTCTTTCACTACTTCACAAGTATCCATTAGTGTATTTTTACTGCTTTTTTAGAAGTTATTCTGAACAACATCCGAAAAATAACTTAAGTATTGATTCTAAAGAGTAATTGCTCCAAAAGTGATCGTAAAAAGTGATTTTCGTATCATTTGGCATTTCCAAACAGAGGTTCGATTCCCGGCGGGACCAATATTTTTTTATTTTTTTTTTCATATTTTTCTTATTCTATTAATTTTTTTTTAATATTTATAATTAATTTGTTTAAATTCAATATTTTTTTAATTTTTAAAAATATGTATACACCTGCGGTAGAGCACCCATAGGTGCAAAAGTGTTACTTTTGCAGCTCCCCGCACATTTTCGGATAGGATGAGAGTAAATTGAAAAAATACAACATTTGGGAATAGCGCGATAAAACATGTTTACTTACATTTAGTGTCCTATGTTGGAGTATGCTAACAGATAGAAAACTCAAAAGAAAATCAAGGTTAAAGACAAATAAAAATTTTAACAACTCTGTTTTTTTGTTAGTACGATACAACAGATAGCACACCCTTTGTGAACAAGCTAATTATATTATAGTTTTAAATTATTTTTTTTTTATGTAGTGGAGATTTATTGATTAAAAAGAATAGCATATTTTAAAGAACTTATTATAAATTATTTATTTCAGTCATTAAAAGATTGACTTTGCCGTATTAACAATTTTGTTTTGTTGAAATTGTATCTAGCTCTTTTGGCGAATATCCCCCAAGTTTGGGACAGTTACGCCGATTTGGGTTACTATGAAAATCATTAAAAAAGTAATAGAAAATATGTAAATAATTAGAAAAAAAAATCATAGAAATTAAAGCCAAGATATGTAGATCTTCAATTTGAAAGTAATTTTTGAAAAATAATTAGAGGTTAAGAAATAACAGTACTTCGATAAAAAAGTGGCGAAGGATCCCCCTCTACCCTTCACATTTTTTTTATATATTTTGGAAGGTGACAAAGCAAATTGTGGTATATTTTGTCGTCGTTTTTATTGTGGTTTTGTTTTTTTCTTTGATATTTGAAATGTTTTATTTAGACGAGAACAAGAAATTCTCATTTAGCTTGTAATTTAACCTTACCAATATTTTATTATTTCAATAGCGTCCTTTTTTTCAATGCACGTTATAGATTTTCTGCATTCTCATGTTGTTTTTTTTTTACGCACAACAATTTGTAAAATGCAATTAATATGAATTCTTTCTGTTGAAATATAAGGACAAATCGAAAGAAAAAATCGTATACATTTTTTACTAAGGCAGAAAAAATTAACTCTTTTCAAAAAAACTCGACCTTTTCAAAATCATGGACTCGTTAATTTTAATTTTATCCTATTTTTAAAGATCTCATGGAAGAAAGAAAAATTATTAACACTTGAACACATTTTGATTTTTTTTTCTTAAATACCCTAATGTACGTACACATTTGTTTGCATGTACAATACGTTCATATATAATAAAATACATATTTGAATATGAGTTTGTATGTACTTACATTATATTTAACGTTTAAACCACATTTTACTTTTTGTTTTACATTTTTAATGATCCTTAAAATCAGTATCTTTTGTCTTTTATTTTATTAAACAAATTTATTGTAATTGCCAAGATAAATTAAAGATTTTTAATGCTACTACAGTTTTGTTGCTGAAGCGAATTCAATGAAATAATTTAATTGCTGTTTACAGATTTTTGTTGAATAAAAGTTTTAAAGGCATCCTCTTAAAATTTATATGGATGAATATATTTTTAAAGAGTTAATTTAAAATTTAAAGGATATGTATTTATTTTAAATGCAATGAATTAATTATCTCGACTCGACGAGATAATTAGAATCTGACGTTTCACTCAAAGTTGATCGCCATGAATTTAAAGTTGATTTGGACACATAAGTATTTCCAATATGCATCCAGAATTCTCAACAAATTTTAAGCGCAACTTGTGAATACAACAGCCAGGGCATTTAAAAACTGCATTAGTTTTTTTTTAACTTCTATCTCAAATTACTTTGAATAATAAAAAGTGTGTTCGTTTACATAGCTTTACCAATTTTATTCAAAAATCTGTTCGAGTACAAAAAAAAAATTGTAAAAACTTGTAAACAATTTAAAGTATTTTCAAAGCAGTTTCTTTAAAATATTCCGGTCCCAAATCAACGATTTGTCGCATAGTTAATAGTGGCAACATCCATACGATTGAAAAATGAGGAAGACCCTGTTAAACAACTGTAAGGAATATAGAAAAATTAAACATTTTTTATGAAATATCCATAAGCAGTTCCCAGAGAAGCTAAAACTGAAATTCAGCTGGATATCAGTCATCTCTATATACATATAAAAGAATAACGTGACTGACTGACTGACTGACTCAAAATCGCCCAGCCCAAACCGCTGAAGCTAGGAAGTTGAAATTTGTATTTAGGTTCCTCTTTCGGCGTAGACGTCCGCTAAGACGGGATTTTTGGAAATTCCTACCGGAACGGGCAAAAAGGGGAAAAGTCTCCCCCTTGGCGGCTTGCCAAAACCCCTTTGGCTAGAAAGCTGAAATTTAAGATATGTGTTCCTTGCCGTATGGGCTAACTTTTCTGGAAAGTACTTTCTGGAATTTTGGACAGGGACGTTGTAAAAATGGGGGTTAAAAAGGGGAAAAAGGCCCCCCTTGACAGCCTGCCCAAACCGCAGGAGGTAGGAAGTTGAAATTTGGTATAAAGGTTCCTCCACTATCGTAGACATCCACCAAGACGGGAGTTTTGGAAATTTTTACAGGGACGGGCAAAAAGGGGAAAAAGTCTCCCCCTTGATGGCCTGCTCAAACTGCTGGAGCTATGAAGTTGAAATTTGGTATGTAGGTTCCTCGACCGGTGTAGACGTCCGTTGAGACGGCATTTTTGGAAATTCTTATCGGAAGGGGCAAAAAGGGGACAAAAAAGTACCTTTTTCCAAAAAAGTACCTTTTCCCAAAAATAGTACCTTTTTCCCAAAGATATTTTTTTGAAAAAATGTATGTTTTTTGGGAAAAGGAACATTTTTTTAGAAAAAGGTACTTTTTTGGGAAAAGGTACTTTTTTTTGAAAAAGGTACTTTTTTTGAAAAAGGTATTTTTTTGGAAAAATATATGTTTTTTGGGAAAAGGTACTTTTTTTGGAAAAGGTACTTTGTTTGGAAAAGGTACTTTTTTTGGAAAAGGTACTTTTTTTGGAAAAGGTACATTTTTTTAGAAAAAGGTACATTTTTTTGAAAAAGGTACTTTTTTTGGAAAAAGGTACTTTTTTTGGAAAAAGGTAAGGTAAGGTACAAAAAAGTAAGGTAAGGTACAAAAAAGTACCTTTTTCCGAAAAAAAGTACCTTTTTCCAAAAAAAGTACCTTTTTCCAAAAAAATACCTTTTTCCAAAAAAAGTACCTTTTTCCAAAAAAAGTACCTTTTTCAAAAAAATGTACCTTTTTCTAAAAAAATGTACCTTTTCCAAAAAAAGTACCTTTTCCAAAAAAAGTACCTTTTTCAAAAAAATATCTTTTTCAAAAAAAGTACCTTTTCCTAAAAAAAAATACCTTTTCCCAAAAAAAAGGACCTTTTTCTAAAAAAATTTTCCTTTTCCAAAAGAAGTACCTTTTCCAAAAAAAGTACCTTTTTCCAAAAAACATACATTTTTCCAAAAAAACACCTTTTTAAAAAAAATACATTTTCCAAAAAAAGTACAAATAAAGTACTTTGTAAAAACAAAGTATCTTTTTCCAAAATATTTCGTTTTTGCAAAAAGTACCATTTAAAATATTATATAATTTCAAAAAAACTACTTTTTTTCCTCCCCCCACGGATAGCTCCACTAAAACAAGGTTTTTTGATATTCGGCATAGACGTGCGCTAAGACGGGATTTTTGGAAATTTCTACCGGAACGGGCAAAAAGGGGAAAAGTCTCCCCATAAACAGTCTCACAAATTGGAAAAGTGCCTGCCCAAACCACTGGAGGTAAGAAGTTGAAATTTGGTATAAAGGTTCCTCCACTGTAGTAGACATCGACTAAGTTTGTATTTTTGGAATTCCCTACAGGATATCCCAAAAGGAAACTCGGTATGTGAGTTCCTCCTTCTGTGTAGGCGTCCGCTTAGACGGAATTTTTGAAATTCCTATCGGGAGGGGAAATAAGGTAAAAGTCTCCTCCTGACGGCTTGCCCAAACCCTTTTGGCCAACCTAAAATTTTAAATATGTATTCCTTGGAGTAGGACTAACTCACCGGCAACGTAATTTTTCTATTTTGGAACAGGAACATAGTAAAAATGTGGGTTGAAAGGGAAAAATGTCCCCAATAATGGCCTGCCCAAACCATTGAGGCAATGAAGTTGAAATTTGGTATGAATGTTCCTCATCCATCGCAGACAGCCGCGTAGATCGAATTTTTGTAAATTTCTAAAGGGAGGGGCAAAAAGCCTCACCTTGGGGGCCGGTAAAAACACTTTCGGCTAGAAACGTGAAGCTTAAAATGTGGGTGTCTGGAGTAAGGGCTAACTTATTAGAAAGATCCTTTTTTGAATTTTGGACAGGGTCGTTATAAAATGGGGGCTCAAAAAGGGAAAGTTGCCCCTTAACGACCTGTCCAAACTGCTGGAGCTAGGAAGCTGAAATTCGGTACTTAGGTTCCTCTTCCAGCCTAATTCCAACCGGGAGGGACAAAAAGAGAAAAAGTGTCCCCCTTGACAGCCTGCTCAAACTGCGGGAACGAGGAAGCTGAAATTCCCTGTCGATGGATTTTCGGAAATGCCCCAATAGTAAAAGTTGGCTAGAAACCTGAAATGTAAAACATATGTTACTTGGAGTATGGGCTCACTTACCGGGAAGGTGCTTTTTGGACAGGGACATTGCAAAAATGGGGATTAATGAAGCGAAAAGTGCCGCTTAAAGGCCTGCCCAAACCGCTGGAGGTAGGAAGTTGAAATTTGGTATTAAAGTTCCTCCTCTATTGTAGACATCCGCTAAGATGAGATTTTTGGAAATTTCCACAGGTAGGGTCAAAAACAGGAAAAGTCTCCCCCTTAACGGCCTGGCCAAACTGCTGGATCTAGGGAGCTTAAATTCGGTATTTGGGTTCCTTCTCCAACGTAGACGTCCCCTAAGACGGTATTTTTGGAAATTCAAACCGGGAGGGGTAAAAAGGGAAAAAACTTCCCCCTTGATAGCCTGGCCAAACTGCTGGATATAGAGACCTAAAATTATGTATGTAGTAGGTTCCTACTCCAATGCAGACGTCCTCTAAGACGGAATTTTTGGAAATTCCTACCGGGAGGGGTAAAAACGGAATAATTCTCCCCCTTGATGGCCTAACCGAACCCTTCGGCTAGAAACCTGTAATATATAATATGTTTTCCTTGGAGTATGGGCTAACTTATCGACAAGGCATCTCTAGGACTTTGGACAGGAACGTGGTAAAAATGGTGGTTCAAAAGGGGAAAATTGCCCCCCCCCCCTTAACGTCTGCGTCTTTAGCTAGAAATCTAAAACTTAAAGAACAAGTGTATATGAAACACTAAAATTAAGAAACTAAATAGGAAACGAGTGGAATTGAAACACTACACAAGTGGAATGAAATGGATATAAACGTTGAACGAGTGGAATTGAAACTATAGACAATGCAAATGGATTGGAAGAGGGAATTACCTGTTCAAACACTATCCACGGAATATGAAACTTATGTAGCATTGAAACTTACTCTCGAAAAAGTTAAACAAATTTTCTAAAAGAGAAAAAACCTTAGAAAAGGAATGGAACTTATATATCCCGATATTTAAACTTCATGTAACGAAGCACCGGTGGAAGAAACCGACGCAGTCAATTTTCCAACTGAATTTGTGAATTTACTTGAATTGCCAGGTCTACCTTTACATAAACTGGAATTAAAAAAAAACCTTTAAGACACGCTAACAACGTAACGGGCTTTGCCCGCTATTTTTAATATTATAAAATGCTTTCCAACCCTGCTTTACGTTATTTATTTTCATTCAAAACACAAATGAACAAAACCACTTACGGGTCTATCTACCTAAGTTCGCTCTTTACTTTACTAACAATCCACTTTCATGAGAAAAAGTGATCAAATATTTATTTATTTTAAACCCATTGTTGTGCAGAATTATTTATTTGTGGTGGCTGGGTGAATGCTTTTATTATAAAAACTGTACTTTAAATAAAAAGCGAATTTAAAAAAAATTGTCGGGTGCCCCTAAACTTTAAGGCACGCTAACAACGTAGCGGGCTGCGCCAGCTAGTCTTATTATAAAAAGAGGCGGGAATATGGTCCCAGAAGTTATAGATGTACAAAAAAAAACGCTAAGTTATTTAACAAAGTCCTTTGCTTATTTTTGCAGTATAAGTTGTAATTTTCTATGAACTAAAATTTAACTCAAAGAACTTAACTAATATTCTAAATATTTCAAAGTTTTATATTTGCTGTTCTTATCTTACTAAAATTTAGCAAACCAATCTGCTAGCCTCAGCATGTTTTCCTGCGAGGTAATTTTTAATTAATTTTGAGTAGTTTTAACCAAGGTTGGCAACCGAAACGAATCTTTTTCTGTAATGGTATAATATGATCATTCGCATCGGTATAACCTATACCGAAACATCAATACCGGTATACTCAGACAAAAAAGTTAGTAAAAAAATTTGTAAACAGTTTCCAATCGCACTTAACTATCTTTATACTGATTTTTAGTACAATTTTTTTTAGTAAATATTTTTGCTATTCTCTTATTACAAATTAAGGAGTTTTTTACTAATTAACGCTGCTGATTTTAGCAAAATATTTTACTAATTTTTCAAAACCGAGTGTTAAATTTAGCAGAAAAATATACTAATTTAAATTTCGATTTTTTACAATTCTTGTTTAGTTTATCATGCGCGGCTCCAGGGGGGGGAATAGGGAAATCCCCCCCCCCCCTTCAGCGAAATCGAAAAAGAAAAAAACAGGGAAAAAAAGGGAAAAAAAGGGAAAAATAGGGAAAAAGGAGAGAAAAAGGATAAAGTGAAAGAAATACAAATTTGTTATGAATAATAATATGAAATATAAAATGTTTTCCTTATTTTCATTTAACCAGTTGTCATTTAAAAAATCTCAATAGATATTTTAACAAATTCATTAAAAAACTGATAATTTTGATTATAAAAAAATTAAAGTTTGTGGAGAAATATAGTTAAAAGATCTAAATTTCAAACTAGATTTTCAAAATTGTATGTATATCAATTTTGTTTGAAATTTTTCTAATTTCAAATGACAAAAAGAAATTTCATTTTAAAATTTCGCATTTTTTAATACAGAATTCCAATTTTAATTGAAAATTTTTTAAATAAAAATAAACGCTCTTACTATTTAAATTTTCCAAATGTATATTTTTGTTGACTTTAGTTAAAATTTTGGGTGTCAGCATGCTTTGACCTAGTTTATTTTTGGAGCATTCTGATTGGTTAATTTATTTTCAACCAATTAAAATATTTGAAAATGTAAATATTTTTTTAGGATTTTCATACACAAAATGAACAAAGCCGTTTAAATATAAAGTCGACTTTAAAAGTAAAATACTGTTTGATAGTAAAGCCAGGCACTATCCACGGCTCTCATCTGAAAAACTGAACTGGTTTTAAGAGAGTTTCAATGTAAAATAAAAAAAAACGTGAAAAAATGGTAGTTTTAATTAATTATTTTTATTGTTTTTAAGCAATTTTAATTAAATTGTAAAGTGCACTTGTGTTGTTTGATATGTTATCTGCATTAGTTTTGTATAATTAGCACAAAATTTTGCTTATTAATATTAAAAAATACGCGTTAAAAAAACACTAAAAACGGTTTCTCTTAAAACCAGTTTGCATATAAAATTAAAGAGACTTTTTAACAGCAGTTGAGGCTGGTGGTTTGTCTTTAGTCTATATAGTCATTGGTAAAGCACAGTAAGTTGTTCGTGTTATACTCCTCCATATAAAAAAATATGATAATTTTCCACGACAATGAATTTCACGTGAAAACTGAGTAGAGATTGTTTTCACGCAAATTTAATGTACAATTTAAATTAAAATTTAAGTAAAATCAAAGTTCGAGTAAAATTTTTCAACGTGAAAAACCACTTACGAATTTTCTCATTTCGAAATAAAAAATCGAAATTTCTCTTAAAATTTTCTCAATATTGTAAGAAAACAATTAATTACCGTTATTTGTGTTCAGATTTAAGATCAAATTTGACAAATTCCAAATAGAATTCACAATTAATTTCACTTGAAATTCTCCAAATTTCATTCTGAAAGATATGGTGGAGTTCTTTTTTAGGTCTTTCCAAAGGATCGTATTGTACTTATTCTAGTCTGTCTTTCGGAAATCCTGAGTACACATGTTGATATCGTAGAGTATATAGTTATGTTCCTGAAATAATTTCTTTTGAAATACTCAATTTTTGATTGACTGCAACATTGGCGGACTTAGGCCGGTCTGGGGTGGGCTAAGCCCACCCTAGACTGATTTTTGCCCACCCCAGAATTTTAAAAAAATCTACCTACAATTCTTTTATCTATAATTTTGATGGCAAAAAGTATAACAGTATTACTTTTTTTATATCAATTAATCCTGTGTTTTTGGTTTTGGAAAATCTCTACTAGATTCCTAGGCAGCTAAGTTGTTGCAATCTAAGGGTCAGTTCTATAGTCAGAACTAAGATCGATTTTTGTTTTAAATATTTCTTAAATAAGAAAGTTGTTTGAAAAATTCTTACCTAAGAAATATTTAAGAAACAAATCGATCTTAGTTCTGAAAAATGTTAACTGTTCAAAATGCAGAGTAGAGTTACTTCAAAACTTATCTGACATTTTAGTACATACTCCATATTTAACAGAGGAAGAGTCGTATAGAAACCCACTGCTGAGATGCAAAACTCGTTCGTTACACATTAACTAAATTTTGGGAAGAAGCAAAAAACTTGTTGCGGTTAATTAAATTAACAAAATTAGTTGAATGCTTTTAATTCTTAAATGTTATGCTATTCTTGATTAAAACTCAAAAGTTGAAAAATGTTCTCACAAATCGCCTAAGAACGGTCAGAATCAATTGTCATCCCATTTTTTTTTTTAATTTTTGTAACGAACGAGTTTTGCATCTCAGCAGTGGGTTTCTATACCACTCTTCCTCTGTTAACCTTTACTCTTTATTTTTGTTCGTGAAGTCGGGAAAGAAAACTAAAACATGTTGGTAAACATTGTAAAAAAATGAGAGATTGAGTGTTTTTTACACATTTCCCTATATAAAAAGCATTGATGTTGAGTGAGTTTTTTCAGATTTTTAAGAGAATTTTCAGATTTTTAAGAGGATTTAAGAGATTCCAATGTTGCCTCAACATTCAAAAAATTCCCGTGCCAACAAACATTTGTCAATAGTGTCAATTTTGGGTTTTTTAAAACTAATATTGATAGTTAATATAGTTTTATTTTATAAAATATAGTATATTTTAACAAAAACAATATACATTTAAATAAACAAGAACGGTGAAAATGAACTATGCATTATTTGTAAAATAAAATAAATTATTTACAAAATTTTCAAATAATATTAACAAAAATTATTAAAAACATAAGTTGAATTATATATTACACAGCTATACAAAATATGACAATATTTATAAGTTGCACAACTTTTCAGTGATTAGGGGCTGCTGATTTCGAATCTGAAACCAGTTTGTTCAAATAGGATCTAGCTTTTGCACAATTCGCGATTTAAACTTTTTTAATTTTTCAGCCGATTTTTTCAATAAAAAATTTATAATTTAGTAACTATAGCTTCGGAAAGAAAACGCTTTACACAGTTTAAGCTTAATTCCGTGGCCTATTTTTAAAACTTAAATGTGTATCAATATCTCAATAACTTTTCTAAATATAGTCGCTGAAAGTCAAAATTCAAAATTTTTTTAAGGTTTTTTTTAAAAAAAAATTTTAAATATAAGACGAAGTCCGATTTTAAATATCAAAGCCAATTTGGAAAGAAAAAGGTCCAAAATTTATATACATGTCATATTGCATTAACAAATTATGTGTAGTTTTAGAGCCTTTTGTAATTAAATTTACATTTAAAATGAACAAAAAAATATTAAAAAAAAAAATCTGTAATAGTACAGTAGATTTTTAGTACAGTAAAATATTTTTTTTTATTTTAAGTCTAACTTTAATTACAAAAGGCTCGAAAACTACATATAATTTGTTAAAGCAATATGACACATGTATAAATTTTTGACGTTTTTCTTTCCAAATTGGCTTTGATATTTAAAATCGGATTTCGTCTTATACTTAAATTTTTTTGTTTAAAAAAACCTTAAAAAAAAGTTATTGAGATATTGATACACACTTAAGTTTGAAAAAAAGGGCACGTAATTAAGCTTAAACTATGTATAGAGTTTTCTTCCCGAAGCTATATTTACTAAATTATAAATTTTTTATTGACAAAATCGACTAAAAAATTGAAAAAATTTAAATCGCGAATTGCGCGAAACCTAGAACCAATTTGAATAAACTGGTTGCAGATTCGAAATCAGCAGCCCCTAATTATACTAAAACCACTGCAATAACATTCACATTTTTTTTGTAGAGTAGTGTTATTTGTATAATTAAATAAATTATTTAAAAATTTTTAAAATAATATTAACAAAAATTATTAAAAAACAGTAGTTGAAAAAAATTTACTACACTCATTAAAAAACCCCTAAATGGAAAATCAAACTTGACAACATTGATCAAAGAAGTTTTTTTCAAAAGAAAAACACGAAAAAATGTTTCTCAAAATGCTCTTCCAACTCATTTTTTCTCTTAACTACCTTATCAACATGTTTTCTTAGCCTTTACCAAGTTCGCCACACAACAACAAAATTTGGTGAGGACGGTAGTCTCTCTATAGATTTATACTTGTTGATTAAACTTACTTAAAACGTGCAATGAATATCGCTTATTTCATAAAACGGTTTAATTTCTTAACATCTCAGTGTGTATCGTTCGTTGTTCGTTATTGAGAAATTATACTGTATTTTTAAAAGGATACCAGAAAAACAAAAATGTACTCAATCATACTAAACCACATCATTTTGAAAGTACTTGATTTTGAATTCATCGGTGAGTGATATCCATTATATTTTACATTAAAAACCACATTGAAAAAATAAAACAACATTTTTTTGTGTTCAATTTATAATTATCATTTATTTACTTCACACAAAATAATGTGAATTTAAATTTTTTATAAATGTACGAGGAGTGTTAATGTGTGTGTGAGTTTGTAATTTGTATGTAAAAAAATGTTTTGTTTTTTAATTATAACTACAATATTCCATAATTATAAAACAATTGTTGTTGTTAATAAATTTTTCACAATTTTTATATTAAACATTAGTGCACAAAACTATGCAAGTACACAGACATACACAGTACATAATTTACTTAATAATTATCACTATTGTATGTAGATGATTTTTAATAAAATTAAAATAATAATAAAACTACACAATTTATTACAATTTTTGTATAAAAAAAAAAAAAAAAAAATAAAACCTAGACTACTTTACACACTTAAAAATTAAATTGATCACTTTACAAATTATTGTGTTTTATTGTAATTTACTCGTATCTATGTATGGTATTTGTATATAAAACACTACATATTGTATGTGTATTTGTTACATACACACATATGTAGCTTTTAATAATGTTTATTTGTTGTTGAATTATTTTAATTGTTAATAAAATTATACTATAAATAAATGCCATTTACAGGAAGTTAATGTTTAATTACCACACTATTTATGTAGTTATATATATATTTTTTTGATTTTTTTTTATTTTGTTTTAATGACTTAATGAAGTATTTCAACTTTAATAATATATACAAAATAATTATTAATTTAACATGATTCTAACATAAGTTACACACTTTTACATGAGTTCTCATGTAAATTCGTATACCAGTCGTAAACAGTGTAAGAGAGTGGTAGGTTTGCGAGAGTATTATAAAATGGCATACATAAGAAATTTCATCCGATTTACAAGAAATATCCCAGTTTACATGAGTACGTTTAGTATGTATTAAAAAATCGTAGTTTTTCGATGATTTTGCAACTATTTTAGGGAAAAACTTAAACTAGTTTTGGTTTTTTTTTAGTAAAAATATATCAAATAACAACAATAATTTCTATATTAATAGGAGAATGTCACTTAATTTTATGACGCGAGAATGGAAAGCTTACTGTCCACTGATGGAGGATTATGAGGAGTATGTATGAGAGTTGGTAGAGAACTACACATAACGTGTAATTTGAGCATAAAATTCAGAGAGGCAGGCATGTAATTGTACAAAAGATGGACGTTCAGCTGGTAGAAGAGCCCAACAATAAGCCATGATGGTGAATCTGAAAAAGGAAGAGAAAAATAGTAAAGAAATTGGCAAGCATCGAGAGAGAGAGAAGAGAAGAGAAAATGGTAAAGTATCAATAACATTAATTTCCATTTAGCTACACTGATAGAATTTTCGTTCGCGGTATCAATAAATCGATTTTATTATATTGAATTAATTGATTTAATGAATATTTTTCATTAAGTGAATGAAAAATTCATTAAATAATTTACTGTATTTTCCATTAGATATGCTATAATTTTGTCGAAACCAATTTCACATATTAAAATGTGAATTTTTAATATACTTATTTGTTTTTAATAACTTTTCATTTAACCCTTAAATGCATGGTGTAGCAACATACCGGTTTTTTAATAAAAAAACCCACTTGATGCACATAACTGCATTTTTGGGCATTAGGGGCCCCTTCTGCACATACTGTTCCTATAGTTTAGCGCAGGATTTTTAAACAGTTAGAGTAAAAATCTTGGTTTTGCTTTGTATATTTGTGAAAAATCTAAAACACGCGTTTTTTTACAAAAAGTGTAATATTCGAAAATATTTGTTTAAATATTTAAAGTGGTATTGTCGCAATAAAATTCATTTCGGCGACAATAAATGTATAAATTATAGTTTATAGATTTTTTTTGTTTTTTTTTTTTTTATACACGTTAAAAGAATCACAATTTAGCTATTTGGCAAATAACCATATTTTTCAATAAAAATCACCTTTTTTTTAAATATTTTTTTGTTATTTTTTTTAGAAATCATATATAAAAAAATGGTAAAAATCGAAGAGATCATGCATTTAAGGGTTGATGATAATGTTTCATAAATTTATTGAATAATTAGGGCTGACCTACGTCAATGGACCGTTAGAGAAGTTGGTGAGACCACCAGAAATCTATTGACAGGCCCGAATTAATAAAAGAGAACTTGTCAAGTTAGTAAATATTCGCACCAATTATTCAACTCTGTGGTCACACCTATTCCGAATGGGCGAAAATATATTGGGCGCCTCTTTCTTTCCTAGTTTTAATTCGGATAAGTTTTACTCAGAGAGAATTTTATTGGACAAATTTTAATGAAATTTTTTACTAAACATATGGAGTTTTTTTACACAAAGTGGATGAAAAATTTCTTAGATTTTATGAAAAAGGTTCATAATTTTTATTAAACTCTTTTTAATGAAACTTTCTCATTGCATGTATGAAATTTTTAATACATAATATGAAATGGTTCTTGAAACTTTATGAAAAGCTGCATTAAATCAATGAAAAGTTTTAATGGACAATTTTCAGCGAAACTTCATTGATTCAATGTAAAATAGAAGATAATTCTCTCAATGTAAGGAAGAAACTCCTAAAAATCTACACCATTTCCAATTGTATTTCAGAAATTATCATTTTATTTCAGAAATTATCAATTGTTTTTCAGATTAATCAATTGTATTTCAGAAATAATCAATTGAATTTCAGTTTTATCAATTGCATTTCAAAACTTATCAATTGTTTTTCATATTTATCAATTGTATTTCAGAAATTATCAATTATATTTCAGAAATTATCAAATGTGTTTTAGTATAAAATAAAACGAATTTCTGAAGAAATATTTTTGGTCTTTATTTAATTTTTTGGGGGTCAATTTCATTGGAAGTTATTTTATATTTCTTTTTGGGAGTTTTTCATTATGAAATAAAGGCCAATATTTGTTCTTAATTTCATTTTTTTTCAGGGGTTATTTCATTTATTTTGGGAGTTAATTCATTTTTTCTTTGGGTATTATTTTATTTCCTTTGGCTCTTATTTAATTGGGGGTTTTTGCATTTTTCTGCTTGGGGATATTTCGTTGGGTCTAATTTCGCGTATTGCCGACAAGACCATTTGAAAATGCAGCAAAAGAGCGAAATATGAATTTGTTATATCTATGATTTTCCAATGTCTGCAAAAAGGAGTATTTTTTAAAGCTACTATATCTGTATTTTCGCTCATACCTGTCAACGTTAAGTATTTAAAGCAAATCTATGTTTAACCGATGGAAGTAGAAAAACATTATAAAACTGTAAATGTTTATAATAGTTTCCGTATAATCGAACATATACCAGCACAACTTTTTAGACAGTAACGCGAAGAAGCTTTGTTAGATGAGAAAATCTATAAGCGTTGGGTTTTCAACGTTGATAATTATGCAGTTTTCGTCTCAAAGACCTTTTCGTGTACTTTGAGTTTTTGTGAGTTAACGAATATAGTTAAGCCGAAAACACAGCTTATATTTATACGATCAGAGAAAAATGTTGTTGACTCATCACAGTGGATCAGAATTTTCAAAATAAAAAGATTTTTGTGTAATTTCTTTCGATTTCGATAATTTTTGACCTACAGCTGTGTAATTTTTTGTTTTACTGGTAACAACACCGCAATTACCTGGAAAAAAGGTAGCAATATTTGTAAATCTTAACGGTTTAAATTGTAGAAATATTTACTAAAACCCGTTTGAAAACAGCAAACTTGAATGCTAAAATCCCCAAATTAATACGTTTGGGAATTCTTTTGTTTGCAGCTAATTTCGTAGTGCCGGTATTGGCACCCAAGAGAAAAATATTGTTTTACATGAAGCTTAAAAAATATTACAAACAAACTGTTATATCGACAAATTTTTTATTTTTAAGTAAATTTAGTTGACTGCAAATACTATTCTATCCTGCTAAAATCAATAGAAATTTTTCTAAAAAAAATACAAAACTAAGCTTTCAGAAGGTTGGATTTTATTTTGCGAAAATAAAACTTTGAAAATTTAAAATTTTTTGTGATTTTTTAGTCTACTAATTATTTATTTACATTTAACTCAAACATAAATAACTTAAATTCTGTGTATTTAATAATGATTTTGTTGTACCTATCTTGCTAATATTTAGCTAAGTCTGATAAAATCTGCTGCTAATTTAAGCTTTTTTTCTTCAAGGTAATTTTTAATTAATTTTTAGTAGTTTTAACTAAAATTTGTACAGACTTTTTTTCTTTTAGGGTAGAAAAATTTCAGTCACATTTCAGCGTACACGAAGAAAAGTTCACCCGCCCGGTACTTGTAATATTTTTTAACTACCATAGTGCAATTTTGTTCACTAATATTTTAAAGTTTTGTTTAATACTTACAGCTCATCGGGACAATTGAATGGTTGCGCCAGTCTATAACCGTCTCTGAGATAATGCTCCATTTCAAATGGATCGACTTCAGCATATGGTTGTTTTGCTGATGTACATAATTCCCACATTAGTACACCAAACGCCCATGAATCACTGGCTTCCGAGAATTGCTTTTGTTGCAGTGCTTCTAAAGACATCCATTTAACTGGCCGATTTTCACTGTCTCCCAAGCAATTATAATCACCGGGAAAAAGATCGCGTGACAGAGAGCTATCGGATAGTTTGACGCGTAGTTGGTCATCGATACTATAAATAGAAATTAAAAGGAAAAAATAGAAAATTGTGATTAAAATAATGTCGACACAGGGGAGAAAAGGATGATATCACAGCAAATATTTAGAAAACATTTATCGTTTCTGGGACATTCAAAATAATTTTATTAATAAAAATTTTTTTAAATCATGGACAAATTACTAAGAAGTAATGCATTAAACACATAGACGACTGCGGCTACACGACTACAAATGCTGCTGGCTGCAATTGTAGTCGTGTGGTCAGCTACTTCATTTTTTTAAAAACGACAGCAACATAGTAAACAGATGATCCTAAAAATTTGACGTTTTGATAAATATTAATCTTTTTTTGTTTGTACTTCTAAAATAATGGCTGAGGAATATTTTGTTAATTTTGTAAGATCCATTTTTTTTACAAAACATCACAATAAAATTATTTCCAAATATAAATTAAAGAAACCATCAAACAATTGTAAAATATAAACAGCTGTTTCTTCAGTGTTCCCATAACGGCGATTTTCTAGTCAGAACTAGCGATTTTATTTCGCCTCTAGCGAGAAAAATTGTACTGTTTTACACATTTTGTTATATTGTCAACACTACCCAGTGTAGAAACGGTAATGACATATCATTATTTTTTGGAGTACCAGTAATGACACCCACTTACCTTCTGCATTATTTTAAAACATATAATAATGAATTACTGATAATGACTTATTTTTATCATTATTTCAAATAGAAAATAATTTTTTAGATTTTTTTGAAAATTTTTTGAAATCTATTTTTAGACTCAATATTTTTTAATCAAGGATATATGTAACCTCATATTTTTTGATTTTTTGTATGTTGGCGAGTAAGCTTGCTTGTGTGCAGCAGGTCAATTATGTTTTTATCTATTAAATATTACATGTCGATATAGCTCAGATGGTAGAGCTGTTGACTGGCAATATGTAGACCCAGGTTCGATTCCCGCACCAGCAAATTTTATTAAAAAAAAAAAATACAATAAAAAAAATTTTTCTTTATATAATTTATTTTTTTGAAAATATATTTTTAGACTCATTATTTTTGTCAGTACTGGTAAGCACATAGGTAACGATATATTTTTTGATTTTTCGTATTTTGGTGTGTAACGACAACTCATTATTTTTCGCGACATCGCCATATAAAGGTAATAAGAAATGTAATAACAAAAGTAAGTAGTTACCATTACCAAGTATGTAGTTACATAACCACATATCTGGTAATAATTTTCTACACTGGGTATTTTGGTTTTGTAGCCAACAAAAATAGAAATTATCCTAAGTTGACTACAGCGGCAAAAGTAGTCGTGTAGCTGTGTTGGTGTCAAAATAATTGTTTTCATATAAACGTGTGTATTTTATTTTTGACAGGCTGTAGTCGTGTAGCTGCAGTCATCTATGTGTTTAATGCATAATACTCGCAAAGTGATTTTCAGCCAGTAGGTACTGTTTTTTAAAAATATCAGAAGAATAATATTTACGAATTTTCAAAAGAAAATGAGAAAACTATCTGGCATGTGATGGAAAACGATCGTTTTTGATTTCGATCGATTTGTTTAAAGATCAAAAATTAAATGATGAATATAAAAGGCAAAGAGGGTTGAAATTGTTTTTAACCGCTATAGTTTTATCAGGTATATCGATTTACGACTTCTTATCGTTTTCAAATTAAAAATAATAAGAAATATTCAGGATGGAAATTTCAGAAACGATCGATTTGAAACCGATCGGTTTTCATCACATGCCAGAATATTCGGCAACTTTTATTTGAATCCACCCTATAATATTTTACTTTAAAATTTTACAATTTCTCTTCAAATTAAAAAAATTAAACAAAATTTTAATTTAAAGCACCGTAACTGGGTTTTCACGTGGCAAAATTTCACTCAAATTTTAAAAGCCTTAAATAGTAATTTAAATTCTGAAAATTAATTTTTTTTAAATTTAATTAGAAAGCCACAATCAAAATAAACACAAAATGTCACTTTTTCACAAGAAAAATAACAGACTTGTACAGGGTTCTTCGACAGGGACGCTACAAAAGTAGAAAGACCGGGACAGCAAACGACGCCATATTTCTTGCCGCTCTTTTGACATTTCTCTTCAGTAAGGTTTGTCATTTCATGATGGAAAGATATTCGAGCCAACAACGAGTCGAAATTATTAAAATTTACTACATACCGACATTCGGAGTCAGTGGCCTCAACGTTAAGAGCGCTACGTCCAATTTATGGTCGTCATAATGAATCGCTTCGTCAATAAACAAAATATGCGTTATTGGTCAGACAGCAATCCACACGTACTCCATGAGTCATCATTGCATCCCGAAAAAATTACGGTTTGGTGCGGTTTATGGGCCGGCGGCTTCATTGGGCCGGCACGTTACTGTGAATGGGAATCGCTACCGTTCAATGATAACCGAATATTTTTGGCCCCAATTGGATGATATGGACTTGGAGGACATGTGGTTCCAACAGGACGGCGCCACAAGCCACACAGCGAATGTCACAATCAATTTATTGCAAACCAAGTTTGGAGAACGTGTTATCTCACGAAATGGTCCAGTCGATTGGCCGCCTCGGTCGTGAGATTTGACTCCGTTGAACTATTTCCTGTGGGGCTACGTCAAATCTATGGTCTATGCCAACAAGCCAGCGACGATTGATGAACTTCGTACGAATATCGGCCGATTTGTGCTTGAAAACCGTCGAAAATTGGGTCCAGCGTCTGGACTTCTGCAAGCGTGCCCGAGGTGGCCATGTAAAAGAGATCGATTTCCATACATAATGGCATCGAACGTACTTTCACAGAAATAAAGAATTTCATTGATATCCAAAACCGTTTTTGTTTTATTTAAAAAAACTTTTGTAGCGCTCTTATTGAAGATCCCTTTATATTAAATTTGAGTGAAAACGAAGTCTACACAATTTTCACGTCAAACTCATTGTCGTGAAAAATTATTATTTTTTTATATGGAGTATAAAAATTTTTTCACGTGAAACTCAAACAACTTACGGAGCCCAATTTACCTAGTAGCTTTTAACGAAGTCGTTTTTAAAAAAATTACGGGTTAACAAATTTTTGGGTTAACAATTAACTAAAGTTTAAACCTGTAGTATGAGACCCACCGTTAAACGCCTTCGAATGATTAAAAACATATACAGATAATGTTTGCGTACTTTTTGGGTAAAGTTCGATAAAATGAGATTTAACAAAACATACTCTAACGAAGTGCAAAAGCACGAGAGAGCGAAAAACCATATTTCAAGCCCAAAAAAACAAAGGAGTCAATTGACTTGGACATTCTACAACATTTTCAGTTTTGTTTCGGAAAATTCCAAATATATTTTAAAATTGTCTAAAAATGTTTTAAAATTATCCAAAAATAATTTAAAATTGTCCAAAAATGTTTTAAAATTGTCCAAATATATTTTAAAATTGTGTAAAAAATTTCAAAATTTTCTAAAATCTTTCAAAATTATGCAAATATGTTTTAAAATTATCCAAAAATGTTTTAAAATTGTCCAAAAACCATTCAAAAGTGTCCAAAAATATTTTAGAATTGTCCAAAAATTATACAAAATTGTCCAAATATTGTTTAAAATTGTCTAAAAACCTTTGATATTTGCCCAATTGCATTTCAAAATTGTCCAAATGCATTTCAAATAATTCCATTTGTATTTCAAAATTCTCTAAATGAATTTCAGAAATTTCCAAATGTATTTAAAAAGACTTTATTTGTATTCCAAAATTTTCCAAATGTATTTAATAAAATTCTAATTACATTTAAAAATTTTCAAAATTTATTTCAGAAATTTATATTTTTATTTTAAAAGCATTTTTACAAACATATATGAATGAAATGAATGATTTATGTGTGAACAAAACGAGCGATTGTTTTTTTTTTTTTGTGGGCGCTGTGGTGTAATGGTTAGCGCGTTGGACTGTTACACGTGAGGTTGCGGGTTCGAGCCCCAACCAAGGCAACATCAATTTATGAAAAATAGTAATATATATGAGTCTTTTTTATCCCTCATACATATCGCAGCGTCCTCCTTCGGTGTTCCCATAGCACTTAACCCCACCGAAGTAAAATAATATAACAGGGCTATGAACTAAAAAGCTTCAACAAAATACGCCAACTCACCTTCAGAAGGCGCGCAACAACTGTTCTAAAATTCAACAACTCGCGCAATTACAGTGTTGCCATATTTGAAGCCCTTCATCTTTAACCACCTTTCACTTCTTCTCTATCCCCTTTCCAAAGGAAGCAACACATTAATTAATAGGAAGAATTTCCTGAGTGTTGCTTCTCTTTATATAAAAAAAAAAAAAAAAAAAATTTACTTGAGTGAATAGTTAAATTGAGCTAGTTGAACACAGCTGATGATATAACACAGGGATGATAAAGTTGGTACTATAGTCCTTTTTGTGGTACTATTGGCCAGTGTTGCCAACTCTTGAAGGCAGGAAAGCACCGTGAGCATTTTGAAAACGGGTAAAAAGGGTAAAAATTTACCAAAAATGGGGTAAAAAAGTACGATAATAATTTTTAAAAAATTTAAGTAAAGATTTTAAAAACACATTTTACTTTGTAAAATCGTGTAAAAAAGGTTCAAAAAATTACCAAAAAAGAGGTAAAAAAGCACCAAATTTATATTTCAAAATTTTTAAGTTTCAATATAACGAAGTTGTTATTTAAAATTGTACTACAAACATTGTGAAAAAATGTATTTTTTGTATATTTCGTATTATTTTTTCAATTTTGACAGGAAATTCAAGAAAAATTGAAAAAAGGAGAACAAATACCAAAAAATATAAACTGCCCGGTGAAAAATGTTCGTATATGTTCATATATGGTTAACACATATATGAAGAAATTCAAAAAATGAGGTAACACCTAAGTATATGTTCATATATGAACAAATACATTTATTAAATATATGCGAATACATGCGAACGTTGCTGTCCTTTATTAGGTCCATTCGATTACTTTTCTCAGTCAAGTCCAGTAAGAATTACTCAGTACAAACTTTATTACTCTCAAACTAAAATTTTCCCAAACATGTACGCGAACAGAAAATATGCAACAATTTGCAAGTTTGTAGACACAGCTGATTACAACACCAAATATACAAATAAATTTTAACTGGTCGCTATGAAAGAAGACAACTTTTGATGTTAAACCTTAAGCAGAACATTTTTAGAAGGTTTTCTTATCTTTTCCATAATTTATTTTGAAAGTTTTACTGCTTTGCATTTCCATAAAATAATATAATTGGACAATAATTTTTTTTATTTACCATAAACAATCATATGTTTTCGAAACATATGTTTTTTTCTGCTTGCAAATTCTTACTGGCAAAAATTTATCCAGTAAAAATTTGCAAGAAAAAGAAGAAGACTTAGAAACTCTCAACATAGAACTGTCACTTTATTTTCTCTTTTTTCTTTCTGTTTACTGAGTATTTATGTAAACGAACGCCATCCAGTAAAAATTTGTACAAATTTGTACAAATTATCCAGTAATCGAATGGACCTATTATAAGGTTGTACGATAGATATAAATTTATGTATGATATTAAATTAGGCGCTACATATGTTCCTTTTTTATTCATGGCATTAAATATAATTCCATATTTATCCAAATATGAGTTCCTTTTACATATATGGAAAAATGTATTCTTCGAAATATGTTCATATACAAGTCCCTTTTGCATAAATTGAATAACATATACTTTCATATTTGTCCATATATGAGTGCCATTTCCATATATGAAATAACAGATGCTTCCATATACATATGTCTGTATATGAAATTTTTTCCATATATGGAATCACATATACTTCTATATATGTTCATATAAAATCCATATATGTTCATAAAAAATCCATATTTTTTCATATGTGTCCATACATAAACCATATATGAACATGTTTGAGCGTATATGAACATTTTTCACCGGGTGTACAAAAAGCACTAAAAGCACTGCCAGAAATCTGAAAAAGCACTGTAAATACCCGCTTTTTATAAACGGGTATTTGTAAAAAATCACCGGGTACGGGAAGGAAAAAAGCACCAAAAAATACCCGAAAAGCACTGAAATGGCAACACTGCTATTGGCACTTGAAAAGTACTATGGTACTCCTCTGACTCATTTACTACTATTTACCTATTTTGAAATTTTTTGTGCTTTTTTTAATTTTCATAGGAATAATTGTTTTTAGCGAACACACCAAACTTCGTAATTTTAAATAGAAAATACCTATGTTAAAAATATTTAAAATATTAGATGTCTTGAAAACTCATGTTAAACGTATAAAAAATGCAAAAGAAGTTATTAAAAAAATATTAAAAATTAATAGAACTAAAAAATGTAGGAATATTTGTGTTTTTTATAACGAACAAATGTTTTTCCCCTTTCGGTCTTCTAAATACTTCACTCACATATTCGATTTTCAATTCTGAATGGTTGAATCCCCTATTTCGAAGAATGGAATGAATCCTTAATCCACCTCATTCAATCATTAAATTCATTTGAAACGACTGTCGTCCAATTTGTTCAATCGAAAATATTCTTATGACTTTCACAAGAACTTAACCCGTGAATTCTTTTAAAATGATATTCGCTTTAAAACGAAGTCGAATACGTTTCTTAGGGACTTTGAATTCTGAATTCCTACACCCAAAGACATAAACCTGCCAAAATAGTAGAAAAGGCTACTAAAAATTAGTTAAAAATGGCAATACAAAAGAAACTTCTGAGGTAAACCGACTTTTATGCGAAATATTAACTTAACGAACTGAATTAATAAATTTCTAATTAAATATTAAAAAGTTAAGAAGAGCAAAAATAAAACTATTTAAGTTACATAAGTGTATGGCCAGCTTTAGATATAACAGAACTCTTACGGTGGGTCTCATACTTCAGGTTTAAACTTTAGTTAATAGTTAACCCAAAAATTTGTTGTTGTTTTGTGAACATTTTTTTGTCATTTTCATTTGTTTATAGTTAATTTAAACCTAAAGTATGAGACCCACCGTTAATTTTTTATCAGTTTTTATTTGTTAATTTATTCTGATAAAAAAAAAAATTAAATGAAAAAATTTTTGGTACTAAGAGGTAAAAAAGTACTATTTTTTAAACTGATTGGTATTATTTTAAAAATCCCATTTATCATCCCTGATGTAACAGCAGATAAAACAATATACTCAAATTAATATGAAAAAAAGTCTGAGCTCCTTCGTGCATGAAGAAGAAGAATATTACTCTCTCATGACCACTCTCAATTTTCGATTACGAGAACGCTTTTTGGTAAAATTAAGTTGTTTTTACCAACTTTCTTGTTATTGTTGTGATTTACGTTATAAAACTCAGTCCATACATCATCCATGATTTAAATAAAATTTTTGTTGATATATTTTAGTTGTTTATTTCTATTTAATATTAGCGTCCAACCATAATCACATACATCGCGTTAGGCGTATGTCCAATTTGACAAAAAATAACATTCTGGTTTAGCGATTACATATTTTTTCCTTTTTTATTTATACTTACACACAATTTCTGGTAGCTATATCCTTATGTACCACACCATGACTATGTAAATGACTTAAAGCTGTTGCCAAATGTGAAGACATCATTACAATTTGTATCGTTGTTATAGTGCGAGCACACGAAGGATCCAATAAAAAGATTTTCAAATTTCGCGTATTATTCATGGCAGGATATAAAACAAATGGTGTAGTATGATCTTCAATAGAAACGCCCAGAACGGATAAGATGCCCGGATGAGAAGCACCATAGAGTGACATACCTTCTTGTAACAAAAGCGATACTTGCATTTGACTAGCATGTTGAGCCACAGTTTTAACTAAAACATCCTGAATATCATTATAAGTACCACGATATACTCGACCAAATGTGCCCTCCTGTAGAAGGCTGGACAAACGCACACGACATCTTTCTACTGTCAACTCAGAAATACGACGATGCAATTCTTCCGCTTGTTGAGGTTCAATTTTATGCGGTAAGGTACTGTGTATGGGTGCTATAATGGAAGGTGTTATATAGGAAGCCGATTGACATTGAGGATTCGTATTTAGTCTTTGGAAGCTAGAAGTTCTCATGGGTTGACCATGATTTTGTCGCTTTGCCGTACCACGTACGCAGTAAGCAGCTAAAAGTAAAATTAAAACTAAAGCTAATGCCAAAACACAACCCACTACCAGAGTTATGAGACCCGTTGGAGGTGGTACCACAGTTTCTAACAGTAAGGGATCATCTAAATCTTGTTCATCATCTTCGGCCAATAAACATATCTTTTTTCGCCGAAATACTAAATGTGTAACATTATTCAAAGCTCTATTTAATATGACCTCTATGGAAATGGTAACGTCTATTTCCGCTGCTCTAATACCCGAACATTTTAATCCAATTGTAAATGTTTGCACCTTTATGGGTATTTCACCAATCTGTGAGATATTCATGGAAGGACGTGGCAATACCGCCTGATCGGATGTCACAATATTAATGCTATAGGGTAAAGTTCGTCCGGCCAGACTTTGCCAAGTAAAACTTATGTCTCGCACGTTTGCCGGTACAGGCACTATAAAATTTAAGGCATAGTTATTTATGTGGCCATCACGTACATAATAAACTTCAGCGGAAACACCTGAAACAATAAGAAAAAATAAGAAAAATTGTTAGTAATTTGTTATGATAAAAAGAAAAACAAGAAAAACTTTTAAAACTTATTTTATAAATGAATCAAAAAAACCACAAGTACGAAAGAAAGTTAACAAATTCTGACCACAAAAAAAAACCAACTTAAATTGAGACAAACAAATAACAAATAATGAAAATATACCAAATTATGCCATGAGCTCCCAAAAAAGAAAAGAAGAAATTTCATGATTTTATAATGCAAAAAGCTAATTGCAAGATTCGTGTTAAATTTTTAAAATCATGACATGACATCCTTTTGATAAGACATCTTCAAATAATAAAAACAAAAACACGAAGAGGAATTTTTAGCCAACTCTGATTATTGGCAACTTCTAACATTTTCAGTATTCATTTGTACACATTTTTGCTGACTGATAGCTTCATTTTTTAAAAACAACATGATGACTGACTAACGGACTTTTGTTTTTCTTTGGTATTCATTGGGTCATAATGTCGCAAGAGAACATATTTTTATTCAGATCAAATTAAGATGACCATACCGAGTTTTTGTCATAATGTAAAAGTGATTTAAAGTTATCAGAAACAGACAGAAAAATACCGCTCTTGAAAGGTCGGGTTAAGTAGAGTAAAATTTCGGCAGTAGAACCTGTGTGAGACTTTCAGAAGTGAGAACTCTATAAGATAGGTATTTCAAATACCTCTCATTTTATGCCCAATATTTTTATTAATGTCTTGGAACAAATAATACTAATTATAAAAGTTATATTAACGCCCCCTTTTACCCGCCCCTTTTAGATTCCAAAAATAAGATGTGGCCGACAAGAGAAAATTGAGACTCTATATTGTATATTACCTCAAACTTTCAAAGCAAAAGCAGTTTTCACTTGGAAAAATTCGTAATTACTAAATTTTCCCTATAGGGAAAGGGTCCGCTCCCAGGTGACACCCAGGATAGGTTCCAATATGGGAGCGACCGGACCTTGACAGGTTTTTTTTTGTTATTTGAAATCTACATGTTACTTTAACACACCGTTGTCATTGGAGGGGACTGATTATCACAGTCTAGACTCATTCTGTCATTTCACAAGACTAATCCAAAAGGACAATTTGCCTAATTGACCCAAAGAAAAATGTTACAAAATTAATCCTAAAGGAACTGACACAGAGCTACATTTAATGCATTTTGCGTTATGACACCCAACCAAAGTAGACGGAACTGACACATTCTTAGCCAGCCACATTTTATATACTTTTATTTTTTAACAAGGCTTAACAATGTTCCTCATTTATAAATCATCTAGAATGGTCACTCTAAAAAAATCTAGTGCATTAGTAATGATGTTGGTTTTTGTTTGTTCAAAGTAGCATTGGCTGACTGACTGTCAGTTTTGCAAAAAGAAAAGAGAAAAAACTTTTACATTTGTATCCTTTTCTAAAAAAAAGAGCATCATATTAAATCAAGTCACGCACACTTCATTAGTATCATAACAAAATGTGTAAATGTGTTTGTATATTGCCATATGTGTTAAATTCCAATTCCCTTTCTCCCTGGTCCCATCCCTCCTTGCCTATCTACTCGTATGATGTCTGTGGTTTTGGCAATAAATTAGCACATAATCAAGTTGCAACATTTAAAGCATACTGAAATATTCTGATTTCAAAATCATTGTATAATTTGGCTACTTATATATGCAATTTTATAGCACAATACTGTTTATATAAATTTATTCACCAGTTTAAAGAAAATATTACCACAAATTAAACCCAAATGTAAAACTTTTTAATGTTTCGATTTTATTCGATAAACTTTTGTCTTTTACTTTATTTTTTGGGTAGAAATTTATTGGTATTTCCAAGATTTATATCTTGAACAATTAAATTTTGCAAACCGTACAAGTAAAATTTATTTGGCCTAGTAAAATTTTGTGGTTTTGTGGCAAAATACTTTATGCATCATGTTTTATTCAGTGGTTTGCTGTATACTGCCTGTTGCAAACTAATTATAATGTGTTTTTATGTGTGACATGATTTTTTGGCATGTAAAGATATTCTTTGGGGACATAATAATATAATTGAAAAAAGGATTTCATACATGCATAGTATATAATTTAATTGGGGTCAAAGTTGATGTTGGAGAGATTATTATTTTCTATTTTTTTCTAGGGCGAAAATGTGGTCATCAAAGTAACCAGACCTGGAAATAATAATGATTGGTCTTATAAGTTTTTTGCCCAGGTGAAAATGTTCATATATGTTCATATATTGTCATATATGGTTTCATGTATGAGCATATATGGTTTAATGTATGATCATATATGAACATATATGTTATGTATGGAAGCATATATGGGTAAATACATTCAAATGTATGAATCCATATATGATAATATACTGCATTTATTGGTTCATATATTCCATATATCTTCATATATGAATTCATATATTAATCCATATATGGGTAATGTTTTAGTTTTTTTTTTTCATAGGGGTAATAACGTGAGCGGATTCAAAAAATATTGAAATACACTACATTTGATAATTTCTTAAATACAATTGACAATTTCTAAAATACAATTCCCAGTTTCTGAAATACAATTGATAATTTCTGAAATGAAATTGCGAATTTCTGAAATACAATTAATAAATTTCTGAAATACAATTTTCACATTCTGATATACAATTGATAAATACGAAAATTAATTGATAATTTCTGAAAAGCAATTATAAAACTGGAAATAAATTGATTATTTCTGAAATACAATTGGTAAATCTGAAAAACAATTCATAACTTCTACAATACAATTGATAAATCTGAAAAACAATTGATAATTTCTGATGTTTTTTTGTTTACTACTACAATTTAATTTTATTTTCTAATCATTGAAATTTAGCTCAATTATAACTCAAGTTTTATAAATATGTGTATTAAACAGTTTTATTTTTGATGTTCCTATCTTATTTATATTTAGCAAAAATACTCTGATAATTCAGCAGTTTTTCATTTTGAACTAATTTTTAGTAGCTTTAACTAAAATTGTTACACACTTTTTTCTATTAGTTTATAAACAATCATTAAATAATCAAAAACAGTCATAAATATTTTCTAAACTTAAAGTAAAATGTTTATGTCCATTAAAAATTTCATAATTTCTCAATTTCATTCAAATGTACAAATTCATTAGTAACGTATGAATAGAATTTTAATATTTACATTTAATTTGAATAAAAAAGTAATATTTTTATTAAAAAATAAAAAAAAAATTTATATGAACATTCATATATCTCCATATATACCCTCAAATTTCGGATCCGAACCCATATATGTTGCCATATATGGCCATATATGAACATTTTCACCTGGGTGACGATGAATTCGAATTTGGATTTAGAAATTGTCCAGCGCTTCAAATTTAGATGTAATTTCAAGTGGATATGGCAAAAAATTAAACTTTAAGAAAATTTTGTGATCTAATCATGGAAATAGGCTAATTTTTCTCAATTTCTGAAATCAATAGATTTCCACTTCTTAAAAATGAGGCATTTATCAAAATTCGTGATTTCGCCAAATCTAATTCGATTTTTAATCCTGAGACCAGAGAATAATTTTCTAATGGTTTACCTTGCGCTACATCCACCACATCAGGTTTTCGAGATATCTTAACCTAAAATTAAAGAAACTCAGTTTTCCGCTGTATTCGGGACATATAAAATCGTCTTTCATCTGAAAGTATTTCTTATTCAGGTTTAACGTTTCTTATATTTTATTCCTTCACCCAGAAAACAGATTCGGTGCTGAAAACCCGTTTTGTTGCCAATCGAATGGTTCATTTGCATCAAAAGAATTTTTCGTTTGCGGCTACCGAATTATTCCTCATACAACTGAAATTCCGTTGTCACAGTCAAATTAGTCTTATCTCAATTAGTTTTCTGTTGCCACAACAACCGAACCATGCGATTGACTAACTGCAAATGGGGTTATCAGAACTGAATATGTTTTCTAGGTTAATTCGTGTGTTGAAATTAATTTTCGCTATGCAATTTTTCACTATATTTTGTCTTTATTTTACGGGGAATTCACTAGAAGCTTACTTTTTCCTTTATTATCTGAGATATCTTCCGTTGAAATTAATTAATATGGTATTAATTACCTTGGTGCACTAAATAAGATATCTTAAAAGTGTAGTAAGTTTTATGAATGAAATCAAATGTTAACAATTTCAAACCAAAGTTCAAGGTGTTTTTTCTTTCGAAGTAGCAAAAATTAAAATTTTTTAAGAAAACTTCAGACCAAAATTATTCCTTGGGAAAAATACAATAACATTTCGACGTCATTTTTCGTGCAGCAGATGTGACTTAGATTTGTCAGAGAAAAGAATATGGAATAAGTGTGGGATAAACAATAGAACTTCTAAAGCTATCTGCAATACTAAAAAAATGTAAGATTTTCTTTTGATTTTTTTAAGTCTGTACTGATTTCAAGTCAGAAACAATTGGTGAGCCTAAATTTAGCTCTAGAAATACAGGCAGTTTGAGAAATTTTGTAAAAAAAAATAAATATTAAGCATTACAAAAAATCGCAATAATGAAGTTAAAAATTATTTAAAATTACAATAAATAAATTTATTCTGGCTTTTAACAAAAAAAATATTTTTTTTTTAAACTTTCTTATACTTCAGAAAAAAGAGAAAATCTAATTTCTGTGAGATATTTGTTCACGTAAGTATAAATAAATCTATTAACTGGACAAGAATTGCATGCAGGTTATTTTTTTTAACGAAATTCAATATTGTGAAATTCAAGCTAAAAATAAAAATATATATTTTTGCAATTGGCATGACAACTAATTACCACTTTATCCAGCTGATTAAGGTCTTATTAAGAAGATATACAATATTGAATAATTTTTAATCCAATGGATTAATTTGTAATTAAATTCATATAAAAAAAAACAAACAAAAATACTAATCAAATGAACTTTTTTGTATTTATTTTCAATGCTGCCAGATTTATTAAAAAAAATATCCCTGAGGATGCTGGGAATCTCCAACGAAACGTAGGATGAAAAATTAATAAATAGTCTTTTATTTACTTATATAATAAGTGATCTTGAAAGCCCGCTTAGAATTCTCTAAAAACTCACAAAAAATGTACTAATATTTAATTTCAAATTTATTTGCAAATTTATTCAATTAAAGAGCTAAAAAATTTTAACTGAATGAATAATTTTTGTGATTGGGGGAATTTAGACGACAGAATTTATTGAACTTGTGTATGACCGAAGTAACAAGGTGTGGGAAAATTGTAAGGCGGTGAAAATTACCAAACCTAAAAACGGGCCTAGGGGATCCGAATAATTTAAGGCAGCTAAAATTATAAATTACCGTCAACCGACGGACGAACGAAGAATGTAAACATGCGAATGAAGGATCTAAGAGGTGAATGTAGGACGAACATCCCAGTAACCAAAAGGGAGGATTTTAAGGGGGATTATGAAGGGCAAACGAACCACAAACATGTTAGTTTAGTGATAATTACGTATAGTCAACAAAGAAAGCGAGCTTGCATTTTAAATCCAATAAGGCTGTGTAAAATTATTTCTTGCAACGAACACTGAATAAAAGACTAACGAAGTTAAGTCGTTACATTAATCTCATTAATTTTAAGAAATTAAATTCTACACCACTCTTTGGAACAGGGTTTACTGAATTCGTTCTTATGTTTGTAACTACCAAAAATAATAGGCGTAGACAGAGCTTATAGTATAATGATATCTGAGTCTAATAGTTTGTGAGTGGATTTGGTAATGCCCGTCCCTCTGTCTGTCCATGTAAAATGAACGAATCTTTCAATCAAACTACAACTCGCAATATCGAAGATAACGGCACAAAGTGCTCCAAGGACGGACACTATTAGAAAATGGTTAAAATCGTTCCATGTTTGGTTCTAGAAAAGTTTTGTCGGGCTATATTATACGATTCTGGAATCTTTTAGTACGATTTTAAAGAAATCTACAAAAGGTTCCTTTACGCCGTCATGTCACAATTTAATAATCTTATTTCCAATTTTTTTTTCTCTAACAGCTTCACACACCCAACATACAATGAAAAATTCATTTAAATAATTTTTAATCTTAAATTACTAAAAGAACTCAAGTATATTTTATACTATATGACATATGAAAGAGACAACAGTCAAGAAGAATAGAAAAAAGACGGTAAAACGGTAATGAAAAATGTTATTATTGTAATAAATGACATTAAAATAAGAAGAGAATAAAAAAAAATGAGCAGACAACATCATACATGTGGAGATTAAAATAATGCACAAAACGACAATTTGCACCTTCGCATTTTTTCCAACACTAAAAATTTCACACACACCTTAACTATTCATAGTCGTAAATGATGACAGTTTATTTGACACACAGGCACACCTTCATCATCAGTGACAGTGATGACAAGATGAAAGAAGAGGAAGAAAATTTATAAGAGGATTTTCTCAAATAACAATAGACTAACTGCTCATATACAAAAATAAAATGAATTCTAATAGAATTGTAAGTAATAGGATAAATTTTATTAGCATAGAAAACAGAAAAATAAAAATAAATACGAAACACTGTTATTTAATTAAAATTTTTTATTAACAAAAAAAGAGGCAACAAGAAAAGTTTAAACCATTTAAACTACTTATAATATGCGAACATTTGTATGTATAAAACAATTAACAAGATTATAAATGAATGAATGTAGAATAAGAATAAAACAATTGAAATGTCATAAAATTTAAAGATTCCCTGTTAAAAATCGACATATATGGATGCATTCATCAGCATTCTTATGTCCACATAAATTCTTGATTTATATATGTTTATATGAGGGACCATATAAGTTCATATGTATGCATCAAAAAAATTTGAAATAAAACCAAGAAGCATCTACGAGATGCAAAATGTGAAGTCCTGCATATCATACTATCATACCATATTATCATAATACATATCATTCTAAATGATCACAACGTTTTCTACGTTACCATAATGTCATTATGATTATTAGGAACATAATATAATCATTTCAGATGCATTCTGGAATTGTATTTTTAATTTACACAAGTGTGGCATGGAAGAATTGTGAGGTTTCTATGCCATTATATAATAATATCATTTTTGATAAAAATGTCGCTTAGATCAGTCTGGCTCCAACGTCGTCAAATGTATCAAAGGAATTAAATATGCTAAAAATCCCAAACGTATTTAACAAATTGTGAAAAATAATCCGCTGCAGGCATGTCCCTATCCGGATTTCATTCTTGCCTAAGGAAATCGTCAGGGGACGACGTTTTTAGATTTTCTGGAAATATTTGTTAAGTTAAATTACAAACTCAATGAGAATGTTAATTAAACTTAATATAAATTATTTAAATCTGTAAATAACCATTGATATGTATTATTTTGAATAAAACAAAACATGCATAACTTTCTAACTCAGTTTCAAAAGAATGCTTGAAAATTACTCAAGGGATCACAGTTTGATATGCAGGACTATACTGTATTAATATTGAAATAATTTTAGAAATAACAATGTGATAATATAAGCAACATATTGTGATTTAAAAAGGTATATCATTATATAATTATTGCAATCATAAACCCAAAAATATATAATGCTTTGCGAACATGATCATCCCAACCATGTTTTGTCTTTGCGTGTATGTTGTGGCCTTCTGTATTTTCCAAAGCCGATTCCAAATAGGGGACTAAGATCATTTAATAAAAGGTTGAAATCTTCATTTCAGTTGTAGGAAATATACCCTATATTAAAATTACATTTTTGTAACTTTACTTGCCTTATAGTTGGGCGCCATTATTTATACCGTAATTGAGCTAAGATTAACAGGCATTTGGTGTTCACTGTGTAATGACTAAGAAATTCCGAATGATTCTGTACAATACAGTAATCACAAGTAAAGTTAATGGCTCCCTGTTAGTGGTGCAAGAAAGTTATTTATCACTACATTTCTTTCAACCTTATACTTCTATAAGACCTAGCCTTACTAGTGGAAGCACAGTATTAAAAATGATAACTATAAACAATTAGATTATGTTTTTGTTGTTGTGCCGGATGCTGTGAAATCTTGTCAACATGAGTATTTCTTTTTCGGAATTCTTTGTATTTTTACCCATAAGTTCAGAACCTGTCGATAGGCTTAGTAATAATAAACTTTACTTTCAAAAAGCTAGCGTGTATGCGCGATTACTTTCAACAATGATATTTTTAAAAACGGACGGATAATTCCAAATCGATTTTAAATGTTTTTAGGGATAGTTATGAACTTAAGGGTACCCTAGATATAGGTACATTTCGAATCACCAATTTATACCCTGTCGTCATACAGTAGAGGGTACAAACAATTATACAAAGAATAACAATAAATGCGGAAGCACTCAAAAAAGTAAATGTTATACAAAAAGAAATAAATTTGTATATAAAAAAATTTTAGGAAAAAAACTAAAAAGTTAATGAGAATAAAATGTAAAAAAATCATACTAAATACACTTAAATTTTGACATAGAATTCAGTAGCGGCACACGCACATACATATACTGTACTAGAAAAAACCAAGGAGTTCAAAAAAATATTTTTTAAGTTTTGTAAATAAAACTAGGGGAAAGAGCATAAATAGAGACGGAGCTTAAGGAATGAAAAGAAAACAATGCACATCATCATCGCACTAGTGGTTGTCGTCAGCGTTCCCATCATCATTGTTGTTGTCGTCAGCATCATCATCATCATCACAACTTTATCGTCTTTAAAACGTTTTGTTGTAGTCAACAACAATAGACCTTCATAAAAAAGTGTCAAATATCCTTTTATTTCAATTTTTTTCTTCAACTTTTCTAAAGGCATTTTTTTATAAACTGTTTTGTAAAAATTTTTTATACAGAATTTTAAAATAATACTATTTGATTCCTTGAACATAAGAAGATGAGAACAATGTATAAAAAACTGAAATAAAAAAATCCAAGGAACAATATGATGCGAGAATAACTGTCAGTCATAAGAAAAGAATGATTTTAAATGGCATTGAGATGTAAATAAAATTTTATTTTCTCTATAATATCACCAGAAATCATTTAATTTTTCTTTTATTTCTTGATTTTTTTTTCTTCTGTTCATTATTTTATTTATACAATTCAAAATGAAAATCAAATTTAAAATTCTAAACCAGAAAATTCTTGTATAAAATAAAATTATGTATGAACGTGCTAAATATCAAAAGACTTTATAGGAAAATTATGTATGTAGGACCTACATTATAGATATATGAAAGAAAGGAAATTTAATCTTGACAAACTACTAAATGAGATAGACAATAGACACAACAATATATAAACACAACAACATTTTGTTTATAGACCCAAAATAATACAAAACCGAATAAATGTCTTAGTTAACTTGGCTTTAGTTTATTATGACCGGAAATATGATAGTTTTTTAGGCTGGTTTTTCTTATTGCTAAAGATAAACAAGAATTCGAAAATAGTGTAGATTCTTCAGTGAACATGGCAAAAAAACACAAGAAGGGTTCATATAAAATTTGTTATCGTATAAACGTATCAACTAAAAGTGAGCCAAGCTGCGAGTTCTGGAGAATTCATAGCAAACAGAGGCCCTTGCTGAGAAGGGATTTTGAAGCCAAACGAATGGTTTGGTTATTGTAAATGAAGTTTTCGATTCAGACAACAGAAAAGTTATCGAGACAGTACAATTTGGCTATAGCAACAGAACTTCGCTAATTTCAATAACTATTCGATTGACAGCAAATTCGGTTGTCAGCATAAATCTGTGTTCTGAGTATAGACGACTTTTATCAGCGCACATAAAGGGTTTTTCAATAAGAGCGCTACAAAAGTAAAAAGTTTAAATAAAACAAAAACGGTTTTGGATATCAATGAAATTCTTTATTCCTGTGAAAGTACGTTCGATGCCATTATGTATGGAAATCGATCTCTTTTGCATGGCCACCACGGGCACGCTTGCAGAAGTCCAGACGCTGAACCCAATTTTCGACGGTTTTCAAGAATAAATCGGCCGATACTGCTGCAATTTACGTTCGATATTCGTACGAAGTTCATCAATCGTCGCTGGCTTGGCATATACCATAGATTTGACGTAGCCCCACGCTCAATTGTTGATCTGCTAGGACGATTATGACGACCATAAATTGGACGTAGCGCTCTTAACGTTGAGGCCACTGACTCCGAATTTCGGTAGTAAATTTTAATAATTTCCACTCGTTGTTGGCTCGTATATCTTTCCATCATGAAATGGCAAACCTTACTGAAGAGAAATGTCAAAAGAGCGGCAAGAAATATGGCGTCGTTTGCTGTCCCTGTCTTTCTACTTTTGTAGCGTCCCTGTTGAACAACCCTTTATATAAATGAGTTTACTATTTGTTGACACTGTTGACTCTTAAAAGATTAAAGTGCTATCGACAAAGCTCTTCAAATTCAAATTATTTATTTACTCTGTAAGCAGGTTAGCTAAATTAAGCAAATGTCTCTTGTAAAATCAATAGTTGTCTTATTTCTAAAAAAAATTGTAGACTCTTACAAGGATGCTCTTAGAAGTGAAAACAACGATTAAGACATAACTAAATGGAAAAAATTAATGTAAAGTAACCATAGGTTTCGTAAATGAAATAAAAGCTTTTCTGATTAAAGATTGTCAAAATCGCGCTAAATTATTCATAGTATAAATAGTATAAAAATACTTAAATTAGATAAGCGCTTCTTAGCTTCCATTAAGCGTCACTTTGATCAAAGTTAACTGCGTATATTTTTAATGAAGTGCAAGGTAGCGCTGCTATAGGACTTAGAGGCATATATTTTGATTTAGGGGTGAGTTTCGGTATTTGTTAAAAAAAAGTTTTTTAAATATGCAAATAATAATTAACCATAAAGTATGGAAGAAAACAATGAGACAATATTCCCAGTTCTTAGAAGTTAAAAATTTTTATTTTATAAAATATTAAAAAATTTACAATTTACTTAGATATTTTTCAGATAAATACCCGAAATATTATAGAAAATACCATTTACACACCATAATGTTGATAATGAAATATCATTTAACCTCTTAATACAAATCAAAAATGCAAAAATTTTCATTTGGGTTAAGTTTGAAATCAGGTTACACATGTTGCATGTCGGGTTGTTATGTAGGAGCTTTGGGTGGTGAGCACGAATAGCCTTAATAGCATCGATATTTTTTCTGTTTCAATTTATAGAATTCTGGAGATTTGCCCTAGTTGTAAAATCGTCGCTGCTAGCGATAATAATACTTACAACTCCACCTGGCTTCGCCATTCGAGCCATACAACTCCATTTCGTGCACTGAAGATGAACACCAGAATACTCTTGACCACACAAGTATGAAGTAAGAACTTAGTTTCCTTTCGACAATACCTATGAAATTTTAAATTTTTGTTTACGAAAAGCGAAGTTTGGCTGAGGTCAAAAACTGTTTTTCCGCATTTTAATTGGAAACTATATTTTCTCGACGACAGATCCAGAAAGGAAGCGTTAAATAATTGGGGAGATAACCAAACTCCAACACTTATCTGACTCGAAAATATGCAAGATACGAGTTTTCCCAAGTGGAAATCTTCTTTACGAACAACATCTTCGTACTAACCCAGCAAAATCACACATTACCAAATAATGTGTAAAGTAATGTGTTGTCATAGCGGCCGATGCATTACTTTATACCTTATTTCACTGATGAATTTTACTGTATGAGGAGGAAGTGATAGAGTAATTGGTTACTTATGTGGTTACAAGGATGCGAAAAGTAATGGGTCTAAAAATAGATTTTCGTAAAAAAAATTTTATTAAAAAAAAATTTATTACAAATATTTTTTATTAAATATATAAACGTGGTCACACTGGGATTCGAACCTGGGATCCCTGCATGTTAGCCAAGAACTCTACCACCTAAACTATCGACACATATAACATTTGATTGCTTAAAAAGTAAATCAATTGTTGTGAATTGTATTTTCATTTGTAATGTCGAAAAATATATACCTTACACCAATGCTTACAAAAAAACACAAAGTAATGTGTCTAAAAATAGATTTTCAAAAATATTCTAATCATTACTTTCCGTTTATAAATCATGCATTACGTAATCAGTACTTGCCCGTGTAAAAAAGTTTAGATCTGATCAGATCTTTTTGGATCTAAATAGATATGATTGAATCTAATTAGATCCTGTACCAGATCTCATCAAATATGATCAGATATGGCATATGTAATACCTTATGGCATGATCTGATCAGATCTTGTGCCAAATCTGTTCAAATCTAAAGTGATCTGGACAAATGCGCCAGATATGCCTAGATCTGATCAGATATTAAATTTGTCCCCAATTTAGAGATCTAATTAGATCTGGTAAGATCTACTAAGATCTGGCCAGATATTCCTAGATCTGGTAAGATCTACTGAGATCTGGCCAGATCTGATCTTTTTCTCACGGGTGGTAAGTTATTACTTTTTAGTCTGAAATAATGCAGAAGGTAACGAGGTATCATTACAAGGTAATGCGTAAGTATATCGCACCCATTAACAAAGTTTTGCTGGGAAACTTCTTTCTGATATTCGGGATATGTTTTGGTCTTTCATTAAAACAGTAAAGGATAATGCTAGTCCGGCTATTCCACCTCTTATAAAGGAGAACCAAATTTTCGCAGAAACTGAAACAGTAATGTATGCTATGCCTGAGATATTCTTCTGAGCTCGAGCAGTTCAAAGATTTCTTGCTGATCTCAAGGTAAATAAGTCACCGGCTGAATGTTCCGCTTGTGCTGGAAGTTTGTCAATGTCCAGCCAATTCCTAAAAATTGTGCGGTTGTTAACCCTGAAAACTACCTAGAGCCTGACGCACTTCGTATAGAACGAAAGTATGGCCACCTTAAAATTCGTTCTACAAGAAACTTGTCCTCCCGGAGCATGGGAGTCGGCACAGCTACCATTTTGGCGAGTGAAAATTGGTTGCTGTGGATATTTCCAATGCATTTGATGGTGTATGGCACGGCATACTTGCACCCAGAAAACAGATTAAGTTCTGATAACCCCATTTGTAGTCAATAGCATGGTTCGGTTGTGGTAGCCGAATTTTTCAGTTGTGGTAACAGAAAACCAATTGAGACAAGACTAATTTGACTGTGACAACGGAATTTCAGTTGCATCAGGAATAATTCGGTGACCGCAAACGATTTAACTAAACGATTCAATTGGCAACAAATGGAGTTGTGAGCACCGAATCTATTTTCCGGGTTTGTACTTAAGCTAAAAGGTACGTTTACGATAATAGAGTACTCCAATCTGTAGCAAATTTAGGTATTTGCCCTTTCATACTAACACATTATTGTATTTTTCTATCTCTTTTTATTTCAATCTAGAGTGAAAGATGTCTTGACTCTGGAGTACAGATTTGCTCGACTCGAGACTTAACATTTTTCTGCTAACTGTTTAACATGACAAATATACTTAAGGAAACACATTACTAATTTGTTCATATCTCTAATTGTCAACAAATTAGAAAAAAAGAGAAAAAAATAATAAATAAACTAAATATGGTATTTTTTAAAATAATAAACAATATTAAAAATTTAGTAGATTTGAGGTTAAGAAGAAGAATAAACCTTTTTCTCTAAAAATTATAAACATTAATTTTTAAATCAGACTAGATCTAGTTTCCGCCTTTTTGTACGGTCAGGCTTTATCAGCGACTTTCCATTAAATTGTTAACTGTTTATTGTTAGATTGTCTCTATATGATAATTTTTTCAGCAACCCGTCGGCTGTGGGATTCGAAAACATGTCCCCACATTACAAACGTAAATATACTGAAGTGCGACGACAGCTTAGCCATCTCACCCAAGTAAGGCCTTGAATGGAATGTAACTAATTCATTGTTTTCTCCTTCTATTCAGCTTTCTGTTATTGTCTTTTACTCAGAAGTGACAAAACATAGACACATACATTCTATTTTCAGATTTTTATCTTCCAATCTCCTCCGTGTCTCCTTTTTCGCAAATGTTGCCACACTGACGTATGGTTTTTACGTTTAAGAGTAGCCAACTTGCATATATTGGAGATTGGTTGCCACAGTGCATTTCATAATGTATTTTTAGTACAATGTTGTTTTAACGTCATATAGATATTTACAATTGATATTGTAATTAATATGCATTTTTGCCATTTTTAATTTAGTAGGTTTGAGGTTAAGAAGAAGAATAAACCTTTTGTCCAAAAATTGTAAACATTAATTTTTAAATCAGTCTAGATTAGGGTTTCCAATATCGAATTGGCTTGATTATAAACTCATTAATTGACACAGTTGCGGTTTTGCCGATTGGAGATTTAAGCTTAGAAATGACTTTCATACATATTTTGTATGAACCCCCTTCTTTACATTACAACTATAAACATATAAAAATGCTCATATTTCTTGTATTGTACTTTATAAACTAATGTTAGTAGTTGTTGTAGTACAATAAGCGACATTAAGACGACATAAAGGATATGATTTTGAAGTCAATCTTCTTTAGTTAGCAAACAAATAAAGAAGTTTATATGGATTTTTACCATTTAAATCCTCTTTTATTTTAAATAGAGTAGGGTTTTAAATTGTTGTGTAAGCATATTGATTTAGGGAGGCAACAACTTCATTATGATCGTCTTAAATTCTGTAAAAAAAACATCTGATACTTTACTAGACATTGATGGGATTATGTTTTATTTTTTTTTTTTAATAAAAAACATAATTTTATTTAAAGAAAATTTACATTTTTAGGGTCTAAAACTGGTGTTAAGTTGTTTTCTTGTAATTCAATTTATTTTATTTATAACGCCCATATGGTTTTTAACATGTTTTTTTTTGTCCAAATATTGAGTTGCTTTAAAAGAGAAAAATTTTCCTTTAAAGTTTATGTAAATTTAATATATTTATTATTATTACTGTTTCTTTCTTTTTATATACTAAATATAAAAGTAGACGTAAGTATTGTATGCAAATTTATTTCGGTAATTTTCATATACATATACTTATTTTTCTTGGCATTTAACTTGGTTTTTTTTTTCTTTTTTTTTGAGGATTTAAATATATTTAATACTTTTGGCCCAATTTCATAAATAGCAACATTCTGCTATTTTTTGCTCCTTAAAAAGATTAACTAAAATACTGTGGGAGAAGTTGAGGCAAAATACTGAAGATGTTGCAATATTATTATATAGCTTTTTTAATTAAAAAATTTTACTATGATTTAACATTATTGAGCAATGCATATGATCTATTCAATGCACCCTTCACAGATTAATACCAGCTGTGAAACTAATGACAGGTGTCAAAAAAGTATTCTCGAACCGTATGGTTTTGTTTACACGGAAATCAAGTGAAGAGGGAGATAACAATATAAAATCTCCATACATTTTGTATTGCGCATTTTTTGTATATATCTGTCTCTTTTTAGATTATTGTGTTTTATCTTTAGTGTTTTTCTTAAATTTTTGCGTTTTGTTTTGCTCATTTTCTGTCAGCCATTTTGCCCAAATCAGCTGAATCATACACTAATATTGCATTAAATCTGTTTTTGTTCTTATAGCCTTAAATCCCATTCATTTTATTATTGACTTTTGCCCTCTAGTTAAAGTACTTCCCATCCTTGCTCCACTGTACAACTTTTGTTGGCATTATTATACATTCTCTCATTTAATACAAGCGTATCTAATTAAGTTTTATGCTGCATTTAACGCCTTAAAAAGGAATTACACTATGAAAAAACAACAAAGTGTTTTGTGTATTTTATTCCTCGAATGAGTTTATTATAACACAACATACAAAAACAGAAAAATCCTTTGGCCAAAAATATAAAAAAAGCCTTTAGTAGTTTAAATATGAAAATTTCTTCATTTCATTTTTGCTTTCAAGGATTATGTTTATTATTATTTTTTGGAGGTTTTTTTTTTGTTCTCGTGGACAATGAATATATGATTGTGGTATACATTTTAAATTGTTTGAATAATTCCACTTTGTTTTAAGGTCAAATAAACATTGTGGGTAACTTAAAATAAAAAGCAACAAAATATATACAAAATTAAAGAAAAATTCTTGGAAATGTTTATGGCTTTCTGCAGAGGATTTACCAAAGATTACAACACATATATTTTTAGTAGAAAGATTTGTAAAGCTATAGTTTTTATTGGCTTTTTGACAAATGGTGTGACCTAAAATCGTAAAATATTTATACTGAAAAAATATTGTTTTATGATAGGATTAAGAGGATTTTTTACAAAGAAAATTTAGGATTTTTAAAAAATGTAAATTGAATAAATAAACTTTAAACTAAGATATAAAAACTTTTTAAAGAAAAATCAATAAAGCAGCCAACTCCGCTTGAAATGCATTCAAAAATATTTGTCAGTAAAATCAACTGAAGATAAGAGTTACAAACAGGTACATATCGCACCTTTTTTACGGGAGAAGTATATGCAGTTAAAAAGGCAACAAAAGTATCAACCTTCATAATTCCATTGTACTACAAATCTGCTAAAATTGGCAAACAATACCTCAGGGCTAATTAAATTTTCCTTAATAACAGCAAAATTTTCAGTTTTCATTACAGACTATTTTGTTGAGTGTGTATTACGGTTACACGTTACTTAGTGACGTAATGTTTATGGAATTCTGTGTAGTCTGAAAATTTCTGCACCATTACGTTTGAATTCATTATGGGATTAGATATTGGCTTTAGTTTCGTTGCTCCAAAATTGGGCGCCAAAGGCTTTATAAAACATCATTTTGTAGTTAAGTCTTAGATAAAAGCGTGATTCTTTCACCAGTGAAATTAAATGCTATTAAAATATAATAACACTACATTCATAGAAATAAATCTGTAAAAATAACAGTAAAAGCAACGAAAAATTAGTTAAAAATGACGCTGCAGAAAAAAACTGCTGAAATTAGTAGATTTTTTTTTTTTTACTAAATAAGAACACAAAAATAAAACTGCTAAATTTACAGAATTTTAGTTATATTTAAGTTAACTTTTAGTTAATTGAAAATGACAAATTGTACTGTAAAATCTGCAGAAAATTTTGTTAAATATTAGTAGACGAAAAATAGCAAAAACAAACTGTTATATCTACAAAATTTTTGTTATTTTTAAGCTAAATTTCTGCTAAAATCAGCAGAAATATTTGCTTAACAAAAATGTATACTGCTGTTTTCAAAAGGCTCAATTTTTATTTGCATTAAAAAAAATCGAAGAAACTTCGAAAATTTTAAATTTTTTTGTAATTTTTTAGGCTACTAATAACTTAGCAAATTTTTTTCTGATATTAGCAGTTTAATTTGTTATTTTCTATTAACAAAAATTTAACTCAAATATAACAAAAATTCTGTATATTTAACAGCTTTATTTTTGCTGTTCTTTTCTAGCAAAAATAATCTGCTAATTTTAATAGTTTTTTCTGCAACATCATTATACCCTACACCACTACGTGGTCAGAGTATTATAAGTTTGTGCTGATGTTTGTAACACCAAAAAATATTGGTCCTAGACCCACCTTATAGTATACCGATCGGCTCAGAATTTTTTTTTATTTCGATTTAACCATGTCCGTCCGTCCGTCTATCTGTCTGTCTGTCTGTCCATTCATTCTTGTGCGCACTCTACAGGTCGCAAATATTAAGATATTTTTAAGAAACTTGGTACACCAACTTATGCCGGCCCAAAGACGACGTCTATTGATTTTGGTTAAAATCGGTCCATGTTTAGACCTAGTGCCCCCCAAAATTATATTGTTTATACGCCGCAGGTCGCAAATATTAAGATGTTTTGATGAAATTTGGTACGCAGACCTATGTTGGCCCAAGAACGAAGCCTATTGATTTTGGTTAACACCGGTCCATGTTTAGACCTACTTCCCATATTAGGGTCTGTCCAAAATTGGCTTGGTTACAAACTGCAGGTCGCAAATATTAAGATATTTTAATGAAATTTGGTTCGCTGACTCACATTATAGAAAATTTTGACACAAGTCCCATTTTAACCCATTCGAATTTCGGATCCAAACATTAGTTGGCTTTTAACCAGACTGGTGTAGGGTATTGCATAGTCGGCATGCCCGACTTTAACCTTTATACTCGTTTTTAACTAATTTTTAGTAGTTTTAACTAAAATTTTTACAGACTTTTTCTATTAGTGTAGTAATCAGTCTTAGGAGAAAGAAACATTTTGGATACTTTTTGGCATGTTACTGACGCAGAGGCGGTCACATTTTAGGCACTTTCTGACAATTCTTTTTAAAAACAATTCTGTTGTATCGAAAGAAAACATAATTTGATATTTATTTTTTCTTGAAACTTTTATTGTACACGGAACGACTGTTTTATAGATATGGATCAATCGGAAGCGTTACAAGACCTGGCCTATTGGTGTTATTGGGGTGCGTTAATACTCCTATGGAGCAAACATTTCGTCCGTTTTGCTCTATCTCACTTAGTTTTCGAGATACGGGCCATTTTAAAAAATTGTCATTTTACAAAATGGCCTTTATTTCGAAAACTAAGCGAGATAGAGCAAAACGGACAAAGTGTTTGAAAGTTTTCGATTTATTTACACGCTACTATTATTCACATGAGGTAGATCCGAGAGCCATTCGCAGGAATCAATTTTTATGAAAAGTCACGGTGACCCACGTGACTGTTTTATAGAAATGGATCAATCGGAAGCATTACAAAACCTTATATATTTGTGTTATTGGGGTGTGTAAATAGTCCGTAGGAACAAAAATGTCGTCCGTTTTGCTCTATCTCGCTTAGTTTTCGAGATACGGGCCATTTCTAAAAAATCGATATTTTACAAAATAGCCTGTATCTCGATAACTAAGCGAGATAGAGCATTAAGAGTTATAACCGTGTTAAAATATAGAAAAAGTGCTAAAAATCCGCCTTGAGCCAAAAAATTCGTATGGCCATTAAATTTTTAATGCAACCAACTTGACAAAACGAATGATACAAAAGTTCTTATTTTTGGGGCTACTTTCACGTGCAATTCTCAGAATTGAGTCCCACATCAATGAGCTGAAAAATGTTGTGCTGTGTAATAAACAACTCGAAGTTGACAAAGCCATGCATTTGGAAATCTGACATATTTCTCAAAGATGTTTTGATAAAGAAAAATTATTTTAATTAAAGCTGGCATACGTTATTAAGCAAAATGTGTGTTACACTTTTTAATGGAGCACTTCTTATTATGTAGTTTATTATTTTACTCGCACAGTGTTTGTAAAGTAAACTGAATATAATTATGTTCAAAACTGGAATAAATTTATTGTATGCAATTATTTTTTTTTTCTGTAACATGTCAAAAATACGTACATATGTAAAAAATTTTAATAGTTTTTATTACCGTCCTACATAAGAATTTAAATTCAATTTTATTATTTTGAAATTTTAGATTAATTTTATATAAAATTTTACACCGTAGCCCACAAAACAACAACTATAAATTTTTTCTAAACACAAATACAAAACCATTAATGACATCGATGAAAGGCTGCAAATTATGATTAAAAAAAATACATGTGGCAACACGACCATAAAACATTTTACCAGATTAAAATTAAATGTGTTAATAGAAATTTTGTTGTTCGTTACATGCTAATAATGTGTAGGTTGTTATTAATTTTTTCAGCTCTTCTCAATGAATTCCTCATTAATTTTTGGAAATAAAATAAAGCAGCAAACATTTCTAAATAAAACATCAACAAAATTAAGAATTTATTACATTTAAAAAGAATAAATAGAAAATAAAACTTAATCACGTATAGGGCAGATATATTTACAAAATAAAAGATCTATTGTGATTTAAATCAGATTATTAGATTAGTTTTCAATGAATTTCAAAGAAAATAGTTTTACATAAATATTCTACAAATTCAGAGAAATTTTCAATTTAACTACTTGTTTAGATTACCTGTCTATGGATAGTGTCTATGGCTTAGACTAGAAAAAAGATTATGTTGTATTTGTATTTAAGGTGTAACTGTTTTCTGTGTTGATTTTAAAAAAGACAGTTAATCTTAAAAAACATTCAGTCAATTAACACATGCCTTTCTTTTGAAAACCTTCTATTGCCCATAACCTTTAAGTTTTTTTTTTTTAATTTCACCTGAAAATTTGTTTGTATATGGGTAACCCGCTGTGACCATTACCTTTAACTTATTCATTTTAGTTATCTAGTATTTTGATTTGTTTAAAGAACACAACAGGAGAACATTTAAATTTTAAAACATTTATGTATGTGCTGCGTGTTGGTTTTTTTTTCTTCTTCCTCGATCTATTGTTCTTTATGTTTTGTTGAACAACAGCCCTTTTCAGATTTATTTTAAACAGCAACCTAAAAAAATCCAATTTCCTGACAAAACCAACAAAAAGAAACTAGCCAGAGAATTGAGAGGAAAAAAAACGTTCGAATTTTCCAACATCCCAGTTTGACATTTTTATGGATAATGTCGCTAGAACAGACAATACGCCCCGCGGTCTATAGTCAATATAAGTCAAAATGAAAATACAAACATGTTCAATACAATAAAATACATTCATACTCGTACTTCAATTGTTTCTATAGAAAAACAAGAAATGTCGGCTGAATTTACAAAAAAAATAGATTTTTCATAAAATAAAAATTTTATATTTTGAAAAATATACAAAACTATGTTGAAAGTCTAATTTCTTTTACATACCAAACACTATATTTTACAGCCATAAAATTGTAAACCGAATTAAGTCACGAATTTTAAGGAATTTATTCATTGAAGAAGGAATTTCTTGGATACGAAGCGATAGAGACCTTATAAGAATTCCTTAGGCCAAAACCCTTATCCGCGGAGCTATGCGCGATATTAAAAATGAACTCCATAATCTCTCTGGGGTGCTTAGTTTTTAAGAAAAGGCGAGTTAAAAGTTTAGGCATTTTTAGGTCGCGTTTATCTCGGAAAATATACATTGTAGGGCGAATATGGTTTTTATTAGGGATATCATGATATTAATGAAAATGACCATAATAAACCATCCGTGTCGGCTAAAATAACATTTGAATCAGTGTTGCCAAGTTAGGGGTTTTCCCTCTAGTTTTTAACCGCTTAGGGGGAATTTTCGGGGGTAAGAAAATCATTATAGGGGTAGTTTTGCCTTTAAAAAAATTAATTTATAGAGTCCAATGATTGCTTTTGGCAACTTCCCAGTAAAATTTTTTACAATCGGTAGCCAACCACACCCATTCTACAACTGGTTCCACTGGAACCGATTCCATGGAACTGGTTCCGGAACCAGTTCCTGGGATCCTATATGGAAGGTGTGGGTGACGTAGAATTAGTTCCAGAACTAGTTCCAGAACTGATTCTAGAGCAACGGGTTCCACTTTGGAGCTATAGAAGGGGTTGCTTTTGGGACAATTTCAAACAAGAAAAATCGGTGTTAGAATCGACAGTAGAAGGGGTTGTGAATGAAAAGTAGTTATTCTACAACCGATTCTTTGAAACAGAAAATTTTCCCGGGTAGTTTTGGACATTAATTTTTATTTTCTTTAAGTCTACATATTTTTGAAGTTGAAAAATTTTAGACTGTGACTAGGAATGCAAAGAAAACTTTCAAAAATATAACGAAGTCTTTTTATATTCAAAATAAAAAAATTAATTATTTGCCTTTATTAAAAATAATTTGAAACAAAAACTTAAAAAATTGTTGGATTTTTGGAAAACTTATTTTAGGGGGATGTTTTTTAGTGGTAGAGCAAATTTAAGGGGTTCTAGGGACAATTTAAGGGGATTTGTAAGAAAAGAATTGGCAACACCGAGTTAAGTCGTCCTTTTCTCGAAAACTAGATGAGCTAGAAAAAATATTTGCACCAGAGATAAGATTTTTATATCGCGTTTGTCTCTAAAACTAATAATCGCAAATAGAAAAGGACTTTTATTTGGCATATAGCAACTAAAAAAATTTATCCAATAGGACTATAAAAATAATAAAAAATTCGGAGACTAAAAAAAGCTTCGAACAAATTTTGAAATACATTTGACCTCTTAATAACATATTCAAATTTCATCAAAATCTGAGGAAACTGGCCACATTTGGGGTCGTGTCTCCAAATTTGGGGTTTTTTATGGTGGGGAACAAAAATGTTCATTTGGGGGAAAGAAGTTTTGGGGATTTTTTGGGGATATTTAAAATCTTTTATAAATTTTGAAAATAAAAATAACTTCGTATAGTTTTCAGAAAACGTCAATCAAGTTTCTTCACATAATTTCATAGAAAGGTACAAATTTAACTTTCACGGAAAAAATAAAAAGTTTATAATTATCGAAGTACTTAGGTAAAATACAACTTTAAAAGTAATTTTTGTAAATTAGTTAAAAAATGCATATAGATTTATCAATTTTTGATTTTGGCCAACTTGCCTTAGTTTTTGATCCATTCCATTTTCACGCATTTTAAAACATATCAGGTTACCAAGTTTTTTCTTTTGTAAATTATCTTAGAAAATATTGTAGTTTAATGAAAGAATTGTGTAACTTTGAAGTTGTATTTTACCGAAGTACTTCGGCAATTATGCACTTTTTATTTTTTGTACATCTAAAATATTGTTTATAGAAAAAAAGTCATATCAATTGTGGATTAAAGTCTTTAATAAACAAACTTGAAAAACTAAAATCTAAAATTAAAAAAAGAAATGCTTTAAAAATATGTACTTTACTCTGAAATATAATTGGCACTCATTAATTAGGTGGACTAATTAATTGATGATTTCATTACCATTGCATTGATATCAATTGTAATGAAATTATATTCATTACCGTTTTTTAGTTAATGGTAATGATTCCAAAATTCTTTAAAATTTTTGATTCTTTGTAATTTACTTGTGAAAATTGTATCATCTTTCTTTAATTTGAAAAATAATTTAAAACAGAAAGTGATATTAATTTATGATCTAGAGTCAAACTAAAAAACATTCATTTACCAAATAAAAAGATCAACTATACATACCCCTCACTCATCATCTATACATACCCCTCACTCATCTAAAATTTAATGTAATGACAGAAAAACGTAAAATTGGAGAACAAGTCGTTGAAATTGGGGGATGGAAATTGCTCATTGAGGCTCACGCTGATTTAAAATTAAAGATTATTTTCCATTCCATTGTTAAGTAGCTGAATTAGAACGGAATGTATCCTCCTTAAAAAATTATGTTTTATAACCTCCCCGGCGAAACCCGTTTTTCGTTTTTATTTATCCGATTTTTTTTGTAAACAAATGGTTTTTAACTAGAGATTGCTAAAAACCAAAAAATCTGAAAACCGCGGTTTCGGTTTTTCAAAATTATTAAAACCGCGGTTTCGGTTAATTTTCGGTTTTCTTCTGCTAATAATAGAATTGTTTTAAAATAATTAAATAAGTAGTAAATAGTTTAAAACGCACAATATACTTATTACTTAAAATTAAATTGAATTTCTCACTCAAATATATGCAATAACGCCGTTTCACAGGCTTTGTGGGAGAAAAAAAAACGCGAAAAACTATTATGAATTAAATTTCTTTATTCTTTCAAAAGTATACATTTTTCAGATTGCTCAAATTTTGGATTTATAAATGAAACATCCCTACGGAAATTTTAACAAACTGTCACCAAACTGGCCCCTTTATATAAAATAGACTGGTCAATTTTACATGGCGTTGTCATAGGAAGGGAAATTGACCCCTTGTAACATGTCACAAGACAAATCCCAGCATAGGTCCCTGAACTTTGTTTTTTATGAGAGTTCAGTAACCTGTCCTAGGATTTGTCCTGTGACATGTCACAAGGGGTCAATTTCCCCCTCCTATGACAACGCCATATAAAAGTGACCAGTCTATTTTATATAAAGGGGCCAGTTCGGTGACAGTTTGTTAAAATTTCCCGTAGGGATATTACTCTCGTATTTATGAGTGCATTAAACATTTTTTCACTATTAAAAAATTAATAATAAATGACTCATAATGGCTAAGAAAATTATAAATTTTCCAATAATTCTCATTATTCGGAGGCTGCATCAGAAGGTGTTAGGGCTCTTTTATGAATCTTTTCTGATTTTAATTGTACACTCCGATGCAATTTATTAAATTATTTTAATTGGTTAAAATATTTAAGAAAACCCGACTTATTTTTGTCGGTTTTCGGTTTTAAGGCTTGAAAAACCGCGTCTTAAAATATTAAACTGTTGTTTTCAGAAGGCTAGATTTGTATTTCCATTAAAAAGAAAAAAACGAAAAAATAACTTTAAAATTTTTTAATTTTATGTGATCTTTTTTGTCTACTACAACAATTTAATTTTATTTTCTAGTCACTGAAATTTATCTCAATTATAACTCAAATTTTGTATATTTAACAGTTTTATTTTTGATGTTCCTATCTTATTAATATTTAGCATGAAATAATCATGTTTAACTAATTTTTAGTAGTTTTTTTACAGACTTTTCTATTAGTGTATAAACAATCATTAAATAATCAAAAAACAGTCATAAAATAATTTCTAAACTTGAAGTAAAATGTTTATATCCATTAAAAATTTCATAATTTCTCAATTTCATTCAATGTACAAATTCATCAGTAACGTATGAATAGAAATATATTTACATTTAATTTGAATAAAAAAAGCGATATTTTTATTAAAAAGTGAAAATAAAGTTTTTTCATATACGAGCATGTAGGAAATATAATAATATATGACCATTATTAACATCCATATATCTCTCCATATATGACCATATACCCTCAAATTTCGGATCCGAACCCATATATGACCATATATGAACATTTTCACCTGGGGTATTAACTCTTTACCAGCTCTGGCTTAGCATCTAAAATATTTATTTCTTTATGGAAAACATATTTAAAAAAAGAGGTACAATTCGTCTGTTTCTTTTTAATTAATGTCAACCATACATGTCACACATTTTCACCGTTGACATTGTCACTAAATAACGCCCTCTACGTTGAATGTATTTCTCACTATTGTTGATGCCTACAGGAGAAGCGGGCATCACTCACTCACTCAATTCAATACTTTATGGTAACAACAACAGTATATCATTTTGATCGGATGTGAATTGTTACATGGTGTATATAGTAACATTTTATCTTTACCATACATTTTTAAATGAATTACTTTTAGGTGGTTTTTACAATTTTATTTTCATTGAAAATCCAGCAAAACAAAATTTGTTGTTTTTGGTTTTATTTATTTTCTGTATTTTGGGGGAAAATATAACATGACATAGGCGGGTTAAAGTATTACCATATGTCTTATGTTTTTTATAATAAAGTAATATTTATTTTTTGTTCCCCACAAATAAAAAATGTTAAAAAAACTAAATAAATAAACAGATTTTCCCCTTTTGTTTTCTTTTGATTTGGAAACAAAAATATTAGGTAATATTTCTAATTGGTTTATAGACAGTTTTTATTTGTGTTAAAAATAAAACACATGTAAGTAATGAAATTTGAAACTGATTTATGGCAAAAAGTTTTATTTAAAAAATTTGAGAAAATATTTGATCAAAAACATACATTACAATAAAGAAAATTAGGAAAACGTTGCATCATATCTAATTTCGTCTCAACCTAAACTAACAGATTCCAACTTTTTAACATTATTTTCCCGATAGAAATTGCTCGTGATTCATCTTGTTGTTCAAATTCTTTGGTATAAAGGAAGTAATCCAAATATTTCTTATAATCCAAACAAACTAAGTTACACTATTTGTCGTTTCTCATCTTAATTGTATTTAAATGTCAATAATAAAATGTTTAAAAATAATTGTTTTCATTTAAATTGCCCGCACTTAATTTAATAAAAATAAATTTGCTACAATTAAAATTCACACATAAATATATTTAATAATTTCATGTCAATAAATTAAAGTTTATTTAAAATCTAATTTATTTAACTTTTTTTTTTAATATTAAAAATTCACATTGTGCGAATATTTTATAATATAATTTTCCAATAGAATATAAATATTGCAACAGTACTGATTGTTAATTGCATTTTTACTTCATTTTAAATTAGATATAATGTAATTAATTATGTGAAAATGACAAGCGGACATATAGAATGACATAGCAAATGGTTGCAAATAATAAATTTATTATTTTGCATAATTTATTGGCCAAATATAATTAAAACAAACAAATACGAGTATGCAGAAAAATAATATACTGTAACCATAACTTAAATTGGCATACAGTCGTCCAAACAAGTTGAGAAAAACAAGAATCGCAAAAGAGATGACAACGACAGTATACACTCATAAAAACTAATATTTCATGTGCAATAATTAAGAAAGCAACTTAGCAAAGCAGAAGAACATAAACAGCAACTGATGTGGTAACTCAAAAAGCTAAGCCAATAAAACAATTCTATAGAGCAGAGTTTCTCATAGGTTTTATTTTGGAAGTTCTATTAGTAGGGTTTACATATTCAGAGTACAATCATCACGAAGCAGACATAAACCAGATTGAAGGACGCTACTCAGAAATCGCATGATAGAGCATTAATTGAGTGATGAAACCATAAGGGTGCGTACAGAGTGGCCGCTTGTTGCCGAGCCGAGCCGACTGACGCTTATTGCGAGAACTTGTTCATGCGAGCAACAAGTTTGGTTGTGCATAGTGGATGCGAGAATCAGCGCTGATATTTTATCTATTATTTGTGTTTTATGTATGTTTGTATGCATTTGGGTTTGTTGTTCATTCGTGTTTGTGAAAAAAAAAATTTTACTTATTAACGCATTTCTTCAATTATTCGTGAAATTTTTATTAAATTTTTTTTTAAATTTTGTTTATAAGTTTTTTTTATTTTTTTTATAATTGTTATAATTTTATTTAATTTTTATTATTTATTTGAATTTTTATTTTTTTGTTTAATTTTTATTTTACTAACATAACATAAACAATGTTTTCGGCGCTGAAAAACGCTTTGGAACTGTTTTCTCGCATTCAATCAGCTTTGCGCTCTGAGCAGCTCGGCGCCCACTATGACCTGTTCGCGCTTATTTGTACTAATTTGTATAGTACCAGTTTTCTCGCATTGGTTCTCGCAATAAGCGTCAGTCGGCTCGGCTCGGCAACAAGCGGCCACTCTGTACGCACCCTAAGGGAGCTAGCAACTGGAGGTAATGCCTAATGCGGAGTAATCTCTCTACTGTTGTGGGTACTGGTCATTGGCATTGTCCGCAATAGACCTGCTGGCGTCTCACCCTCCAGTATTTGATAAAGCTTTAACATATTTTTTGTTTTATTAAAAACAATCATTTTTTTTACAGTTTGTAAATTATTTACATTCTGTGGTGCGTTTTTGAAAAAAGTTTCAAAAATTTGAAAACCCCTTGTTTTTACAGTTTAAACCAGGAAGTACAAACTTACCCTTCGACGGCGCGAACTATTTCATGCGGCTAAGCCAACTATCCAGCGAACGCCTCGGAAAAAGTTGCCCCACCGTACAAGCAGCCGAACGGTCAACCTATACTTTCTAGTTTATGCGTTCCTTGATTTAAATTCTAACCCGTTTTCGTTGTAAAATATCACGCTACCTCTTAAACCAGGGCAGGAAAAACTAAAATACGCATATCAGTAGTGGCACGCGAGTGGATTTTAGGTGGCACGCGACGTTTTGTTGAATATTTTCAAAAAATTTAAACTTTATTTGAACACCAGGAAAAAATTTATTTAAATGTTTAATTTTACTACAAAAATGTGTTATTTTTTTTTGCTTACAGAAATGTGGGTATTACAGAACTCGCAAAATCTTTCATCATAAAATTTCTCCGCGATTAGTGTATTGGCGTATTAAAAAAAGCTGAAATTTTTTGTAAGAAAAATTTTGTGAAATTTCTTAAAATTCTAGATTGAAATGTATTGATGAGAAAATGCCTCAAAATCAGAAAAATAAAAAAGGGCTAGAAAATTGCACAAAAATGGAAAACAACTTGTAATAAAATTGGATCTATATCAAAATCCTCAATAAAACTTTCTGCAATGAAATAATCTAACAAAAAAAAAAAAATAATAATAAAAGTTAAAAAAAAAATTAATAGTTTGTTTTTGTTTTTTCTTCGATATTTTAAATGTTTAATAACGCCCCTAGGCGAAAACAAGAAATTCTCATTGAGTTTGTAATTTAACTTAACAAATTTTTTCAGAAATTCTAAAAACGTCACCCCTGACGATTTCCTTAAATCCGGATAGGGACATGCCTACAACGGATTTTTTTATCACAATTTGTTAAATACATTTGGGATTTTAGCATATTTAATTCCTTTAATAAAAATAAAATTAAAAAAAAAGGTTTTAATTTATTTAAATTATATATTTGGTAATCCCTTTTGTTGGAATTCGAAATTCGGTTTCAATTGCATTTCGCAGAGCCATTTCATCTGAAATAAAAATTTCTCTGTTCAAATCCATAATTTTCGCAACGCGGACCGGCAGATCTTAATGAGCTTCGGATATGTTGTAGATGAGAAAAATTTAAAGGACACGTACTTTTTTTAGCTCCTCAATCTCATATTTAAGGGTTAAAAAATGGGTTATTTTATATTTGTTAAAAACTAACTATAGTAAAGTTAAGTGTCAAACGAAAGGTATTTATAGGTCTATAGCGTATAAAACATGCGTCAACATGTTTATGGCATGGCACAAAACATCAAAATTTAAGGTGGTTTTGTATGGTGGTGTACAAAGGGTTAATGGTGAAATTTATATATATTTTTAAGTGAAGGGGTGTTTCGATTTTTTCGATATTCGGCCTATTTCGGGGTTTGGACGAGTTTTCCCGAAGCTCTGTATTTTTAAGATTTGGGAACCTCTGACTACTTAATATAGGCAATATGGGTATGAAAAAGTCTGAAAAATCTTTTTGTCTTCCGAAATATCTTTTTTGGTTATTATACAACATGCCATGTCTTTCTGCATCAGTAAATGCAGTTTTTAATAAGCTCATGTTCGTAAAAATATATTTTCGGAGTACTGTCTTTCAAAAATTAAAAAAACTATTTGTCTAGTATTATATATCACAGGAAAGGTTATTAAAAACTGCATATACATATATACAAATGTTGTATAATGACCAAAAAAGATATTTAAGAAAAATTCCATATTGCATACTTTTTTGATACAAATATTGCCTATATTAAGTAGTCAAATGTTCCCAAATCATTAAAAATATAAACCTTCGGGAAAATTCGTATCAAACCCGAAGTAGTCCGACTATTGAAAAAAGCAGAAACACCCCCTCACTTAAATAGTATACGGATTAAATATGTGAATTTAACTCTTAACCCTGTAAACATCTCCATGCAAAACCGCCTAAAATTGTAATGCTTTGTGTTATGCCATAAACAAATTCCTTTAGTTTGACATCAAATTTGGTTACTTTGGAACAAATATAAAATAACCCAAAAAATTAAAAATAGGGCCGTTTTTGATCCCATTTTTTTACCTTAAAATATGAGATTCGGCAGCTAAAAAAATGTGTCCTTTTAATTTTTCTTCCCTACAACATATTCGAAGCTCATTAAGATATGCGGGACCGCGTTGGGAGTATTTCCTTGCAGTAGATTCTTACATACCTCAATCATTAAATTATAAAAAAAATCTTATTGTATTTCAATTTTATTTTTTCGTAGTGAAATGATCTCAAAATTTAAAGATGAAAAAAACCCCAAAAATAAAATAACCCCCAAACACTGGATGTTATTTAATTTTTCCCTTTGAGGGTTATTTTATGGTGGTTATCTGTAGTGCTGAAAAATATGTAAATCTGTAATGACATTTTTAAAGAAAACTTTTCCAAATTTCAAAAATTAAAAAAAGGATTTTCAAAAGAAAACTGAAATTAAGGTGGCACGCTAGACTTTTACAAAAAAAATTTAAGTTTTTGGCACGTAGCGAAAAAATTCTTGCCCCCTGACTTGAGATGGGGGAATTTTGATACAAAATCTGTAGGAAATCTTCGCAGATTTGACTGAAAATGGATTAGATTTTTAAAAAATTTTAATAAAAAAAATTTTGAAATATTGTTGGTAAAAAAAACTCTCAGTATTTCCGTTTTATTATGCAAAACAACATATAATTTTTTTTTATATATAAAGCCCTTTCCCAAAATTTATTTATTTATACAAAAAAATCTGACATGAAGACGTTTCAGGATTTTCAAATTTAAATAACTTGCTAAAAATTAGTTCAAAATTTGAAAGTGTTCCTTTTGGACATTATCTCAAAATTTTCTATATCTCAGAATGAAATCTAAAAATGGAAAATCCAAAATATGATTTTAAAAAAATTTGTTTTTCCTTTAAATGAAAAAAGCATTAACGCCCTGTGCGAGTTCCCAAATTTATTCAAAACTACACCATTTTCAGTTTTATTTCAGAAAATTACAAATATATTTCAAAATTGTTCAAAAATGTTTTAAAATTATCCAAAAATGTTTTAAAATTATCCAAAAATGTTTTAAAATTATCCAAATATATTTTAAAATTGTCTAAAAATGTTTCAAAATTGTCTAAAATGTTTCAAAATTATCCAAAATTGTTTTAAAATTTTCCAGAAATGTTTTAAAATTGTCCAAAAATCATTCAAAATTGTCTAAAAATGTTTCAGAGTTGTCCAAAAATCTTTCAAAATTGTCCAAATATTTTTTTAAAATTGTCTAAAAACCTTTGATATTTGTCCAATTGCATTCCAAAATTGTCCAAAATGTATTCTAAAATTTTCAAAATTATACAAATATATTTTAAAATATTACAAATATATTTTAAAATATTTTATTTGTAATTAAGAAAATTCCATTTGTATTTTAAAATTTTCCAAATGTATTTCAAAATTATTCATTTGTATTTAAAATTTTTAAATCTGTATTTCAAAATTGTCCAAATGTATTTGAGAAAATTCCAACTTCCAGGCATTTTTAACAGCTTGCACAGTAGGTAATTTCTATTATGACAAGCCACTTATGTCGCCATTCAGTGAAGGCCAGAAATTGTAGCTCCGAAAACGTTTCCTCACAACGTACAATATAAGAAACTCTGTTACAAACACTACTGTTTCAAATACAACATACATCTTTAATTTTACAAAGTGTAGGTGCAATGACATTTGCAAATTAGTTTTTTGTTTTCTTTAATAATATGGCAAAGGAAATAACCAAACCAACCTTTTAAAACTTGGCGAAAAAACTCAAACTAAAAGACGTGTGATGCGCGTGTTTAAAATGCAAAAATAACAAAAACAACGAAAAAAAAAAACTCATAAAATGTTCTCTAGTAATTGAATAACTTGAGCTGCCGTTTAAAAATTAATGTGTGCGTTGGAAAAATGAAATAATAAAAATAATATGGGGAGATTCTTCAGATACTCCTGCTGTTATAACTTACGGCAGTATTTTGTACAGTGAAAGACTAAACTGCAACAACGACAGCAATAACATCAGCAACAAAAAAAAAACGTGCCAATATTAAGAAACAGTATAGAAATAAAAAAAAGCACTTGCCCGCTTGCTGTGCATATTTTGTAATACTTCCATACAGTTTCAAGTCAAAATGCATAAGCATCTCAAGTGTCTCCTCGATTTGTTGTTTTTTCTTCGTATCTACTGTGTTGTATTTTATTTAACAAGTCTTGTAATAAATTAACAAGCGTTTGCAAATTTTTGACATATGTATTTGCATCACAAAACTCTATGGGCGCACACGAAATAAAAAGAAGGAAGAAGAAGAGATATATGCATGTGCATATCATTTTTATGCCAAGTCAGCATGAACCAAGCACAAAAAAATTAAAATATAAAGAAAAAGCAACAATATGGTTAAAATGCCATGGACAACCAAAAAAAAAAAAAAAAACCACCAGCATCATCTCACTACAGCGCCATATTCTTGTTAGTGGCATCAACCCTCCCGTCATATGCCGACTAGTTGCATTAAAAAATATTTGCAACGCTTATTTTCTGCTTATACGCCTCGTCATCATCAGCATATTGTTGCAGGGAATCACTAATATTTCATACAATACTATAAAACTATAACTACACTGATAGAAAAAGCTTAATCGTAATTAGGAAAAGCGTCATTAATTTTAGTCTAGTAGAAAGTTTTATCGCATGTAAGAAGCCTATGAAACACATGTTATTTATGAAACACATGATATATAAGAAACATATGATAAAACGTGTCATAAATATGACAAAACGTTCCATTGCACGAACATTGATAAAGCTTTTGCATAAATATGATTAAGTTTTTCTCTCAGTGTACATAACTCCAGCACGAAATGTAGAAGAGTGTCTGCTATGAAAGTACACTCACTTAGTTATGAATCTTCTGTGTGTTGGAAATGGCGTTACCGCCTATTGCCTACTTACTTACCAAATTTTTTTGTTAAAACATAAATTGTTTTACTATGTGCCAGTGATGGTATTTAAGAATTTTTGTTTGGTGCCTAAATGATGTCAAAAAAAGCTTTAAAAGTGCCAAAAAAAAAAAAAAATTAAGAAACATTTAATGTTTCAAAAAATATATTCAGCTTTTATTTCAAATATTTATACATTTAGAACCTTATTCTAAACTTTATAACAATAACAAAATTGTGACAAAACTGGGGTGAATGGAAATTATTATTATTTTGGTATTCTAAGAAAAATTGTCACAGTAAAACATTGACAAAATTGTCATGTAATAAAAAGCACATAACGAACAAATATTTTCATTTGAAAATATAAAAATTTTATTTTCTTTTGAAGAATTTTATAATGAAATACCTCATTCATATTTTGAGATATTATTTTAGGATGCGTCTCGTTTTTTTAATTTTTGTAACGAACGAGTTTTGCATCTCAGCTACTCATATACATATATACACAGTGACGGACAATACAATAGAATCAATCAAAGTTTTTCTAATTTTATCCCCGCTGCTTTTATTTTTAAAGATCAAAATAATGATCAAATTGTCCCCGAAGAACTGGAAGCTGGTCCAGAAAATTGTAGAAATTTTTAGTGTAGAGTTTGTTTTTTATTTTGCTACCAGTTCTAAGTAGGCGTGGCTTTTAATGAAAAACCAGCGATATCGACCTTTTAACAAATTATATAGAAATTTTCTTAAACAGTGCCAAAATTCTATGGAGACTGCCAAGGTGCCATTGAAAATTTAATAGTGCCACAAATGGCACTTTTGTGCCACTTTTACCAACAGTGTTATGTGGCTATTGTGGCTGTTACTACTACTTTTTATTTTCAAGCTTAATTTTAACATAGTTAAATTTTTTCTCTATTTTTTTTGTACTGTAATGCCATACATTACTCATTCCTTTTTTTTTTTGGCTTGGTGTGTACCCACAGAGCATTGTGTCACTTTGTTAAGGTAGTGGTAAAAGTAAATGATTATTTTTTTAGAGTCTTTAGAGTGGTTTAAAACATGGAGTGATCAGAGTTGCTAAATTATAAATTTCAAAACTCTTTACTAACATTTAAAAATACCTAAAACTTCTTTAACTAATATAAAAACTATGTGTTGGAAACACTAGCAGTAAAAATCTTATGTTCTCACAACTGCGTTTGACTGAGGGATACCAATCGAAAGAATGTAAAATCTCTAAACTACAATTGTGACTAGACTATTACTTTTTTGAGACTACAGTAATACGATAAAACTTTTCAGGCTAAACGTGAATCCTGTCAAGGTTTCAAGTCAAATTCACAAAATTTTAAGTGTTTTTTAAAAGCTTCTTAAACATAGTGTGATTCAGCAAAAATAGGAAAAATAATAAATGTGCTTTAGTAAATTAATACCTTGAATTCATATGCGTAAACCCAACTAAACACTCAGGAAAAAGGCTATGAAGGCTTGTAAATTTATGAAATTTTTATAAATACTCGTATCATGCAAGTTTTCGTAATTTTTTATAAAATATGTTTTATTTCTTCTTTAATATTTTATAGAAAACTGTCATCAATACTCGTACTTAACTTTGGAAAATGGACCATATATTGAAACTGAGAGAGATAGGGCAAAATGGCTCATTTTTACGTTCATTATTACTGATCAATGTTTTTAAAATCAAACAATGCGAACAAAGTATTTAAAAATAAAATATTCTGATTAGTTGATTTTTAAAAACTTCATCAAAAATATTGAAAGTGTATTCCTGCCTTCTTAACACACTTCGATAATAAAATTGGGTCAGGTCCGGTTAGTATATCGAAGCGGATGATCTCAAAAATATTTTTAAGAAGCAGTTTAATAAATATTTATAAGACGATGAATTGGATGAAAATCTATGAAGTTTTCATCATACTTATGAAGATTTTCATAAAAATGATGAAGCGTTCCTTTGAGTGTACCGTCCTAATTATAAATAAAAATTATTTCAGATTATCAACAGTTTACTTTTTTTTTAGCAAATATTTCTGCTGATTTTAGCAGGATAGACTGCAATTTGCATTCAAATAAATTTAACTTAGAAATAACAAAATATTTGTAAATATATAACAATATTTAACAAAATTTTTGTTATTTTCAATTAAATAAAATTTAACTCAAATATAGCTAAAATTCTGTAAATTTAGCACCCGAGTAAAAGTTTTTTTTATATAACCATTTATGATTTTATAAATTTATATATCGTTGAGTATTGTCATATGTAACACCAAGTATAATAATATGTAACACCAAGTATATTGCGATTATATCAAAATATATTTAGTTACCCAGTGTAGAAAATCATTACCAGATATGTGGTTATGTAACTACATACTTGGTAATGGTAACTAGTTACTTTTGTTATTACATTTCTTATTACCTTTATATGGCGATGTCGCGAAAAATAATGAGTTGTCGTTACACACCAGCATACGAAAAATCAAAAAATATATCGTTACCTATGTGCTTACCAGTACTGACAAAAATAATGAGTCTAAAAATAGATTTTCAAAAAAATAAATTATATAAAAAAAAATATTTTTTTTTGTATTTTTTTTTTAAAATAAAATTTGCTGGTACGGGAATCGAACCTGGGTCTACAGATTGCCAGTCAATAGCTCTACCATCTGAGCTATATCGACATGTAATATTTAATAGATAAAAATATAATTGACCTGCTGCACACAAGTAAGCTTACTCGCCAACATACAAAAAATCAAAAAATATGTGGTTACATATATCCTTACCAGTGTTTAAAAAATATTGAGTCTAAAAATAGATTACAAAAAATTTTCAAAAAAATCTGGAAAATTATTTTCTATTTGAAATAATGATGAAAATAAGTCATTATAAGTAACTCATTATTATATGTTTTAAAATAATGCAGAAGGTAAGTGGATGTCATTAGTGGTAGTCCAAAAAATAATGATATGTCATTACCGTTTCTACACTGGGTATATAAAACCATATTAATCAGATCCACCATTTTACGGATCTAATAATATATTTTTAGACATAATTATGTTAATTGATCCGGAAAATGTTGGATCTGGTTAACATGATTTTAAATATCTTTTGATATAATTATATAACAATATACATTTCACAACACTCGATGAGGTATAATTGTATAAAATCATAAATAATTATATAAAAATCATTTTTTCTAGGGCAGTTTTATTTTTGCTGTTCTTATTTTACTAGTATTAAGCAAAAAAAGATCTGCAGCTTTTTTCTGCAAGGTCTTTTACAACAAATTTTTAGTAGCATTTTCTGCTATTTTTACAAGTTTATATGAGGATATGGATCCCCTTACAAGTGCGGTACCTCAATGAGTTCTTTCCGGTGTTAGTAAGATTCATATATTTGATAGATTTAATTTTTTTAATTATTATATTATTGTTTCAAAGAAAACTAGTTATCGAATAAAAGCATTTTTGGCGACACATCTATATACAAAAAATGTTCGAATATGCCCAACTTTTTTGTAATTCAATAATTTTTATTTCAAATAGCACATTTATATGGCTAATTCTTGTTAGATTTAGTTCCCAATCGAGGGGTTCCTGAGCTTTTTTCGATATTCGATACCATTTGGCTTAAGATCGACTTTACCTTAGCATCTTTTTCACCAATATTTAATTTTTTTTTTACTATTGACGGACATTCAGGGGATGCCCCCTACTAATGTATTACATTCTGCTGAAAATAGGTTATGGGAAGGAGAAAAGAGGAAGTAGTACATTTGATTTAAATTTCCAATGAGTCAGCAGAGCTGTATTCTATCCTCGGTCGGATATAGGTGGTATAAATAGTAAGGAGATCAGTAGTGCTATTCTCTAACTTATTAACAACAAAATTCGGTAGTTAAGTTATCAAATTTTCATAGTAAACTGATAACTTAACTACCGAATTTTGTAGTTAAAAAGTTGGAAAATGGCCCCTCAGAAGTAGTGAATTAGTTTCTACACCGATTAAGAAAATCTAGACATTTGAATTCTTCTTTCGACACTTGAACAACGTGATTTTTCCAGCGGAAGTGGCAAGCCTGCATCAGTTTATAGGTAAAGTTTTAATAAATATTAAACGTTGTTTCATCAAATACATTAAAATATAAAAATATGAAAACATAAAACAAAAAGACTGAACCTCGTAGTTGAAATTTAACTTCTTGAAGTGTCGGACAGAGCCAGTGGGAGAGAGTTTAAAGTAGGTGACCGACTTGCATAGAGCCTGTCTGCTGTGGATGCAATATGAGTTTCAAAATTTTTATATTCTTATATAAATACCCTACCGGAAATTTTAACAAACTGTCACCGAACTGGCCCCTTTATATGAAATAGAGTGGTCACTTTTACATGACGTTGTCATAGGAGGAGAAAATTGACCCCTTGTGATATGTCACAAGACAAATCCTAGGACAGGGTACTGAACTCTCATAAAAAAACAAAGTTCAGGGACCTGTCCTGGGATTTGTCTTGTGACATGTCGCAAGGGGTTGTAAGGGTGAACATCAGTCAGAGCCCTTGGCGTCTTTTGTTTATCTTTGAATTGAAGTCTTATTTTTGTTATATTTTGTTATTATATTTTTTTTATTATATTGTTTTTTTATTATAATCTTTTTTGTCATTCTTTTCTATTTTTTTTAAACATTTTTTTTCAATTTATTACTTTTTCGTTATCATTATTTTTTTTGCTATGAAGTATTATGAAAATAAATTACATGAATTAATGTTCCATTGTTGAAATTTCAAACCCAACGGAAAACGACCACGTACAATACCATCTAAACACAGCTCACCTTCTATCTACCACAAACAGCTCTAGTGGTATAAATGAGCAGCTGATCGACCGCAAGTTTACCAATGCATGTTAACACAATGTGAGCCAGGAAATCAGGCAGTTGGCTGGCGGCGGTGACCGCGTGCACATCGTGTTCGCTAAGTGATACGAGAAATTAAACCAAAGGAGTGCCTACCGCAGGTCCCTTGTTCTTCGAAGTGTTTTCCCCGTCAATTAGAGGAGGAGAAGGTCCTTCGTTAACCGAGTCGTTTTCCTGTCGATTAGAGGAGTGCCTACCGAAGGTCCCTCGCAAATGGAATGGTTTTACAATCCATTTGGGGAGTGCCTACCAAAGGTCCCCCGTTCCTCGAATCGCTGTCTCTTCGTTAATCGAATCGTGACTCGTCAACTAGAGGAGTGCCTACCGAAGGTCCCTCGTTAGTCAAATCGTTGCCCGATCAACTAGAGGAGTGCCTGCAGAAGGTCCCTTGTTTAATCGAATCGCTGACTTGTCAATTAGAGGAGTCCCTAGCGTAGGTTCCTCCCTTTTGTTTCCGTCCGCCCGTATCCGTACTTCCAGCCAATCCCGGTTTCGATGCAACATCATTCCCTCCTATGACAACGCCATGTAAAAGTGACCACTCTATTTCATATAAAGGGGCCAGTTCGGTGACAGTTTGATAAAATTTCCCGTAGGGTAAATATAAATTTCGTTAATTTCAGATACGTTTTCATAGAAAAATATGTTAATATTTGATCCCACTTTTTAATACTTTAAGTATGTGTACTTTATCACATCTATCGCATAACAAAATTTAATTAAAATTGGAGAGAACCCATTGGGATATCTGCCTGTCCTTGTCCATTTTTAGGCTAATTCTATCCACATTATTGCCTGTAGATATGCTTATTTAATATTTTTCTGTAAAACCTTTACTTTAAGAGTTATAGGGCAAAGAAGCTTTGAATTAATTTTAGTCCATTTTTAGGGCTAAAAGCCAATTTTAGGGGGGGGGGGGTAAAACTTTTGCAAATTCCGTATACTTCATGGCTGCTCTATTACACACACAAGTATCCCCGAGTACTTACAAACCTTTAACACAATCTATCTTACTTTACCCAGAGTTTGGCCGCATTGTAAGGGCCCACAAGCCAATATACTTCGTAAGTAAACACAAGTATAGTGGCATGTTAGTTATACAAGATTTTTTGAAAATTTCAAATGTTTTAAGCTTCATATTTTTTTTTTTCATGTTAGACCAACACTCAGGGGATGCCCCGACTAACACAGTGCATTGTGTTGGTGTTAGGAAAATATGTTATGGGGAGGAGGAAAGAGGGAGTAGTGTTTGTGAATATTTGATTTGAATTTGTCTACATTGCAAGTAACAGGGAAGACTTCTGCGGGGAGTTTATTCCACATACGGCTGGTGCGACTGATAAACGAATTCTCACTGTAATGCGTCGTGCGATCCACTGGACAATCGACTACAAACGGATGTGCTCTACTTGATAGGCGAGTATTATGAATAAAAACTTGGGCTTTGGGGAAAAGTTCACTTATCTCAGCAGAGCACTTGCCATGGTAATATCGATGGAACAGGGTCACACAACCCACATTCCGACGATGCTCCAATGAGTCAATAGAGCTGGAGACCCTACTGTCATTGATAAGCGCCGCCGCCCTCCTTGTGTAAATCCGAGGGAGTGAAGTTCTTCTTGCACCTACGTAAAAACCTAAATACTTGAATGCTTCTTTCGACATCTGAAAAACATGTTTATTCCAACGGACATCACACTGAATTTTCGTGCCCAGAACATCATTCGTATCCGATTCCTCAATATCAATATCACTCATACGTACAGATGACAGTGTTGACCTCGCAGCCCTATGGGTCAACATACGTGCATTAAAGTCGACCTTATTCGCACGACCCCACTCTGAGATTGTAGAAAGGTCACGATTCAGTGTGTCATTCCTAATCTGCCTTTTGCCCCCAATCTCCTCAGGGTTTGGCCTACGATCGAAGGAAAATGAATGACAAATGTTGCTGTCATCTGTGAAAGAGTAGATAGGGTTGAAAGTTTGACCAAGAAGGTCATTGAGAAAGATAAGAAATAGGGAAGGCGAAAAAACAGAACCCTGCGGTTCCCCTGAATTTAGCTGAAACTCGTCGGATGGAACCCCATCTATAACAATACGAATAGTGTGATCTCTGAGAAAGCTCGAAATAAAACGAGGGAAGTCATTACCCACACCAAAGGCAATAAGCTTTGATACAAGCGCCCCGTGCAATACACGATCAAAGGCCTTTAAAATATCCAGAGCAACCATTTTGCTCTCACCGAAACGGTGAATGCACCGAATCCAACGCTCCGGGAGGAACGCTGACAGGTCTACCGTAGAACGATTTCTACGGAAGCCATACTGGTGGTCATTATGAAGTGAGTTAGACTCTAGATAATTCACTAGATGGTAGTTAACCATACTCTCCATCACCTTTGAGAGCGCAGAACATATTGCGATCGGGCGGTAATTTTCAGGGTTATTAGCCACACCCTTTTTAGGGATTGGCTGGACATTGGCGTTCTTATTATCCCGCCTATTTTTGAACGCTAACTCTCTGGATCTGACTGCGTTTCTGGAAGTCTGGTTAAACCAACATTTATCTTTTGGTTTAACCGAAATTTGTTTCGAAGGAATGAAAGAATTTATTCCTCGTTGAGCTCGGCCCAACGTGCTTTTTCGTAAATAAAAACTGAACGTTTCGCAGCTGTTGCCGAAACGTTTCGAAGGTCGGAGAACAAAAAAGGTGCGGAAAGGGTACAATGATACGAATTGCCGAGAGATGCAAGTTTTCTTACTTCATACTTGTCCGGATGAGAAGTAAGGAAAAGGTCAAGAGTATTTTGGGGTTCCCCTTCAACGCACGGAATGTGAGTTAAATTCCGCATCATTACAGTTTAAATGTTGCTGATACTGGTACACTACATCGTTGCGAATGTACATGGCAAGGACCCGATGGAAAATGATAAGGGAAAGGAGTTGATAGCCACACACCTGGGTCTCATATAAGGCGAAAACATCTGAAAACTTGTTATACAGAAGTATCCCATATCGTAAGTACACACAATGTAAAGTACACGAAATCGATTATAAGGCGTGGACTTATACGTTTTTCTAAAGGGAATATGGATACCCGAGTAAAAAAAATTATATATAATCATATGTGGCATATATTACAATGTATAATTAGACATGTGGTTATGTATATCCATATATAATTATATATGACGTTTTTTCCGAAAAATTTTCCTTATATTATGCCATATATAATTCCATCTAATTAGATATCGGCCTTCATAATATTAGATATGGCATATATAATTATATATTACATAACATGGTTGATCTTATTGCATATATAGTTATATATAGAACTATATCTTAATATACATGGTGGCATTTTAGCAATATATAATTATATATGGTATCATTTAAACAATATATAATTATATATGGTGACAGTTAAACTAGATATTATCATATATGGTGCCATTTAAACAATATATGGTCATATATGGTACCTCATAAACCAAATCTTTAATTCAGTTCCACATATGATAATATATGCTACCATATATAGTGCCATATATATTTATATATGGTGTTATTTAAGCAATATATTACCATATATGGTGCCATTTAAACCATATATTGTCATATATGGTGCCATTTCAACAATATATGCTCATATATGATACCTGATGAACGACATTTTTAATACAGATGCAGATATGATAATATATGCTACCATATATAGTCCCATATATATTGATATATGGTGTCATTTAAACAATATTAATATATAGACATATATGGTATCATTTAAACAATATATTGTCATATATGGCACAATTTAAACAATATATGGTAAAATTTGGTACCACATCAACATTTTGAATACAATTCCATATATGGTTTAATTTGAATAATGTAAAACTATGTATGTCGCTATAAAAAATATTATCAGATATGTTACTTCATTAACAATATTTATAATACAGTGTCATATATTGTAATATATGTATATCATTCAATATATATTGATGTATGGTAATGGTACAATAATTCCAATATCAGTTGAGATACAATTTGTGGGTCCATATCAACAATTTGTTCACGTACATTTAACATATATATATGTACATTTAAGTTATAATTTATAAACACTTTATAAAGTTAAATAGTTCCATAAACCTCGTCTAACTGTATAGAATGTTTATGAATATAAGATTTAATATATAATAATTACAACTACAAATTGGTACCATTATCTAAAATTCAATTTAATGTTAACTTATAATAAAATAAAAATGTATTTCCTAAAAATAAAAATATAGTGTTAATTAATGTTAATATACAATGCTGGCAAACCGTTGGCGATGGTCGGTTATGCGTTGGCAGAACGTTGCATTAACTATCTTGGCAAAAAAATAGATTTCAAAAAACATTTTTCAAAAAATTCAGAAAACTTTTTTAATATTTGCTTTTAAAAACATGAAATTTAACCCAGTCCACCAGATTGTCAGCCAAGACCTCTACACTCTAATCTAACGAGACTTGTTATAGATGTGTGATAGCTACAAATTAAATGAATGATAAAAGCATTTCGAGCTAACTTATAAGCATCGAAAAAAGGTATTCCAGAAATTATTAAATGTATTTTAGAAAATTTTAATTGTATATCACAAAATATTATTTGCACTTCAGAAACTACAATATTACGCAAATTTAATTATTTTTTATTTAGTTGTGTCCAGAAATAATGAAATCTATTTCAGAATTTCATAGCTAATAGAGAAAAATTTCTCAAATACATTTCATAATTTCGGAAATACGATTGATAATTTCTGAAATACAGTTTAATAATTTATGAAATACAGTTGTGAATTTCGGAAATACAATTAATAATTTCTGAAACACAATTGATAAAACTGAACTTCAATTGACTAGTTCTGAAATACAATGTGAAAAATAATTGATGAGTTCTGAAACACAATTGATAAAACTGAAATTCAATTGATTATTTCTGAAATACAATTGATAAATCTTAAAACAATTAATACAATTGGAAATGGTGTAGAGCGTCAAAAAGATGTAAATAAAATTATTTTATTCAAAGATTTCAATTTAATAAAAAAATAAATATATAATTTTATAAAAAAATTTATAGAAAAAAAAATTTTAATTTTATAAAAAGAAATTCATTTTGTAAAAGAAATGCATATTGAACTCGTTACCTTCTGAGTTTAAACCTTATTTTAACAAAATATTGTAATTTTTATACAATCAGTGCTCTGCCAGTCTATTATTTTTTGAACAGTTGGCATTATATGTCTGGGATCTTATTTAATCCCAAATAAATGGAGATCTTACGTAGTACCCAAATATAATGCGGCATCTAATTTTATCTGTCATTTTTATGGATACTTTTAGATGTCAATCCCCAAATATATTGCTGTTTCTAATTCGATCTGCCATTTTAATATTTTTCTGATAAATTTAGATCCAAGTTTATCCCCAAATATATTGCTGGATCTAATTTGATCTGCCATTTTTCAGATCAATTTATATCTAAGTTTATCCACAAATATATTGCTGGATCTAATTCGATGTGCCATTTTTCGGATCAAATTAGATCTAAGTTTATCCCCAAATATATAGCTAGATCTAATTCGATCTGCCACTTTTTCGGATCAAATTAGATATACGTTTATCCACAAATATATTGCCGGATCTAATTTGATCTGCCAAAATTGAGATCAAATTAGATTTAAGTTTATCCCCAAATATATAGCTGGATCTAATTGGATCCGCCATTTTTCGGATCAAATTAGATCTAAAAATATCCCCAAATATATAGCTGGATCCGCCAATTTTCGGATCAAAATAGATCTAGGTTTATCCCCAAAGATATCATTGGACCTCCCAATTTTGAGATATAACTTGATCTTAGTTTATCCCCATATATACAATGGGATCTAATACGATATGATTGGATACACCCAATTTTGAGATCTAATTGGATCAGCTAGATATTACAGCAGATCTTAAACAATATCAAATTGGATATAATTAGATATTGCGCGAGATCAATTTTTTTTACTCGGGTATAAATTTAAAAATAATTTTTTTATGAATAATAGCAATTGCAAAAAAATAAATTTTTTAATAAAATATCCAAAATTATATTAAAAAACATGCACTTTTACCGGGCACTGTGGTGTCATGGTTAGCGCGTTGGCCTATTATACATATCGCAGCGCCCTTCTTCGGTATTCCCATAGCACTTAACCCCACCAAAGTAAAATAATATAATAGGGCTATGAAATAAAAAGCTTCAACAGTATTCGCCACTTCTTCATCAGATAGCGCGCACCAACTGTTTTAAGATTCAACATCTCCCGCAATTAAAATGTTGCCATATTATTATTCTTCTCTATCCCAAAGACAGCAACACGTTAATTAATAGGAAAAAAATATGCATTTCTAGCAAAATATGTAACAAAATATGTCAAAATATGCATTTTCAGCAAATGATGCATTAAGGAATCGATGCCATTTTGTTACAAATTTGTTGATTTGCAAAGATATTTGGATAACATTGTACTCACATGAACTTTTGAGCCCTAGTGATTATAAATATACGCACAATGGGGATATCTCCTTTTCTAAAATAGTCGTAAAGCATGTGGGAAATATGTTAATTTCTAACTGGGAATTGTGGCAAAAATCATGCTGGTCAGAGTCCCCTTTTTAATTTGGGGGTTATGAACAAAAAATTTCGATCATAATCCCCAAATCGGAAATGTGCATAATATCCCTGGGGGTTATGACATTTCACACCAAGAAAATAAAAGCACACAAAGAACTTTGTCCGACCTAAATCCTTCTTGACACTGTGGTAACGAAATTTAGTTAACAGTATGTCTGTTTATATGCTAGTTTTTACTATTTTTACTAGCTTTTTCTCATAAATTTATTTTTACAGTGAAATGTGCAATTTTTTAAATTCAGTGGCTTCTATTTACTACTTTTCATACCATTTTCTTTCATTTCACTTGAAAAAAATCAGTTTTGGTAATTTTTCGTCACTTTCGGAGTTTACTATTTTCTAATAGAAATGTGAACAAACAGATCTAGTGTTATATTATTTAAAAAAATGCAGGTTTTATCATAAGAATCCTACAAAATTTTAAACCCCTTTAGTTTTGTTCCTAACATATCTATTGGCAACACTGCATCAGTATAGTTCGTTTTTACTCTGATGTCATGTTACCAACACATCAGCCATTGAGCGTAAATGTCAGTATACTTGACACTAATCGCGAACATGTCACAACCGTATTTTAGACCCTAAAAAACCTAAATACGCATTTAAAGCCCTTTTTTGGTAAGTAAAGATAGCAAAATAAATTTTAAATTCAATTTATAAATCATTTTACACTTTTATAAAAAAAATTTTATACTAAATTGATTTACAGTTTATTGTTTTATAATTTAACCAATTACAGATACCTAATTTGATTTTGTACTTACAGCTAAGACTTGAAAAATCAAAACCATAAATTAAAAAAAAAGAAAACTTATTTGTCATTTTCATAAGAAAATCACATGTATCAAACCCCCATGCTGAGCTACAAAAAAAAAATCCAATAAGTAAAACCCACAGAATTTCACATGAAATATTGAAAAGAAAAAATCTTGTAGTATTTTGTAAGTAAGGCAAGAAATTCTAAATAAATATAAAAAACAATATTTATATTTTATTGGTTTTGTGCGAAAAAATAAGGAATAAACAAAACATAACCATAAGATCTGATTGTATAGTAAATATACCAAAATATATAAAATGAACATTAAATTATTTTCTGTGGCATCCAACATACTCGTACTACATTCACATTCATATAGTACAAAAGAAACTAACAAAAATTTTGTAGAAGCTAAAGAGTCTGTGGTAGTAACAACACATTACTGGAAGACACTAAAGTTCAGACTTGTCTGTCTTACTGTCTCTGACTGACTGCCTGCCTATATGTTTGTTTTGTTGGTTGGAATATCTGGCTAGATGTCTGTCTGTCTGTTAGACTTGTCTCTATGTTCAACTTGGCAATATATTTCTGTGGTGTTTTTTTTTTTTTTTTGGGAGAAGTCGTCTTCGTCTGCTCAGTTGGTGGCAGTAGCAACCAAAAAAAAAGTCATTCCTAAATGATTTGCAGCTAAGGCGGCATATATTTATTTCGTTTTTTATCGTGGTTTTTTATATATTTTTTTTTAATATTTCTCTTCGACAAGTTAACAAGACAAAAAAGTCAAGTTGTTTGAATTATGTTCTTCCACCATATAAACCATATGAGTATAAAAAAACGAATTTAAACGCTTTAGATATAGAGCAGAACTTCTTTAAATGTTTAATATTGGAGATCACCTGACACCATGTCTCCATATGTCATATTAAAAACACAATGGATAATAAATTCGTTAGCAGATAACTAAGCATTATGTCAATGTTTTGTCACTATTGGCATATGTCATTTGATACCACAATTATGGCTAAAGTAAAACATACTTTCGAAGAATTGCTGTTTCTAACCAAAAAGTAAGGCTGTTCCCAAGCATCGATTGATTTCCATTTGAGAAGCTCTGTGTTTAGAGCATGATACAAAAAATCATATATCCAACAGTAGGAATCTTAAATACAACGTTTAACATAATACTTTTTTGCTGTATTTCGTATATGTATGGTTTAGTGTAATAAAACACCATCATTTACTAAAAACGAATTTTGAAACGAACATTCAGAAAAAAAAACACCAGAAGGAAATAAAAAACCAACAACATGCCAAAAAGTTTAACAAGCTAAGAAGATGTAGGAAAAAAGTCACGAAAATATGGTGTTAAATGAAAAAATTATAAATGATTTAAGATATATTTTTTTCTTCCACTCTATACAAGTAACATTTTGCACAAGAACGCGCACAAAATGATGGTAGAATTTTTTACAGACTCTTCCTTTAAAACTTTATTGTCAGTATTTTATTTTTCTTTAGTTTTGCTAATATTCTGCAAAAATTATGAGCCACACATAATTAAGCCAAACACCTGTTGATTTTGTTAAATGGCATATAAACACGATAATATTTACGTTAAAGTATGAAGTAACATTGAAATGTTTCATCATTTTGCTAACACCCATGGAATTTCGAATTATTTAATATTTTCAAACTGTGAATCTTAAAGAAAATTATAAATTTATGGCAAAAAATAAAAATATTTAATTGCCAAATTTATAAAAAGTGTCAGAATCGGACGAATAATTGTTTAACGAATTTTTTGACGGGTTCATCAGATTCTTTTTACAGAAACACCTATTAGTTCTTTTATTTTTCTTATTGATGAAACGGTTCCACGTTGGGCTCCAAGAGTTTTCATTTAATAATATTCCAGTTTTTTAAGTTTTCATAAATCTGTGGGAGAACAATTTTCGATTTCCAGATCTACACTCCACGCAAAATCATAAAACTTTAGATTGTACCCACTTTGGCGCCCAATTGTAAATTGAGTATAAGTATTCTTTTATATTTTTCTCTAAAAAGCTGAATAGTATATTTTCATATTTTCAGGTTTATAAATGGGTTCCAATTTGAGCACACAGTGAAAAACTACCTTTAAGTTCACAACTAAGAATCAAAGATTCCGAAGTCTAAACGAAATCCTTTTACCAAATACGAACAGCTTCGACTGCTAGAAGCTAAAAAGGACAAAAATTGCGTTAAAAACGCATAGGTATCAAATTTCATCTGATACCTACTTAATTGGGTATCATATAAAAACAAGCACCATCATGTTTAATTTCAAATGCTTTGATTAAGGACGCTTTTTTATATATTTTATTCGTCATTCGATTTAATCGAAGGGTGTTTCGGCAATAATAAGAGCTTTAGGCGACTTTTTAAAATGCGTTTTTTCACCTTCAATCCAAAAATTTCGGAAAGGTGGCAAGGCTAGGTCAAAACATATATCAAAATGCGTACTTCAAAGCTAGATACATATCAGTAATTTTTAATTTTGTAAATTTCAGTTGTGCTCCCATACGATTACACCTCCGTTTCACCCTCAATATGACATTGCGATGAAAAATCGAAATAATAACAGCCCGTGAAACCTAACTAGGAGATATTCCACACCACAGTACAATCGGGGTCATATTCCGGGTAATGGACCAAATTTCGGCAAGGAATCTTTATTATATGGGGAAAACATTAAGGAAGCACTAAATATAGCGAAAAATCTAAATGACATTTTAGAAAATGATTGTTTAAGAAAATACCTGAAAGGTGAGATTATATGGGGACTAGTACAAATATAGTCCGATGTTCTTTAAATTTCGGCATGGTTTACGTTTCTACATAATATGCAGATATGAGCGCTAAAATACCATTTAAGCCCAATTCAAATATAAGCTATCTATGGGAGGTAGTTCTGAATATTAACGGATTCTAAACGATTTCAATTGGGTTTGTTCTTGGACTAATAAAAGCTCCATATTTAAGCAAAGTAAATTTATATTTGATCATATTTGAACGAACCTTGCAGAAAGTTATTCTGAGTCGGTTGTTATAGTAAAATGTGGGTCTAGGTCCAGCATTTTTCGTAGTAAGAAACATCAACTCAAACTTTTATACCCTCTCCATGTTGTGGTGTAGGGTATAGAAATACGTATTCATTATTTTTTTCTTTACCATGTAGCCAAATTTGATGGAATACACAGTCAACCACTTCCCACAGCTTCATTGCGAGTACGTGAAAATTGGGATATATTACGACAAAAAGGATACTGAAATCCTTCCAATGCTAATAAAAATCTGGTTACATATATGCAGGAAATACTGAGGTATGGAGGGGACAGCGAGTATCAACTGAAGCAAATGAGTATCTTTATTAGTATCACTCTCTTGAAATTAAATAAAAATAAACAACCCGCTTGCTTCTTCGTGGCGAGGTTTCCATAGAGAAACAGACTTCGTCAGATCGTCTTAAAACTGCACAAGGCAATAATAGATTACAAACAAGTCGCGAAAAGCCGGCATGCACCAACTCCTACGTAACACATGTTCCCAAGAACACATGCTTAGAGTTTCAGTGTAAGTACTTCCAGAAAAAAAAGACTTATCATCTGCGCCATCAAATTGAAGCGAATATAGATGCTTTACCTAACACATCGGTTGAAAAATCCGTAAGCAGAAACATAGGTGGCACCATTAATAAAAAATCCATATGATTTTTTGGAACTAAAAATCTTAAGATGATATCTGTCAAAATTTAATGACAGTTCGTTCATTAGTGAACAAGCTACCGCTGTTTTTGTGACGCTACTTTTGCGATTTTGAAAACAATGGATTCAAAGCAATTTTGTGTGTTCATTTGATGTTTGGTTTTTGTTTGGGAAAAACACCGCCCAAATCAAAGCTTGGCTTGATAAGTGTTATTCGGACTCTGCTCCATCGAGGCAAATGGTAGAAAAGTGGTTTTCTGAATTTAAATGTGGTCGTACAAACACCGATGACGCCGAATGCTCTGGTCGCGGTTTTGATTGTTACGTTTAAGATATCGAAGGAATATGTCAGCTTTATTTTGCATGAACATTTGTCCATGAAATGAGCGGTGGCTCGGTGGTTCTGAGAGCTGTTTCGGCGAGATAAAAAGGCCTTTTGCATTGGTATGTACAATAAACGAAACTTGGATTTGCCGCTTCCTTGCAGAGTTGAATCGGCAGTCAGCTGAAAGGACAGAAACTGACGAACCTCGCTCGAAGAAACTAAAGACGAATCAGTCAGCTGGTAGAGTTATGGCATCAGTATTTTGGGATGATGCTGGAACTTTGTATATTGATTACCTTGAAAAAGGCCAGAACATCAATAGCGATCACTACCTGGCCCAACTGGTGCGTCTGAAGGACTAAATCGCAAAAACGGCCCATATGAAGAAGTAAAAAGTGCTCTTTCACCTACACCCAGAAAACAGGTTCGTTGTTACAACCGAATTTGTTGCCAATCGAATTTATGCGGTCCCATGTACTATCATATAATTCCAAAGCAACTTCTTTCCTTACTACCGAATGTTAGTAAAAGCAACTTATTCTTAGTACTGGTTTTGGTTGCAATAACTGAAAATATTAGTTGAGAAAAATTGACACGGTTTCGGTTGTAAGAAACGAAATAATAGATGTAACCTCCTTCTTGTAATTATCAGTCCCAAAAAAAAAACTAATTAAATTGCAAACATTTTTTAAAATAACTATTTTTATTACTTATTTTAGCAAAAAGACAAATTTTCTTAAGTAAAATTAATAAAATCGATTTTAACAGTTTTACTTAATGTCCATTTTTCTTATGTAAAATTCAATTAGCCATTCTAATATCTGAATAAAATTAACTTCTCGGAGGCTTAACACCATAAGAAGATGCGAAAAACTGAAATTATATGCAAAGCTTCCTAAAACAAATATATTTATAAGAAAATAAATATTTTTATATCAGTCATGGAGTTTTTTGATGATTTATGCAAATATTTTTGATATACACAATTGCATTTAGTCATTTTAAGAAAACCAAAATAATCAAAGAATGTATCGTGCATTATCCGAAAAAATGGCTAGATATTTTTTTTTTCAATTTCATGTTTAGAAAAAGCCTTTAGCTTAACCAATCTTTCAACATTCTATGATGCAGCAACGTTTTCAAAAAACTTGATGTTACATTGCTCAAAATAAATATTTAAAAATGAAAAACGCAATAAACACCAAAAACTGGCTACGGAATTTACCAATATTTTGATGAAAGACAGACTAGGCTAAAGAGTACTTTCTAATCATGCGCCACATTTATGACCAGATGAAAATCCATACACTTTATATTAAAAATTTTATTGTTTTGGAATAAATTTTTCACATCTCTTTTTATTTTAAATTAATAATTTTTTGAAATCACAACATTAACAACAAATATTTGATTTAGATTCATTCTATTTCGGTTTAGAATACCAACCCCAGCCAAAAATATATATTTCTGTTACTACAACCGCAAAATTAATACAATATATTTTTTGGTTTATCTTAACAACCAAAAATTGATTGCAATAACTGAAAATTCATTTTTTATTTGAAATGTGATATTATATCCAATTTTTTTGTTATATTCACTAATATGTGGGTTTGAAACACATTTCGTTGTATTAAATTTAGTTGCATCAATGGAAACAGTCATTAATTATGTAGAAAAGTTATGATTGGTGAAATGAACCGATTCTGAAGTTATAGATTCTTTCATGTCATTACAATTGTGTGAGTTTAGTTACAGATAAAGAAAATCTTTTGCAATTTTTAATAATTTAGAATTGCAGTAAAAATTTTAGGTACTGTATTGATATATCGTTAGGATGGCCGATTAACAACCAATCTTTTTTCTGTGTGTAGACAATGCGCCGTGTCACAAGTCGTTGGCTACCATATCGAAGTTATCAATATGTTAGAAACGCGTTGGAGTGATTGCATCGCTCTTGAAGGAGATGTTGATGAATAAAGTTGAATTTTGCCAAAAAGTTTTTGTTTTATTGGTTATCCTACCCATATGTGACCTTCTCCGAGAAAAGGGACCTAGGGTGTCAAAAAACCTAGTGTGTCAAAAACTTGGGAAAATCGATAAAAATGAGAAAATACCGATTTTCCCAAGTTTTTGACACACTAGGTTTTTTGACACCCTAGGTCCGTTTTCTCGGAGAACGTCACATATATTGGTTATCAGCCGATGTGTATGTGTGTATGTTTACCTTAGATACGGTGTCTCCTGTTAAAACTGACGAGGCCCTGCCGATCGATTAAGGGCGGTATAAGCCAGTTTTCACGGAAATTGGAGCATGTGACGGAACGATTCAGATTAATCCGAACAAGGATTGCCACTCCGGTTTTATCGAAAATTATTAAAAATCAATTTATTTTTATTGTAATTTAAATTTAAGGGAACTTGAACACAAATACCAGGCATACTAATCCATAAAGGTCAATATATTATTTCTCCATCAGTCAGGGGCACTTTTCTGCTGCCATGAAAGTTCAGCGAGATGTCACTGTCACTGCTGACTTGGTGGTTTCCTCCCATACAAAACACATATAGATGTTTGCTTTAATTTTCATAAAAATTCAAAAAAGTCATCAGCACAAGCCATAAGCAGATCAATGTGATGAATAAATGATGACAGACTTGTTGAGATGTGATACTGTCAAATAGGCAGTCGGCATCATTCAAAAAAAAATATAAAAGTGCATATGCTGATTTGTTCCTTGAACAGTGATACTGAAATTATCTTTAATGTACATTTTCCAGATGTATGGTTATCATAAGTTGGGTTAATCTATTTGTAGGCAACGAATAGGAATACCGTTTGTGACGCCCACAGTTATCCCATTTGCATCGACCCTTTTTTGGTGTACCTGCTAGGTACATCAGGAAGAATCATAGGATTTGAAAGGTATCTAGGTTCAGTGGCTATTAGAATGTCACATTAGATCAAAGTACAGTAGACGCTCGCAAATTAGAGCTTTCAGTAATTCGAACGTCCAGAAATTAGAATCAATGTTTGCAATACATTAAACGCTCTGAAATTCGAATTTAAAATTCTAATTTCTGAGCGTTTTTGTTTTTGGTTATTTGAATACACAGGAAATCCCCAATTTATTTTTATTCTGTTTGAATAAAGTAAAACTAAAAAGGGGAATCACCAAATTATATATGTTTTTCCCTATTTGTTTTTTTTTTTGTCGCATTTATGTACATTTTTGGCTAGTTTATTTGTGAAATTTGATACGCGTGTACATATTATTTGGCAGTCTCTATTAAATAGTGAAAGTGTATCATTTAAAATGTTAAATAAACGTAAAAAAAAAACACTTTATCATTGGAAACGAAACGAAAAAAACGTCCAGAAATTAGAATAATTCAGAAATTATAATTGCCTCAAAAACAAAGCGGTTCTAATTTGCGAGCGTCTACTGTATTGTCTATCCATTGAAAACTGAAAGAGACTACCTTCCCTGGACAAAAACGGTTTAGAAATCTTAACGGGATTTTTCACCACATACTGTCATTTTAGGTTACACTTGAACTTGATGAACACACTTCATCTCTTTTGGTAATTTTTAATTCATTTTCTATCAGTTACTTTCGGTGACATTGGCTCATATGAATAAAACTTAGCTATTACTTCGAAGTAATTACTTTCGACTTTTAACACCAAATTTATACATAGACTTGTAAAATAGCATGAAGCAGACTAGAGTTGTGAAGTAATTGCCCAAAAACTCAATATTTTCCTCTATTAATAATATCTACTTTTTATGCATACGAGTTATTGGGTGCACTTAAACCATATTGTTTTGGTGTAATCGTTAGCACTCAGGTTCGATCCTAAGCGACGTCAACATTAATTAAAAAAAATAATTATATGAGTTTTCTATCCTTTTTACATATTGCACCGTGTTCTTTGGGGTTCCAATAGTACTTAATCCCACCGAAGTATTATAACGTAACAGAGCTATGCACACGTCAATCGTACGCGCAATACTCATTTATGGCTCTATTGTGTTATGAACGGGTAGTTATCCACCAAATGTACAGGGTGCAGCTTCTAGCTTGCTTACTTGAAAGGGGACATGTTAGACTTCTTGATCAGCTGCCGCGGAAACTTAACTAGAGTCCGACTACTCTACTTCTAGGGTCGATTTCTGTAGATCTTTTCAGGTCACTTTCACCAGGCTGTTTTCATCGCCTCTTTCGAACATTAAAATTTGTATCAAAAAATGTTAGCCTTTACAGACATGTGTAATTCATATGGTAACATTTTTCGATATAAATTATGAAGAGAGTGATTTAACAGAGGTGGGGTGAGTTGGTACCTCTTTTAATTATATGCTCGTTGGTTTCACTTCTAGGGGGAATGGAACAGGATGGATACAACGAAGGAATTCGGCATCAGGGTATACATTAGGCTTATGACTCATTTTTAACGCGTGATAAGTAGGCAATACTAAATTAATAATAAAAATCGTGTTTGCGGGTCATTTTGGTAAAAGAAAACCTTCCGGATTTTGTCGAATTTACATAACGAAATATTACAAAAATTATTGTAAATGACAAAAAAATTCATCCAAAAGTCCCTCCAAAAAGGTTTTGTAATTTTTACCCTAAATAGCTTTTAATAAGCATCGTTTGAGTCTCATTTGTTTCAAACTTCGGAAAAATATTTTTATTAAACTAAAACCATATAGACCAAATTTTAACCCTTTTGGTGCGGTAACTTATTTGACAGAAGCGAAAAAGTAAGATTGCATTTCTTTATATTTTTAAGGCTTTTTTGGCTAGGGCATGTAAAGTTTGATATTTGCAAAAAAAATAAAAAAATCATAACCCTAGTACACATCCATTAATTTAAATATGTATTTGTTTATTTTAAAAGCCTGAATCTCGTTTCAAAAGCTTGAATGTCGTTTCAATTTATTTCAATTCGCTTATAACGTCTGCCATGTAATCTTAGCCCGTTCAAATCGCTCCACAAAGAAAGAAACTATGCGCCTATGAAATTAAATATTATCTAGACTTTAGAAAAATTATAGATTTTTCAGCAAATTTTTGTATATGTTTGTAAAAAGCTAAATGCTACTCAAGCTGTTAAAACTTCATTTTGGACATAATTAATTTTAGAAATTTTAAAATTCAATATTCCCAAAACGATAGGAACAATTAATCTAAAAACTTAACCGGAAATGTTTCTAATTATTTCAAGCTTCTCAAAACATGCTTTTATTTGTAATTCAAATATAAAATAAACATTTAAAAACGAACATAAAACAGAGGGCGCCTAGACCATTTATAATAAAAAAAATCAAAATAATAATCATAAAAGTAACAACCAAGTTCCTTTCATGTGATTTTTCCTTTCTACATACAATCATAGTGAAAGCTTTAACATTTAATAAAAACCAACGATATGAAAAGGTCAACATTATAAATGTTGCACGAATGTACATGATTATGATGAAGAAAGATGTTTATCGTAAAAATATATGTTGGAAAAAATTTGAAATGTAATGAAGCCTTAAAGGTTTCATTTCACAAAAAAAAACAAACTCTGCTTATAAATTTTATCAATAAATACTTTAGAAGTAGTTAGTGTTGCATAGTTTTCATGGTATATGTATTTTTTTTTGTTCACCTCAAGGCTCTTGTTGTGTGATACCAGAAATGAAATGAAAAGGAAAGAATATAAAAAAACAAAGCTAACGATATTTATTTACACAAAACTTATATAAAAATAATAAAAAAAAATGTATGTAAACATCGTTTCTCTAAGAACTTTATAAGATTTTCACGAGTTGATAAGATTTTAATTTTGCCTGTTTGTAGAGTCAACCAACCAATGAAACAACCAATTCAGCCAAGTCATCCAGAGGCAGAGTCAGGTCACAAAAAAACAAATATTTAGTTTTTTATGTATTTAACCTCTAAAAGGTTGCTGCACCCCAATAGGCACAATTATGGAATTGAGATGGAATATAAAAAAGACTAAAGAATAATGGCGATTACAACCCAAAAAAAGTGCACATTGTAAACTTTTTGAAAAGGATAATGTAATTTTATCCATGCAAAACAAGAAAGAATTTTTGACCAGCATATCTCTCTAGTTTCCAATTTCCCTAGGCATTACGGGAATCGACCATTTCATTATGGATGGACGACGGACACAAAAGTTGAATAGTGAACTCGGATATGGGGAATGGTGCAGCAAGACTGATTGTAAAAAGTGGCATTGAAAAAGTAGCAATCATTTTTCCTCTTTGAAATGTTGTGATCAATGAAATTCTTGCATTACTGCAGAGATTGGAAATGACGTTATACTACTGATCAGCGGAAAATTTCTCTAAAAAATTAGTGATTTTGTGAATTTTGTTCTTAAGGGGATGTGAGTCCCGGAAACCTGAGCTTTTCTTTTAAACAAAGAAGGAAGTTTGATGATGGAAGAACTGTTTAATTTCTATTACAGGTAGACGTAGTACGTCATTCTTTTCTCTAAATTTACTAAAAAAGAAATACTGTGGAAAAAATGAGAGAGCCCTTATGTTCTTGTTACATATATAAGAAGAGTTTGGGAGAAGATGGGATCAAAAACTGTATATTACACTATGCGACAGTCAAAATCGGGATGGGATGAAACCAACGGGAAATGTTATATCGGTCAAAAACAAGTTATACATGTCTCGGCGTTTCGCTGGGTCACCCCTAGGAATCGAGATATATCTTTTTTTTACATAACTCGAGAACCACTAGTCCGATTTTGCTCAAACAATTTTAAAAAAATTAAAAATTACAATTCCTTTAATCTGTTCCCATCTTCTCCCAAACTCTTCTTTTTTTAAAATTGTTTGAGCAAAATCGGACTAGTGGTTCTCGAGTTATGTCAAAAAAAAGACCACCAAAGGTCAAATCGATATATCTCGATTCCTAGGGGTGACCCAGGGAAACGCCGGGACACGTATAACTTCTTTTTTACCGATATAACTTTCCCCGGTAGTTTGAACCCTTCCCGATCACTGACCCCTACCATTTGTCTCACAGTGTTATCCACTGGACGTATACTGCAGTCATTAGACCTATATTGTTTACTTAGTGGAGCGATGAGTTACATGTATTAGTGGGACCAACAGCTTAATAATCGGGTATGGAATTGATACTCAGTATACCGCCGAAGGGTATTTATATAAAGGTCATGGCGGCGAAGGCAGGTCGTACATTAATCACTAAGATAATGTTCTTGGGGAAAGAATCCCACTGTGTGAAGTTTGTGATACACCTCTCTATCACGAAATGGCACAAATGAAACATATTGCGAACCTCTTGACGTTAATATACCTATCAATGAAGATTGTAGCGTGTATTGTTTGTTATTCAGTATCCTAAGTCTATTCAGAGAAACTGGATGTTTTCTAGGCAGGGATCCATATAGATGATAAATGAATGCGATGTGGATACACCTACCACAATCATCTTTGTCTTGCCTCTTGGGAAACCTTGGAATACGATACAATAATCTCGAAATCCGTCAATATAGAGTCAGACTGACGTTGGTCCTGGAACATATCGGTATCATGGGAAGCGAGTTTGCTGATCTCAAATCTCAGCTGTTCAAATTTTCTGGTAGGGTTGAAACTTTTTGCACCCTTTTGTCCAACTACTGTACGAATTTAGATTCGGGTTTTCGAAGAGGAAGTGTTCCCGCTTTATAAGGCGATGACGCGTCCTTTGTTTGCAAAGTAATCCACGCAATTATTATTGGAGTAGCATTTCTGTACATGAACCCAACCAGAGTAAGCGTTGTTGGATTGCCTAATGTGTTGAGGAATTCTAAACATTCGTTACGATGCGATAATGGAGATATTTGCACAGAGAATATAGATTCATCGTTACAATCTAATGTTTTGCCAACTGAATGGTTTGATTGGATCCACCGATATATTCGTTTGTTGCGACACAAATTCGATTAATACAACAGAATTTCAGTTATAACAATTTCGTCAAGAATAGTTTTGATTAGGACAACCAAATAATTATGTTGCTGTAAGTAAATCGTTCGCTTGGCAAGAAATTCGGTTGTAGCAATGAATTTTTTTTTCTCTGTGTGCTTAGTTAAATGCCACTATGTTGGGCGCCATTTATGTTCTATTATCAGAAGGTATGTCGCGTTTTAGTATCTGTAGTTGGTCGCCATTTTCTTATTATTGCCCTAAAAGGGATCCTTTGAAGTGATTGGGCTACAGTTTATTTTCAAACAAATAATTGCGCATTCCAATACTGGGGAACCAATATATATATTTTTTTTTGATATTTGTAGTTAATTTGTTTCAATTTATAAAAATAAATAAATTAAAAATGATTAAGAAATGTTGTTTTTAAGCACTTGTGAAAAAAAGTTCTAAAACTATTGAATTGCAGTGCACCTCCTGCACCTGCCTCGCAATATAAAAAAGGTTTTTTATGAGTATACATTCATAAATATCACAGAATAGCTCAGCGGTAAAAAGCTAGACCAGCAAGCCTGAGGCCGCAAGTTCAATACCGGGTGGCTGAATTAAATTTTTTTTAAAAACAAAAAAAATATAATTTTTTTCTACTACTTTTTTTTTAATTTCAGTTGATGAAAAAAAACTTCCTTTGAACTCGTTCAAAAAGTACCGAAAAATTGAGGAAGTGGTAGTACTCACCATATATTAGAGCAATTTTTTAAAACATTAAAACGAAGTACATCTATAACATTAATTGCAGTACTTTCTATTACTTTTACTTATTTACTTTTCTGCTGGGATCACTTGGAGTACTACAAATGAGCTCAAAAAATGCATAAATAGGGAGTTATAAAAGTGTTTTAAAACTGATATAATTAATACAGCCTTACATTGGGTGTCATTAAAGTTATATCAATGCAACATCTTAATATAGGTTTTGGATTTCTTTTATGTCTAACTGAAACTATTTGTTCTAAATTTCTGGTTCAAAATTACTCAGAGCTTACTTTAAAGTTTACGAAATAAATTTTCGAAATATGTTCTGTGACAGAAGTTATAACTGAAACTACTCGAAACATAATAGCTCTGTTCCACGTACGCTACCGCGTGCTCCCAATTTTACCAAAAACCGTCTCTATTGTCAAAATTTTGTGTAAATTGTTGTTACTTCGGGTAAATTGGGTTCCCGATAACTACGTGAAACAGACCAAATATGAGATACTCTTTCAAAATTCACAATGACATCAAGGGTTAATTTCTAAATGAAAAAAAAAACTACACAAAACAAATATAGAAGAAAAAAATTACGATGAATGTCTAAAGATTTTTAAAATAAGATTTGGCTGGAATGAACACGAAAAAAATAACTATATGAACATGACTTTTATATATGATGATGGTTTTTTTCTTCATGAAAGAAAATGAATATGATGATGACGACAATGTTGTTGATGATGATGCTTGCTGGTATATTATATATATAAACGTTTATACCTCGTCGTTGTTGACGACATGTAGCCAATAACAATATTCAGCACCCACAGTTGATGGAGCAACACAATTTCTAACAATTCTTGAACTACAGCCATGAACAGCAACAACAACATATAATCATACAATATAACAAGATTTTTTTTGTTAACAGATAGATAGACAGACAGACAATATAGACTAAACAAGCAACATACATATCCGGCATTGAGAGTTTAGTTGCTTGAATTATATTTTTTTGCCAGTGTTGTTTAATACAACCCTAAGGCCAAAAATTGTTGTTGCTGTTGCCTGGTTGCCTGCTGCTGCCGCTGAGTATATAGCATGTGTAATATTGCTGTTGTATTTTGTTGTTAAAAAGATGATCATGTTGATAGTAAGTGTTGAGAGCATCCAGTAGTAGTTGTTGTTGTTGTTGTTACTAAAGAAAAATTCAATGTGAAATATATTTTTTTAACAAGCTTATGCGCCGGAATACTCATATCCACCCAATCCAATTCAACAGCATTGAACAACAACACAAAACGTACGGTGAGTTGGTATAGGAAATTTAAAATATTTGCCTGAAAATCATTTTGTAATTTAAAATCGTTTATAAATATACGTTTTATTTTCTTACAGGGGAAAAAACAAGAAAAATTTCAAATATGAATTCTCCAAAGTTGCAACAATAAAATAAAATCAGTGATGAAGAATATAATCATAGAAATAATATAAATAGATTTTTTTTCTATAATGTCTATGAATAAGTTGACTAAGGGAAGTACAGAATGAATGGCAGTGTTTGATTATATGAATGTTATTTTTGGAGAGACGAAGGGCTAAAATTTATTCCAACCTATCTATGAATTTTAAATAAAATGTTAATGCTTTTTATACAATGTGTGGTTCGCAACTAAATATCTCTGTGCAAGCGTCTAGGATAGACAAAAATAACAACAACAAAATTCTAGAGATTGATTAGGAGACATTAACATACAAAAACAGAAAAATATGAAGAATTTTATGTTAAATAGTATAAACATGTTGCTTGTTATACGATGGCTCTTGCTGCTTCTGCTGTTGTTGATGTTGCCTCAAAAATTGTTGACTAGTTGGCAATAGGTTTTCAAAATGTTTAAAACAGCTCTTGTCAAAAATTTCAACTCAATGCATTTATTGCTATTGCTCACATTGTGTGTAAGTAATATGCATACATATGTAGGTTTTCAATGGAAAAGGAGGAAAGACTAGAAATCACAGCCATACAGACTTTATTGTCATCATCATAGTCATGATCATTCACAACAACATCGTCATAGTTAAATCAAATTTTATTAAGATTTTTATTATTTGTGTGAGCGGACTTTTGCATATAATAGGATATATTTCACACTGCAAGTTACTTGAAAATCGATAGAAGTTTATTCTTGAGATATGTCTTAAGTAAAGTTTTTGTTAGTTATTCACTGATCCGGTTGATAAGGGCCAGTGCTTATTGGTATATTTAATCGTACAGTGCGGCATTGCTTCTCTAATGCTGAAAGGTTTCCAATGTTAAGCCAATCTTTTAAAATTGTAGGACTTAGCACTTTCGAAGAAGATGAATAGCAACCCATTGACCGAGAGTACAACTTTTGCAGAAGGAGAGCTTTAAGGAGCACCTTTTGACAACTTTGGAGTCCATCCATTTACATATATAATGGAATCAAAATAGTTGCTCTAAATATTTCCAAGGCATTATATTGAGTGTCGCATAGCAATTGTGTATCAACAAAATTTTTTTTAGATGTCTGCAATGACTTCTCTCGACTTCTCGAGCTTTGTAAAAGATCGCAGTACATGTCTATAATTTATCAAGGAACATCGAAACCAGGAATTAAGTAAAAACTGCTTCAAAATTCATGACCTTCGAATTTTCCAGCTCCTCAAGACCCCAATAATGTGACTACCTTTTAGAAGATTACTCAATCAAAAAAAGTTGAAAAAGTTTTCATCTTAAGGTCCCTAAGTAACGATAAAGTTACGGCTATATGTGAACAGAAATGTAAAACTTTCAAATATAAAAAAAGAAAAATTTATTACCATAGAATGTGATACATCAAATCTATTAAATATCGTGGCGATAATTACTAATATGAGGTGTAAATTTCAAATTGAGGAACGGTTTTTGAGATTTCGCTGATTACAAATTTTTCAATGGAAAAAAATTATTTTTCCAAAATTTTTACAGTTTAGCTCAGGGGTCTACCATGGTCCTGATGAATGGCAACACCGGTTTTTAATGCAACAGATGGCACTGACTGCCGTTTTGTTTTTCTGGCAATACTGTTTCATTTTATTTGGGGAGCAGTGTTGCACAAAAACTTTTAGCTTATACCCATTTTAAATGTTTAAATCCCCAATGTTATACCCAATTCATTTCAATTTAAACAAAAAAATCAAAAAAAGGAGCTAAGTTAGCATCGTTCTTAAGTTCAGAAAATTATTAAGAAATATGTGAGCAAATTAAATAAAATTTAATATCTTATGAAGAAATATTTACGTTTTAACTCGAACTTTAAAAGCCTCAAAAAATCTTTGTTAAAATTGTGAAACTAAAAAAATTTTATTATACGAAAGACAAATCACAATTAAGCTGAAATGTCACTGTTTCAAAATAAAAGTCGTATATTAAATTTTCTGTAGAAAAAATTCTACACAATTTTCACACGAACTTCATTATGGTGAAGTCTTTTTTTCTAAAATTTGTAAATCTAGTAAGGTGTAAGTTCTAGGGCTCGTAAACTCTTTTGAACATTAAGTTTGCATAAGTCGAGTCTACACGATTCAGAAGGTACATAAGACGCTATATGAAAACCCCTGGTACTTTTTGAGCCTACACGAAATTTATTTTTTCTGAGTCCTTTGCATGTAACAATTTCAGTATTTGGAAAATAGAAATTTTTTTGATTAACTATTAAGCTTGGTTGCTTTTCGTTATTTCAAGATTTATAAATATTTGGAGAACATTTCTTCAATAATTCAAATATTTTGTAGAAATTTTGAAATTCTTTAACAGACCTAATTTGATCGACTTTAGTTTGAAACAATACGCATATAATTTATATGAAAATTCTTCTTATTTTGGGCCTAAAATTAAATCTTTTAAAATTTACAAATTTTTTAATCTGTCCCCAAAACAAAGTCGAAATCCCTAATTTGGGTCCAAATCCCCTTACCTAACAACTCTATAAAAGCTCATTTAACATAAAAAATCCTCCCTTGACAAAATTTCCCAAAATAAAATCCTTCTTACCACATGCTAGCGACATCTACAGTTTGTTTACATAATTATCGATGTTGCGTCTCTATATTATATGTCTCTGGTTTAGCTTTCAGTGTCATGGAACTATATCACTGGGGAATTTTTATTCTGCCAAAAACAGTTACCTATGTATATGAAGTCCAGTTTTTAATAAAATATTGAATTAAAAAATTTGATTACTATTTCAAAAGTTATTAAACAAAAGGCATTTTTTATGAAAATTTCCAGGATAACGTTATCTTTTCTGCAATGGTGTTGTAATTAATTTTAAATTATATATTAAAATATTTTAGAATTTTAATTTTTTGTGTTTTTTGTGAAATAATAAAAATGCGAATATTTTGGTTAATAATTTAATAGATTTAATTTCATATTCCTAAAGTATCTATATTAAATTGTGATTCAAAATTTATGGAGAAATCTTAAAAGACATTATCTTAAGTGATAACAAAATTGATTTAAAATTTGTTTGTGTTTGTGTAAATCTCCATTCAAAATGTTAGAAAACCATACGAGTTTTAGGGACCCCTAAACGTGATCCAATTTCGCTAAATGTGGTACAGATGTTGCCGTAGTCTCCATACGATTTTGAAGAACCCTGCTGTTCACGGAAAAGTATGCCGGGACAAATTATTTCTAACGCATTACCCATAACTCCTGTGATCACGACAGTCACGAACGCCTCTTTTATTGTTTTCATATTTTTTCTGGAGCGTTCTCATGATGGACTTTTATCCGATTCCGCAAAATTCTATTATTTGCTTTTGAGATAATTTCAAATACATATCATCGTTGTTGGAATTGACACTAGAAGGGGTTATAATGGAAAAGTAGCTAGTATACAACCGATTCTTTAAAACAGACTGTACCCACCAACATTTTTTAGAACTCGTTACATCTCAATATATTCTGGAGTTGGTTAATGAAGTAGTTATAGAACTGATTCTTGACAATAAAAATGTAATAGCTTAAATTCCATACAAAAATAACGGATTGTAAAATATAAATTAGAACCAATTTTAGTGCAGTATAAAGCTTTTCTGACATTTTTTTTATTTTATATTTTTTAGTGGGAATTTATTAAATGGTATAAATCCTCTTAGCCAAAAAAGGAGATGCAAAAGCACTAAAATTAATGACCTAGACGCCAATTCTTTTTTTAACAGAAACACTAATGATTTTACTGTGCTGAGTTTTTATAGGAGTGGAGTACTCCCACTTTAATATTTCTGAGTAGATTTGGATTGATAAAAAAATTATATTTCATCAATTAAAAGTGAAAAAAAATTTTTTTTTTAATTTTATTTCCGCCCAATTGTAACCCTCTATGGCTGAGCTATTCTTTCTTATGAATGTTGAATGTCATAAAAACACCACTTTGTCATTGCGAGATATTGTGACTGACATTCGCAGGAAATTCTTCCTATTACTTAATGTGTTACTTTCTTTGGAAAGGGAATAGTGCAGAGATTAATGGCGGTGAAAGCTGAAGAGCTTCATATATGGCAACACAGTCCCATATCAATATTTTTTTCAGAACAGTTTTTGCAAGGGCATAACGTAATTTTTCATCATTTTAAATTTATTTATTTTAAAAATTAAAAATTAGTTATAAAAATATAAAAAAAAAAAAAAAAATTAAAAAATTTTAAAAATATAAAAAAAAAAAAATTAAAAAATTTTAAAAATATTGGTGCTGCCAAGATTCGAACCGGTGATTATCTGTTAGGAAATAAACTGTATCCAAATCATTTCTTAGGATCACTTTAAAAGCAATAATGCTTCAGAAGCAACATGCTAAGCTTATTCTTTCTACGAAATTTTATAATTATCTGTGCATTCGTTTTCAACTTAAAAATAATTATGATAGAATCCTATGTTCCCTTGGCCCAAAGTAAAAATTTATTATCACAGTTAAAACTTCAAAAGATCTATATTGGTCGCGGTGCGTAGTGCCTTCGTATCTCATCTAAAGCTTCAATCTTGTTTTGAGCTTAGCAACAGTTTTAAATCAACTTTATTATTGTGTTCGTTTTAAAACAATTTTTTTTTTTTTTTGAAATTTTAAAAAAATTTTTATTAATACATTATAAAAACACTTGCACAATCAGAATAAAATTTTAAAAAATGTTAAATAAAGTTTACTTTTTCAAATCCCTCAAAGTATTGATAAACTCTATTCACACTAATTTGAATTTGAATAGATTTTCATATGACCCTTTTGTGATTTCCTTTCGTCTTCTTATAAAATTTTGTGCAAAAATAAGATAACAAAACTAAAGCAATTGTATGACAAAGAAACAAAAAAAAATTCATTAAATCTTATTTTTGTTCCACAAAAATTGTATATACAATGCATTATGCATAAAGTTGCAAGAAAAGGCAGTCAGGCAGCCCAGTCAGCAATCGAGTCGAGTCAAGGCAATCATACCCATTCTCTACCATAAAACCGTAGTAAATGCTATGTAGTTGTTTCTTACTTTGTGTGATAAAAAATTGCATTTCTAATAAAATTTTAACATAAACCAAACCAAAAAGTTGTGTTACATATAGAATTAAATCTAAAATGAAAACTAAAAATTTGCATAACAAATTTTAACTTCAAGACCATATCAAATTAAAAATATTCAAAATGGGGTTTCTCATTATTTATGTATAAAACTAATTTTAATTATTGTATGACTTTTTTGCAAAAAAACAAACTTACTCTACATTTTATTTCTTTTTGGGACTCAGATTGCCTTAAAGTGTTGAAAGTTAAATATTTGTCTTACCTAAAATGAAAAAAATAAGAGAAATATTATGAATTAGTTTGAAATTTTTTCCAATGAAATATTAAATACAAAAATTCTACGAATTTATAATTAAACAACGAAAAATGTTGTAATTAATTGACATATTTTTTATTTTATTCAAGTGTTTATTTACACTTGTTTACAGCAACAATTTCCAATCATAAATATAAATATGTACGTACACTTAAAAAATAGGGCCCTTACTATAAAAAAGAGTATTTTAAATTTAAAGTCGACATTATTTTTAAATATACGGTTTTAATCATTTTGTGTACCCATACTAAAATATTTATATTTTGAATAAATTAACCCATCAGAATGCTCCAAAAATAAACCAAGTTAGTGCCTACTGCCACCTAAAATTTTAACTAAAGTCGACTTTAAGAATAATATACATTTGTTAGACATAATAATATAATAGATCAAACATAATAATCTAATAGATCAAATTAAAGCAAAATTCTCCACCTTTAAGAAATACACAGAACAATATAAATATCTTCGTAGGGATAAAAATGATCGAGGAGGTCATCGAAAAATTTGTGCACAATTTTTCTTGAGTTTTGAATAAAAAATAGATTTTGGAGAAATTTGAATATAGATGAGCTAGCTAACCCACATGTTTACAGCTTTAAGCGGCCTAATCTCAAATTTAGAGGTGAACATTAGGATACAATAACGGTCGACATTTTTTTTGTTTCCCAATTTTTAAAAAGTTTTATTCAATTTATGATTTGTATTTCACATACCTTTCGTTTGATACCAAATTTATCCATAACTACGAGTACTTCTGCGAGTTACGAAAAAACGAAAAAATTTTTGGAAACAGATAATTTGTATTCTCCCGTTTTACACCCTCAATACAAGGTTTGGTCGCTAAAAATTTGACATGATTATTTAGTTTGTCTCCTCTATCACATATCCAAAGCGCAAGCGTGGGGTAACCCCGGGGAAACATTCCTTGTTAGTTTAATAGAAATTTCTTTAGTTAATATAGAATTTACAAAGTACATATTTCTTTAAAAAGCCAGGGAACATAAATAGAAATCAGAAAGTACAAACAGGCCGTTCTTCGATATGTTGGCCGTGACGAATTATTTCAAACGGGTTCGCTGTGGTACGCAAACGATTCTTGTAAACACTATTTCCCGAGCAATGAGGAAACAAATTTAACATAATGAAAGAGGCGTTTGCGACCTCCGTGATCATGTGAGTTAGAATATGTCCATGTTTACACCTAGTGCCTATAGAAGAGTCTCTACAACTTGGCTAATATGTTAAATCGCTACAGGTCGCAAATATAAAGATGTTTTATTTTGAAATTTGGTACACTAAATTATTTCAGCCCAAGAACATTCCTATTAATTTTAGTTAGAATCGGTGAATTATTGGACTTAGTGACCATATAAAAGTCTCTCAAAAATTTACTAATGCTCACTGCGGTTTGCAAATATAACTCATTGCGACGCATACACAGTGCTTATTTAATTTGGTTACAATCCGTCTATGCTTAGTTGGGTGGATCTTTATTATATGGACGAAAAAAATGCCGATCGTAAAAAAAAATTTTTAATTTTTTTCAAGAATTTGGAATGTTATACTCTAGTTTCATTTCTAAGATCTATAAATATTTACATATGAATTTTTGTCTCTCTTGGATTTTGCTAACCTTGTCGTGCCAAGTATGGTCAAAATGGTATTTTTTTCCAAATTTGCAAATCTATAATTTCGAGTTTGTTAAAATTTTATTCAACAAAATATAAAAAAAAGTGTTGAGCACTTGCATAGAGTTTTTCTAACTACACTCCAGAGAATAATTATACTTATATACCTCTTTTGTCTTAGTAGTAACGACGTGCTTTTCTATTCCCAAAATGATAACATCATTAGACAAAAGGACCGGCTGTTCAAAAAGCGCCGGAAAAGTACTGGAAGAACAAAATTTTTCAACTTTGGCAAAATGCCTGCAAAACCAATAAATAGTTGGTCTGGAAATATATTTTCCAAAATAATCAAAAATTAATCCAATAGATTAAATAATTGCTCAAAACTGCAATTTTCTTGACATTTTTTTTTTATTCTATCGCTCAAAAGCATTTCATAAAACAAGAAAAAAACATCAGCATATTGTTGTTGTTTTTCGTTTGTTTTATTTATGTAGTGGTTTTTATAAATGTTTATGTATTAGTTACTGATATTTTTAATTATTTTTTATAAAATTTTATAAATTCTCGTTGAGTTTATTATTTTATTTAGTTATATATTTTAATTTTGCCATATTAAATATGAATATTCATTTATTCTAGAACATTACTGTAAAATAGTAATGTAACTTTTGAAATTTGGTTTAGAAAATAAAATTTTTTTAAACAAAAAATCGTAAAAAATAAATTAAAAAATTATTTTAAATAAAATATATTTTCTTTAGTTTTCAATAAAAACAAACTATTTTTTTAAATTTCAAAAAAATTTTGACGAAATCCTTATGCCTCAGAAAAAAAGAATAAAACTAATTTCTGTGAGTGAATCTTTCATATAAGTATAAATAAATCTATCAAATGAATGAAAATTGCATGCAGGTTTTATTTTAATAAAATTCAGTGTAATGAAATACAAGCTAAAAATATAGAAATATATTTTTTTATAGTTGGCATGACAACTACCACTTTATCCAGCTGATTAGAGTCTTATTTAGAATTTATACAATATTGATAAATTTTTAATCCAATGGATTAATTTTTAATCAAATGCATATAATATGCTATTTAGAAGGTATACAATATTGATCAATTTTTAATCCAATGAATTAATTTTTAATCAAATACATATAAAAAAAACCAATAAAAATCCTAATCAAATGTATCACTATTTTATTGAAAATTTATTCAATGGACAATTTTTGTGATTGCAGGAATTTCAACGATAAAATTTATTGAATAGGCGGTTTTCATGATTGAATTTAGTTTTTATTTTTTTGTGTGTACCCACTGAGGTAACGAGACGTATAATACTTGGTGGCTAAACACATAAATGAGTGATAACAGCTGGACAACTACTGGTTGTGCTAAAATGCTAGTAGGTACTGGCAAACAATTTTTTTGGGACTAATATTTCTGACTAGCACTGGATAACCACTGGTTGCAAACCTTGGCATATCACTCTAATCCCATTCTTTGCCAGGGATTTTTTTATAAACCACCGAGATTTTTGTAAAACAAATACTTGCAAATCGCTTTTTGCAAACGCTCGCAAAGCGTCCCAGGGTGTAACAAAATCACTTCCGATTTCTTTTAAATCAGATAAAAGAGATTGTTTTCAGAAAACTTTGTAAAACACCGGCAACGTTAACCCTTTCTTCACCAAGGTCAAATGTGAAATTTTTTTAAAATTTTCGATTTTTCCTGGAATTATATCAAAATATTGTATTGTTTCTCGCGGAAATTGGTGAAAGTTGCCCAAATAACTCTGTTAATACCAAATTTTATATATATAGTAATAAAAAATTAGTAATTAACCCTTATAGGCACATGGGGTCAAAATGACCCCAAATTTTTAAAATGTAAAAAAGTGCCATTTGACATGAAAATCGACATAAAAACTTTTAATTAAGAATTTTCTAAAAACCATCACCTAAATTAACATGTGTGAGAGCATGGCGTCAAAATATCCATTTTTTTTAATGTAAAATAATGCTGGTGTGCTCAAAAATTTATGTAGGTAAATTGTAAGTTGAAAAATAAGGTTAACCCAAATGCTTATCCCTATTGCCCAAAAACGAGCTAATATGATTGTTCGCAACAATAAATTATTTTGTTCCAAGGACATACCTAATAATTTTGGTTGGAAACATTCCATGTTCTCTCAAAAATTGCATAATATTCTTACTGCACGTTGCAGGTAAAGATAATTTAACGAAATCTGGTATACAGGCTCATTTAAGCTAAAGGAAAAAGCCCACGAATTCTGGATAAAATGTGTCCATCTTTCGATGTAGCACCCATAGTGACTCAATTTCCGTTTTTCTCTTAAACACATTTTATATTAATGAAAATCGAAATTTCTTACTGAATTTGAAGTTTTTTTTTATGAATTTAAAGACAAATTGTTAGCCCATTTAAACGCATTAAAATTTCGGTACCAAACATAAGTTTGACTGATTGAGGGTATCATATATTCGATGTGCACGACTTTGCCTTTTTATTCGTTTAAACTTAGTTTATAAGAAATTTTTGGGTAAAACAGAATAAAGCGAAAGAAATTTCTCGCTAGCTCAAGATTTTGTAAAAAGCTCTTAAATATATTTGAAAACAGGGAAGGTTAAATTAAGTTTTTCTGAAAATTAATTTCCAAAAGCTTCAGCGAAAAAGTGATTCAATAAAAAAGATTGAAATATTGAAAGGTTTATTTAGTTTAGTTTGATCTCACAAAAGAGAATTCTTTAATAAAACTTGATTCAACTAAAGCTTTTTAAATAAAGTTTTTGCTAGTAAGAAATTAATTTGATGAAGCTTTAGAGAAAGATATTTTTGTTAAAGCTTGACCTAAAGGAAGATTTTCAATCAAGCGGAAGATTTCCCGGAGGTAACGAGAGATTTTTTTTAGTGAAGTTTGACTTCGATTAGCATTTCTTTCTTTAAGATTGAAAAAAAATAATCATTTATTTATTTAATTTTTTCAGGCTATATATTTATTTAGTATAGCGCTAACTGGCAATACATTTATTTAAAAAAGATTAAGTAAAAAAGCTTTATTTTATAAAACTTGAGTAAATTTAGGCTTTCGTGAATAAATCTTGAACTAATTATTCACTTGTTAATTTAAGATTATTAGATTTCCTTAGTACATCTTGAGGTTTCTTTACTAAAGCTAAACTCCAACTAAGATTTCATATTTAAAACTTGAGAGAAATAACCATTTCTTTATAGAAGCTTTGTTACACTACATATATATTTACTAAAGCGTTAACCACCAATGCATTTATTTATTCTAGATTGACTGAAGGCTTTCTTTTATAAAAGTTTAGTAACTTACGAGTAAAGCTTTCTTGAATAAATCCTGAACTAATTTTTTACTTCTTAAATGACTATAATCATCTTTGTCAATTATATGCATTTCTTCAAGTGTATCTTTTAAAAATACTTAAGAGTTTATTTACAGACATATTGCGCGCTCATGTTTTGACAGATCGTTTGTCACGTTTTCAAACACTTTACAACTGTAGAAATAAAAAATATACCTACAACTACAACATGCATGAATATAAGAGGAGATTGGTGTATTAAGTGCAATTTCCAGTAAAATAAAACTATTTCTGCTTTTTTCCAGATATTCATTTTATTATAAAAATAAATCTAACAAAAAAATTTATGGGTTACAAGAAGACACTTGTAATAAGAAATGCATATTGTAACTGAAAAAAGAAAAACGGAAACAGGTCTAAAGTGTTAAAATACAAACAAGTTTCAAAAATGTATCAAGAACAGAACAAAAACTCTAAATAAAGTAAAAGGAAATGTTAATTTTCTTTAACAAGAAAACATGCTAAAAAATATTTAACAGGAATAATTTGAATTTGAATCTTTAAGGGTGACATTTTTCCCGGTATTTTCTGTTAAAACATTAACAATTAAACATATTTTCTGTAGGTCGAAATTGATGGTTAGAGAAACACATAAGACAAAAGATGTTACGAATTGTTATAGGCCAGTTTTTAAATATATTCCGTCACTATTTCTAAGCACAATTGCTGAGGCATATCGGAACGTGGATTTAATTCCCACTAAAGGCTCTGTTAGATAAGCTCACACTAAATGATTTCGAATTTGATTTTTATTTTCAAACATTTTTAAAAACAATTGTCCCTGCTTTGGCGCATTTAACAAAAGACTCTTGTAGTAATTATGTCTTATTTCCAGTAAAGAATTTTTTTTCTTGTGGTAGTCATAATTGTTTATAATTATTTTTGTGTGGTATTAAAACTAATTTTTATTTTTCTCACACAAATCACAAACACATGGGGCCAAGCTAGCGAGCAGCAATATTTCATATAATGAAATTAAAGTTTTAAAAGAAACAGAGTGAGTAGTGGTATCTTTAAAATAAATTATTTAAGTACTTAAGTGTTTTATTATATTTATTTGTGTTACTCCTACCCCAAAAATATAACACAAAAATACCATACATAATTTCATTCATTCATTTCATTTAGTACAAAAATATTTTTCTGAAAAATTTCCTTAAATATTTTATGTGTTTTGCTGCATTATGTGTATGGTTATATTTATTTTAATAATAATCTTTTTCATTTTCTTCTTGAGTTCGTTTTTTTTTTGTTTGTTTAAGAAACACAAATTATAAAAAATATTATTACAACTATGATGTATAGCAGAAATTTGTTACAGACCGAAAAATATAAGGACGGACGAAAAACGATGTAGCTGAATGTCTTGTACTCGATTCGTCCGTCCGTCCGTTCGTCAGTCAGTTAGTTAGTCATGTATGCATGAGTGGTCTACTTATGATGTTATTATATAAGGAAATATTATATTCTAAACACTTATATTTGTAGTTTGTTGAAGAAAATAAAATAAACCAAAGTAATTTGTTTTTAAAACATGTTCATGTCGTGCATGAATGAAGTAAATTATATGTATATTTTTTATGAGTGTAAAACTATTTAACACATTTTAAAATATTTAATATAAATTGCTCTAAAAGTTATAATTGAGGAGAATATAATTGTGTATTTGAAAAATTTGTAACGGGTTTTATGAAATGTGAGTGAGTCCCAAAGTCTGTAAATAAATAACCAATAAATAACGTTGGCAAACACGTCTTATAAAAACTATCTCGCGAAAACTCCGTCAAAAATTTAACACAATGAACGAGGAGTTGCAGCTCACGTGAACGCGAATGCATTGAAAATAATTTGTCCCATCGAACATGCCGGAGAACAGTCAGTTTCTACTTCCCGATTTCCCTATACGTTGACTAAACCCAGGAAAATTTTTTATAATCGGTAGCCAAGCACACCCATTCTACAACTAGTTTCACTGCAACCCATTCCATGGAACTGGTTCCGGAACCAGTTCCTGGAATCCTATATGAAAGGTGCGGGTGACGTAGAATCAGTTTCAGAACTAGTTCCAGAACGGATTCTAGAGCAACCGGTTCCACTTTGGAGCTATAGAAGGGATTGCTTTTGGGACAATTTCAAACAAAAAGAATCGGTGTTAGAATCGACAGTAGAAGGGGTTGTGAATGAAATGTAGCTATTGTACAACCGATTCTTTGGAACAGAAAATTTTCCTGGGATAGATTTCTATCTGAAATATGCCCACACTAGACCGTACCACCTTACAGTCAAAAAAAAATGCACCGTACACCCTCCAATATCAAGTATTTTTGCAAGTAGGTTTCAAAAAAAAATTTTTTTTTTCCTAACGTCGCCATTTTACATTTTTCGTTATATCTTTGGCATTAACAGTCGGAACTTCAAGTATGATACATCGATGTTTTTCTCGAGGGGACCTATAAAGCCAGCAGATTTTTTAATTTTTTGGCTGCCGAACGTAGGGGTCGCCTTTTAAAAATTCATTGGATTTTTCCTTTATAGCAAAACACTGGTCTCCTCGAGGCAAAAAAATTGATATATCAAACTTTAAAATGCCGAAGCTATCACGAAAAATTAAAAAAGGTGACCCCTACGTTCGGCAAAAAAAATTTTTTTTTTTGGAATTGCCTTGAAAAATACTTTATATTTGAAGGTGTATCGCGCACTTTTTTTTTGCCTGTAAGGTGGTACGGTACATATAGGCAGCCTTGCAAGCGCTGATTCCATGATATCATTAATCATTTGAAGAAATTTGTCCTGAAAATTTTTTTGACAATGTATTGAGATGATCCAGCAAGATCAAATTTTTTTTCCGCCACTACTAAAGAATTTTTGGATACTACATAATTTTATTCTCATTTAAGAAATTAAGGTTCGATTACTGAATGTTCAGTTAGCTACTAACTAGGACTTTTACTGACACATTGTTGTTGTTTCTCATATAAAATTTAAATTTAACTGTGGGAAAAATTTTAACTGGACATTCAGTAATCGGGCCTCAATATGCTAGAATTCCAAAACTTATCTAACAAATTGTGAAAAATAATGTATTGAAGGTATGCCTCTATCCGAATTTCATGCTTGCCTAAGAAAATCGTCATATAACGAAGTTTTAGAATTTCAAAGAACATTTGTTAGGTTAAATTACAAACCTATAATTTTTTAAATAATATTCGACTTTTGAAATTGATGAATTTTTTAAATAATAAAACTGGAGATCATTTAGTAGTTTTGAGTATAAAATATCTTTTATTATCCAACAATTATTTTAATTTTTGCATTAAAAAATACAAAAATAGTTTTTTTCGCACTTTCTGTATTCTCGTATATTTAGTTAGAAAATTATTCTAACTAAAAACTTATATCTTTTATTTTATATATGTCACAGATATTTCTTCAGTCATTGAATGACATCCTCAGGCTTTCTGTAAACAACAACAAACAATTAAAAATAATGCTCCAAAAACTACTACAATTTGTTTTGTCATCTTCCAGAATACCTTTGTTATTCTGGCAGATCTGCAATGTACTACCATCAATTTATGTACAACCAATCATAGAAAATTAAATGTTTTTATTCGATTTTAAATTACATAAAGTAGCCATACTTTACGCAATATCATAACAAATATTATTTCCAATATTATCATGTTTTGCCCTTCACCGTACAATAAGATGTAGCATACTCTTGCATAAGATGTGCCACAACTGTTTTGTTTTATACAAAAATGGCCAATATGTTATAATTTTCTCCAATATATTGTACAATCTTCCAATATGAAATACACACTGGGAATTTTTTTAACAATACTAGAATTTGGCCAAGAATATTGCGTAGTGTATGGCGAGCATTAAATGTTTTGCACTCAATCAGGCATGAGATGAACATATTTGTTATAAACATCCCTAGGAAAATTTTCTGTTGCAAAGAATGGGTTGTGAAATAGCTACAAAGGAAAGTTTTCTATTCCAAGCAATCGGTTATAGAGAAACAACCGCTTTTATAGCTCCAAAGTAGAACCGGTTGCCCTAGAATCAGTTCCGGAACTATTTCAAGAACTAATTCTCCGTCAGTCATACCTTCCATATAAGTTCCTGAGCCAGTTCCATGGAATTGGTTGCAGGGGAACTAGTTGCAGAATTGATGTGGTTGGAAACGGATTTCCTAGGTCATTTTCGTTTTTTATTTTCAAATCGGATCGAAAATTCCTGCCACATCAAACCATTTTCAATAGAAATAGCTATAACTAGCAAATTTAATTGTAAATATCAAAGAGAGAAATACCATTCTACCATTCGGGATACAAGAATTGAATCAGTTTTATCCTAAGGGAATATCATGTGAGACTGTCATTTATAACTTTCGTAAAATGGAAATTTTTTAGAAACAGGACTCTTAATACAATTTGAAACCAAGAGGGTTTTTATCTCATTAAGCAAAAACAAACAAAATATTTTCTTCAATTAGAGCAGGATTATATGAATGTGATGAATATCTACATCGAATTACTAGTATAATGTATTAGAATCGATTTTGTAATACACAGAAAAAATTCTGTAAAATATTTACCCCTCAATTCATAAACACTTTGTAAAGATATCGGAGGTTTACAAAACAAATTTTTCATACAAGATTTGTTCAATAAACCTCCTATAACTTTGCAAAGCGTTTATGAATTTAGGGGTTAATCTTTAAATAATTAAAATTTCAATTTGGTGTGTAATAATTTAAAAATTCTCTTATCTTAGTTATTGTATGTAAAACTGGATAATATGACATGTTCAATTGTTATTGATGGTAGGGGAACAAAATTAAAAGATAAGACTTTTGGCTCATACGAGAATTTCTTAAGAAAAGAATACAACACGAAAACTGATAAAAATCTTGTCGAAGGCATAAAAAAATAAAACAGACAAAATACCAAAAACAACAATACAATCAGTAGCATACAAAACTTAAAAAGAATAAGAATCTGTTGTGGCAACACCAGCAGCACATTCATAACATGGCAAGCAAACAGTTCAATAACAAAATCATTGTTGCGTAAATACTGATATAATACGTGCCTGTAGTAAGAGATAATACTTGTACTAGATGGAAAAGAAGCAACAACGACAATGTGGTTAGGGAAGAGAAGAACCACAAAAAATGAATAAGGTTAAGAAAAATCATCAGGATTCAATTTCTTTAATTTTAAATACAATTTTTTTAATATGACCTCATTTTTATTGTAAAATAATTTTCAATATTTTTCTTCCTAATAACTCATCTATAATATTTGTGGCCACAATCATAAAAAAAATGCCTTGGTTTATAGTTGTAACTCCTTCTGTTTCTATATCCTGGTTTATATAATGGTGGCATGTCTTTTGGCAATTGCAATTATGTTTTCTTTAATGCTTGTTGTTGAAAATTCATCATCATTATAATGCATTACATTGAATTGGATTTGATTGCAATGAACTACAGTAAATATAGGGAATAACGAATATAAATTTTAAGGAACGCGAGAAATCGATTTGGGGCTCAACTCACTGAACAAAATTGGATTTTATGATAAACCAATTTTATTTTTCAAGTTGCTTATTACCAGTCTACACTGTGTTTTTTGTGTGTAGCATTGTTAAATGTACATATATTTAAAGCAATATGATTTCAGTTTTTGTTCGATTTTTTTTCAATATTCATTTATTATTTTTTTTACAGAATTTAAATGAAGGGTTATCAGTTGATGGCAGTTGTGAAAGCCATCATACTCGTATCAAGGAAAACAACAAAACTTTGATTGTTATAATTTCGTTGTTTGTTCTGCTTATTGTTATTGGAATTGATTGTAATAATACAATAACAGAAAAATGTATTATTAAACTAATAAGTTATGATTATAAACTTTGTAATATAATTTAAAACAAAGCAGATGAATGAACTTTTCAATGAAATTATTAAATCAGGACTAAAAAAAGATACTATATTCTACAAATACTTGAACTGATTTGTTAGGAATTTAAAACAAAAAAAATATAGTACATATAATTTATTAAAGCAATACAAAACACTTAATTTAGATAAAGATGAATAAGGCTACGGTTGACCCCGGTTGGGCGCCAATTGTATCACAAAGCATATATCGTATTTTAGGAGCGACAGTAAATACATTACATCGAATTTTTTTAACAGGTTAACAGTTGCGTTCAACCAAATTTCGACTATGACTCTTTTCTGCTTCTCACACATAATCATTATAGCGAAAAAATTTCAATTGTAAAAGTAGTAATTCATAATATTCATTAAAATAATTTAATATCCTATTTTAAAATTATAAATTTTAAAAATATAGGTAAAAGTGATTACATATTTTAAAAATGGACCTCTTTAGGCCCATGCTCCCAGTACAATGGTTGGTTCGAATTTGATCAAAACCGATAACAAAAATTTATTGGCGCGTTATTTTATTTTGATTTAACTACCACATAAACTAAAAAGTCCATTGCTTTACATGCAGATGCAAGAAATCGTACCAAGATTTGACATTTTTCAGTAATACCTGCTTATATAGTTATACTTTTCTGTAAAAATTTGGTAATATTTAATGCTACTTTTGATGTTTGAAAAACCTCAATTTCCAAGAGTTTCATGTTTTCAATCAACATTGTTGTTTAATAGAAAAAAATACAGTCCAAGCCAAAGAATGGATTAACCCTCGAAGTGGCACATATTTTGAGCCCTTAGTTCTGGCACATGGTGTCTGGCCAGACCCCTATACATTTACATGCATTTGTATGGAAATAAGGGCTGTTTGCCGTTAAATTTTTTACTAAGATAGGAAAATATTTGTTATATTTTGTGTTTCTATTTCTTTTTACTATGTTATTAGCTACCTGAGGAAGAAAAAATAGACCTGAAAAAATCTTTGAAATGAAAAGGGCAACAATTTTTTTGTTCTATATGGGCATTTCCATCATGTCGAACGGGACCGTCGTACACCTTTAAAGTGAAAAAAAGTCAAAATAAAACGGATTTTTATTTTGACAATAGGCTTTACTTATATCTTTTTATTAGCCCTACAATTGGTGCTGAGGTTGATTTTTAGCAATTTTTCGTTTTCAAGATAATTGTAAAAAAACAAGGCATTCGCACGGGACAAAAACAGAAGTGGTTTTCGCGGCTAACAATTAAAATGCCGATTTCAGCGAAACCTGAAGCAATATTTCAATGTGACTAATTTTACACTGTTGTGCATTGATGTCCTTTAAAAATGGTTGTAATTTTACCCAAAAACGATTCATATTATTTTTTTAATTTAATTTTATTCACTGTCGCACGTGACATGTCGCACGGGACATTTTTTTCCATCATGAGATTTATGTTGTTTCTGTTGCTCTTTTTACGAAATTATATATAAACAAGCTTAGTAAAAATGTTTTTAAATCGACAGAAGTATTCAAGGTATTTATTTTAATATAATAACCAAAAACAAACTTAAAAGAAATATGTAGTATGAATTAACCCAGCAAAATTGTGGGATGGAAAGAACCCATTGTAGAACAACTTGCATGTGCATGCAACCTGTTATAATTTATGTTCTATCATCGGTGATTTTTGTTTGAGTTTGTCCCAAAAGCAACAGGTTCTTTTCCTCCAAACTAGAACAGGTTACTTTGGAACCGGTTCTAGAACCAGTTATAGAACTGGTTCCGTGACAGTGAAACCTTCCATTTTGACTCCCAGGAATCAGTTCTAGAACCTGTTCCACGTAACTGGTGGTAAAAACACCTATTCTAGAACACATTCAGAGGAAACCAGTTCAAAAAACTTTTGCTGGGAAGTATTTATTTATAAGAAAATATAAAACACAGTTTTTTTTTTGCTTTTACTTCTTGACCATGGTGCATGCCAATTTTAAAAAAATTTAAAAGTATGTATTTATATAAATAAATCATTTACATAAGAAAAAAAATTTAAAATTTTTAAATTTCACCCTTACGATGTCGCACGTGACCAACTGTGTATAAGTACCAAGATCACAATTCTTCTTATTTTTCAGGTAGGTTTTTTTTATTTTAATTGTATAAAAAATCTCTGTTTGTAATCAATATTTGATGAGCTTTCTGCGTGTACTTTCGACGCACTGATAACAAATGTTGTTTTTCAATGTCGCACGGGACATCGAAATATGCGACAATGCAAATCAAAAACTTACAGTTATTTTCAATCGCATTGTTTATTATGCATTCTTTTATGACTCTTTATACCTTTAGAAATATTTTAGAAAGCAAAAGTCACTGCATAACGTCTCTGTTTAAAAACTTTTATCAAAACAAAATGTGCAATAGAAATATCCAAATAAGAAAAGATGCGCTTGTGCGACTTTGCATTCGAATACCTAGAAATGGGTTATGAATAAATACGAAATCTTTTTACGTTATTTAAATTTGATTGTTTCCCTATGAAAATATGATAAAACAAAGTGTTTTCAAGAACTTTTAATATTTTAGTCTCGGTGGACCTTTCGGTGGAAATGCCCATATGTATTTCTCTTTATTATGGGTAAAGTAATAAATGTTTATGACAAAATAGAAAATTATTATGAAGAATACATTGATTTTTTTATTCAGAATTTTGCGGAAGGCAACAAAAACATAAATAATCTACTTTTGAATGTTGCTGACAAACAGGATTGTTGCATTTGCAGCAAAAAAAGCGTGTCTTACGGCGTATTTTGTCACCTTGCTGCAGGCAAATTCTGCAAATTTTTTTGGCAGCTAATGTGTCTGGACCACTGCGTGAAGCCACATTAAGGTTTGCTATATTGAGAGGTCTCCCAAAGAACGCTTCAAATGCTATACGAGTTGTTGGTTGAGCCACAATGTGCGGATTATTGATGCGATTTTCAACGTTGGCCAGTACCAATTGCTTTGCAAGTTTATATAAAAATATGCGTCTTCTTTCTTTTCTTGTATTTTCATCATTTAGCTTACATATAATGTAACTTGCCAATGCCATCACATCAATCATGTTGCAGAAAAACGCGTATGTCCAGCGTCTGGTTGACCGTTTTGTTGTGTAATGAGTTAGCATTTGATCCATCGTATCGACTCCGGCTTTAGTTGAATTACAAAATAAAATTGCTTCCGGTTTCATGGCTACGCCTTCAACATGTTTCGTGTAATGCACGGTTGAAATTAAATTGACTGCCTTATTTTTTTTTGGGCACGTAGCTGCAAAGTGCAACAAGATTTTCATGAAAACCAAACACACTTGAAAGAATTGGTCGTCTGGTGCTCTTCATAACTTCCTTAGGAAGACATCTTTTGTTTGCTCGAATGGTGCCAACAAATGCCAGTCCCATAGCAGCAAGTCGTTTAGCGCCGTTCAATGAGGTGAAAAAATTATAAGAAATAATTGTTCTGCCGCTGTTTGCGTAACAATTTGCGAAATACATTAGAACGTTTTCACCTTGATTTATCTCCCGATTGTCTCCTTCCTTTCCAGTGTATAGTTTTCCTTTCAATGGAAATTTAGTCTTAGCATCGCATGCCCACCAAACTTTGATCCCATACCTTGCAGGTTTTGATGGGATATATTGGGTGAACTTTGTGCGCCCACGATACGGAAACAACTGCTCATCGATGGTGATATTTTCATAAGGTTCATAATAATTTTGCAGATTTTCATTGAGAAAATTCCAAAGGTCCCGGATAGGAGCTGCTTTATCTGTTTGCTGTCGGAATGCCCGCGTACGACTATTATCGAAACGAATATATCTGGACAGAGTAATGAATCGCTTGTGCGACATAGCCGCACGGAATATGGGCAGCGAATCAGAACGCCACAATATACTGGAGTCTTGCATATTATTATGGCTGAGACCAGAATCCAACAAAATCCCAATGAATGCATCTAGCTCAGAGCTTGTTAAATCAATCCATTCTCTTTGGGTAGACTCTGGATGTTCTTCATTCCATTTTCTAATTGATTCTCGCCCATGCCGATTTGTTTCACTAATGATGACGAACGTAATATTGGTTGAGAAAAATAGCTTGAATACCTCAACTGGATTGGTGAGCTTTGTTTTTGTTCCAGATTGAAAACGCATGATATTATGCTGGCGCAAACGAGATGCAGGGGGTTCAGTTTCTTTCCATTTAGTACCGTCTTTACCATAAAAACAGCCTGAGTCGACTTCATTTGCTGCTTCAGCATCATTTCCACTTTCTTCTTCTTCATCTACGTCTTCATCACTATCATAAAGTTCGTTAGGTTCAATTTCCAAATCATTTTCTATGTCTGATGCATCATCTTCTGGCACATAATCAGCAGTGTCGTCACCATCGTTTTCAAAAACATCATCATTTTCATGCTTCTACCTGACTTTGAAAATCACGCACTAATGCCTCTGACAATTGGGGTTGCAAATTCGCGCTACGCAAGCGTGTATTATAAATAAATTCCAGTTCATCAGCCATAATATACTAACAACGCAACAAATCTACCTGCGTAAAATTATTCACAAGTTCAAAATTACCGCACAAAAACTAGATTACTTCTTCACTGTTCAACGTTCAATGAATAACTAACTCACAAACAAAATCAGAAGAAAGAAAGAAGCATAAAAGAACAAAGTAAAAACAAATTTCCAACTCGTGCCATGTGCTTTGCCTATGCGTTCATACAAAATGCATAGGGGTCTGGCCAGACACCATGTACCAAAAGTAAGGTGAAGATTTTTTATTTGGCTTTTTTGTCCTGTTCCAAGGACTTTTTTTCAATTATTAATTTATACATCGAAAGCCAACAATATTTTGGGAGATTACCTGAAATTACAGCCATGTACCTAAAATAGAAGTATGCTACATTGAAGCATGAAAATGAAATATGTCTGGCCAGAACCATGTGCCACTTCGAGGGTTAAAAAATGTTATGGTGATCCTCCACCTTCGTATTTAATGATAAAAATCATCATTAATTCAGGACATCCATGTCGAAAAAATGACGCAGTTATAGAAAAAAACATAAAAAAGTGTATAGAATTTATATATACCAGTAAAAAAAATACTAATTCAGAACCAGTTATGTACTAGTTTATTTCAACAAGACAACTAGTACGAGTTGAATTTAATATCCAGATGTCCAGGAATGGGGGCAATCGTTCCATAACTCCCACTTTGGTACAACCTAGTCATGAATTGCCAGTGGTACAAAAAATCAAGCACTGGAAAACCACTAGGTAACCGGGCTGTTGAAAATAAATGACTGGCAAAACACTAATTTGGGACACTTTGCCAGAGTTTGAAAGTATTTGTTTTCTCAAAATTTCAGTGGTTTATTAAAAAAACACACTGGCAAAATATTCGCTTAGAGTGCCATGCCAATATTTCAAAAAAGTGGTTATCCATTACTACGACTATCCTGTCAGAAAAAATGATGACGCTTTATTAAAAAAGGTTTGCAGTCAAAGGGTTCCGAGTTCAAATCCAGTTGCAGGTAATTTTTTTTTTCTTTGATTTTTTTAATTAAAAAAATTTTTTTTTGTTTCATAAAATTAGTTTTTTGGGGAAAATTTCCTTTAACCCATATTCTTCTGAATTAATAGTGCGAATTTTTAATTTTGACTGCGGAAACTCGTTTCCAATATATACGCAAGCTGCCTGCTCTTGAACGTAAAAACCATGCGTCAGTTTGGTAACATTTGCAAAAAAGGGGACAAAGGGGTCTGTATGTGATAACTTCTGAGTAAAAACAATAACAGAAAGCGGAGTAGTAAAGAAAACTATGAATTAGTGACACTGCATTCAAGAGCTTACTTGGGTGAGATGGCTAAGCGGTCGAACTTTTAGTATATTTAAGTTTGTAATGTAGGAATAGGCACATGTTAGTTACAGAGACAATAAATTATATAAACAATAACACAATTTAATGGAAAATCACTAATGAAGCCTGTCCTCAGAAAAAGGCAGAAACTAGATCTAGTCTAATTTGAAAATTAATGTGTTTATAATTTTTAGAGAAAAAGATTTCTTCTTCTTCTTAACCTCAAACCTACTGAAATAAAGAAAATTTGTATGGTCAAAGCCTTGTACCAAATTAAGATATTTCTGCACCTATTATCGCACTACTCCCTCTAGTGGAGCTATTTGCGACCAAAATCGAAATGTTAAGCCGCTGAGATTCTTTAATGGATCCATTTCTTTTCAAAATTATATTTTTAATTTGATTTCTCAATTAAAATCTACACTCACAATATATTTTCCATAACCGATTGAGGTTTATTTGAAAAGTAATATGAAAAGTTTGTTTTCAATATTGTTTGACTTTTTTTATCAGTCAATAAAAAAACAAACTACAAAAAAATACGTATCGTCGGTAGGAGTTGATATTTTCAGTCAAATATTATATTTTTAGTTTTCTATTTTTAGAAAAAATAATTTAAATAATTTCGTTGTTTTCTGTTTTAAAACAAAAAATTCAAATATTTTTCGTTTACATTTTTTGTTAAAATAGTTTCTTTATATATAAAATTATTTCAATTCAAATTACAAGAAATTATTTACACATACACACAAACATAGCCAATAAAAATATGAACGCGTGTGTTGTGTGTGTAGTGTTTTGAAAATTCCAAAAAAATAAAAAACTTTCAAATATGAAATAACAAACCACAAAATCGTTTTTTTTTTTACGTTTTGTCAGTTAAAAATTGATGATTATTTTATATAAAAATGCCCTGTTGGCTCTCCGTCTCCAATATACACAAATTGCCTGCACTTGTACGTACAAACCATACGTCAATGTGGCAATATTTGTGAAAAGGTGACACGGAGGAAATAAGAAGATAAGCAAAAAAAAAATCTGAAGTAGAATGTTTGTATATGTCTGTTTGATCACTTCTGAAATTATTCATATAGAGACAATCTGACAAAAAAAAATATAAACAATAATAAAATTTAATGGAAAATCACTGATGAAGCCTGTCCATAAAAAGGCAGAAACTAGATCTAGTCTGATTTGCAAATTTAATGTGTTTATAACTTTTGAGAAACGATTGGAGAAACTTTGTTGAGGCCCTAGCTCCTTATAGGAACGAAAGCAATCAATATATGTGACGCGCAAAATAGAAAGGGACCTAAGGATAGAAAGGGACCTAAGGTCAGGAGAGCATGGGATCGGTCTCATTCGATGCTCAGATGTTGCCAACAAAAAAAAATTGATTTTTTACCCTTAGGTCCCTTTCTCTATGCGCTGTCACATATATATAACTTTTGAGGAAAAGGTTTATTCTTCTTCTTAACCTCAAACCTACTAAATTAGAATTAATAAAAATACATACTAATGACAATATTAATTGTATTTAGTCTATACGACGCGTTTGAAAAAACAACACTTTACCATTTTTTTTTTTTGTTTTCCAAAAGTTTGCAAGTAAATTCCAAGAAATCTTTTTTTGCCGGTGCTAGACTTTTTGCTCAATAAGTAGTAATCAACTCATTATTTTGGCCACCAAGTATTATACGAGTATGGGTAGAGCTTTCGTCTGCCAATGTTACGGCCTGGGTTCAACCCACAGCAAGATTAAAAAAATGCCTATGAACCTTTTTAAATTTTATTTTATTAAATATATTTCTAAACTACCTACTTATTGTTTTTGCCGCGTTTTTCCAATGTAGAAAATATTTTTTCCCCAGTGCTTTTCAGGCGCTTTTGGGACAGCCGGTAATTTTTTATAATGATTTTGGGAATGGGAAAGCAGTTTTTGCCAGTACGTATACAACCTGATAAAGTGCTGTTTCATCGTATTCCCGTTTGTAATTTGCTGACTGGGTGATTATAGAACTAGTTTAAAGACGAAAAATAACAAGCAGAACTCGTGTTAATGTGAAACTCGTGGAAATAGTTCTGAATTGAGTCTTTGGAAATAGTACTATAGCAGTTGGTTAAGACTCTACTTTTATAGATAAAAAACTAAGCTTTTCTATGTAGACTAGACTGATAACAATTTGTTAAGCTGGGTGGCCTTAGCATTAGTATTTAAATCAGAAATAATGCCAAAGACATTTAAAAATCGAAAATATCGGAAAAACTTTAACTTATGTATCAGAATTGAATTCAGTGTTCCCTAAAATACCGGGACTGAAGAGTTCGATGGAAATATTTCCCTCTGAATAAAAAATAAAAAAAGTGTCAAAAAATTGGCCAAAAACTGAAAACAATAGCTATGTTTATGCGACTTCGTACCTATGCTATCTCGAACAATTTTGACAGTAGAAAGCCGGAATACGTTTTAAAGTGTCAAAGTCGTTCTAGAAAACATTGATAGGCAGTCATACAAACACAGCTAATATGCAATTAAATTAAATCTAAAAAAAAAACTGTCCACACCTGGTCCAGCCAAGTTGTCCATGCAAATTAAGCTTTATGCTTTCACGTTGGGCGCCATTAAGGGTACAATTTATAAAACATTCCTTAAATCTATTTTTGTAAGCACGAAAGTATTTACTGAGTATTTGTTGAATTAAGAGCACATCAATTTACATCAAAATTCAACTGCAGATAAAAGAATTTAAACTTAATTTCGATCAAATTTTAAACGACCAACAGACCATATTATTATTTTTTGTAAATTTAAAAATGAAATAACTTTGCGAAATATTTAAAAAGCCATTAATATTAATCTAGTAATATCGAAATAAATTCCCTTATCAATTGAACAATTATAGTGAAGTTTTATTATTGCTAGTCATGCAAAACAAAAGAAAATATGTACATAATTTAAATTGTGTATTAAATTGGATCTCTGAAATTTTTTCGTAGGCAATAAATTTGTAAATACAGTTATGTGGTGTGAAATTTGAAATAAAAAATAAATAATATTGAACATAAAGAATAAAAAATAAAGAAAAAACCTACATAACTCCTGAGCAAAATATACACAAATCAGAATTAATATTTATGACCAAATTCAGTTGATAAAAAAGGAGATATGAAAGAAATAAAAAACACACTGTGCGTTTATATGTATATAAAATGACTTATATTCACAAAAGTGCCTTTGTAGACCGAGTGTCTTCCAAACAAAAAATTGGAAAAAGCAGACAACAACAAGAAACGTAATGGGTAGAGCTTGCTCGGCTATGGAAGAATATAAAACAAAATGTGCAACATGTCATAAATTTAACAACTGTGATAACTGCATGTAAAATAAAACCAGCAATCAACAAAAACAAGAATCACAAACAACCAACAACAGTATGACAACAACACTACGTAAAGCAACAACAACACCATTATTGTTAAGGCTATAAGAATATTGTATATAAAATGAAAACAACACCCACAAATCATCATCATCCATCGCATCAACATTATTATGAGCAACATAAATATCGTTTATTTAAAAGAAAGACAAAAAAATTCAAAGGGTTAAGCGTTTTAATGTGTGTAAAAAGCTATAAAAAAAACGAAATGTTACAATAACCAACAAATATCAGAAAGCTTAAATTAACATTTTTTATGGACATCACGCAACAAACCATAAAAAATATATGTCAATAGAGACAGTATAGAGATTCTAACAATATTTTCCCGTTTAAAACAATACACAACTGACAGCAACTGTGTCAAAGGATCATGCTATAAAAAAAAATCTAGCACAATAAAAAAAAAGTTTTAGTCGGCCGAAGGCGAAACTAGGACACTGTACAAATATTTATACTAAGAGTAATGGATGTTAACCGATAAGATGAGGATATCGGTAAGGGTAACGCCATTTTAGATTATTTCGATAACTGTATTTTTAGGTAACGCTATTTCGTTTATTTCGATATCGGTATTTGAAGGTATTTTAGTTATTTCGTTAACGGCATTTTAAGAGAGACAGTATTTTTATTATTTCGGTAATGGTATTTTAAGGTTAACGGTATTTCGGTAACGTAACATTAAAATATAATGTTAACGGTAGTCAGTTAATTCGATGCATACCGCAAATTTTTTTACAAACAACGCACAAGTATAAAAACGAAACCAATTTATCAACTTAATGTACGAAAAGTACTCAATAACCACGTGCAGTTACCAAAAGCAGAAAATTGAAAACAAAGGAAACGGTATTTTAAGGATAACTGTAATTCAGTTATTTCGGTAACGGTATATATAACTGCAGATTATATTACCCAAAGTTGAGCGCCATTTTTGTTAAGTTCTACGTATAAAACCTTGTTTGAAAAGGAGAGTTTTTCTATATAATTTTTAGGAGCACAGACAAAATAAGATAAGAGTACTACAAAAATCAGTAGGTCATAGCTAGGTGTGTCTCAAAAGACCAATTTTGTATGTTGATCTACTGCTTCTATTTATTTTAGGAGATGGATAAATATGATGGAAAAATTTTGTATATACTTCTGCATTTCCTCGAAATATAAAATAGTTCAATAAGATTTTGGACTATGGAATAGTCCAAGTTTATTTGTATGAGTCTTTTAACATTTTTTTTTAACGATTAAAATAAACTTAGCAATTATTCTATTAAGGCTAGTCTTCAAAAATCGGTTACTTGATAGTTGTACGAACATTTGGGTCAAAAATACGCTAAAAACAATAATCAAAACAAAAGGAAACAATACGTTTTGGTTGGCTACAGTTCATTTGCAGCCAACTTCACTTTAGAACATTATATCAATTTTAGATTTTCCAATATTTTAAATTGTCGGGCTGACTGATTTAACGAACTTTTATACAAAAAATGGTAAGAAAGCTTTTTATTCAGGGAACGTCACGTTTTATTATTTGATTTTAAGAGATGCATTAATGTTGCCAAAAATGGCTCTAATTTCAACAATTTTGGTGTTACCGAATCGGTACTGCAAAAACTAGTTGTGTGGTCAAAGCTCTTATCTCTTGTCGTAATAAATCGGTTTGCAAGAACTAGACCCTGCCAATGTTAGAACATTCATTTATCTGCACGAATTAATTTTTCTATATCCACCGTGTTTACTCCACATTTCGCGCCATTAAAATAATTTCTTTAAACCGGACAAAATCATTACATACTCGTAATTTTCGTTAGCACCCACACAGAAAAAAAAAACAGGGGGAACTTTATCTAAGTGCTATGTAATTATACAACTACATAAGTTCGAAGTAAGTTTTACAAATTTCCAGCAAAATATATGCATTTTTTCGGATATTTTCCACTACACATGTATATATTTTGCAAGGATTGTATATATTTTACAAAAAAATGTGCATACTTTACAAGAACTTTGTAAAACTAACTTGAAAATTATGTAGTTGTATAATTACATAGCACTTAGATAATATTCCCCCAGTTTTTTTCTGCGTGCAGCAAAATATTGGTAATGATACCTCATTGCTGTCTGCACTACCAATAATGATATATCATTACCTTTTGCATTATTTTGTAATATAAAATAATGACTCCCAAATAACTGCCTATTGTAGTCATTGCTTTTAAATATAAAATAATGACTTACTCACAATAGTTTAAATAAGTACTTTTTACAAAGTTAAATTTAATACATTTATATTTATAACATGTAAATATGTTTTGTGTTAAAATTTTTATGACGAGTTCTAAAATTACACTCTAGCAAAAACTTTAATTTCTCTGAATGTATTTGCTGAAGCTTATAGTATTTGTGTAACTCCTTATTTTTAACAATCAAGTAAGCAGTCGGATAACCACTTATAATTCAACTTTTTGTAAGCATGTTTGTAACCACTTATTATTCAGAATCTCATAACTACTTACTTCTCATTTTTTCGTAAGCGAGAGGTTAAGCGTGACTACTTATAAAAACGACCACGCCAAACAAAAATAATGAGTTTAGACGACAAAAAATAAGTTGTGCGGAGCTATGAATTTCTATTATATAACCACTTATTTGGTAATGAAAGATTTTGCTGGGCATGGATAAAACACAAGGTTTCCAGAAACGGAAATTTTAATACTTTTGCATTATACTTTAAATGCAAAAATCTAAGATATTTCAATAAAAGTCTGTAAATCTAAGAAACCAAAAGATAGGAAAAACTTGCAGAATTTTATTATCATATAGGTAAGTATGGATTTTTTCCGGTTGTTACCCCCAGGCGAGTTTGGTGGTCACGCTTGGATTCCAACTGATGGATATTTATATTAAGACTGGGGGAAATACAGGACATCTGGGGGCACATTGCCAATCTGTGTGAGATTGCTGGTGCACCACCAGATAGTGATAGAGACTAGGGAAAAATTGTACTAAAAATCAGTATAAAAATAGTAAAGTTCGATTGGAAATTGTTTACAAATTTTTTTACTAAGTTTTTTATCTGAATGTACATTTTACCGATCGAAAACTTCCGGAGGATCTCTGAGGAGACTGCACCGACCAGGGGGGACTGGGTCTCTGACTCGGTTATCTATGTATATGGGTGAACTCTAAATGGTCTAAAGTTGAATATGGTGATATTCTAGGGAGATTATTTTTTCCAAGCAGAGATCTACGTAACTGGCATATCCCTTTTAATAACAATGGAACGGGATAGAGATTCATCATTCATCATCATGTATTAGCATCTTTGTGGAAAGTCTTGCTGCTCTGAACGACTTGGAATCCGATACGATCAGATCTGAGTGTCTGGTAACTATATTGAATCCCTCGGCAGGATTCGTCGGCGCTCGGTTAGGTTGACATGTGCCTCCGGATGGGATAAGTATTTGCCTGTCTGATCATATGGACTTTTTGAGGGTATCGGGATGGTACTAGGATGTGGGGGAGACTGATGAATTCACAACGAGCCCTGTGGCTTCCAAGTGAACTTGCCGTTCTGCCGAGCTCTAATACCCGGTTTTTTTTATTTTTGTTCCTATTTAATTGATGTACCTACACTGACAGAATTTTCGTTCATAGCATTAATGAATCGATTTCATTAAAATGGATTCATTGATTTAATGAAAAAATTCATTAACTGAATGAAAATTCATTGTTGTTATGAATTTTTTCATTAGATTTTTTTCTTATTTTTTCATAATTTCATTAAAAAAATTCATTAAATTAATGAAAATTTCATAAAGAAAAAAATTAACTTATAAAATTGATTTCATTTACAATCTTACCTCTTTTTGGTTTTCCCTATACACTCCATTTCATAACTATAGCCGCACTATAAAAGGTTCTAAATAATTTAGACATATAAAAGACCTTATAACTGAAAGTTACATCTAAAAGACATATATTTCCACAAAAAAATAAATTTTTTAACGTAGATTAATTTAAATCGCCATTTTTATTTTTACTAGTGTTTCATAACTATGGCCGCACTTTCAGAAAAATGAATTTAGAAGTTAAAAGCATTTGAGTAAAAAATTAAATAAAATAATTTAATGTTAGGTAAAGTCGACCTGATTTTATTTAATACCAAAAATTTAAATTTAATACCAAAAAAAAACACATGAAACTTACATAATGTTTATCTTGAAATTAATGAAAAAAAAATTCATTTATTCTATGAAACTTTCATTAGATCAATGAATCCATTCATTAAAATTGATTTAATGAAACATGTTTCATTAATCCAATAAAAGCGTTCTTTGTGGACTTTTCAATTAAAAAATTCATTGTATTAATGAACAAATTCATTAATACTATGTACAAAATTCTATCAGTGTAGAACCTTTATTCGATTTAAAGTTCAAAATTTGTGCTGATGGAGTTCAATGGGATTCAATATACTCAGGTACTCAAAAACTATATACGCCCCGTCGGTGACCAGAATTTTTTTTTTTTTTTGTTATGAATTTGAGATATCTCTGAACAATATTGTGTTAAAAATCAAAATCTTCGTTCGAGCCGTTTTTTGCAAAAACTTCTTTCAAATTTGCTTACTATACAAATTGCGACTTTCCTTTAAAAAACAAGAAATCAAAATCTCTACTTTTTACCCCGGCCTTTTTCATACATGGGACTAATTAATTAGGTGGACTAATTAATTGATGATTTCATTACCATTGCATTGATATCAATTGTAATGAAATTATTTTCATTACCATTTTTTTAATTAATGGTAATGATTCTAAAATTTAATTTCATTGATTAATGACAATGATTTTAAATTTCATTACCATTGATAATGAATAAATTAAAAAAAATAATTGCCATTGACAGAAAAACGTAAAAATGGAGTAAAACTCGCTGAAATCGAAGATGGAATATGCTCATTCAGGCTCATGATCATTTGAAATTAAATACTACTTTTCATTCCATTGTTATTTGTATCCAGGTAAAGTTTAACGGAATGGAATGGATCATCCTTAGAAAATTATGTTTTATAACTTCCCCGGCCAAACCTGTTGTTCGTTTTCATTTGTCTGAATTTTTTTGTAAACAAATGGTTTTTAATCAATTATAATTAGTTTTTTTATACATTAGTGCAATTTCATTACCATTAGTAATGATTTTTCTAATGAAAAATATTTCATTACCATTAAATGGTAATGATATTTTATCCATTGTCATTAGTATGAACTAATGGTAATGAAATTTCAATGGTAATGAAAAATTCCCATGTATGGCCTTTTTGCATCTAAACATTAAATTCAGCGCATGTTCATTAATTCTCCTCTATCAATCTATGCACAAATTTCAGTGAACCCATATTTACTCCTACATATCGTCAAAATGAAAACCTAAATGTTCGAAAAAATTCATCCATTCATGACGCTCAATTATTCCGCCTTCATGGAAATTTCGCCATCCTTAGCTTGACTATGTAAATGAATCATGAGTCTACTTCACAAATATAAAATAAGATGTCATTTGCAAATAGAGAATATATTTTGAATGCTGGAAACTCCTGCACCTCTCTCTTTCTCCTCTTATTGCATTATATTCTCATCCGAAAATTAACCATTGTTATCAATACTTCTCGGCGCTAATGCTATGGTGACGAGCCGTGAAAATTCCGGTGTAGGAGTATAAACGAGAGGAGAAATTTCAGTGCCTTATTCCAGCGTTGGTAAGACCGAAAGAAGTGTTTATATTAATGCTCTTGGACAGGCTATGTTTAAGATTGCAAACAACTCTCTTAATTATGAGGATTACAAGTAAAAATATACAGTCATCGATAGTTTCAGTAATGTTGTTTTTAATGCATCGCTTTTATGGTGGGCAAATGTTTCTTTAAAAAACTTCCGTAAACTGGTAAAATTGTTGCTGCCACTTTATCTTAACCTAACATAGATTATTTTTTTAAATAAGCTTCCAATTTTTTTAAAAAATACTATATCCGATTTCGTCTTAGTAAATTTAATTAATCATGTGAGTCGTGCCCTATTTTTACGATTTTAAAGGTGGCTTGAGACTGCAGGAGTGCTTTGAACGACTGTGTTTGTTTGTTTGGCATTTGGTGATAATGCTCCATTTCTAAAGGCTGAATTAGCCATACGTTAGCGTATCTATGTGTAGCTGAATTAATGAGTTAAATAAGAATGGAAGATGTGTTGTATCTTTTGTTTCATTCTTATGCATTGAACATATTATAAATATTAATACATAACGAAATTCTATTCATAACAGATTTTTTTTCTGTATTTAGGTTTTCTATATTTAAACAAATTATTTTTCACAATTTGTGAAATAAATTTTGGCATTTTAGCACATTTTGTTCCTTTAATTGCATATATATTTAAAAAAATGTAAGCTAAAAAAATGTCAAAAAAAAACTGTTTTGTATCTGTGGTTTTGCAAAAGCCTATGGGATGACCCTCCTACTTTTACTTTTTTGGATTTATAGAACACTTTTCTATATAAAAATTATGAAACTTCTATGGAATAAAGATTAAATGTGAGTTTTCCTACTGTATATATAAAAATTCTCAAACTATTAAAATGCCCTCTTTCAATTCCATAAAAAATGTCCTAAGGATTAAGTGAGTGTAAGTATTTTGTACACGTGAATGCAATGGAAAGTCCTCACGTAAGTCGTTCGTGAGTGTGAATAGAAATAGTTTTTATTGTGTTTCAGACTTGTGTGCACCCAGGAAAAAGATTGGTTGGCTTTCGATCAAAACCATTAAAATGAATTTGCCAGGATATTATTTTATTTGGAATTACCTATAATTGAATAATACATCAAAAATATTTTACTAGGTATTAAAAATAGGGAAAATGAACTAAAATACAATTCTTTTAACAAATTATTGGTAACTCCAATCAATTTTAAAATTAGTATCAGTTTAGTAATTCTATGCGGTAGAAGCAGCCATTTATTTAGTGAATATACAAGAAAATTGGTGTTATCTATAACCTTTTTTAAAAAAAAATCAGTATTCGAAAATGGTAACTACAAATACGGGTATCCTAATCAAATATGACCTTAAATTCAATTTTGTGTAGAACCAATCGAATTGTGGATTGTATTGATAACAAACACAACTATTAATTGGTATTGATAAACGAATTTTATACTGTATTAATAAAACACTTAAATTCAAAATTAGTCATTAAAATTATTAAGTGTTTGTGGTGTAGTGGGTGAGGAGTTGGCCTAGTACGCCGGATTTCCGGGTTCGAATCCCGGAAAAGACAAAAATTTAGATGTTTTTTTTTAATTAAAATAAAATATTCATATGTATAAACAGTAAATATGGCTAAGAAATTTAAAAGTAGTTGTGGTGCAGTGGGTAAAAGTGTGAACTATTAATCTGAAGGGCCGGGTTCAATACCAGAAAATTCAAAAAAACTTTTTTAATTTCAATAAAATTTTGTAGAACATAATAATATTTATGTGGAACATAATATTGAATTAGACAACCGAATATTGGCTTTCACGACGAAAAATATAATTTAATGTAAACATAGTTGTCGTAACCGCACGAATTCGATTGGCAACAAATTCGGTGGCGACAACTGAGACTGTTTTCTGTGTGTGATTATATATTTTAGTTTTTCAGCATGCCTGAGCGAAGGAACCTACTTTTTTGGGACAATTTAACATTAAAATCATCGGTGATGGAACCGAATGTTGAACAGGATCAGAGATAAAACAAGTTGTTTTGCAATCGATTCATTGGAATAGATAATTTTTCTGGATATCCTCAGATGTTATAATAAAAGCTTTGAAGATGTTAGGCGAGGTTCAAACAGGAAATTAACTTTACTAAGTTACCACGAAGCATACTGCTATTACTATTGCCCCAAATTGGGCGCCAAAATTTCTAAAGGCATCCTATGGCAAATAGGGTATTTTCATATTATTATAAGAGTTTGTGATACCAAAATAAACCCAGACTCTAATAGTTTTTAATAGAAATATTTTAACAGAATCTGAGCGCTTTCGAATATAATGTAGTAACAATATGATCCATTCCACCTTCAAATCAAAACCCTTAACCTTTTGTATGATGTAGGGTATAATAATAACTAAGAACTATATTCAAATTTTTTTTTAAAGCAGCTATATGATACTTTGTTGCCGTTACTCTTATATGTTAGAGTTTATGGAATGAAACAAAACAATTTAAAAGCTGTGATGTGACATTTTTTCACATTTTTTATGATTTTATAGCTCTACTAAAGTGTTTCAATGTTTACAGGCAACTGTCAACGAAACAGAGATATATACAATGAACATATATGGGACAAAAAAAAATGCATAGAATTTATGTTAGTAGAGGACAACGAACAAAAAATGTAAATTTTTTTAACATTAATTTTTTTTATATAAATTTTAACATCATTAGTTAGATAGATATTGATACTTTTTGTGGAAACAACAAACAACATCATCATCGTCATCAACATGAACTCGTAATTAAATTGATGACATTCTTTCCCTCCCTAAACTAAAATTGTGTTCATACTGTGGACAAAAACTAAAAAAACACATCAGACGAGCAGAGTTCATTCATTTAAACATGTATGCAACATGTAGCTATTGGGGCAACACACATCACATCATAAAGTATGCAACTAATTATCCGTTTAGTTCTTTGTACATTCGATGGTTTATTTGCCACATTATCTATTATTTAAATGATCTTTAATTGTACATTTTAAACGTTTGGTTGTCGTATTCTATCAATTTAATATTTATGTATGATTTTCATTGGAAATATAACACAAAAAAAATGGATTTAAGTTCTATATATCACCTAATTCTTGGTAGTTACTGTTTGTCTAAATTATAGGTTTTCCTGGGTTTTGAATTTTCGATCGTTAATTAAATTTTTAATGGTTTTAACGTGCCCTTATACAATTTATTTACTTTTTTATTTCTATTTAAATTTTTATTGTTTTTGTGGGTTTGCAATAAAATGCTTTTTGATATGATGTTTTAATTTAAATGAAAATTTTATTATTTAATTTTAAATTTGGTAATTCAATAAAAAAATGACGGAATGTGTTTTTAATTAAACTTTGAATTAGTGACAATCAACCAAAAAAATTTCTAAATAATGTTGAAAAATTCAATTTTAAATTCAAATAAAGAAAAAATCGTATGTAGTTAAATATTTACAAAAATAAAATACAGAGTGGCAAATATATTTATATTTTATGCCTTAAGTTGTTGCGAATGGGGTTTCACAAGATATTCGTGAATTGGATTATTTCATATCTTAAAAATAGAATATATTCTGTGGTTATTGACCAATACGTGTCTCAGTCTTATATTGCTACATCTGGGGTACCCCAGGGTAGCATCTTGGGCCCCTTGTTATTTTTACTTTATATAAATGACATTGGATTTTGCATTGTTGGCTCTAAATTTTTATTATATGCGGACGACTTGAAGATATTTAAAGAGATACGGTCTGTCAATGACACCATTATTTTGCAAAATGATCTAAATAATATAAAAACATGGTGTGATCTTAATCACCTACCCTTGAATATTAGCAAATGCTTTAAAATGACTTTCAGCAGATCTAATATTAGTAATCGTATTATATGCCCTTACTATATATCTAATAACGTTCTGGAGTCTGTAGATGAGATTTTGGATCTTGGTGTAGTTTTGGACCCTGAACTTACTTTTGTATCCCATCTCAACTACATTATTCCCAAAGCCTACTCTGCTTGGTCTTTTGTAAAGAGAAACTGCAAAGATTTCAATGATCCCTTTACAGTTAAAGTCTTATATACTTCTTTTGTAAGATCCAAAATTGAATATTGTTCTTTCGTCTGGAATCCCCATACTTTGATCCATTCAGTTCGAATTGAACGAATTCAGAAGAAATTTTTAAGATTTGCGCTTCGTGATATTCATTTTAATTTAACTGAAAATTTCCCTTCATACAATGCTCGTTGTTTACTTTTAAATTTGCGGCCTCTTTCGTTAAGAAGAACTGTGCATTCTGCAATGCTAATTTTTGATTTAATTAATGGATTTATTGATTGTAATAGTTTATTAAATTTAATAACGTTTCATATTCCTTGCTACATACTAAGGTCTAATGAACTATTTTATATTCCTATACGTAGAACAGAATATGCCAAAAATGAGCCAATTAATCGTATTTTGAACTTATTAAATGTACTTTATAATGATAAAGATCTCAATTTAGATTTTTCGAAATCAAAAGATAATTTTAAATATAATTTATTAACTTATTTGAAATAGTTTTAAGTAAATTGTATCTAGCCTGTAAGGATTGTATTTTCCATTGGCTGAATAAATAAATAAATAAATAAATATACGAAAGTGTATTTATTAGTGGAAATAAATCTTTCGTCGCAGATAATCATAAAGCATATGCTACACTGTCACCCCCTCCTCCGCCTCTAAGTCCACGCAGTGGCATGCAAGAATTCTTAGCTAAGCATATTGATTGTCCCCTTACCAAGACCAAGTAGACTCTTTGTTCTCCTGGATCAGAGGGTTCGAGAGATCCTACAATCGGTCAAGGTCGTCCACCTCGAACTCGTCTCCCTATCCGATATTACCTATATAATACCGAATAGATCCACTAGAGGAACAAGTGCATGCATCTGTATCGGGACCCTTACTGGTCAGAGCCTTCAGCATAGCCATCAGTCAGTTCGTTCCGCACAACAATTGAGGCAATAGAAATTCTGTTGCCATTATCAAATGGCTACTGCATCTATTGATATTCAGTTGTCACAACTGAAAAATTTGGTAACGCCAACTGAACCATTCGATTGGCAACAAATTCGGTTGTTAGCACGAATCGGTTTTCTCTGTGTATGAATACATTTTTTTCCCAATGTATGTAATGTAAACCATAGAAATTTAATATGACAACTTTGAGTTCTATATAAAAAGTAATTAACAGATTACACAGTTTAATGCAACAATTTAATTAAAATAGTTTTTGTGTTTTGTACATCGATGAAAATGTATGCAATTGTTGCTTCTTCTTCCTTTATAGAGATATTTACAATAAATAGTTAACATTTGTTACAATTAAACAACTAAAATAGAAGCTTTCTGGCTATAAAACTGGCCCTAAAGATTTTTATAGCACTAATCGACATTTCAGTAACTAAGAGAGAAACTAGCGCACAACGGAGTTTACTACTTACCAGCCTATTTACTTGCTTGGTGCTATTTCCACTTTTAACAAATTTTTGCCGAAGTTGGTACTTTTCGTAACAATTTGGCAACCCTGCTCATTTGACTAGTGCATTAATTTTAACCAATTTTTGTATCGAATGTCGAAAGTTTCTGAAATGCTGCCGAAAAGAAAGTACCAACAAATTTTCGATTTTCTTTCGCCTATTTTGCCCTCCAATTCCCCGAGATGGCTAAAGTAATGAAGCAGGCTTTTCTTAGATTTCCATTCTCTATCAAACATTCGAATTTAAATTTTTCCTTATAAGTGGTCTAGCTGAACACAAAAAAAGAAGAAAGTAAATTTAAATATGACCTGCTATTTGAAAGTCTATCGTAAGCTAATGACCCATTATTTTGTGTGTTTTTGTAAGCGAGTTGCTAACGGCATATCATTATATGGTAATTTATACGTTTATGAACCGCCATTACCATGTTTTTGCTGGGTAGTTCATTCCGGTTAACTTTTTAAGCCTGAACACGAATGCGGTTTCCAAAATTTTCCATCACATCAGAGTTTAAAAAAAAAAACGAGATCAGCCCAGTGTAGAAACGGTAATAACATATTATTATTTTTTTGACTACCAGTAATGACACCCACTTACCTTCTGCATTATTTTAAAATATATAATAATGAGTTACTGATAATGACTTATTTATATCATTATTTCAAATAGCAAATAATTTTCTAATTTTTTTTTCAAATTTTTTGAAATCTATTTGTATATATTTTTTAAACACTGGTAAGGATATATGTAACCACATATTTTTTGATTTTTTGTATGTTGGCGAGTAAGCTTACTTGTGTGCAGCAGCTCAATTATGTTTTTATCTATTAAATATTACATGTCGATATAGCTCAGATGGTAGAGCTATTTACTGGCAATCTGTAGACCCAGGTTCGATTCCCGCACCAGCAAATTTTATTTAAAAAAAAAATACAATAAAAAATATTTTTTTTTTAAATAATTTATTTTTTTGAAAATCTATTTTTAGACTCAATATTTTTGTCAATACTGGTAAGCAGATAGGTAAAGATATATTTTTTGATTTTTCGTATGCTGGTGTGTAACCATAACTCATTATTTTTCGCGACATCGCCATATAAAGGTAATAAGAAATGCAATAACAAAAGTAACTAGTTACCATTACCAAGTATGTAGTTACATAACCACATATCTGGTAATGATTTTCTACACTGGGAGAGTTTATAAAAATCGTGTTTTTGGCCATTTTTGAGGAAAACATATAGGTCACGTTTATATTGCTAATGTATCTAAGAAAGTTGTATCCCAATAAGGTCTTGGTGCTGAATCGGAATTGGACTTCTAATATTTTCAACGACATGAAGTTTTTTTAAATAAGATCAAAATTCACAAAAATTATATTTTTATATAATTTTGAAACCCTTTAAATTAAATATAAAATTGGTGTGCCATAAAAAAACAATATGACTGAGCAAAATGAATGTTGTGAATTCTCAGTACTTTGTGTTGTTTGTTTTTTTTTTTTTAAGACTTACGAATGAGGTTAGAATTTATACTCGTATTTTTTCTACAACTGAATGTTATGTTCACTTTAAACAACGAAACTGAAATACTGTTTTAACTATGTTTAATTCTGACTGCAGAAGTTCTCGGAGTGTAGTTTATTTCTACGAGTGCAGTTATGGATGCCATATTATTTATGAAAATTTTTAAATTTGGAAAATTCCTTTAACTGTACATCAACGCCGACAAGCGAATATGTCTCCAGTCTGAATTTTTCGGGTGTAATCACCATTGTAGCAAATTCCGTTGGCAAAGTTAAACTAATATTGTGTTATAGTAAAGTGTTGTTTTTCAAACTCGTCGTATAGACCAAATACAATTAATATGTATTTTTATTAATTCTAATTTAACTGTTTGTTTTTATCGCAACAAAACTAATCGGTCGCCAACAAATTCGGTTGCTAACACAAACTTGTGTTTTTGTATGTATATTTCTGCAGTCAAGATTTGTTAGTTTATTGAGTAACATTTCAGTGTTGTTATTTCAACTGAAAAGTGCATTTTTAACTAACTTTTTAGAATTCGTAATATTTATTTTATTCAGTCATTTCAACAATTATTTTAATTTTTGCATTAAAAAATACAAAAATTGTTTTTTCGGACTTTCTATATTTTCTATATTCTATATTTCAAAAAGGAGTTGATTTATAACTGGTTTTACCAAATCAGACAGTTCATATACGAAAGTACAAAATTCTCATCCCGTTGGTTTTTTGTACCTTATGTAATGTCTCGGTTTGAGTAGGAAAGTTATCATTTTCTTAGCGGACAACTGAAGAGTAGAGTGATGTCTACGAAACAATTGTATTGTCTATCATGAAAATGATCAACCCTTTTTGAAACAACAAATAAAAATCTAATATGACAATATCATATTAGAATTTGGACTTGAGGTGGAAGAATATTCTAACTGAATATATGAAAATTCAGTCATTTCTTTATGATAAAAAACAAAATAAACCAAACACATGTAGGAAACTTTTGTTAGTAAAAATACGTACCTAACTAAAGAAAATATTTGTTTTGACAAATTCGTAGTTTCTTTTATTAACAGTCAAAAACAAATAAAACTGTTACTTGAATTTAATGAAATGTTAGTGGTCATATTTTCAAGTAAAATTTTATTTGTATTTAAATAGATTTGCAGCAGTCTTTACATAATATTCTGAGTGTATTTGAATTGACCTAAGCAAATCGAAGTGTTTATCAATTTAACTGCATATTTATTGGTATTAAAAAATAGTAAATTAAAAAAAAACACAATTTTCTTTTCATTACAAACTGTAAACTATATTACCAGCTATATTGAGTGAATTCATAGATTGTGTATGGTTTAAACCACAGATTAATACCAGATGTGAAACTAATGACAGGTGTCAAAAAAGTATTCTCTAACCGTATGGTTTTGTTTACATGGAAGTCAAGTCAAGAGGGAGATAACAATATAAAATCTCCATACATTTTGTATTGCGCATTTTTTCTATATATCTGTCTCTCTTTAGATTATTGTGCTTTATCTTTTGTGTTTTTCTTAAGCTCTTGCATTTTGTTTTGTTCATTTTCTGTCAGCCATATTGCCCAAATCAGCTGATTCATATCTGCTATAATTTGTGGTTTAAACTTTAAAAATCATGCTATTATACAACGATACTACTTAAACTGTGAATTCCTTATTTTTTTGTTAACAATGTATTATTGATTGATGATTTGGTATTTAACATTTCATCAACAACATAAACACTTTTTTAACTCTTAAACTAATTAAAAAAAATTTTAGTATGTAGTAAAAATAATCTCTGTTTTAAAGAAAAACAACAACAAAATGTTTCAATAACAATCAATTTTTGTAACATTGAAAATAACAAGAAAAACAGTTTAAATACGGGTAAAAAAATAACAACCATAAATCAGTTATGCTAGTTTCAATAACAAGCTACAATCAATTTTAAGATATTAAAGAAGAGATAGATAGACTGGAGTAGAGTGGAGTAATACATCAAACCATCATTAACAGATTTAAGATGAAACACAAAAAAAAAAAACATTAAAAATCTAAAAAACATAAAAAATTCAAAATTTTTCTTAAAAAACATGTTAAATATTAATGAGTTTTTTTCTTTTTCGATTTTGTAACTTAAGGAAGGGGTTTACCATGATAGTTGTGTTTTTTGTAATTAATAAAAATTTTATTTATGTAAATTTCTATAAAAAAAAAAACAATAAGGGTTTTCACAAGGGGTGTACTATTTGTTGTATCGTTGTATCGTCCTAACAAAAAACAGAGTTGTTAAAAATTAAATTGAAAAAATACAACATTTGAGAATAGCACGATACAACATTTTTACGTATGTTTAGTGTCCTATATTTGAGTGTGCTAACAGATAGAAAACTGAATAGAAAATCGTTGTTAAACACAAATAAAAATTTTAACAACTCTGTTTTTTGTTAGGACGATACAACGATACAACAGATAGCACACCCCTTATGAACAACCTTAATATTTATTGAATTCTTACAAATTTCACAAGTCATAAATCACTAACCTACAGTACAGGTAAAATATTGTATGAAAAGATACAATTGAATGTCTCGTTTGAATAAGGACATTAAATCCATTTTTAGAAATTCATAGGTCACAAGAAATAAATCGTTTATTATTTAATATTTTTGATGCTTTTTCGACAAACTCCTTAACACTGATCTAATCATATCAGTATACAAAGTTTCATTTTTCCGCTAAAAATGCAACACCTGAAATATTAAATTGTTTGATATCAGAAACAAATATTAACAATTTCAAGGATCGTTTTCAAAAGTGCAAATCATGAATATTAGGTATACTCAGGCTAACTTCTGCAGTCACAAAATTTATTTGTAGAAGAAAAGTAAATTTTAACTATATTCGTAAGTCACTAAAAAAACAAACAACATAAAATACTGCAAATGCGTAACATTCATTTTATGCAATCGTTTTGTTTAAAAAAAATAAACCAAATAAAATTTATATAAGTAAATTTTGTTAGTTGTTTTAACTAATTTGTGGTTCATTTTATTAACAGTCAGAAGCAAAAGAAAATGTAAGTTGAATTGAATGAAATGTTAGTAGTCCTGTTTTCAAGTGAAATTTCATTTGTTTTTAATTACATTTGCAGCGTGCTTTATGAACAAAATATTTTAAGTGTAGTTTATTCAAAACATTTTGAAGGTTGAACCTTATGCATACATATATGAAAAACTTAGCGCTTAACCCTTAAATGCATGATTTCTTAAATTTTAACCATTTTTTATATATGATTTCTAAAGGCGTATACATTTCAAGAAAAATACCAAAAAAATCACATTTGTTTTTTAAATATTTAAAAAACAAATGTGATTTTTATTGAAAAATATTTTTTTTTGCAAATAACTAAATTGTGATTATTTTATCGTGTATGAAAAAAAAACTATAAATTATACATTTATTGTCGCCAAAATATATTTTATTGCGAAAATACCACTTTAAATATTTAAACAATTTTCTTGAGCTTAAGGTTTGTTTTTTATTTATAAAAAGTTTTTTATTATTTTCGATATTTCGCTATTCCATTGTGTAGCATCTTCAGGAAATAACAGAAAAAGCGTATATTTCTAGCTTAAAATCTAATTTGTGAAAACTTGGATTTTACGCCCTTATTCTACTGCAACAATCAATTTTATATTTATTTATTTGGTTTAATGTAAACATGTCTCAAGTGTATATAGTACGAGTTTTTAACTGAATTGAATTTGAATTCAACTATGAAACGATTAAAAGAAGAACTCATTAGAAAGTTGTTGCTTGTAAATATGTCATTATGTTTGGTAAAAGAACATAATGCATTTTAAGTAGTGCATTTCAGCGTATTCCTAAGCAAAAGTTTAGGGAAAATGGTGAGACTTGAATACAAACAAATAATTGGGGAATTATTATTGATATCAGTGGCGTTCGCCGACTTCAAAATATGTACAAATTTTTACTATATGGCGTTCGTTAAAACAAATACTCAGAAAACAAAAAGAAGAAAGCGATAAGCTCGATGATGAGAGTTCTTATTCTTTCTCAAAAACTTTCGTAAAATAAACCATTTTTCGTATATTTTACAAATTTTTTTGTTATTTTGACATTTTTTCGTATTTTTATGCATGGATTATTATGTGTGTACTTGCAAATTGCTGAAAATTTCCCTTCACGTATTTTTTTTTCTTTTGAAAATTTTTTCATTGCGGGTTAATTTGTCTTACCCTCTGTAAGGAACTATTAGCAATGAAGATAAAATAACTGATTAAAAGTTCTAGAAATTTTGTAGTGCTTTTTATTATAAATGTCTTCAAATGAAAAAAGCCTCAGAATGATGAAAAAAGTCTCGCAATCTTAAATGAAGTGATTCATTACACTGTGCTAGTTGAAAAATCCAACAAGCGGTGCACCAGGTGGGTGAACCTAGTTCGAGTACGCTGAATCCAGTGTTGCTGGCCGTTTTTATAGATTTGCTCTTGAAAAAAAGATATTTGTGTTTGAAAATTCTTCCAAAAAACGCGATTTATTTAACTTTTTGACCATTTATTTTTTCCAGGTTATTTGTCAGCTTTGAGTCAAAAATGATCAAAATCGTTACAGCCGTTCAAAATATTTATTTAAATTAAAATAAAAAACAAGTTATTTTGTTTTCTTTCAACATATGAAATAAACTAAATACAAAAACTATAAGAAAAGACAAACATTAAGTTCAGTCCGGGTTAAAAAGCACGAAATCAATAAAAGATCCTTGGATAAAATAATAAGTACATTTAGTAAAAATAAATAAAACAATATATAATCCAAATTTTATCGGCCAAATTTATTGGCTTTTGTTGTATTTTGTTTGTAGCCGGTATATCCACCATTACTTTAAATTGTATTGTTGACTCTTTTTGGCATCCTGGCAATAAGATTTCGGTAGGTCTCCACTGCTTTTTCATACCAAGGTTTTAAACAAAATTCCATAATTGATCCTTATTTTGAAAGAATTCCTTTTCTATTTTTTGCCTCAACTCTTCCCAAAGATTTCCGATAGGGTTCACATCCGGAGATTGACTTGACCAGTCAAGCAGGATCACACGATTGTCTTGGAATTGGAATGTCCATGTGAGTGGCGTACTTTCCTCAGCATATATCAACATCGTATTTTCAGTACTTCGAAATATTGGACATACACTATACCACCACGAACACCCCCATACCATAATTTTAATTATTTTTTTATTGTTTTGATGTTGGTTTTTGCTTGTAAAACAGTTTTTATGAAATTTTCTGTTTTCCCGACTTCCTTCATTTTCTCTCGTTCGCTGTTAAATTTCTTCAAATTCCTTGTGTTTTTCTTCTCATTCTTGTGTGAATTTTTTTGGGAAACTACGAACTCTTAAAACACCTTAATGGATACCCCCTGATAGTGTAAACAACAAAGTTTATTTTTGTTTCGAAAATATCGAACTTTGTGCCAACAAAGCATCATTTGCGGGAAGTTTTGCTTTACTTCTGCTACTTTGAAGAAAAGTGCAGCTGAAGCACATCGATTGCTTACCGAAGCTTATCCTGTACCCCGTTTCTGTATCTGATGCGAGAAGTTTTCGCATCGAGAAATGCATGGTCATCCTGCATTATACAGGCTGATTAAAGACGTGATAAAATGGACTGGAGTTTTTGTTGTAATTCGTTCAGATAATGTAACTTTAACAACTGTTGACACATGTTGTTTTGTAAAACAGCTAATTTAATTAGAAATAACTTACTATGCAACGTATTACTAGCTGATTTGGTTTCATATATATTTTATTGTCTGCGACTCACCCTATATAAAGCAGAGCAGGGTTGCATTTCACATGTTTTTTCCGCAAACTTTTTCGATGCGAGAAATACAGAAACGGGGTGCTGAATATGTTCCATCGATTTGAACGTGCCAGAAATGGGTTGTGCGGTCCAGAAGTGCTGATTGGTTGTGCGGTTCAGAAGTGGCATTATTCGATGAAATTATTATCAGACTCAAGAGGAACTTGCTTGGAGTGAGTAAAGCAGCAATTTCGAAACGTTTTCAAGAAGCGGGATTCATCCAAAAGCAAGGAAATTGGGTACCACACGAGTTGAAGCCGAGATGAAAGGCAATTTTGCATGTCCGAAATGCTGCTTGAAACCCGTAAAAAGAAGTAATTTTTGCATCGAATCATTACTGGCGATGAAAAATGGATCCATTGCGACAACCCGAAGCGCAAGAAATCGTATTTGAAGCCCGGACAACCAGCCATTAAAGCCACATCCGAATGTCCATGGCGCCAAGGTATCCACTGTATTTTGTGGGACCAAAAGTGTCCCATCTATTATGTGCTGCTAAAATCGACCCAGTCCCAAGGGACCTGTATCGAACACAATTGATTCATCTGAAGCGAGCATTGGCCAAAAAAGGACGGAATATGCGACCAGACATGAAGCCGTAATAATCCATCATGATAACATTCGGCCACATGTTACAAGACGGTTTAAAAACTATTTAGCAAATAGTGGTTGGGAAGGTTAGCTTCACGCATCTTATAGTCCAGACCTTTCCCCGTCCGATTACCATTTGTTTCCATCAATGCAGAAAAATGAGCAGTTCTTTATGTTGCCAGAAAGATGGGAAATGGTCATAGATAACGATTGGTAATACATTGAATAAATTCATATTGTACCAATAATTCACAAAAACGCCCAAAATTTTCTAAAAATTTTGACAATTTCAACATGCCAGTTGTTTGCGTAGCAATCAGTAGTTGTTGCCTTTAATTGTACTTATAGTTGTTTTATTATGGAAATATACAAAAAAAAAAAAACTATTACCACAGTTATTTCAAAAACATCTAATGTATTTCGTAACAGTTGATTAAAGCAGTTATTTTTAATTTTATAATTAAAAACTACCAAAACAATATTTTTGCAGTAACCAGTTAAATTTTGTTCATTATTTAAAAAAGAAAAAAAGTGTTAATATTAGTAAAAACATATTTGGTGTAACTGCTGTTTTTACTCATTTTTGCTTCTTTTTGCTTTTTTAGATTTCCCGTTTTTTAGCTTTAAAATAGCTTTTTATGAAGATTTTTGAGTTTTAAATTGGCTTTTTTAAGATTCTTTGCTCAAAAATTCTCTTTTTTTTTGCTCATAAAAATTTAATTTGTTTTCTTAACTCTGATCTTATTTTAAGAAAGTGTTGTTTTCCAAGTTTTCTTTTTTTGCTTTTACTGTTTTATGTGTTTTGTGTTTTTATTTGCTTTTGTTAATTTATTTATTTTAAATTCTTTTCGTTTATTTTTTTTAAATACATAGGATTTTTTTTTGTTGTCTTCCCAGTTTATTATTGATATATTCTTACCCCTAAATTCATAAACGCTTTGTAAAATTATAGGAGGTTTATTGAACAAATTTTGTACGAAAATTCCGTTTTGTAAACCTGCTATAACTTTACAAAGCATTTATGAATTGAGGGTTTATTTTGTAAATTTAAATTTTATTTAGAATGAAGTTACACATTTTTGTGCAATCGGAACAAAAAATATTTTTTTTTTTATTTTTATTAATAAAATACATGTTTTTATAATATTGAAAAAATAATTGTACAAAACAGTACTTTTTACCAATGTAGTCAGTTGTTTTAAAATTTTTGTAATAAAAATTTGTCAGTTATTTTAAAGAGATTGCTTTATTTTTCTGAAACTGTTAGTTATTTTTCAACTACAGTTTTAGATATTTTAATGGTAAATGCCCTTGTCAATTTTTATAACTGTCATTTTCAGTAGATTCCACCGAAAAACTTTTTTGTGAGTAATAATAAAAATAATTGCTCTAAACAACTGTAAGGAAAATCCTTTTTGTTAATTGTTTTTTTTTCAAATAACGGTCATAATAGACGTTTTAGAAAAACAACTGTAATCACAGTTAAAAACAACAACCAGTGATAACTACACAATCAACTGTCATATAGTAAGTGAAAAACTTTTTTTTGAGTGAAGTATCACCATTTTCCCATACCCCTTCATATTAAGTATATTGTGGAATAAAGATAATAACTTGTTAATGCACAATTTGTCTAGTTGTATAAAATAAAGCAATTCATGCTTAATTTAAATTTTTATAATGTTTTCAGATAATTTTATTTATTTTTTTATGTTAATTTTTTAGTTCTTTCTAACTTTATTTCAAAAGAACTTCGTTTAATGTTTGTCATTGTTATTATTTGTAACTGTTTTAACTTTAACAGCAGTTCGTGAAAATATTCTAATTGTTTGATAAAGTATTGGAAACATAATCAAATATTTAAATATTGACTTAAACGCGCATTGAAAGTTTCAAGATTGTTTGAAATATTTACTCAACAAACACTACACTAAAAAATTAAATGAAAGAAAAATAAACGAATAATAATAATAAAAAGGGGGAAAAGAAAAAAAAAACAAGCAAATAAAAGAGCTAAACAGAAGAAAACAAAAAAAAAACAATTCTTGGAATTATTTAACAATCAAACACAAGAAAAAGAGTTACAAAAAAAAAAACTAAAAAATCAACAATTGAAGAAAACAAATTAATATTTATCTGCTAATTCTTGTTAAAAAAGAAGTACTAAAATTTAAAATTAAAACTATGTTTAATTTACTATTTGTTTGTTTAGGTAAAACATAAACATTAATATTTATATAAAGTTAATAAAACTTACCTAATAAACGCATTACTTCCTGAGGATTGAGATACAAATTCAGATGGCCCCAGCAGCCGCCCAATGTGGAGAGTATTATTAACAAACTTAATGACAGGCAATGCAGCTGTAAATTGCCCCCTGCCCTTGTTGTCTTCGTTATTTTTGACGTTGTGTAGTGTAAACACGCCATTTTTTGTGTGATTATAGATTTACTTAAAACAATTGGCAACTAATTTTTCTTTTTTAATTGTAATAATAATTGGCACTTTTTTGTTATTAAATTTTAATTTATATTTCCATATTTTCATAAGATTTTAATTCACTTAATCACAGTTTCTTTTACGAAAAAATACTTTGATTTTTCTTTTGCTACTCTCACTCTCTTTTTTATTTTGCTCTTTTTTTCTTCCTCTTCTTCTTTTAAGTTATATTTTTTTCCTTTAATATGTATACAAAAACAGCAAATATATATAAAAACGATGTAAACAAAAAACCAATAAAATCTACAAAAGCCGTCAAACTAAGAACAATTTCCACGTTTTTCCACACATATTTTATTTAAAATCATTTTATTATAATTAAAACATATTTTATTTATTATTCTTGTAATATTTATCGTATTTTTCTTTAATTTATGGTAACCGAAATGTCAAGTTTTTGTAATAGAAAATATATATATTTTTTTGTATTTTGATTATTATAGTAATGAACAAGCGCAGTATTAAACACCCTGCACTCTTGAATTATAGCTGTCAACTAAAATCTGCCAAACTTGTTTAACAAATTCTGACATAAGGTATACAACAAAACAGTGCTGCCAAGTTTATTGCTTACACACAAGTTAAATTTTTACAGTTTAGTCGATAAAGCGACCTCAAGCGTTTGGTTTTGTCAACAATCAAGAAATAAACAAAATAGTAGGAGAAAATGAGAATGAGCACAACTATTGAGAGAAATGAGAACAAGTTTTTCTTTGTAGTGTGTAGGGGCAATTTTATTTAAGTGAATTTAATTTAAAAATGTGGATGTTATTTTTAAAATATGTACGTATTTAACGCACATACATATAACAGTTTTTTTTATGATCATACACTGAAAATATTGTTACAGTAACTGACTGTAGTTTATTTAAAAAGTTATCAGTAGATTTATTTTTAAATGATTATATATTTAAAATGAAAAGAGATATATTTTTCAATCTTTTTTGTCTTTTATTTAAAAAATAAACGACACAGTTAATATTTTAATTTAAAATGTTTTCTAAATAAAAAGACACCCATTTAGATTTCTAGGTCATTTAAAAAAAAAAAACAAAATATACTAAATACGAGTATAATTTATTCCAACGACCATATCATTAAAAGACTAACCAACTCTCCCTACCTCTGTTAAATCACTCTCTTCTTAATTTATATCGAAAATTCAGCCATAAGAATTACACGCGTCTGTTAAGGCTAACATTTTCGATATAAATTGTCAATCTTCGAAAGAGAGCGACGAATACCATACGAATACCGCCTGTTTATTCTTACGAACTTTGTAAGTAGTTAATTTTTTCAAAGTTAAAAAAACGAAATAAATGAAAAATCGTTTATTAACATATAAAAATAAATGAAAAGTTCCGTTGATTTAAATGTAAAGTTAGTTGGCCGGTTTTCAAGTGATTTTTCATTTACTTTAAATTACATTTTCAATTAATTTATGGTAAACTACAAACTATTTTGAGTATACTCCCTTTCAAGCCGAACTTGTTTTAAAATATCTGAATTTCTTTCATAAATCAAATAAGTTTTGTGGATATTTTGCAGTGTTGTTAAGTTGGGGAATTTCCCGTTCGTTGAAAGATCTTCTAAAGAAGATTAAAAAATTGCGGGTTTCGTATTTTTTTTAATAACTTTGTATGAAATAAAATTACATCGTATACTAAAATTCTTTAATTTACCTTTTTCTGTAAGAACATTTATTTTACTTTTTAATTATTATTATTTCAGTTAAAACAAAATATTAATCATATATGTATTATAAAACAGTTTGATGATAGTAAGATCATTTATTTAAATTTTTAATTATTATTTTTTCAGTTAAAACAAAATCTCAATCATATGTTATAAAACAGTTTGATGATAACAATTCTATAACTTTCCATAAACCTTTTAACCAATACTAGGTTAAAAAGCCGACACACACATATTTACCGGTAATTTTAAATCTCAAAATATACACGCAAAAACTAGCGTAAATAATATTATATAATCTCGATTTCCTACAGAAAACAATAGTTTTCATTAGCTTAGTTTAATACACACTAGAGTAGGGGTGGCAAGACTTTTTTCGCTGCGTGCCAGAAGCGGACAAATTTTTTTTGGAAAATTTCTCGCGTGCCACCTTAATTTTAGTTGTCTTTTAAAAGTCATTCTTTTAAAACTTTTAAAAATTTGGAAAATTTCTCTTAAAAATATCATCGCAGATGTATATATTTATCAGCGCCAGGAAATAACCTCCAAAGGGAAAAATTAAATAACATCCAAGAAATGACGTATAAATTTTTCGCGGTTATTTAATTTTTGAGGGTTTATTTAATCTTTAAATATTAAGATTATTTCATTATGAAAAAATCCCCAATTAAATAAAATTAAAACAGTTTAAACATTATTGCCTTTTTTAGGGGGTTATTCCATTTTTGGTGGCTATTTCGTTTTGTTAAAAAAAAGTTAAATTATTGGGCGCCATCATTTATTTAAGAACGTAAGAAAAATTGTTGAAAAATGTGCTTCGGGCAAAAATTTGATTTTGTTGAAATAAATCGCGCGGTTTTTATCATCATAATAGAATAAAAAGCGAATATTATGGATTTGAACAGAGAATGAATTGGCTCTGCGAAACACGATCAAAACCCAATTTCAAAATCCAACAAATGAGGTTATTTCATTATGAAACTTATGTTCAGTATTTTAGTGGCAAGACTTTTTTCGCTGCGTGCCAGCAACGGACAAATTTTTTTTTGAAAAATTTCTCGCGTGCAACCTTAATTTTAGTTGTCTTTTAAAAGTCCTTTTTTAAAAAAATTAGAAAAATTCTCTTAAAAATATCATCGCAGATATATAGAGCTACGGATAACCCCCATGAAATAACCCCCAAAGGGAATAATTAAATAACATTCACGAAATGACGTAAAAATGTTTGACGGTTATTTTATTTTTGGGGGTTTATTTATCTTAAAATATTGAGATTATTTCATTTCATTATCTTAAAATATTGAGATTATTTAACAGTGGTTATTTCATATTGATAAATAAGTTAAATTATTGGGCGCCATTAAATATTTTTAAGTACGTAAGAAACTAGTTGAAAAATGTGATTCAGCAAAAATTTGATTTTGTTAAAATAAATCGCGCAGTTTTATCATCATAATAATGAATAAAAAGCGAATATTATGGATTTGAAGAGAGAAATTTCTATTTCAGATGAAACACGATCAAACCCCAATTTCAAATTCCAACAAAGGGGGTTATTTCATTATGAACCTTATTTTCAGCCTTTATTTAATTGAGGGTTATTTCGTAACACCTATTTTCCTTTTAAAAAAAAACTTAATTTTTTAGATCCAATTTTATTACAAGTTGTTTTCCAGTTTTTGTGCAATTTTCTGGTACTTTTTACTTCTCCGATTATGAGACACTTTCTCATCGAAACATTTAAACTTCTTTCAATCTAGAATTTTAGAAATTTTCCCAGAATTTTCTGATAATCGAATTTGTGAGTTCTGTATTCACCATATTTCTTTAACCCTTTGACGACCACAGGCAAGTATGTTTGCCAAAGGGTTGTTCGCACTTATAATTGCTCAGACAAAAGATAGAGTAAATATGTGCAAATGTGATTTGTAGAGGAGGGTTAAGGCAACAAAATTGTAGTAGCGAGCCCCCGAAGTTGCTTAATTAGAACTCTTCATTTGACAAGCGAAATGAAGGGCAAGCAAGGCGTCTATGAGTCCAATTTTTGGTGTAATATCTATAATTTAGTTGCAGATCACGAAAATAAAAAAATAATAAAAATCGCTTCGTCTGGAACGGCAGGGTCGTCAAATGGCAAATATTTTTGGCAAGCGAAATGAGGGGTAAGGAGGAATTCAACGGAGCCAATTTTTCTTGTCGTAACTATTAGTAGGTCAGAGATCATGAAAATCGTAAAAACTTCAACGCCTTTATGCATTTTAAAAGACGATTTACAAGCTCAATGAAAAATTTCACCGTTATGGAGTTAAATCACACATTTTTGTAGCGAAATTTAACATTTAACTGAACTTTTTGCTGGTCTTCTAATAGTTTACATTTTTTGAAAATATCCAACAAAACGTCGCGTGCCACCTAAAATCCACTCGCGTGCCACTACTGACACGCGTGTCATAGTTTTGCCAGCCCTGATCTAGAGTCAAACTAAAATAACATTCATTTACTTAAAATAACAGATCAACTAAAACATTTCCCCCATTCAATTCTAATTATTTTTAGAAAAAATTCCATAAAAAGTTCCATCTGAATTTTTGATGAAATTTTTTAAATTTGAAATCGAAAATTCCAATTTCTTTTATAATTTTCTTAATTCGAAATCAAAAATCTGAATTTCTCTTAAAATTGTCTTAATTTTATAAAGTAAAAAAAAAAAAATTATTTCATTTGGAATTCTATAAATTTAATTCGGAATGCTATCGTGTAGTCATTTTTTAGTTTTCTCTAAGTTATTTTCTCCAGTTATTAGCTTTTTATACATTGGAGATACAATAAAATTTTCTGAGTAATAAATATAAACTAAACCAGGATTGTAAAAAATCAACGAATTCTTGTAAATAAAATTTTTTAAATTAGTATATTTTTCTGCTAAATTTAGCACTCGGTTTTGAAAAATTAGTAAAATGTTTTGCTGAAATCAGCAGCGAAAAGTAGTAAAAAAATCCGTAATTTGTAATACGATAATAGCAAAAGTGATTATTAAAAAATTGTATTGTACTAAAAATCGGTATAAAAATAGTAAAGTGCGATGGGAAACTGTTACAAATTTTTTTACTTACTTTTTCATCTGAGTGTACGATGAAGTAATTATACGCTTGTTACAATAGAAAGAAAAAAAGAATTTTGTTATTTTTAGATTTTACAGTTTGTTTAATTTTTAGTACACTTTTTTGCTAATTTCAGCAGATTGATTTTAAATTACAGTTTACAACAATTTACCGAAATTTTGTAGCTGCAACTAATTACACTATGCGACAGTCGGGATGGGATGAAACCAACGGGAAATGTTATATCGGTCAAAAATAAGTTATACGTGTCCCGGCGTTTCGCTGGGTCATCGCTAGGAATCGAGATATATCTTTTTTTTGACATAACTCGAGAACCACTAGTCCGATTTTGCTCAAAGAATTTTAAAAAAATTAAAAATTACAATTCTTTTAATCTGTTCATATAATGTTTTTCTATATACTCAACAGTTTTGCCGGTAAAAAAAAATGTTTGTTACCATAAAAATCAATAACCTTTTGTTTATTACTTTTTTTTAATATTTTAGGCAAAAAATATTTTTTTCTTCATACATTTATTTTTACCGGCAAAACTGTTGAGTATATAGAAAAACGTTATATGAACAGATTAAAGGAATTGTAGTTTTTAATTTTTTTAAAATTGTTTGAGCAAAATCGGACTAGTGGTTCTCGAGTTATGTCAAAAAAAAGACCACCAAAGGTCAAATCGATATATCTCGATTCCTAGGGTTGACCCAGCGAAACGCCGGGACACGTATAACTTCTTTTTTACCGATATAACTTTCCCCGGTAGTTTGAACCCTTCCCGATCACTGACCCCTACCATTTGTCACACAGTGTTATAAAAGCTGTATTTTGTCACATGCCCAGCAACGTTAAGTATTTAAAGCCAATATACGTTAAACCGATTGTGGTACAAAAAAATTTTAAAAACGTTATGTTTATAATTATAATCGAACGTACGTCAGGAAAAGTTTTTAGGAAGTAACGCGAATAAGTTACGTTAGATGTGAAAATGTATAAACGTTGAATTTTCAACGTTGATAATTATCCGTGTTGAAAGTTAACGTGCATACGAAAAGTCATATGTTAGTTTTCGTCTTAAACACGCTTTTACGCACTTTAATTTTTTTTATGAGTTAACGGATATAGTTAAGTCGAAAACACGGCTAAAGTTATAGCCGAAAAAATGTTTTTGAATGAAATTTCACTACTTTTTCCAATTTCTCTTATGTTAAATCCACTACTTGTTCTTGTAAATGTCCAAAAATCATTCCGCATCATGATGCCTTAAGGCTGTGTGTACATCTTCTTCGAAATCTCGAGATTGAAAAAGTCAATGTGTGTGTTGTATTCAAAATGGAACGTCTACAAACTTTCTTCTTTATTCTGTCACAGTAGTGAATATCAAAATCTAATGATTTTGACGCAGATGTAAACCGCTGTATGGCAGATATGATTTTGTAGCAAATATCATTAGGTTTAAGTCAAAATACCTGTCATACGTATTACAATAATAATGGGTTTTTCTATGACAGGTCTTGTCAAGTATAAGTTGTGCTGTTTGTGTTACATGTACCCGTTACAAATTCTTTTGCATAATCTGTTAAAAGTTACTTTTTTACCTGTCATAGCAAAGCGATTAATGCTAATACATCCTATCTAAACATTTATGTAAAATATGTCAATATTAAGGAAAATCATGTGAAATAATCTTTTAATTTTGTCAAAATTTTCCAGATTAGAAAAATTTAATACAAGAAAGGATATAACAGATTATTTGGAAATTATCTTAGAAATTGTAGGAAAATGTGTCACATTATTTCAAGAAAGTAATTTCCAGAATTAAATGATTTAGACCTGTTGACTTATGTAAAAATAAACTGAGTTTAGTGCTTAACCAAAGTTATCTATATCAAATTTATATAAAAATATGTGTGGTTAACGTTTAACCTTGGTTATGTTGGGAATAAGTTACTCGCCCTTAAGGGCTTAAGTAATATTGGTTATATATTTTTGATATAAGGGAACAACACTTATATTGGGGTAAGCTTGAACCAGTCATTTATGTCGAATTTACATCTGCATCTAAATCTGGAGGTTTGATTTCGGAGAATGTTAGAACTAGCTATGTGCTTTTTATTCAATGTATATAAGCTTTTCTTCGTTGTTTTTTAAAAACCTCGCCATTTGTATGCAGATGTAATAACGGAATAGCTTTTATTTTGGTTATTCGGCTGCGGTTTGGCCTATAATACGATGTAAATTGTTACTGAGATTTAGGTAATACAGTGGGATTTTTGAAGGTATCCAATAATCTTATGTAATGAGTAACATACCGACCATAAATTGGCGCCTTTACCTTTAAATAAACATGCCGATTGAAACTTTCTTCATATAAATATATTTCACTTACTTTTCCGTCATTTAAAACCCCACATTAACTTATTCGACAATTTATAATTGTGTTTTTTTTTTTGTAATACTGGAATATAATAGAGCTCAATGAAGTTGAATATTGCATATTTGATTATGCTAATCACTCTGTACGTGCTAAATATAACAGCGAATGATTTTTAAACCGCATCGATTTGGTTTTGTTGCACACTGATGATATGCAATTTGGATATTTAAATTCAATATATGCAATTTATATTTCATAATTTTCAATTTAAATCCATCTGCTGTATTCGTACTACTAACTAACAAAGTACCATCAGTATTTATAACCAATACAACGACAAACAAATCCCAACATTATATTTGGGAAATAGGAAGTACATTATAAACCATGATTAATGATAAAATGTTAAAAGTGTATACTCGACAAGTCACTTTTTATATGATATACAGTGTCAGACAAAATATATTGAATAGAAATATCTTTGAGGGTAATTTTGAAACGAACGCTCAAATTTTGTAATAGCTTATTGCTAGACGACATCCTACTTAAAAAAAATCTTTTGGATTTCGTAAGTTGTAAATAGTTGGGGAAAATAAAGAATATGAGAATCGCAGATAGTGAAGTGATAAAATATACTTAACTAATATAACAAAGATGCTATTTCTGGTATTAGTCAAATTTTTGTTAAATTGATGAAATTATTTGTTGAATCGGCAATAAATGATATTCAAATAGTTTCATTTTGGCGCTTAGAGCTAAATATTAACCAATTTAACGTTATCCTTTAAAAAAGTAATTCAGAAAGCATGACAGGGGGTTTTATCGTAAAAACAGTTTCGGGTAAAAGATAATTTCAATCATTAAATCAGTATGCCAATTTTTTCAACATTTGTAGAGTTTTAGATTTTTTTCTTCGAATTAAGAACGAATAAGAATTAAGACGAATTAAAAAAAAAAATATGTGGGTCTTAAATAGGGATACCGATCCCGAAATCCCGATCCCGAAAATCCCGGTATTGAAAAAATCCCGGGATTTCCGATTTCATTATTTGCCATATTTTATCTCTTTTTGTATTTTTTTTATTGTTATATTCGACCTAAATCATATAAATGTAATATCTTATTAAATGTTATTAAAGAACTAATTTTTCCCATTCATAAATGAATGCTTCACTTGCCAAATCGATTAACTCCATTTTCTGAACTTTACAAAATTTTAATTTCCAACCCCTTTATTGACTAACTGTGAAATATTCAAAACAAATTTTTCTGATAAGAAATATTAACACTACTAAATTACAAAGTCTATAATTTAACGGGAATTTTAAAAAACAGTATATAATATTTTTTCATTTTTCTCACTCATATTCATTTATTTTTCTATATTTTGGCAATTGAATCATTGAAATAATAGATTACAGATTTAATAAAACTGAATAAAAACATTAATAATTTAAAAACTTTTATTCAGCTGTGAAACTTTTGAAAATCATAATTCAGGTTTATTTAATCTCTTAACGGACATGTTTTTATTTATTTTATTGATGATTTGCTAAAATCATAACTTCATGCAAAATAATTTTGCCGACTAAAAACAGCAAATTCTTGTTAAATTAGAAAAATCTAACAATATGCCTTTCTGAAATGAGCAGAGGTATGTGCTTAATACACTATGCGACAGTCAAAATCGGGATGGGATAAAACCAACGGGAAATGTTATATCGGTCAAAAACAAGTTATATGTGTCCCGGCGTTTCGCTGGGTCACCTCTAGGAATCGAGATATATCTTTTTTTTACATAACTCGAGAACCACTAGTCCGATTTTGCTCAAACAATTTTAAAAAAATTAAAAATTACAATTCCTTTAATCTGTTCATATAACGTTTTTCTATATACTCAACAGTTTTGCCGGTAAAAATAAATGTTTGTTACCGCTACCATAAAAATCAATAACCTTTTGTTTATTACTTTTTTTTAATATTTTAGGCAAAAAATATTTTTTTCTTCATACATTTATTTTTACCGGCAAAACTGTTGAGTATATAGAAAAACGTTATATGAACAGATTAAAGGAATTGTAATTTTTAATTTTTTTAAAATTGTTTGAGCAAAATCGGACTAGTGGTTCTCGAGTTATGTCAAAAAAAAGACCACCAAAGGTCAAATCGATATATCTCGATTCCTAGGGTTGACCCAGCGAAACGCCGGGACACGTATAACTTTTTTTTTACCGATATAACTTTCCCCGGTAGTTTGAACCCTTCCCGATCACTGACCCCTACCATTTGTCTCACAGTGATATTTTATGTTAGTTGATTTAAAAAAACTAATAGTCACTAAATATTTCTTATGATTTCAGCAGAGTAGTTTGTATTTGCATTCAATTAATTTTAGCCAAATATAACTAAAATTTTGCAGTGTTTTAGTAAAAACTTTTAGTTTTAAAGTTTCTTCAGAGGTAAATTGTAATTTGCAATTTGCTTAAATTTAACTCATAAGTATAGTTTTTATGGCGGAACTTTTTTGCTTATTTTTAGTAGCTTTTTCTACTATTTTTACATACTTATTTCTATGAGTGTAGTTTCTGTTTAAAGCCAGATTCACAATGCTGTAGTACTCCACTCTGAGTGGATTTTGTTCCTTACATTTTGCACTTACATATTTTTTATCTCTATTTTACACACTGCACTCTGCAGCGTGGAGTACTCCAGCATTGTGAATCCGGCTTAATTTGTTAATTTATTCATACTACAAGAAATAATAAGTACATTTTAAATGAATTATTTTAATTTGTAGGATTTATTTCAGCTATTTATTTTAAAAATTAAAAATATGATGAAACAAAAAAATCCCGAAACCCCGAAAAATCCCGAGATTTCAATTTTTAAAATCCCGAATCCCGGGATTTGTAAAAACCAGTCCCGTTCGGCATCCCTAGTCTTAAATCTCATTCGATCCGAAGCTATATAAGTGACATGGGATATTAATTATTGATTTATTTTCGTAAGCAATAAACATGGTATTTCTGTTCAGCATGTTTTAGCCGAAACTGTATTTCATGCATATATGGAAGTAGAGGGTTCACAATTGCGACTGCCGTTAAACAGTTACTAACCAACAATACCTACGTACTTTTATTCGTATACACGGACAATAAGTAAAGAAATATTAGACGTATTGAAAGGATTGCATTATGGGCTAAAGTACCAGAAATTTATTTAACAGAATTTACTTACATACTCCCTGTAAATATTGGGAAGATATCTTCCAAGAGATATTAAAGCGGTATCTTCTATTTTTCATTTGAAGGCAAATAATTAAGAAGTATTTTTAAACTCTCTTCCTTTTATCAATTGGAAGATAATTCTGCGATATTTGGGGAAAATAATTCAAAAATTGTACACTGAAAATATTATTACAGTAACTGACTGTAGTTTATTTAAAAAGTTATCCGTAAATTTGTTTTTAAATGATTATTGAGTTAAAATACAAAGAAATATATTTTTAAATGTTTTTGTCGTTTATTTAAAAAATAAATTACATATAAACACGGATTTTCTGTTACAGTTAATATTTTCATTTAAAATGTTTTGTTAAAAAAAGAATTCCTTTTCGATTTCTAGGTCAGTTAAAAAAATTAAATAAACTAAATACCGTTTATTCTTACGGATTTTGTAGTTAATTTTTTGAAATTTAAAAAAACGAAATAAATGAAAAATCATTATTCTTTAAGGATTTTGTAGTTTATTTATTAACATTTAAAAATAAATGAAAAGTTCTTTTGATTTAAATGAAAAGTCAGTAGACCGGTTTTCAAGTGAATTTTCATTTATTTTAAATTACATTTTCAGTTAATTTAAACTACAAACTATTTTGAGTGTATATTTTGTCATAATTTCTTTTTTTTTTTATCAAAATATTGCTGCAATATAACCTTTTTATGACTTGGAAGATAAGCACAATTTGTTTGAAATTTTTCGCCATTTTGAAAAAAAAAATTTTACCAAAATTTAAAAAAACGAAAACAATGAAAAGATATATGAGCTGTATTTTCGACTTAACTATACACTGAAAATATTATTACAGTAACTAACTGTAGTTTATTTAAAAACTTATCCGTACATTTATTTTTAAATGTTTATACAGTTAAAATGAAAAGGAATACAATTTTCAACTGGTTTTGTCTTTTAAATAAAAATAAATGATATAAAATAAATAAATACGGATTTTCTGTTACAGTTAATATTTTCATTTAAAATGTTTTGTTAAAAAAATGAAACCTTTTAAATTTCTAGGTCAGTTATAAAAATAAAATAAACTAAATATCATTTATTCTCACGGATTTTGTAGTTAATTTTTTGTAAGTTAAAAAAACGAAATAAATGAAAAATCATTATTATTAAGGATTTTGTAGTTTATTTATCAACATTTAAAAATAAATGAGAAGTTCTTATAATTTAAATGAAAATTTAGTAGACCGGTTTTCAAGTGATTTTTTCATTTATTTTAAATTACATTTTCAGTTAATTTAAACTAAAAACTATTTTGAGTGTATCCGTTAACTCAGAAAATAACTCAAAGTACGCGAAAACGTGTTTGAGACGAAAACAAACATATGACTTTTCGTATGCACGTTAACTTGCAACGTGGATAACTATCAACGTTAAAAACTCAACGTTTATAGATTTTCGCATCTAACTTAACTTTTTCGCGTTACTTCCTAAAAAGTTTTGCTGGCATACGTTCGATTACACCGAAACTATTATAAATAGTTGTTTATAATTTTATTTATAACTGTTTATAATTTTTTTGTACTGTAATCGGTTAAACGTATACAGCTATGGGAAATAAATTTGTGAAAAAACAAGATTTACGGGACGGAAAAAATCGAGTATGGTGAACACAAGATAATAACAGTGTTGATACATGGATTATGTATACAGTTGTTCTTTTTCAGAGTTTGATTTCATAATTAGAAAAATAAATAGTTTCTTTTGTAGCAGGAAGTTTATTTAGCGACATCACCTTTTTATATTCCATGTAATAAATTTGTGATATCACCGATTTATCTTCCTGGGAATTGCTTTCGTATTTCCCAGAAGTATTGCTTTAGGGTAACGTTGTTCCCGAAGGAGCAAACTTCCCGACGGAGGAAAAAGTTATGACTTAAAAATTATATATTTTATAATGAGATCGCAGTGATAGAGAGCAGTGAGAAAGCATTTGTACTATAATGTGACTTCAAACAGGAGCATACTCAAACCAATACTAATGAACTAATAAAAACTAAATATTTACACCAAACATCATTATTTGCGCTCTTTGTATGACTCAAACATTAATTGTAACCAGGGATGGAAAAAAAGCTCGAGCGAGCCATCCAAAATGATGTAGTTATTATAAAAATCAAGAATGGAACCTTAATTATACTATATCCAATAGTATTATAGCCCTGGATTATGAATTTTAAAAAACCACACGTACAAAATTGCAAAATAATGGGATGTCAATGGGATGGCTTTCTGGTTCAAAAAATGAATTAAAACACTCAATTACCGATTTACATTCTACAAACGCATATACCGATGCCAAAATTTTCTGTTTTAAAATTTTTTTCGCAATTTTTTTTTGCAACTAACCACTTCTTTACATTATAGTCCCCAGATTATTAATTTAAAAAACCCGCACTTAAAAAATTCAAAAATAATAGCGGAACGCGCTAAAAGTCTTTGTTGTAGAAAAAAATAATTAAAACCTCAATCAGCAATTAACATTCTGCAAACGAAAATAATTGTGAACAGGGGTGTACTATCTGTTGTATCGTCCTAATAAAAAAAAGAGTTGTTAAAATTTTTATTTTACATTAACAGCGATTTTCTGCCGGCTTTTCTCTTTGTTGGCGCACTTAAATATAGGACACTAAACATACGTAAAAATGTAACTTGCTATTCTCAAGTGTTGTATTTTTTCAATTTAATTTTAACAACTCTGTTTTTTGTTAGGACATACAACAAATAGCACACCCCTTGTGAACGACCTTAAGATAAAAATAATTTCCTTTTTGCAAAACCAAACTTTCCACCACATTGAATTTCTGATAAAACGCGAAAAATCACGAATTTCAAAAAAATCTGAAACACGTGTTGACTGAAATCGACTTTAGATTATGGTATGTAAATAAGACATTTCAATCACAAACATCTCCATAGAATAGAGTTAAAAATTTGTTTTTTTTTATAGAACATCCTCGAAAATAAGATACGTGTGGATATGCTTGAATGTGTTATATACCGCTGGAAGCGCCTCCTTTCATATGATACCCATATTAAGTATTTTGTCTTCAGCTGAAATGCAAAATTATTAAAAAAAAAAATACCTATTTTAAAAATGGTCCAGCTCGTCAGATCTCATTACTAGACCATCATAAAACAAACCACGGGTTATTTTGAGGGTCTTTTTCTACTTTTTTTCGTAAGTCGGTCTAATATATATACATTGCAGTTGTATACATGTAGTAACCAATAGTTGTTGTTTTGAACTGTTATTAGTTGTTTTTCTATGAAAAACAACTGATGGAAGATACTGTAATTTCGTAATAGTTGTTTAATCAAAAACTACCAAAACAGTATTTTACAGTAAACAGTTGTTTTGTTACTTAATTAAAAAATTTCAATGAAATTTAAAAATTCTTGTTTAGTTTCTATTTGTTGATATAGTCCTACCCCTAAATTCATAAACGCTTTGTAAAATTATAGGAGGTTTATTGAACAAATTTTGTATGAAAATGACGTATTGTAAACCTGCTATAACTTTACAAAGCATTTATGAATTGAGGGGCTAGTTTGCAAATAAAAATCTAAAACTTGTATTTTATCTCCAATGCATAAAAGCATAATAACTGGAGAACCGTGGGGAATTTTTATTTCAAATTTTAAATGGGCTCACTAATTACAAATATTGTATTCGAAAGAAAACAAAATAGTTTTTTTTTTATTAAAATATACTTATTATATAAGTTTTTTTTAAAATTAGTTTTTTCAAATTAAAGAAAGATGGTACAAATTTTACAAGTAAATTACAGAGAATAAAAATTTTTGAAATTCGATAAAGACACCAGGATAAAATATGAATTTCGAGTCCCGCTACAGACCCATCCCCAGTATCCTATGCCTTTATGGGTTAATAAATGATGATCTATTTATATTGATAATAAAAGAAATAAGCAAATGCCACACAAATCAATTAGACTAACATCAACGGAATTTTAACAATGGTAGTTTTGTCCTTTGTTATTACTATTTATGCTTTGAACTTTAATTCTTAAAGCATCGCAGCTGGTTCTAATTCAACTCTGATCGACAAACTCATGAAGCACAGATTTCTGAACGACAACGTACTGTTTATTTAAAATTTATTGATCTCAAATCGAATGAAAATCATTCGTTTACCAGTTAAAAGATCAACTATACATACCTTCATTCAATATACTTTTATAATACTAAAAAATAAACTTTAAGAAAAGAGTGGTTTCTACCCATTTTGCCAGTTATTTTAAAATGTTTGTATTAAAGATTTTTCAGTTAATTTTACGACATTGTTAGTTATTTTTAATGTATTTGTTAGTTATTTTTCAACAGTTAAAAGGAATAATCTTTTTAGTTATTTTAATGGTAAATACCTCTTTGTCGCCTTTTTAGCTGTATATGCCTTTGTTTCAGTAGATTCTACTGACAAACTTTTTTCAGTGCACAATTTCAAATGTCTTAAAATGTCTTAAAATTTAAGAAAATTTACTTGTTTGTAAGATTTTTTTTTACTAAATTTAAGACCAAGTTTTTACTAAATTTATGTAAAATACTTACTAGATTTTAGTAAAAGTCCAAAAAATTTAAGACAAAATTTATTAAATTTAAGTAAAAATGTTCTTAATTTAACCCTCTAACCGGCAAGCCCGCCTCTAGCCGGGGTATATTAAATTGACCACAAATGCGCTAAAAGAGTATTTTATAATAAGAAATTAAGCTTTTTTAATTGAAAACAAAATTTATAAAATTTTTTTGGATAAGGTGCACGGTTTGGAAGCGAGTTTGGAAGTGTCAAAAATAAAATTTCAAAAAATAAATATTTTAAAACAAACAAAATTTTCAAAAAAAACATTTTTAAATTAACTAAAACAATTAATAATTACTACAAAGTAAGTAAGTAAGTAAGCCTTTCAAAAAATTCCTTACTTTAGTCCAAGGTTACATAGGATTCCATAAGGATACCTTTAAAGGACATCGCCTTAACTTGAAAACGAATGGTAAAATGGTGAAATTTGGTGAAAAGAATATGTTTTATATAAGTAGCAAGCAAGCAAGTTTGAATAATATATATTGAAGTTGTGGTGCGTTTCCGTACAATTTAGCATTTTTGAAAAACGAAAACAGCACAAAAATGTAATTTTTTATTTTAATTATATCATGGAAAGACGAATAATTTATTCTTAGACCTAGTAATTTTTATATGCTAGTTTTCGAGATTTACTTTTAACCTCTTTTGGCCCATATCGCCTAAAGTACGCAACGAAAAAAAATGTTGTAAAAGAACTTATTGTTAATTTTTCGTGAGGGAAACATGGTATAAATTTCATTGCAAAAAAGCTTAGGCCGGTTAGAGGGTTAAATTAAGAAGTTTAAATTTCTTTGTATCAAATCAGCCCCAAATTTATTAAAATTTATTTCAAATGACATAATATTTGGTAAAAAAATTTTAAGTTTGAGTCTTCGTATTTCCATGCTGGGCTTATTTTACTTTTGTGTTTCACTCCGATTTTCATCAAATCCTAATATATTGTGAACCAAACTAAGAAAACAAAATGTATCAAATATTAAATAATTTAAATAAATTTCAGGAAAATGTTTGAATAATTTGACTGTAGACAATTTTGACTTAAACCTAGTACGCCCTCTTACTTAAAAAAAAATTACGAACACTTTATATAGTTTAAGTACATTTTTACTTAAGTTTACAAAATTTTGTTTTAAATTTTTGTGATTTTAATAAAATTTAGTGTATTTTTAACTTATATTAAACTTATATTAATATTAGTTCTTAAATTTAGTAAAAATAATATAAAAACAGGTTATTTTTTTTATTTTTAAGGCGCTTGAACTAGTGAAAATGCAGACTAAACAAATTTTAAGTATATAAATTATGCTCATATTATTTATATTCAAAATAAGTAAAAAAAAGTTTGCTTACGTATTGTTTATTAATATTTAATTCTCATTAAGTTTAAGGAATTCGTCAGGGGACGACGCACAGTGCTTCGTCCTCATATAGCAAATCGGCAAAATTGGAGGAGTTATCGTAGAAGAATGAAATTCGGTGTGCTGGCATGTAAATTAAGAAAAATTCGAAGTTTCAGCAAAATAGGTGCAAGGACATGACTAACTCCCATACATCCTTAATCTAAAATTTTAGCTACAATTATAAACATAATAAGGCGAAAATTGGTTACTGCCAGTCAAATTGTGTCCCTTAACTCAGTGGCTAATTTTGTTTCATTCGGGGCAAGGACGTGAATACCTCCCATATGTCCTTTTTCTAAAAAACAATACATTTGTGATCAGAATACACTAAAAGCTTAAAATAGTTTGTAAAATAATACTTTTTAGCTCTTAGGCAAATTTTGTTTCATTCGGTGCAAGGATTACCTCCCATATATCCTTTTTCTAAAAAACTATATTTTGGCTACATTTATGATCAGAATGCACCAAAAACTTAAAATAGTTCATTCGGTGTAAGGACATGACTACCTCCCATATATCCTTTTTCTCAAAATCTACATTTTGGCCACATTTAAGATCAGAATGCACTAAAAACTTACAATAGTTTATAAAATTATACTTTTTATCTCTGTGGCAAATTTTGTTTCATTCGGTGCAAGGATATGACTATCTCCCATATATCCTTTTTCTCATTCATTATCAATTTTAAGGGCGCCACAGACGAGCAGTATTATTGCTCAATTTTTACAAGTTTTGTATGGTGCAATGTTATTTTATTTTAGCAAAACCTTCAATATGACACACACATGGTCAAAAATACCCTATAAACAATTTCACTGGAATTCAAGTTGAAATCAAGTTCAATTCCAGCCCTGTTTTCCAGTTTCAAGGCTTGAATACAACTTTTATTACATTTTATTTCAATAGCATACTCCAGCAAAAGGGAAACAAAAATTCAAGTTTGAAATATTTTTTTTTAAATATACAAATGCTAGAATTTGAAATGTACTTTACTTCAAGCAAAATTTAAAGCACTTGAATTTTTAAAACCTATGTGCTTATTGGGATATTGGTAACTTGCTAAAATTTAGTAAAAACAATTTTTGACAAAATAATCAATATTCATAGAATGTACTCGAAAGGAGTCGCTCGCCACACAAAACCCGAATTATCATTTTTTTTAATTTATTATTTTTCTTTAATAATAACTATTATATTACAAAAATAGCTTTTGACATTTCGAAATTGTGTATTTATAAAAAAAATTGACAAATAAATAAAAAAAGCCGTTTTTGAATTTGTATTAAATTTATGGGCATTTCGGTTCTAGGTTAAAGTGGGTTAACGATATCCAGCGAAACCAAAATTCCGTTTAATTCCGAATAATTTTAAGTATATTTAATGAACAAGTTAAATAAAAAGCTAGTGTTTGCAAAATATTCGAATTTTGCAAATTTTTAATTGATATGCTATTTTCTTTTTCAAAAATGGGCCATTTTCGGCCTGTGTTTCAATTTTCAAGTTCTTTTTTTTTTTAAAGAAACGTTATTATTTTAATTTTTGGTGGTACCTTAAAATTTATCTCTGTCTAAGTTGGTTAAAACTCAGGTAAAAAGGTGTGGAAAAAGTATAAAATTTTTAAATTTTCGGTTAAAAAAACAATTTTTTTTTCAAACTCTATTAAAGAGCTTCAAGATGTCCTAAAATCATAAATAAAAAAAAGACGTTCTTCCATATTTTTTTTTACTCTACCAAACTTAAGCAACTTTGGGATTTCCTTTTTTTGGGATGGCTAAATTTTTCGATGCCACCAAATATTATTCTATAAAAAATTTTCACTTAAAATAATGTTTGCTTATTGCGAATATAGTGACCACCGTGTTTCAAAGAATTATCTTTAAAAATTTAGAATTTTTGCCAATTTTTTTTGTAAAGCAGTTAAAATAAGATTTTCGTTTAACTATTTTAGCTCAAAATTTTTTTGACTTTAGCGCCCTCTGTTGTTTACAAAAAGAGGATATACTGAATTCCTCTTTCATATTTATTTATGGTATTATGTCACCTCTTCAAAAATTTATAAGTCACTAACGTTCCGAACACATTTTTTTTTTAATTTTGCCTTTGGGACAAATCACTGTGCGACGTTTTTAGAATTTCTAGAAGTATTTGTTAAGTTAAATTACAAACTCAATGAGAATTTTTTGTTGTCGTCGAGGAGCGTTGTTTATTAACATTTAAAATATCAAAGAAAAAACAAAAAATCTACCAAATCTTCCAGTATACTCTTCTGTTGTTTTGACAGATCTAGAAATGTAGTGACATCCATTCATGTATAAACAACAATAGAAAATAATATGTTTTCTAAAGTGTCAGTAACATTTAAATTTGCACAAGCACTTGCATATTAGTTTAACTGACATCCCAAAAAGTAGGACTAAATATGGTCCTAAGAAGTAATTTGGATAGGTACAGAATATTTCCAAATAGATTATCGCGGGTTAGAATCCTGGCCCCAAATTATTATTTTTAATATCTATAATTAACTTGCTTAACTCAATATTATATGTACTTTTTAATTTTTCAATTTAGTATTTTTTTTTTAATTTAAAAAAATACTACTTACTTTTGCTAATTATACCCTACACCACTATGTGGTCAGGGTATTATAAGTTTGTGCTAATGTTTGTAACACCAAAAAATATTGGTCCTAGAACCACCTTATAGTATACCGATCGGTATATATAGTATACTGTCTGTCTGTCCATGCATTTTTGTGCGCACTCTACAGGTCGCAAATATTAAGATATTTTGATGAAGCTTGGTACACCGACTTATGTCGGCCCAAGGACGACGCCTATTGATTTTGGTGAACATCGGTCCATGTTTAGACCTAGTGCCCATATAAGGGTCCTACTAAAATTATATGTTTTATACGCTGTAGGTCGCAAATATTAAGATATTTTGATGAAATTTGGTACACCGACCTATGGCAGCCCAAGGACGAAGCTTATTGATTTTGGTTAACACCGGTCCATGTTTAGACCTAGTGCCCATATAAGGGTCCCCCCAAAATTGGATTGGTTACAAACTGCAGGTCGCAAATATTAAGATATTTTGATGAAATTTGGTATACCGACCTATATCAGCCCAAGGACGAAGCCTATTCATTTTGGTTAACATCGGTCCATGTTTAGACCTAGTGCCCATATAAGAGTCCCCCCAAAATTGGCTTGGTTACAAACTGCAGGTCGCAAATATTAAGAAATTTTAATGAAATTTGGTTCGCTGACTCACATTATAGAAAATTTTGACACAAGTCATTTTAACCCATTCGAATTTCGGATCCAAACATTAGTTGGCTTTTAACCAGACTGGTGTAGGGTATTGTATAGTCGGCATGCCCGACTTTAACCTTTTTAATTTTACTCGTTTATTTTCAGTTGGTGAAATATATAGAGTAGGGTAATGACTCATTTTTAACAAAAATTTTACCTATCACCACGTGATAGGCACTACTAAATTAATAATAAAAATCGTATTTTCGGGCCATTTTAGCAAAAAAACTTTCCGCACAAAATGCAATTTTTAAAAATAATTTTTTTCTGGGGGATTTTGTTTAATTTACGTAACGAATTATTACAAGAATTATTGTAAACGACAAAAATGTATCCAAAAGTCCCTCCAAAAAGGTTTCGTAATTTTTTTACCGTAAATAGCTTTTAATATGCATCGTTTGAGGCTCATTTGATTAAAACTTCGGAGAAATATTTTAATTAAACTAAAAAAATATAGACTAAATTTCAACCCTTTTGGTGCGGGAAGTGTTTTGACAGCAGCGAAAAAGTAAGATTGTAAAATTTTGGCTAGGGCATGTAAAAGTTGATATTTGCAAAAAAAAAAATCAAAAAGTCATAACCCTAATGTAGAGGTTCCCTTCACTCGTTCAAAAACTTTGTTATTTATACTGAATTTTTTTTATTGTATTATGTATTATTATTATTTAATTAACAACTCCCAAATATGAATATATCTGACACAGTGCAAATACTCGATAGATTATTTAATATTGCACCACGACTGGCCAATTTTTTGACAATTTCCTCTATATTTGGAAAGTTCTATCGCAGAAATAATTCTCTCCCATAATGCATAATACATAAAAAAAATTCTAATACATAAATAATATAAAACACATACATGAAAATATCAAAACTGTACAAAAAAAATTACAGAATGACCCGTAATATTTGCACCATCATTATTTTATTCGTAATAGTATTTCTACGTATAAAAAAGGAAGAACTTCAACACAGCGTGTGGTCTATTGCATGTTGTGTTATTGTAAATATCTGTTGTAGAAGTGCAGCACAAAACACATACAACAATGCTTAAACGTATGAGCGAATGTCCTGGTTAGCTAAAAATATTATATACTACGGAAGTGCTTTTCTAGTAAGCATCATATCCGAAATTATTAAAAACTTTACCACCCGAAGTTATCATGATATTAAAAGGAAGTTGTACTTATTTATTGAAGGGAGTATTCAATGGACGACTGCTTGTTACTTCATATGTGTGTAATATTTTTATTTTAACTAAGAGAACAAAAACAACAAAAAAATTATCATTGAATTATAATTAATTATATGTTATCGATAACCTTGACTGTAAAAGCATTAACTTTTAAAAGGGTCAATCTTTAATTGTATAAAGTAAGGATGCAAAAGTACTTTCCCTTTTTATATTATGCTTTGACAACGACTCCATTAAAGTATATGTTTTGCAAAAGTATATGGGGTTTTCCATATCAACTGCTCTACTAAAAAAAGTAAAATATATCAATGTCAATTAAGAGGTCAAGAAGAAGAATAAACGTTTTTCTCTAAAAATTATAAACACATTAATTTTCAAACAGACTAGATCTAATGTCCTCAGTGATTTTCCATTAAATTTTATAATTTTTTGTTTATATGTTATTGTCAAATTGTATCCATATGATAATTTTTCAATAACCCGCTCCACGATTCGAATATGCGCCTATTTCTATATTACAAACTTAACTTTACTGAGGTGCGAGCATTTAACGATCTTACCCAAGTAAGGCCTTGAATGCATGTTACTAACTTACAGTACTTAAAACATATTCACTTTTCCCGAAAAGTCGGAGAATTAGGCGTGACCAATTTAGCCATTATTTTTAATGAAAAATACTAAATTTGACTATGTCGGTGAAGTTTTTTATAAGCAACCCAACAAACATTTACTATTGAAACCAAATATATATAGATTCGATAACATACTTAATTCTCAAACATTACCTTTGAGAATAGGGTTGAGAATTTTTATTCTCAATTCGAGAATCATGCCGTTCTCCATAAAAACGGCAGCTAGAGGTCTAGCATAGTTCTCAAATCATTTTAGAGTCGAAAAGTATGCTTAATAATAATACAAAAATCAAATATTTTTCAAATCTACCTCTAACTTAATTTTTTTATTTTTATTAATATTATTTCTAAAATAGAGATATACTGTATATAAACACTTGAGAATTATATAATATATCAAATCGTCCTCGAGTATAAAAATAAAGTTCTTTTTTTAAATTTTTTTATATTTTACACTTAAAAAAATTTACATTTTTATAGAATGAGAGTAAGAAAAAAATATTAACAAAATTAAACAACACAAAATTTTATCTAAACTTAATAATCCCGGTTGTTGAAATGGTTATCGGCCATGTTAAGATACCTTAAAGTAAAACAATGATTTAGTGTAAATAAGATAATTTTTTTCAATATTATGTATTCAGTGGTATTCTGAAAACCGAATAAAATTATTCGTTTTTGTGCATCAAAAATACATAGTTTTATGGGAAAACGAATAATTTTATTTTTTTTTCGTATTCCGGAACAAATCCTTTACTTACTATTTTCCGTAGATCGTTTGACATGAAATGGTGATATAACCCAAGAATTTATAGTTACAGCTTTCTTCCAATTTTCTGAAAAAATAAAGTGACGGGAATTATTTCCTTGACATAATTTTTAAATCATTATTATTCAGCGATTTACTGCAAAATTTGTATGGAAAACTTAAAAGTTCGAAAAATTTAGCGATTTATCGATAATTTTTTTAGAAAGTTTTAAAAAGTTTGTAGTATCACATGGACGAACGATAGTGAATATGGTTAAAATAGGTCTATATTTTCGTCCAATAGCCATGGAAATGTCCTATCTGAACTTGAATGTACAGAACCTACATAATTTTACTCTTTAATCAGATAGCCCTCATTTACAGTGTTTTTGAGGCTGAAAATTTCGAAAAATTATGAAAACCTTAATGGTCTTTTGTGGTTTTTTCATTCTTTGGTAAAAAATTAATTGTTGAATGAATTGTAATAATTCGGAAAGTACAACTCAAGACCAAAATGAGAAACTCACTTTCGGGCATCTGAGTCGGTTAGAAAGCCTAAATTATTACGTGTGAAATTTCTTCATTACTCACCTTAATTTAATGATTTTTTTGCATTTTTTTTCATATGAACAATCCATTTTCTGCCCTTTAAGCCATTGTCTTCATGAATTACTTGTAATTACCTTTAAAATATAGAAAAATCGGGGATCAGTATCTAAAACCACGAAAAAAAATTAGTAACTGTTTATATTAAATTTACTTTTTATAAATTATAATTTTTACGGAAATACTTACGGTTTAAGCAAATTTTACAAATATTAAGGCCGGTGAGCACTAGTTTGTAACAAAATTAATTTTATTTACGCGAAATTTAGCTATTTTCCTTATACTTTTGATTGAAAAACAATATGTTTATTTTTGATAATTGTTTATTGTTATTAAAAAAAAGCTAGAGAAACAAAACTAACTCAAACCATTCTCAAAGTTTGTTATCGAATAATTTTTACGTAGAAAAACATTCAATAACAACTTGTAATGAAGAATTTTCTCAAAGTTAGAAAACAATTTATTTATTTATGAGCAAATGTTATCCACGATTTGAAAAATATTTGATATCAATACTAGATCTCGAACCATTATTTTAAATTAGAAAATTATTTGAGAAGTACATTTGAGACTAATGCAAAAAGTTTAAAATTTTATACAAAATTCTTAGTGTAATTTTAATTTGATGTTGAATGATTCTCAAATAGAATTCAAGCGCTAGAATATTTTTATTGAGAATAACTTGAAATATACCTTTGTTATCAAATAAAATTTTTTAAATTTCTCTAGGGCTTGAATCGATGTTTGTTGGGAATAAATTGATCAATATTTAAAAACATTTACTTCATTAAGTTTTTGAAAAATATAAAATGTTATTCGAATTTTAATTCTTATAGCGTTTTTTCTTTTTAAGGACTTTTTAATTTCCCGGAAAAGCAGGATTCGCATTGAAATTTCTTGGGATCCCGAGAGTTCCCGCTCAGTAATTTTATATAAAAAAAATATTTTCGTCGAATTCAGAAACACAATATTTTTTATTTTTATCCCTTTTTAAAAAGAGGCCAAAAAATTCCCTTTCATTGAAGAGTTAGAGGGTTTGAATGTTCCACAAAAATGTTCCTCGTAGTGTTTTTTGCGGTGATACTTTAGTGAATTTGCTCCCAAAGTTCAAAGATAGTTTTTGTTTTTTTATCAGCTGGTAATTTAAATAAAAAATGAAATATATCGAGACTCTATATTCAATACTCTATATCTGCAATTTTGGCCAAAATGAGTTTTTGATGGCAAAATCATTGTTGATATTATATCCATCTATGATATCAATTTGGAAGCGCAATACCCATTCTTTGCCACTTTTTTTGAACATTTTAGATTTTCCCATATCTACAAACAAAATTATTTTCAAATACAGAAGTCTATATCTGCATATAAATTTAAATTATTTGAATTCTATAAGGTACACATTAAAGTTTTTTGAAAATATCTTTTTTCGGAAATTTTTTTTTTTGCAACTAACCACCAAACTTTATTTTAGGAGATGTGCATTATAGTTCCAAGATTATAAATTTTAAAAAAACCGCAGTTAAAAAATTGCAAAATAATATCGGAACGCTAAAAAAGCTTTTATGGTAGAAAAAATAATTTAAAAGCTCAATCGGCGATTAATATTCTGCAAACGGATATAATGATGTAATTTTCTTTTTTGCAAAATATTTTCGCGATTTCTTTTTTGCAAACTAAGAACCAAACTTTGGTGTGGAAATTGGTATTATATTCCCAAGAATAAAGATTTAAAAAAACCACACTTAAAAAATTGCAAAATAATCGCGGAAAAGTGAAAAAAGGCTTTATGGTACAAAAAATTAATTAAAAAAATTAACCAGGGATTTACATTCTGCAAACAAATATATTGATCCAAAAATTTAGCTTTTTGCAAATTTTATTTTTTGCGATTTTTTATTTTTTGCAACTAACCACCAAACTTTGTTTTATGAAATGCGTATTATAGTGCCTAAAGTATAAATTTAAAAACCACACTCGAAAATTTGCAAAATAATAGCGGAACGCGAAAAAAGTCTTTATAGTACAAAAATTGTATTAAAAATCTTAGTCAGCGATTTTCATTCTGTAAAGAAATATATTAATGCAAAAAATTTCCTCTTTGTAATTTTTTTTCCTGATTTTTTTTTTTTTGCAATCCCTAGAATATAAATTTTAGGAAATGGGACTTAAAAAATTGCTAAATAACGGCCAAACTAACCATTAATTTTTGGAATAAGATATTGATATAATAGTTCTTGGATTATTAATTTCAATAAAACTAGACTTTTCCATCCCTGATTAACAATTCTGTGTTCGTTGAAGTTTGGATGCACATACTATTGTTTTCCACAAAAAGTATAGAGAGATTTACATGGTCATTTGTTCCTAATAATGCATATTTTTTATATTTATCAAAACTACATATCTGCTAGTAGTATCATAAGATTATATAAAAATTTTATTTCAGAACTCTATATCTGCATTAGCGACGTAAATAACGCAAATAATTTCACAATAAGTATATATAGGAATAAGTTGTCATTTTTAAATAATATTCTAGAAGACAGATTGATTTAAAAAATCTTGTAAGCAAGTGAATTAGTTTTATTGCTCTCCTGAACAATTGTATTTTTGCAGATATAGAGTATTGCATCTAGGGTATCGATATGTAGCTTTTATTACGTGAATGAGCTATAAAAAGGAGTCTTTAAAAAAAGCATTTCTTTTGATTTTTATAAAAAAATTGGTAGATATTTTTTTTAAATATAATAACTAAAGGTCTATTCCTAACAAAAAAAAATAATAGTATGAATATCAATTAACATAATTTTTTTTAATATATTATCAAACTTTGGTAATTTTTAGGATTTTAATGAAATAGGAAATATAATTTTTCGAAAAAAATTATACAATTTCATTAAAATCCAAGGTTGGTTACCGTTATCGTTATAATACCGTTATTGCTAAAATACCGTTTCAAATTGAATACCGTTACCAATACCTCTAAAAAAGTTTCCAAATACCGTTATCGTTACCGACACCGTTATTTTTATGGTTATTTTACCGGTATTTATTAATTTATATAAAACATGCAAAATTTTCAAGTTTCTTATAATAATCTTGAGTTCTTTTTATCAAAAAAATTTATAGATAATAATTTCCATTATTGAAACTATCAGCATTGAATATAAAGCTTATAATTTGGGATTTTAATGCTTAAAATGAAAAATATGCAAAGTTTTTAATTGTTTTTATATGTTTTTAACGCAAATTATAATACCGGTACGTACCGGTATTGCTGTTTCGATAACGGTATACCGTTACCGAAACAGACTTATATACCGTTACCTTTACCGTAATAAACAATATTCGATAACTTTACCGTTACCCTTACCGTTATTCGTTTCGGTAACCAACCTTGTTAAAATCTAAGAAAGTTGGAAACGTTTCCGTAACCCATAAAAGATGAAATTACAGAAACACATTTTTTGACACTTGAAAATTTTTTTTTTATAGCTAAATTAAGAAATTGGTTCTTTTCCTTATTTTTTCTTATACAAAATTATAAGAGCATGACAAAAAAATTTTAAATTTCAAAATCAATTAACATAATTTTTTTTAAAGTTCTACTTAACTTTTGATATTTTTCGGCCCCAGCAAAAATATGTAAAAATTTAAAATATAATTTGATATGTTAATTGCAGGTTCTTTTACAATTTTCTTTTCTTTTATTGATTCGAATATATTCAAATATTTAAAAAAAGAAAAATTTTAAAGAAACCTCCAAAAATGTATTTTTACCAATTTTTTTTTGTAAGATCCAAAAAATTCATATTTTTGCATTACGTGATATGTTAAAAATTTTGCGACTTTAGCGACCTCTAGTGTAGACAGAATGAGTTATACCAGAAAGGCTAATTTTTACAAGATTAAGTCATTTTAGTATATAAGTACATACCCAGTGTAGAAACGGTAATGACATATCATTATTTTTTGGAGTACCAGTAATGACACCCACTTACCTTCTGCATTACTTTAAAACATATAATAATGAGTTACTGATAATGACTTATTTTTATCATTATTTCAAATAGAAAATAATTTTTTAATTTTTTTTTAAATTTTTTGAAATCTATTTTTAGACTCAATATTTTTTAAACACTGGTAAGGATATATGTAACCATATATTTTTTTATTTTTTGTATGTTGGCGAGTAAGCTTACTTGTGTGCAGCAGGTCAATTATGTTTTTATCTATTAAATATTACATGTCGATATAGCTCAGATGGTAGAGCAGTTGACTGGCAATCTGTAGACCCAGGTTCGATTCCCGCACCAGCAAATTTTATTTAAAAAGAAAATACAATAAAAAATATTTTTTTTATATAATTAATTTTTTTGAAAATCTATTTTTAGACTTATTATTTTTGTCAGTACTGGTAAGCACATAGGTAACGATATATTTTTTGATTTTTCGTATGCTGGTGTGTAACGACAACTCATTATTTTTCGCGACATCGCCATATAAAGGTAATAAGAAATGTAATAACAAAAGTAAGTAGTTACCATTACCAAGTGTGTAGTTACATAACCACATATCTGGTAATGATTTTCTACACTGGGTACCTATACAAAAAAAATATTTTCGTCGAAATCGGAAACACTAATATTTTTTGATTTTTGTCTATGGGACAAAGCACTGTGCGTCGGGTCTCCTGAGAATGCAAAGAGCATTCGTGTGATGCTGTGAAAGGACTTTCTGAAGTCGCACAGCTTCCTGATGATCAGAGATCTTCTCACCTTTTCGATCTACGTAATTCCCTGTTGTATTCAGTTAAAGCCGTCTTGTATTTAGGTGACCAAGGTACCAGGATCCCTTCTCCTTCTTGAATAGTCTCCTGGCCTCCCTTCTGAGCGTATCTAGACCATCGTTCCACCATGGAACGTCCATTCTCACCCTCCTGGTCCTTTGTGGACAGCTCGCAAAGTAAGCAGAAGTCAAACTCCATGGAATCTCAGATGCCTCATAACCAATCTTATCTGGACTCAGAATGAACCCGTTAGAGAGATTGGCAGAACTACTAAAAATTACTTAAAAACTACCTTGAAGAAAAAACTATTTTTTGTCCACTAATATGCTGCAGAATCTTCTAATTAACTAAAACTTAAATCAAATGTATCTAAACTTTTGAAAATTTAATGCCGTTTTCTTTTCTGAAAAAAGTGTTGCCTTTTTTCTGCCCTTTTTTTAAAAAATGTATTTTTGTGCATAGAAATAATAAGTAAGTATAGGCATATTAGGTATAAAATTAAAGGTATTTTAAAGACCTATTTAACTATGCTTCAAAAATGTCCAACAATATTCAACTTATTTAACAAAACACCAAAATATAGAAAAATGTGACATTTTGTTAAATTGCACGAAAATTAGGGAATAATTAGACATATTTTATACACGGTTAGATTGATATCTGAAATACCTTTAATTTGATACCAAATTTGTCTATGTTTACCTTTTATTGCTATACACAAAAAGGCATTTTGTAAAAAAAGGGCAGAGAAAAGGCAACATTTTTTTTCAGAAAAGAAAACGCCATAACAGTTTTATTTTTCCTGTTCTTATCTTAGTAGTATTTAGCAAAAAAAAAAAAATCTGCTTAAATCAGCAGTTTTTTCTACAAGGTCATTTCTAGTAAATTTCGAGTAGCTTTTTCTAGTATTTTTAAAGATTTATTTCTAAATGTGAATTAATATTTTTTATAAAAAATAACACTTTAAAAAAACAACTTTATATATTTTTCCAATATGTTATATATTTTTGTTAATAAAAATTAAAGAAATGAAGATAACAACAATTTACTGAACAAGATTGCTAAAAGTCAGCTATCTTGCATAACAAGCGATAGTACAGGGGGTAGACCGTCTGGGTTCAAACCCCACACGCGGCATGATGAATTTTTTTTTTAATTAAAATAAAAAGAAGTGAAAAAGAACTTCCTTATCATTGGTTCAAATATACATCATTTGGGTTTAAAAAGAACAAATTCCTTCCTATGACAAGCCAACGTTAAATTCATCGGTGAAAAACCTGATAAAGAACAACTTCCTATTCAACAGTTGCAGTGCTTTAACTACTTCTTTTTCCTCACTTTTTTGGTGGGTTACTTTTGTTATTCCATATTAAATTAACATTGGTAAGTATTGCTTATTTTAAGACACGATATTTAAATAAAATTAATTTTTCAATTTTTTGAGTGTATATTGTCTCATTTGTTGTATTTTTTTCCAATAATTTATTATGTGGTTGATTTTAGGCAAAAGCATCTATACGTCCTATGTTCGATTATCTGTCCTTTTATTTATGTTCCATAATAGATGATGATTTTTTGGAGTTTGCATTTGTCTGCCAGTTTATACATGCTCTAATAATAGATCATACTTTATTAAGGGTATAACATGGTCGCCTATACATGTGTGTAGTATAATATTTGTACAATTGTGTAATATGAAATTTCTCCGTGTTAATAAACCATTGTCATGTTAACGGTACATACATTACTACCAGTGATGGTATTTTAGAGTTATCGTTTGGTGCCTAAATGATGCCAAAAAAGTGCCAAAAAAGCTTCAAAAGTGCCAAAAAAAATGAAGCAAAATTTATTGTTTAAAAAAATATGTTCATCTTTTATTTCAATTATTTAAACATTTACACCCTTATTCTAAACTTTATAACAATAACAAAATTGTCACAAAACTGGGGTGAATGGAAATTTATTATAATTTTGGTATTCTAAGAAAAATTGTCACAACAAAACCTTGACAAAATTGGCATGTAATAAAAATCACATAACAAACAAATATTTTCATTTGTCAAAAATTTAAAATATAAAAATTTTCTTTTCTTTTGAAGAATTTTATAATTTTTCTTCACAGAAATAAAATATGAAATACCTCACTCATATTTTGAGATATTATTTTAAGATGCGTCGAACCTTTTATCTATTCTAAAATTCCTGCAAATTCCTCCAAAAGATTATGTATTAACGTGGGATTTTTGGGGCTAAAGTTGTTAGGAATAAGCTCAGGGTGCTTGATGCAAAAATTTAAAGGAAACTCCAAGTGGTTAGAACTAGTTCTCTCATGTTCTGCGGTTCCTGGACATTTTTTTAAGTTTTTATTTCATTTAGGATTTCAAAAAATTATATAAAAAATTATAATTTATCACAAATTACAATTTTTTGATCATTTTATTTTATTTTTGCAAAAAAAGCTTTCACCATTGTATGGTGAAATTTTTAAAACTTTTGCTTGTCATAAAAAAACTAGAATACCATAACAATTTTTTGAATAATTCCTATAACAAGAAACATGACAATTTTAATAACAAAACAAATTGTCACATTTTCCTAGAATAAGGGTATTGGTTACTTTAAGAATAAAAAGACAAAAAAAAAAAAAAACTTTAAGGGCGGGTAACTTTTCTAAAAACTAACCCGAGTTTAACATTACCACAAATATTTTCATATAAATTTGCCATTCTTAACTATAGTAAACGTTATTTTAGGATAAGTTAGCAGGTCCAATTCTTTCAAAAAATTCTACATACATATTTTATTTATATAGTGACGGAAAATACAATAGAATCAATTAAAGTTTTTCTAACTTTATCCCCGTTGCTTTTATTTTTAAAGATCAAAATAATTATTAAATTGTCCCCGCAGAACTGTTAGATGGTCCAGAAAATTGTAGAAATTTTTAGTGTAGTGTTTGTTTTTTAATTTTGCTAATTTAAAACCCAGCGATATGGACCTTTTATCAAATTATATAGAAAAGTGCCAAAATTCTATGGAGAATGCCAAGGCGCCATTGAACATTCAATATAGCCAGAAATTGCACTTTTGTGCCACTTTTACCAACAGTGATTACTACCATATATTCTAGTATTCGTAGTAAAACAGTCAACAAAAAACAGGTTTTGTTGTTGACAGCAATATTTTGTTTACCAACAACAAAAAAATTGCGTATAAATTCATAATTCTGATCAGATATCGCATATAACATATTCAAGTTTTGGAAGCATACACCACACAAATAAATACATAATATGGTGTGTAAGTGTATCTGTCTACGAATGACATTTTAATAAACAACCAAACGTCAAATGTGTTAATTGGAAAATAACTGTGAATTATGATCTTAATTTTCTGATATGGCCATGTAATGTAAATTAAGGAGGGTATCTATTCTAGCAGATTTTTTAAAACTTTTTTTATATTTTATTTCAGTGTTGCCGAGTCTTTTTTTACAAATCCCCATGAATCGTACAAAAAAACCCTAAATTTACTCTTAGTGTTCGAGTAAATTTAAGAGTAAAAAACCTCCCCCTAAAATCAATTTTCCTATAATTTTCTAAGTTTTTATTTCAAATTATTTTTAATAAAGTCAAATAACTTATTTTTTTTATCTTAAAATAAACTAGTTTCGCTCGCTGGTTTTCTTCGCTTATCTTGTCACAATCTTAAATTTAACGTTTCAGCAAAATAAAAATTTATATGAAAAACTGCAAAAAAAAAATTATTTACGAAAGCAATCGAACTGTTAAATTTTAATTTTTTTCAAGGCAAAACCACCCCTAACCTAAAATGATTCTCTTATAAACCCTAAGCGCATTTTCTCACAATCATGAGTGCAAAATGGGCTGCCACTGTACAACCAGGGTGGGTTAACCGATTTCCAACCGGTTTTTTAAATATTTTGTACCCAACTAAAAACTCTAGTCTGTTGCTTTTTATAATTTTGATTAAATAAATTTTAAGTAAAGAATGCTGCTTTTTTGCCTATTTAAATTTTAAAAGTTTGTAACGGGCTAAGATTAAGGTTGTACAGTGGCAGCCGATGTTGTATTTAAAAAAATTCCTATATTGTATTGGCAACCTTGGTGATTCTGGTTGGTAAAACCGATATTATTTAAATACTACCTATTAAGCCACCGCTTCAATTTTAGACCGGCTAGCATCTCTCGCCACGTCATGGACTAGACAATTTATTTGGCATTAAGAATCACCTTACATTTTTAGTTCCTGATATTTAGTTAGGGGCCCAATTTTGCCTTAAAAAATGCCAATAATAGAGTGGAGTAGCCCTCGTGATTCTGGTTGGTAAAACTCGTATTATTTAAATACTACACTCATAGAAAAAAGTTTGTAGAAAAGTTAGTAAAACTGTTAGTACTTCAACTTAACATACTTTTAACTAATTTCTAGTTAATTTTTTTGCTACCTCCACATTACTAACTTACAAACTTTTTTGCTATTTTTTTAGCTGAATTTAGTTACTAATTTGTAACAATAAATTTGCTGACTTTATAGTATTTTTCTGAATTTTAGTTACTAATTTTTAACAGAAGATTTGTTAATTTTACAAATTTTTTGTAAACTGAACCACCAATTTTGGAGCGCTTATAAACAGAATGTTAAATGACTCATAAAAATTACTGGATATTTTTAACTCGACAAAAATAATGCAAAATTTTAAATAAAGCTAAATTGAAATGGTTGAAAATTTGTCCTACTCATAAAATATCTAAATTATTAAAATTTATGAGAAAATTTTCTATTTATCGTAATACATTAATTTTCAAAGATCAAGGTTTATTTTGGACGAACCATTTTAATATGAAAATTGTGATTAAAAGTATCTCTGGGGAGCAAGTGGAGTTTACGGGGATGACCATAATTTTTTTGTCCAATATTGTACTTTTTAAGCTTATTTAAAGAATACGATATTTTTAATCGGCCACACCTTCTTTCCCGTGGGTGGAGCTTTAGAGGTGAAAATGGAAACTCAAATTCGGAAGTACATATCGTAAATGCCTTGTAAACCTTGTATAAATATAACCCATCTTTTTATACCCTACACCACTATGTGGTCAGGGTATTATAAGTTTGTGCTGATGTTTGTAACACCAAAAAATATTGGTCGTAGACCCACCTTATAGTATACCGATCGGTTCAGAATTTTTTTTATTTCGATTTAACGATGTCCGTCTGTCCGTCCGTCTGTCTGTCTGTCTGTCCATGCAATCTTGTGCGCACTCTACAGGTCGCAACTATTAAGATATTTTGATGAAATTTGGTACGCAGACCTATTTTGGCCCAAGGACGAACAAGTTTAATTTTTTTGAACATCGGTCCATGTTTAGACCTAGTGCCCATATAAGGGTCCTACCAAAATTATACTGTTTATACGCTGCAGGTCGTAAATATTAAGCCATTTTGATGAAATTTGGTACACAGACCTATATTGGCCCAATAACGCAGCCTATTGATTTTGGTGAACATCGGTCCATGTTTAGACCTAGTGCCCATATAAGGGTCCTACCAAAATTATACTGTTTATATGCTGCAGGTCGCAAATATTAAGATATTTTGATGAAATTTGATACACAGACCTATATTGGCCCAATAACGCAGCCTATTGATTTTGGTGAACATCGGTGTATGTTTAGACCTAGTGCCCATAATTATCCTACCAAAATTATACTGTTTATACGCTGCAGGTCGCAAATATTATGATATTTTGATGAAATTTGGTACATAGACCTATGTTGGCCCAAGGACGAAGCCTATTGATTTTGGTGAACATCGGTCCATGTTTAGAACTAGTGCCCATATAAGGGTCCCCCCAAAATTATATTTTTTATACGCTGCAGGTCGCAAATATTAAGCTATTTTGATGAAATTTGGTACATAGACCTATGTGGGTCCAAGGACGAAGCCTATTGATTTTGGTGAACATCGGTTCATGTTTAGAACTAGTGCCCCATACTCGTTTATGTATGGAGTTTGACATTAAACTCATAAACATACCAGGTTTACACCGTTTACGAGTAAAATACGAGTTTATATGAAAACTCCTATTATTGTCTATAAATATTACCACTTTTACAAAAAATCATTCTTGGGAAATTTTCATTGACATTGAAATATAATTGGCATTACTTTATCTCAATGTCAATGCCAACAAATTTCATCACCATTCAATGCCAATGAAATTTTTTTCAATTAGCATTGACGAAAACAACGAGAAGTTTAAATTTTTTTTTCTTAATTTATTCTTTTATTAAAACATGAAAACAAATACTGCTTTCATCATTGTTCAATGCCTAAATGCCCATTTAGCATTTAGGCATTGAACAATGCCAATTGAAAAAATTTCAATTAATTGACACATTGAATAAACTTGTCCTAAGTATGTTTTTAAATACACATTTATTTTTTATTTATTAATTTTCATTTTACCTTTTTCCAGTCCACTAGTAATCTGCAAAAGTTTTGTTGATTTCATAAAATTTTAGCAAAAATTTTGTAGATTTAACAGTTTTTTTTCTATTTTCATTCTTCTATTATTTAGCAATTTTTTTGCTAATTTCGGCAAGTTAAATTGTTATTTGCAATTAACAAAAATTCAGCTCAAATATTACTAAAATTCTGTAAATTTAACAGTTTTTTTTTTGCTGTTTTCATTTTATTAATATTTAGCAAACTGATTCTGCTAATATTAGCAGTTTTTTCTGCAGCATCATTTTTAACTAATTTTAGTAACTTTTTCTACTATTTTTACGGACTTATTTGTATAAGTGTACAATACGATAACATGTATTGAAAATAAAAAATACTGTAAGGGTTTTCACAAGGGGTGTACTATTTGTTGTATCGTTGTATCGTCCTAACAAAAAACAGAGTTGTTAAAAATTAAATTGAAAAAATACAACATTTGAGAATAGCACGATACAACATTTTTACGTATGTTTAGTGTCCTATGTTTGAGTGTGCTAACAGACAGAAAACTGAATAGAAAATCTTTATTAAACACAAATAAAAATCTTAACAACTCTGTTTTTTGTTAGGACGATACAACGATACAACAGATAGCACACCCCTTATGAACAACCTATGTTATTTTAATTTTTTACAACCATTCAAATATTCCTTTTATAATACTGTTGTTACAGTATATTAACTCCTTAATGGAAGTATGTACGTTTTTATGTGTAATATTTTTCAGTATTGGTGTTAACTTAAAAATAGGAGTTTAAGTTTTGACAGTACCTCAATGAACATGTTATAAAATCATGTGCATGTGTAGATGCAATATGCTTCAAATTTATACGGAATATTTTGCTTTTTGCATGTGAATTACAAGGTCACATGTCCTTTATCCATACTGCAAGAATTTTATTGACAATTTTTAAGAAGACATGCAGATATTTCTCGTACTTAACCCTTTCACTACTGACTTTTTGACTTCAGGATCTTATTAAAAGTCCTTAAATTAGCCAAAAAAAAATATGTAATATTTTTGCCACCCTCCCCCTCCTATCCACCAAAAATGGCGTTCGAAAACCGATTTTTTGAAACTTCTTATCCCCGTTTTACCCCTTAAACATTCGAATAGCCAAAAACAGCACCATTAATATGCTGCCAGTCCCGAACGGGTTAAAATTTTTTTTAAATTTTCAGAGTTTTTGAATTTTATTCATCACTCAATTTTTGAGACAACCCAGGAAAATGTTTTACAATCGGTAGCCAACCAAACCAGTTCTGCAACTGGTTCCACTGCAACCGTTTCCACGGAACTGGTTCCGGAACCAGTTCTAGAGATCCCATATGGAAGGTATGCCTGACGTGGAATCAGTTCTAGAACTAGTTCCAGAACTGATTCTTGGGCAACCGGTTCCAATTTGGAGCTATAGATGTAGTTGCTTTTGGGACAATTTAAAACAAAAATAATCGGTGTTAGAATTGACAGAAGAGGGGTTGTAAAGAAAAGTAGCTATTCTACAATCGATTCTTTGGAACAAGAATTTTACCGGGAAATTAAAACTAAAATTTAGTTTTTCTTTAAACTTTTATGTGAGAAAATATGTGTGCGGATACTAGAGTGGACATTCACACTCACTCATGCTCACGACGGAAAAATTTCAATCACGCACAAACACTTTTTTCTACTCACACTCACTCACGTTCACGTGAGTAAATTCGGATTTTACTCACAATAACGCAATTCACGTAAATTCACGAAATAAAATTTTACCGGAAGAAACAATATTAAAAAATTAAGGCAAATTATGAGTTTTAAAATAAAAATTGGTATGAATATGCAATTTTGCCATTTACTTTTGCCCTAGAATCAGTTCTGTAACTAGTTCTAGAACCGATTCCACGTCAGTCATACCTTTCATATAAGATCCCAAGAACCAGTTCCGAGAAATCGTTTGCAAGGAAAATATTTTACCGATTGTAAAATATTTTCCTGGGTCATTATTTTTGTTTGGCTTGGTGTTTTTTTTAAATAGTTACGCTTACCCGCTCGATTGAGAAAAAATGTTAAAAGTAAGTAGTTATGAGATTTTTAATAATAAGTGGTTACACACATATTTAATCTGCAAAAACTATATTGTTCACGAAAGATAAAAAGCCGTTTAATTTGCGTATTATGTACAGTTTTCTAAATTATTCTTCCAAATTAGTTTTAAAAAATGTCTACTAATTCAGAATTGTGCAAAGCTCGGATTTAAAAGCAAAAACCTAGAGTAGAGACATTTTTGGAAAATTTTTACTGTTTGGGGAATTCATATCTAAAATTTGTTTTGACACAATACTCAGGAATTTCTTTCTACTAATTAACGTGTTGCTTTCTTTGGAAAGGGGATAGAGAAAAGACGAAAGGTGATGAAAGATTTCAAATTTGGCTATAAATTAATTATAGCAGCAGACACCTCATTGTGAAATTTTGTTCAATAACAAATACTCTATTGCTAAATAGAAACTATACATTTCCACAAGAAATTACTGAATTTTTATACGGATATCGGAAAATTTCATCCTAGTCGGTAGAAATTTGGTAAACGGTGTTTGATTTACATTCTAACTAAGACTGTATTAACGAATTACTTAAATAAAAAATATATTTATTTGCCCACTATGCTGCAGTGGGCAAACCGAATCAAAGCCCAATAACTATTATAAAAACTTTGAAAATTACTAGTTTTCTTCAGTCATGAAAAAGTCACTTTTTCGATTAAAGCACCGTAAGTTGTTTCGATTTCACGTAAAAAAACTGTTATATGTACTTCATATAAAAAAATGAGTTTTCACGATAATGAGTTTCACGTAAAAATTGCGTAGACTTTGCTTTCACGTAAATTTTTCTTTGGAAAAGGTTAATTTTTTTAAATTAAATTACTTACAATTTGAGGCCTTTATAGTTCGAGTAAAATTTTTACACGTGTAAAACAACTTACGGTGCTTAATATTCAAATGGTCTTGCCACCCAAATCAAAAATATTTATTTTGCATTTATTTTGACAAATATTTTCTCAAATAATGAACAAAATACGGGGTTTATATAAAACAAAATCAAAAACAACATTTTTGATTTCTTCTAACTAAATTCGGTTTCGTGTTGAATAAATTTACATAAACAATTCACCAGAAAATGGAAATTTATGATAGATGTTACACAAACATCCTCATTTTATCTGCTATGGGATTTGAAAGCATGGAATTTAGTAAGTTTTTCAGTAAAAATCGAAATTATACAAAAGCTACACAGAAATGTTATTATTCATAAAATATTTAAATAATATGTAGTCACATTTTTGAATTACACTGTAAAACAAAATAAATTTGTTTCCAAAATTACTTTAGTTGGTGTTGTAGAAGGCGGGTTTTGTTCTATCTGGTTTACGCTAGAATATTGTGATTTATACCTGTAAAGGCATAATTAGTGGTTCCAATTCGGTTAACCGATTCCTCGATTAATCGCCTCTATTTCGGTTAATATTGAAACTAAAATAATTATTCGTTCCGAATAATCGGTTAAAACAGTTCGATTAACCGGTTACATTTTACATATGGAATTTTTCCTTTTTTCCCCCATACTTCATAACTTTCTTAACTTTGGCTAAAAAAATTACAAGAAAAGCTTAGAATAAACAAAAACTTACTAAAATACCGTCAATATTATTTAAATTGAGTGAAAGAGGTCGCAAAGCCTTTGGTTGATCTTTCTGCAGTGGTTTCGGTTGATTGCTGTACAACCACAGTGGTTGCCCGCTTAATGGGACCATAGTTTATTATTTCGCAGCGACTTCCATTGTCTACTTCACAGCGGCTTCGATTGATTACTCCACAGTGATCGTAGTTGATTGTTCCGCAGATGTTTCGTGTTATTGCTCCACAGCGACTGTGGTTTCTTACTCAAGGGGTTCAAAGTCAATTGTTCCGTAATTGATTATTTCGCAGCGACATCGGTTGTCGGTTCCGCAGCAACATCTGCTGATTGCTCCACAGCGACTGTGGTTGCGTGCTCACGTCAATCACAGCTAAATGTTCAGCAGTGACTTTGTTTGTTTACTCCGCAGCGACTGTGGTAGACTGCTCAAAGCGGTTGCAGTTGATTACCCCACAGTGACTTCGGTTAACTACTCCACAGTGACTGTGTTTGCTAATCCAAGACGTGTTTTTTGCGATTATTGTCGAAGAGGCTCTTGCCACTACTGTAACACAGCAGTGTGTTAAGTGTTACATGGCCCGTGTATGGCCGCAGCCCTTGTTTTTCTAAAAACTCAACTCATGTGTCAATATATATAGAGCCTGTTATAAGGTGTACATCCCAAGTATCATGACGTACACAGCCCGTGTGTTATTTGGTAAATAGCCCGTATGCCAGCAAGTACACAGCCCGTGTATCTCGTAGACAGCCCTTCCCAACAGAACATATACATCCTGTGTATCGCCACAACTAGTATGACCGTATACGTAGCCAATGTTTTTTGCAATGAAGATACACAAGTTTAATATATAATTTTTTCCTCAAAAAGGACAAATAAACTGTCTTATTACTTTCTTAAGTTTTTAAGGGTCCTCAAGTGGATACTGGGCTCGACTAAGATATCGTAGCCTTCCAATAAAACCCCACTACAGATGCAATAGCAATTATTTTTAAAATTTAATAAAATACTTAAATCCGCGAATACTTTTTGAAGTTATTGTCTATATATGAGTATGTTTAATTTACAGTGTTAGTATTCTATATGCATTAGTATGAGTAATTTTATATGCATTAGTATGAGTAAGTTTGATAATTTTAGTAATACAATAGTACGAGTATTGAACTGATAATCAATGTTTAAATGGACAACATTCTCGCTATAATAAATTAAATCATCTTTGCATACGAACTACAAATGTGTAGCCATAATTAAAATTTTAATTCATGGGTATATTTATTAAAGTCAATGTCATTTATTTAAACAATCTACGAAATATTTATTTTCAATTGTATTTTATGTTAAACTGATAATAAAATATGGCCATGATGCGCATGAAATATAGTAAAATATTCTACATGTATTACGACTTTTATAAAACAATAGAATTTTCAACAAAACTTGCTAGGAAATTTCGACAACACATCTTTAACACTTTCGATTGTATTCTAAGAAATTTTAAAGTTTAAGATGTTTTCATAAAGAGTTATGAAATGGTGATGTGCTTAAAATCCATGTGTCCGCTATGTAATAACAGCATATGACGTGGTTGGATAAAAATATCTCTTTTGAAGAATAATTCAATGGAAGTTCTTTAGGTAATCTTTATAGAGAATATTTAGCAGTTAAGGGTTTTTGGTAAAAAAAAACCACTGTAGAGTATATATGAAAATATCCATTCTTCAAGTTGTGGCTTCATATGACGACGCTAGGATAATAAGGGTTAAGCCCGAAAATTGGCTTGGTGGCCGCTCTCATAACATGGTCGTTCCCATCCCTATCTATTCCAGGAAATCCGTCCTGTAGATAATAATCCTCAGTCTCCTCCAACCAATTCCTCTGATAAGTGCTGAATCTCAATATTTTCAAAAACCGAACAGCGACAAAGATATTGCTCTGAGGGCTCGTCATCCAGCCCGAAAGATATTGCTGTGAAGGCTCGTCATCTACAAGTTACTGAGTCTCCGCATCGCAAATTCGAGAGTGATATGCCATCCTTTGCAACCAGTGGTAATCCAGTGCTACATCGTCAGAATTCAATTCACTGGCGGACTTAGGCCGGTCTAGACTGCTTTTTGAGCACCCCAGAATTTAAAAAACCTACCTGTAGTTCTTTTATTTATGACTTTGATGGCAAAAAGTATCACAATATTATTATTTTTTATTAAATATCAATTAATCCTATGTTTTTGGTTGGGAAAATGTCTATTGGTTTTTTTTTTCTTTTTTTTTTTTTTTTTTAAGAGAAGCAACACTCAGGAAATTCTTCCTACCATCTGATGGTAAGTTGGCGAACTTTGTTGAAGCTTTTAGTTCATAGCCCTATTATATTATTTTACTTCGGTGGGGTTAAGTGCTATGGGAACACCGAAGGAGGACGCTTCGATATGTATGAGGGATAGAAAAAACTCATACATATTACTATTTTTCATAAATTGATGTTGCCTTGGTTGGGGCTCGAACCCGCAACCTCACGTGTAACAGTCCAACGCGCTAACCATTACACCACAGCGGTTTTCTAGGAAGATAATTTGTTGGAATTTAAAGATCAGTTTTATAGTCAGAAGTAAAATCGATTTTTGTCTTAAATATTTCTTAAATAGTAAATATTGTTTGAAAATTTCGTCCTTAAAAAATATTTAAGAAACAAATCGATCTTAGTCCTGATTATAAGACTGGGCCTAAGGGTTTGTTTTAAGAAAAATTAGAATCACAGAGTTGTTCAATAAGCAACTGAAGGTATTTTATAGGAAAATGGAAAAGAACTTTTAGAAGGAAAATATAGCAGAATCTTTTTTAATGCGATATATACATATACAAGACTTGATATTTTATTAAAGGAATAATTAGTCAATATCTAACAATCGAGTTTCTTCAACTAAACACTACTACTTTGATGAAATTTCATTACGTTGTAGAAACAATTCAATTTCTAAGTTGAACATTTCACGGTTTTTTACCACCTCGGTTATTTCAGTTAAATATAAATGGTTAGAATGGATTCGAAATGGGGCGAAAATAATGAGACAGGTTGTTCTTAAAAAAAAAATTTTTTTTAACCGTTTTCCTCTATCTCTATCTTCTATATCTCGAAAAATAAGCGAGATAGAGTAAAACGGTTAACCCTCTAACCGGCCTAAGCTTTTTTGATATGAAATTTATACCATGTGTTTCTCACGAAAAATAAACAATAAGTTCTTCCACAAAATTTTTTTTCGTTGCCTACGTTAGGCGATATGGGCCAAAATAGTTTAAGGGTGAATCTCGAAAACTAGCGCATAAAAATTACTAGGTTTAGGCACAAATTATTTCTCTTACCAAGATGTAATTACAATAAAAAAATTACATTTCTTGTGCTGTTACTTAAGAAGTTGTAGCGATTTTCGTTTTTCGAAAAATGCGAAATTGAGCGAAAACGCGCCAAAACTTCAATATATATTATTTAAACTGATAAGCTTTGCTACCTATACCAAATATATTCTTTTTACCAAATTTCAGAAAAATCCGTCCATTCGTTTTGAAGTTAAGGCGATGTCCTTTAAAGTTATCCTTATGGAATCATGTGCGTCCTTGGACCAAAGTAAGGAACTTTTTGAATAGCTTAAGCTCCAATCTTACTTCATGGTCACTATCAATTGTTTTAGTCAATTTAAATATGTTTTTAAGATTTTTTAAACTTTTGGTTGTTTTAATATATTTAATTTTTTAAATTTTACGAAATTTTATCTTTGACACTTTCTCGCTTCCAAACCGTGCATTGTATACAAAAAAATTCTTCACAAAAAATTTTACAAATTTTGTTTTCTGTTGAAAAAGCATAATTTCTTATTATAAAATACCCCTTTAGCCCATTTCTGGTCAATTTAATATACCCCGCCTGGAGGCGGGCTTGCCGGTTAGAGGGTTAAAATTTTTGCCTGTTCAGTGAAATCAAATTTCACCTAACTTTTCTAGATTTTGTCATGACATCTAGAGAATTGTCATCACATCAGTAATGAATTTCTTCACAGTTTCAATGAAAATTGTCACTGGAACTCGTCCATTGAAACTTTTCATAGAATCTATGAAACAGGTTTCATTAAAGTCAATGTTTATGAAAAGTTCCTAAAATTAATGAAACTCTTCATAAAATTAATAGGCCGCTCGTCCAAAGAATAAATCATTCAGCAAATGAAGAGCTTCATAAAATCTATGAAACAATTTCATTTATTATTATTTATCATAGTTGGTTGTTGTCGTTGCTAAGCTGGAGTGGATAAATAAAAAGTACTTAGCAAATGCAAAAGGCGTAATAAAATCGTAGCATATTTTACGGATGTACAAAATATATCTAAAGAAAGAATTCATTAAATTAAAAAGTTTCAAAAAAAAAAGTTTCGAAAAACTTAATATGATTTATAAAAAAATTTCATAGTCCAAAATTAATAATAAAAAATTAATTAAAAAAAAAAATAAAAATTATAAAAGATTATTCTCTCAGGAAATGACGATATATTACAAAAAAAAAAGTAAATACTATTGAACAATTTCATGTAAAGGGTTCTTCAACAGGGACGCTACAAAAGTAGAAAGACAGGGACAGCAAACGACGCCATATTTCTTGCCGCTCTTTTGACATTTCTCTTCACGATGGAAAGATATACGAGCCAACAACGAGTCGAAATTATTAAAATATACTACCGAAATTCGGAGTCAGTGGCCTCAACATTAAGAGCGCTACGTCGAATTTATGGTCGTCATAATGAATGGCTTCGTCAATAAACAAAATATGCGTTATTGGTCAGACACCAATCCACACGTACTCCATGAGTCATCATTTCTTCCCGAAAAAATTACGGTTTGGTGCGGTTTATGGGCCGGCGGCGTCATTGGGCCGTACTTCTTCCGTGATGATCAAGACCGGCACGTTACTGTGAATGGGAATCGCTACCGTTCAATGATAACCGAATATTTTTGGCCCCAATTGGATGATATGGACTTGGAGGACATGTGGTTCCAACAGGACGGCGCCACAAGCGACACAGCGAATGTCACAATCAATTTATTGCAAACCAAGTTTGGAGAACGTGTTATCTCACGAAATGGTCCAGTCGATTGGCCGCCTCGGTCGTGCGATTTGACGCCGTTGGAGTATTTCCTGTGGGGCTACGTCAAATCTATGGTCTATGCCAACAAGCCAGCGACGATTGATGAACTTCGTACGAATATCGGCCGATTTATGCTTGAAAACCGTCGAAAATTGGGTTCAGCGTCTGGACTTCTGCAAGCGTGCCCGTGCTGGCCATGCAAAAGAGATCGATTTCCATACATAATGGCATCGAACGTACTTTCACAGGAATAAATAATTTCATTGATATCCAAAACTCTTTTTGTTTTATTTAAAAAAACTTTGTAGCGCTCTTATTGAAGATCCCTTTATATAAGGAACATTTTCATTAAATTTCATTAAATTTTACCTAACTCTGCTAGATTTTAAAAATGCAGATATCTCATTTTTTAGTACTTTTTGTTAAACGAAGTCGTTTTTATAAGTAGCCTAGCTTAAGCGCGACTTAGTATTTAATTTCAAAAATAATGTGATATTGGTAATTACTTACCTAGAAAAGTTTTTTGTTCCAAAGAATCGGTTGTAGAATAGCTACCCAACAAAATTTTCTGTGCCAAAGAATGGGTTGAAGAATAGCTACTTTTCGTTTACAACCCCTTCTACTGTTAATTCTAACACCGATAATTTTAGTTTGAAACTGTCCCAAAAGCTTCTATAACTCCAAAGTGGAACCGGTTGCCTTAGAATAAGTTATCAAACTAGTTATAGAACTGATTCTCCGTCAGTCATACCTTCCATATAACATCCGTGGAACTGCTTCCGAAACCAATCCCATGGAATAGGTTGCAGGGGAACCAGTTGTAGAATCGCTGTGGTTGCCAACTGATTGTAAAACATTTTCTAACACCGATTTCGAGTTTAATTTTTCTTAATTTTTAAATATTATCTTTTTCTGGGAAGCTTTTGTTTCGTAAATTTGCGTTATTCACGTGAATCACGCGTGAGTGTGACTGAAAGTTCAATTTACTCACGTGAGCGTGAGTGAATGTGAGTAGTAATTTTTTATCGTGAGTGATTATGCGTGATTAGATTTTTTTCTCGTAAGCGTGAGTGAGTGTGAGTGAAAATTCACTCACGTGCCCATCTCTAGTTTGTAATATTTAACAATTTTTAAAAACCTTTAGGCCCCAACATATAGTTTTGGGTTCTTACTAGGGATGCCAATCGGGATTGATATTTGAAAATCCCGGTATTTGGGATTTTGTATGAATGTGAAATTTTCGGGACTACGGGATTTTTCGGGATCCCGGGATTTTACGGGATTTCGGGATTTAAATTTTCCTGTATTTGTAAAAATTGTTATGTAACTAATAATTTTTTTCGGTGCTTTTTGAACTGCCGGTCCTGGAAATGGGAAAGCAATGTTTGTCAGTACTTGTACCACCTGTTAAAATACCTTGCCATTGCTTTCTCGTTTTTATTTTTCTGGCTGGGATAATATATGAAGGCCTGTCATTAAGTACACTTGCGCCCAGTTTTTTGTAAGCAGATTTTAAAACAGATTCGTTGCGATAACCTTGCCCACTAAATCGTGTAATTACAGCAACAAAGTTATTTGGCTATCGTTATCAAATGTTTTCATGGAAGAATTCAAACTTACAGTCCCAGCCAAAACTTACAGTCCCAGTTTCAGAAATCGAATTTCGCTTGGAAGAATAAATCGGTAAAATAACAAACAAACTTGATTTTTCGCATGTATTACTCAAAAACTTAATATTGCTTACCAAAATTTAAAATTTTTCTGCAAAGTCTTTGCATAGTTTACTCGAATAATCTACTTAATTTATAATTTTACCAATATCTTGGCATCAATATGAGAAAATTCAAGAAAAAACGTAGGTAATCTAAAATTGCTCACTTTGTTTATTTGCGTTTATATTAATATTAAAAAATAAGAAAATCCCGGGATTTTTGAGAAATAATCCCGGGATTCGGGATTTTGCCAATCCCGAAAATCCCGTGATTTCGGGATTCGGGATTTCCCGTTTGGCATCCCTAGTTCTTACAGATATTTTTATAAAATTTTCTGGCTCTGTCTGCTATTAATTTCTCTTTTTACTATTAAAAAAAATTGCGAAGGGGACAGCTGGTGCAATGATAAACAAATAACACCATTGTGAAAATTCTAAATTTTAATTAAGGAAAGAAATACACAAAATAAAACTTCTATATATAAAAATTGACTGAACGAAGTCAAAAAAAAATTTTAAATGCAAAAAATATGTATTTCTGTGCGATTTTTGAGACTAAAACTATACGCATTTTAGTTTTTTTTTCTTTTAAATAGTTTTGGGTTAGAAAAGTGATTTCGTGTGTTCCCGTACTTTTGGGTAATTTTGACTTTTACTTAGATAGAGGATTTTGTGATTACTGTCATTTTATTGAACTTTAGACAAAAAGTAAAGGAGTACACTTAATTTAAAATAACAAGTGTTTTTAAATTTTATAAGCTTCCCCAGTAAAAAAAAAAATGGGAAAAATTAAACAAAAAATTTTTCAAAAGCCGGTGCTTTTTGACCAATTATTTTATGTTATGCTGTTATCATTTTCGGAATGGAAAAGCACATTTTGCCAGTACTTGTACCCAATTTTACAATGCCTTGCCATCGATTTCCCGATTGTAATTTTCAACTGGTGGGTTATCAAGGATAGTCAGGTTTTAGTCAGAACTAAGTTTGTATTTTGGTTGACATATTTCTTAAGAAATATTTAAGAAACCAATCAATCTAAGTTCCGAATATAGAACTGGCCATGAGTCTTTTGAAAATATTGAGAAATTTGTAGAATAACAATCGTTCGTTACTTATTTTTTAGGTTGTATATATGAATTTCAGCATAGTTATTTTCGTATTCACTGGATAAACAGCTGGTTGATATTTCCTCAATTGCGGAAACTTATTGCATTACGATGATGAGTATCATATTAGTATATATTTTTTAAGATTCTTCCCTATGGGAACATAATATGCCCATGTACATAATACTCAAATAGCGTAAAGGAATTCTAACCGTAAAATTTTGGGACTTAATTCCAGTAAAAAGAATCTAATTTACCAAATTGTCATACTCCCCATATCATACAATATGACCTATTATTGTGGAGATAATAACTAAAATTTGTGTAAGCATAGAGATTGGTTACCTAGCAAGGACTGTGTTAAAAAAACCACAGATCCGGTTCCACAAAAAAAAAATTTGTTGGCGTAGGGAATACCACAAAGTATAAAACTGCTAAGCCCAACTCAAATTATTTTTAAAATACTTAATATTACGCACGCTACTATTTTGTAAAGGTTTTTACGATTATGACCGTAGTTATGGGTATCCAATTTTCATTCGACATTACCCAGTGTAGAAAATTATTACCAGATATGTGGTTATGTAACTACATACTTGGTAATGGTAACTAGTTACTTTTGTTATTACATTTCTTATTACCTTTATATGGCGATGTCGCGAAAAATAATGAGTTGTCGTTACACACCAGCATACGAAAAATCAAAAAATATATCGTTACCTATGTGCTTACCAGTACTGACAAAAATAATGAGTCTAAAAATAGATTTTCTAAAAAATAAATTATATAAAAAAAAATATTTTTTATTGCATTTTTTTTTAAATGAAATTTGCTGGTGCGGGAATCGAACCTGTGTCTACAGATTGCCAGTCAACAGCTCTACCATCTGAGCTATATCGACATGTAATATTTAATAGATAAAAACACAATTGACCTGCTGCACACAAGTAAGCTTACTCGCCAACATACAAAAAATCAAAAAATATGTGGTTACATATATCCTTACCAGTGTTAAAAAATATTGAGTCTAAAAATAGATTTCAAAAAATTTACAAAAAAATCTAAAAAATTATTTTCTATTTGAAATAATGATAAAAATAAGTCATTATCAGTAACTCATTATTATATGTTTTAAAATAATACAGAAGGTAAGTGGGTGTCATTACTGGTAGTCCAAAAAATAATGATATGTCATTACCGTTTCTACACTGGGTATGTCCGACAAATATTCAGCCATAATATTTACTTCATGTATACGGGTAATGGCTGGAAATATTTTGGAAACATTTTTGAAATTCGGTTCTTACTGTACGTGAAGGCAATGACCAGCCACCTTCCATTAGTACAAATTAAGTGTTCTCATATTAAATCTTGGCTAATTTTAAGAATTTTGGACTAGCTGACTCTATTCTCAGTAACTAATTAGTAGTGCGAGACCTCTCTGGAATCTTTGCAATGGAAAATTGCTTTAAAATAAAGCAATCGCATGCGTTACCAATAAATTCCTTTGAGTACAGATGTATGTTATTGTAAGCCAACTATCCCGCTTGTTAGTGATCAAGTGCGCAATCCTAAACTCAGACGATTCAACTGAGTTCAACAAGAACCGATTCCATGAACCTGGTTAAGTAACCCGATCCAAGGATTATATACGAAAGGTAAAACTGACCGAAATAAAATTTTAGAACTAGTTCCAGAACATATTCTGGGGCAGCTGATTCCACTTTGGAACCATAAAAGCGGTTGTTTATTGGACAATTTCAAACAAAATCATCAGTGTAAGAATTTTAAGTAGAACAGGTTACAAAGGAAAAGTAGCTATTCTTTGGAACAGAAAATTTTCTTGGATAGTTTTGCCGTTTTGCGAATTAGATTTCACAAGTCTTGAGGCAAGGATTGGTCAGTGCATTACAGGTAATTGTACTTAACAAAAGTTTTTATCTGCAGATAAAAATTACAGTGCACTCTAAAAATAATCAGAACACACCATTATCAGTACTGAACATTCAGAAAATAAGGTTTTTCGGAAGTTCGTACTCATCAATTACGTTTTACATTAAGTTCGATCGCAGGGCGCCAGGGTTAATCTTTCCGAATTTTTACAAATTAGTACCAGAAAAGTTTTAAACTTGATGTAAGTATAAGCCACTCTAAAATATGTATCCCAATTAAGTATGACAATGACTTAAAACCTCATAATTAACTTTTTCAATTCACAAAATATGCAAAGCAAGGTTAGTTTCCAAAAATATCACTTTCTTCGTTGCTTTGCCATATGAAAGATAAAATAATAATAACAAAGACCTTAATTTGCAACATATGTAGATAGTGCTCAACCTAAATAAAAAAATTAAAAAAATAATGGTACTTTGAAAACAAAGGAAGCGCCATAAAGTGCTACAAACAAAACTTAATTGTTAGAAACGCATTAACCCAAATTGGATGGTGGATATTTTAATGTGTTATATGGCATTTTTTTTTATCAGAAAACAAAGCTTTGTCGACGATCTTATCAAGTGTTTTCGTTTATTAAGAAGTAGAAAAAACGTTTTTAGCTCAATCAACAAATTTAATTTTTTCAAATTAATGCAAATCAAGTGTTGTTCATTTGCTTTGAAAAAAACATAGTAAAATTTTACTTTCGTGGGGCAGAAATGTGTATTTTTTAAGGGAAGCCATTATCACTATTATTGGTATTCATCATATGAATATATAGATGTTTATATAAGTGGGTTGATTAAACAGTTTCTTAAATTTTTAATGTTACATACAAAACAAATTTATGGATTTTTTTTTATAGTGAACGACAAATGGAAAACAGAATTTTAGTAATCAACTTAATAGCCCAGTGTAGAAATGGTAATGACATATCATTATTTTTTGGACTACCAGTAATGACACGCACTTACCTTCTGCATTATTTTAAAACATATAATAATGAGTTACTGATAATGACTTATTTTTATCATTATTTCAAATAGAAAATAATTTTTTAGATTTTTTTTTAATTTTTTGAAATCTATTTTTAGACTCAATATTTTTTAAACACTGGTAATGATATATGTAACCACATATTTTTTGATTTTTTGTATGTTGGCGAGTAAGCTTACTTGTGTGCAGCAGGTCAATTATGTTTTTATCTATTAAATATTACATGTCGATATAGCTCAGATGGTAGAGCTGTTGACTGGCAATCTGTAGACCCAGGTTCGATTCCCGCACCAGCAAATTTTATTAAAAAAAAATTTAATAAAAAATATTTTTTTTTATATAATTTATTTTTCTGAAAATCTATTTTTAGACTCATTATTTTTGTCAGTACTGATAAGCACATAGGTAACGATATATTTTTTGATTTTTCGTATGCTAGTGTGTAACGACAACTCATTATTTTTCGCGACATCGCCATATAAAGGTAATAAGAAAAGTAACAACAAAAGTAACTAGTTACCATTACCAAGTATGTAGTTCCATAACCACATATCTGGTAATGCTTTTCTACACTGGGTATATATAATATATTCCAAGGAAGGTTAAGGTTGGTTTGAAAGAAAACCCGCAATTACCTCAAATCACCCTCACATCGAAACTATTAGTAAAAAATATCCAGATTCCTTCAAAAATTTTGCGACTGTAAAAGTTTTGCGACGACAATCCAGCAGACTATATAAACCTTCGCATAATCTTCTTCCTAGATGTCTGAGTAGTCGCTGCCTCAGTCCTGGGTCTCACGGAACAGATCCTTTTTTATCTCCTCCTGCCCGTGATCACTGTCTCTACGGCACAGGTTCGAATGAAAAAAAAAAATATAAATCCTTAGAATCAATATAAGAAGATCCAATGCTTATTTTTCCTCACATATAGCCCCCAGCACGGACAAGGCATTAATTTTCGGATGTTGGTACCCATATATCAAAAACTTCGTGGTATAACTCCTTGTAGTTTATTATAGATTTTATAAAAATTCGCCAAATTTCGGCAGATAATTTATTTTGTACCTTAAAGTCGAAAACTTTATGCAGCTAGTTTGGCCAAAACTAACACTGTGCGTTATTAGCTCCCTACAGTATGACACATTTTTATATAATTTGGAATTATCAACCAGACTCATAAATATATTCATTCCTTAGCCCTTTCACTACCGACTTTTTGTTATTTTGACTTCAGATTCTTGTTAAGAGTCCTCAAATTAGAAAAAAAATGTAACATATTTTGCCCCCTCCCCCTCCTATACACCAAACATGGCGTTCGAAAATCGATTTTTTCAAACTTCTGAGCCCCGCTTTAGCTCTTAAACATTGGAGTAGCCAAAAATTCTTTGGTTGGGTTTCTTTTCGTCATAAAATGAAGCTATATGCCAAATGTCAATTATCTATCCTCATTAGTTTAGGAGAAACACCAAAACCCTCTTTTCTCGGAGATTATGATATATGCAAAAAATTGGACTTCATTAACAAATATCACGACTATATTGCCATGTTGAACTGCTTATACATATTATGATTTTTTGGAAGGTCAAAAGTCGAATAAACTTACTTGCAAAAAGTATAGAGTTTTTTTTGCGCTCCCGTGTAAAAAAGTTTAGATCTGACCAGATCTTTTTGGTTCTCAATAGATATGATTCAATCTAATTAGATCCTGTACCAGATCACATCAAATATGATCAGATATGGCATATGTGATAATACCTTATGGCAAGATCTGATAAGATCTAGTGCCAAATTTATTCAAATCTAAAGTGATCTGGACAAATGCGCAAGATATGCCTAGATCTGATCAGATCTAATTAGATCTCAAATTTGTCCCCAATTTTGAGATCTGATTAGATCTGGTAAGATCTACGAAGATCTGGCCAGATATGCTTAGATCTGATCAGATCTAATTAGATCTCAAATTTGTCCCCAATTTTGACATCTAATTAGATCTGGTAAGATGTGTTGAGATCTGGCCAGATCTGATCTTTTTTACACGGGCTATTAAATTTTATATATTCTTTTAAAGATGTGAACACTGTAGTGAACAAGGGAAGTGAAAGAGTTAGATATTTTATGAATTGAAGGAAAGGACAATTTTGATAATCCATTTTGTAAAAGATTAGAATTAACTCATTTCTGCTTATTGGTTATTTAAATACCCAAAAAGGTATTAATCTTATTAAAAACCTAGCTAGATCCCAGTAAGAGATACTGCAAATTTGTGTTGATGTACAGGTAAGGACAGCGATGCCAACTTACCGCTCTTCGCGCTAGATTTAGCGCATTTTCACTACCCAAAACTAGCATTATTTTCTGTTTTATAAAAAGGGGATAGAATGGCGCTTTTCGATTTTTATTTAGCGCGTTTTCAATAAAACTTTTTTTTTTGATAAAAATTTTAACTAATTTGAACAATTTAAGGCAAAAATATACTACTTTTTCATAATTTTTTTTCAAATTTGCACTAAAAATTATCAAAAATTCTCCTTTGAACTGATTTCGGTTTTAATTAGAATTTAAAAAATCAAAATTTTTTTAAATCTTGAACAGCTTCAAGGCAACAGATATGTGAAATTAAATTTCTTCTTCCCAAAATAGTGCTTTTTTACTGCTTTTTGACTGTTCCGTCGCTTAATTTATATGAAAAAGTACAACTTTTTACCAAATTGATCATCTAGCGCGTTTTTAAGGGCCTGACTATGCGTTTTGCTTCAAAAGTTAAATTTGTCATCACTGGGTAGGGAAAGGATAGGAGATAGGGAGGTATATAGCGGTTTAAAAGTCAACAAATTTTCAAATTTGCAAAAATTGCACCGCAATAGCTCTAGGAAATTGGGGAAGTCGGAATTCGGAAAATTCTCTAATAGCCTAAGGTGTACTTTATCTTACAAAAAACATTTAGTTGTTTATAACTACGACTATGAGTATCCCAATATGTATGACGATCCTCCTCTTTCCAGAACTAAAAATAGTTCCCATTTTCCTTCTTTTATAAAACACCCAAGGCCCAGGGGCTCACCAGAGCGACGACAGACCCGTATGTGTCGAACATCCATCAGCTAACTGGTACCCCATCGCCCCAATATATTCCTGGACTTATGTCAGTTTGACCACGTGTCGACAGATTTGATCCACAGACTCAATAAATCCTTTCACACTTCCATGTTATCTTATCGGCAAGACTGATTATGACCATGGTAATGAGTTTTGGATCCATTCCCGTCCTATTATTTTCTACTTTTTTTAAAGAGAATCAACACTTAGGAAATTATTCCTATTAATTAACGTGTTGGTTGGAAAGGGGATAGAGAAGAAGTGAAAGGTGGTGACAGATGAAGGGCTTCAAATATGGCAACACTCTAATTGCGCGAGATGTTGAATCTTTGAATCTGATGAAGAGTTGGCGAACTTTGTTGAAGCTTTTTTAGTTCATAGCCCTGTCATATTGTTTTACTTAGGTATTTTTCATCAATTGATGTTGCCTTGGTTGGGGATCGAACCCGCAACCTAATGTGTAACAGTCCAACGCGCTAACCATTACACCACAGCGCAATCTATGGATTGCATAAGTGTTTGCCTGGAAGACGCTACACTCATCGGAGTCCCTTTGAAACCTGAATAGACTCCCGATCCTGCCCCAATATCTATCCTCGAGCCATCAATGAAAACCGAGACCACAATCTTGCAATAAGACAATTCGCGGTCTAGTCATACCTGGTAGGTACACTAACCTCAAAGGTTCGCGACTGGTGGAATGTAGTCCACCCAAATGGTTTTGGGAATCTATTTTCTGACTTATCTCGATATTGCTAACATCGTTCTACATCAGACTGTAATCGCCAACAAAATTCGGTTGATGTTCATCTTATAAATTTCTTAAAATCATAATAACTTAGGAATTCACCCACACATTTATAACATTAATGGATATTTGTTAGATTTTCAATAAGAAGAAAAGCGCGTTAAATGCGGCTTTCTTCATATGTGATTTTTTTCTGTGTTTTATTTTATAAAGTTGTCAGAGCTCTTAATTGGGTGAATCTATCTATTACTTACTTACACATTTAAACTATCTGTCTATAAAATTCAAACACATATAGAATTGAAATTTTGCCTTGAGTGGAATTTGTTGTAATTGTAGTTGAATTGCTTTGATAATGGATTTTTCATATCTACCAATACAAATCTTTAATAAATATACTCCACATACATACTAAGTATACCATGAATTTAGTTTTAGGGAATTAGAATTTGAAGAAGAACCTTCTTGATTGGAATGGGAATAACTGTAATAAGAGGGTGTGTATGTGTGACTTTAGTTTCTTTATATTTTTCCCATCATCATTAACTTCATACAGAATACACAATATGATTTGAGATATTAAAAATAATAGCAGTTGCAAGAATGTAGTTGCTGCCAGACAAGTCTGGAGTAAATTTTATTGTATGCGGGGGAGTATTATTTATTATTTTTAATAATTCCATATATGAATATGTTCATTATGAGCTTAGAAGCATTTTAATAAGATTCATAATTGTACTTAATTGCAACCACACACTAGAGAATCTGTTATTAGAGGCGGGGGATACAAAGGAGAATATTTTCTTTTAATTATTATTGAGAATTGCTGTTAGTAAATACGTTAATCGCACCCTAGAAAAACGCACACAATGCTGGAGGGCTTGTCTAATTATTTGGTTAACAAAATTTTAACAAACACTTGAAATTTAATAAATTTAAGAAAAATTTTGTTGCCAACTCAAACAGACCAAAGAATATTTTGTAAATCGTAAAAGATTCTCATCGATTTTTGTGGTATTTTTCGCACATGGCACATTATGAGTGTCTCGGGATATGGCTGTCAACTGAGACGATTTTTCTTACGATTTTGTTAGTTTTTTCTTTTTTGCCAATTTTCTAAATTTTAGCGATTTTTTTAGTATTGAGTTTTTTTACTTCAAATTTTCCGATTTTCTAATTTTGGCGTTTTTATTTTACAGTGAGGTTACACGATCAAGATTTTGCTTTCAAGTTGATAACACATACTGCTTGTCAAATTCAGTTGAACTTGAAGCTGTGACTTAGGCTGCATGCAACTTGATAGTCAATTTTGCTTTCAAGATGCCGTCGTCAAGGAAAGAACTAAAAATGCTCGCCTCTGTAGGCTGTTCGAAAAGACTTTACTTTTTTCTTCACATATTCCACAGACATTTTCATGTCAGCAGAAATTTGATTTTTTATTTATTTTGATTTTTAAATCATTTCGTCGATATACCGAAATATTCACATTCCGTATTTTACCAATCGTGTTTTATTGCGGCACAATATTTGTAAAAAGAAAAATAAATTTACAAGAAATTGATCAGCTGTTTAAAACTTGACCGTCAAGTTTTCTCAAAACTTGAAAGCTAAAATTGATATCAAGTTGCTGTTCAATTTTTAAAATGTGAGTGTGTTAGTAAAAAAATGTGAGTGTATTGAAACTTGAAAGGCAAAAATTGATCGTGTAACCCAGTGTTACCATATATTTTTTTAGAAAAACTGTAAAAAAAAACTGTTTCTTTATAGAAAAACTGTTATTGTAAAAAATTTTAAAAATCAGAATAAATTTTGGGATGCCGAAGTATCCTGGGACTAAGATATTATCCCAGGGTCTCAATTTTCAAAATATCGAAATTTAAATAATTTAATTGCGTTGGCATTTATAGTAATCAATTTTTTGCACAGCCTTCTAATAAAACGTTTTTTTTTTAAGAATTTTGGTCTCCAAGGCCCGAATCTGAAGTTAAAAAAAGTTCACCGAATCAACCTTCCGAGATGTGAACCTTTTTTTATTAACCCGTACCTTAGGATAGAATACTTTACTGGTCAATGTTGGACTACAAAATATTCTTTATGGATTTGCATTCCACATAAAATTGCCTTCCATAAGATTAAGTATTGTTATGTCGGGAATTGTTTGACGGTGTGTAAAAAAACCCCGTAAAAAATTAAGTTTTTTTGGAATTATCCTCGATCATAATTGAAAAAATAGTAATGTATTGTTATCCAGAATTGCCATATATTTATTTAAAAAATAAAAAATCAATTTCGGCCTTGTTTTATTTAGAAATGTCTGAAAAGTTCTGCTAAAATATGTCCGGCGCATCTATGACGTGTCAGATTTGGTTTAGCCAATTTTATTCCGAGCTAATTTTTGATGAAATTTGTTATCAAAATGTTTCGTTTTTTTTGCAGTATTATATTGGCATTTTTAAATTTATTTATGTTTCGATTTTATCTAATTTTTTACAATATGAAAGTTTTATTGTAATTTTTCACTTTCTAGGTTTATAAATGGATTATAAAATAAATTTTTTATACAAAATTCATATATAAAGCACTTTTATATTTTGATTCTTAAATTTTAGTTAAAAAAATTGTAAATTAAACAAATGTGCCGATTTAATATGAAAAAACTGTGAAAAAATCCATAAATTTAAAAAAACTGTTTTTTACATGAAAAAACTGGAAAACTGTTAGGCATCCCAAAAAACTGTAAAAAACAGTTAAAACTGGCTATATGGCAACACTGGTGTAACCCATTTATTAGTTAACGATTTTTTTGATTTTGGCAATACTTTTTATTTTGTTTTAATTTGAGAGGATTTTTAATATAGCTTTTTTTATTCCATCTCTGTGTGTTTTGATTTCCAGCGGCTTTTTTAATTTTTGAAATTTTTTACCACTCCAGCGATTTTTTAAATTTTGGTGTTTTTTATTATTTTTAAATTTGAAATTTACTCTAAATAATAAATTTTATTATTTGATAGCTAATTTTTTTATTATTTGTGTAGTAAACACAAGTGTATTTCAAGTTAATATCCAAGGTTGGTTACCGCTATCGTTACAATACAATTATCGCTAAAATACAGTTTCAAATTGTATACCGTTACCGTGACCAATACCTCTAAAAATTTTCCAAATACCGTTATCGTTACCGATACCATTATTTTTATGGGCAGTTACCAATATTTATTAATTTATGTAAAAATGTAAATTTTTTAACTTTTTGTAATCAGAGCTTTGAACAATTAATTCCTTAATTCAATTTTTCAATTCTGAATTAAAAATTCGATGAATTAATTCACTAAGCACCATATATTGAATGGAATTAATTCATATTTGCTTTCGTTCGATTTATTTTGTTACGAATTAATTCAATTGCAATAGTTCTTTTTATTAAATCAAATGAATTAATTCACTGGTATTCAATTTTATAAATCGAACGGAAGAAAAGTGAATTAATTCCTTACTGAATTAATTCACTACTGAATTCGTTCAATTTCATTTTTGTTCAGTGAATTAAAAAAAAATATAATTACGTTCAGTAAATTAAAATAAAAATAATAAGTTCACTGAATTGAAAAAAAAAATAAAATAAGTTCACTGAATTCAAAGCCTGTTTTCTGCCGTTCAGTAGAAGAAAACAATAATGTACAAATAAAATTTTTAAATAAGCAATTTTACAGCGTGTAAAAATAAAGCCTTTTACTATTAAAAATAAAAACTTTACAGTTATAGATAGATCAATTTGGAATAAAATATAACTATTAATTTTTCAAACTAGTTATATACCCAATCAGAAATCGCCAGTGGTACAAAAAATCAAGTACTGGCATACCACTGGGTAACAATGGTGTTGAAAATAAATGACTGGGAGAGCACTCATTTGGGACGCTTTGCCAGCGCTTGCAAAAAGCGTTTTTCCAGCATTTGTTTTACAAAAATTTCGGTGGTTTATAAAAACGAGTAAAAAGGTCTGGTGTATTGTTTGCATCCGAAATTCGAATGGGTTAAAATGGGGCTTGTGTCAAAATTTTCTATAATGTGCGTCAGCGCACCAAATTTCATTAAAATATCTTAATATTTGCGACCTGCAGTTTGTAACCAAGCCAATTTTGTTGGGACCGTTATATGGGCACTAGTTCTAAACATGGACCGATGTTCACCAAAATCAATAGGCTGCGTTATTGGGCCAACATAGGTCTGTGTACCAAATTTCATCAAAATATCTTAATATTTGCGACCTGCAGCGTATAAACAATATAATTTTGGGGGGACGCTTATATGGGCACTAGTTCTAAACATGGACCGATGTTCACCAAAATCAATAGGCTACGTCCTTGGGCCAACATAAATCTATGTACCAAATTTCATCAAAATATCTTAATATTTACGACCTGCAGTGTATAAACAGTATAATTTTGGTAGGACCCTTATATGGGCACTAGGTCTAAACATGGACCGATGTTCAACAAAATCAATAGGCTGCGTTATTGGGCTAATATAGGTATGTGTACCAAATTTCATCAAAATATCTTAATATTTACGACCTGCAGCGTATAAACAGTATAATTTTGGTAGGACCCTTATATGGGCACTAGGTCTAAACATGGACCGATGTTCACCAAAATCAAACTTGTTCGTCCTTGGGCCAACATAGGTCTGCGGTCTTAATATTTGCGACCTGTAGAGTGCGCACAAGATTGCATGGACTGACAGACAGACGGACGGACAGACGGACATCGTTAAATCGAAATAAAAAAAAAATTCTGAGCCGATCGGTATACTATAAGGTGGGTCTACGACCAATATTTTTTGGTGTTACAAACATCAGCACAAACTTATAATACCCTGACCACATAGTGGTGTAGGGTATAAAAACCACTGGCAAAGAATGGTCTAAGAGTGATATACCAAGGCTTGCAACCAGTGGTTATCCAGTGCTACCTAGCCAATGCTACCAGTGGAACAAAAACCTATTCACTGGTAGAGCAATGATTTTATAAAAATGCTGACGCTTCGTTAAAAAAGGTTTGTAGTCAGGAGGTTCCGAGTTCAAATCCGTTTGCAAGCAAAAATTTTTTTTATTTATTTATTTATTTATTTATTTTATTTATTTAATTTCTTATAATTCAGTACAAAGATTTAATCTTATATAAAAGCACTGAATAGTAATTATTGGTAAATTTGTCAATGTGCATTCAAAATACATATACATATAATATTTACTAACAAAAATTAATTTATAAAAAAAAAAAAAAATAATGGACAAAAATAATAATAATAATAAATAAAGGAAAAAAAAAGTAGAAAATAAAAAAATTATATTGTTAAACTTCTAAAAATTTGGTCGAAATTTAATTGAAATGTTATTTATAATATTCATATATTAGTTTTTTAAATTGCATTGCGTTGCTAATTATCTGTAAATGAGGGGGCAAACTATTCCAAATTCTTATGGCATTAATATAAAAGTGTAGATCCGAAAAAGTAGTCGTATGTTGTATCTGAATAATACGGAGGCCTCTTTCAGACCTGAAGAAGTTAAGTCTCCCGTAAAGGTATTCTGGCTGGCGAGAGTAGATTATCTTATGATGGTATATTAATGTCTTACACTTTAAAAGGTTTTGAAATGTGACACCAAAAATTTGCTTAGAGTAGTGTGATATTCTGCCACGTCGTTGTATGCCAAATACATATCGTGCAATATTATTAAAAGCGACGTTCAATTTGCTCATACTGATTGAATCACAATTTGAAAACAACTCACAACCATAAAGTAAAGTAAAGTCGGTATTTTTTGGATTTTTTTTTCATTTAAAATTTTTTTTGTTCTATAAAATCAATTTTTTTGTGTGTGGAAAAGCTCCTTTAAGACCAACTTTTTTTTTGCTCTTCCAACGCTGGCATATTGGTTCCAAAAAACTGTTTGCCAGTGCCAGGTTTTTCGCATAGCCAGTAGTTGTCCAGCGATTATCACTTATTTATGTGTTTAGCTATCAAATATTATATGTCTCGTTAGCTCAGTGGGTAGAGCAATCGTCTGCCAATCTGAAGGCCTGGGTTCAAATCACGGCAGGACATATGAACTTTTTTTAATTTTATTTTGTAAAAAATATTTCCAGACCACTTATTTATTGGTTTCCCCAGCGTTTTGCCAACGTTCAAAAATTTGTTTCTCCAGTGCTTTTCCGTCGTTTTTTGAACAGCTGGTCCTTTTGTAGAATGATGTTATCATTTTGGGAATGGGAAAGCACTTTTTGCCAGTACTTGTACCACCTGTTAAAGTGCTTTGCCATCGCTTTCCCGTTTGTATTTTTCTGACTGGGTAGTTATATTTTTTTTTTCCAAATTTATCTATATCTGTAAAGTTTTTATTTTTAATAGTAAAAGGCTTTATTATTGCAATTGAATTAATTCGTAACAAAATAAATCGAACGAAAGCAAATATGAATTAATTCCATTCAATATATGGTGCTTAGTGAATTAATTCATCGAATTTTTATTCAGAATTGAAAAATTGAATTAAGGAATTAATTCTTCAAAGCTCTGGTTAGTATCGTACTAAAGACACTTTACTATCTTTAAATAAAATGTGTTATAAATAAATATATGACTCTATGATTCGCAGCGTACAACTGGAGTCCGAAAGTACTCAAAAACAAGACCATGTCCTTCTGAAATCATAGCTATATGACGGTGTTTTCCTTTATCAATGAAGCCACTAATCTGAGCATACAGTTATGATTCATTTACCAATAAGTCTCATTATGAACATTATTGCTAAATTTCGAATATTCTGAGTCATTTATGAGTCAATTATGATTTATTTTTGAAAAATTTAAGGTACTGAAAATAATTGTTACAAAAATTTTAATAAGAGCCTATTAAATTTAATGTATGACTCTAAAATTTGAGCGGTCTGGAAATATATTGGCTGGGTATATTTATAACTTAATCGAAATTGTTACAAGGACAAAACTTCTAAATGAAAGAGTAAATGTGTCATTTAATAAATATTTAATATTTCATTTTCTACCAATTTTTCTTATGCAATATGTGTGGTCCATATGAACAAGGATTAAAAAGATATCAAAGAAAAAAATATCAAACAAGTTCCAAATAAAAAGAGACCGCCCAGTTATGCTGTGTGTTGTGTAAACAAGTGGTCAAACATAATGAGAAACAAATTATGATTTTTAAACATACGACACATCCAATGGAACATGGTATGAATGTGGTAAAAGTTCGTAGTATTTGTTTGCACAATATATTTCTAATAGTTTCTGGTCGATCTCAATATGACATCAAAAATCCCTTAGGAGTTTGATACATTTTTCTCATTCCAAATACAACCGTAACATCCGTAAAATATAAAAATAAATTTGTTTGCACATTAAGAAAAGAAAAAATGTATTATATGAACGCATTTCATGCATAAAATTGTGTAAACAAATCAATGGTACACACAAATAATTCATTAGGGCCGTACAGATTCGAGTGGGTAGTTTCGAATAATTAGAAACTAAAAACATACACCTTTACTATAAAAAAGAAAAAGTCGATTTTAAACCACAAAAGTCGACTATTATTTCAAATTTCTTACCATACAAAATATTTACCCCTAAATTCATAAACGCTTTGTAAAATTATAGGAGGTTTATTGAACAAATTTTGTATGAAAATGACGTTTTGTAAACCTGCTATAACTTTACAAAGCATTTATCAAATGAGGCGTTAAAATGTACCTTAAAATTCTATTTTAAATTTGAAGTTTTCATTTGTTATTATTTTATATTTATTTATTGTTTTCAAATTTTGTTTACATTTATTTACAAATTTCCTTTTTATTTTTCAATATTTTGTTTTGGTTTTCAATAAAAATAAACAAAATTTTAGAATGTATATGTACGTTTGGCATTATTTTAAAAGTTCTATTTTTAATATTTTGTATGGTACGGTAAAAACAAAACCTTTGTTTTAAAATAAAGTCGACTTTAACAAAAATATACCTTATTGATTGTAAGGCTGAATATTTTTTATTAATTTTGATTTTATTTTTTTTTTAGATTTTACAGTTTTTTTTATATTTTAGTAAACTTTTTTGTTCATTTCAGCAGCTTGATTTTAAATTGCAGTTTACGAGAATTTACTGAAATTTAGTAGCGTGTAATAATTATTTATACTAATTTCACTGTTCTAAAATTATTGATATTTAGTAAATTTTTTAACTGATTTTAGCAAATCGATTTTGAATTGCAGTTTACAACAATTTTGCTAAGATTTAGTAGCGGCTACTAAATTTGTCTACTAATTTTGTTGTACTACAGATCAGCAGACATGTGTTGCTAAAATTAGCAAAACATACCGCTGGGCTTAAAACAGTTAAATTTCCCGTAATAACAGCAAAATTTTCAGTAGCTATTATAGACTTTTTGGTTGATTGTAAATAGTTACCATTACCAAGTATATAGTTATATAACCACATATCTGGTAATGTTTTTCTACATTGGGATGTACTGCCCTAATGTTCTACATCCTTTCCTGTTTTAGGTACATATTTACATACATACATCCATTTATATTTATTTGTATTTGCCTAAATTGGAAACATTTTCAATGTACCCTTTTTTCTTGATCTTTTGTTCTGTGTTCAAGTGTCACCATGAGTGAATGATTTTTCTTTGTATTTACTTCTTTTCATTTGAAATAATTTTAACTTTTGTTTATTTTAAATGTAATTTAAAAAAGAAGAGTTTTATTTACATTTTTTTGAGGAATCGTATTAAAAACTGAAGGTCACCCGTTGCGTTCCAATGGCAAAAACAACATTAGAACATAAAGGGAAATTTGAAACTCTCTGTTGTAATGGAGTGTACTGTTTTGGTTCTATTGTAAAGACCTCACACAGTTTTGGGTCTTAAAACATAGAAGAGGAGGAGGACTATGTTTATATAACTTGAGTTGCATCTGCTTCATCAATATCCGTTTTTCCATTTGAGGTGTTAGAAAAATGCTGGTTGCTTGGAAATTTGAAAATGAAAAATTGTGTTTAACAATACTGATCAATAATGATAAGTAAGGATAATAGATAATATGATAAGTAAGGATAATAGACATTTTTCTACTGAAATCTATTTGGTAATTAAAGTACCATATTCAGATTTCGATGAAATTCCTAGTACACACAACAAAATAATTTTCATAATATTTTATGAAACATATTTATAATGAGTGTTATTTTTTTCGGTTTTAGGACCAAATATGTCCATTTCCAATCTTCAAATCAAATAAAAATTTACGGTAAAATAATAATAATTTTATAAGTGATATTATCCTAAACATAATATTAAGTAAAATTTTCCTAAATTCGCTTTTTAAATATAAAGTGTGTTTGTTTCAAGGTTGGAAAGAAAGCTCCAGCGAGCCAAAAATATGTATATACATTTTTTTAAAAAGCTCGGAAGCCAAAATTAAAAGAGCTGCTTATCGAGCAGTTCTTTAACGAAATTTAATTGAGTTTTTTGAAATCGAGCCGCTAAAACAGCTCGCTCCTATTACAATAATTTAATTATTATAAAAAACAAAAACGGTAACTTAGTTACACTATATCCAACAGTACTATAGTCCCTAGATTTTGAATTTTAAAAATCCACACGTAAAAATTTACAAAAAATGCCGGAATGTGCAAATAGGTTATGTGGTTCAAAAAATGCAATTTTTTTTTGTTGCAACTAACCACCAATTTTTGTTGTATAAAATAATAATATAAAAAACCGCAATTAAAAAATTGTAAAATAATGGTGGAACGCGAAAAAAGATCTTATGGTAGAAAAAATTATTTAAAACACTGAATCGGCAATTAACATTCTGCAAACGAATACAATGATGGAAAAATTTTCTTTTTTGTAAAAATTTTTTTTTCCCGATTTTTTTCAAACTACCCAGCCAGCAATTTCGGAGCGCTCATAAATAAGATTCTTAAATGGCTCATAGAAATTATTGTTTTTTTGAAAACACCTTTTTTGTTAGAAAATATGAACCCTCAGAAAACAATCCAAAAAGTTGTCTCTACAATCTAAAAAGCTGTCTCAAAATGAGGGTTAATTTTTCGGACTCAAAGAAGATTCCCAACAAACAATTCGTTCCGTTTACGCACCGTTTTCGGTCCGTCATAAACGGATTCCAACTCCGTATACGTAAGGAACATCGAAACTGATTCGAATCCGTTGAAAATCCGTCAATGACCGTTTATGGACCGGTATGTCGTGTTAAAAACGGAAAAGTCTGTTTAAAGTCCGTCAATGACGTTTTCGGACCGTTGTCATGTAAAAAACGGACTAGTCCGCTGAAAGTCCGTCAATGCCGGACCGTTATGTCGTGTAATAACGGAGTATTTCCTTGTCCATATCCTACCGACTTTTTCAAAAAAATAGACCATATGTTTATTATTTTCAATACAAAGTATTTTTTTTTTCTTTTTTATAAATTCATTAATAATTATTATTTATAATTACAATATTTAGCACATCCAGCTCGGTTTACCTATCTATTCAGCGCTTAGGGACAAGGAGTAAAATCCAACATCTATATGGAAAAGAGACAATAAATTAGTTATGGTTTAATTGACTGTGTACACGATGCAAATTCTAACATGTTGATGTTGTTTGATTAATGGTGTAATAGAAAGAATTTCCTCTATTACATTTTCTCCATATATTCCCATTATAATAATATTTTCACCGAATTTACAAAAATTTTTTATTTTGTAAACAAACCGATGAAATCCGTATATAAAGGTACGGAAACGGATACACCAATACGGAGTTAAAACGTATTGTGTTCGAAAATCCATTTATACGGTCCGTTAATGTTCCGTATACGTACAAGCATTGACGGATACGTACTTTACGGATAGTTAACGTGCCGTAAAAGCCGGATTCATGAATCCGTCCGTAAAAATGTTTCTTGGGTTCTAAAATTATTTAAATTTATGAGAAAAATTTCGAATTTATAAGTTCTTTTTCCTGAGTCATTTCTAAGTACACAGGGGGCTCTTTTGGGCGGACCACTTTCATAGGAAAAAGTGGAAAAATGTTTCTGTTTTTGGAGCTCATTTCTGAGTCATTAATGATCATCTTTGTTTGCTGGGTAAGCATTAAACTTTGGTGCATGAAATTGGTATTATAGTCCCTAGATTACGAATTTAAATAAAACACACTTAAAAAATTTCAAAATAATGGCGGAACGTGAAGAAAGGCTTTATGGTGCAAAATTTTGGTTAAAAACCTTAATCAGCGATTTACATTCTGCAAATAAATACAGTAAAACTCGTTTAATACGAACTCGCATAAGACGAATTCTCGGTTAATACGAACTTATTTAGAAGTCCCGAAGTTTTGGCAATAATTTCAAAATAAAAAACATGGGTTAATACAAACTCGCTTAAGACGAACACTTGGTTAAAACGAACTGTTTGTGATGGTCCCACAAACAAATTTTCATATAATTTTCCACTTAATGCTACGAACTTTACGAAATCGACAATTTTTTCTATATTTTTTTTTCTGAGTAATTTTAAATCGATCACACAGATATATTTCTTAAATATATGGCAACAATATATTTAGGAAACTAAATGAAAAAACTGTAAAATTTTTAAAGTTGTTTTAAGGAAATTTAAATATTTTGTCGATAATTAAAACATTTTAAATAAATTTTACACCGGTTAATACGAACCTCGCTTACAATGAACTAATTTATCCAGTCCCCCGGAGTTCGTCTTAAACGAGTTTTACTGTAGTTATAAATAGTTTTGAAAATTAACACTCAAAATTTGTTAAAGTACACTCAAAAAAATAAGTTAGTAGAAAAGTTAGTAAAACGTCTTGTATATCAAGTGTACTAGCTTTCAGGAATTTTTTAGTTATATTTTTTAAGCATTAAAATAATTTTGAACTAATGTTTTACTAATATATTTTGCTACAAAAATTGTGCTGATAACCGCATTTATAGCATATATGACAACAGACAAGATTTAGATGTCGCAGCTTGTCTGGATGTAGTACAGATAACGTAAATGAAAATTAAAAAAAAACAACTCTACACAATTTCTATATTTAAATTTTCAGCAAATAAATTAACAAAAGTAAAATTTCTCTACAAATTTTTTGAGTGTTTTTAAATCTACTAATATTCAACAAAAATTCTAGTGATTTTAGCAAGGTTTTTTTCATTTCCAATCGACTAAGTTTTAGCAAAACTTTTGCTGAGATTACTATTTTTTTTGGTAAAAATCAGCTTGCCGATTTTCAGCAAACACTTTTACTGAAATTACCAACTTTTTTGCAAGCACGCTTCTGACTAAAAATTTGCTGACACAGCAACATTTTTTGCTGACTTTACTGACTTTTTTTGAGTGTACTGAGCATTTTTAGTATAGTGTTAAATGAAGATAACTAAAATCTTTAGTTAAATCAGTGCTTCAACTAAAAATGTTTTAAAAAATTATTCAAATCCATTTGAAACCCGTTTGATAGATTTTTCTACTGACGTATAATTTTAAGTTTAGTCTAAAATACCACAAAAAAATTAAAAATTTATAAGTTTTTTTTTTTGATTTTTTTTAAATGCAAATAAAAATCGAGCCTTTTGAAAAAACAATTTACAATTTTTTTTAGCAAAAGTTACAGCTAATTTTAGCAGAATAGGCTGCTATTTCGATTCAACTAAATTTAACTTAAAAATAACAAAAAATTTGTAGATATAACAGTTTGTTTTTACCATTTTTACTTTACTAATATTTAAAAAAATTTTCTGCAGATTTTACAGTATAATTTGTCATTTTGAATTAACTAAAAGTTAATTTAAATATAACTAAAATTCTGTACATTTAAACGTTTTATTTTTGCTGTTCTTATTTTACTAGTATTTAACAAAAACATTTGCTAATTTCAGCGCTTTTTTCTGCAACATAATTTTTAACTAATTTTTAGTTGAGTGAGTGTTGTTCTGACTATAAAACTGACATTTAGATTCCAACAAAATATCTTCCTAGGAAACCATTAGAAAGTTTCCTTACGAAAAACAAAGGATTAATTGATATTTAAAAAAAAATAATAATATTGTGATACTTTTTGCCTTCAAAATCATAGAAACAAGAATTATAGGTAGATTTTTTAAATTCTGGGTGGCAAACAGCAGTCTAGATCGGTCTAAGTCTGCCAATGTTTATAACAAAGATTTAATACTACAAATTCTGTGGTCAAGTTGAAACATGAAACATAATAGCGGAAAAACTTAAAAATAATATTGTAGTTTCATTGAAAGAAAAAAACTATTTAAACCAATAGCAAAATTCTTTTTACATAAAAACTATTATGCACTCATATTGTGTTGGTGTTCTGTTTGGAGGTAAATACTACGATATCGTATAATTGAATGTGGAAAAAAGCCAGAGTTTTCCTGTTTATTATAAGCATTTTTATTAAAACTTCTGACCACCGGCATGTAAAGTAATAAATGTCAACAAACGAAAATATAATTTTAAAAAAATTCTTGGCGAGACCAATTTAAAAATTGTATGTACTCCATACAAATGGACTGAACTAACCATGCTGCAACATGGTTAGCAAAAAGTATAAAACGGTGTTACTTCAACTGAGTTTTAATGGTTATTTTGTAATTGTTTGTTGTGTATATTACACACATATAGTTTTTTTTTTCTCAATAATTGGCATATAACTTAATCGAATGTCATATGAAGTGCAATTGTGAAACATATGGTGACAACATTTTATTTCTAACTACATTTTTTCTATATTTACCACTATTATTTTGAACGCGTTGCTACTTGTTAATTGAAAAAAAAAATTAGTCGTATTTTGCATAAAGTTAACTACGAGTATAAAAACCAACAAAATAGAAAAAAAATAGTTCTGTGTTGTATATTTATTCGTTATTTGCAAAGTTAACTAAATAAAATTACAAGTACAAGCATGTCCTTACCACTATAGTGTGGTAAACCTTCCACCAAATGGTGTCCAGTGTAAAAAATACTGGAAGCGGATAGGAACCATGGAAAAAAATTGAAACTTTAAAACATGTTTAATTGAAAATGGAAATTTTCATATAAATTCTCGTATTTTTTCTTTTAAACCACGATGAAATCCGTGTGCAAAGTTAGAAAAAAAGCTTATGTCGATATAAAGAATCAAAAATTCTAGTTTTGAATTTAGCCAATGAATTTTTTAGGGAAGGATAAGAGATACATAATCTTTCAGACTAAATTAAATTGGGGTCAATCTTCGTAACACACCTAGTGGCAATATGAAGTACTAAAAGAAATATAAAACAGTTTGTTAACGGTCATAATTCCATTTTTACGCCCTATGCTCCAACTTTGAACGACGGGAATAAATATATAATATATATATAATTCCATTTCCATTATTGCGATTATGATAGATAATTTAGAACGGACATAACCCTAAAACCAGAAATTCGACTATCATTTAATCAGCCAGCGAAAAAAGGGATGCCGAAGCAGTAGAAAAAGCACTACAATTGATGATCTTGATGTACTTCTTTTTTAACATAAACACTAATGATTTTAACATTGAGTCGTCATAGGAGAGGAGTACTCCGACTTTAACATTTTTTCAGTACTTTTTGAACGAGTGTAAAGGAAGCTCTCTTTCACCAATTAAAAGTTAAAAAAAAATTCTTCACAAAAAAAGATTATATTTTTTTTATTTTACAAAAGTTTTTTTATCGCCGCCACCGGGTATCGAACTTGCGACCTCACGATTGCTAGTCGCTGAGCTATTCTTTGATATGAAAGTTGACTGGCATAAAAACACCACTTTGTTAATGCGAGATATTGTTCCTTATTCTCTTCAATAAAAGTACTTATTAAACAAGTGTAAAGGTGCACTCCAATTCAATATTAGTTTCAGTACTATTTTTACAGGTACATAAAAATCAATTTTCCAACATATTTTTTACATATATACATTTTTAAAAATTAAAAAATTAAAGAAATATTGAATTTAACCAAATTAATTATAAATATTAAAAAAAAAAATTAATAGAATAAAAAAAAAATTAAAAAAAAATATTGGTCGAACCCGGGACCCTCTGTTTGAAAATGCCAAAAGATACCAAAATCACTTTTTACGATCACTTTTAGAGCAATTACTCTTTAGAAGCAATACTTAAGTGATTTTTTGGATGTGGTTCAGAAGTAACTCTAAAAAAGCTGTAAAAATGTAATAACGGATACTTGGGAAGCAATGAAAAAGTGATTTTTTGAAGTTCTTCAGAATAACTTCTAAAAAAGCAGTTAAAATACACTAACGGATACTTGTGAAGCATTAAAAAAGTAGTTTGTAAAGCACTACTTGCAATTTTTTTTTGCTGGGCAGTGCTTCAGTGTTGTATCTAGGGTTTATGTCCTGTTCTTTTTTCAAACCCGCAATCCCGGGGATTTTGTGAGTGATTTTCCGGCGTTTTTTTTTTGCAGAAATATTGGCTAGTATATAACAATTTTGAAAGCTTTATTTAAATTTAAAACATTAATTTTTTTCAAGTTAATTTAAATGTAAAATATTCTGTAAGTACAATTGATAACACTGAAAATCAATTGATTACTTCTGAAATACAATTGACAAATCTGAAACACAATTGATAATTTCTGAAATGCAATTGATGAATTGATAATTTCTGAAATACAATTTATAAAACTGAAAATCAATTGATAATTTCTGAAATTCAAAACAATTGGAAATGGTGTAAAAATATATATTTTTGGATTCCATATTTAGGAAATATTTAAACAAAAATCGATCTTAATTCTGAATATAAAACTCGCCCTAAATTTCGTTTTATATCATAATATACACAGAGAAAACATTTTCATTGTGACAACAGATTTTTATTGCTAACCGAATGGTTTGATTGCAGCCATCGACGAAATCGTATGTGGCAACAGAAATTTCGTAAATATGAAAAAATTTCTTATAGTAGTGTTGTTTTTTCAAACGCGTCGTATAGACCAAATACAATTAATATTGTCATTAATATGTATTTTTATTAATTCTAATTTTCTGTTGGAACAATATATTTGAATTATGTCAGGAAAACATTCGATTGCGACAGCCAAATAATTCTATTGCTACGACAAAACCATTCAGTTAGCAAGAAATTTGGTTGTCACAATAAATCTGTTTACTCTGTGTGTAAACCAGGTCTCAAATTTTTAATTTGTATAAGATGCAAAACGAGAAAATAAAGAACACGTTCCAGAATTTTATATAAGGAATGTCTATAAAAAATTTGTTTAATCTCTCTAAAACTTTATTTTAATAAATTTGTCATTTCACCGTCCGAGACAAGTTTACACCCATTAACAATTCCAATATATCCTGAAAGAAGGGCTAAAAATAAAATATCAGTGTCTTTCACTTTTTTAATATGAATTCCTTTAAACCGCGAATTAATATTTAGTTGATATTTATATTTCTAAAAGAGTTTTTTTTTTAACTAAGACGTCCTTCCAAAAAATTAAGACGTCCTTACATACAAATATATTCTCTAAATACTAATTCGTGATTTAAACGGTAAAACGAATTGATCTAAAAAATATTAAAATATTCAGAATATATTAAGGAGATTTTCAAATGATGAGCATTGTCGGATGGTGTTTTAAAGTAGCGCTATTGGATCTAAGGTTTTTAAAGCAGTTCGCTACGAGAAAAATGCGTTAAATCTATGTCAAGTTAATAAAACATGTTCTGTGGAGCACCAAAGAGCCTATAAGACTAGGAGATGCAATCGCTATCAGACCGCACATCGGACAAAACATTATGCCATTGTCAGGCATTCGATCGTAAAATGAGAAAAAGGTGGAAGTACATATTCAGAAACTAAAAATTACGGTAAAATTAAGAAAGAAAAAAAAATATTACAATTAGGAAAAAAAATAATAAAAAGTATAAAAATATCGAAAATAAAAAATAAGCAAAAATTAGTGTTTAAATTTCATTTTCAAAAATTTTAAATTTCACATATTTCATAAATTATTACACTTTTTAATTTATGATATTTGCTGAGTTTTGGACTTAATTATATCCTTTAACTCAGAAAAAAACTCAAAATACACAAATACGTGTTTGAGGTGAAAACTAGCACATTACTTGACGTATATACGTTAACTTTCAACGTGGATAATTAACAACGGTGAAATCTCAACGTTTATGCATTTTCATATCTAACTTTTTGCTGGCATACGTTCGATTATAGTGTGCTTTGAAAAATTATAAACACTGAAGTGCTTATGCATAACAGTTTGTTAATTTATCGTTTTATTCTGGCAACGCACTTATTTAACTCTTAAATGCATGGTGTAGCCATTTGGCAACATACCGGTTTTTTAATAAAAAAAACCCACTTGATTCATAAAACTGCATTTTTGGGCACTAGGGGCCCCTTCTCTACATAGTGTTCCTATAGTTTAGCGAAGAATTTTTAAACCGTTAGAGTAAAAATCTTGGTTTTTCTCTGTATATTTGTGAAAAATCTAAAACACGCAGTTCTGTTACAAAAATTGTAATATTAAATTACTTATAATTTAGGACGTAAGCTGTTATTCCACATTAACCCAGAAATTAACGAATGAAGTATGAAATAAAATTGTTTACACATAAATTTTTTTATTCCAAAAACTACTTTACTCCTTTTACATTGTGGTTACTTAGTACTTGGTTATTGTATACATTAATTCTAGACATTTCATTAAATGTATTACTTATCTATAAGTTACAGTGAAAACTTATGTACAAAGAAAATTTACAGAAAAACTGAATATTTGATTATACAAAACGCCGTTTATAGAAGCTTTTACTGTAGACGAAATAGAAAAATAGTAAGTATATAATCCATTTCCGTTTTAATGTTCAAAGAAAATAAATGCAATTGTACTAATTAGTGGTTTTCTTGTTGGATTTTGTGATGGACATGATAAAGTTTAAAAAATATTAATTCTTCAGCAAATTTACAAAGTAATTTAATATTTTTATACCCAACACCACTATGTGGTCAGGGTATTATAAGCTTGTGCTGATGTTTGTAACACCAAAAAATATTGGTCTTAGACCCACCTTATAGTATACCGATCGGCTCAGAATTTTTTTTTTTTCGATTTAACGATGTCCGTCTGTCCGTCCGTCCGTCCGTCTGTCCATGCATTCTTGTGCGCACTCTACAGGTCACAAATATTAAGATATTTTGATGAAACTTAGTACACCGACTTATGTTGGCCCAAGGACGAAGCCTATTGATTTTGGTGAACATCGGTCCATGTTTAGACCTAGTGCCCATATAAGGGTCCTCCCAAAATTATATTGTTTATACGCTGCAGGTCGCAAATATTAAGATATTTTGATGAAATTTGGTACACAGACCTATGTTGGCCCAAGGACGAAGGCTATTGATTTTGGTGAATATCGGTCCATGTTTAGACCTAGTGCCCATATAAGGGTCCTACCAAAATTATATTGTTTATACGCTGCAGGTCGCAAATATTAAGATATTTTGATGAAATTTGGTACACCGACCTATGTCAGCCCAAGGACAAAGCCTATTGATTTTGGTTACCACCGGTCCATGTTTAGAACTAGTGTCCAGATAAGGGTCCCCACAAAATTATATTGTTTATACGCTGCAGGTCGCAAATATTAAGATATTTTGATGAAATTTGGTACACAGACCTATGTTGGCCCAAGGACGAAGCGTATTGATTTTGGTGAACATCGGTCCATGTTTAGACCTAGTGCCGTTATAAGGGTCCCCCCAAAATTAGCTTGGCTACAAACTGCAGGTCGCAAAAATTAAGATATTTTAATGAAATTTGGTTCGCTGACTCACATTATAGAAAATTTTGACACAAGTCCCACTTTAACCCATTCGAATTTCGGATCCAAACATTAGTTGGCTTTTAACCAGACTGGTGTAGGGTATTGTATAGTCGACATGCCCGACTTTAACCTTTTTACTCGTTCATAATGAATATGATTTGGACTCTTTATATGACTATTTTAAAATTTCTTTAAAATTGTGTTTAAAATAAATTAAATTTGTTTTCATGCCATATGAATATAATCTTTCACAAAAATTCAACGATATCATGACATGTTGAATCCGTTTGTTTGAATCATTTTCAGAGAGGGGCGCAAAATTCAGAAAATGCCTTTTATAGGCTAATTTAAAAAAATGGCTATATTTATAAAACACACTTAATTACCCAGCAAAAATATGGTAACTACAGGTCATTACCATACGGATTACCAAGTAATGATAGGTCATTAACTTTTGCATTACTTTAAAATACAAAAGAATGACTTACTGATAATAATTTATAGAAGTACTTATATATTCTTGCAAAGTAATCACTTACAGGTAATTTGTACTGATTTAGTCTTTTTTATATTAAAATTTTATTTATTAAATTTTTTTCGAATATTTTTCCAATTGAATAGAAAATTTTTCGAGATAAAAAGTTATATTTCCATTATGACCAACTATTTCGCAATGTGGGGTAACCACTTATTTCCTAACTTCTAAGTAACCACTTATTCTTTCACTATGGGTAACTCGTTATTCGCACTTTTTTTGTAAGCGAGAGGGTAATGACCACCCATGAATTTTTAGACATCGCGAACAAAAGTAATGTTGCGAGTAAATAGCCTGGTAAGTAGTGAAACCCTTTGTGTGCTACTTACTCGCTTAATTACTCGGTAATGTCTGTTTTTTCTGAGAAAAGACTTCAAAATTTCATTTAATAAAATGAAAGAACAACAATTTTAAAATTTTTTTTCAAATATTTAAAAAAAAAAAATTATGCATGAAATAATATTTTTTAAAATTATATTTAATTCAACGATGTAATTTCCATTTATACAAAAAAAAAAATTATAGGTTTGTTTTTTCCATACAAATTTATATATATTTTCCCATCGTTCTTATAAGGAGCATAGCATTATAAGCATATAAAACTTTTAAGTGGGAATAAATTTAGCTTCTTAAAAATTAACCCCTAAATTCATAAACGCTTTGTAAAATTATAGGAGGTTTATTGAACAAATTTTGTATGAAAATGACGTTTTGTAAACCTGCTATAACTTTACAAAGCGTTTATGAATTTAGGGGTTAGTAGTTATAAAAATGCTACCAGGTCTTGAAAATTCTTGGCTTTTCTCTTTCAAATTTAACAAAAATATTTGTCATAAAAATATTTGAAATTTTAGTATTTTTGATCAGAGACTACTACTCACCGGTAGAGGGCGCTGAAGTTTAGTATTACCTGAGCAACTATTTAATATCAGTTTAGTATCAGCTGAGCCTATATTAAAAAACTCAAAAACTGCTGAAAACTGTTTGAAATAAGGAAAAAACAAACGCAGAATATATTCAAATAATAAAGTTTGAGAAATCTGTTTGCTTTTTTGCTTTGTTGTTTGTTATTATTTAAATTTAAATAAAAAAAGAAAATTGAAAATTTCTTTAGCAAAGTGCCATCTACTGATAACGATTTTGTTATTACTGATTTTCTGGTGATGCCATACCCCTGTTTTTGATTTCATAAAATATTAAAAACAACAAAAGCTAACAATGAATTAGTAAAGGTAGAGCAGGGCACACAAGATAATTGCTCCATTTCGCGTTCAAGCGAAGTCCTTGTACGAAAACAGCTTTCGTACAAAGGCGACCCCAAATGTTTAAATTTTATTTGTTGACAAAAATAAAAAAAGTCATGTAAGTACTGATAGTCGGTTTTTGCAAGAAGTTATCGATATATAAGCTGTGTTTGTGTGACTCTCTATCAGTGTTATCAAGAACGATTTTGACAGTTTTTCAACGTATTCCAGCTTTCTACTGTCAAAATTGTTCGAGATATCATTGATAGAAATGCCGCACAAACACAGCTAAAATTCGAAAAAAAAACAAACCTTATGTTAATATCGATTATATTGTACTTAAGAAAATATAGCTGATTGAACGTGCCGAGGGTAGGTCACCTCCCTTTTTCAGCGTCGAGTGTGTGCCGATCGTTGGTCACCTCCCTTTTTCAGCGTAGAATGTGTGCCGAGCGTTGGTCACCTCCCTTTTCCAGCGTCGAGTGTGTACCGAGCGTTGGTCACCTCCCTTTTTCAGCGTCGAGTGTGTGCCGATCGTTGGTCACCTCCATTTTTCAGCGTAGAATGTGTGCCGAGCGTTGGTCACCTCCCTTTTCCAGCGTCGAGTGTGTACCGAGCGTTGGTCACCTCCCTTTTTCAGCGTCGAGTGTGTGCCGATCGTTGGTCACCTCCCTTTTCCAGCGTCGAGTGTGTGCCGATCGTTGGTCACCTCCCTTTTCCAGCGTAGAATGTGTGCCGAGCGTTGTTCACCTACCTTTTTCAGCATCGAGTGTGTGCCGATCGTTGGTTACCTCCCTTTCCCAGTGTAGAGTGTGCGCCAAGCGTTGGTCATCTCCCTTTTCCAGCGTCGTGACGATCCCTACCCCTACGAGCTTACCCCAGCTAACTGAGGAAAACTCGTCGTTACAATACTTAGTAAATATATAATCTGACACCATTATCGAACATAGTTCAACACAAATCTGTTATAAAAGACAAAATGCTCTTGCCTTTATAACATTCTTCAATAGGAAGACATATCTGATGAATACGTTTGCCATGTTCATCAGATTCCGTTGACAACTGATTTACAAAGAAGTCCATATGTGGGTTAAAAACGTGGATTTTCCTAATTTTTCGAATTCTATTCTTATATTTGCCTAGAACATTTGACATAACGTCTTTAATGCTTTGCCATGCAGTCAGTTCGTTTGGGGAGACCATAAGATCGAATTCAGCATTTTTGATAAACTTCCTTATATCAGAACCAACAAAAACATCTGTTGGATTGAAGACAAAAAAAATTCATTTTTAAAATTTAACCAACATTTTTTTACACAAACTGTATACCTTTTTTATTCTTTGCTTCACTACACTGAAGGAATTATCCTTCATGATATTAATGATATAATTCCATAGAATTTTTTTCGTAGAAACAATGAAGAATTTCATTATATGTATAATATTTAAATAATATTATGAAAATTTTCATAACCTTTCTTTCATAAAATTTCATAATTTCATAAAAAAAATTCATTGAATTTCATAAATTAGATCTTCATAAATTTAATGGAAATGTTCTTTATATATATGAAATTGCTCAAGAGAATTTCCTTTTTTTTAATTTTTTTTATAAAATATCGTCATTTCATTAATTTTTAAAAATTTTCATAAAATTAGAATTTTTTATTAAACATTTAATTCTCAAATACAATAGTTTTATTTACCCAGCAAAATATTGGTAATGACACCTCATTACTATCTGCATTACCAAAAATGATATATCATAACCTTTTGCATTATTTTATAATATAAAATAATGACTTCCTAATAACGGCCTATTGTATTCATTGTTTCTAAATATAAAATAATGACTTACTCGTAATAGTTTAAATAAGTACTTTTTACACAGTTAAGTTTTATACATTTTTATTTATTATATGTAAATATGTTTTATGTTGAAATTTTTATGACGAGTCCTAGTGTGTGTGTGTAACCACTTATTATTCAAAATCTCATAACTACTTATTTCTCATTTTTTCATAAGCGAGCGGGTAAGCGTGACTACTTATAAAAACAACCACGCCAAACAAAAATAATGAGTTTAGACGCCAAAAAATAAGTTGTGCGGAGCTATGAATTTCTATTATATAACCACTTATTTGGTAATGAAAGATTTTGCTGGGTAACCATAAGGCCTAGAATAACAGGCCTAAGAATTATCTTTTATTAATTAGAAATTTCAGTTCGAGGCCAATTTCCTTATTATGAATTAACATAGTAAGTACTTTTTTCAAGAACTGCTATTTTTCTTCATCAGGATATTCTCCTAACAAATACTTCACAGAGTTTTTGCTTTCAAAAACCTCTAACACTTTCAGGAATGAAAAGACGATCGTTTCGGGGATTTTCCAAGTCCCCTTCTTCAGTTTTCTTTAGAAAGTGGTGGCAATAGTGCAATGCAAATTGAAACATCAAAATTTCATATTAAACGTAGTCTACTACATCATCGAAATGAGAATGGAGTAAACAATAAAATATGTTTTCGAAGTCTCTGCAAAGACATAACCAACAATAGAAATATTATGAAAGTTTTTGTTTTTGTATTTCGTACCATCGGTACAAATAAAATACAAATTTTATTTTTACCACTTCTTTGTCAATTACAAGGAAGGGGCAAAAAACATTTCTCCGTACTGCGAGTGTTGTCAAAATGTTGGGTTTTAATTTTTATTCAAAAAAATAAAAATTGTTTTTTCGACCTTTTTATTAATTAATTAGAAATTTATTAATTCAGTTCGAGGCCAATTTCCTTATTATGAATTAACATAATAAGTACTTTTTTCAAAAACTGCTATTTTTCTTCATCAGGATATTCTCCTAACAAATACTTCACAGAGTTCTTGCTTTCAAAAACCTCTTTCACTTTCAGGAATGAAAAGACGATCGTTTCGGGGATTTTCCAAGTCCCCTTCTTCACTATTGCCACCACTTTCTAAAGAAAACTGAAGAAGGGGACTTGTAAAATCCCCGAAACGATCGACTTTTCATTCCTGAAAGTGTTAGAGATTTTTGAAAGCAAAAACTCTGTGAAGTATTTGTTAGGAGAATATCCTGATGAAGAAAAAAGCAGTTTTTGAAAAAAGTACTTATTATGTTAATTCATAATAAGGAAATTGGCCTCGAACTGAATTAATAAATTTCTAATTAATTAATAAAAAGGTCGAAAAAACAATTTTTATTTTTTTGAATAAAAATTAAAACCCAACATTATCTTTTATTTTTTAAAATTATTTTTGGCCTATGAAATTTTTTTTATAAATCATATTAATTTTTTCGAAACACTAACAAAAAATTTTATTAATTGAATTAAGCTTATTATAAAAATGTATGAAACTTTTTTATTTAATGAATTTTTCATTAGATATATTTTGTACATCCGCAAAATATGCTACAATTTTATTACGCTTTTTGTATTTGCTAAATAATTTTTATTTATCCATTCCAGCTTAGCAACGACAACAACCACCTATAACGAATGAAATTACTTCAGAATTGAAAAACAAAGCAAAACACAAGAGGCAGCTAACGGTGATCTTTTTTATGAAAATAATGTAAAACTGCCAAAAATATGAGGCAGTTATCTTAAATGCGCAGGTACAAAAAGTGCACTTAAAGAAGTCCACTGCGTACATAATTTTGTAAAATAGAAACGATACCAAAATTTTGTTGGAAGCATGTTCGTCAGGGAAAGAAAATAGTGTAGCGCTTGCATTATTGCTGATATACGGCATGATTTTTGTTCGAGATAGCTCGCATGAAAGCACTTCTTTTGATATCCGATATGCGCTTTTATCATAGCTCCAAATAATGGCATGAAATGACAGCTTTCAGCTAGTAAATTCGGTTATCATTGTCATTTTTTCGTGCTTTGTTAGAGCGATAAAGTGTGGTAAACAAAACTCTATTGCCTTTTTTAATACACTACTGCAAGCTATAAATCCACAGAAGCAGTAAACGAAGCAGAAAAGAAGCACTAATCATTTTTACCGCTTCCGAATTTCTGTTGGGGCATGTAAAATGTACGATATCAATTTTTATATTTTTTTTACAAATTAAAAAATGTTACAAAAAATTAAAAATATGCACAAATATGCCTTAAAAAGCACGAAATATGCATTTGAAACTAAAATATGCGAAAACATACAAGTTATCAAAACATGCAAAAATACAATCACAATATTTTATCGTTAAAGACAACCTAAAACACATATTAAATTAATTGAAAACACAATTAAAAAAAGGACTACTGATTTTTCATTATATACTATTTATTTTCAAACATTGTTTAAACAATCCATAAAAGAAATAAAAATAATTGAAAAGTCTGTTAAAACAATCATCAATTTTTAACTGACAAAACGTAAAAAAAAAGGTTTTATGGTTTGTTTTTTCATATTTGAAAGTTTTTTTTTGTTTGTACTTTCAAAACACTACACCATACACAACACACACGTTCATATTTTTATTTGCTATGTTTGTGTGTATGAGTAAAGAATTTCTTGTAATTTGAATTGAAATAATTTAGTATATAAACAAACTATTTTAACAAAAAAGAAAACCGAAAATATTTGAATTTTTTGTTTCAAAATAGAAAACAACGAAATTATTTAAATTATTTTTTCTAAAAATAGAAATCTAAAAATAGAAAATTTGACTGAAAATAGCAACTCTTACAGACGATACATATTTTTTTCTAATTTGTCTTTTATTGATTGATAGAAACAGTTAAACAATATGTTTCAATGTATTTTAATTGATTCTTCAATTGAAAACAAACTTTACCTATTACTTTTCAAATAAACCTCAATCGGTTATGGAAAATATATTGTGAGTGTGTGTGTGCAACAACAAATCAACATTTTGTTCTAAGTTTGATGATTGTGATAAATATTTAGTCCATATTAGCTTTGGACTATCGAGAAAAAACATGCATTTGTATGAAATTCCTTGGCCTAATTATTATTTTTGTATGGCGATGTCGGTCAAAATAATGAGTTATATTTACACACCAGCATATAGGGTTGCCAGACGGGCTTGATTTGGCTTGATTGTCAAGCTTTTTCAATGCGTGTCAAGAAAAAATGTCATTTGTCAAGCTAAACCGGAATTTTAGAAAATTTTCCATCAAATCAAAAATCAAGAAAAATTAACCATTAACAAAAAAAAAAAATAATTGTTTTTAAATATACCATGACTAATTTTTGGGAATAAATGACTGTTTCCATTGTAGCGAAGCATAAAAAGTCTTTCTTTGAATGAAAATGAAACGTTTGAGTTAGAAGCTAACCAATTTTTACAAAATGCTGTAAAATACTTAGGAAAGAGATATGATTTTGGAGAATAATCAGATTTTTAGCAAATTGATGTTTTAAATATAAAAAACTCTTTGTTGTCAAGGAATAATTAAGCAGAGCACCATTTATTTTAAAAATATCAAATTCAATTAATACTGATATGTTGCATGCAGAGTACTGCTGCCTTCGGGAAGTTCGGAAGAATTGCCAAAAGACATATCCATTGACAACATATGAGCCCATTTCTTTAAAAAATATAGTACAAAGAATTTAGAAAATCTGTATAAATTAATATCATTTAAATTTTCAAGTCAATTTTGAAATTTTTTTTGCTAATTGAACTGAATTTTAAATTGTCAAGAAAAATCCAGCCTTTTTTTTGAATGTCAAGAAAAATCAAGCTTTTTCCTCTGAATGTCAACCTTTTTGCCAATTTCGATCTGGCAAGCCTACCAGCATACGAAGAATCAAAAAATATATCCTTACCTATATGATTACGAGTATTGACAAAAATAATGAGTCTAAAGTAGATTAAAAAAAAAATAAGTTTCATAAAAAGTTTTACAAAACACAATTTTTGTCAAATTTTTTATTAAAATTTGCTTGCAGCGGGAATTGAACCGCAGACTACAGATTATCAGTCAACAGCTCCACCATCTCAGCTATCTCGACATGTAATATTTGACAGAGAAAAACTTAATTTAGTTCAGACAAGTATGCTTACGCGCCAACATACAAAAAATCAAAAAATATGTATTTAGTATTTCGGATCCTAAAAAAAGGGATTTTCAAAAAAGTCCATAAAATTTTTGCAATTCAATATTGTTACGTGTGCGATCGACTTGATTGTGTGAAACGGAAAAATATTTTGATAACGTAATCCACTGACCCATTGGAGATAATAGTATTAATTTGCCTCGCGAGAAAGTGGGGTTTTTGAAGACTTTCACATTTTCTGTATTAGCATTTGTCGTGCTCCTACTATATCTCCGTTTCGTGATATTCCTCAAAAGATGCGTATTTTGGACACGCATAAAAAATATGTTAATTTTTTTATTAATTATATTATCGCAAAATTTCCTGGCCAAAAAACTGCAAAAAATAGAAAAATTTGGTGTCACAAATTTCGAACCATATAAGCTTTAAATACTTGATAGTATATCAATTACACTTAAAATATTTATTTTCTATAAGTGTTGGGAGTAATTTTCATATACATAATTTTTACATACAAAGCTGCAAATGGAATTCCCGCACGAACAAAACAATCTTAACCCTAGTCGGACAGAACAGGTAAAATTGTACCTTTTCCGTTTTTAAATTTCAATAACTTTTTTTCTACAAATAAAAGATATCTGAAGTTTTGTGACATCTTCAAACTTTTGATTACGATTAATATTTTTAAAATTTCAGGAAAATATGTCAATGTCTTACCTATTTTATAAGGCCAAGTTGATTTGACACCCTTAAAAGGCTGACAAGGTACAATTGTACCTTCATATATCTTATATGAAAATAAGCAAAGAAAACGAATCAAAATTAATTTTATTATATTTATTTTATAAATACGCTTCAATATACATGAACACTTGAATTTACATGAGAAATTAGAAATATTTTTATTGAATTTGTGTGCATGATATGCATGTTGTATTTTGAATTGAGTGTTCATCGCAAACAGGTTTCACGCAGATCACACATGACTTTATAGTCTTACGTTGCATACGTTTCTCACATTGGCAAACATAACAACTGCCAACGACTGGAGAGGGTCCACGTCTACCATAAGGTACTTTGGAACCAGCTTCCAGATTTGGCGTTGCTGCAATTGGCTGTCCCAGTACCATTTCTATAGCACCTCATACAAAATGTTTACATACAATTAATTTGTTGCTGCTACGTTCTTCAACTGCTGACATACATAGCTGCTTGGAAAGATCTTTCATCACTGTTGTAAACAAAGTTGGTTGAATAAATAGGCCGCTCCTTTGTAGGCTACATATTGCTTGGCAGGAACTTCTTATTTTTTCGTACTGTACCAACTAAAGGGCTGAACGATTCATCTTAAATGAGATTTCAAGACACATGATAGCCTACAAGCCATAACAAGTTGTGTGGTTTTACTTTCTATAACGATTGAATCAGTACAAACAACAAAAAAAACACGATGGCAAAAAAGCATATGGATAGTGAGACGAATCCCATCATGAATCGTTTATCACGGATGACAACAGTACATTACCACATCATATTATTGTGAACTTAAGCAACCAACACAATATCAACACCATATTTTTAGTGTTACTGAAAATTTATGTATAACAGTTTTGCCAGTTTGGGGGATTAATCCCAAAATTGGGAATTGTATCATTAATGGGGATAAAAACTTCCGTTTGTAGAACTGGGGATTTATTGAGGATGATACGAAATTTTAGGGGATCATTTGGGGATAAAATATATTATTGCTTTTTCATATTTTTATGAATTTAATCCTGATAATTCTAAATATTTATAATTTTTTTCTAAGAATGATGATAATAGTGAATGATTTTTAGCTACAAAAATTTGAGTCTGGCAAGGTAATGTTCCTAGAAACTATAATTCCTCTTGGTGAAAATTCAAATTCGTTTTGGTTCTAAAATTTTTAAAGTTATTTAATAAGAGTTATAAGAAGTTCTTCTTAAATTAAATGTATACTTTACAAGTTACTCAATTGTCAAAAGTTAATCCATCTGCTGAAATGCTAAAACTTTTTAATGCAGTACCATACACAACAAAATGTCTGTTATTTATTAAATGTCTGTTTATTATTAAATATTTAAAATGAAAAATTTTGGTTCAAATATTCTTTGCTGTTATTTAAATTTATTTGTTCTTTTTTATAATTTGCTGTAAGCACAAATTTATTGAGTCTGAGTGTACAACTTACCGCAAAAAATAAACGAATATGGTATTTTTCCACTAATTTTTCGAAAAAATTAACGAAAACAAATTTTTATATAAAATAAAAGTTGAAAATTTTTTGGGATGGCAAATTAAAAATTGGGGATAAGGTATGAAAAGACTGGCAAAACTGATGTATGTAAACGAAATACGTACCTACTCTGTTGAAAGCTATCATGCTAATGAATGGACTATTTTTTTTTTGTTATGCTTTTAGTTGAGAGTTTTGTTTTCATTCGTGTTGTGTAGGTATGAAAAGCCGATTATGATCGGCCAATGGTATAATGAAAAAATTAAAATAGACAAATGTCTACCCCAAACAATTCTTTAGTTGATCGTAATGAATATTTCAACTATTTAATATGTGAAATACTCTAATGATACCAAAAAAAAGCTCTAAGGCGACGAATACAATAAGGAACATTGAGTAGGGTTTTTAGCAAACTCTACTACGTATTGGTTTTATTATATTATTTATTTTTAATTTTATTTTTCAATATTGTTTAATTATACCACCGATTCTTTTTAAATGTTTTTTTTTTGGAATGAATTTGGTAAATTTTATTTTATAGAATTTCGTTAGGTTATTTTAATGGTATCGGTATTTTAAGTTATATCGTTAAGTTATTTTAGGGTTAACGGTATTTGAATTTATTTCGTTAGGTTATTTTAAGGTTAACGGTATTTTAAGTTACTTCGTTAGTGGTATTTTAGGGTTAAAAATAGTTCGTTGAAAGGGTTTCGAATCGTTAACGGTATTTTACGGTTAGTGTTTCCCAACCAAGTTAAAAATTTTAAAAATTGCCAAAATTAAAAAAATCGTTTAAATTTAAAAATTGTCAAAATTTGAAAAAATCATAAAAAACCGCCAAAATTTTGAAAATAGCTAAATTTAGAAAAATCGGCAAAATTAAAGAAATCGTCGAAAATTAGAAAAAAATCATCAAAATTAAAAAATCATCGACATCAAAAAAATCGCCAAAAAGCTATATATATTTATATTAATAAGAATTAATATAAATTATTTTTTTTGTTTTTATAATTTATTATGCATTAAAAACATTATTAATTTTTTTTACTAACTTTTTTATATAATAATATAAAAATTGTAAAACAAACATTGAATTGAAAATAAAGAACAACTAACTGCTAACTTTTTTATCTGAGTGTACGTTTATACTTTTTCGTTTTATAAAACCTACATATTATAACACAACACACCATCGCATCCATAGCATTCATTGCGATACTTAAACACTAGTTCAAAGTACTAATTGCTATGTTATGGTAGCGAACAATCGTGTGTCACTACAATCACTTATTGTTTTTTTCGTTGCCATGTTTAATGCTTAAGCTCGCTTACGTTTTGATTTGTCTTCTAGTCGTAACAGGATGGTTTAAATCGTAATACACACATACTAGCACCATGTGATTTAATGACTACAACAAACCGATTGCACTCACGCAGCCCTTTAGTACCAACTAATGTCATTTTCCAAGTATTTAATTTCTTAGCTAATTCTAAGGACGTAAAAAAATTATCTGTCACTACGTTTCTTCCAGATCCTTTATACAATTCAACTAGGTCAAGTACAGTTCTTTCTCCAATATTCTTTTGTCGTGGACCGTCTTTTGGCTTGTAGTGGGTAAGCATTCATTGAGTCAGAAGCCCAGAAAATCTTAATGCCATACTTAGCCGGTTTAGACGGAATATATTGTGTAAACTTGGTATGGCCTCTAAATGGAAACAGTTGCTCGTCGATGGTGATGCATTCATATGGCTTGTATGATTTCTCTAATTTTTTATTCATCATAGTCCATATGTCCCGGATTGGTGCAGCTTTGTCTGTTTTTATACGCTCAGAACGTGTGTTCTCATTATCAAATCGAATAAATCGCAGAATCATCTTGAAGCGGTCGCGAGACATTGCCGCACGTATAAGAGGCAATGAATCGCGATTCCATAAATCCCCCAGATTAGTTCTGTTGTCTCTCTGTACACCAGATGCAATAAGAATACCCAAAAATGCATCAAATTCAGTTTCGATAAATGGCTGAAATGTTTTTTTGGGAGCTGTTTCAGAAGAATTAGGAAACTTTTGTGCTGTCTTATTGAGCGCAGACTCTTTTTGCTTTTCGATTTGTTTCTCTCAATATAATGTCACATATTTCTGGAGTAATAATTGACTTGAAAATTTCTTTTTCTGAAAAAGAAATGCTATTTGCTGAAGGTCCACCTTTTTGGCGTAAAATGTTACTAGATTTGGTTTGTGAACTTGGTAAAGGTTCACAGTACCATTGAGTTCCATCTTTTCCAGTCAAAATACTGCCTTCACTTTGCTCATCTTTAGTACTATCATCTGAGTCGTATTCTTCTTCGAACTCTATGACAATTTCGTTTTCAATGTCTGAATCTTCATCAAATGTATCACCAATTTGTGGCAAATAGTTTTCATCATCAGACGCAACAAATATTTCTTCATCTTCTGAACATTCAATCATTTGCCTTATTTCATCGGAAGTAAATCTAGTTACAAAATTATTTACATAACGTAATACATAAGGAAATTTTTAATGAAGTCGTACTTACCTACAAGCACGATGGCGACTTGTACTAGCTCCAGTTTCGATACCACTCATAATGAATTAGTGAATTTATCACAATTTTATGTAATGGCTTAGTAAATTAATCACAATTTTATATATTTTTGTAAATTAATTGCTTATCAAATCCACTTGTTTCAGCGCACGTAAGACAATAAACTGCACAACTTCGCATACATATACATATATGTTTCTTTGTTTGTGTTTTTTGTTTGCAATATTTGAAGATTTTTTGGGTATCCCCCTTTTTAGAAAGTGAGTTGTACAAACAAAACACTAGTTCTTTCTCTCACAGGTTTATTGAAGTGATTCCCCGTTTTAACATTAGTAGGAGTTGACGTTACTAAATTCATACTAATACTTATTTTTTGCAACGACTGTAGATTTTTTGGGTATCCCCCTTTTTATAAAGTGAGTTTTACAAAAAAAACAAAACTTCTTTGTGTCACAGGTTTATTGTAGTGATTCCCCGTTTTAACATTATTAGAAGTTGACGTTACTTAATTCAAACTTAAAAGTATTTCGAAAATGTGTGCTTAAAAAAATTTGATTACTAAAGTAAGTTATGACTTTATTTTAGACAATCATCTGTATTTTCAGTAAATAAGAATTTTTTGTGTACAAAAATTTAACTTAGTAACCGTGAAAAGTATAATTTAGAGTGAAAATTCTATGTAGGTACAATTGTACCTGTACCGCCTTTTAACGTTGAAAAATTCTTCAGTCCGACTAGGGTTAAAAAGAGAAGGCCATTTTCCTCCTGAACGAAAGTACTTGCTACCTCTAGTTTTTTCGGGTTGATTCTATACAGTATTAGTAACGACTGTAAATTATCATTTACTATTTCCTATTCGTATATAAGAAATAATTGATAAATTAAAAAAATACCAACGATGTTAAAAGTTTCTAGTAATTGCTCATATGTCCTTACCAATATTAAAAAAATATTTTGTATGAAAATATATTTAAAAAAAATTACAATATAAAAAAATCTTGAACATAACTTTATGTTTGAAATGATAAAAAGAAGTCATTATTGGTAATGCATTATTTTGTGTATTGAAATAATTGAAAAGGTAACTAGTTATTAGTACCTCATTAGTACGTGTTTATTACTGGTAGTCCAATAATAGTGATATGTCATTACCGTCCTACACTGGGATGTTACTTTACTACTTAACCCTTAAATGCATGGTGTAGCCATTTGGCAACACCATGCATTTAATAAAAAAAACCAACTTGATGTACAAAACTTCATTTTTGGGCATTGGGGCTCCTTCTGTACAAAGTGTTTTTATAGTTTAGCTCAGATTTTTTAAAAATTTATAGGAAAAATCTTGGTTTTGTTTCGTATCTTTGTGAAAAATCTAAAAGACTCGTTTTTTCACAAAAAGTGTAATATTCAAAAATGTTTGTTTAAATCTACTAAATTAAAATTAACAAAAATACATATTAATTACAATATTAATTGTATTTGGTCTATACGACGCGTTTGGAAAAACAACACTTTACTATAAAAAATGGAAAATGCCCTGTTGACAGTCCGTCTCCAATATACACAAATTGCCTGCACTTGTACGTAAAAACGATAGGTCAATGTGGCAACATTTGCGAAAAGGTGACACGGAGGAAATAAGAAGATAAACAAAAAAATCTAAAGTAGAATGTTTGTATATCGTCGACCGGCCTGCAAAATGTCACATGTGTGTTTTAATAGATTTTCAGGAGAGCGAAAAAACAATATGATGCCAATAAAATATCTTAAAAGTAGATTTTGTAAAAGTTTTTTCGCTCTCCTTAAAATCTATTAAAAAACACATGTCATGTGAAATTTTGCAGGCAGGTCGACGATATATCTGTTTGATCACTTCTGAAAGTATTCATACAGGGACAATCTGACAATAAAAATATAAACAATAATACAATTTAATGGAAAATCACTGATGAAGCCTGTCCATAAAAAAAAGGTAGAAACTGGATCTAGTCTAATTTGAAGAAAAGGTTTATTCTTCTTCTTAACCTACTAATTTAAAGTGGCATTCTCACAATAAAATTAATTTTGGCGGCAATAAATTTATAATTCATGGTTTATATGTATATTTTTTTGTTGTTTTTTTTTACACATTAAAATAATCAGAATTTAGCTATTTGGAAAAAAAAACCATATTTTTCAATAAAAATCACATTTTTTTAAATTATTTTTTTTTTGTATTTTTCTTGAAATGTACACGCCTTTAGATATCATATATAAAAAAAATGGTTAAAATTGAAGATATCATACACTTAAGGGTTAAAATAGTAGCAACTGTGAATTCTATCATTGATTTTATATAAAATAAATTAATATCTTTAAAAAGTAAGTGCATTTTAATGTACCGGCCAAAAGTAGCTTTTAGAAAATCTAGTTATTGTATATCCGCTTGTCGTAAATCTATAAGTAAATTCAACCAAAGGGTGTGTTTTCAATATTAAATAAATCGTAAAATTTATTTCAAAAATGATTTCTAATAGGTAGTAAACTTCGAATTAATACAACTTTTACTACATACTAACTTTTTAATTTATTTATACTTTACTATTTCATTTCAAAGAAAATATATTTGGGGCGTTATCCAGTTGGTATTAATTTGAAATACGAGCAGTTTTTTAGTTGTTCAATATATTTATTGCATAATTTTGTGTGCTTTGGTTTTAATTACCAAAAAATAAAAACTTTAAAAAACTAAAAATACAACAATGGAAAATTGAAAACTGAATACAAAACATGCACAAGTTTGACATATTTATGATCTTATAAAAATGTTTTATTATCTGTTATGCATCATAAAACATACAAAGTATAAACTCTTCTATTAGAGCAAATGAAAAAGTACCATTTTTATAGTACCTACAATAATAAATATTAATAATATACTTACAATAATAAAAAACAGATGACAAAAAGTAGATGTTTATTGGATGAAGGAAAATGTTTTTTCTGTCTAATAAAGACAATAATAAACCAAACTTCATAAAATCTAACAAAAATCTTCTATCAGAATTCAAACTGCATATGGGTATTTCCAGGGTCCCCAGGGGAAAAGAAATAAAAAAATCTTACCGATTTCTTTTCTTGTTTCTATTTTTTGATGGCATTTTAGGAGAACTATGTTTAGTGCAAAAGGTAGGTTTTGTCAATTTGTTGTTTCCAATATATTAGCTATAAACATGTGATACCCAAAAAAATAAAACATGTGATACGACAAAGAAATAGAAGTTGTTTTCGACTGCATCTAGAAAAATGCAAAAATCTGCGAATTGGAACATCATTTTTTAAAGCGATTTTTTTAAACTAAAATGGAATAATGTAGCTTTCTATTGATAGTTGTCATATTGAAATAATTGCATTGGTTTTTTTATAATCTTTAGTATAATTCCACACGCGACATATTTTCCCGTCACTTTATTTGAATGTGACAATAGAATGTCAGTGAAATCAAAAATTCCCTGTTTACTGATCTTTAGTTACTACCCTTGCATTTTTTTAAAGTTAATTGTTGTTGTAACAAATATTGTGTTATTTATTTTATTTTACAGTGCAATTTGTCATTTTCAATTAACTAAAAGTTAAGGTAAATTTAAGTAGAATGCTGTAGATTTTTTATTATTATTTTTTCTGTTCTTATTTTACTAGTATTTAACAAACAAATAAGCTAATTTCAGCAGTTTTTTCCTGCAACGTCATTTTTAACGAATTCTTGTTTGCTTTTTCTGCTATTTTTACAGATTTATTGCTTTGAGTGTAGTCTTATTTAACAACTTTTAATTTCACTGGTGAAAGAAGCACGCTTCTGTGTAAGGCCTAACTACAATTTATATAATTTATAAATAATTTGGCGCCCAATTTTGGAGCATAGAAACTAAAGCTAATACCTATTCCCATAATGAATTCAGACGTAACTTATGGTGCAGAAATTTTCAGACCAGAATAATATCTAAATAGAATTCTATAAACATTACGTCACTGAGTAAAGTGTAACCGTAGAACACACTCAACAAAATAGTCTTTAACGACTATTGAAAATTTTGCTGTTATTACGGGAAATTTAACTATTTTGGGCCCTGCGTTATTTTGTTTTTGCTAACTTTAGCAACGCAGGTTTACAGATTTGTAGTACAATTAAATTAATAGAAAAATCAGTAACCGCTACCAAATTTTAGTAAAAATGTTGTAAACTGTAATTTAAAATTTATTTGCTGAAATTTGAAACCAATTTTACTAAATATTAGTATCACTCGAAGGAAAGGTTTAAATTATAGTTAAAAAGACAATTAATAAATACCTAACTTAAAACTTATGCAATATACTACACTGATAGAATTTTGTGCATAGTATTAATGAATTTGTTCATTAATCTAATGATTTTTCCCCCAAAAGAAAGTCCCCAAAGAACGCGTTCATTAAATCAATGAAACGTATTCATTAAATGAAAACTAATTGAAAAAAATAAATTTTTTTGCGTTACTTTTTTTATTTATTATTTATTTTTATTTTATTAATTTTTATTTGTACATACATTTCTTTTTTGTTTTTATAACGTATTTCACATCTCCCTGAACTCGACTTGAACCCGCAATCACCAGAATGTAAACATTACCGCGTTACCGATTGATCTAAATAGCCAAAACAAAATGGTGTCATTATTTGGACTTTTATACAAATTCTATCATTGTATAATAATCTGTTATTTAAAATTTCAAAATAAAATTATTAAGGGCTGGTATCTTATCTCCAATGCTTAGTTTACTTTAATCATTGATTTAGAAATCATTGATTAGCCCTTAAACTTACTTAAAATAATATCGGTAACTTATAAAAATTTAAACAATGATTTGTTAATTTTAGATATTTTCATTTGACAATACGAATAAGAAATAAAAGAAAATAAAAAAAGTTTGGAAACTCGCGAAATAAGAGTTTTTTATTGAATTTTTCGCATGATATGGGGTCATAAAATTATAAAATAGATGACCAAATTGTTGTCTTAAAAATCATCAATCGCTAAATGCCTCAAATAGGAAGTGTCTTTTTGCATGCTACATGCATATCTTAATTTTTTTCATTGGGTAAGTGTGTATAATTATAAATTTGTTTTTAGTCCAGGAAGGTGTTATTAAGAAATATTTATGAAGGACAAGATGAGTTTTGATGTTTTGGATAAATTCAATACAAATTTTAAAGTCAGAATTTGTTACAAAACTAGGTTCAAAGGAAAAGTAAAATAACTATGCCTCTATGTATATTATTTGTTATTCGTTTAGGTAAATATATCTGGATCAAATTTAATATACACCTATAGTGACATCTCCCAAAGCAGTAAATTTTTACAAACCGCGAAACTTAAACGCTTGATTTTCTTGATTCTATTTTTAAGATATCTTCCAACAATTTTGTGTACAAATCAAAAACCTTCTGAAGAGTAATTTCTGTGAAATTTTGTGTTAATTGAACAAATTGGAATTTTCGAATTTTGTGGAAAATAAAAGATTTGAATCCAAAAATATTCCTCTGAGGAAAAAATATATGGCGTACTTAAAAAATGTACTGCAGGAAATATTTAATTATGCCTATAACTGGTCTAAACAACTACCATAGAATCTTAGCAGTATGCATAAATCTTAACCTCTGTTAACTGACTCTGCCCGACATTTCAACAATTTTTAATGGAATGTGGTAGATTAAGTTTTATGGTTAAATTTTATTAAATAGTAAAAATTGGTTCAATAAATAAGCAAAAAAAAATAAATAATTTAAATTATTTGTAATTAAAAACGGCAGAATTAAAAAAATTATTGTGAGACACCTTAAACACATTTTTTGGTAAAATTTTCCTTCCACGAACCATGGTTTATTTGTGCTAAATAAAGATCAAAATTATGACCGATTCTAACAAACTATTAGTACAGAATCCAATATTATGGCATATTATTAAAATTTCCCCCAAATATTTTCTTAATTCCAATTGGTATTTTTAGAGAAGATATATGTGCAATAGGGCGGGTCGATTTATTTTTCATCAATTTCCCTACGATTTCCGTATTCTATAGGTTATTCCATGAAAATTTGCCAAAGGAACCATACCTCTATCGTTAAAATCGAGTCCCCTACTTTTTGTTGATAGATTTTTTCCCAAATTGACGTTCGTATGAAATATTACCTACACGTTCACATCCATAATTCAAAAACTATCGATCGGGTAAATAACTCAAAAACTATCGAAGGTGAGCTCATTTTGATCAATTTACAAAAAAAATCTCCAACATTGGTCCAACGGTTCAAAAGTTACGGGCATTTTTGTCCAAATTTTGGAGCATTTTTCCATAAGGGACATAAGAAATAACTTTTTCCTATAACACTGTTTCTATAATGATGTAACCAGCACCATCTAGACACTTCTGGCAACACTACTTAATTGTGTTTACTTTAATAAATTTTGTGTTTAAATAAAGTTAAAGTAAATCAATTTCAAGGACTTATTAAATCAAGGACTTATTATTTTAACAATATTTTAACAGCGATTATAAAAGGATAATCGTAACAATATTTAATTCTTTTAGTGACGGTTTAAAAAATGGATTCAGAGCCTGCTTCATCGCAAAATCCAAAAAATACCCAACGCAGTAGTTTGCAACATTTGCTCTCTCATGATGTTTTTTCTTTTGGCGTGGCCTGTGAATTACCTGATATTAATCTGTCAACTAAACGAGATATATTGAAGTTCTATTTTTTCTTGGCCGAACGTTCAAAAGCCCAAAGCAAAATGTTTTCGTATAAAAGATTTACTCCCCAAGTAGCAGACAGATTGTTAGAAATTTGGAATCAACTTAATATTGAACTTATACTCAAAGGTAGCATCATTAGAAAATTGAATAATATGCTTGACGCATATAGTAATGCAGATAAACAACGAGTAAAACGCGCAACAGAATTCAAAAAATTCGTAGAATCAACAAACCAATTATTCAACATTGGAAAATGTAAATGCAACTTGAAAGAAAACGACTGCTCATGTGGATCTATCCCAGAAAACTTAAAAGATTTCATGCGCGATCAATATAATGACAGAATACAAACGATACCGGAACACGATAATGGAAGTGAAGAGACGATACCAACGGCTATACCAACAATCTCAGTGAGCAACGATCCTACATACGAACCACATTATGACGAAATGGAAGTTGATGTGAGAGGAGGTTCAGAATTAGTTCTACCACCACAAACATACACTCCCAGATACAATACTAAAAACTATGCAATGATGTGTGACAGATTTGGTGTGCATGATAGGATGGGATCAGCATTGGCAACAGCTCTGATGGAAGACCTGGGCGTAAAAGATGGTCATGACAATCTTGTCATCATGGATAAAAGTAAACTTCGTAGAGAAAGAGAAAAATGGAGACAAGACGCACTTCGTAAGCGGTATGATGGCTCGAATTTGATATCATTTTCATTCGACGGCAGGAAAAATGATGCTCTAACTGTAGAAAAAATTGATGAGATATTGCATCCAAGGATGGTTAAAGAACCTCATCTAGTTGTTTTGAGGGAACCAAAATCTCAATTGATAGGCTACACAAAACTAGAAAGTGAAACTGCGGCAAGCAAAGTCAACAAATTGATCGAATTCTTCCAAGAAAAACAATTGTCTCTAGATTCATTAATTGCCATATGCGCTGATGGTGAACCAACAAATACTGGTGTACACGGTGGAATTTTGCGACTATTCGAAAAACAGTTAAATAGACCACTGCACTGGTTTGTGTGTCTTCTGCACTTTAACGAGCTGCCGTTTAGACATTTGTTTGACACTTTAGACAAATCAACCACCACTGGACCACGATCAACTACCGGAAAGTTGAGCTCAAAAATTGCTGATTGTGAAAATCTTCCGGTATGTAATTTTTATAGCTGATTCTTTACCATTTTTATTCTATTTTTTAGCTTTTATGTTTTCTTTTCAGGTGGTAACCGATTTTGAGGAAATCGCTTAGGAAAATATGCCTCCTGGTGATTTATATCCAGAAGAATTATCTACTGATTCGAGGTACTTGATGTTAATGGCCAATGCAATTTCTAATGGTGTGGTTCCTGCGGATTTGTCTCACATAAAACCAGGGCCAATTGCACATTCTCGTTGGCTCACCAAAGCCAATAGATTATTACGGTTGTATGTGACAACTAATAATCCAACTGAAAATTTAAAAATTCTGGCTAACTATATAATAAAAGTATACACGCCAATGTATTTCAATGTTAAGTATTATAGCTCTGCCGCATACGGTAGTACATTACTTTTTAAATTTATTACTTGGACACGATTTTTACCACCGAATTTACTTGGAGTTGTAAATACAGTAATTCAAGATAATCCATATTTTGCACACTCAGAAAATATCTTGCTATCTATGTTATTTGATGATAGAATGGAAAAACGAAACATTGCTATAAAGAAGATTTTACATTACCGAAGAGATATTGTCGACCCAACGGAACTTAGAGTTTATAAAAAATCTCTTATAAACTTTAATTGTACGGAATATACAAATATGATTGATTTAAATGACGATACCATTTTATTCGAACCACCGTTTACGCAAAGTTATTCGTATGAACATTTGGAGGGATATTTAAATTACGAAGTGCCACCGTTCGATGATCCACAAATTCCTTTACACATTCAAGGAACGGAAAGACATGTCCAATTGCTGGCTGCCACTGCTAAACGAGTTGCAGGAAAGAATGTAGAAGGCGCTATGGCGACGACATTAGAGAGCCGTACGAAAACACCCAGACTTGAAAGCAAACAAGACTTTCAGAAAAAATAATGGTTTTTTTCACATTTTGTCTTTTACTACACTCAAACTGAATATTTTTTTTGATAATAGGTTGACAGATACTTTATTATCTCTTAATTTGAATTTTTGTACAAAAAAAAATAAAAAGGGAAAAAAAAACAAAAATTTGGTTTTATGTGTTATTTTGTTTTAGCAATATCGCATGAATTAATCAACCGAATTCGATAAATTTGGGCTTAAACTCTTCGTTTTGAATTGTAAATTGAATAAAATAATGGATTCAGCCAAAAAAAATGGCCATGAAAGTAATATTCTTGGACAAAATCATGAAAAAAATGGAAAAATGCTCCAAAATTTGGACAAAAATGCCCGTAACTTTTGAACCGTTGGACCAATGTTGGAGATCAAAATAAGCTCACCTTTCCTACTGGCCTACTGGCGATTAAACCCGATCGATAGTTTTTGAGTTATGGATGTGAACGTGTAGGTAATATTTCATACGAACGTCAATTTGGGAAAAAATCTACCAACAAAAAGTAGGGGACTCGATTTTAACGATAGAGGTATGGTTCCTTCGGCAAATTTTCATGGAATAACCCATAGAATACGGAAATCATAGGGAAATTGGTGAATTTTTTCACTCCCTACAAATCGACCCGCTCTAATGTGCAAGTTACTAAATATGTTCATTATTTAGATGGCACATAAAGATGTTGTACGGTGTTTATTTACAAATTAATTGATCTACGTAAAACTTTTTCAAAAGTTACCAACATTAGAAAAAAATGTTAATACTAACATGATTTGTAGGGTGGAAAATCTATGTTTAAGGTCTTAATCACAGAAATTTCTGTAATTAAATTTAAGCAATGTTTAGAGTAAAATCAGAGATTAAAATTTGATGAGTTACTGTAATTAAGTGCTAAACAATGATTTTCTTCTTAATCATTGTTTAATATCACATAAGATACCAGGCCTAAATTTGATTTTTTTTCCACACAGGAAAAAACCGGGTGTATAAGAGCTACGTAATTGTATAACTACATAATTTTCAAGTTTTACAATTTTCTAGTACAATATATGAGCAATTCCCAGAAACTTTTACATCTTCTTTATTTTGTTGTGCTTCTCCTAACTCCTAACTAGGGTTTATGTCCCGGGAATTCCCGGGAATCCCGCCCTTTTTTGAATCCCGCAATCCCGGGAATTTTATGCGGGATTTCCCGGGATTTTTTTTAGTCCTTTACAGTAGTTTTAGCTAGTTTTATTGCAATTTTAGAAGCTTTATTTAAATTTAAAGCATTAATTTTTTTAAATTAATTTAAATAAAGAATATTTAAAATTAAAAAATACGGATCAAAATTTAATAAACTGAATTAAGCCAAATTGTTTTTGGATGCCAATTGAATTTGGTTTAGTTAAACCGAAAAATATTATATTAGCAATTACCAAATTTACACACTAAAATACTTGTCCTTCGGGAATTTTTATCTTCTTTAAGATGATGATATTTGTTTAAATAAAGCAATATTTATATAGGCTGTTTTAAACTACAAGATTCTCGGAAAGATTTTGCAACCTTGCCTATATGTTTTGCACGTGTCTGAAGTAAAATCGTACCGAAAATCTTATAGTGTTAACCAGCTTTATAAAACATTTCAACATCATTATTTCAGTTCCAAATACCTCCAATAAACTAGGGATTAAAGTTAAAAAATAGCAATTTTTTCGTATTTTCAATTACCATAAGTATTTTGAGTTTCTTTTACTTCAAATAATTTCATTTAAAGTTCAATTGCTATTCCAATTGCTATTCCTTTATTTTAAATATATTTTTTAAATATTATTAATTTTTAAAATAATAAATACATCAGATGCTTTTTCAAATTATTTTGAATTTTTTATATGCTAATTTAAAATGCAACTAAATATGAAAATTAAATAATTTCTTTTTAAGGAGTTGTGGCATAAAAAATTTCTATTCAAGAAAACTAATTAAATTTATGAAACTATTTAATATTTTGGTGTCTACTTTTATAAAACAATTTAGGCGAATTTGCCTAAAAATTTCTGTGAAAAATGCTCACTTTTAAACTTTTTTATAAAACTAATTCTAGACGGATACTTCTGAAAGTCTGCATAGAAAAAAACAAAATATCTAGAAATAGAAATTTTTGGATTTAATGTATAAGAAATATTTAAGCAAAAAATTGATTTTAGTTCTGACTATAAAACTGGTCAACAAGTTTGCACTCATTAACAATTCCAATATATCCTGAAAAAAGGGATCAAAATAATATAACCGTGTCTTTCACTTTTCTATATCAATTCGTTTAACAGCTTAAACCGCGAAATTAATATTTAGTTAATATATTACTAAGAGTTTTTTTTAATTAGGACGGCCTTCCATATAAATATATTACATAAATACTAATTCACGATTTAAATTCCCGGGATCCCGGAAAATTCCTAAAAAAATCCCGCTGTCCCGGGAAATGAAAAAGTCCGGGAAAAGAAAAACCCTACTCCTAACTCAAAAAAAACATTTTTTTTTTTTAATTTGTATACTTTCTTACAATATTTAAAAAAAACATTTCTTTACTATTGTAATTTATTCTGAAAATGGATTAGTGCTTAGTAAAATGAGATTCTTTTGTTTAAATTAACTGAGAAAGTTATCGTAAGTTTTTCTATACAATTAATTTCAGCTGTTATAAGACAACTCGATGTTCTTGTTTCCACACTCATTAAGGTTAACATCAATTTTCTTATAAATGCAGAGATTCAATGTTTATAAAAAATTTATAACTTTATCAATTTTAAAGCCATTAAATAAAAAAACGTCATTTTACTCTGAATTAAACCCAGTTTAAGAATGAATTAGATAAAAATTAATTTTTTTATACAAACTGTTGCAATTAAAAGCCGTCAAAATAAAAAAATTAGAAAAAATTAGGAAAATCAGTTTTATTTGAAAATATTTTCACACAATTTTGTTGAACGTTTATATGTACACTAGGGCGGGTCGATTTAATAATCGCCAATGGCTCAGTGAAAATCGTATTCTAGGGATCAAAATAAGAAACTTTGCCGAAGGAACCATACCTCTAAAACGAATTCTACTACCCCCCAACTGTTGACTTTTGTCCCGTAGGGTCAAGTTTTGAAAAATCCCACTTTGACCCATTTAGAGTGCCCCAATCGAGTCCAAATGTATGACCGACCCCCACTAACTTTGGAGGGCCGATCCACCCATGCCAGTGGCACACCCCCTGGAACTCCCCTGGGGGGTTCCCCATACAAACATTTTAAAAAATCACCATTTTTGTCACTTTATTTTATTATTTTTTACTTATTTTATTTATTTTTACTATTTTATTTATTTTTTCTCTTTAGAAATTTATTTAGTCAGAACATATGTAAATGAAAAAATTAATTTAACTTAGTAATAGAAAAGAAAATAAAAAAATTACTGTTTGAAGTCTTTTTTGCTTTCAAGTCTGGGCAATTTCGCACGGCTCTCTAATGTCGTCACCATAACAGCCTCTACATTTTCCGGTATAACTCGTTTGGAAACGCTAGCTAGCAATTGAACGTGTCGTTCTGTTGCAGGTCGTAAAATAGGTTGTGTGGGTTTTTTAAGCCACCACAAGACACAGCTGCATGTCGTAAACTTACTTAAGCTAAATCGGTAACAGGTAGAATTGAGCATAAAATTATCATAAAGGATTTTCCAGAAGTAATAAAAGGCGCACTTGCTTAACAGAATTTGTGGTCAGATTAACGTTTAATTTACATGTAAGTACTTTATGGGCAGTTTTGACAACAAAATCGGTTACAGGTAGAATTGAGCATAAAATTATCATAAAGGATTTTCCAGAAGTAATAAAAGGCGCACTTGCTTAACAGAATTTGTAGTCAGATTAACGTTTAATTTACATGTAAGTACTTTATGGGCAGTTTTGACAACAAAATCGGTTACAGGTAAAATTGAAATTACCATTTAATTCTTATTACCTCGTCTCCTAGACCATATATAACGCAACAGTTTTTGTGAATGCATTAAGTCGTTGTGAAGAACTCGAAATGTGAAGTGCTAATTTGAGATAAAAAAATATTTAAAAAAAAAATTATTCCAAATCAAGAAGTTTACAATGAATCCACCATCCTCTACACCGCAAGATGAAGCAATAACAACATCAACAACTATCGAAAACCCAATGAGTCATATACCCAGGCATGATGTTACTGTTTTTGGTGTGTCTACTGATTTGACTGATCTTAATTTACCAACCCATCTGGATATCTTGAGATATTATTTTTACTTGAGCGAACAAAAAAAGTTGTCCTATAAAGCATTCACTATTCAAGTACAAGATAAGTTGATTGGAATTTGGGAAAAACTTGGTATGGAAATAATGCTGAAAAAAAGTGTATGTAATAAATTGAATAGATTGCTTGACAAATATCAAGAGCAAATCAAGAGAAGAAACAAACCCCAACAATTTACAGAGTATGTAAAATCTCTGGAAACAATTTTTTTCATTGGAACATGTAAATGCGATTTGAAGGCAGCTCCATGTGCATGCGGTTTGGTTCCCGAACGCCTCAAAGAGTTTATGCACGATCAACATAATCAGAGAAGTCTAACAATGGATGGATTTGCGATGGAAATTGAAGAGCAAGGAGCAACGTCTATGTCATCAATGCCAACATACCAAGATCCCGATGATTCAACATACGCACCGCCACCGGTTCAAGAAGATTTGGATATAAGCACAAGTTCACAATACACACAGAGATACGATTGTTTTAACTTTGCCTTGGTATGTGACAGATTTGGCGTGCCTGATAGAGTAGCATCAGCAATGGGAACAGCTCTTTTCCAAGATTTTAAAATGAAAGATATCCATGGCAAACCTCTCATCATGGATAAATCGAAAGTTCGCCGAGAAAAAGAGAAATGCAGACAAGAAGTGCTTCGCAAACGGTTAGATGATACCAATTTGTTAGCATTTTCATTCGATGGCAGAAAAGATGATACTTTAACGAGAGATACAATTGATGAGAAGTATCATACAATAATGGTAAAAGAACCTCATCTTGTTATTTTGAGAGAACCGAATTCTGAATTGATTGGTTACGTAAGACTGGAACATGAAACCGCTGAATACAAAACAACCAAATTAAATGATTTTTTCAACGATAAAAATATATCACTGGATGCATTAATTGGCATATGCACTGACGGTGAGCCAACAAACACTGGCCCAAACGGTGGAATTATACGACGATTCGAATTGCTGTTAAAAAGACCATTGCATTGGTTCGTTTGCCTTCTACACTTCAACGAACTTCCGTTTCGGCATTTGTTTGAAGCTTTGGATAAATCAACCAGCACTGGACCAAGATCGGCAACCGGAAAATTGAGCCGTCAAATCGAAACTTGTGAAACTCTTCCGGTAAGTTATTGCTATCACTCATTTATTATAATTGTCAACCGTTTTTAATTGTTTTATTTTTATATATTTTCAGGTGGTGGACGGCTTTCAGAAAATTGACTTGAAAAATATGCCCCCTGCTCCAGAAATATACGACATGGCCCATGCAATTTCTAGCGGCGTGGTTTCAGTGGATCTGGCAAACATCAAACCAGGGAAAATTGTACATTCTCGGTGGCTCACCAAGGCCGCTAGACTATTACGATTATATGTGACAACGAAAAATCCAGATGCAAATTTAAGAATACTGGTTGAATTTATAATTACATGTTATGTGCCAATGTACTTCAATATCAAGTATTACAACTCTGTCGTGTACGGTAGTAGATTATTTTTCAAATTCATTAGTTGGTCAAGATTTCTAGAACCTCGTTTACGCAAAATTGGCAATAAAGTAATTACAGATAATTCATATTATGCGCATTCGGAAAATATCTTGTTATCAATGTTGTTTGATGATAGCAAAGAAAAGCGCGACTGTGCTATCAAGATAATTCTACGCTATCGAACCGATGTTGACGACCCAACGGGACTTAGAGCTTATAAAAAACCAGATATAAACTTTTATTGCACAAGTTACACGGAAATAATCAATATGAATGACATAAATGACGTATTTGAACCACCATTCACGCGAAGCATTCCATACGATACTTTGAAAGAATATTTAAATCAAGATGATCCACCGTTTAATGAACCAAAAATTCCATCACACATACAAGAAACAGAACGACACGTTCAATTGCTAGCTAGCGTTTCCAAACGAGTTATACCGGAAAATGTAGAGGCTGTTATGGCGACGACATTAGAGAGCCGTGCGAAATTGCCCAGACTTGAAAGCAAAAAAGACTTCAAACAGTAATTTTTTATTTTTTCTTTTCTATTACTAAGTTAAATTATTTTTTTCATTTACATATGTTCTGACTAAATAAATTTATAAGGAGAAAAAATAAATAAAATAATAAAAATAAATAAAATAAATAAAAAATAATAAAATAAAGTGCCAAAAATGGTGATTTTTTAAAATGTTTGTATGGGGAACCCCCCAGGGGAGTTCCAGGGGGTGTGCCACTGGCATGGGTGGATCGGCCCTCCAAAGTTAGTGGGGGTCGGTCATACATTTGGACTCCATTATGGCACTCTAAATGGGTCAAAGTGTGATTTTTCAAAACTTGACCCTACGGGACAAAAGTCAACAGTTCGGGGGTAGTAGAATTCGTTTTAGAGGTATGGTTCCTTCGGCAAAGTTTCTTATTTTGATCCCTAGAATACGATTTTCCCTGAGCCATGGGCGATTTTTTTGCCTCCCCACAAATCGACCCGGCCTAATGTACACCTAAAAAAATTTTTGTTGTCCCAACCGAATTTGGTTCCAACTTAATCGTTCGGTTGCTGCAACCGATAAATCGGTTATCACAGCCCTATTTCTGTTGTTCCAACTGAAATAGGGTTGTTGCAACCCAAATAGTGTTGTGATAACCGACATAGGGTTAAAACAACTGAACAAGTTTTTTTTGTAGGTGTATATATTTGCAAATCCCAACTATCACTCCTTCTAGGTCTGTTCAAAAACTAAAAATTGTAAATTTTATCGATGAATTTAACTTTAAATTCTTTTTTATCTGATAACACTGTGGAACGAATTCAGGTTAACAAAAGTTAGGTCGATTCTGAGAGTGAGGGGTGAAAATAGAGGCTAAATTAGAAGACCCGTATCGCGGCGTTTGCTTATGTTAGTTCGAATTTTTTCATATTGTTTATATGGTTTTTTGGCCATAACTCGTCGACTAATTGATATTTTTAAATCTGCAAAAGCCAAATTATAGCTAGAGACCTGTGCAACAATTAAAAAAAAAAAAATCAATCAAATCAATTTTTTAAAAAAATTTTAATTGTTGCACAGGTCTCTAGCAATAATTTGGCTTTTACAGATTTAAAAAATATCAATTAGTCGACGAGTTATAGCCAAAAAACCATATAAACAATATGAAAAAATTCGAACTAACATAAGCAAACGCCGCGATACGGGTCTTCTAATTTAGCCTCTATTTTCACCCCTCACTCTCAGAATCGACCTAACTTTTGCTAGCCTGAATTTTGTTCCACAGTGTAATTCTAACCTTTTGTACAATTTTCTACTGCTACGTTTTGGAAAAAAAACCTTAAACATCTTTAAATTACAAGTATAACGTTCTATCCAGCCGATGAAGCCGCCGCCGCCGCCGATTATTTTGGTCGGCTTGTTTCTCTGCTTCCAACTCCTAGTTTTTGCGGGTTGATTGTGTATGGTGTTAGTAACAACTCCGGGGACATTTTTTCGACCCACAGTTTACTTTGGATACATTTGGTTAGTTTGGAGACTGTGCCCAAACTCTTCCTAGGTCTTGCTAATACTTTGAAGAAATTGGGAACTTTTTTGGCGATGTCCCCGAACTATGCGCTGTACATACAAATCGGCCGAATTATTGCCTAATATTGGATGATGTTCTATTTTTGCAAAAAGCAGTCGGACACTAGTAATACATAATTAGCGACATAAATAAAATGAAGTGAATTTCTAAAATCCAAAATACGAAAAATCGTTTTTCCTAATCCAATAGTACTAAACATATTCCATGTTTGAAATTACCCCTTGAATATGGGCCATACTGAAAAACAAAGCCAAACCTTAGTTATACCAGTATACTGTCTAGCTGGCAATAATGGTTTTTTATAGGTTAAGTAAGTTTCGAAGATACTATGGATATGTATACTGTTATTTAAGGATTATTGCTAATATTTTTAAGTGATTATCGATTTATTTTTGGTTCTTTTCTACTTTTCTTGACTGTCTTGTTAAATCTTCTTCACGTTGTGTGGTCAAGGTTGAGGATTAATAAAAATAAATATTTTAACAAGTCATTGCTGTTTTGTTTTCACAATTTCTCTAAACAAGAAAGCAATTCTTGTGACAGCTCTATTTATGGGGTTTTAAACATAACAATTTAATTTTTACCTTTAGAAAAATATTTTTGGTTCTTCTAAAACACGCCTTCAATTCTTAGCCAAATTTGTTGTGTGTGTAACAACTTTCTTAGTTTTGGACATTTGTTTACCTGGAATTAGTTCATTAATTTTTAGTGCCTGTATTCAATACTGAGATTTTAAAAAAAACAACCTTCACTTCTACATTTTAGTCATACTGACAATGTTATAAAACAATTTAAATGTTCAATTTTGAACAACTGAAAGGAAACCCAAATAAGCAATAACATCAAGAACAACAAAAGGACCTCCCATTGTGTACTAAAAATATAAAAAACAACAAAAAAAAAAGAAAAATATTTAAATATCATTTAGAACTTAACTAAGCATAAAACATATACACAAACACAAACAAACACAGTATGATGAAAAATTAACCAGAATTTTTTACATGCTGCACTACTCTTAGAAAAAAGGATATTATTAATTTGTACAACTTTTATAACCGACTCGAATTTACTTTCTGACAATTTAGTATCAAGATAATATGAGGATATTCGGTCGAAATTTGATAAACAAGTTTTTATGTATCATTCCTTAGCAAAAACAAGTAAATGAATTAAAGTCGGGCATGCCTACTTAAGGGTTGTCCAACCATAATGCACGATATTAATTGCGAATCACGCCTTAACGTCAAGTTTTTTGCCCAACTTAATTTGACATTTCTTTGTTTCAGTGTTTGACAAATTCAACCATGGAGAGGTACACAATTGAGCAGCGCGTTGAGATTGTTGAAGCCTTTTACGAAAATGGGCGTCTAAATCAAAATGCATTTCGTGCACTTCTTTGGTCGACCCAATGCCGTCAACCTCAACTCGTCGTCGGTGTTCGCTATCGCGAGATAATAACGGACTCCTTCTGGCCAGAAATTAAGGATATGGACCTGGACGATTGTGCTTCCAACAGGATGGTGCCACTTCCCACACAGCCAACAAAACAATGGCTCTTTTGAGCGAGAAATTCAATGACCGTATTATCTCACGTCGTGGCGATGTTAATTGGCCGCCACGATCATGTGATTTGACACCGTTGGATTTCTTTCTTTGGGGATATTTAAAAGAAAATGTGTACGTCAATAAGCCAAGAACAATTCAAGAGCTAAAAGATGTGATAATTCGGCACATTAACGACATTGAACCTCAATAATGTCTCAGAATCATTGAAAATATGGACCATCGGATAGAGGTATACACTCAAAAAAATAAGTTAGTAGAAAAATTAGTAAAACGTCTTGTATATCAAGTTTACTAGTTTTCAGCAATTTTTTTTTGCTGAAATTCCGTTTTCATCAAATGTTTTAGTTATATTTTTTTTTAGCACTAAACTAATTTTGAACTAATGTTTTACTAATTTATTTTGCTACAAAAATTGTCCTGATAACCGCAATTAGCTTGTCTGGATGTAGTACAGACAACAGAAATGATAAACGAGTAAAAAGGTTAAAGTCGGGCATGCCGACTATACAATACCCTACACCAGTCTGGGGTATTGTTTGGATCCGAAATTCGAATGGGTTAAAATGGTGCTTATGTCAAAATTTTCTATAATGTGAGTCAGCGCACCAAATTTCATTAAAATATCTTAATATTTGCGACCTGCAGTTTGTAACCAAGCCAATTTTGGGGGGACCCTTATATGGGCACTAGTTCTAAACATGGACCGATGTTCACCAAAATCAATAGGCTTCGTCCTTGGGCCAACATAGGTCTGCGTACCAAATTTCATCAAAATATCTTAATAGTTGCGATCTGTAGAGTGCGCACAAAATTGCATGGACAGACAGACGGACGGACGGACGGACGGACAGACGGACATCGTTAAATCGAAATAAAAAAAAAAATTCTGAACCGATCGGTATACTATAAGGTGGGTCTACGACCAATATTTTTTGGTGTTATAAACATCAGCACAAACTTATTATACCCTGACCACATAGTGGTGTAGGGTATAAAAAGAAAAACAACTCTACACAGTTAAATTTTAGCATTGTTTAGAAGAAATACTTGGTTAAAATTTAGATAAGTTATTCAAAAAATATGTTTACCAGTGGTTAAGGCTAGTAGAGGTCTTAACTAGGGCATACATTGAGATAAGTTAACGGGCCTAAAGTGTAAATCTGTTAAATATACAGTTGAGTAAAACAGAGGGACCTTGATAAACATACTGATCTTTTTTTTTTTTTTGCTTTTTGGCTCGCATTTGGTATATCCTGGTTTACATGGTCCATGATTAAAGGGTTAAACTTGTGGTCAAAAATGTTTTGTTACAAATATGTGCTTATTCAGTATTTACTTAGATTACATCCGTTTGTGTTTGGAATCCAGGATCTATAATACTTACCTCCTTGCATTAGTAGTGGCATTCGGGTGTTGATCACTCGACCATTTTCAAAATACTATTTTACCATAGTGTAGATACACTAAAAAAAACTAAATTGATGTTTCGTAAATATTTTATGTATGCAAGCATGTTGTAAAAATTCCTTTTGCTTAAAAGGCGTAACGACCGCATATGTTATCCTTGCTGCAAATAAATGTGTTTATGTTGGTATTGTTGTTCAATGTTTATATTGCTCTTGTTATTGTTGTTGTAGCTGCTTTCTTATATCTTATCCTTTTTGTCTTGTGACTTTGTTTCATCGTTGTTGTTTTCTCTATTTTTTTATTTTACAAAATCCATTGTTTGTTGTTTGATTTTTATTACTCTTGTTGTGTCCTTGTTGTTGTAGCCTGGCACCTAGAAGATAAATATTTGGTCATTGTCAAAAGGTTTCCTTGTTCCATCTTCTTCTCCTTATCGTTGTTGTTGTTTTTCAATCGTATTTTTTCCTAGTTAAATTGTTAAGTATTTTTCGTAGAATACAGGATTTTTCAGTTTAACTCCTAGTGTTTTATTGAATTTAATTCAATTTTCTGGAAAAACTCTCTAGTCGTGTTATTTTCTATAGTTTCCATGGAAATTATTGCAATTTAATCACATCATTGATTTTATTGTTTAGTTATAGGTTGTTTGGTTGTTTTTTAACTTGTTTTAATGGTGGCTAGAAAATTGTTTTCAAATGATAAAATTGTTATTTGTACACTAATTAGGATATCGTTTGTTACAATTTGTGGCGACCATAATAAATAGACAGTAAACTGAATGGTAGAGTTGTCTCTTATCATAGAGGAAGAATACTATAGAGATACGCTTACAAAATTTTATATAGATTACAAAAATTCAGTAACGGGCTGAGAGAATTTGCTTCTTTATTGAGCAAATTTCCAGATTTCAAAGCAAATTTGCCTGCAAACTGAGAGGATTTCTTTGATTTCGAAACAAATTTCCTCCAAGGTCCTATCCCGTGACCGTTCAACCGAAGGCACAAATATGAACAAAAGAGAATGAATTAATTTTTTAAATATTTTTTGATCCGATACTTTCACTATTGCTTTTAAAAAACTTGACCGATACCGAAAAAAAAAGAAAATTCGCTGGATATTTTTAAAAATATTTTTTATTAAGAATTTATAGTTGACCTTTATTGTTGTTGTGTAATGGGGTTTTTATTCGGCTTGAGGTCATAAGTTTACAAATAAAAACAAATTTTTCTTTATGTTTTATTTTTAAAATTTTTTTGTTTATTTTCTTTCAATATTTCGAAACAGCTTCGCTGTTCATCTTCAGGAAAAAATTTAATTATCTGGTGATAAAGCGCGGAGTTGAAAGTGTCCTTTGTTGTTTACATTATTTTTTATTTATTTTACGCTTTTATTTATTTTTTATTTTTTTTACGATTTGCTTATTTTAGCTCTTATTTTAAATTTCTATAATTTTTTGCTAAAAAATTTTTAGTTTTGTATTTTCAAAGTTTTTTTAATGTTAAAGCAGTTTTAGTTTTAACAATAGATATTTCATTTAACTTTTCTTTTTAACTTAAGGGGCATTTTTAAAGTTTTTATTTATATTATTAGAGATTTTGAGGTTATTTTTAATTGATTTTTTAATTTAATTTTGGCCAACGCAAAAAACGAGTCAACTGGCATTAAAGGACCTATCCCATGACCGGTCAATCGGGGGCATATTCAAGGAACTTTCACTATAAATATTTTTGAGTAAAGTGACTGACTACAACGGCGGCAATCTGGGTTCTTATCCTGCACTCAAAAAAATAAATTAGTAGAAAAATTAGTAAAATGTCTTGTATATCAAGTGTACTAAGTAGTTTTCAGCAATTTTTGTTATATTTTTTTAGCACTAAACTAATTTTGAACTATTGTTTTACTAATTTATTTTGCTACAAAAATTTTGCCGAAAACCGCAATTATAGCGTGGGCGACAACCAGATAGACAAGATGTAGATGTCGCAGCCTGTCTGGATGTAGTACAGACAACGGAAATGATAATTAAAAAAAAAAACAACTCTACACAATTTCTATATTTAAATTTTCAACAAATAAATTAACTAAAGTAAAATTTCGCTGCAAGTTTTTTGAGTTTTTTTCAATCTACTAATATTCAGCAAAAACTTTAGTGATTTTAGCAAGTATTTTTTTCTTTTGCAATCGAATAATTGTTAGCAAAACTTTTGCTGAGATCACAATTTTTTTTGGTAAAAATCAGCTCGCTGATTTTCAGCAAAACTTTTGCTGAGATTACCAACTTTTTTGCAAGCACGCTCCTGACTAAAAATTTGCTGACACAGCAACATTTTTTGCTGACTTTACTGACTTTTTTTTAGTGTGCCGACGGCTTTTTTTTAATGAATTAAATATTTTTTAAATAATAAATATTTTTTTTTTTATTTTTTGTATTATTTTTTAAATTTTATTAACACTTAAATAATCCCAAATATATCATAGGATAAATTTTGATCTCAAATTATGCAATTCGATCTGCCAAAATTAGCTTACCCGTTTGTATCTAATTGGATCTTAATTAATCCCATGGGATATTTTGGGATCTGTCAGGATCTCCATTTGATATTATTGGATCTCCCAATTTTGAGATCTACTTGGATCTGTTTTAATTCTGTAATATATTTGAGGGATCTGATTGGATATTACTGGATACTCCAATTTTGAGATGAACTTGGAAAAGATCAAATGTTAATCTATATCAAATAAGATATGACTACATATGCTAGATATGTTTTTTTGATCGGGAAGTTAACATTATTTAAAAAAAATTTAATTGTTACAAAAATAAATTAATCTAATAAATTGTTTTTCAAAAATAAATTTTTTACTGTTAAAGCAACAAAAAGCAAATAATTGTAGAAAAACATTCCAAAAAAACTGTTTTCGCTCGCCAGGAGTTGAACTCGTGACCCTCTAATTGTTGTGACAGTAAATCCATTTGAGTTAGTTTACCAAAATCAATTAAAATATATTTATATTTTTGAACAGTAACGTGCTGTGAGCATCCAAATCTTTGGGTTAAAATTTGTACCCACAAATGAGTAAGAAAACATAAGTTTAAAGTCAAATGGGTAATTCAGGGGGGGGGGGGGCGGTTTTACATCCATCACACTTGGAGACGAATTTCCATCTATCACATTGGGGACGGATTTCCATCCATCACACTTGGGACGGATTTCCATCCATCACATTGGGGACGGATTTCCAACCATCACACTTGGGACGGATTTTCGAATCTACAGAAAGAGAAACTACAAAGAGAGAACTCCAAAAGAGAAACTACAAAGAGAGAAACTGAAAAGAGAGAATCCATACAACTGGCAACAACAACCGTTACTCTGGTGACAAAGCAGCAAGGAGACGTCCTAGTGGAACTACCACCAAGTGAACATTAACAAGTTTAAATTTATTGTACCAAAAATTAGAGAAAGCGCTAAATAAAAACCCACCGTTAATCCGGATATAAAACAAAGTGTTTTAATTAATCTTTATTGAGTGAATAAATGCTATCAGAGCTTGAAACCTGGAGCTACCGGAGGTTCCTTACTGTGCCAACAAGCATACCAGCCAATATTTTGGGAAACCTGTAGAAAGCACATGGTCTAATAACACTGTACAACACAATTTAAAAAAAAAATAACAATGTTCTGACAACTGATTCTAGCAGAGGACAAAAGAACTTATCTAAAATACCACGAGGAACATTTTTGTGAGGTAGAGGGTTACGACCTCTTCAATTAAAGGGAGTTTTTGGGCCACATTTTAAAAAGGGACAAAAAGAACTGTAGTTTGAAGAGTAGAGGCTTAAAATATTCTGCAAAAATATTTGTCATGAAATTCTACTTTAAGTCTCTGAAGACACCAAAGTTGAAAATTTAACGTCAATGTCAGAAATAAGTCTAAACTTAAAATGTGTTTAAGGGTTAATTTCGCACTTATTCAGAATTGGCATAAATCTCTTGCCCTCCTTTGTCGTATCATACCTAGCCATAACAACGAACCTTATAAGTTGCACATTGATTGTCAAAATCCGTTACGTTACAACAAAAAACCAGAAAAGCAAAATCAAAGTAAAGAGTTAGAGGGTCAAAATATTTTACAAAAATTTTCTTCGTAGTGTTTTGCATAAGTTCGCTGAACATATTCTATACCTAAAATGTAATATTCACATGGTTTCCTACGCCGATTCACAATAAATAATTTCAAAATTGGGGGAAAACTTTAACCCCCTTAAAACCATAGGGCTAGACCAGAACTTTAAAAACAACAATACACGTATATTTTTTATCCTCTATGTCAGAATCAGTAGTCAGAACCTTGTTATTTTTTGAAAAAAGTAAAATTTTGTTGCGCAGTATTACGGACCGATTCTAACTCAAACCAATAGCTTTGCATTGGACTTATATTCTAATTAATTATACCCTACACCACTATGTGGTCAGGGTATTATAAGTTTGTGCTGATGTTTGTAACACCAAAAAATATTGGTCGTAGATCCACCTTATAGTATACCGATCGGTTCAGAATTTTTTTTTATTTCGATTTAACGATGTCCGTCTGTCCGTCCGTCCGTCCGTCCGTCTGTCTGTCTGTCCATGCAATCTTGTGCGCACTCTACAGGTCGCAACTATTAAGATATTTTGATGAAATTTGATACGCAGACCTATGTTGGCCCAAGGACGAACAAGTTTGATTTTTTTGAACATCGGTCCATGTTTAGACCTAGTGCCCATATAAGGGTCCTACCAAAATTATACTGTTTATATGCTGCAGGTCGTAAATATTAAGATATTTTGACGAAATTTGGTACACAGACCTATGTTAGCCCAATAACGCAGCCTATTGATTTTGGTGAACATCGGTCCATGTTTAGACCTAGTGCCCATATAAGGGTCCTACCAAAATTATACTGTTTATACGCTGCAGGTCGTAAATATTAAGATATTTTGATCAAATTTGGTACACAGACCTATATTGGCCAATAACGCAGCCTATTGATTTTGGTGAACATCGGTCCATGTTTAGACCTAGTGCCCATATAAGGGTCCTACCAAAATTATACTCTTTATACGCTGCAGGTCGTAAATATTAAGATATTTTGACGAAATTTGGTACACAGACCTATATTGGCCCAATAACGCAGCCTATTGATTTTGGTGAACATCGGTCCATGTTTAGACCTAGTGCCCATATAAGGGTCCTACCAAAATTATACTGTTTATACGCTGCAGGTCGTAAATATTAAGATATTTTGATCAAATTTGGTACACAGACCTATATTGGCCAATAACGCAGCCTATTGATTTTGGTGAACATCGGTCCATGTTTAGACCTAGTGCCCATATAAGGGTCCTACCAAAATTATACTGTTTATACGCTGCAGGTCGCAAATATTAAGATATTTTGATGAAATTTGGTACGCAGACCTATATTGGCCCAGTAATGCAGCCTATTGATTTTGGTGAACATCGGTCCATGTTTAGACCTAGTGCCCATATAAGGGTCCTACCAAAATTATACTGTTTATACGCTGCAGGTCGCAAATATTAAGATATTTTGATGAAATTTGGTACATAGACCTATGTTGGCCCAAGGACGAAGCCTATTGATTTTGGTAAACATCGGTCCATGTTTAGAACTAGTGCCCATATAAGGGTCCCCCCAAAATTGGCTTGGTTACAAACTGCAGGTCGCAAATATTAAGATATTTTGATGAAATTTGGTACATAGACCTATGTTGGCCCAAGGACGAAGCCTATTGATTTTGGTGAACAGCGGTCCATGTTTAGAACTAGTGCCCATATAAGGGTCCCCCCAAAATTGGCTTGGTTACAAACTGCAGGTCGCAAATATTAAGATATTTTAATGAAATTTGGTGCGCTGACTCACATTATAGAAAATTTTGACACAAGCCCCATTTTAACCCATTCGAATTTCGGATCCAAACAATACACCAGAGTGGTGTAGGGTATTGTATAGTCGGCATGCCCGACTTTAACCTTTTTACTCGTTTTTGTTTAAATTGATTGAGGGGATTTTGCTATAGAAAAACTCAAATTTTGAGGAGTTTTTATACGAAAAAGTCTTTAGCAGCTGAGAGATTTTCTGTGGGAAGGAGTCCTTCCAATATGAGAACTTTCTATAAAACTGTAAAGTAAAGTAAATGACGGAACTTTCTCAAAATTTTGCAGTAGTCTATTCAGGGCTATGGCATCACCAAAAAAATAAGTTATAATAACATCGTTATCAATGGCGCTTTGATCATTAAACTGAAACTTCATTTTTATTCAAAATTTAAATAAAAACAAACAAAAAAGACAAAAAAATTAAGAAAATAAAATTTTATTAATCAAACATATTTAGAGCGTGTTTCCTTTTAATTTTACGATGTTTTGTTTTTGAAATATAAGCTCAGCTGATACTAAACGGATACAAAATAGTTGCTCAGCTTATGCTAAATTTCAGCGCCCCCTACCAGTGAGTAGTGTAATTTTTGATTTCCTATCTCTATAATTAGTTGTCTTTGAGTCTATTAACAGATGGTACTTGACAAGAGCATTTCATGTAACTAGGAGGGAAATTCGAAAAGTTACGGACATATTGAGCCGCCCTCGTATTAGTACAAGTTTTTAGAGAAATTAATAAAAAAAAAATCTAGTTACGGCATGTGTAATTATAACCCTAATGACTACTAGGATGTTATATGTATGTGTATTATTGTATATAAAAGTCTGTAGAAAATAATTTTACACATTTTGTGTTTATATTTACTTGCGTTATAATAAACAAAATTTATTTCATATTTAAGAATTTTTTTGAGTTTATGTGATTTTTTTTTTTATAAAACTTCAATAAAAAAATTTTTTTTGTGGCTTGTTTCGTGCTAACAACCATAAAAAATAATTTTTGGGTATAAAGTTACCCGGTCTAAATGTGGACCAATCTTAACCAATATAGATGGGTTTCGTACCTGCGCCAATATAAGTCGATGTTCCAAATTAAATAAAACACGTTGACATACAGATAGACCGACTCACAGTTGGAAGTCACTAAATAGACTCGAAAAGTGATTCGCAGTTGATCGTATACTAAAAGATGGGTCTAGGTACAATATATGTGACAGCGCATAAAGAAAGGGACCTAAGGGTAAAAAAATCAATTTTTTTTTTGTGGACAACCTCTGAGAATCGAATGAGACCGATCCCATGCTCTCCTGACCTTAGGTCCCTTTCTATCCTTAGGTCCCTTTTTATTTTGCGCGTCACATATATTGATGTTACAAACATCAGCACAAACTCAATATAACCTGCATACTTGCAAGTTATTCTTCAATATGGAAATGGTCAAAAGTCTGATCACAAGATTATTCACATTCATTTTTTTTTACAAACTTTATAAAAAGCTCTTATAATTTAAATTTTATATAAATTAAAAATTAAAAAATATTGTTAGGTAACAAAGACTGCAGTAAAGTTTTAAATTTATTTGTTAATTTACTTTTAAAAACAAATTATGATAAAAATCATACTGCATTCATAACAATATGCAGATAATGAAAGAAAAAACTTTTTTTTTTACAAAATTATGAGCATTATTAAAGTGGAGTATGAAAAAAATTCAACATGGAGAATAAAAGGATTTTTCTTATCTAAACTAAAATGACAGATATCTACACAAACTTGACCATGAAGTAAAATTAATGAACTATGTTGCTGTTTTTTTTTCCCTTCTGCTTCTTTAACCATGATTCTTGGTTGCAATGTCACGATACACACTCATACTTTTGGAACTAACAACCTTTTTATTTTCAATGTCAGCAAAAATGTCTGACAGTGAAGACATACTTTTAATGTTGACATTAACCCACTCCGAGTTTGTCTTTCGTTTTTGTATATTGCTGCGTTATTAAAAGGACTAACAAAAAAAAAATCACAACAGATTGTGAGATGTTTGTCTAGGAAGTGTATGTCATGTCAGTTTAGATTTAAAATGTAAAAAACTGAACAAAATTAAAAAAACAACAAAAACAACTTGCAACTGACAAAGTGTAAGCCACGACGCGTTTTAATGTCACTCCATTTGACATAAAGAAACATTAAATTTTTATTCATTAAGGGCGTTTACACTGACTTTGAAGTTATAGTAAACTGCAAATGTACTATGCAAATTATAAATATTTGGAGATTTCTTCAAAAAGTGGAAAATTTAAAGCTTGTAGCTTTATATAAACTTCTTAGACTGCCATTTTTTAAATAATTTCTAAATATATCAAAACAACTATGTATGACAATATCCTAATTCCTATTTTAATAAAATTTGGTAAGTGATATTTATTAATTATAATTTCTTATTGATTTTTCCTATATTAGGTTGTCAATGCGCAGCGCTTTAAGTCATGTTACCTCAAATAATTCAAAGTATTGTATTTCTATTACAGGATATTACAAAAATTTATAATTGAAAATATGTGATCAGTAAAGCCCCCGAACATTGCCCCACGGTGATAAGCCTAAACTGGGGTTGTGACCATTTCCAAAATGGCACTTATTATTTTTATTCGACAAGGTCGTTTTCGTATTTTTCTGCATGAAAAAACGAACAAGATTTGCACCCGCTGAATTACAAAAATATATAAAATAAGTAGTTACCAATTTATATAGTGAGTCTTGTGCTCAGACAAGGAAAAATTCTGAATTTTATTTAAAAATCCATAAATATTTGAAATTTTATTTTTGTTTAAAATAAAATTCCCAAAAATGTATGAATTTTAAATTTGGAAAATAAAAATCTCAAAATTTAGAGAATTTTATTTTTAACAAGTGTTTGAATAATTCTTTGAATAGTTATTTGAAAAATTCAAAATGAAAAAATAAAACCCAAACACCTACAATAAAAAATATTAAATACACAAAAGTTGAAATCAAACCAGCAATTTCGCATTTTTTTCTAATTTTTTCGGTATTTGCAAATTTTATCAATAAATTAATATTTTTATATGGCGTCTTATATGCAAATTTCGCAAAATAGCTCTTTGAATAATCGTTTGGTGGATAAACTGAATAAGAAATAAAGTACAATTAAAAACTAAATATACAAACTATATAACTAAATCCGCTATTTCGAGTTCTTTAGTTTTTATGGTGTTCGCAGATTTGATCTATAAATTAATACCTTATATTCAAAACGCGCAATTGTGGAAAATTGTATATGCTACAAAAATTAATTAAAAAACTTAATCAATGATTTATATTCCGCGAACGAATATATTGATGCAAAAATTTTCCTTTTTGCAAAATATTTTTTTTTGCGAATTATTTTTGCAACTAACCACTAAACTTTTTTATAAAAAATGGGTATTATTATTACTAGATTATATAATTCCTATAACTCCCACTGGAGCATAGGGCGCCTAGATTATGAATTTAAAATAAACGCACTTAAAAAATTGCAAAATAATAGCGAACGCGAAAAAAGCCTTTATGGTGCAAAATATTTGTTAAAAGGCATACTCAGCGATTTACATTCTGCAAACGAATATATTGATACAAACATTTTCCTTTTTGCAAAATTTTTTTGCGAATTTTTTTGCAAACTAATCACCAAACTTTTTTATAAGAAATAGTTATTATAGTTCCTAGAATATGAATTTAAAAAAAAGCGCACTCAAGAAATTGCAAAGTATTGGAGGAACGCGAAAATAGTCTTTATGGTGCAAAATATTTATTAAAATATTATTATAGTTCCTATATTATGAATTTAAAATAACCGCACTTAAAAAATTGCAAAATAATAGCGGAACGCGAAAAAAGTCTTTATGGTTCAAAATATTTGGTAAAAGGCTTATTCAGTGATTTATATTCTGCAAGCGAATATATTGATACAAACATTTTCCTTTTTGCAAAAATTTTTTTCCGAATTTTTTTGCAAACTAACCACCAACTTTTTTGATAAGAAATGAATATTAAAGTTAATAGATTATGAATTAAATAACTGCACTTAAAAAATTTCAAAATAATGGCGGAACGCGAAAAAAGCCTTTATGGTACAAAATATTCATTAACAAGCTTTGTAAGCTTACATTCTGCAAACGAATATATTAATCCAAACATTTTCTTTTTGCGAAATATTTTTTCCAATGAGTGTTATTTTTGTTCGGTTTAAGATCAAATATTACAAATTCTAAATAGAATTTACAATTTTTATTTTACAACCAATAGAGAAAAACTTATGAAAAAAACTTTCCTAGAACCAATGGTTGACAATTAATGCATTTTCAAGTGACACCGCTCACTATCATCAGATTGTCTTTATGGGGTCCTCTCTATGCTATAATGTAGATTTTAGTTTTTCGTATATATATATTTTCATTGAAGTTCCTTCAATATTTGTAAATTCTATTTAGAATTTGTAATATTTGATCTTAAACCGAACAAAAATAACACTCGTTGTAAAACATCTTCAGATCAACTAAAAATCTACAATGAAATATTTTTTCGCGAATTTTTTTATTGTATAAGAAATTGGTATTTTAGTCCCTAGATTATAAATAAAAAAAAACTGCACTTAAAAAATTGAAAAATTATAGCGGAACGCGAAAAAAAGCTTTATGGTACAAGAGATTAATTTGAAAACTTAATCAGCGATTTACATTCTGCAAACGAATGTATTGATGCAAACATTTTTCTTTTTTTAATATTTTTTTTCGCGAATTTTTTTGCAAACTAATTACCAAACTTTGGTATAAGGTATTATGATCTCTTGATTATAGATTTTAAATAACCTCACTTAAAAAATTCCAAAATAATGGCTAAATGCGGAAAAGCATGTCGTGATATTATTGTATGAAGGGAACAAAATGTTCAGAACTACTCTTAATATTAAATTTTGTTAACTACATGCTAATTTTTATCACAAATTTAAATTTTTACCAATTTCAAATACATTTATGCATATTTTTTTATAGGAAAATAAAACTCCATAAAATTCAAAATACTATTCAATAGAGAATTTTTCCTTTAAAACTCTTTACTGAATTAAAAAAAATATGATAAAGAATTTTATTTAAAAGTTATGAAGTATTTTTTTCAAAAAAATACTTGAAGAATTTTATCACTAAAGAATTTTAAATTTTAAGCTTTTCTGTTGTCTGCTTGTGCTGATGTGCAGTTCAAAAATAAGTTGTAACAAGCTGTTAAATAATAGGGCTTACTGCTTATAAAAACGGTATCGTGTAACAAAAATAACTAGTACTGACGTCGAATTGTAAGTAGAAAAAAAAATTTAGTTTCATTGTATAATATCCCAGTGTAGAAAATCATTACCAGATATGTGGTTATGTAACTACATACATACTTCGTAATGGTAACTAGCTACTTTTGTTATTACATTGCTTATTACCTTTATATGGCGATGTCGCGAAAAATAATGAGTTATGGTTACACACCAGCATACGAAAAATCAAAAAAATATATCGTTACCTATGTGCTTACCAGTACTGATAAAAATAATGAGTCTAAAAATAGATTTAAAAAAAAATTAATTATATAAAAAAAAATATTTTTTATTGTATTTTTTTTTAAATAAAATTTGCTGGTGCGGGAATCGAACCTGGGTCTACATATTGCTAGTCTATAGCTCTACCATCTGAGCTACATATATCGACATGTAATATTTAATAGATAAAAACACAATTGACCTACTGCACACAAGTAAGCTTACTCGCCAATATACAAAAAATCAAAAAATATGTGGTTACATATATCCTTACCAGTGTTTAAAAAATATTGAGTCTAAAAATAGATTTCAAAAAAGAAAATTATTTTCTATTTGAAATAATGATAAAAATAAGTCATTATCAGTAACTCATTATTATATGTTTTAAAATAATGCAGAAGGTAAGTGGGTGTCATTACTGGTAGTCCAAAAAATAATGGTATGCTATTACCGTTTCAACACTGGGATGTAGATGTCCCTTAAAATATCAATTTGTTGATTTTCGTTCATTACACCCTCAGTTTTATTGAAAATGGTTTCAAATGGAAGAAATCGATTTTTTTTTTTTTTTTGGAAAACGATAACGCGTGCTCAAAGTTGCCCGAAAATGGCCCATTTTTGGGAAAAAGGTGTATTATTATTAAAAATTCCCAAAATTCGAAATTTCAATAAAAAAAACAAAAATTATTTTTTCATTTCATTTGCTCATTTAATATACTCAAAGTTATTCAGGTATGAAATTCTGACTTAATCGGATATCATTAACCCACTTTAGCCTGAAATCTAAAATGACCCGACAAATTTGATAAAAATCCAAAAACGTGTTTTTTTTTGTAAATTAATATTAAAGATTTTTTAAAATGCCTGATTTGGAGATGTCGATTCCTATTTGTACCATATAATATTTGATATTAAAGAAAAAAAAAATAAATTGTAAAACTTTATAAATCAAAATTTTAATATTTTAGACATAGTATTCAATGTCAAATACAATATATATGTACATAGTATAAATCGCTATTAAAAGAAGGAACATTAGAAGGTTCAATATTCAGAGGACGTAAGCACAGTTTTGCATATATCCATCACACAAAATAGTATTGGAATATTAAAACTTAGTATGAGAACTAATTGAAAATGGCAAATATACTAAAATTTTTATACATACATGCAAATTTGATTAAAAACTTTTTACAAATAACGAAGAATTTGCTAATTCTCTTGCAGAAAAAGTTTGTCAGCTGAAGAATGTTTGTTGTCAACAACTTATAAATGAATTTGAAAGTAAAAAAGAATTGTGTACAAAAAAAAAGTTTTCAATTTCTTTTAGCTAATCAGTCGATTTGTTTTTTTTCTTATTATTCCTTTTTAACTTGTACTTTAAGCCAGCAGAATCCACTTAAATTGTACAACAAACAAGTTGTAAATCAAAATGTTTCCGTTTTTTATAAAAATTTGCTTATTTCTCAATTTCTTTTTAGGTTTTTATTTTTTATTTTTTTGTTTTGCTACTCGACATTGTCCTGAATTCCTTGCTGAGTGTCTGGCAGTAAAATGCAGGGTGATGCCATATCAGTGGGTTTGTTTTAAAAATTATAAATTCAACTGAATATATTGAACTGAATATATTATAACTTTTGATGTTTTGTTTGAAAATAAAAAAGTTTTTCCTAACCTAGCCGTAAAGCATACATGGGAATTTTTCATTACCATTAGTTGATACTAATGGCAATGAAAAAAATTTTATTACAATTTAATGGTAATAAAAAATTTTGCATTAGAAAAATCCTTACTAATGGTAATGAAATTACAGTAATGTATAAAAAACTAATTACAATTGATTAAAAACCATTTGTTTACAAAAAAAAAAAAAAAAACAAAAAAAAACAAATTAAAACGAACAATGGGTTTGGCCAGGGAAGTTATAAAACATAATTTTTTAAGGAGAATCCATTCCATTCCGTTATACTTTACGTGGATGCAAATAACAATGGAATGGAAAGTAATATTTAATTTTAAATGTGCATGAGCCTGAATGAGCATATTCAATCCCTGATTTCAGCGAGTTTTTCGCCATTTTTACGATTTTCTGTCAATGGCAATTATTTTTCTTAATTGATACATTATCAATGGTAATCAAATTTAAAACCATTGTCATTAATCAATGAAATTGAATTTTAAAATCATTACTATTATTTAAAAAAAAATGGTAATGAAAATAATTTCATTACAATTGATAACAATGCAATGGCAATCAAATCATAAATTAATTAGTTCACGTAATTAATTAGTCCCATGTATCCCGTAAAGTTTAAAAAAAAAATTAAGAAGCATGACAAAAAAGTTCGCATATAAACCTTGTTGAAAATTTTGGAATATTTTTCTATACAAAATCAATATATCGCCAAAATTTTAAAGTAATTAGACTTAAATGATGTTTATCGACCTTTGGAAATGCTCAAGCTTTTAAACTTGATCGTTTTGGGGGGTATTTTGTTAGAAAAAATATGTTATCGATTCGTTTTAAGATATTGGCATCAAAATTTGTAAAACGATGAACTTCCCAGTGTAGAAAAGGTAATGACATATCATTATTTTTTGGACTACCAGTAATGACGCCGTAGATTACTTTACTAGTAGATTACTTTAAAAGATATAATAATGAGCTACTAATAACTAGTTACTTTTTCCACAAGTTCAAAATAAAAAATAATGCATTACCAACAATGACTTATTTTTATCATTGTTTTAAACATAAAATAATGTTCTAGAATTTTTTGAAATCTATTTGATACTGGTAATGATATATGTATGTAACCACATTTTTTTTGATTATTTGTATGTTCCCAGTGTAGAAACGGTAATGACATATCATTATTTTTTGGACTACCAGTAATGATACCCACTTACCTGCCGCATTATTTTAAAACATATAATAATGAGTTACTGATAATGACTTATTTTTATCATTATTTCAAATAGAAAATAATTTTGTAGATTTTTTTGAAAATTTTTTGAAATCTATTTTTAGACTCAATATTTTTTAAACACTGGTAAGGATATATGTAACCATATATTTTTTATTTTTTGTATGCTGGCGAGTAAGCTTACTTGTCTGCAGCAGGTCAACTATGTTTTTATCTTTTAAATATTACATGTCGATATAGCTCAGATGGTAGAGCTATTGACTGGCAATCTGTAGACCCAGGTTCGATTCCCGCACCAGCAAATTTTATTAAAAAAAAAAAAAAATAAAATAAAAATATTTTTTTTTGAATATAATTTATTTTTTTGAAAATCTATTTTTAGACTCATTATTTTTGTCAGTACTGGTAAGCACATAGGTAGCGATATATTTTTTTATTTTTCGTATTCTGGTGTGTAACCATAACTCATTATTTTTCGCGACATCGCCATATAAAGGTAATAAGAAATGTATTAACAAAAGTAACTAGTTACCATTACCAAGTATGTAGTTACATAACCACATATCTAGTAATGATTTTCTACACTGGGTTGGCGAGTAAGCTGACTTATGCGCTGACATAGCTCAGATGGTAGAGCTAAAGACTGGCAATCTGGAGTCCCAAGTTCGAGTCCCGCACAAGAAAATTTTATTAAAAAATTTGTACAAAAAAAATATTTTTTTTAATATAACTTTTGTTTTCAAAATTTATTTTTAAAATCATTATTTTTGTCTATACTGGTAAGCACATAGATAACGACATATTTTTGGATTTTTCGTATGTGTGTAACTCATTATTTTTCGCGACATCGCCATATAAAGGTAATAAGAAATGTAATAATAAAAGTAACTAGTTACCATTACCAGGTATGTAGTTACATAGCCGCATGTCTGGTAATGGTTTTCTACACTTGGATATGACGTAAAAAATACTTTCCGTAAAATTACCCGAAAAACGAATCAATAAATCCGTGACTTTTTGATCGAAAAACAGTTGTGTTATAAAAATATTTTTTAACATAGTCTTATTTCATTTATATTTATTCACATGTCAGTTTCTTAATTTGTTTATGCCTTCCAAATAATATGATTTTTCAAAATGATCAAAACAGCTGTTTCATCAATGATTTCAGCGTTGAAGGTAAATCTCTTTCCGCTGAGCTATTGCTTTAGGTTTGGAAATAGAAAATATCACTGTAAGTTAATCTGTATATCCGGAGGGCTTAATCCGATCATCTGTATTGCGGACGAACAAAACCAAACAATTCTCTGAAGTTATCAGACGATTGCGTTTATGGTCAACTGTGGGCAAACGCTGCAAAATTCAGAAATCTCGGGAACTTTTACTTCCTGCTCCGTCAATACCGTAAATAAACTTTTTCGACATTTTTTGGTGTAGAGTCCTCAATTGGCCGCTAGAAATTTCCATTTTTACAAAAATGCCCGAGGTTGTATGCTGTTAACCTTCCTATACCCGCGCGCGGTCGCACATACCGAAAGCTTAAAACCCTGCTTCTCCATAGTTTTGCCTAACAAAACCTACTTTTCAACTTTTGTTTTTGGTGATGCCATACCCCTGGTTCTAATTACGGAATTATTGACTGAAAGTTTTCGTTAGAAATAAATTTTTTATTTCGAAAAATGTACCATTGAAAAAAAAAATTTTTAGGCACAACAACATTGGCCCTAGCTGGGCCCTAGATTTTATTTACTGATTTAAAAATGGTTTTCGAGCAATTTCACTCATTCACGAATTTCGTAATTCGATCCCACCAGTTGCTGCAACCAAATCATTCAACTGGCAAGTAGTCGTAAGTCGGTGGCCGCAATAAACCTATATTCTCTGTGCAGGATTTAAAAATTTTTTATACTTTCCTTTTAATTTTAACAAAATATATGAAGATTATTACTTAGTTTTTAAAATATATTTTCTAGTAAAAATCATATAAAATATTTATATAAAACTGTTAAATCATTTCGGGGCCCACTGTATATGGCTCTGCTTTCGGCACAAAATTTACAACAGTTAAGTCAATTAGTGTCCTCCATCACATAAGTATTCATACTCGATTACATATTCATAATCGGTATTCTTACTTGGAGAGTTCATTTGTAATTAGGTACATATTCTCGAATATATATTATACTTGACGTCATTTTCATAAACCCCTTACTGGAAGTTTGTGTGAACTGCAACAATACCACTCCCTTTACATGAAATGACTTAACACATTTATATATGTCAATGTTATAGGAGAAGCAAATTGAGGAAACCCGTCTTCATATCTTAAAAAGATTTTGGTTCAATTATTACCGCAATCAGAAGAAAGAGCATTAGAAGTTTAAAGGTGCTTTCACAATGGTAGAGTGACTCGACTCTGCAGCACAGATTGAAATGTTAACTGTTCATAATGCAGAGTATATTTAGTTCAAAAAATATATGCCACTTAAATGCTTACATTTTGTTTGGCTAATTTCCAGACTTTATTACGACTACCTACATATATTTTAAAATAATTTTTTATTTTATATTAAAATTCCAAAAACAAATATTTTGTGTTGTTTTTACGTTTTTAAATATTAGTTTTCTAAATTGTTGAATATTAGTACCATATTGTTATGCAAGCCCTCAGTGGCACTAAGTCGAATCGGATCCGGCTATACGCGGACAGACTCTTTATTCGGGATGTGAACAAATTAGTGATGTGTTTTTTAATGTGTATTTGTCATGTTAAACAGTTAACAGATCAATATTAACTATAGAGTGCAACAAATACACACTCCAGAGTCGTACAAATTTGTCTCTGAAGTGGAATAAAAAAAGATATAAAAATACAAAAATGTATTAGTGTGAAAGAGAAAAGAACTAAAATTACTACAGATTGGAGTTCCCTATCAATGTAAACGTACCTTAAACCAGAAATTTTCAGTAAACTGTCCTAAAGAACTTAGTTCGGTGATATGGTCAAAACCATATCATAGAACTTACATAAAACTTATCCCCAAATTATATTTTTTAGGACAGTTCAGAGACATGACTTCCCTCCAGACTTGTAATGGGTACAAGTTCTGCACCTAGACCGCACAAGACGCTGCGGTGGAGGCATTGTGTTTATCATACATCACACGGTGAAATATAGGATCATATCGCCTAATCCAAACTTAAGGGACGAATATATCGAACATCAAGAGATTTCCGTTAGATAATGACATTTGGCCAGTTTTCTTCCCGGTTATCACCCAGTTATAAAAGCGCTACCAGAGGGTGATAAACGCATAGTTTAATGCCCACTATGAACTATGGCACTCATATCTTGGAGAAGAAATAGAGGAACAGATTGACGACTCCAAGTTCTGCACCGTGAGCGAAATAAATTATTCGAATTGGCGACCAATAATAGGTTTGTTCCACGTAATTCTGGGTAAAGTCTGGTAAAATGAGAGTAAACAAATAATTATCTCAAAAAATGGTAAAATTGCTCACAATACCTGGAACGCACAAAACCACATTTCAAGCCCAAAAATTAACGTCAAAGTTATTCATATAAACAAAAGCTATTTTTAAGAATAAAATATCGAAGGGAATAAAGAAAAAATGTTATAAAGTGGTATTTGTTAACGATATTAATTATTGTTTACAAGTTTTGTTAATATTTTAATTATTTTTACAAATTTAAAACAGCTGATTTATAAACAACTAGTGATATGACAGTTTTACCATTTTACCCGCAAAAAAAGTACGGGTAACTTCTGGTAAAAAGAGAAACAAATTATTCTCTCATCAACGCTCTCATTTACACAATTTTTAACAATAGAAACGCTTTTTGGTAAGATTGGGTTCCCGCGGGTACCCGCGGTAACGTACGTGGAACAGAGCTAATATCACAATCATCGGACCACCATCCCATAATAATCACGCTAGACAGACTAAACGATTTTATACTTTCCGAGTCCCTACATAAATCAGAATAAGGCTGATTGGGTTGGCTGCTCGCTGCATCCATGTTGATACAATTCCGTTTGTTAGACCAAACTTCCCAATAGAAGCAACGGAGCTCCAGGATGACCGTGACGAAATTCATCGAACCAACTCAAGCGACTACAGGATTACGTAACTAAACCGGGAGATCTGCATATTGGGCAACGAGTACAAACGAAACAAAACCTGAAGAACTTCAACTTGAGTTCCGGAGCCAGCAAGCTGTAGTCGACTGTCAATTCCCTCATAAATCCGACGAAACGTGATGATAATTTCGCAATATCATTCGGCAACAACATTATATTGGAGGCTAAGAGGTTCGCGAGGCATTTTGGCCGGTAATTCATAGTTCACCTTGATAGAGACAAGACGAAACGAAGCATCATGAGGAAAATCCATGATCTTCCAGTCGCTGACATCCTACAAGGTGGCGCAAAAGTAATGTCATAATGTAAATTGCCTACCATTTTGTTAGAAATGACAAAAAATGAGTTCTGTTTAATAATTCCACGGTCTTCCGGTGTGTATAGCACCATAAATAATTCAAGTAAAAAAACGCCATTTGCAAAAATTAAAGCATAAGACTCTTGATGCACTTCTCCTTCCTAGCTTAACAGAAAATCTGCAAGCAGCATAACATCAGCATGGGTTCCGAAAGTACCACAGTATCACAACCGCTTTAACACCCATCATCACACATATACGCCATGGACTGAAGCAGAAAAAACCATGTGAACGTACGGTTCTTGGTGCATTTGACCTGTCAAAAGCATTTGACATGGTTAACCAAGCCACCATCTTCAGAGACATAAACAGCTCTGATCTCTCCAACACTACGAAGAGGTGGATTGTTAATTATATGTGTGGCCGTCAGTCGTGAGTCGATTTTAGAAATAGGAGATCAAAACCCCGTAGAGTTAAACAAGCAGCTCCGCAGGATGGAGTTTTCTCCCCGATATTGTTTAATTTCTGCATTTTTAACCACCAATTATTGTGGAAATAATATTATATGTTGACGACACTACAATTATGTCGAGGGGCCATAACGTAAATGATTTATGCGGAAGGGTAAAACTGTATCTCCATAACTTAGCTGTTTCTTCATTGCTAGGAATATGCAGCTGTTCTCCGCAAAATCGTCAGTAACACTCTTCACCACATGGCACTACGCAATGAAGAAACCTTCAGGGCTGCCAGAATTCTACACTAAGAACCGTAACGGGATGTCTCCAAATCACCGCTGAACAACACCTACATGAGGAGTCGAATACCTTTACTGTTAAAGAAGGTAGCCATATTTTGGCGAAGCAATTCCTTTAGGGATGCCACCGGAGGGAGCATCGGAACCACCAATTTACGGAGTTAAATAAATGATTTTTAAGAGAGAAGAATGTAAAATCAAAATTTGGTAAACTAACAAAAAAAAAAAAAAAAATAGGTTTTTAAAACAGAACAAAATATTTAAGAAATCATCAAAAATATATTTACCATCTGACAATTATTATGTATTGATAATAACCAGGGAAACCAAAAATATGCTCTAAAAAACAAGTTTTATGCGCTTAAAAAATGCCCTTAAAAACGGAAAATATGCTCTAAAAACCTAAAAAATATGCTCTTAAAAAATCATACACACTCTTTTTAATTCATAAAATTCAATTTTTTATTTAAAAAAAACAAATAAAATAACAAAAATTTAAACTAAATAACAAAATATAAAGTAAAAACAGGTATATGGTATAAAATTAGAATTCAAACAATTCAATCTTCTTTAAATGTTATTTTGTATTAAGGATAATTTTAAATTTTATTATTTTCTATTATAAAATAATTTTAAAATGTTTTGTTTTTTACTTCATATTAATTTGTTTACATTTAGAGTGTTTACTTCATATTTCCAATTACAGAATTGTATTCAAATTAAAAGATGTAAATTGTGGCTCAGAAATTTCCAATTGTTTTTCGAAAATAACGATTTAATTTCGGAAATAATCAATTTCTTTTTTTTTAAATAATTGTTTTTCAAAAAATTTTAATAAAATTGGTATTTTCTGAAACACAAATTAAAACTTAAAAAAAAATGGGAATTGATAATTTCTGAAATACATTTTAAAATACAATTGATAAAGTCTGACATACATAGAGTCCTAATTGCCAACCCTGGTACTGCTGGCAAAGGAGCACTTAAAAAAATTCAAAATACATATATTAAGGTGATTCACAATGGGTGTGCTATTTGTTGTATCGTTCTATCTTCCTAACAAAAAACAGAGTTGTTAAAATTTAAATCGAAAAAATACAACATTTAAGAATAGCGCGTTACAACATTTTTACGTATGTTTAGTGTCCATGTTTAAGCGTGCTTTGCGGGCAGAAAATCCAACAGAAAATCATTGTTAAAATAAAATAAAAATTTTAACAACTCTGTTGTTTATTAGGACGATACAACGATCAATAGATATCACACCCCTTGTGTACAACCTAATTATTTGAAAAATTACTCTTTTACCAGGGCTGGCAGAAAGACTCTGAACAGCGCTTATGAAAAATATTTGAAATACAATTTGAAATGTAGTTTAACAAAAGCACTTGGAATTAAAAGAAAACTTTGTGAAATAGGTTGGAATTAATTGAATTAATTAAAAAATCTTAAAAAAAATTGAATAAATTTTGTTTTTTTAATTTAAAATTCTATCAGTTAAAATTCAGAATTTAAAATGAAAATTTAAACATTTATATTAATTTAAGTCATTTAATCAAAGTTGTTGTTACAGTAAATTACAAAGTAATGGCTTAAGTTGTCAAATAAAAATCTTTGTCTATTATTTCTAAGCATATTTTTGTACATCGAAAAACTTCTTTCCACATCTACAGATGTGATAGGAGCAAATTTAAACGCTAATATTTCTTCTACACTATATTTCAAAGACGTATTTTTTGTAGAACCACTTAATACTCCACAAATATTTTTAATAACTTCAAAGCCATTATTTTTATCTATAACTTGCTTAAGCTTAAGCTGAATACTTTTAGAAGTATCGCAATTCGGAACATTATTTATTTCTTTAACCGCATCTAAAACTACCTGTATTTGCTCATGAAGGGTAGGTCCAGATGTCTGTAGTTTCTTAATAGACTTCACAATAAATCCATAATTAGATGAAATAAAAACTAAATCAGCCTTTGTTTTAGAACTTCGTAAAGTATTTTTAGCAATTTCAATAGATAAAGCGTTTTCACTACTTAAAGCTTCAATTACTTGTAAAATTTTTTCATAATTATTTGCATAATAGTTAACTGCCTCAAGCCAAGTTCCCCATCGAGTTATAATTGGCTCAGGAGGCAGTGCTAAATCCGGATGAATTTCTCTAAAAACATCAATTCTACATGGAGCTTTTAAAAATACTTTTTTTACGTTTGAAATTACAGAATTTACACTTTCATATGAATCTCGTATGCGTTCACACACTCGATGAAGGCCATGCACCACACATGTTATATGGGTTAACTTAGGATAAAATACTTCAATAGCCTTCGCTGCTTTTATCATGTAGGGAGCAGCATCCGTCACAAAGAGTAAAATCGAATTTTTATTTATACTATCTCCCAATATTTTAATAGAGTCGTCAAAAAGTCTAGCAATTGTGGAATGATTTGTTTTTTCTAGTACTGCGGCATTTAATAAAAATTTTTTGCTTGCAATTTCTTTGTCATTGCTTAGAATCCCGATGATTACGTTTGCGACGTTTCTTCCTGTTACATCAGTCGTTTCATCAATTGAAATCCATAGATACTGATTTTTAACGAATTTAATTATTTTTTCAATGCAGTTGTTGTAAAGATTTTCAACATATTTAGTCCGAAGTGTTGATTCTGATGGAACTTTAAATTCCGTAAATTCTTCAAGAAATGTTCGTAAATTTTCATTTCGAATTTTAAACAAAGGAATGTCTGCTGCAACAAATGCAGCGCACAATTTCTCCTGAAATTGGGAATCCTTTGAAACTTTTGTAGATTCAGCAAGAAATAATTGAGAATTTTCTTTTTGTAATTTTCTTTCTTTTAATAAACAATGTTTTGTACTTTCTATGTGCTGTTTTACTAAAAACACCCTATCTGCTGTTATAGATTTGTTGCAAAGAATACAGAAAAGAACTGTCCCATCAGTTTTAAAGTCCGGAAAATCCTTAACGATGTTTCTTAATTTTGATGTCTGAGATGTCTTAGGTTTTGGCATTATCTAAAAAAAATAAAACTTGTTAACAAAATTATAAAATTGCTTGGATTTTAGAATACTTACAAATTATTTTTTATTAAGAGGTCAAGAAAATAAATATTATCACTTGAAATATTACACCTTTATTTGATTTGGCTTTAACAAAATAAAAACATTCTCCAGAAAGTAAAGAGATTTTTAATATGTACTTCCCCTATTTAATAATTTGTTGTTTTAAGCAGAGTTACCAGACATTTCAAATTCACAAGAAAACAAAACCAAAACAAATATCCCAAAAAACTACACTTAAAAAAATTAAAAATAAAAAAAAAATACGCATAAAAAAGAAAGAACACCTAAAAAAGTCTTATTATAAAAAAATATAAAAAATGCTCTAAAAATATGCTCTTATGCTAAAATATGATCTTAAAGCAAAAATATGTAAAAATATGCTCTTAAGGCTAAAATATGCAAAAATATGCTCTAACGAATCGATGCTATATTTCTTACAATCTTCTGAAACATATAAATACCTTATCCATTTGTCAATACAATGCGCAGGAAAAAACATGATACTGCATATTTTTGGTTTCTCTGATAATAACAAAGCTAGTTTAGAATCTGTGATTGTTAAATTATCCATTACTCACAGGATACTGTTAGGACATGTCTTACGAATATCTAACCCTTTCGACCCCAACTTTAAATGGCTGGGAATTTTCCGACCAAACTTCTTGTAAATGTAGATCTATGCCAACGAAATATTTTTTTTATTACTTTAATGGCTTTGCAGCACGCCCCAGCGGAGATATTTGGAATTAAAGTTCAAAAATTAATATGCTGCCGGTCCCGAACGGGTTAAGATTTTTTAAAAATTTTAATTTTATATTTTTTCTATTACTAAACTCTACACAAAATTTTTTTATTTTTTGAATTTTATTCATCACACAATTTTTGAGACTAATTTAAACAAAAATTTTATTTTTCTTTAAATTTTGCTGTGAGAAAAAATGTGTGTTGACACTATGAAAAATAGCTAGCAAATGAACACTATTAAAGACTGCTATATGAAATTATACACAGGTATTCTAGAACTTCAATGCTACTGAGTAAAAAAATTTGTTATAAAAAAAATAAATTTAACGGGAGTTATAGGCATAAAACAACGAAGTTGCTTGTAGACAACTTTGTGGTCGAAAGGGCTAATTCGAAAGTGTTAAATTAACCAAATTTCGCAGGTTTCAAACCTACTACTGAAATAACAACACTTATATCAACAAATGTCGGTACATAATTTTATTGTACTTATCGTGTTACTTATAGTAAAACTAAAATTATTTAATTGTTATATTGCTTGATTCGAGAGAGGGTTAATACGGAGTCCCCTAGTTTGTCATACTAAATACTATCGAATACCGACTTATTTCAGATAAAGGGAACGGGTTTCATTTTCTAAGGATTGACTGTCAATCCAAAAAATATATGATTTAAAAACCAATCCAGATTTGTGCCTCCTGTGAAAAATTTAGTGAAAAAAGTGGTTTTCCGTAAAACAAAAATTCAATTTTTTATAAAAAATTAAAGATTTTAGAAAAAGTCCTGAAAAATCGTTTCAATGTACCAACCAAAACATTTTTGTAAATAGCGAATTTCGGTGGTTGTAACCCAACGATTTGTTTGTAAAAAAATTTGGTTACAATAAATTGTCGAAACCCGTTTTTTTTTAGTTTGTAAGTACTTTAAAACTGGCAATGATATCATATGCCCAAACTTCAATATCACTCGTCCAAAAATTTTCATACAAATACTTTATTTTCCATAATAAAAAACTATCTTCGAACGAAAAATTTCGATCACGAATGTCGTAATCCGACCGCTGCTTTCTTTGTGCGTCCTTTGGCACTACTACGATTTGAACTCCTGGACCACTATGATTTAAATCCTAATTTTTTTTATACGCTGGAACTAAAATAGAAGACGAAACTAAGCGTTTAATTTATAGATATGGGTTGGGTCCCCCTAAAAGTCGTGTTCCTTAGTTTTTCTTTTTAGAGCTGATTATTTTAATAAAGAAAATATTTCTAACTAAAATCTACAATACCCTATTAAAAAAAATTAATATGGAGCTTTATATGGTAATATATAACATAATGTTATCCATATACCATTTAATCCGAAAAATGGCCCGATATAATTGTGTCAGTTGGTTATCACATTTTATCTAGTTGTATAAGTTTAGATCTTAACTCATTAGATTATATATTAAGCAGATGAAATTTTATCTGATTTTTGACCTGATACAATTTTATGGGTTTATGTCGCATGGTATTAGTTTAGATCCAAATAGATACATTACTATACAAACTTATATAGTTATATCTGAATTTTGACCTGATGTAATTATATCTGCTTTAAAACTTTGATACAATTATATAAGGCAAATGTCGGATACAAATATATTTTATTTATATAAAATTGTACCAACTACGATCTAAACAGATACCATTAGATATAAACCGGTAAAATTGTATCAGGTCAAAAACTGGATATAATTTCATCTGAATAATGTATAATTTCATAATTTGAGATCTAAACTAATACAATTAGATAAAAACTGATAAACAACTGATACAATTACATCGGGCCATTTTCCGGATGAAATAGTATATTTATACAGATATAACTTCATCGCATTTCATACGACTATATGTAACTGTTTTTACTCGGGTATTGATGAAAATTGCAGTGTTAATCTGTGGAAATTATAATTCATTAAATTGGGAATTATTGACTGTTTCTGGTAGCACCGCCTTGCAATTGAAAGTCTTTTATTCCTATTTTTGTATTTGTTTGGAGACAAAAATTATGAAATCGTGCGCAAGCAGCAAAGGAATGAATTGTTTGCTATCAAAATTTTTTTTTTACAATTTTTTTTCATCCTGTTTTGTTTGATTTAAAATTTGCTTATGAAAAAAAAAATAAAAAAGAAGCAACGTGTTAATACGCTTGACTGGATTGCACCACCAATACCACTATCGAAAACAACCCATCTTTACTACTCCTTCTCCATAATCTTCAATGTCACCACAGAAAAAACATGCCTTCGTAATTACGTTCCCTTGTCTTGTTGCCGTAATCTGTCTTAACTTTTGCTTTAGGAACTGTATTTTATGTTTTTTTTTTTGCAAAAAATAAATAAAAAAACTGAATGAATGAATATTTGTGATTTTCATATGATTTGTTTATTCATTGTTCTGTTTTTTTTTATTCATAGATTGCCGCTTTCAATGTTAGGTTTTCTGTGGTAAGAGTGTGAATTCGTATTTCATGTTCAAAACATACAAGTGCGGGGATGGGGAAAGAAATTTTTCATATTTGTCTGCCCTAAGGTTTGAGTTTGAGTGTGTTTTCTTAGAAAAAGAAAAGTACAAATATTGCAGTCAAACACAAAGGGTGGTAAATATGATGATTTCGTTTGTTTGAATAGGAAGATTAAAGCATAATTCATGTTTTTGCAATTATCGTGTATTTGAACTTTAACCACTGTCAAATGATTGTCAAAGAAAGACACAAATTTGTTATAGGTTAATTATGATGATACAAAAAAAAAAAAGGAATTGAATTTAGTTTGGGGCAGTTTTCATTACAATAGTCCTTTATTTATTGCTTAAGTGGTAATATTTTGTTTCCATACAAATGATATCCGAGGTGAACATGTTTCATTGAAAGCTTTTTCAGTTACATTTTAATTTTTTTCTTCTAATTGACATAAACAAACATGGTTTGTCAGATCGAAAGAAACAACATCTACTTTGACATTTAACAAAAATAAAGAATTTTTGAATCACTTCAATAATTCGGTTTGATTTCAATACAAAATCAAATGTATTTGAAATCAGTACATTCCAGTAGAATAATTCTAAACAACCCTTTCATCGCTTGGGGCCCTACTTCAAAAATTTATTTAAAAAAAAATTAAATGTGTAGGCTGAAAATCAGCTTTGAGCCTGGATAAATTTGAATTCCTTTAAAATACTCTATGCGTTCCTTTTTCGATGGCATTGGCTTAGGTTATTAAGAAGCACAAGCCGGCTCATATTTTAAGAAGGCGGCCAAAGGTAAATATTTCCAGTAGCTAAGATTAAGAAAGTATGTTGCTCATATGAAAGGAAATACATAAAAACCTCATCAACTACATATTTCACAGCAAATAGGTATATTCAATATAAGAGTTTTGGTAAAATGATTGGATTTTATTATAAATTTTGAAATTTTTAGTTATCAGATTTTCTTTGTTTTCAAACAGATTTAAATTTGAAAAATTTTGCTCGATTAGATGCTGCATTAGTAATGTTTTTAACCCGGTAATTTGCGGGACGAAATTTAGTTCCCGAATCCTGGAATTTTACTTATAATCCTCGGGAATTAAAAAAAAAACACTAGCGCAATCATGTATCTTGATTTGAAAATCAGCGATAAAGCTAAAAAATCCAATAAATTTTTTCTAAAGCTCATTTAGAAGAAAAAGAAGAATAAAATATTTTTATTGAAAAATTTGACAGGCAGAGGAATCACGAGACTGCTGCACTTTCGCCTCACCCAAAGAATCGTCAGAGTTAATTTATGAGTCAATCGATGGAAGTAATTTGAATTGTTAATTTTCCATGACCGGGAATCGAACCGGCAACCTAAGCTATGACCAAGAAGCATATATAACTAGGAGATGCAATCGCTATTGGCTCGCACATCGGACAGAAAATTATGACCTTGTCAGACAACGCCATATAAGACATGATCAACCCAAAGCTAACATTTACCAAACTATGAAGTAGTTTCGGCTAGACTAGTTGATATGGTACGCTCGGGGATGGAAAATGAGTTTTTACATTTTGTACCAACCAACAAATTGTATTTTTTCGATCATCACAGTACCAAAATTTTTTATATATAGAAAATTTGTCTGAACAATGTCAAACTCACCGATTTTTTTAATATAAACGATCGAGGTCAAGCTTGCAGGAAATATTGGTATATAAGATATTGCTAACTTGTCTAAAAATAACCAGTAGTTATCATATTCATATGAAAATGCATGTTGTTAAAGTTTTACTCTGGTTATTTTTAATATAAATTCGTCCTACAAAAACATTGTTATATATACCCAGCAAACAAATTCCAAGTAATGCTTTACAAGCTACTTCTTTCAATGCTTCACAAGTATCCGTTAGTGTATTTTTATTGCTTTTTTAGAAGTTATTCTGAACAACTTCAAAAAATCACTTCTATGGCATTTCCAAACAGAGGGCCCCGGGTTCGATTGCCAGCGGGAACAATATTTTTTTTATTTTTTTTTTATTCAAATTGATTATTCTGCTTTCATTCAATGAAAAACATAAATTTTTTGTTCGAACTTTATACACAAATTAGTGAGGGCAGATATTATTCAGCCTCTAGTTCGATGTTTTTATTTTTTATTGATTTAAATAAAAACCGTGCATATTAGTTTTCAAAATTTTGTTCTTGCAATCAGGATAGACAGCTGTTTCGGAGGACGTTACTCCCGCTCATCGGTATCCGCGCAAGATCATAACCATAAAAGATTATGACTGAAGTTAGTTTGATCAACGACCATATAGACTAAAGACAAACCACCAACCTCTTCTGCTGTTAAAAAGTCTCTTTAATTATATATGCCAACTGGTTTTAAGAGAAACAGTTTTTAGTGTTTTGTTTAATGCGTATTTTTTAATATTAATAAGCAAAATTTTGTGCTAATTATACAAAACTAATGCAGAGAACATATCAAACAACACAAGTGTTCTTTACAATTTAATTAAAATTGCTTAAAAACAATAAAAATAATTAATTAAAAATACACCTTTTTCACGCTTATTGTTATTTTGCACTGAAACTCTCTTAAAACCAGTTCAGTTTTTCAGATGAGAGCCATGGATAGTGCTTGGTTTGATTACTTATGTGCAAAACATCAGAGTTTATACTGATCCCCGAAGTTTAAAAAGCAACCAAAAAAACCTAAACAAAATTATATCAAACTAATATGAAATGTAAGTAGGCCAATTAAGTTTTTTTTTTTTTTAATATTTATAATTAATTTGTTTAAATTCAATATTTTTTAAATTTTAAAATTTTTAAAAATATCTATATATAAAAAAATGGTGAGAAATGAGAAATAGTACTGAAAACAATATTAAATTGGAGTGCACTTGTTTAGTAATTACTTTTATTAAATAGAATAAGGAACAATATCTTGCAGTAACAAAGTGGTGTGTTTATGCCAGTCAAATTTCATATCAAAGAATAGCTCAGCGGTAGAGCGCTAGACCAGCAATCGTAAGGTCGCAAGTTCGATACCCGGTGGCGGCAATAAAAATACTTTTGTAAAATAAAAAAATATAATTTTTTTCGTTAAGAATTTTTTTAAACTTTTGATTGGTGAAAAAGAGCTTCCTTTGCACTCGTTCAAAAAGTACTGAAAAAATGTTGAAGTGGGAGTACTCCTCTCCTATGACAACTCAATGTTAAAATCAGTAGTGTTTATGTTTAAAAGGAAGCACATCTAGATCATCAATTGTAGTGCTTTTTATACTGCTTCGGCATCTCTTTTTCCGCTGGTTAGTATATATGTATATATTTTTTTTTCAAAAAAGATATGAAAGAGGAGGCTCAAACGACGCATATTGATGAGCTTACGGAGAAATAATAACTCATTTTGGAAGTGTATTTTTAGAGCGGTTGAAAAAGGTTTTGTTTAATTTTTTTTTGCAACATTGGGCCCAAAAGTTGTCAGTTACAGGTTTTTATTAGAATGATTTTATTCCACTTCAATAATTCAAATATTTGTTTTTTTTTTAAAGAGAAACAACACTCAGGAAATTCTTCCAATTAATTATCGTGTTGCTTCCTTTGGAAAGGGGATAGAGGAGAAGTGAAAGGTGGTGAAAGATGAAGGGCTTCAAATATGGCAACACTGTAATTGCGCGAGATGTTGAATCTTAGAACAGTTGTTGCGCGCCATCTGATGAAGAGTTGGCGAACTTTGTTGAAGCTTTTTAGTTCATAGCCCTGTTATATTATTTTACTTCGGTGGGGTTAAGTGCTATGGGAACACCGAAGGAGGACGCTGCGATATGTATGAGGGATAGCAAAAACTCATGCATATTATTATTTTTCATAAATTCATGTTGCCTTGGTTGGGGCTCGAACCCCAACAGTAACAGTCCAACGCGCTAACCATTACGCCACAGCGCCCACAAGCGGAAGTGTATTTTTAGAGCGGTTTAAAAAAGGTTTTGTTTAATTTTTTTGCAGTATTGGGCCCAAAAGTTTTCTGTTATAGGTTTTTATTAGAATGATTTTAGTCCACTTTCCTAATTCAAATATTTGTAAAGTACAACAAGTTAATTTAGTACAAAAATTTTAAATTTGGAAATTTTTGAAATTGTCCCAAATGTAAAGGTAACTACACTTGACCAGGCATTGTGTTTCCAGAATGGTCAAAAAGTTCAACAAGTACCTAACAATTGAAAGAAACCTGGAACGCGTAAAACAAATGGACCCAGGAAAACCCAAAGCCAAAATGGTGGAGACGCTATTGAGGGCGATCCCAAACAATGCGTGCGTGCCATATCCGGAAACTTTTGTAAGCAGAGTTAAAGCTAAAGTTTCACTTACTATATCTAAAGTTTCGGACAAAAATGCTAAGAAGAACGTTGATGACAAAAAATGAGCAAAACTCGGTGTTACATTTTTTAGTGGAGCACTTTTGTTAAAAAAAATGTGATTGTAAAACAAATATGTATTTTTTTATTCAAGGCGTGTTTTTAATTAAAAAAAATAAATAAAATCAACAAATTCGATTTTTCAATTTTGCTTTGAATTTCAACAAACTCAATTTTTGATATGGCAACATCGTTTGTTAAAATTGCCTTTGAATTTCAACAAATGTGCTTGTTGAGTATTTAATTGAAATAAATTCAACAATTAAGTAACAAACCTGCTGTTTTTATTTACAAAATCAATTTTAGGCGCAATTTCAATTAAAAGTTTTATTATATTTACAAAAACTTTAATTGTATTTACAAACTATTTTTATCTGTGTGCGTAGAATCTCAAAGTATTCAATTGAAAAAATGCTTAGAATATTGTATACAGTGAACAAAGAAAAAAGTTGGCCACTATATAAAATGAAATGAACAGCCATGTTATTTGAATTTCTTTTTAAAACAACATAAGCACATTGTGCGTAAAATCAAAGACTATCAATTATAGAGATAGAAAATCAAAACTTACACTACTCACCGATAGAGGGCGCTGAAATTATTGTCAGTTTAGCATCAGTTGAGCCTATATTTGAAAATTCAAAAACTGCTGAAAACTGTTCAAAATAAGGAAAAAAAAAACAACGCGGAATACATTCAAATAATAAAATTTGAGATATCCGTTTGTTTCTTTGCTTTGTTGTTTGTTTTTATTTAAATTTAAATAAAAAAGAGTGTTTCGGATAAAGAGCCATCTAGTGATAACGATGTTTTTATAACTTGTTTTTTGGTGATGCCATACCCCTGCGTAAAATTTACAGTAATTTTATGCTTTTCAATATCTTCTTTCGGTTTTTGTCTTTTATATTGATTACTGCTCGTTTCATTTTAATATATAATGTGTCCAATTTTTTTTTGTGCACTGTATTTCAAGAGATATATGTATGTATATTAATATAACATCCATTGTTAATAAACTATTCAAAAAATAATTTTATTCTTTTATTTTTGGGTGGAAATACGTATTTTATTTGGTAAATTTAAGCACAAAAATAGTAAAATCACACACCTTTTTTAATTTTTACGAATTTGCAATGTAAATCTACAAATTTTGTGTGTAATTAACTACGCTTTATGTGTGTAATTTGTTTTTTTTTTTTTTCATTTACACTCCGGGGAATAGTAGGAGTCCAGTTTCCTACTATAATTTGGGTAAGTTTAAACAAAAATTAATTAGAGTGTACTAGTGCTGGTAAATTCGGTTACTTTTCAATACTCGATACTTTTAACGGTTTTTAATTTTGAAATTTTTTAAAATTTTTTAGTAAAATTCTTTGAAAATATTTACGGTAATTCAATATTTAAATTTATAAACATATTTTTAAACTTTTTCATCAACTATTCGTTGCGTTTTTCATAGTTTTTAACATATAATTTTAAATACTTTACTTCTGATTTTTTTCTTTGAGCAGAGTTGTAGTTTTGTAACAAATATTTTAGCAAAGTCACATTTTTGTGGTTAATATTTTAGCGGTGTCACAATTTTATATATTTTGTCTGTCCAAAATGCAACTCTAAAAATATCGTGTAGTAGTTTTGAGTATCGAGTAGTCAAAAAAAAGACAAATACTCGATACTCGATACCCACTACTCATATTTTTACCAGGACTAGAGTGTACATTTTAATTTTACAATAGCCTTCCCTGGAGTTTAAATGTTATTAGTTAAACGTATTAGTTTTCTCAATATAAAATAATTTTAAAACTTTCATAATTTAAATATGTGAAATATGTCTTTAACGGAGATCTACGAGATGTCCTAAAGTCTATTTTTGTTGTAAGAAACCAAATATAGGATTTAGTGTCAGAAAATAGAGTTTTTATCCCATCGAGCGTTTTGCAATTTTTTCCAATCAATTAGTACACAATTTTTGTTTTTAAAAAACATTGATGAATAGTCAGTTGTCGTCAAATTGAAATATATTATGTTTTTCGAAGGAAAATTAGTTTTTGCTGTTAAAATCTGAGTAAAACTTTACTTCAATATTCCTGGAAAATCCCGGAAATGTTAAAAAAAACAATCTCGATTTTCAGGAGTTTAAAAATGTCAGGCATTTGAAAACCTTATATCTTAGCTAATAATGCAATTAAAATCTGAATTTTTATATCACACATTGGGTCATATGAATAAAACTTAGCAATTACTTCGAAGTAATTACTTTGGGCTTAGCAATTACTTTACAAATCTAGTCTGCGTGGGAGTATACTAGAAATTTATTTTTTTAATTTTCGTTTACATTTCATGCTATTCTACCAGCCAATTGCTAAATTTGGAGTTAAAAGCCATTGCTAAGACCAAAGTAATTACTTCGAAGTAATTGTCAAGTTTTTTTCATATGACCCATTGTTTTTTAATATTATTTTAATTTTTTAAGTCTAAATATTCCAAATATGTCCAACATTTCGAAGTATAACTCCAGGAAAATTTTCTTTTTCAAAGAATTGATTGTAGAATAGCCACTTTTCCTTCTGCTGTCAATTCTAACATCGATGATTTTGGAAGCGGTTGCCCTAAAATAAGTTCTGGAACTAGTTCTAGAATGATTTTTTATAGAATAATACAGCAATATTAAATATATGTTAGTTAAAATCCATTTGTATAAAATTTACCAAAAAAGTTGAGGAGTACATTATAAACTATCAACCTCCTATATGATGAAATACTTTAAAAATGATTTCATATGTTATGCGATTCTATTGAAATAAAAAGCTACTACAACCATTCATAGATAAACCGCAGATATGAAATTGTAATAATCATCATTATTATTTGAAGGATTTGTGCTTCTGGCATTTTAAAGAAATACAACAGGGAACAAAACCATATTCAACCAAGCCACCTACTAATGGAACTTTCAAATGCTAACTAACAACACACTATTGAAACTTTAACAACAGCAAAATTTCTACAATAAATGTGAGATTGACTGAATGAATGTTTGAAACAGGGATGGAATATTTTGTTTTAAAACTGCGACGGATTTTGAATATTTTTGCAGCTATAAAAAAGTTTTGGTGTCCTTGCCGAAAAGTTCGATATTTTTGTTTTGTTTTTGATAAAAAAAGTCCTACAAATTTTGATGTTTTTTTAGAATCCCATGTGAAAATCGAAATATATATGAACGTACATGATCATACATGGACTAGTATATGATCATGCATGGGCATATATGATCATATATGCCCATGCATAGTTCAATGTATGACCATAAATTATCTCATATATTTCCATATATCTTCGGATCCGAAATTTGAGGGTATATGACCGTACATGTTCATATATGACCATATATGCTCACATATGATTCATGTATGCTCATATATGATCATATATGGCCATATACCTCCATATACCCTCAAATTTCGGATCCGAAGATATATGGAAATATATGAGATAATGTATGGTCATACATTGAACTATGCATGGACGTATATGATCATATATGCCCATGCATGATCATATACTAGTTCATGTATGATCATGTACGTTCATATATATTTCGATTTTCACATGGGATTTTTACTTTTGGAAAAAGTTCGATTGTTTTTGCTTTAGAACTATTTAAATAATCCAATTTTCCATCCCTGATGTGCACACTATATGTTGTTAAAGATGATAGAAAATCAAAATGATAAAACGGAAGTTAGCATATGTGAATATATTTACAGGATGTCACTCGTGTTCAATGTTGACATTCACTTCACTTTGGTATATCAGCTAGATGGGGATTTGTGAGGAACACCTTCATACATACATACATACATATCTTGTATAAGTTAATAGAGGAATCTGAATGTACTTGTGTGTTTGAATATTTGAAGGAGTTTCTAGCATTAATATCTGATGAAGAAATTTCGATTGATTGCACATAAAAATAAGTTAGACAACAAAACTCATACAAAAGTAAACAGAGCCATCTTGAACACGAAAATGTGAATGTATGTATGAGTGTACTTAAATTGAAATACCTTTTGATATTCTTTTTAGAAAAATCTATTTTATATTTTCAAAAATCTATTCAACAATATAAATATGATAATTTATATTTAAATTCCATGCATTTATTATTAAATCTCTTCAAGAAATCAACTGAATTCATATTTGGTTTATAGTTATTATTTTTTTTTTTTATAAAACATTCCATAACTTTACTAACAAACAAATATTGTCATTTAACAGTTAATTATCCACTTCAGATAACAAGAGTTATTTATTATATGTAAACCTACGCATACTGATTAAGTAAAAAAAATTAAATAACTATGCATGTTTTGTCTAGATAATCAACTTTATTTAAAATATACAGAACAGTTTAGTGTTTAGTTGTTCGCTGCATGCCACATGCAAGTAACAAGGTGGCCGAACATCCCAGCAGAATTTGTGAAGAGGTAAAAATGACTACCGATTTTTCCCGCGCAATTAATCTTAACTTTTCATGAGTTTATTTCCTATATATCTTTTGATTGTTTTTGTACAAATTTAGTTTTAATTTTTTCAAAATTGATAAAAGATTTCAAAGAAATTTGCTTTATCTTCCAAATGATACAAAGGTGATATTGCCGCAATATTGTCATAAAAAGTTAAGACAAAAGATAAAATTTTTGAATTATTTTTTTTTCCAAATATCACGGAATTATCTTCCAAGTGATAAAAGGAAGACAATTTCAAAGTAAATACTACTTGATTATTTTCATTCAAATGACAAATAAAAGATGTCGCTTTAATATCTTCTTGGAAGGTATCTTTTAAATGTTTGCAGGGTCATTATGTGCGCTCTTTGTACGACTCAAAACATCAATTGTAACCAGGGATGGAAAATAATAATTTAGTTATGAAAATCAAGAATGGAACTATTCTATGGAATTATACTATTCCAACAGTATTACAGCCCTAGATTATGAATTTTAAAAACCATACGTAAAAAATTGCAAAATAATATCGGAATGCGAAAAAAGGCTTTGGGGTTCAAAAAATTAATTAAAAGATTTACATTCTGCAAACGATGCCAACATTTTATTTTTTTGCAACTAACCACTAAACTATAAAATGGGCATTATACTCCGTAGATTATAAATTTTAAAAACCGCACTTAAAAAATTGCAAAATAATAGAGGAACGCGAAAAAAGACTTTGTGGTAGAAAAAAATAATTAAAAAACTCAATCAGCGATTAACAATCTGCAAATGAATACAATGACGTAAAAATTTTCCTTTTTGCAAATATTTTTTTCGCGATTTATTTATTTTTTTTCTACAAACTAAGCACCAAACTTTTGTGTTTAAATTTGGTACTATAGACCCTAGATTATAAATTTAAAAAAATCACACTTAAAAAATTGCAAAATAATCGCGGAAAGGGAAAAAAGGCTTTATGGTACAAAAAATTAATTAAAAAACTTAATCAGCGATTTACATTCTGCAAACAAATATATTGATGAAAAAATTTATCCTTTTTGCAAATTTTATTTTTCGCGATATTTTTTGCAACTAGCCACCAAACTTTGTTGTATGAAATGTGTGTTATAGTCCCTAGATTATAAATTAAAAAAAAAACGTACTTAAAAAATTGGAAAATAAAAGCGGAACGCGAAAAAAGACTTTGGGTACAAAAAAATAATTAGGAAACGTAATCAGCGAAAATATATTGATGCACAAATTTTCCCTTTTGCAAATTTTATTTTTCGCGATTTTTTTTGCAACTAGCCACCAAACTTTGTTGTCTGAAATGTGTATTATAGCCCCTAGATTATAAATTAAAAAAAAAAACTCACGTAAAGAATTGCAAAATAATAGCGGAATTTGAAATAAGATTTTATGGTACAAAAATTTAATCCCTAGGTTATATATTTAAAAAAACCGCACTTAAAAAGTTGCAAAATAACGGCGGAATTCGAAAAAGGCTTTATGGTATAGAAAATTAATTAAAAGAGGTAATCAGCGATCGAAATTCTGTAAACCAATATATTGTTGCAAAAATTTGCAAATGTTTTTTTTCGCAATTTGTGCTAATATTTGCTAATATCTACATATTTAATTTTAATTTTTTTTAACGAGCCAAAGCGGAAGCTATTTTTTAGTTACTTACATTTTTAAATATGTAAGAGCGATCTAATATTTTTTGGTATAAGAGACTGATTAAGTGAGCCTTTTCCATCCCTGATTAACCAGTCAGAGTTCGTTCCTGTTCCAAGCCGCATAATATTTTTTCAAATAAAAAAGATTGAGAGAGTTGCAAGGCCAGTGAGTATACCTTAATTAATTTTTTATTTCATTTTACAGTATGGAACTGAACCCCTATTATAAATATGGTAAATAAAAAAAAAAATTACACACATATTGCGTAATACTACTTCCTAAGAAAACATCAGGTTATGGGGAGCTTTCCTATACAAAAAAATCATACTTGTATAGGAAAGACCACAGATTCTGACCCAGGAAAGGAGTTCTCAGGTTGGGGTGGTTTTTATAGGAAAAAAATTGTCTGAATCTGAGGTTTTTTTTGAGGAAAAGTTGTCAGTATCTCAGGTTTCTATTTAGGAAAAAGTCCTTGAAATCAATCAGTTTTTTCGATTTTAGAATTCGTCAAAATTTTTGGGACACAATTTCTCAGAATCTAAAAGGAATCTGTTGTGAATCTAAGGGTTTTACATATATTTAGTTAGAATATAAGGGTTTTACTTTATAAAAAATCTTTAAAATCTATGAATAATCCTACAAGAAGAAGTCCTCTGAATCTAAGGATGGTTTTGTAGGAAAAAGTCGTAATAATCTTAGGCTTTTTCTGTAGAAAATTTTTTAGACCCTTATAATAGTTTTTCTTAAGAAAAAACTTTTTACAATTCGTCGAAATTTTGTTATAATTTCTTTTTCGAGTCCACACAGAATTCACAGTTTCTGACCACTTTTTCCTAAATATTCAAAAAGAGTTAAATTTTAAGCTCTTCTTCTTCTTCAAACAAAAAATCAGATTCTGGGCATATGCTCCTTTAGAGGAAGCTACAGATTCTAGACCTTTTAACACAAGAAGGATTTCATAACCATGAACCGCTTTCGATATTAAAAATGCAATAGGAAAAGAGACAAATATTAAGCGCTTTAAGTTATTGAAAATCCTTAAATTTTAAGCATTTAAGGAAACGTCAAATGAACACGTTTTCATCTTTTTCCTTTAGAAGTATCCTCAGGGAAAAGACTTTTTCCTTACTTTATATCAAATTAATTGGGAACTGATCGTATCACTTAAGAGGTTTCGATAAGGCACTGCTGGTGTGACTGTTTAATTCACCGGACTCCGATACCACAAATCTTGAAAGAATAATGCGAAACGAAATCTTTGAATAATCCTATAAGATTATTTTCTCAACAAAAGAAAAAATGTGCGTACATGTTTAATTATAAACAGATAATACCTATAATTACATTTTATGTCTATTATTGTATATAAGTGTATACGAAATAGTTTTACGCATTTTGTATCTATATTTACTTACCATGCGTTATATTAAACAAAAATCTACTCATTTTAAGTAGGTAAATTTACAAGAATTTTTAAGAGTGTAGGGTAAAAAAAGGCAATAGAGTTTTGGCAATAATAACAAAATTTACTTGTTAAAAACAGTGATTTCCGTCGTTATTTAGAACAGTTATAAAAGCACATATCGGATTTCTGAAATAACAATCAAGCCTTATATCACCAATGATTAAAGCGCCGCACTACTCACTTTCCTCGCCGAACCTGCTGCCGAGTTAGCATTACACAGTATAATACATGATTTTGGGACTCAATTCTGAGAGTTACACGTGAAAGTAGCCCCAAAAAGAAGAACTTCTGCATCATTCGTTTTGTCAAGTTGGCTGCATTAAAAATTTAATGGCCATACGATTAATGCAGACAACTTGACAAAAAGAATGACGCAGAAGTTCTTATTTTTGGGGCTACTCTCACGTGCAATTCTCAAAATTGAGTCCCACATCATTGACCTGAAAAATGTTGTACCTACTGTGTTATTTTTTGCTGGGATGTTGAGTTTTTAAAGGCCAGGTTATATTTGTAACGTTATGCTACACCAGCAAACTAAATGTTCGGTTTCTTTAGAAGATTCTTATTATTAATGGTTGAAATATTAATTTTATAACAAACAAGTTGCTTTCTTTTTAATGAAAGACAGAACTCTCCCTCATTTGTGTTTAGAATAAGGTAATAATTAATAAAAATTCAACCTGTGGGAAAGGTTTGTCAAAAGTTATTTGATCATCGATGAGCCTTTTCAGTGTCGTAAGCATAAAAGAGAGCCCTATTTTCCAAAGTGGTTGCATCCTTATAACCGGGATAGTGAATACCAAACTGAATTTCCAATTACTCGGCTGACGATTCCGACCAGGATTCATTTTCCCTCCTCAAGTAAGCAGTGTTTCAGTGACCTTTTGCCAGAACCATACTAAGGTTGGCAGAGTCACGAGCATTGTCCATTGATTCGCAAAGCCTTTTTCAACATTTTCTTCATCACCGCTTGCTTATACGCTTTAAGCTTATAGCGGTATAATGACCACTGTTTGCTGATACAACAAGCTTTGAAAGCTTTTCCCATTCCCTTCCGCAGAACTGGGTTTCACTCCCGGACTACATCTATAAATATCCCTGACACTAGCATCACCAGAGGATTGTAACGATATCTCTAGTTGTAGTTTTATGTGTGCATCGATGAATCTTTCCAGTGCAGAAACCCGAATGCGAGGGTCTTCATTAGAGAATTAAACTTTACCCTGTCAGTGTTTTAAAGCAAGAAACCTTGAACGCCATACCTATCGCCCTCTCTAGGCCTTTTAGCGGGCTTTGATCTCGTTTAAAGGTGAGCTAGTTTAAAGGTTGCCGGATAACTGCAGCATTTTTCAGGCAACACTAGTGGTTGTCTTGGGCGTAATGTTCTGCCCACTATAAACATCAACATATTCCTTCCTTTAATGAGATACCCAATAGCGTGGCATTCGACTCATACGGGCCAATGCATGGCTGTGAACTATCTTACAGCTTCCTGCGGAATTTAAAAGTATCGGCGTTCTCCTATCAACTTGTAAGTTAAGCAAGAAGCTCTACTCTGAGAGGGCGACTAATCTTAGGTGGGCTCATGTGATGACTTGTGTGGTCACAAGGCGCATCTGACCCGCTCTGGATTCGAAGCGAACAAGGGACCTGCTATCACTTTCCAAGATGGAGATCACGGATATGGTGGCGGTTATGAAGGGCCACTGTCTCATTGGTAGGCAAGCGTAGGGTTTGGGGGTTCATCGCACGGCTGGGAACTAAATGGGCGAGGAGAAAGAGAGCATCCAGAAATTTCTCTGCTTATGTGCGGCGCTGGCAGGGCGAAGGATGCTTACACTGTTCTCGAAGACCTCAGAGTCTAAGTGTGCTGGTGCACACATAACGCCGGCTGCCACTCCCTCCAAAGCTAACTTAGAAACTAAATTTACTTTCAATCGAATTGTGGTAACCCAATTTCACTATTGTAACAATAGAAAAAAGACAGCAGAAGTTTGATGTTGGGAATATAATTTTGTTCACCTCAATAAAAATTTTCTGGTCACAACAAAAAAGTCGGTTATTGCAACCGAACCATTCGATTTGCAAACAAATTTGTTTGCCAGCACGAATGTGTTTTCTGGCTACTGTTTACAAATCGATATTCTCATAGGCAATTAAATTTGTCTTCTTTTCCAAAATGGTCCTAATAAATGAAAGAAAATTTTCAAATTTCTGGATATGATTTACTCCGCTTGATTATTATAAACTTATTTGTTAGCAAACTCCCTTGATGGCAACTCTAAGCAGTTTGCGTGTTTAAATTAAGATTTTCTATTTCTTTTAATTTTAATATCCAAATACTATCAGTATCAAACTCCAAAACGAGAACTTAACAATCCAGCTAATTCACTTTACACAGTTGGTGGTAAATTTAACACATTTAACTTACGAAAAGCAATCGATCATTTAGTTGTAACCAGTAACGACATACATAATCGAGGTGCGGCATTGATGTTTCATTTCTAAAGTTGTTTGTTAATTGTTTGTTTGGTTCGTTATTTCTGTTCACTCAATCATCTTTGTCATGTATGAGGCGGATAAATGCAGTGGTGGAGGTGGTCGGATGGTAAGGGACGACGTAAGAAAACAAATACATTGGTCTCTATAATTTGTTACCGCCAAAAGTTGCCACATTCGAATGCAATCGAATTAAAAACGTATGTCTTGTACCTATAATTATGTATTTAAACACATTTTGTTTACCTGTCCAAATATTCAGTTGCTAGAATATAATTTACAGCCGAATGTAAATTATTAATATCTATAAATATGTATGTACGGATTGTTTAAATTTTCTTTCTTTTTTAATGTGGGTTAGTATCATTTTCGTACACTTTTATGAATATGTATAGATGCAGTTAAGTAAATATCTACGAGTATAATTAACAGTTATATAAAAAATACATTTATGTATTTATGAATTACGATTATTTATTTAATTTTGAACAAGTGAAAGTTTTACTGATTGTTATTTAAAGATTACTGATGTTATGTCAGATAAAACAAATTTAATGTTATAATATTAAATACTAATAGACAGTCATTTGAATTCTTTGTTCGGTATTCTTTAGATGTTGTTGTTGTCAGCTGATATTTTTAATACTGTTAATAAGGGCCACCCATGAAGTGGGGGTTTTCATAAAAAATTTATTTTTAATGCTGTCTATTCAATTGATGCAAAAAATGTCACCAGAATTTCGCAACAATTTCATCCAAGAAAAAAAAAATATTTTTTATATTCAGTTTGACAGTTAATGATCGTTTTAACGATGAAACTCACTTGATTTATAAATCTGATATGTTGTAAATGCAATATGACACTGAAACAACTAAAATTTTATCATTCACATTGCTAAAACCACAATTATTTAGATTTTATTTCACTATCATGTGGTTTCAAAAAGATACCTAATTAGGGTCCTGAACTTTTATAGAATCGATATTTTGCTTCCAATACAGTTTTTGTAATTTTTTGAAATTTTCGTCCTGCAAACCACTATAAATCAGAGAGTTACTGAGCCAAAGTAGGACCCACGTATTTTTTCCTAGAATGAGCACTATCAGATTTATGTACCATACACCAATCTGCCCTATCAGAAAAATACAAACGGGAGTGCGTTGGCAAGGCACTTTAAGAGGTGGTACAAGTACTGGCAAAAAGTGCTTTCCCATTCCCAAAATAATAACATCATTAAATAAAAGGACCGGCTGTTCAAAAGGTGTCGGAAAATCACTTGGGGAACAAAATTTTCAACGTTGGCAAAACCAATAATTAGGTGGTCTTGAAATAATTCTGATTAAGTACACACAAGTATTAAATCGATTATGGTGTATATATCTAGGCGCTCAGATATGTTTTTAGTTTTGAGGTTCGCAGTTCAAAACGCCGTCATGGCAAAAAAAATTTTTTTTTTATTATTTTTTATAGATATATTAAGGCGTGATACTGACAAATTGCCACTTAATCAATGTGAATTAAGAAAAAATTCTTGCGATGATAACAAATAGGCAATTAGTTAGTAAGAGTTAAGTATAAATTCTTGTGGTGCATACAGTTTGTTCGCGTCATTTCTAAAAACTCAATAATTTGCAGACATGTCTTTAGGACGATTTTGGTAAATGTCTGCTCCTGCTGACCTAAACGGCGCTGCTGATTTTGTCTTTAAGACACATTTTGCAGCTGGGTTATATTAAAATTTTATGAAAAAACTCTATATCCACATGATCAACGTAAATAGCGCAAATAATTGCAAAATATATATGTATATAGTTGCCATTTTTAAAAAAATATGCAAGAAGATAGACTGTTTAACACAATTTTGTATTGGCTAGTGAATCAGTTCTTTTGCTCTCCTGAACAATTATATTTCTGTAGATATGGATTTTTAATCAAGGATCCCGATATATATGTATGTATTAGACCGACTCACGAAAAAAAGTAAAAAAAGTGCCCCCCTCAAAAGAACCCATGGTTTGTTTTATGATGATTCCCTAAATATTTCGGATCTTGCAATGAGATCTCACGAACTGAACCATTTTTAAAAAGGTCTTTTTTTAGTTTTTGCAAGAATTTTGCATTTTAGCTGAAGACAACATACTAAATATGGGTATCATATGAAAAGATTTTTTGAAGCGCGTCCAGCGGTATATATATAACATGTTCAAGCATATCCAGACATGTCCTATTTTCAAGGATATTCTATACAAAAAAACAAATTTTTGACTCTTTTGTACGGAGATGTGAACACATGATTTAGAATTTTTTGAAATTCGCGATTTTTCGCGTTTTATCAGAAATTGTATGTGGTGGAGATTTGTCGTGAGATCTCATTAAACCCGAACAAACCAAGGTTCATTTAAAGGGGGGGACGTTTTTTCTGTTCATATAAGTTGAGTCGCTCTAATATGTACATTAGACTGTCCCTTAAAATAGCGATTTGTCGATTTTCGTTCATTACACCCCCCAGTTTTATTGGAAATGGTCCCTAATAGAAGAAATCAATTTAGACGAAAATTAACCCTTTTGGAAAAAAGTATATTACTATCAAAAATTCCCAAAATTCGAAATTTCGAAAAAAATTATTTTTTATTCCATTTATTCATTTAATATAGTCAAAATGATTCAGACGTGGAATTTGGACTTCATCGGGTATCATTAACCTACTTTAGCCTGGAATCCAAAATGACCCACGAATTTGATAAAAATGCAAAAACGTGTTTTATTTAAATTAATTTTAAAGATTTTTTAAAATGCCTAATTTGGAGATGTCGATTGCTGTTTGTACCACACAATAGTTGATATTAAAGAAAAAAAATAAATTGGAAAAATGATAATTCGAATTTTTGTTTGGAGCGACTGCTTTCCAGGACTTTTTACAAAAATTGCTCATTTTGTCAAAAATTTTAAAAATTTTAATGTTTTCATCAAATTTTACACGGTTTTCGGAAAAACAGCACTAAAATTTGGTTAGAATATAATTATTTTTTCATTTCTTTAAAAAAAATTTAACCCTTAGTGGCCTGGGGTCAGAAAAGACCCATGGAACTTAATTTTAATTATGACTAAGAGATTATAAAGCCATTAAATTTCTAAAAAAAATCTCAACTGGATAAAAAATAATTATTTTGTGTAACGTGATTCATATGGGGTTAATTTTAATACTTTTGGCCAAAAACGCCCCACTAGGAAATTTACAGAATAACACCTTTCGCATATCCCAATTTAATAAAAATCTGATAAATGTTATTCTGTAAATTTCCTAGTCGGTATTTTTTTCTGAAAAATTAGAACATTAACCCTATATAGACCAAGTTGCTCAAAATAATTATTTTTATCAAGTGGAAAATTTTTTTTGTATTCATTCAAAGTGGTATTTTTCCGAAAATTATGAAAGGTGTTATTCTGTAAATTTCCTAGTGGGGCGTTTTTGGCCAAAAGTATTAAAATTAACCACATATGGATCACGTTACACAAAATAATTATTTTTTATCCAGTTGAGATTTTTTTTAGAAATTTAATGGCTTTACAATCTCGTAGTCATAATTAATATTAAGTTCCATAGGTCTTTTCTGACCCCAGGCCACTAAGGGTTAAATTTTTTTTAAAGAAATAAAAAGATAATTATATTCTAACCAAATTTAAGTGCTGTTTTTCCGAAAACCGTGAAAAATTTGATGAAAACATTCAAATTTTTAAAATTTTTGACAAAATGAGCAATTTTTGTAAAATGTCCTGGAAAGCAGTCGCTCCAAACACAAACTCGAAATATTATTTTTCCAATTTATTTTTTTTTCTTTAATATCAACTATTATGTGGTACAAACAGCAATCGACATCTCCAAATTAGGCATTTTAAAAAATCTTTAAAATTAATTTAAAAAAAAACACGTTTTTGCATTTTTATCAAATTCGTGGGTCATTTTGGATTCCAGGCTAAAGTGGGTTAATGACACCCGATGAAGTCAAAATTCCACGTCTGAATCATTTTGACTATATTAAATGAATAAATGGATTAAAAAATAATTTTCCAAAAGGGGCCATTTTCGTCCAACTTTCGGCACGGGTTAACGTTTTCCAAAAAAAAAAAAAAAAAATCGATTTCTTCATTTGGGACCATTTCCAATAAAACTGGGGGGGGGGGGGGGGGGGTGTAATGACAAATCTATATTTAAGGGACACTCTAATGTACATATATATTTTCTCCCAATATTTGAATTCTTTTTGTTTTTTATATTAATTTTATTTATTTTATCATATAAAGGGTTTCCACAATTTTACCACTAAAAATCAAAAAATTAAATTAACATCATATTCTGACTAATTATTATTGGTTGTAATCAAGGTTGGTTCCCGTTATCGTTATAATACCGTTATCGCTAAAATACCGTTTCAAATTGAATACCGTACCGTTATCGATACCTCTAAAAAAATGTCTAAATACCGTTATCGTTACCGATGCCGTTATTTTTATGGGTAGTTACCGGTATTTATTATTTTATATAAAAATTACAATTTTTTTATTTTTTATTTTATAATCTTGAGTGTGTTTTTTTTACAAAAAATTTATAGATAATAATTTTACTTATTAAAACTACCAGTATTGAATTTATCCCAGGAAAATTTTCTGTTCCAAAGAATGGGTTGTACAATAGCTACTTTTCATTCACAACCCCTTCTACTGTCGATTCTAACACCGATTCTTTTTGTTTGAAATTGTCCCAAAAGCAACCCCTTCTATAGCTCCAAAGTGGAACCGGTTGCTCTAGAATCAGTTCTGGAACTAGTTCTGGAATTGATTCTACGTCACCCACACCTTCCATATAGGATCCCAGGAACTGGTTCCGGAACCAGTTCCATGGAATCGGTTTCAGTTGAACCAGTTGTAGAATGGGTGTGGTTGGCTACCGATTGTAAAAAATTTTCCTGGGATAGCTTAAAATCTATATTTTCAGTACTTAAAATTAAAAATATGCCATGTTTTTACTTGTTTTTATGTTTTTAACGTAATTTTTAATACCGGTACGTATCGGTATTTCTGTTTCGATAACGGTATACCGTTACCGAAACAGTCTTAAATACCGTTACCTTTACCGTTACCTAAACAAACGAAATCTGATACCGTTACCGTTACCCTTACATTTATTCGTTTCGGTTGCCAACCTTGGTTGTAATATCTAGTTGAGATGAGATCTCAAATATGACAATCATGTACATAAATATAAATAAAGGATGAACAAATATATAAAAAGAAATAACTAAATTTCAAGGTAGTTGGCAACTTCTTACTTAGAATTTCCCTTTAAATTCATAATTTAATTTAATTAATTTAATAGCACAAATCCAATTTGTATATAACTGTGGTGTAATCAAGAGGACCCACTAACATAATAAAATTAATTGAACAAAAATAAAAGTATTTAGTTGACTGAAACAAGTAGAGATTTGCAAGGACAAAAATTTCACTCTTCTACTATTAAGCTCAAGTTCTTTATAACTTTATTTTGTCTTCATATTCTTCTTTCCATTTCTTAAGTAGGAAAAGAAGATCTAAAGCAATTTGCTTAAATCTATAAGAAAAACACAAACAAGTAAACACCTTTATAAGATTAAAATAGTACGGACTACTGACTGTTTTTGGCATCGTGCTACAATGACTTTTTTCCTTTTTGCCAACTTAACAAAAGACATTCAAGTGCTGCTGCAAAAATGCTTGTCATGGCGTTGTGATGTGGATAAATGTGGATGAGAACGAAGAAGTTGATGATGATGACATGATATTTACTTATGAGTTGGTTGTTGTTACATGATAAAACAGTTGTTTTTCTGCGCTAAAATCCTAGAAAGTATAACAAATAAGTAGAATAGAGAACAAGTAAAAATAAAATTGTATGTATATTGTGTTCTTGTAGTACTTGTTTGTTTATTGTCAAATGACAGTCAAAGAGTTGAAAGAAAATGAGAGAACAACATCAACAACAACAACAACAAATAGTGACATGAAAAAGAAAATGTCCTTGTTAAACTAATGAGTTTGGTAAGTGCAAGTGCAGAAATATTAAAAAAGAGAACATAATAATGTCAAAAGAAGCAGAAATTTAAAAATAAATCAAGAAATTCTAGTGAAAGTTTATACATATATGTACATCATAATGTAAAGTATATATTTATTAAGAAAATATTAAAAAACCTAAGGTTGGATACCGTTTCACTTTTTAAATAACCATACTTTTCAATTATTTATACCAAAACCAATATGTACATTTCACCATTATTGAGAATAGTGTTTTTATTAGTTTTTATTTAATCTTTTAACCAGCGAAAATTCATATTGTCCGGAAACCATTCTTTAAAGGATGGTCCAAGCAAAACGCACTATGTTAATTGTAAATAATGATAGAAGGATCTATGACAATTATGTGTGAAACAAAATATCGGCCAAATGCTCGCCACGGCTTCGGTGGCATACCTCTATCCGATGGTCCATATTTTCAATGACTCTGAGACATAATTGAGGTTAAATGTCGTTAATGTGCTGAATTATCTCAGCCTTTAGCTCTTGAATTGTTCTTGGCTTATTGATGTATACATTTTCTTTTAAATATCCCCAAAGAAAGAATTACAACGGTGTCAAATCAAATCACAATCGTGGCTGCCAATTAACATCGCCACGACTTGAGATAGCACGGCCATTGAATGTCTCGCGCAAAACAGCCATTATTTCGTCGGCTGTGTTGCAAAAGAAGTCCGTTATCATCTCGCGATAGCGAACACCAATGACAAGTCGAGGTTGACGGCGCTTCTGCCACACTATCTCGAACAACAGCAATGTTTTCCGCAGAACGAACTGGACGAGCATGCACAGGTATTTTAACATTTCCTACAGACCCGGTTTGCTGATATTTGCGCACAATTCTCCCAATTGTGGACACATTTCGCAGATTATGCTGAACAAAGAATGCATTTTGATTTGAACGCCCATTTTCGTAAAAGGCTTCAACAATCTTAACGCGCTGCTCAATTGTGTACCTCTCCATGGTTGAATTTGTAAAACACTGAAGCAAAAAAATGTCAAAATAAGTTGAGCAAAAAACTTGACGTTAAAGTGGGACTAACAATTAACTTCGTGCATTATGGTTGAAAACACTTCTTCGTTATTTAAGCGATTTTAAAAAATTAAACTGAAATCATATATAACCCTAAAAAAGGATATATTAAATACCAGAATTCTCCACATAAATTACTCTTCACAAAATACAAAGGTCAGGCTATATATATTCCCAGGAAAAATTTTGTGCAAAAGCTTGCCAAACTTCCAAATTCTACAACTGGTTCCACTGGCATAGGAATTATAGTAAGCAGAAGAAACATAGATGCCTTGATAAACAGGAAAGCAATATCAGATCCAATTATATTAGCAAGGCTTAGGGGTCAGATATATGACAATAATTCATCTTCAAAGATGTTAAAGATGGAGATAAGGATAATTTCTACAAACAACTTATAACTACAATAAACTCTACAAGTAAGAGAGATATTATTTTACTCACAGGAGACCTAAACCCTAAAGCGGGATGGAATAACACCAACACAGAAAAGGTCATGAATATGAAATAGGCGACGAAAATAGTAATGGTGAATGGCTTATTGACCTATGCCAAACATTCCAATTGGTTATAGGTGGAACTAAATTCGCACACAAACGTATTCATAAATACACACATGGACCGGATGGTCGCACTCAAAACCAAATAGAACATATTGCACCCCAAATACAAAAATGACACATCTCAAAATTCATAAATTTTCAGGAGAGGCAAAAAACCGTTTATCTCAAAATGATTGTGTATTTGAAAAAAGTTTAGTTGCATTATGAAAAAAGTCCATTTTGAAGAAGGTTTTGCTATACATTTTTTAATTTTATATTATGTTTGTGGAATTAGATTAAAATTTTGAGTTATGACCCTTTAACTGAAAATGCACCTAACAAAATAGCAATTGAGCCCACTTTTTTCAATTAAAGAAGCACAATATAAAATAATACACCACAAAGTGTGCCACTTTTTACAGTAAAGACGGCAAAACTCAAAATAACACTCTTTATATGTAACAAAAGTAATCACAAGTAACGCAATTAATATAAAAACAGACAACGGGATTTTTTTCAGTTAAAGAATATATTGATGAAAAAGAAATTTTTGAAGTAGTTAGAGATGTGTACTGTGAATTCATTTATGGAAAAAGTCAATTTTGGAAAATTAAAATAGTTTTAAACAAATGTATGTAATTTTAACGTCTTTGTGCATAATTAAGTTGTATTGCCCAGAAGACCGCCCAAAAATAAAAGAATAAAATCATATTGAAAATATTTTATTAATAAAAAGTGTTATATCTTTATTTGAGCCAGATTCGGGGCAGATTTCTCCATGGAGAAACCCTAGATTCAGTAGAGTCTGTAATATTTTCCCTGTGGAAAAACATCAGACTCGGAGAATTTTTCTTTAGAAAAACCCTCAGATTTTGATAACTTTATACTACAGAAATATCTCAAATTCATTGAATCATTTTCTATAGGAAAATTCCTTAGCAGCTGGATTTTATGTGGAAAAAATCTTTGGAGTCTGAGAGATTTCTATAGGAAAAAGTTCAAGGAAACTGGGGGTTTTTCTACATTAAGCCCACAGAATCTTAAGGTTTTTTGTAGAAAGTCCTCAGAGTCTAAATGTTTTTTCTATAGGGAAAAGTCATCACAATTAGTGGCGTTTCTATAGAAAAGAGTCCTCAGAGTAAAACTGCTCATTGGAAAATGGTTGGTTTCTATTGGGGAACGTCCTAAGAAGCGTATGATTTTTACAGTAAAAAGTTACTTGAGTCTGAGGATTTCGCTTTAGTAAAAATTTTAAGAATCTGAGAGCTTTTATTTAGGAAAATGTCCTTAAAACTAACAGTTTTTTTTATGATATTCCAAAACTTGTGGGATAGAAATTCTCAGAATCTGAAGTTTTTTTTAGGAAAAAGTAATTGAAAACCAAAAAATTTTTCAAGGAAATTTGCAGGATCTTAGGGATTTTTTACAAAAAAAAAAAATCATCACAATCTTCGGCTTTAAAAAACAGTTTTCAGAATCCAATAATTTTTCTACAGGAAAAACCCTTCACAATCCGCTGGATTCCCTGATAGTTGAATAGAAAATATACATTTTTATTTAAAAAGCATTATATTTTGAGCTCTTTTTCCTCTAGAAAAATCCTATTATTCTGAGCACACGTTCCTTTAGAAAAAGTTTCAGATCCTAGACCTTTTTTGATAGGAAAAATGCAATAAGAATAGCACAGACATTAAGTACTTTACGTTGTTTGAAATGCATCGGATAATGGACACGTTTTCTTCTTTTTCCTTTAGAAACATTCTCAAATAGAAGACAAAATATCGAACCACAAAATATCAATACATTTTTTTACTTTTATATGAAATTAATCCGAAACTCGTTGTATCACTTTTTATGTGAATCCACTACAGAAAACATTAGCACACGTTTTAGCAAAGAGTATACATAATAAAGAGATTGGGGGACTCTCTATCACTGAGAAAGCATTTGTTCTATTATGTGCCTTGGAACAGGAACATACTCAAACCAATATCACCCAGCAAACATGGTAACACGAAGAATATTCTCCGAACATATCGCCAGGAAGAAAACATTTATTGCCGGCAATATCAATTTCGTATTCCGGAAGTTTCCTCCGTCGGAAACAACTGTTACACTAAAACAATACTTCCAGGCAATATGAAAGCAATAACTCATATGGAAGATAAAAGGGAAATCGCTAAATAAACTCCCAGTACAATAAAAAAACAATTTAATTTTTTCATTATTAAATTTAAGCCTGAAAAACAATATCTGCATACATAACCCATTGACCAACTTATAAATTATTTTGATTTCATCTTAGCCGATTTTTCCCGCGCAATTAATCTTAACTTTTCACGAGATTATTTCCTATATATCTTTTGATTGTTTTTGTACAAATTTAGTTTTAATTTTTTCCAAATTGATGAAAGATTTCAAACAAATTTGCTTGATCTTCCAAATGATACAAAGATGATATTGCCGAAATATTGTCATAAAAAGTTATGACAAAAGATAAAATTTTTGAATTACTTTTTTCCAAATATCGTCGAATTATCTTCCAAGTAATAAAAGGAAGACAATTTCAAAGTAAATACTACTTGATTATTTTCATTCAAATGAAATATCTTCTTGGAAGGTATCTTTTAAATGTTTGCAGGGTCATTATGTTCGCTCTTTGTATGACTCAAAACATCGATTGTAACCAGGGATGGAAAATAATAATTTGGTTATAAAAATCAAGAATGGAACTATACTATCGAATTATACTATTCCAACAGTATTATAGCCCTAGATTATGAATTTTAAACAACCATACGTAAAAAATTGCAAAATAATACCGGAATGCGAAAAAAGGCTTTGGGGTTCAAAAAGTTAATTAAAAGATTTACATTCTGCAAACGATGCCAAAATGTTCTTCTTTTGCAACTAACCACCAAACTTTGTTTTATGAAATGGGCATTATAATCCGTAGATTATAAATTTAAGAAACCGCACTTAAAAAATTGCAAAATAACAGAGGCACGCGAAAAATGACTTTGTGGTAGAAAAAAATAATTAAAAAACTCAATCAGCGATCAACAGTCTGCAAATGAATACAATGACGCAAAAATTTTCCTTTTTGCAAATATTTTTTTTGCGATTTATTTTTTTTTTTTTGCAAACTAAGCACCAAACTTTTGTATATAAAATTGCTACTATAGACCCTAGATTATAAATTTAAAAAAATCACACTTAAAAAATTGCAAAATAATCGCGGAAAGCGAAAAAAGGATTTATGGTACAAAAAATTAATTAAAAAACTTAATCAGCGATTTACATTCTGCAAAAAAAAATATATTGATGAAAAAATTTATCCTTTTTGCAAATTTTATTTTTCGCGATATTTTTTGCAACTAGCCACCAAACTTTGTTGTATGAAATGTGTATTATAGTCCCTAGATTATAAATTAAAAAGAAACGTACTTAAAAAATTGCAAAATAAAAGCGGAACGCGAAAAAAGACTTTGTGGTACAAAAAATTAATTAGGAAACGTAATCAGCGATTTAGATTCTACAAACAAATATATTGATGCAAAAATTTTCCTTTTTGCAAATTTTATTTTTCGCGATTTTTTTTGCAACTAGCCACCAAACTTTGTTGTCTGAAATGTATATTATAGCCCCTAGATTATAAATTAAAAAAAACGCACGTAAAGAATTGCAAAATAATAGCGGAATTTGAAAAAAGGCTTTATGGTACAAAAATTTAATCCCTAGGTTATATATTAAAAGAAACCGCACTTAAAAATTGCAAAATAACGGCGGAATTCGAAAAAGGCTTTATGGTACAGAAAATGAATTAAAAAAAGTAATCAGCGATCGACATTCTGCAAGCGAATATATTGTTCCAAAAATTTCGCTTTTTGCAAATGTTTTTTTTTCGCAATTTGTGCTAATATTTGCTAATATCTAAATATTTAATTTTTATGTTTTTTAACGAGTCAAAGAGAAAGCAATTTTTTAGTTACTTACATTTTTAAATATGTAAGAGCGATCGAACATTTTTTGGTATAACAGCCCGATTAAGTGAGCCTTTCCATCCCTGATTAACCAGTCGGAGTTCGTTCCTGTTCCAAGCCGCCTAATATTTTTTCAAATAAAAAATATTGAGAGAGTTGCAAGGCCTTTGGTTTTAGTAAAAATTTATAATAAAACAATTTATTTTAGAATATTTTATTTTATATTAGAATTTTTTTGAATTTTTTAAAATGTCAACCTCTATGTATTTGCATTAATATAAAAGGTCCCCCAAAAATTGGCAAGTTCGCATGCATGTACACTGACTCACATGGGCCCAAGGACAAAACCTATTGAATCTAGGTAGGATCAATCCATATTTGGACCTATCGCCCATATGGACTATATTTCCGATTTTCTACTCTTAATATTAGGTAAAATCGATATTTCCTATGTTTTTTTAAATTTTTAACCATTATAAAGACAAATTTTGGAGCAAGTTCGTTTCAACCCATTCAATATACCTAATATTTGGTAAAATCAAAATTTCCTACCGTTTTTTCTAATTTGTTATCATTTTGGAGGAAAATTTTGACGCAAATCCATTTCAAACAATTCGACTTTCGGATCCAAATGCACTCTCAAAACAATTCCGTTGTGACAACCGAATTTTTTCCAACCGAATTGGGTCGGTTGCTGCAACCTCGTAATTCGGTTGCTGCAACCGAATTAATTCGGTTGGCAAAAAATTCCGTTGCCACAACGGAATTGTTCTGAGAGTGTGTTAGTCGGCATTTTCGACTTTAACTGTTTTACTCGCATTGCTGTTCAATTTCAAATCGTTGTAACCCCTAGACGGGTCATCGGATTTGGGTATTCTACTCACGAGGTTTCCAAAAAAAAATTTTAAATTTGCCGCGGTGAACGAACAAGAAAAGTACTCCATACCAAACACTCCGACTTTAATGAAATTTCGATATGTGATAAAGAAAAAAAGTCTAAGATCGATCTGTCTCAGCCCAGTAGCAAATGGTCGAACTAGTACTAAAAATTACTAGTTTTTTGACTAGTAATTACAGAACTAGTTCTCACAATAATCATTTTGAACCAGTTGTGTACTAGTTAAATACGATCTATATAGATACTAGGGGTTTTATATAAACTCCTTAATTCCTTGTAAACCTTTTATAAATACAAACAATATTTTTTATGTATGGAGTTTGACATTAAACTCATAAACATTACACCGTTTACGAGTAGAATACGAGTTTATATGAAAACACCTACTGTTTAAAAAAAATACATAAATTAAAATATGAGATTTGAAATTTTTTTTTGCATTTACATTTAATACAAAAATCAGAGTTTGCAAATAAAAACTTAAAAATTTTTATTGTGAATTGAATTGAGGTGTAAATCAACTGGTACAATACTGGTGCCAAAAAGTCACTCCATAACTAGTTTAGTAAATTTCTCAAAAGTACCAGTATAGTTTCCTGTTTTTCTTCCTAAAAATCTTTAACAATTTATGTACCTAATAGTTTCATTGAAACTATGCAAATACTGTTTCTAAAAATTTAATTTAAATGCGAGTTTTGAAATACTAGTTTTGGTTACAGTTGCTTTTTAATAATACATTCTGAGTTTGCAAATAAACACTAAAATATTTTATTGTCATTACAAATCATAAACACAAAATATTTTAAATTTCAATTATTAAATGAATATAATTATCTCAGTAAGAGGAAACTATCGGTCTAATCTGCGTTTTATCAAAGGAAAACATTTGTTTTTATCTTATAATTCAGGTAGCAACCAACTGGTACATTACTATTTCCAAAGAGTCACTTCGGAACTGGTTCCGCGAGTCTCACATTAGTACCAGTTTCGGTCCCTATTTTTCGTCTTTAATTTGTAATTTCCAATCTAGTTCTACAACTAGTACCAAAGTGGCAGTTTGGCGACAATTGCCCCCATCCTTATGACATCTCCATGTTAAATTCTACAGTTGTTTGTATGGAGAGGCGGTAGAACTCGTACTAGTTGCCTGGTTCAAATAAACTAGTACATAACTGGTTCTAAACTAGTATTTTTTGCTACTGGGAGCTTATTGGCCACCTAGGAATTTTTAAGGCATTTTAACCAACGGAACTATATGCAACTGTGGTATTTTTAGGTCCATCTTAGCTTTTTTCTCTAATTATATATATTCCTCTAACTCCCACTGGAGCATAGGGCTCCAGTGGGAGCCCCCATATCCAAATTTCATCAAAATCGGAGTGTTTAGGTTTCGTCTCCAACTTGCACCGAAAGTGTGGAAAAAACTCGGAATGCAAAAATTTCACGCATTTATTCGTACGGCATTGCATTACTCCTTATATTGTAAAACAGTTTCAAGCTCAAAAGAGTCCAAACTTGTTAAATTTCTTTAATAAATTTAAGAAACTCCATTTTCTTAATATTAAAAATCTTTCTTTCTTTATGTCAAATGATAACAAATATGAAATTTTATGAATGAGTTCTTCTCAATCCCGATTTTCGCAGTGAAGTTCCACAATAAGACTTATTTTTAATCGAAAGGTATAAGATTGGACTTTCATATTTAAGAAGAAAAAAAACGGGGATTTTTCTATGAACGCAACCTCGGAAAATTGAGTTTTCCTGGAAATCTAGGTTTTTCCATTTTGAACATTTTTTTTGGAAAGCTCGTGATGTTACAATGATTTGAATTGGAGTTAAACGATTTGAAATTGAACTGTTTTTTTGAAATTAAGAAAAACCGAATTTTCAAAGGACCGCCCCGGACCGGTGCGTCTGCCGGCCAAAAAAATACATATCTAATTTTTTTCAATAGCTGTGTTTGTGCGGAAAGCTAAGTATCACCGTTGGCTTATGTCATTCCCATACAAATTTGACATTAGTTACTTTAAGAGTTAACACTAAATGTTGGCTAGTGTCAAATTTATATGGGTATGACATAAACCAACGTTGATAGATTGCCGCACAAACACAGGTAATGTTTCAACCATAGATTACATAGAACTCTTACTCTTTGACATTCGATGTCTGTGCACGTATCTCATGAGAATGTGTTGGACACACGTCCTATACCTATACAAAAAATATTTTAATGTGTGTGTAAAAATTTTTTTTGTTGACAAAAGAAGAAGAAGAGTAAGATATCTATGGTTTCAACGAATACAAAAAAAATTAAAAATATTTTGGCCAACTCGTTACTCTTTGTATGGAATTGTTCTTTAAAATTACTTATAAATTAATTTTGTTGTTGTTGTGTGCCCAATTGAGGCTATAATCTACAAACAACATGCCTACATTCGTATTCCACTGACTTACAGCGGTCAGCAAACTTTTGATAACATAAATTCAATCCATAGGAATAGAACTGGGTTCACTTCATATGCGCTTTAGCTTTTACTCTAGGTTGGTTTTCAAAAAACAGCACTTTCTTACTGCATACTTAATTAGTTAACGAATTGAAAATATTTTATCATGACACAACCAATATGTTGGTTGTTGCAACAAGCTGTATAAATAACGTCTTAAATTAATATGAAGACCAGCCTTAACATCTCTATTGTTTGATAATTGAAATGAGTCAGTCTTTCCTAAAACATACTTTATAAAGAAGTTTAAATACACTTATGTAAATATTGGTGTTATTAAAATTTGTGCACTAAGGCCCGATTACTGAATGTCCAGTTAAGATTTAACCAACAGTTGAATTTAATATTGAAAACAAAAAACAAATGTGTCAGTTAAAATTTCAGTTTGTAGCAAACGGTAAATTGTGAAAATGAAGCTAAAGTATGTTATTTTCTAAAAAAAAAAAAACAGCGAAGCAGGATGTCGTTTTCCACTTTAGGTACTATATGACATTGAATCACCCTCACAGTTTTACAATTTGTTTAACATAATTCAGAGAACTTTTATAATGTTACCACAAGAATAATTGTCGTCTCTGTGTATAAAATATAAGTAGTAAGTAGATACCTACTACTTACTTGGTGATGGCTTAAAGACAATATTGCCTCCTTTGGAGTTTGCACAAAATTTGCATGTTGTCATTTTTATAGTCGTTGTCTTATAGTTTGACAATGCGGTTGGGTGTTTGTTGTTGTTTTCTGTTTTAAACTTGGAATATAAAATGGAAATATTGTACCTACGATTTGATTTTGCTTTAATAAATTAACTTCTTTTTTTGCAGCATTAGATACATACACGTGGGATGTTTTTGTTTGGGATTTTTATGTGTATATTTTATTTTGATGACATTAAGTCGTATTTTCATAAAATATTAACGTAATATGCGTAAGTGTTGCCCAATATTGTAGTCTTTTCTTTCTGTAACATTTTTCATGATCTTGTATCTTATATGAATTGTATTTTATACATACACATTTCATTAAGATTGAAATTTGTGTGTTGTTTAAAGTAGGGATATGTATGAAATGAACGGATGGATATATTGTGGAGGCCGTAGTCACTCACAATGGATGTGTAGTCATAAATTGTGTCGACATTAAAATAAATTTGTATGCCGATGTCAATGTGCGAACAATATACAAATGATGGAATCGTTGAAAGAAATTTCCTTTTTTTTTCTTCTTCTTCTGTTCTACTCCCCACACATAGAATAATTTAATGGCAGTTTTCATTGTTGTTATTTACGTATGTACGTATGACAAGCATGAAGATAGGATGGGTTGGACCATTATGTCAATGTGATATTTTAATTTTCAACAATTAAAAAATTGCTCTTTTTCCGAATGATTAAATAGCGAACATAGATCATGGGTACATGTAATATGAAATGGCGTCAATATGTCACACACATATTTTAATGAGATATATTGAATCTACGAGAATGTGCTTTACGTAAACTATATAGCTGCCTACACACTAGGGAACATGGTTGAGGGAACAAAAAATATCAAAAAATTTTGTAAACACGAAATGCACGCTCTCAACACGCACACACACACAAACGCACTCACACATTCACAAAAAATGCTCTCTTTTTTTAAGTATGTTCCCTAGTGTGTAGGCAGCTTATCGTACAAAAAACACTGTCAAAAATTCTAAAATATTGGGTATTGGAGTTTGTTATAATCGATAATTTTTCTTTTCTCCTAATCACAGAAAAAAAAAGTAAAACCTTTACTAACTAATCCAAAGTGACCACTAAGGAGTAAGTATCAGCCACATGACTCGGATTATACACACAGGAAAAAAATTGCCAACCGAATTGCTAAGCCTATTTTGGTTGCTACAACCAATAAATTCGGTTGGTGAAACTATATTGGATTGTGATTCCTAAATATTTTGGGCATTGCAACTTAAATTCAGTTGTGTAAACCGAATTTTGTTGTGATAACCAATATTCAGTTGTGCGAACCTATTTTAGTAGACGTAACCGAATTTCAGTTGGAAAATGCCATATTTTTTTTTGTGTGTAGGTATTTGAGAATGCTCTTCCTTCTTAACGCTTTTTTATCCATAATAACGACGACCCTCTAAACAAGTTTACCATGTAATAACCAACACATTCATCTATGAATTTTCTTTCAATGTATCGTATCAGAATAAAAGTTGTCCCACTCACAAATAAAACAACACTATTTTGTATACCCTAGTTTTAATCCTAAAATTAGGACAATAACCTACAACGAAAAAATTTACCGGTAATTGGCTACTAAATTTTCAACTGAAACTCAGTTGAAATACCCCTTACTGAGCTTCAGTTAATAAAATTAATTAAAAGTAACTAATTTTTTCAATATGGTTTCGTTACAGTTTCTTCAGTTAGTTAGTTCTTATGAAACAAATCCTAAGTTCAGTTGAAAATAACTAACGACCATAGAAAATATTTTTTTAATGATAAGAAACTCTACTTTTTCCTATATTTATTTAACTTTCTTAAATATAATTAAATAAACACAAATCCATTATGGCAAACAACTCTTCATTTCCAAGTTATGTAGTTTTGATATTCCTCATCAAAATATGTCTTTCAAAAATTTTGGAAGGCCTTCTTCTAGAAAACAATATAATATTTTATTTATATATGTAATTGTCTAAAAAAATGACAAAATCAGTTAAATTTAACTTACCAATCCCAATCTTTAACAAATATTAGTTTTCATCATACATGGGAATTTTTCATTACCATTGAAATTTCATTACCATTAGTATGAAATTTCAATGGTCTCATTAGTAATCATCTCATTAGTAATGAGAATGAAAAAAATTTCATTACCATTTAATGGTAATGAAATATTTTTCATTAGAAAAATCATTACTAATAGTAATGAAATCACACTAATGTAAAACAAAACTAATTACAATCCCAGTGTAGAAAATCATTACCAGATATGTGGTTATGTAACTACATACTTGGTAATGGTAACTAGTTACTTTTGTTATTACATTTCTTATTACCTTTATATGGCGATGTCGCGAAAAATAATGAGTTTTCGTTACACACCAGCATACGAAAAATCAAAAAATATATCGTTACCTATGTGCTTACCAGTACTGACAAAAATAATGAGTCTAAAAATAGATTTTCTAAAAAATAAATTATATAAAAAAAAATATTTTTTATTGTATTTTTTTTTTTTTTTAAATAAAATTTGCTGGTGCGGGAATCGAACCTGGGTCTACAGATTGCCAGTCAACAGCTCTACCATCTGAGCTTTATCGACATGTAATATTTAATAGATAAAAATACAATTGACCTGCTGCACACAAGTAAGCTTACTCGCCAACATACAAAAAATCAAAAAATATGTGGTTACATATATCCTTACCAGTGTTTAAAAAATATTGAGTCTAAAAATAGATTTCAAAAAATTTTCAAAAAAATCTAAAAAATTATTTTCTATTTGAGATAATGATAAAAATAAGTAATTATCAGTAACTCATTATTATATGTTTTAAAATAATACAGAAGGTAAGTGGGTGTCATTACTGGTAGTCCAAAAAATAATGATATGTAATTACCGTTTCTACACTGGGATTGATTAAAAAACCATTTGTTTACAAAAATCTTAATATATAACATAAGCTACAATCAGGGATGGAAAAGCCCTCAAGCGAGCCAAAAATATAATAATTTTTCTAAAAAGCTAAAAAGCGGAACGCACATGCACATGTGTGCGCACATGGATGCAAATAATCGCTGAAATTAAAAAAAGTTTCAAATACCAGAAAAAATCACAAAAAATGCAAAAATTAGAAAAAATCGCCAAAATTTGAAAAAATGCCAAAATTGAAAAATTTTGTAAAAATTTTGAATAAATCGTCATAACTTGAAAAAATCGTCAATATTTGAAAAAATTGCCCAAATAGTCAAAATTTAAAAAAAATCGTCAAAAATTAGACAAAATCGCAAAAATTACAAAATATCGTAAATATTTTGAAAAACTCGTCTTGAAAAAATTTTCAATATTTGAAAAAATTACCAAAATCGTCAAAATTTCAAAAAGCCGTCAAAAATTGGAAAAAATCTGAAAAATGCCAAAATTGAAAAAAAACTTTAAAAAATCGTCAATATTTGAAAAAATTGCCCAAATAGTCAAAATTAAAAAAAAAAAATCGTCAAAAATTAGACTAAATTGTCAAACTTGCGAAATATCGTAAAAATTTTGAAAAAATTGTCATAATTTGAAAAAAATTACCAAAATCGTCAAAATTTCAAAAAGTCGTCAAAAATTGTAAAAAATTGCCAGAATTGAGAAACATGTAAAAATTTGTGAAAATCGACAAAAATTAGAAAAAATCGCCAAAATTTAAAAAATAGTCCAGGTTTAAAAACCGAAATTTCCAAAATTTATTTCTCGCATTTATTTTTCCTTGTTCCGTTTTCATCTAACTCATTTAGTTTTTGAAATACGGGGAATATTCCAAATAAAAGCCGTTTTCTCTCTACGAGGCTTAGTTTTCGAGAAAAACGCGATTTTAAAATCTAGCAATGCAAGTCAAAATCTAGTTTCACTATCGGGGTATTGGTAGTGACTTTTCACCTTTCGTGCAGTCATTTTTCCTCTAGCTCTTCTAGTTTTCGAGATATGGACGATTAAAATTTTATTTAAGCGATTTTCGCACTTATTTTTTCACAAATGACTCACTATGACTTCCCTGTACCAAAACCGTTGTCCGTTTTCATTTAACTCATTTGGTTTTCGAGATATGGGGGACATTCCAAATAAAAGCCCTTTTCTCTCTACGAGGCTTAGTTTTCAAGAAAATAGCGATTTTAAAATCTAGCAACGCAAGTCAAAATTTAGTTTCGGTATCGGGGTATTGGTGGTGGGTTTTCACCTTTGGTGCAGTCATTTTTCCTCTAGCTCTTCTAGTTTTCGAGATATGGACGATTCAAATTTTATTTAAGCGATTTTCGCATTTATTTTTCCGCAGATGACTCACTATGACTTCCTTGTTCCAAAACCGTTGTCCGTTTTCATTTAACTCATTTAGTTTTCGAAATACGGGGGATATTCCAAATAAAAGCCCTTTTCTCTCTACGAGGCTTAGTTTTCGAGAAAAACGCGATATTAAAATCTAGCAACGCAAGTCAAAATTTAGTTTCGGTATCGGGGTATTGGTGGTGGGTTTTGACCTTTGGTGCAGTCATTTTTCCTCTAGCTCTTCTAGTTTTCGAGATATGGAAAATTAAAATTTTATTTAAGCGATTTTCAATTTTTGCGAGAAATGAATTTTGGCGATTTTTTGAATTTTGTAAAACCGAAATTTTGGGGATTTTTTCTAATTTTTGACGATTTTTCAAACTTTGACGATTTTTAAAATTTTGACGAATTTTTTCCAATTTTTATGATTTTTTTCAATTTTGGAAATTTTTTCAAATTTTGACAATTTTTTCAATTTTGGCGATTTTTAAAATTTTTAACGTTTTTTGAAATTTTTGACGATTTTTCAAATTTTGACGATTTTTTTCAATTTTGGCGATTTTTTCGAATTTTTGACGATTTTTCAAATTTTGACGATTTTTCCAATATTTTCCAATTTTTGTGATTTTTTTCAATTTTGGAAATTTTTTCAAATTTTGACAATTTCCAACCCTGATTCAGTGAATTTTCTGCATTTTTGCGTTCCTCGGAAAGCTTATCTGTCAATGGTAATTATTTTTTTTAATTGATACATTATCAATGGTAATGAAATTAAAAACCATTGTCATTATTCAATGAAATCAAATTCCAAAATCATTAACATTCATTTGAAACAATGGTAACGAAAACAATTTCATTTCCATTTATATCAATCAATGTTAATGAAATCGTCAATTAATTAGTCCACCTAATTCATTAGTCCCATGTATGGTTTTCATAAAATAATTTTAGTTCTTTTTCACTTTTTATGCAATTTATTTAAGTACAATTAAATATTTGACGATTCACAGGAATCTGAAAATTCTATTTACAGGGTCACTGAAAAATAGTTTTCTTTAAATAAAAAGTTAGTTGATAGCAATTATTTCAGTTAATTGAAAATTTTTCTGTTTCAACTAAGATATTTTTTAACTGAGCAACTGAGAAATTCTTTCGGTGTACAAATCTCCACAAACTTTGAATACCAAGAAAATGAATGAAAAGAAACTTTTTGCGAAAGTAACATGTTTTTGTTTTTGATTTTTATAAATTCCATCGCTTCAATCGAGAGCCCAAAAGTTCTGCCTTTTGTTTGGATAAATTTAAGTCACCTACCAAATCATTGACATGTCCTTGAGATAGTAGATGTGGATGAGGAAACTTCTTGAAAGACATAATTCAGTGTTTCGTTTTTGATTGCTTCTGGCGTAGTGGACAGATCTGGTATAAATAGTTCTTCACTATGAGGGAATGGTCTTTTAGCAGATGGCAGGTCAGGATGATTAATTTTACTTTTTGTTTTAATTGTAATACCTTTCGTATCAGTAAGACAAAAATAATAATCAGATGAGTGGTTCGTTAGTTCCGTCCAAATCACAGGAATTGCAAAAGGCTTAGATCGAGATCTTTTCGCCCATCCAATAAGAAGACCCACACATGTAACATAACAGATGTGTCGAATCCACGCTATGCCGTGTTGTTCGATGGCAATGCCAAAACCATGTCCATATAACTTATTGTTAGTTATTAATGGCGTCAAACTTCTTCGCTGTAAATGTAACAGAACTTGTCAGGATTATTTTTACACTTTCTTGACATTAGCTAAGAATCAATTAACTCGGAAAACCGAGAACATAACTACGATCCTCAAATAACACTGTAAAACAAAATCAAATTTTTCCAAAACAACAAGGTTCTGACAACTGATTCTGGCAGAGGGGACCAAAAAATGTAACGGCATTTTAGAGTTTGAGGGTTAAAATATTCCGTAAAAATATTTTGAATGAAATTTTATAAATAATGAAATTCTACTATAAGCCTCTGAAGATATCAAAGTTGAAAATTTAATTTCAGTGCCAGAAATAAATCAAAACTTAAAACGTGTTTGAAGGTTAATTTCGTACATATTCAGAATTGGCGCTCAAATCTCCCCAAACCTGGATTTTAGGGGGATAGTTTATATGAGAAAAATATTTTGCATAAAATTTCACTATAAAAGAAAGCTACAAATAGATAACATATAATATCTACACCCGATGTTCTTTGACTGTAATTTTTTTAATAAATGAAAAACTTCAGTTTTTCTTTTGGATTGTGTTTATTTGATGTCTAAATTTTTTTTCATTAAGTAGAAAAACTAATATCGGCCAAGTGGCCGCCACCAGAATTGAAGAACCCGGTTTATGACATTTTCCATAATTCTGGCTAGAACTTCCGCCGATAGGTTCCCGCATTCCTGACGGATATTCTCTTTAAAAACTTCAAGATTCTCAGGCTTGTTGTCATAGACTCGTGACTTCAAGAAACCCCACAAAAAGAAATCTGTAATGATTAAATCTTGCGATCTTGCCGACCAGTGCAAATCACCAAAACGAGAGATTAGGCGACCCGGAAATGCAGCTTTGAGAATTTCCATTGTAGGTCTTGCAGTATTCGCCGTTGCTTCATCCTGTTGGAACCATATGTTTTCCAGTCCTAATTCGTGCAGTTGAGGTAGGAGAAAGCATTTTTGAAAAAATAAGGTCCGATGACGCCTCCAACGTAAAAACCGCACCATACAGTAACTTTGAGGGGTATAATGGCTCTTCGTGTGTTATACGTGGATTTTCGGTGCGCCAGAGGCGATAATTCTGCTAATTCATATATCCACAGAGATGGAAATGGGCATCGTCACTCATGAAAGTGAGTGAAAGTGCGTGAAATATGTAATGCCATAGGCATCTCAAATGATCGAGTACATTTTATTTTGCATCAAGAATTACAGATGAGAAAGCTTTCTGCAAGATCGGTGCCGCATTTGTTAACACTTGACCAAAAACGCATTCGAATGAAAATTTCTCATTTCTCTGATTTAGCTCCTTTTGACTTCTACCTGTTCCCAAATCTAAAAAAATTCCTTGTTTGCAAACGTTTTACCTCGAATAAAGATACAATGGCAGCTGTAAACGATTATTTTGAGGAGCTTCAGGAAAATTATTTTAATCAAGGGAAAAACGTTGGACTAAGTGTATTGAAGTCTCAGGAGATTATGTTAAAAAATAAAATAATTTTAAAAATCTAGATCTTGTTTTTCATTTCGAATTGCCCTATTATGCCTAAACCTACAAATTTTCATGCACTTGTTTTCGAGAGATTCATTCTTAAACTGTAAGGACCATACATTTTCTACCGAAGCGATTTTGAAGTTTTTACGATTTTCATGATCTTTGACCTGATAGTAGTTACGCCAAGAAAAAATGGCTCCGTTGAACCCCTCCTTGCCACTCATTTCGCTTGCCAAATATATTTGCCATTTGACGACCCTGCCATTCCGGACGAAGCGATTTTTATTATTATTTTATTTTCGTGATATGCAACTAAATTATAGATATTTCACAAAAATAAGGGCAAGCAAGGGGTCTTATTTCGCTTGTCGAAGTTTGTGCTTTTTACCCCTCAAATGAAGAATTCTAGTTAACCAACTTCGAGGGCTCGCAATAGAAAAGTGGGACCAGGTAGGGACTAACCACCTACTACAGTTTTATTGTCTCATCCCTCCTCTACAAATCACTTTTGGACATATTTACTCTATCTTTTGTCTGGGTAATTACATGTAAGTGCGAAAAATCCTTTGGCAAACATACTTGCCTGAGTTCGTCAAAGTTTAATTTATTTTGGCCCATATCGCCTATAGTAGGCAACGACAAAAATGTTGTAGAAAAACTTAGTGTTTATTTTCGTGAAGAACATATGGAATTAATTTCATTGCAAGCAAACGTAAGCCGGTTAGAGGGTTAACTAAAATTTTTACAGATGTTTTTTCTACTCAGGGGTATGGCATCACCAAATATAAAAGTTATAACGACATCGTTATCCCTAGGTGGTAAGTACTTTCAGGGGTATGGCATCACCAAAAACAAAAGTTATAACGACATCGTTATCACTAGATGGCACTTTGTTCAAAAAATTTACAATTTTCTGTTTTTATTTAAATTGAAATAATAACAAACAAAAAAGCTAAAAAAAAGGAATTCTCAAATTTTATTATTTCAATATATTTTGCGCTTGGGTTTTTCTTATTTTGCGCAGTTTGTAGTTGCTCAGGTCATACAATATTTCGGAGCCCCCTACCGGTAAGTAGTGTAAATTATGATTTCCTATGTCTTTAATTAATTGTCTCTGTTCTACTAGTGTGCAAATTATTATAGCCTAATGGATTTTTGCCCCCGAAGAGGATTATTTATTATTTTTATCGAAATAAATGTCTTCGAGCGAAATAAATACAAATTCCGCTTAAATTCTTTTTTTCAGTGAAAAAAAAATTTCACCTTTTTTTAATTTTTTGTTTGTTTAAAAAAAATTAATGAAAAAATGTACATATATGATGAATGAAAATATACATATGTGACAGCGCATAGAGAAAGGGACCTAAGGGTAAAAAAATCAATTTTTTTTTTGATGTGGACAACATCTGAGCATCGAATGAAACCGATCACATGCCCCAAAAGTGTTCCGTCCCAGAGATATGCGCGTTTTATGAAAGTGAAGTCGACGATTCTAAGCGCAAATAGAAAGGGATCTAACGGTTATTTATTTTCATTTTTTCCCCTACTAAATTAACAAAATAACTTTATTTTACGAAACTACAAAAAATTTATTTTTTTCCTTATGAACAGTTTTAAAAATAGGAAAATCATTTTAATCGACGGTTCTTGCGAATTGGTTCCTTAGAACTTGACGGTACCGGTCCTTTATTTTTTTCGATTTCTTCTTAACGTCTGCTGCCTCCACTTCGTGAGGATTGTCCACTTCCTCCGAATCCTCCTCTTCGTTTCCATTTCCAGAGACCAAAGGAAGAGGAGCAACCGAATCTTTTTTTTAAATCGTCAAAACATAAACCCCGGATCTCTTTATACAAGTACCATTGACGCTTCATCGATAACCCTGGTGACGGAATTATAATTGGTTTGTCATCGAAACTGGTATTGTTACTCAGATGTATGTTTTCATTTATGCTGGCTGAATTCGCAAACAGTTTACATTGCACTGGTGACTGAGCAATAAATACAAAGTGATGATACTTCGATATCCCAATTAAAGTTTTATATTTAGTGGAGAAGTATTCGTCCCATTTTCTCCACTCAACAACAGGCTCAATTGAGTTTGGAAGTCGAATAGGTACAGGAACATTAAATCCATTACGAGATGATTTTCTAAAACAATCAACTACATCCATGAAGCAGTCGACATTAGTTTGGGCATATTTTGATTTGAAAACTGCGAATAAACGATCAGGTGAAAACCTTGTATGTCCGGTTAACAAAAAGTTCAATTCAACTGACTCACATCTGGAAGTATCGACAAGGTGTTGTAAATATCGTATAATAGCATTGTTTTTATTTTGTGAAAGACAGTTATCAGCGAATATCACTAATTTTTTAGTTGAATGCACTTCTCGTAGGTAGTAATCAAGCATTGATATTACTAAATTCGGACCTTTTCCAATGGAATCTCTTTCGTCAATACAGAAGATGTGTTGAACATTTTGACGTTCGTTTGTAATTCCGAAAATTGCTGTTTTGCGACCTGATTTAAAGTATGCAGTTCCTATTTGCTATGGACCCGACGGAAAGCTAAGATTTTGAGCATAATCCATAGATATTACTAGATAATCCTGCTCTGGAATACCTGGATAAATGGCATTTGAATCAGGCTTGACTAATGTTCTAAAGTCGTTATAGTACTCTCGCTGAGTGCTGGCAGATTGCAAATGATCAGAATACACCTTCAATGCTGCTTCTTTTTCAACTTCAGTAACGTATACAGTAAACGTTACTGAAGTTGAACAGCATCTTTTGCAAGATTTCGACACAATTCGCACAAATCGTATGCCGGCTTCATAGTGACGATGTGGGGACAATATTTCTTCCACAGCGTTTGGAAAGTGCGAAGTTTTACGATTTTACTACCCGGTTCGACGCTGTTGGTGTATCTTGTGTAAATAGAAGTCTTACTTTCAGTAGTTGGAAGTTTCAAAAAACGATAATCACGATGATTTGGTTGACGTCCAGGTAAAGTGATAGCAACAGTTTCAGCAGAACTGCAGATAAATGAAACAATTTCTTTTTTTTTCCAAAGTAGTTAAAGCATCTGTACGATTAATTTTATTCGTCATGCCATGTTCGCGTGGATAAACACCATTTTTGTCGTATTGTTCGATTAGATTTTTGTAGCGTTTAATTCCCATTGTATACAGGAAGAAGTACATATCACGGCATATCGGCAAACCTCGAAAATAATATATCTAATTGTACCGTTTCTTCATAGCTCGCGATCGATCACCAACTTTTGACCTGAGCATTGCATCGTCACGGTGAGCTGCCAGATGTCCGAGAATAATTAAATCTTGGGATTCCTTATCTAAATTCATGAAAGACGTACGAAAATCCACAGCCATCTTCACTTTATTGCATTGATTTGAACAACACGGAAGTATTTTTGAACCATACAGTCGAGCAACAATCTTTTCTTCGCGTAAATCAAGATCAGATTTATCAAGGTACATATTATCGGTATCATCTTCAGAGTCACTATCCGATAATTTTGAGAAGTGATCGTCATCATCCTCGTCATCAGCGAAGTGATAAAGTAAATCTACTTCTTCGAATTCGTCCTCCATTTCATCCTAAAACAAACAGTAAGAATAACATAATAAGGTTATGTGAAAAAATTTTCGTACTAACAGAGTGATATTCACAATTTAAAGGAATTATAAATGAGTATTTATTATAATTCACAATTAATAATTTAAGAAAATAAAGCTGGATTCGAAAAACCGCGAGCAAAATTGATATCAAACTCATGGAAACAGCGCGCTAAGTAGAAAACAGTAAAAACCAACTACACAAAACAAGAGGTAGGGACAACCACGCGCGTTTTCAAGGTTGACCAACACGTTCCTGACGTCATGAGATGTGTCGCTTTCAAATGAGACCAATACCAACACGCTCAGTGATACACCAAAGATACACGTATTTAAATCTTTAAAATGGCTCTCCTGAACAAAACCGGTTTTTACCCTTAGGTCCCTTTCTATTTTGCGCGTCACATATACTTCGGGCGAAAAATTGAAGGAAAAAATTTTATATGATGGTCCCCTAAAATAGCAATTCAGTTTTTTTTATAAAAAAGTAAAAAATCTTAGAAAGAAGTCTGTGTTGTAAAACAAAATTATGAAGAAACAGCCGTGAACCCTATATTCATTTTACAACGATTTGCGTTGTCCCAAATGGGGCCACAAACCGGATTTCGTCTATATTTGAACTAAAAAAAAATGTTGGGTCACTGTAGTCATGAATCCTGCATTAAAAAGATTCCCGGAATTTCTCTTTTATTTTCGTATAGCCATACTGCTGCTTGAACAGCTCCTCTAGCAAATGTTGTGCGATCAATTGCTTTGTGGTTTAGTTCTATCCGTTCATCAGAATAAACAAACATCAATGAATTGGCCTACTACACATAAAAAAATCGTTGTCTTAACCAACTAGGGTAGTCAAATAATGGACTTTTTATTTTAATCGAATGATCGTCAAAATAATTATTCGGGGCTTATTCTTAACCGATTAAACGGGTAAAATTTGAAAATTAATCGATTAATTCTATGTAAAATAATAAGCGTTTTTGTTAGTCACCTGGATTTAGAATTTTTCATACAAAAAGTGGATTTATTAAATCCAACAAAAAAAGCTGGATTTATTTCTCTGGGTTTACATATGACAATGAAAGCACAAGTATAACAATAAAAGCACAAATATGTGAAACACTCTGTTAATTTAATGTCAGAAAAAGAAAGTTAAAAGAGAAACAAAAAAATTGCAAAACTAACAAACTCAGTGTAGAAACGGTAATGACATATCATTATTTTTTGGACTACCAGTAATGACACCGACTTACTTTCTGCATTATTTTCAAAGATATAATAATGAGTTACTAATAAATACTTACTTTTTTCTTTATTTTAAATTAAAAATTAATGTATTACCAATAATGACTTATTTTTTATCATTATTTCAAAAATAGAGTAATGTTCTAGATTTTTTTGTACATTTTTTTTCAAATCTATTTTTAGATTCAATATTGACACTGGTAATGATATATGTAACCACATATTTTACGAATTTTTGTATGTTGGCGATTAAGCTGAGCAAGTCAATTATGTTTTTATCTATCAAATATTACGTGTCGAAATAGCTCAGATGGTACAGCTATAGACTGGCAGTCTGGAGTCCCAGGTTCCAATCCCGCAGTAGAAAATTTGATCTAAAAGAAATTTTACGTTAAAAAGATATATTTTTTATAAAACTTATTTTTTTGAAAATCTATTTTTAGAATCATTATTTTAGTTTTTTAAAAGTAACTAGTTACCATTACCAGGTATGTAGTTATATAACTACATATCTGGTAATGATGTTCTACACTGGGAATAAAAGGTTGTTCTTAGTTTTTTTTTTGTGTGAAACATGTTTAAAAAAAAATTACAAATCACCAAATAAAAATTTTTCCATCTTGGACATGGAGAAATACCTGAAATAGAAATTGCAATTTTTCACTCTACTTTAAGTAATTTAATTAAATCCAATTAGTGAATATGAAATATTGCAGTGGAATATCTCAATCGTGTAAAAATATAAATTGAAATGATAAAACTGAAAAGGCAGACTGTTTTTCGCTGTTTTGTATAAAATATAATTAAAAATTAAAGTAAAATCCTTCATCATCGAATTCGGTATTAAAAATTAGGGTGAAAGAAGTGTCGGACAGAAAATTATTTTTTAAATAACCCCCACTTTTTGAACTACTTTTAGGATTTATTAAATCCAAGTGATTAGAAAATGCGGTATAATATACAAATTGTATTGATTTTTTATTAATTTTATTTGGAAAAAGGAAAGAAAAATAATTTCCGTAACTCTTCTAAAATTCATAAAAGAAAAAAAATGTACTAAGAATTTTTTCAAAATTTTTTTCTTTCTGTACCCTATATCACATATTAAAATTTTTTCCAATTCGGAAAGAACTACTATGCACCTACTTTGAAAACTTTGCATTTCATAAAGTTAAGCGTGGATTAGCCAAACATAAACGTAGCGCTCTTTAATATATTCAGTAAGTTAAATAAGAATAGAACAGCACGTTTTGTAATTCTTGTCTCTTTTGTTTCGATTTGTCCTTTACTGGAACTCGTTAATTGAAACTTTTCATTGAATTAATGGAATTTTTGATAAAATTTTGTGAAAATTTTCATTTTATTTACTGAAAGTTTCATACACTTAATGAAAAAGTTCCATTAAAGCCAGATTTATAATATACATACAGTGGCACAGAAAACTATAAATACCCCCCTGAAAATGCTTGTTCTACAGAATATATGCATGTTGTAAGAGAAAAATCTATGCCATATGAAATTAATCTATGAACAATAACAAAAAAACTATCAATAACAATATTTAAGACACAGAAAAGTATACATCGTTAGCTGAAATGCAAAACCACGTAACTAACATTTTTACTATTTTACAGGAGAAACAATTTTTTACAATTTTCAAGCAACAAGTATGTAGTTACGTGCTTTCGATTTTCGCTAATAATATGTCTAATTTTTATTATATGACAGTAAAAATTGGAGAAGACGTGGACCTCGTTGATATGCATCATAATCGATCAAAAAACCGATTTTGTATTTTTTGTTAGTTACGTGGTTTTGCATTTCAGCTAACGACATACTGTTAAACTTAATAATAATATTCTCATAGTTTATGATAAAAAAAAAATCTTACTCTAAGTGCTAAAACGGCTTGCAATATGTTTTTCATAGAAAAAACTACTTTTTCAGTAAAACATCCTCTGAAATACCGTTCGAATACTCCAGAAGAGCATTTTTAAAATCCATATTACTGTTTATAGATCTTTTTCGTATACGGCGATACAATTCATGCCGCGTATGCCCTGTGGGATTTGAACCTGGCGATTGGGGTGGTGAACGCAGTTGGTGAGGCACATTATATAGAAGCTATTCCTTAACAGCCCCCGAAGTGTGCTTTAGGTCATTATCTTGCTGGAAATACTAGCCTGGTTTAAGACCCGTTTTTGCGGCAGTTTGTTTAATATTATCTTTTAAAAGATCAAGGTAAGCAAAATGATCCATTATCTCTACAAATACCAAATTCCCTAGCCGCAGATATACAACCCAAGACCATGACATTACCTCCACCATTCTTGACTGTTGGAAGTAGATTTTTCTGCATCAATACTTAATTTTTTTTGCGCTATACTTTTTGTTTGCCATCAGATCCGAATAAATTGAACTTGCTTTCATCGCTAAACATAACATTGACCCAAAAAATTTCATCTTTTCCAACATGTTTCTTCACTTCATTGATCTATCTACATATGAACACGACTATGAAGACCGTTGTTTCTACCCAGAAACAGTTCGAATGTTTCTGGGTAGACTGAGGCAATGTCATTCATTAGATTCATAGTGATTTGCAATTTCCACTATTGGTGTCCTAGGATTTCTTTTATTTCACCCAGTATCTGACGTACTCTAGAAGTCACTATTGGTGGTCGGCCACTTCTAGCCTTACTTTCAAAACTTTTATTTTGGTTATATTTTCTAATTATTTTTTGGATATTAGCCTTTGATCATCCAACCAATTCACCTACTTCTCTAAGAGATTTTCCTTCATCTCGAAGCTTTATAATAATTTGGTTCTTATCCAAACTCATTTCTTTTCCTTTTTGCTTCATTTTTTAAAATTTTCACTTTTATTTATGCAAACAAATTTACTAAATTATTTTTATTAATATAACGGTAAATTTCCAAAAAAAAATTTCAACTGTTGGGTGCACTGTTTCAGCAATTGGTTGTTTATTTGTGGGTAGTGTGTATACTTTTCTGTGTCATGAAAAGGTACTTTTGCTCGTTTAGACAAGGTAAAAAGCCAATTAAGTTTTTTTTCATACTTAATGTTTTAAATGAAAATAAATATACTATTTTGCATTATTTTTTTTTCAGAAATGCAATTTTATTTCATAAAACTGGATTTTCAAGGGGGTACGTATACTTTCCTGTGCCACTGTATATGAAGCTTTTGGATCAAATCTAAGAAATTGTTCATTTACTTTGTGAAGAAAACTTCAGTAATTCACAAACAAAAAATCATTTAAACTCGTCCAGCTAAATTCTCTCTGAATAATTGAAAGCCGTATAGGTGCAGCAAATTATTTTATGTAATTTTTTAAATAAGTTTTGGAATTTTAGCAAATTTAAAATGTCCAAATTTCGAAAAACGAATAATAAAACAAAATATATTTTTTAAACCTTTTTGTAATTTTTTGCCAATTTCGATTAGTCGTAACAAATTATTCGAATTATTCGTTATCCAAAGTTTGGTCATTTTAAATTATTCTAAAAAATCTTGAGCAAAATGATTCGATTAATCGAATATCGATTAAAAACCCTAGTGCCAAACGAATCGTTTGGTTATCGCAATCCTATTTCATTTCTGCAGGGTTGTGGCAACCAAAATAGAGTTGGAGCACCCGAATTGGGGTCGTGAAAACCTAATTGACGGTTGCAGAAACCAAACGATTCGTTTGGCAGGAAATTCGGTTGGGCCAACAAATATTTTTTATGGGTGTATCTATTATGTTTCCGATTCTAAAATGCAATTTTGTATAACTTGTATAATTCAATAACTTAAGCCAACATATTGCCTACTTAATATAGTTTTTTCAACAATGCAAATAATTTATTGCTTTCAACAAATATTTATTTAGGTTTTTGGCATTAAAGATATTAAAATTTTATATAAATACCTCAATTTAACAAACTACAGGCATAAAGCGCGCAATCAGCAACAAATTAAATTGAAAATTAATTTTTGTTAAAGTACTCCATTATACTCATTCAAATACCAAACACACAGGTTGCATCAAATTTAAAACCTCAATTTTGACCGTTAAAAATACCAGACATGGTGTTTGTTTTGATAAAAGGATTTGTTGGAAAATTAAAATACCAAAAACCCCACAAAAAAAAACTTAAACAGGGTGGTTGAAATTGTTGTGGGTTTCAAAAATATACATTTTAATTTTTTTTGTAAATTACGCATTTTCTGTGGATAAAGCGAAGCCCCAATATAGAAACAGAAGCTGTATCCCCCTCAGGAGTCATAATATATATATAAGAGATTTACGATATTAACAATATGTAGTATGTACCAATGTCTGCTTTCCCCCCATTTGTAAATGTTTTTGCTGTTAACTAGAATTTTTTGGTTAAAATAAATTCATAACTTTTTATGTTAAGAATATAATTTATGACAATTTATATAGTCTGTTTCATATTTATAAAATCAGTGGTTTTTCCAAATTCTCTGTTAAAAGACTAAACCCATCGCTTGGATTCCTCGAAAGATTGGCTCATCTTGTTATGAGCTTTTGATTAATGGTAGAAAAAATTTGTTGCTCTGAATACATTAGATCGTGCCTCCAGAAGACCAGTGTTTTGCTATAAATGAAAAATCCAATGAAGAAAAATTTAAAAACGCGACCCCTACGTTGGGCAACCAATATACATATAAAAAAAAATTCTACTGGGTTTATCGAAAAACTTCCTTAGCAAAAGTTTAATGACTTTTTGCGTGCTTTAATTTTCTGACCCTAGGGTGGTACATTAGAGCCGGATACTTGAGGTCAATGGCCCTTAGAGCAAAACACTCGTCTCCTCGAGAGAAAAACATCGATGTATCATATTTTAAGATCCGACTGTAAATGCCAAAGATATAACGAAAAGTATAAAATGGCGACCAGAGATACAAGCCAGCCGACTTTAGGCGGTCAGCCGCCGCCAGCCGACACCTTTGCCAAGCCGATTCAGCCGCCGACAATAATCGGCTAAGCCAATTTTCGGCTAAAGCCGATAGAAAAATGCAAAATATTAATTTTTTTGAAAATTTATTCAAATATACGTAATTATTTGAAAAGTAAAATTTTCTTGTTTTGAGATATCGTTGATTTTTAAAATGTTTTGCATCAAACTGGCGGTAGCACAACTATGCGCTTTTATTGATACTACAATTCTACAGGTTTCTGCATTATAAGGACTGCGGTTGAAAAAAATGTCCATCAAAAAATCCAAAAAAACATTAAATTTTAAAAATAAAAACTATTTTATAACCGTGTTTTTAATATTAAGATTATTATAAAACTATATACAAATTTTTATTATGTATTTTTATTTTCAAAATTTTTAATTTTTCTGTTGCCTTTCCATCAACGTTTTTATGGTATTATTAAATACCTTTCGGGCTGTTTAATATACCACTTTCCGCGGAAATCTTTGACATCGTTGACGATTTTTTGTTACCTTAGTTTCTCTTTTAACGAAGACCAGAATTAACGAATTAACTCTTCTAAGCTCTGTTAGTGCATTTAAAATTACATTTCAGTTAAAAAAATTGTAAATCGGGATTCAAATCGGCCCATAGCGGCGCTATGCTCTTTGCAGGAGTAAAAGGAACAAAAAAATATATATTCAAATCGATTAGACAAATTTTTAACATATTTTTAGTTAAAATACTCATTCAAACAAAGATTTTAGTTATCTTCATTTAACACATTTATGAAAATCATCAGTAGGTATTTTAAATAATTTTAATTTTAATTTAATAAAATACTATTCTTTTTTTAACTTATACACTTAAAATTGTATGTCTATTGGCTCAACAGAAAAGTTTATTAGTTTAACAAAAATTATTCCTATTTTTGGCTTAAAATCAAATTTTTTAATGTTTGTTAAATTAAAAAATTCGGAATTTAATCAAAGAATTTGTAAAACTACAGTTTTATTTGTACGTTTTTCTCGGACCTGGTCGATAACTAATAACGGCATATATTGATACCCTAAGAGAGCAATGGTTTTGCCTATTTTACTCTATATCGTTTAGTTTTCGAGCTATGGTCCATTTTATAAAATGGAATTTTAAAAAATGTCCAAGACCCAAACAAAGTCCATTTTTGTACAGAGATGACCTTCTCATGCGGGTGAGGTGAGCTGTGAAGAATTAATTATTTTTTTAATAAATTTTCTTTAGAATTGAATGAATGCCTTTTCTTAATTAATTCACTGAATTCGTTCAACAGAACGTGTTCAACAAAAAACAAATTGAAAGAATTAATTCAATTGCTATAGTTCTTTTTATTAATCAGATGAATTAATTCCTTACTGAATTAATTCGCCAATGAATTCGTTCAATTTTATATTCGTTCAGTGAATTAAAAAAAATTACGTTCAATGCATTAAAAACCAAAAAATTACTTTCACTGAACTGAAAAATTACTTTGACTGAATTCAAAAGCTGTTTTCTGCCGTTCAGTACACAGTGGAGTGTTTTCAAAATATTTTGGCAATAATTTAGACATTTCTTATGGGTTACTATTCTTTATATAAAAATAGAAAAAACGAGTAAAAAGTTTAAGTCGGGCATGCCGACTATACAATAACTTACACCAGTCTGGATAAAAGCCAACTAATGTTTGGATCCGAAATTCGAATGGGTTAAAATGGGACTTGTGTCCCAAATCAGTGTTTCAACTAAAAATGTGTTAAAAAATAGTCAAATCGATTTTGACAGATTTTTCTACTGCCTTATTATTTTAAGTGTGCCTTTAAAAAATTACAAAGTTGACTTCGATATTTTTGCAGTTGCTTTTTTTGCGTGTATGTATCTGTTGAAATTCTTGGAAAATTTATCTTTTAGCCGACGTTAGCCGGTTAGCCGCCGCCAGTCGACACTATTTTTTCAGCCAGCCGCCGCCGATGCATTTGCGGCTCAACTCTAAAAATCAATCGCCGCCGACCATTTTAGCCATTAGCCGTCGCCAGCCGACAGAATGGACCGGCTTGTATCTCTGATGGCGACCCCATTTTTTTTTGAAACCTTTTTGCAAAAATACTTCATATTGAAGGGTGTACGGCGCACTTTCTTTGCCTGTAAAAACACAATATAAAGCCACTTTAAGAGAATTTTAAAAATGAGTTAGGCTAGGCCTAACTTATCATTATGCATACGGGGGTTAATTTTGAATTGATTTGAGATGCAAATCAACTAGTGCCAAAGAGTCACTTCAAAACTAGTTTGGTAAATTTCTAAGTACCAATACAGCTTCTTTTGTTTCTCTTAAGACAATATTTTTGAACCATTTCACAGTGGGCCAGCATCATCGAATTTTGACCAAAACTAGAATATTGAGTATATGAGACTAAAAGATATCATAAAGGGCGGTGATTGCTGATCACGAATCTGAAATAAAAAATATAAAATTCAAAATGGCGGACCCAATATGGCGGCCATTAATTTTTAGTTTTTGTTATATTGGACTTGAAATAATCAATTATATAGGTCTAGGATCCGCCGACTAAAAATCTGAAATTAAAATTTTGAAATTCACAATGGCGGATCCAATATGGCGACATACAATTTTTTCATTAAATTTCTTATGTCGCCTGATTTACTTAAAATTTCCACCAGGGGAAGTTTTTGGGTAGCAGATTACGAATCTGAAATCAAATTTTAAAAATTCAACATGGCGGATCCAATATGGTGGCCATAAATTTAAAATTGTTATATGTTGGAAAATAAATTACACTGTACAAAAAACAAAAATGTTCTTATAACAACTAATTCTGGCAGAGGGACCAAAGAAAAATATAAGTGTATCGGCGTTTTAAAAGTTTTCGTATGGCCCTATGTTTTTGGGGGGTTAAAATCTCCCCTCTTTTGAAAATGTTTATTGTGAATCGGCATAGGAAACCATGTGAATCTTTCATTTTAGGTATAGGATATGTTTAGCGAACTTATGTCAAACACTACGAGGGACATTTTTGTGGAACATTTTAACCCTCTAACCCTGCAATTAAATGGTCTCTTTTAGCCCTTTTTAAAAAGTGTCAAAGAAGACCCATAAGTTGGAGAGATAGAGGGTTAAAATGATCCGCAAAAATATTTGCCATGAAATTCTACTATAAGTCTCTGAAGACATCAAAGTTGAAAATTTAACTTCAATGCCAGAAATAAGTCAAAACTTAAAATATGTTTAAGGGTTAATTTCGTACTTATTCAGAATTGGCACCCAAATGTCCCACAAACCTGGACTTTAGGGGGCTAGTCTGTGTAAGAAAACCACAACCTTCATTTAAGGTAATTGTTAGTGGTATTTTTTAGTTTTTACTGAACCTCTGGAAGGTACTTTTTCAGTTAAAGTGCAAAATCTCGAAAGTTTATGCACAGACGGTTAAAGTAGTAGTTTTTCAAAACTACTTTTATTTACTTGTCAAAACCTCTGCAACCTTTGAATCAAAAACTAATAGTTTTTAAAAACTACTAGGCTTGGTTGTAATGTAGATTGGGCTTTAAGATTTGTTTTTATTAATAGCTGTGTTTTTCTGACTGTAAATCAGGAACCATTTTGAATGTTTTTCGCCGAATTCCGGCTTTCTACTGTCAAAATTGTCGAAAGCTAATATAATCTGGGTTTGGAAATATACGGAAAATTTTGTATTGTGATTAGAAATCCTAGATACAAATTAGTCTAGATTTCATTTGGCAAATGGACCTAATAATCTCGGTCTAATCTGCTTTTTCATCAAAGAAAAAACAATTGTTTTTATCTATATAATTCAGTCCAGCGAAATTGTCGGATGCAAAGAACCGGTTGTAGAACAACTTGTACTTGCATGCAACCTACTACTTTATGTTTTATCATCAGTGATTTTATCATCAGTGATTTTTGTTTGAAATTGCCCCAAAAGCAACAGGTTCTTTTCCTCCAAACTAGAACAGGTTGCTTTGTAACCGGTTCGAGAACCAGTTATAGAACCGGTTCTGCGACAGTAAATCGTTACATTTTGACTCCCAGGAATCAGTTCTAGAGCCTGTTCCATGGAACCGGTGGTAAAAAGACCTGTTCAAGAACAGATTCAAAGGTAACCAGTTCAAAAAAGTTTTGCTGGGAGGCCTTAACCAAGAGGTACCAATAGTAGCAGTTTTACTACCTAATTTTCATCCTTAAATTGTAGTTTTCAAACTAGTGCAACAACTGCCGTATAACATTTCCATGTTAAATTATACAGCTATTTGTATATGGTAGTTACCTGGTTCAAATAAACTAGTACATAACTGGTTCTGAATTACTATTTTTTACTACTAGAATGTTCTATTCTGTAGTCAAAATTTTCGATGACGCATCCGAGAACTTTAAGTGGTCTTTGTCGAATGAGGCGGGTAGTATTGGCTTCGAATTCCTCAATCATAACCACCTTATCCATGTAGACTTTGATCTATTACGTAGATTCGATTACTGATTACCAGAGCAGCGACTTTCATGCAAATGCATGTTTGTAGTCATTAATCCAAAAATGATTTTGACCAAATACTTTTCCGAATCAAAGAATTTGCAACAAAATGGCATCGATTTGTTGTTGCATATTTTATTATAAATGCATATTTTGCTTGTAAGAGTTATATCGCAAAGAAACTTTGAATTAATTTTATCCCATTTTTAGGGCTAAAAGCCGCGGGTGACTGGCCTGTTTTAATCCGAGAGGACCAATTTTTGCGGGCATATTATTTTTGACGCCCAATCTACTAGAAAATGCGTGGGGCGGTGAAAAAATAGCACTTTTGCAAATTCCATATACTTCATGGGTGCTCTACTGTCCATGTAGTGGTGAAGGGTAAAAAATTGCCCTAATTTACTGTTAAACATATTTTATTGTATAGAAAACTCTTAATAGAGCATTTTAGACAGTGGTGCACCAACTCTTTGTAGCTCCTGCGGGCATACGTACTTTTTAAGTATTTTTTTTAAATAAAATTATTATAATTTGAAAGCCTAGGGTTGTAGTTATAACAAAAAAAAATTTGGATAACTTTTTTATAGAATCTTTGGCTTCAAAATAGGCCTCTGTTTTGGCAATCAACTCTTCATTCGAACGAAATCTCTTTCCAGCGAGCATTTTTTTGAAGTCTGAAAACCTGTAAAAACCGCTGGGGACCAAATCTGGGTGCGGTAGCAATTGATAATGTAATTGCTGCAATTTGGCCATTGTAGAGAGCGCTTTTTTCTTCTTCATATGGAGCCGTTTTTTGCGATTTCCTACTTCAAACGCATCAGTTGGGCCATGTAGCGATCGCTATTGATGTTCTGGCCTTTTTCAAGGTAATCAATGTACAAATTCCAGCCGCATCCCGAAATACTGATGCCATAACTTTACCAGCTGAATGTTGCGTTTTTGGCTTCTTTGGGCGAAGTTGGCCAGTTTCTGTCCACTTAGCTGACTGCCGAGTGGACTCTGGAGTAAAGTGGCAGATCCAAGTTTCGTCCATTGTTACATACCGGCGCAAATAGTCCGTTTTATCTCGCCGAAACAGTTTCAATCAGCTCCAAACAGCTTTCAGAATCATCGACATGTTGTTGTTTTTGGTGCACTGTGAGAAAACGCGGCACCCATTTCGAAAACAGCTTTCTTATGGACAAATGTTCATGCAAAATAAAGCCGACATGTTCCTTCGATATCTTTAAGGTATGAGCTATCTCCTGCAACTTCAGTTTTCGGTCTGCCAAAACGATTTTGTGAATTTTTTTTGATGTTTTCCGGTATCACCATCTCTTTTCGGCGACAAGAGCGTTCGGCGTCATCGGTGTTTGAACCATCGTATGTCCAACACATTTTGATGAGATACGTCCACTGACATCGAATGGCAAAGAATAAGAGATCTATGTAATATATGGTTTGTACGCCCACGTTTAAAGTCAGCAAACCACATTTCTACCATTTGTCTAGATGGAGCCGAGTCCGAATAACACTTATCAAGCCAAGCTTTGGTTGAACCGTGCAATGATAAATCAACACACGAAATTGTTTTGAACCCATTATTTTCAAAATCGTAAAAGTAGCGTCACGAAAACAGCTGTAACTTGTTCACTAATGAACGAATTGTCATTAAATTTTGACAGGTATCATCTGAAGGTTGGTAGTTTCAAAAATTATATGGATTTTTCATTTGTGGCGCCGCCTATGTGTCATCCTACGGACTTTTCAGCCGATGTGTTTTATAAAAAAAATCCATTTTTGGCTATATAGGGGACTAGGTTATCATAATCCGAGGGAGACAAAACTTTATATCTGAATTTTTGTGGATCTTGGAAACGAAACTAGTATAATATTGTCAGTTTTGGAAAAAATATTTTATTTTTTACGATTTTCATAATTTATCTCATTTTAATCCCTCAATGGTCTGGGGTAATCAATAAATTAAATATTTTGCAACCGATTTTGGATTTTTATACACTGTCAGAAAGGTAATTCAGTCTAGATTTTGATTCTATTTACATTTTCCAGAAATTCTGTTATTTTTTTCGCCTTATAAATCGTATTTCAAACTTCAGGGCCGCTTCGGTACGTGTTCCCGTTATACGATCACCTTAATTTTTTGTATGGTGTATTTTTGACAACCAACTTTAAATTTAATACTTTATCGATCGGCGTAATTGAAAGTATCGGTAATGAGTATTGATATATTCAGTTGTGAATACAAATATTATTAAAAAATTATTCAGTAATATTCAAAATATTTTACACCAAATAAAAAATACTTTTTAATTATTTTTTTATGTTTATTAAAATGCAATTTAAACTAAAAATATATTAATAAAAAAATATGTTTCTTGTAATACTATTTACTACTTATCAAATTTTCTTCAGAATATGTGATTGTTTCTTATGAAGCCTCGAAATGTGACGATTTTACAAAATGCGGCAGCATTTTACATAGCAAAATTCCCCAAAATAAAGTTTCCAGAATTATAGAAAACTTCTTGTTTGGTGTACGATAAACAAGTTATACTCGGAATGCTTTTTTCCCTTGAAAATTATTCAATTATGCTTATTTTTCTTATCCAATTACATCAGATCACCAGGGCTTTTTGTATGAAAACCAATTCTGATTATAAGGGTTTCCTCTCAGAATCAGAGGACATTTTTCACTTACAATGATCATTTAAAAACCTTAAGGGGGGACATTACATTTGCGGCAGAGAAAACTGACCTTTTTTTTAAAAAACAAACATTTTTCCAAAATTTTTATTGTTGTAGAGAATTGAACTAATTACAAGAAAAAAAATTCAAAAAAATATATTTCTCACTCCAACATGGTTTTATAGAGCTCCAAACTGGCGGCAGAGAAAAAAACGAGGCCTCGTGGTTGCAGCGCTCGGAGTCTTAAAAATTGTCCGATCTGGAAAAAAATTACTTTTTTAAATCTTAACAAAATTGGTTATCGTATGACACGAGCTTTTTTTTAATTTTTTTTCAATTTTTGGTGATGTTCCAAATTTGAAAGTGTGTTTTTTCTAAAAAAAATATTGACTTTAAAAATTCATAAAAAATCTAAAAAAAATTTAAAAAAAAGCTCGTGTCATACGATAGCGAATCAAGTTAAAAAAATACAAAAAAAAATTTCGTCAAAAAATGAACCCGCTAGTGCCGCAACCAGTACGAAAAATATGGTTTCGAGATAAACGCGTTCAAAGTTTGTGAACAAAGAAAGAAAAGGTTACCACGACTTCACGCTGCAAAAGATGGCAAATAACTGAGCATATAAAATAAAAATTCCACTATATGAGTTTATACCTCATTTTTCAGTTTATGCCTTTTTTTTCAAGAAATTCAAAAACACAAAAATAACTCACCCTTCAATTAGGTACGAAATAAGTTTTGAACCCGTAGGAATTTTTGCATGAAATTTTTTTTTCTTAGAATCTTAAGAATATTTACTAAAATACAAAATTATATAAAAAAGTCGCTTTCAAAAAACGGCCAATGTCATGTCCCCCCTTAAGTTTTTAGAGCTTTTTGTATAAATACCACAGCTATAACAAAACCCCGGGGATTCTTTTAACTTTCACATTTCTCTCTCAATTCGTTTTAGAATTATAATTTTCTTGTATTTGAAAAACAGCAGCATTTCATTCTTATTTTTAATATAGGATGTATTCCAATTACACTTTTTTATTTTTATTTTAGGGCTGGGAAAGAAGACCAAAAATTTTAATTATTATAAATAATTTGCAAATATTTTTGTTTTAGTTTGACTTACACGAAAATTTTTAATTACACCTCCTTTTGTTTTTTATTTTCGTAATTTTTATGTAATTTTATTGATTTTTTTATTTGGCAAAAAGCAGTAATAAATTTAAAATTATTTTTATTTTCAAATTGACATTTGATTTAAGAGGGAATACCAAATATCTTTTGTTACTACTGACTTGTAGTATTTATGATTAAATTCAAATTTTTTAGTAACGGTTGGCTTCACCAATTATTGAGGATTACGGCATTATTTTGATAGTATAATAAAATTACTATTTATACTAATATTGTAATGCCTTTAATTAACAAATTTGGGTAGATAGTATTGAATTTGTGGCTTATCGAGTGATTTTTAATTATTCAAACCGAATTCCAACTAATTAATTCTCTGTATGTGTATTTGCCCTACTGCGAAGGATCCCTTCTCTACCCTAACTGTATGTCAATTACAATTACATTTTATGGGGAAAATTAATATTGATAAAATCCGCCTATTCCAGCAATTTTTTTTGCAAAATTTTTCAATTACAAAACACATTTTCTAATATAAATGTAATTGAAATTTGTAATTGAAATCACTTTCAATTATATTAAACATGTAATTTGTGATTGTAATTGGAAATTATTTTATTTAAAGTACTGGTAAACTACTGAATCCCAACGATGTGCCAAAGTTGGCAGATTATTACTGTAAAGCGAATATTGGTCTTATAAATTTGACCAGTACCATAAAAGATAAAAATCCGCCACTAGTGCATGTACTATCGCCTGCATAAACAGATCATATTAAACTAGTACGCAACTGGTTCAAAATGATTATTCTGAGAACCAGTTTTGTAGCTACTAGTCAAAAACTAATTTAAATTTTTAAAACTAATTTAACGATTTGCTACCGGAAACGTTTTCTATTATATGGGTCGAAAGATCATGGAAATACGAGCCGATATTTCAAAGCTATCTTAGCCATCAGTTCAGTACTTCAGAAGAGGGAATTTATAAAAACGATTGACTTCATAAATATGAAACAGACTATATGCACTGAAAAATAACCACTTTTAATAGCGGTACGAAAAGAAGAAGAGATAGAAAATTACTTTATTTCAATTTCCAGGCCTATTTAAAGAGATTATGAAAAAAGTAGACACTCTATGCAGACATCTTAATAGGGTGTTAAAGAATTTTTATGATGATATTTCTATTTAATATTTAAAATTTACCTTAATTTAAAAAAAAGGTTGTTTTTAAATTGTTGAAATTTTTCAAAATGATTTTGATAACAAACAGACAAACACTAAATTAAGTACAAAACCATCTAAGTATTACGAATTATTCACCCACCGGCATATGAGGGAGGTTTTAATTCATATAAACACACTCGAAATCCAGTAATAGTACGTTTGGGATACGGGACTAATTGAGTTTTTAGATCTTTAGAAAATTAAACATTCATTGCAATTGTTGATTAGACAAAAACAAAAAAGACAATTTCAAATAATTATATTGTAACTTTAATGTCATTACTACTAACATTCATATAGAAATGTATGTAGTTTGTTACGTTGTCATTAGTTTTGCTTTCAAATAGGGAAAATGGTTGATATCCTTGTTAGTACGAGTACTGCAAAAATAAAAAATATGGTGGTTGAAATCAAGAAAAATTGTAACAGCTGCACTACAGTGCTTTTCAATTTTAGGTCATAAAATATATGTTTGCATACACACATCCACAATCTACCTTGCTTTTGTTTAAATTTATAGATAATATTCTTTATGCTAAACCAAATTATTACGGTATTCACCTTCTCAGGATGGCTGGAAAGATCGACGAGAATAATTGCCGGTTATTGTGTGTGTTGATATCAAATCATAAGTGAAAAACTGTTCAAATGCCTTGAAGATTAAATACAACTCATGCATGGACAAGGATATTGAATTCTCTCTAATGTTCCTGTTCCACCTAAATACAATCTACTAAACCCACATCATTCCCTTTCACATCGTTTTTAACATCCCAGTCATCCTGTGAATATCCTCTTTATTTTTCAATACAAACACAACTACAAACTAGAACCACAACTATTTTTGCCGCTTTCTAAAGTCCGTTTTTATAACCTTGACAACATTTATACACAACATTATTTGTTACGTACATAGTAAAGTTCCATAATGTTCAACTAGATTTTTAATGAACTCGAAGAATAATGTCATACATTTGAAAGTAAATTGGTTTTGTTTATAGGACTTACAACTGTGGTGTCACAGGATGTTCGTAATTATTGTTTCGTAATAAAGTATGGTAGTTCATTATAATCGTTCGTCACAGTTACTGCATCAAAGACTGAGTGACCAGATTGTGCTGGATTCGCTGTATAGTTTTTATTAATAATTCCCCGAGGTGTTTTTGTGCAAATTGGCGAAATTTTAGGTAGGTTTTTTATATCAAGGTGGAACTTGGACTTTGTCTTAAGTGGTGTTTCCAGATAACGTTTCGCTTGAGACAAACGAAAATAAAATAACAAAATATATGCAAAAGCAAAATATATGTAGTTACTCTATCGTCTCACGACCAATGTGTTGCACGGTACATTAGAGCGGGTCGCTCCCCACACAAAACAAAAAAGTTGTATCAGTCACCACCTAGAATTAATGATTAGTTAAAAATGAATTTAAAAAAAATATTCTTTATTTTTTTGCCACACCTCTTGATACCGCCCTTTCTGTTTCCTGCATCGCCATTTATTGTACGATCGAAACATTTGACATATCATTGTTCTTAGTTTGACAATAGCTACTTTTCCAGCTCTAACCATTTTTTACTTCGACGTCAAATTCTAGTAGCGACATCTGGCCTCCTAACTTCTACTCCCCTAACTCCATTTTTTTTCAAAACGGGAATAAGGGGGGTAGCAACCCCCTAATTCCCTTTTTTTCAAAAGGAAAATAAAAAATGCCCCGCTGGCAGTCCGTCTCCGATATACACAAGTTGACCGCACTTGTACGTAAAAACCATACGTCAGTTTGGCAACATTTGTGAAAAGGAGACAAAGAGGAGATAAGAAAATAAACAAAGAAAATTTAAAGAAGAATGTTTGTATGTCTTTTTGATCACTTCTGAGAGCAAAAAACAATAACAGAAAGCTGAATAGGAAAGAAAAACTATGAATTAGCCACACTATGAGCAAGGCCTTATGTGGGTTAGATGGCTAAGCTGTCGAACTCTAGTATAGTTACGTTTGTAATGTGGGAATGCATGGGTTCGATTCCTACAGCCGACAGGTTGTTGAAAAAAATTATCATATAGAGACAATCCGGCAATAAAATATAAACAATAATACAATTTAATGGAAAATCACTGATGACGCCTGTCCAAAAGAAAAAGGCAGAAACTAGACCTAGTCTAATTTGCAGATTAATAATGTGTTTATAACTTTGAAAAAATGTTTGTTCTTCTTCTTAACCTCAAACCTACATAATCGAAAAATAAAATGTTTTTTTTTAAATTCTATGAAATTTTTGTTTTAACAGCAGATTAGAAGGGAATCCTTCTCCACTTTTTTTCAAAGCACTGTTATTTCTTAACCCCTAATTATTTTTCAAAAATTACTTTCAAATTGGAGATCTACATATCTTGGCTTTAATTTCTGTGATTTTTATTCTAATTATTTGCATATTTTCTACTACTTTTTAATGATTTTCGAAGTAACCCAATTCGGCGTAACTGTCCCAAACTTGGGGCGAATATCCCGCCAAAAGAGCTAGATAAAATTTAAACAAAAAAAATTTGTTAGTACGACAAAATTAATCTTTTAATGACTGAAATAAATAATTTATAATAAGTTCTTTAACCCTTTGACGACCATAGGCAAGTGTGCTTGCCCAAGGGGTTTTCGCACTTATAATTGCCCAGACAAAAGATAGAGTAAATATGTCAAAAGGTTATTTGTAGTGGAGGGTTGGGGGAACAAAAATGTACAACGAGGTAAATCCCTACCTGGTCCCGCTTTGCCCTTGCGAACCCTCGAAGTTGGTTAACTAGAATTCTTCATTTAGGGTGTAAAAAGCACAAATTTTGACAAGCGAAATGAAGGGCAAGCAAGGGGGCTATGATGCCAATTTTTTGTAAAATATCCATAATTTAGTTGCAGATCACGAAAATAAAATAATAATGAAAATAGCTTCGTCCAGAATGTCAGAGTCAGCAAATGACAAATATTTTTGTCAAGCGAAATGAGGGGTAAGAGGGGTTCTACGGAGCCAATTTTGCTTGGCATAACTATTATTAGGTCAGAGATCATGAAAATCCCAAAAATTTTAAAATCGCTTCGGTAGAAAATGTATGGTCCTCAAAGGGTTAAGATATGTGATTCTTTTTAATCAATAAATCTCCACTACATTAAAAAAATAATAATTTAAAACTATAATATAATTAGGTTTTTCACAAGGGGTGTGCTATTTGTTGTATCGTCCTAACAAAAAATAGAGTTGTTAAAATTTTTATTTGACTTTAACAGCGATTTTCTATTGGGTTTTCTATCTGTTAGCACACTCAAATATAGGACACTAAACATACGTAAAAATGTTGTATCGTGTTATTCTCAAATGTTGTATTTTTTCAATATAATTTTCAACAACTCTGTTTTTTGTTAAGACGATACAACGATACAACAAATAGCACACCCCTTGTGAACAACCTTAATGATTCTTCAAAATTACAAAAAAACTGAATTATTAATATGTATAAATTTAAGAATGAACACGATTGTTCTAATTAACTATTAAGCATATTTTAAACATATAGAAAAGTCTTATAGAGCATTTTAGGCAGGGATGCACCAACTCTTTGTAGCTCCAGGGGCCATCTGGTGATTGTGCCCCAGAGATTTTAATATTTTTTACACTTTTTAACCATTTATTAAAATAAAATTATTATTATTATTTGAAAGCCTAGGATCATAGGTCTAACATAATGAAAAACGAGTAAAAAGGTTAAAGTCGGGCATGCCGACTATACAATACCCTACACCAGTCTGGTGTATTGTTTGGATCCGAAATTCGAATGGGTTAAAATGGGGCTTATGTCAAAATTTTCTATAGTGTGAGTCAGCGCACCAAATTTCATTAAAATATCTTAATATTTGCGACCTGCAGTTTGTAACCAAGCCAATTTTGGGGGGACCCTTATATGGGCACTAGTTCTAAACATGGACTGATGTTCACCAAAATCAATAGGCTTCGTCCTTGGGCCAACATAGGTCTATGTACCAAATTTCATCAAAATAGCTTAATATTTGCGACCTGCAGCGTATAAAAAATATAATTTTGGGGGACCCTTATATGGGCACTAGTTCTAAACATGGACCGATATTCACCAAAATCAATAGGCTTCGTCCTTGGGCCAAAATAGGTCTATGTACCAAATTTCATCAAAATATCATAATATTTGCGACCTGCAGCGTATAAACAGTATAATTTTGGTAGGACCCTTATATGGGCACTAAGTCTAAACATAGACCGATGTTCACCAAAATCAATAGGCTGCGTTATTGGGCCAATATAGGTCTGTGTACCAAATTTCGTCAAAATCTCTTAATATTTACGACCTGCAGCGTATAAACAGTATAATTTTGGTAGGACCCTTATATGGGCACTAGGTCTAAACATGGACCGATGTTCAAAAAAATCAAACTTGTTCGTCCTTGGGCCAACATAGGTCTGTGTACCAAATTTCATCAAAATATCTTAATATTTACGACCTGCAGCATATAAACAGTATAATTTTGGTAGGACCCTTATATGGGCACTAGGTCCACACATGGACCGATGTTCACCAAAATAAATAGGCTGCATTATTTGGCCAATATAGGTCTGTGTACCAAATTTCATCAAAATATCTTAATATTTACGACCTGCAGCATATAAACAGTATAATTTTGGTAGGACCCTTATATGGGCACTAGGTCTAAACATGGACCGATGTTCAAAAAAATCAAACTTGTTCGTCCTTGGGCCAACATAGGTCTGTGTACCAAATTTCATCAAAATATCTTAATATTTACGACCTGCAGCATATAAACAGTATAATTTTGGTAGGACCCTTATATGGGCACTAGGTCTAAACATGGACCGATGTTCACCAAAATCAATAGGCTGCGTTATTGGGCCAATATAGGTCTGTGTACCAAATTTCGTCAAAATCTCTTAATATTTACGACCTGCAGCGTATAAACAGTATAATTTTGGTAGGACCCTTATATGGGCACTAGGTCTAAACATGGACCGATGTTCACCAAAATAAATAGGCTGCATTATTTGGCCAATATAGGTCTGTGTGCCACATTTCATCAAAATATCTTAATATTTACGACCTGCAGCATATAAACAGTATAATTTTGGTAGGACCCTTATATGGGCACTAGGTCTAAACATGGACCGATGTTCACCAAAATCAATAGGCTGCGTTATTGGGCCAATATAGGTCTGTGTACCAAATTTCGTCAAAATCTCTTAATATTTACGACCTGCAGCGTATAAACAGTATAATTTTGGTAGGACCCTTATATGGGCACTAGGTCTAAACATGGACCGATGTTCACCAAAATAAATAGGCTGCATTATTTGGCCAATATAGGTCTGTGTACCAAATTTCATCAAAATATCTTAATATTTACGACCTGCAGCATATAAACAGTATAATTTTGGTAGGACCCTTATATGGGCACTAGGTCTAAACATGGACCGATGTTCAAAAAAATCAAACTTGTTCGTCCTTGGGCCAACATAAGTCTGCGTACCAAATTTCATCAAAATATGTTAATAGTTGCGACCTGTAGAGTGCGCACAAGATTGCATGGACAGACAGACAGACGGACGGACGGACGGACAGACGGACATCGTTAAATCGAAATAAAAAAAAATTCTGAACCGATCGGTATACTATAAGGTGGGTCTACGACCAATATTTTTTGGTGTTACAAACATCAGCACAAACTTATAATACCCTACCAAAAAATATTGGTGTTACAATTTTTTATATTTCGATTTAACGATGTCCGTCTGTCCGTCCGTCCGTCCGTCTGTCTGTCTGTCCATGCAATCTTGTGCGCACTCTACAGGTCGCACCTATTAAGATATTTTGATGAAATTTGGTACGCAGACCTATGTTGGCCCAAGGACGAACAAGTTTGATTTTTTTGAACATCGGTCCATGTTTAGACCTAGTGCCCATATAAGGGTCCTACCAAAATTATACTGTTTATATGCTGCAGGTCGTAAATATTAAGATATTTTGATGAAATTTGGTACACAGACCTATATTGGCCCAGTAACGCAGCCTATTGATTTTGGTGAACATCGGTCCATGTTTAGACCTAGTGCCCATATAAGGGTCCTACCAAAATTATACTGTTTATACGCTGCAGGTCGTAAATATTAAGATATTTTGACGAAATTTGGTACACGGACCTATATTGGCCCAATAACGCAGACTATTGATTTTGGTGAACATCGGTCCATATTTAGACCTAGTGCCCATATAAGGGTCCTACCAAAATTATACTGTTTATATGCTGCAGGTCGTAAATATTAAGATATTTTGATGAAATTTGGTACACAGACCTATATTGGCCCAATAATGCAGCCTATTGATTTTGGTGAACATCGGTCCATGTTTAGACCTAGTGCCCATATAAGGGTCCTATCAAAATTATACTGTTTATACGCTGCAGGTCGTAAATATTAAGATATTTTGATGAAATTTGGTACACAGACCTACATTGGGCCAATAACGCAGCCTATTGATTTTGGTAAACATCGGTCCATGTTTAGGCCTAGTGCCCATATAAGGGTCCTACCAAAATTATAATGTTTATACGCTGCAGGTCGCAAATATTAAGATATTTTGATGAAATTTGATACACAGACCTATATTGGCCCAATAACGCAGCCTATTGATTTTGGTGAACATCGGTCTATGTTTAGACCTAGTGCCCATATAAGGGTCCTACCAAAATTATACTGTTTATACGCTGCAGGTCGCAAATATTAAGCTATTTTGATGAAATTTGGTACATAGACCTATGTTGGCCCAAGGACGAAGCCTATTGATTTTGGTAAACATCGGTCCATGTTTAGAACTAGTGCCCATATAAGGGTCCCCCCAAAATTGGCTTGGTTACAAACTGCAGGTCGCAAATATTAAGATATTTTAATGAAATTTGGTGCGCTGACTCACATTATAGAAAATTTTGACATAAGCCCCATTTTAACCCATTCGAATTTCGGATCCAAACAATACACCAAACTGGTGTAGGGTATTGTATAGTCGGCATGCCCGACTTTAACCTTTTTACTCGTTTTATCACACGATTTGAGGAAGTTATTGCAAAATGTAGTTGCTTTCAATTATTTATTTGGCACCCCAGAACACACAAGTGATGTAAATTCGTCAAAGTGGATGTCAAGGAAAGGTAATTGGAAAATGCGCAAAATATATTTTTTCCAATTTTTTATCTCCGTTAACATTAGAGAAAAATGTGATAAGTGTATAACCCACTGGGGAAGGATTCTCCCTCTATCCTATACATTTTTATTCATATACAAAACAGTTACAGTGGTTGAAAAAAATCAAGACAACGCTACAATGTTCTCTGACAACTCTCAGAACGCCATAATTTTCTGTCCGATATTCGATATCCGGTCCAATGTGCGATCTGATAGCGATTGTTTACCGTAGTTATATACCATATGCTTGGCAGTGCCCACAGTCCTGCTTCCTGTGCGAAACTCTGAAGAACTGCCTATTCTAGACCTTCGAAGACACGGTAAAGTTTTTGGCAACATGCGATGAAACAGTAACCTGTAATTATTGTGATAGTGATTACTTAGGAAATGTAGCAGTCCCGAGCCCAATATTAATGTCGCAAGAGCATTTAAATGCATTGGTACCAAAACTTCGTCTGTCCAAAAACAATTCAGGAATATTAGCTACAGACTTGAAAAGTCTTCATCTGCTTCAAGCTGGTGTTAATGCTACAGGTTTTGATATTTTTTTTTCATATTTTTCGGTTAAATAAAGCAAAAAACTTTGCTTATTGCAACAATATTGAAGGCTTAATGACAGCAATGAATATAGAATATAACGTAGATGGTAGCCGAAACGATGCGGTTATCGGTAAGGGTAACGCTATTTTAGATTATTTCGGTAACGGTATTTTAAGGGTAACGCTATTCCATTTATTTGGGTATCGGTATTTTAGGGATAACTGGTTTTTAGTTATTTCGGTAACGGTATTTTAAGAAAAACAGTTTTTTGATTATATCGGTAACGGTGTTTTAAAGTTAACGGTATTTCAGTTATTTCGGTAACGGCATTTTAAGGACAACGGTAGTTAGTTATTTCGATGCATCCCGCTTTTTTTTTTTTTTGCAAAATGAAAACGTGATTAAAACGAGTAAAAAAGTTAAAGTCGCTCATGCCGACTTTATAATACCCTTCACCAGTCTGGTTAAAAGCCAAATTCGAATAAGTTAAAACGGACTTATGTCAAAATTTTCTATAAAATGCTAAAAGAAGAGAAAATCGAAAATCTAAACATGGCGCGATTTTAATCAATCAAAATCGTCCTTAGTCCGACAGAGTTCGGTGTATTAAATTTCATGAAAATATCTTAATATTTGTGACCTGTAGAGTGCGCACAAGAATGCATGGACAGACATATGGACATCGATAAATCGAAACAAAAAGTGATTCTGAGTCAAGCGGTATACTAAAAGGTGATTCACGAGTGGCGGGTCTGTTGTGACTTAAAAGTAGTTAAGTGCATTTGAAAAATTAGACCGTTATATGTCTACAAAAAATCATTTTACGAATTCTCATACTTTTTCGAACATCAATTTGCAACAGAATTCAATTAATATGGCGAGCAGTTTCATCAGCAATGTGCAACTATTGGAGAACCCTATAAAGGCAAGAGTATTAATTCTCTTATAGCTAAAATATGCTGGACATTGTTTGATAACGACACAAAATTGCCTAAAATAGCCAAATTTTAATTTTTATGTTAATAGATATTATATTTATGTATAGTAGAGTGTACCACCTTACAGGCAAAAAAAAGTGCGCCGTACACCCCCCATATGAAGTATTTTTGCATGGAGGTTTCAAAAAAAATTTTTTTTTTTTTTTTTGCCGAACGTAGGTGTCGCCATTTTACATTTTTCGTTATATCTTTGGTATTTACCGTCGGATCTTAAAGTATGATACATCGATGTTTTTCTCCCGAGGAGACCAGTGTTTGGCTGTAACGACATTTTGACCTCAAGTATCCCGTTCTAGTAGTTACCCACCAGATCTCAGTTGCTACCACCCTAAGTCAGAAAATTAAAGCTCGCAAAAAATCATTAAACTTTTGCTAAGGAAGTTTTTCGCTAAACCCAGTAGACATTTTTTTTTATATATTGGTTGCCGAACGTATGGGTCGCCTTTTTAAATTTTTTTTAATTGGATTTTTCCTTTATAGCAAAACACTGGTCTCCTCGATGCAAAAAAATCCATATATCACACTTTAAAATCCGATTTTAAATGCCGAAGCTATAACGAAAAATTAAAAAAGGCGACCCCTACGGTCGGCAAAAAAAAAATTTTTTTTTGAAATCGCCTTCCAAAAATACATCATATTGGAGGGTATATGGCGAACTTTTTTTTTTGAGATACGGCCTAATGTATAGCTTTTTTTGTAAGGTAACTTATAGTTAAATTTTATGTAAAATGATTTTCTTATACAAACTATCCCTCTAAAATTCAGGTTTGTTGGACATTTGAACACGAATTCTGAATAAGTACGAAGTTAACCCTTAAACACATTTTCAGTTTAAAATTATTTCTGGCATTGAAGTTAAATCTTTAACTTTTATGTCTTCTTATAGACTTACCCCTCAATTCATAAATGCTTCGTAAAGTTATAGCAGGTTTACAAAACGTCATTTTCATATAAAATTTGTTCAATAAACCTCCTATAATTTTACAAAGCGTTTATGAATTTAGGGGTTAAAATAGAATTTCATGACAAATATGTTTGCCCTCTAACTCTTTTTTGTCCCTTTTTTAAATGGAGCCAAGAGTTAGAGGGTTAGAATGTTCCTCGTAGTGTTTTACACTATAAACATTTGCATTGGGCCAGACGTAAGATTTTAAAACACCGTGTATTTTTCTTTGGTCAGGTCTGCCAGAATCATTTGCCAGAACCTTGTTATTTTATTTTTGTGTTGTACAGTGTTATATTAAATTTCAATTAAGTTGAATAGAAATAACTGTTTAATCTGCTAAAATCACCAGAAATATTTGCTAAAAAATATTTCACTTTTAGGAGGGTAGGTTATTCTATTTCTCTTGTTTTTCTGGTTAAAGTATAGCACAGTAAAGCACAACTATTCCCAGCAGAATTGTCGGAGGCAAAGAACCGGTTGTAGAACAACTTGTTCTTGCATACAACCTGTTCTAATTTATGTTCTATCATCGGTGATTTTTGTTTGAGTTTGTCCCAAAAGCAACAGGTTATGTTCCTCCAAACTAGAACAGGTTGCTTTGGAACCGGTTCGAGAACCAGTTATAGAACCGGTTCTACGACAGTGAGGCCTTCCATTTTGACTTCGAGGAATCAGTTCTAGAACCTGTTCCACGGAACCGGTGGTAAAAACACCTATTCTAGAACAGATTCAAAGGCAAACAGTTCATAAAAATTTTGCTGGCTTGGTGAGCATAAAAAATATTATTTCTCCTTCTTTATCGTTTTTCTCGAAACTGGGTTTTTGGCCTCTGCGGAACCCGAATTATCAGCCGACGATTTGACACCAATATTAGGAAAAATTCACTACTATGGACAATCTAAAACGCTAGTCAGGATCCAAAAGGACACATATTACGGGACACTCTACGAAACATACATTCCCATACAAAAACTACACAAATTTAGGTGTTTCTTTTATCGTAGCCCCTTTTTACCCTCAAAACATAAGACTGGGCCGATAAGAAAAAATACGCGCAGTTACCTTTGTCTCCTAAATATATCCAAATTTTAACGCAACTGGAGTTCGGACAGATCCAATGCAAGTTAAATTATTTAAAACTAAATTAGAAAAATTTAAAAGAATTGAATGTTTTTCGTTTATATTTTTAATGGTATCGAGGTAGGTACTACTTTCAGACCAATCATGGGGTAGGTCCCCATTTTCGCTAGTCACCGGGTTGGTCCTTTCAGACAGGTCGTGTTTATAGGATATATATGTATATATTTGTCATTTATTTAAATTACGTAGTAAAAAAAAGAGATTATTAGAGATTAATACTTAAATAAAAAGTTCACGAAGAACATAGGGCGTGAACGAATTCTCTCTATTTATTTCTGTCTCCGGCAAGTGATTTAATTTGGTTCCAGATTTTATGAGCTGATTCATATTATTTTATGGTACAGCATATCCATGTATTACATGGCCTTCCTTGTCTTCGTTGTCCTTGGGGATTCCACTTAAGGGCCGCTCTAGCGATTTCAGTTTGTGGTCGTAGGATAGGTCACGGGATATGTCCTTTCGGTGCAGTATATTGCTTTTATATTACTAAACCCCTTTAAAAAGCGAAAGGGAACACAAAAAAAAATTACCAATGTGTTTATCGGCACAATTTTGGTATCAAAATAAATTAGTAAAACATTAGTTCAAAATTGGTTTAATGCTGAAAAAATATAACTAAATAAACAGATAATTTGCAAGGACTTACTTTACATTAATAAGATAAATTTTTATTCATTGCAAATGATATCGGTAGCTAAATTTTTCTCATAAAAATGAGGTTAACTAACTTCTAACAACATAACGGCTGGTCCCCTTTTATGCACCACTGAATTAAGGGGTCATTTTGAAAATAAAATAAAAATATGATGCAACAAATAATTTCCCTTTTCATACCAACACAAGTAAGTAGAAAGTATGACAAGGTTTTCTTTCTGTGAATATTATAAATACATATCCTTTGTATGAATGAGTAACATATGATGTAAGTAATGTCATTCTAAACTGAAACTTTGAGTATTCTATATTCAAACAAGTTTCATTAAATTAATGTCATTCAGCTTAAAACCCTCAACAGATTTTATCTCTGTACATGCATTTGTTGATCAGTTTTAGTTTTAATTTCATTGATTATACAAACAAATTCAATGAATTTTGGCGTCGTCCACTAGTCTTATTATGCAATTATAAATTTATGCAATGAATTTCGTGCTCCAACTAACCAAGCATCCATAGCCAAAATCTAGCTTATTTCTAGTTAAAGTTTTTTTTAATACTTCTGTATATAACAGCCTGTTAGCCATGTATGAATATTTAGCCAAGAAAAGAAAAAAGTGTAACGTATAAAAAAGAGCCCCCCAACAAACAGAATATGCCAGCCTTAAGTAATTAAGTTGTATGAATGTTGTTGGTTGTTTCGTAGTTTGAAAAGTGTTGCATGATTCATGACATCCTACACTTTTACCTACTACTCTACTTAGTTATGTACACTGTATGTTCAACTCAGAATTTTATAACGATAATGTTTAGATTGCGTTGGATAAAGCCATAACAAGATACGAGGTGGCTAAAAGTCTATGTAAATTTTACTAATTTTAATGTAAATGTAAAATGAGGGATATTTTACTATTTTATGCTGTGGTATCTGAGCTTCAAAGAATTAATTCTTTTAGAAATAAGTATCTCGGCATACTCGTTTGTTTGAAATAAAAATTAAAGATAACTAACCTTATTAGTATTTATTTCCAATATTCTGTTTATCAATATTGCAACTTTTAAAAATAACACTTAATAAAACACCTCCAAAATATGGTTTTTGAATGCATCTACGGCTTTTGCTTTTGAAGAAAATCGTTTTACATGTAGTTTATCTTTGTTGTGCGGGTACAAGAAACAGTAATTGGGTGCCAAGTCAGGGCTGTACGGCGAATAGCCGAATAATTCGAGCTTTTGGGTGCTCAAAAAGTCACTTGTTTGAGCCGATATGTGAGATCTCGCGTTGTCATGATGAAGAATTATCCGTTTTTAGGGGTTGGATTTTCTCATTTCTCCGAATACTTCCAGCAAAAAAATTATGGTGTACCGTTCAGAATTAACTAGCACGGTTCTCTAATGAACAGTTTATCCAAAAAACCAGGCGATCATTTTTTCGAAGTACCTCGAGAGTGAACAACTTTTGTTGGATTTTGTTGATCACGAAACATCCATACAGTCGACTGCTGTTTAGTTTCAGGCTTATACGAGTATGCATAATTCCACGATTCGTCACCTGAAGCTCCACTATTTTATTTGTTGAGCATTTGCTTGCACCAATCTTCCCGAGAATGTTTTCGAGCTGTTTTTAATTTATGCGGATTCCAACAAGAACAAATCCGTTTTACGGCTAAATTTTGATGTAATATTTTATTTATGCCTAAGATAGCCTCAAATCTCCAAGTATTATGTCACACATGATGATCTTGCATTATAAGTTTTTGCACATCATCAATGTTTTCTGGCACAACAACTGGTTTTGGATAACCTTCTCGAGATTCGTCCTGGAGCAAAGGAATTCCGCGATTAAATTCGTAATACCAGCGTTTCCCAATTGCTAAGAATGGAGATTCATCACCAAAATTTTAATTTAATTTGTTTAGATAATGCATTCTTGTCTATAGTTAGTTGTTCTTTATTTTCAATTCAATGTTTATTTTACAATTCTTATATTAGCTGTGTTTGCGCGGCAAGCTATCCACGTTGACTCATGTCATTCCCATACAAATTTGACATTAGTAACGTTGAGAGTTAACACTAAACGTTGGCTAATGTCAAATTTATATGAAAATTGCATAAGCTAACGTTGATAACTTGCCGCACAAACACAGCTATTATTATTATTATAAAACAGTTTTGGAATATTTAAGGAAACATAAAATTTATTAAAATTAGAACTAGCGGCTATGACATATTGTCGTCAGTGGAAACCCTACGGGGAAAGGGACCGGTCCCAGATGACACGCAGGATAGGTCCCAAGGGGGCGGAGAGCGGTCGTTGATCGGTCTTTTTCTTTGAAAGAGACATATCGCTTTAACATGGCGTTGTCATTGGAAATGACCAATTGCCACACTTTAGACACCTTGTGGCAGTAATGTGGTGTGTCTAAAAACAGCTTTTCAAATAAACTAATAAAAAATTAAGAATTAAAAATAATCTACTTGACGTCGAAGTAGGGCTCGATAACACAACCCCCTGCTCGTAAGGCAAACGCTCTACCGTCTGAGCTAATGTGCTTATGCGTGATGGCTGGCTGATGGTAAATTTATATATTTTTCGTTTCTGTTCAAATAAAAAAGAAAATGAAAAAACAAACACTACAAGCAAATAAAAAAAATGGAAAAGAAAGAAATAGAAAAGAAAACAACACTAACACACATACAAATATAGTGGAAGTGCCTTCAGTATGCTCCCGATTGACCGGTCATGGGATAGGTCCTTTAATGGCAGTTGACTCGTTTTTTGCGTTGGCCATAATTAAATTAAAAAATCAATTAAAAATTAGAAAATTACCTCAAAAACTCTGATAATATAAATAAAAATTTAAAAAATTGCCCTTAAGTTAAAAAGAAAATTAAATGAAATACCAATTGTTAAAACTAATACAGCTTTAACATTAAAAAACGTTGAAAATACAAAACTTAAAATTTTTTAGCAAGAAATTATAAAATAAGAGCTAAAATAAGCAAATAGTAAAAAAATAAAGTTCAAAATAAATAAAAGAGTAAAATAAATAAAAAAAATATTTTAAAAAATATGCCGCGAATTTTATTTTTTATTTCGGTATCGGTCACGTTTTTTAAAAGCAAGAGTGAAAGTAGCGGATCGGAAAATACTATGAAAATTAATTCATGCCCTTTTGTACATATTTGTACTAATTTAGTAATATGCCTTCGGTTGACCGGTCACGGGATAGGTCCCTGGAGGGCAATTGACCCCACATTCCCCGTAGGGAAATAATTTGAAAAATATTGGTTAGAAATCTTAAAAGGTTTAATAATTGAATTCCATGTTAAGCTTCTTTCTATAATCTAACGCCTCTAACGTTATTTAAAAAACGAGTAAAAAGGTTAAAGTCGGGCATGCCGACTATACAATACCCTACACCAGTCTGGGTAAAAGCCAACTAATGTTTGGAGCTTGTGTCAAAATTTTCTATAATGTGAGTCAGCGAACCAAATTTCATTAAAATATCTTAATATTTGCGATCTGCAGTTTGTAACCAAGCCAATTTAGGGGGGGACCCTTATATGGGCACTAAGTCTAAACATGGACCGATGTTCACCAAAATCAATAGGCTTCGTCCTTGGGCCAAAATAAGTCTGTGTAGCAAATTTCATCAAAATATCTTTATATTTGCGACCTGCAGCGTATAAACAATATAATTTTGGGGGGACCCTTATATGGGCACTAGGTCTAAACATAGACCGATGTTCACCAAAATCAATAGGCTTCGTCCATGGGCCAACATAGGTCTGTGTGCCAAATTTCATCAAAATATCTTAATATTTGCGACCTGCAGCGTATAAACAATATAATTTTGGGGGGACCTTTATATGGGCACTAGGTCTAAACATGGACCGCTGTTAACCAAAATCAATAGGCTTCGTCCTTGGGCTGATATAGATCGGTGTACCAAATTTCATCAAAATATCTTAATATTTGCGACCAGCAGCGTATAAAAAATATAATTTTGGGGGGACCCTTACATGGACACTAGGTCTAAACATGGACCGGTGTTCACCAAAATCAATAGGCTTTGTCCTTGGGCCAACATAAGTCGGTGTACCAAGTTTCATCATATTTGCGACCTGTAGAGTGCGCACAAGAATGCATGGACAGACAGACAGACGGACATCGTTAAATCGAAATAAAAAAAATTCTGAGTCGATCGGTATGCTATAAGGTGGGTCTGGGACCAATATTTTTTTGTGTTACAAACATCAGCACAAACTTATAATACCCTGACCACATAGTGGTGTAGGGTATAATCAATTACTTCAACTTCTGTTAAATTTATTTTGTTGAAACATTTAAATCTTATATGGCGAAGAACACACAAAAAATAATGCTAAACTATTTTCAATTATATTATTTCAAAAGGTGTCAATTAAAAATTAATCCAATAGATTAAATAATTGCTCAAAACCAGTGTTGCCATTTCAGTGCTTTTCGGGTATTTTTTGGTGCTTTTTTCCTTCTTGTACCCGGTGATTTTTTACAAATACCCGTTTAAAAAAAGCGGGTATTTACCGTGCTTTTTCAAATTTCTGGCAGTGCTTTTTGTACAGTTTATATTTTTGGTATTTGTTCGCGTTTTTTTTAATTTTTCTTCAATTTTCTGTCAAAGTTAAAAAAATAATACGAACTATACAAAAAATACATTTTTCCAGTGTTTGTAGTACAATTTTAAATAGCAACTTCGTTATATTTAAACTTCAAAATTTTTCAATATTAGTTTGGTGCTTTTTACCCCTTTTTTAGTTATTTTTGAAAATTTTTTACACGATTTTAGAAAACTAAAATGTGTTTTTAAATTCTGGACTTAAATTTTTCAAAAAATTAATATCGTGCTTTTTTACCCCATTTTTGGTAAATTTTTACCCTTTTTACCCGTTTTCACAATGCTTAAGCCTATATGACACTTGCTAGTTTCAGTATTAATAATCCAAAATAGAAGAGAGCACGAATTTCCTTATGTGAGAAATAATGTGTGTGAAGAGAAGAACTATATCGAAAAACTATCAAACTGTCAAATTGATGTTGGTAATGCAGTACCCTTCATATGATTTGCACTGATGGTGCAAAAAACTAGAATCTGGAAACTAGCAAGTGTCATATAGGCTTTACGGTGCTTTCCTGCCTTCAAGAGTTGGCAACACTGCTCAAAACTGCAATTTGCTTGACATTTTGTTTTATTCTATCGCTCAAAAGCATCTCATAAAAAAAGAGAAAAACATCAGCATATTGTTGTTGTTTTTCGTTTGTTTAATTTATGTGGTTGCTTTTATAAATGTTTATGTATTAGTAACAGATATTTTAAATTAATTTTTATAAAATTTTATAAATTCTCGTTAAGTTTATTATTTTATTTAGCTAAATATTTTAATTTTGCCATATTAAATCTGAATATTCATTTATTCTAAAACATTATTAGAAACTAATGATGTAATTTTTGAAATTTTGTTTAACTAAAGTATTCAAAATCAATTCTTTAGTCAAACAAACAACTCGCAAAAAATAAATTAAAAATTATTTTAAATCAAAATATATTTTATTTAGTTTTCAACAAAAACAAACTATTTTTATATAATTTTTAAAAAAAATTTGACAGAGTCATTATGCCTCAGAAAAAATAAGAAAACTAATTTCTGTGAGAGAATCTTTCATATAAGTATAAATAAATCTATCAAATGAATGAAAATTGCATGCAGGTTTTATTTTAATAAAATTCAATGTTATGAAATTCAAGCTAAAAATAAAGAAATATATTTTTTTTAGTTGGCATGACAACTACCACTTTATCCAGCTGATTAGAGTCTTATTTAGAATTTATACGATATTGATAAATTTTTAATCCAATGGATTCATTTTTAATCAAATGCATATATAATGCTATTTAGAAGGTATACAATATTGATAAATTTTTAATCCAATGAATTAATTTTTAATCAAATACATATAAAAAACCAATAAAAATCCCAAACAAATTCATCACTCTTTTATTGAAAATTTATTCAATTAAAGAGCTACAAATTTTTAATTGAATGGACAATTTTTGTGATTGGAGGAATTTCAACGATAAAATTTATTGAATAGGCGGTTTTCATGATTGCATTTAGTTTTTATTTTTTTGTGTAAATAGGACATTTGGCCAAAAAATGATAAAGATCTTTGGTTTCGTTAAGGTTGCATAGTGAACACTTTTTGGAACTATGATGTTGGATACGGGTGGCATTAAGTTCTATGACATCACATCGTACTTTAAACATCCATCCATTGTATTTGAAATATCTTAGAAATACCGTTGTTTAGTATAAGTGTTATTAGTATAAGTTTTTCTTAGTTAATTCCATTCAAAATAGTCATTAACATTGGGAACTATATCTAACAAAATTAATATTTCGGAACTACCCAAGAAAATTTTTTACAATCGGTAGCCAACCGCAGCTATTTTACAACTGGTTCCATTGCAATCGATTCCATGGAACTGGTTGCGGAGCTAGTTCCTGGGATCCTATATGGAAGGTGTGGGTGACGTAGAATCAGTTCCAAAACTGATTCTAGAGCAACCGGTTCCACTTTAGAGCTATAGAAGGGGTTGATTTTGGGACAATTTCAAACAAAAAGAATCGGTGTTAGAATCGACAGTAGAAGGGGTTGTGAATGAAAAGTAGCTATTCTACAACCGATTCTTTGGAACAGAAAATTTTCCTAGGTGGCTATAACTATGTTCTTCCAAATCCGTTTCGTGACTACCTTTTTTTAAACTCAAAATTTTTTCAACTCCAGTAAGGATATCTGTAACCACAGACTATCTCAGGAAAATTTTACTTTTCCTTTACAACCCCTTCTTCTATCAATTCTAACCAGACAAGAGGAAAGTTTAAAATTTAAAATTCTTTATTGGTAAAACTCTACAGATATTTTTTTTGAAAAAAATACTTCATAACTTTTAAATAAACCTCTTTATGGTATTTTTTAAATTCAGTAAAGAGTTAAAAAATAAAATTCTGATGGAGCCTGTCCATAAAAAAGGTAGAAACAAGATCTAGTCTGATTTGCAAATTAATAATGTGTCTATAACTTTGAAAAAATGTTTATTCTTCTTCTTAACCTCAAACCTACTTAAATAAAATTCTCTATTGAATAGTATTTTGAATTTTATGGAGTTTTATTTTCCTATAAAAAAAATATACATATATGTATTTAAAATTGGTAAAATTTTAAATTTGTGATAAAGATTAGTATGTAGTTAACAAAATTTTATATTAAGAGTAGTTCTGAATATTTTGTTTCCTTCATACAATAATATCACGAAATGCTTTTTCGCATTTAGCCTTTATTTTGTAATTTTTTAAGTGGGGTTTTTTAAAATTTGTAATCAAGAGACCATAATACCTTATGCCAAAGCTAGGTAATTAGTTTGCAAAAAAATTCGAGAAAAAAAAATTTCAAAAAAGAAAAATGTTTGCATCAATACATTCGTTTGCAGAATTTAAATCGCTGATTAAGAATAAGGAATACAACTCCCATATATGGGTAGGAGCTTCGAAGTCTATTTTGGAGCTTCTGAACCGTCTGCAAAGGAGGGCGTCGGCGCTTATCAATGACAATAGGGTATCCAGCTCTATTGACTCATTGCAGCATCGTCGGAATGTGGGTTGTGTGACCCCGTTCTATCGATATTACCATGGGAAGTGATCGGCTGAGATAAGTGAACCTGTCCCCAAAGCCCAAGTTTTTCTTCGTAATACTCGGTTATCAAGTAGAGCGCATCCGTTTGTAGTCGATTGTCCAGTGGATCGCACGACGCATTATAGAGAGAATTCGTTTATCACTCGCACTAGCCGTATGTGGAATAAACTCCCCGCAGATGTGTTCCCTGTTACTTACAATGTTGAGAAATTTAAATCAAATATTCACAAACACTACTCCCTCTTTCCTCCTCCTCATAACCTATTTTCCTAATACCAACACAATGTACTGCGTTAATAGGGGGCATCCCCTGAGAGTTGGTCCATCAAAAAAAAAAAAAATTAATCTCTTGTACCATAAAGTCTTTTTCGCGTTCCGTTATAATTTTGCAATTTTTTCAGTACGGTTTTTTTAAATTTATAATCTAGGAACTTAAATACCAATTTCTTATACCAAAGTTTAGAAGTTCGTTTACAATAAAAAATTCGCGAAAAAATATTTTGCAAAAAGGAAAATGTTTGCATTAATATATTCGTTTGCAGAATGTAAGCTGACTAAGCTTGTTAATGAATATTTTGTACCATAAAGGTTTTTTTTACATTCAGCCATTATTCTGAAATTTTTTAAGCGCGGTTTTTTTAATTCATAATCTATTAACTATAATACTAATTTTATCAATTTTTATTAATATGGGATTGTAGAGATAGCTCATATGGTAAAGCTATCGATTGGCAATCTAGAGTCCCAAGTTCGACTCTCGGCGCTAGCAAATTTTATTTAAAAAATTTGACAACAAAAATTATTTTTATTTATAAGTCTTATATTTTTGAAAATCTAATTTTAGAAAATTTAATTTTTGTCATTACTGGTAAGCATATAGGTAAAAACATTTTTGATTTTTCGTATATTTTGCACGTCATCCCCATACAAAAATAATAAGAAATGTAATAAGAAAACTAACTAGTTGCCACTACCACCCAGTCAGAAAAATACAAACGGGAAAGCGATGGCAAAGCACTTTAACAAGTACTGGCAAAAAGTGCTTTCCTATTCCCAAAATGATAACATCATTAGACAAAAGGACCGGCTGTTCAAAAAGCGACGGAAAAGCACTGGAGAAACAATATTTTTGAACTTTGGCAAAACGCTGGCAAAACCAATAAATAGGTGGTCTGGAAATATATTTTCCAAAATAAAATTTAAAATAGGCTCATATGTATTTTTTATTTTTGGTTCTGCCGTGATTTGAACCCAGGCCGTCAGATTGATAGACGATTGCTCTACCCACTGAGCTAACGAGACATATAATATTTGATAGCTAAACACATAAATGAGTGATAATCGCTGGACAACTACTGGCTGTACGAAAAAGCTAGCACTGGCAAACAGTTTTCTGGAACTAATATGCCAGCATTGGGAGAGCAAAAAAAAAGTTGGTCTTAAAGGAGCTTTTCCACAAACAAAAAAATTGATGTTATAGAACAAAATAAATTTTAAATTAAAAAAAATCCAAAAAAAAATTTTTGTACCACTGGTAGCAATAGCCAGGTAGCACTGGATAACCACTGGTTGCAAACCTTGGCATATCACTCTTAGACCATTCTTTGCCAGTGGTTGTTTTTATAAACCACCGAAATTTTTGTAAAACAAATGATGGAAAAACGCCTTTTGCAAGCGCTATCAAAGCGTCCCAAATGAGTGCTCTCCCAGTCATTTATTTTAAACACCATCGTTACCCAGTGGTATGCCAGTGCTTGATTTTTTGTACCACTGGCGATTTCTTATTGGACACCCAGGTAGAAAAATACAAACGGCACAATGTGGGCCCGGTATTGGAGGCGGTAGTACATGTACTGGCAATGCGTCGGATTTTTAACTTTCACTGTACTGCCATGTTATCGAAATGATAACACCAATAAACGCTTGGCCGTAGTTATTTCCCAACGTTGGCGCAGGCTTGGGATTTTATTTTTTTGGTATTATCCGAGTACATTTAATAACAAATTTAGTAGTTTGCTAGAACTTTACTGTCCTCTTAGTGTACATCACAGATTTTTTTTATTTTTATTTTTTTTTTTTTTGCAATATCTTGAGACTTAATGAAATTTCTTTAAATGTTCGAAACTTCACAAGAAAAGAATGGCGATGTCTCTCTTACATAAATAATTGTGTAATAGATGTAAAAATACGTAAAATTTATAAAATTGTTAATTTTAATAAATTATAAAAAGCTCGTTAATTTTCAGAAAACAGTACTGGCAAAGCACGTTTTAAGTAGTACCGGCATTTCGTAAAAAACAGTGCTCTCCCAGTACAACTTTTGTTGTAACGTCAGCAATTTCTACCTGGGCAGGTATGTCCCCAGCAAAATCTTTCATTACCAAATAAGTGGTTATATAATAGAAATTCATAGCTCCGCACAACTTATTTTTTGGCGTCTAAACTCATTATTTTTGTTTGGCGTGGTCGTTTTTATAAGTAGTCACGCTTACACACTCGCTTACGAAAGAATGAGAAATAAGTAGTTATGAGATTTTGAATAATAAGTGGTTACACACATGCTTACAAAAAGTTGAATTATAAGTGGTTATCCGATTGCTTACTTACTAATAAGGAGTTAAGCAAATACTATTAGCTTAAGGAAATACATTCAGAAAATTTAAGTTTTTTCTAGTGTGTAATTTTAGGACTCGTCATAAAAATTTAAACATAAAACATACATATAATAAATACAAATGTATAAAATTTAACTGTGTAAAAAGTACTTATTTAAACTATTACGAGTAAGTCATTATTTTATATTTAGAAACAATGAATACAATAGGCCGTTATTAGGAAGTCATTATTTTATATTATAAAATAATGCAAAAGGTAATGATATTTCATTTTGGGTAATGCAGATAGTAATGAGGTGTCATTACCAATATTTTGCTGGGTAGTACATAATCACACATCTGGTAATGGCTGTTTCAATTTGTAATTAGAAATAAAATTGAAAATGCATTCTTTTCGAGATCTGTATGTTTTACTATGAACGACATAGGTTTGTAACTAAAGTTACAGTTTCATTTTGGTCCATTAATCTATGTCAGCAGCAATTGAATTGAGAGTGAGAGAGTAGTCAGTACTGGTCGGTCTACAAGTAACACAGCGCAACGGTAATCAAGCATCAAACTTTAAGCAACATAATTGCACAAATTTCTGTTTGTTGCTTGTTGTTCGTTTTTCTGTTGCTGTCACATTACTAATTCATAAGATTTAGTTTTCAGTTTCAGTAGTTGTTCTTGTTGTTGCTTTGTTTTTCTGATAGGCTTTTCATGTTTAATGTTTTACTTACCATTTACATATGCTCAAAAAAATATAATTTCTATTTGTATTTACATTTGTGGTCCTTCGGCTTAAAACTGTATTTTTATCTGTGCTTTCTTTTTTGCCCGATATCTGGGTCAAACAAATAAATAAACAAACAAATATCCATCTGTGTATAAACATTTTCGTTTTGTGTTTCAGCATTATTTAACAGAAAAGTAGTTTATCATGTGAATTTAAATTTATACGTTTATTGTTGTTGTGTGGTAGTTGTGGTGTTAATGTTTCATTCAAATTCAAGATTCAACATTTTGCACAAACATGATGGAGAGTGAAATTAAAGAAATTATTTCCTTGATAGCATCAAATGTTTACATATTTTGTTAATCAAATGTTGGAACAACACAAAGCACATTAGCACAAAACATAAAGTGATGTATTGTGAATAAGAAAGAAAATTTATCCAAAACACTTTAAATAATTTAGTTATACAAATTTCATTATTTACCCCCCTAACAAAATCAAAGAATATTGTATGTCAACTTATAAAATTGTTTGGAAAATGTTATTATTGTCGAATTTGAGACACGCCTAAAGCCCAAATTACTTGAACGTAATTTGAACGTAGCAAATCAGCTGATTCAACCTGCTTAGCGAGAAATACATACTGAGTACTCGACGTAACATGGCGGGCAATTCTTTTTTTTACTACATTTGTTGTTGGTTGTTACGTTTAGTATCATCTACCAAAACTGTTAATTTTTTTATAAAGGCATATGTAGTTTGTTTATAAGATTTTCTTGTTGTCTTTATCCTTAAGGGCGGATTATGGGACCGTAAACGTAAATGTGATGTAACTGTAACGTGCCATAGCTAAAAAGTACACTTATAGAATACCGTAAACGACAGTACTATTTAGCATCTATTTCATCTGGTTTTATGTTTTATTCTAAACTTTTCCATTTATTTGTTCATTTTAATTCCTTATTTGTTGTTTGAATCAATTTTCTTTATTCATTTCATATTTTTTCTGACTAAAATCATTCAACTGTTTCGATGCCGGATAGAAAATTCTGATTTCAACAAAATGATCCGGCAAGTACGTTTACATATACGTGTTAGTAACCATTCGTATACATTTCTTCTTGTGGTTTCGAAACAGCTGATTCGTTACAGATACGCTTACGGTTGGGTAACTCAGCCGTAGTTGTCGGAGTCTGTTATAGTTCGACCAGGCGGTTTTCATCGCCTCTTTCGAACATTGACAATATGTATCGAAAATGTTAGCCTTTGCAGACGTGTGTTAGAGATTAATCAGAACAGAGTCGACAACGACAACAACATGTGCTTTTTCATATATTTTGTATGGGAAGCAAAATGTCGCTATGTCGTCCGGCGATTTGTCGTCGTAATAGAATCTATTCTATTTTCGTGACGACACACTAACACACACTTAAAATATTTGTCAAAATGTTGCCATATTTTTAACTAATTAAGGGAACACAGTTGCAGAAATTCGTATTAAAATTGCAAAAATTCGTACTTTGTTTACAAAAAATTTATTTTTTTGACAGAAGAAATATAATTGAAAATAAAAATACATAATTTACCGCAAAAAAGTAAAATTAAATATAAAAAAATGTAAAACAACAAGAATTAATGCAAAAGCAATTGAATTGGTGAAGAATTGTAGCGAAACAAATACAAACATATTCTTGTTTTGATTTCATTTTTTTCTAAACGTCATCAAATGTCGACGGTCGATTGTCGCTGAATTTAAATTAATCGCGACGACTTTTGCTGTCGTCGGTCGACAATCGACACAGTTGTGATTAATCCTTATTCTTATGGCTGAATTTTCGATACAAATTAAGAAGAGAGTGATTTAACAGAGGTAAGGAGAGTTGGATAGTCTTTTAATTATATAGTCGTTGGTTCGACTTTACATTTGTCAATGAAATTAGAAACCTGTAACAGATCATCTGTAGCTCTTTGAAGATTGTTAAATTTGTTGAAAAATTTGAATTTAGTATGGTAATTTGAGAATTTTTGACACTGAAATATAACACGTTGCACAGAGTCGTGAGGGCGACCAAAAATGACAAATATGACCTTTTTAATTTTAAAAATTTTTAATGCCAGTTTATAATTAATAAAAATCGAAATAAATTTTTGAAAAAAAAATATTTTTTAAAGAGTTATGATACTTTAAAATTAATAGCTTTTGGTGAGTATAAAATTACTGAAAAAATTCGAAAAAAATATACAAATTTTAAAGTGCTACTGAGAAAAACAAAAATATCGATAATGCAGTATAATTTTGATTAAATATTTATTTGTTTATTATTAAGTATGGTAGAACTATTTTTTATACAATTGATACCTCATGTACTATTTACCGTTATTCTGCATGTAAGCATGATGAAAAACGTGATATATATCAAGAAGTTACAACTTCTGTGAACTATAAAAAAAGATCACAAAAGCCTTTTTTTATATTTTTATATAATATTTTTACAAGTATGTAAATACTTCTAATAAAACTTGGAGTCCCATCCCCCTTTAATTTGTATTTAAAATGGTTATTGAAGAAAATTGAAGAAAAAAGAGAACATTCAATTCGAATATGAAGCAAGTGATTCTGAATATGATAGTTTGAGTGAATTAATATTAGAGATGGGCACGTGAGCAGAATTTGGCGTTATTCCCGTGAATCACGCAGGATCACGCTCAATTAAATTTAAAAATAAATCAACTTTTGAATATATAACAATTTCTACTAATATTCATCAACATTTCTTTGCCGGTATTGGCAAGGTAAATTTGCAATTCGCTTAAAGAAAATTTAGCTCAAATATTACTAAAATTTCGTACACTTAACAGTTGCATTTTTGCTGTTCTTATCTCACTAATATTTAGCAAAAAGAATTTACTAATTTCAAAAGCTTTCTTTGCAGGGCCCCTTTTAACTAATTTTGAGAACCTTTCTTGTTTGCTATTTTTACAGGATTTTTTCTGTCAGTATAAGATTATATTATGGCAATGGTTTGTTTGATAATTCCGGATAAAATAAAAGAATAGAAAGGAACGGTTGAAATTTAACTTATTCGTGAACGCGAGAGAGTTCCTAACTCTAAAAATTAGCAATATTTTTGGGATTTCGCGCCACACAGATTTTTCAAGAGCCCATAAAATAAAAAACCGAGCTAACTTTGCAAAATCCTCTGGAATTTTACTTTCATTTAGCATTGAACCTGAAAATTCGCACGGAGTCGACGCTTAGCAAAAAATGGGTAAAACAACATACCTACTCCATATCGGAAACGGATGGCAAACAATTTTAAATATTGACAAAAAAAATAAAATTTTTGAAAATTGAAATCAGAGACTATTAATTATAGAGATAGGAAATCAAAACTAACACTACTCGCCGGTAGGGGGCGCTGAAATTTAGTATTACCTGAGAAACTATTTAGTTCACTTTAGTATCAGCTGAGCCTATATTTAAAAACTCAAAAAAACTGCGCAAAATAAGAAAAAATCAACCGCAAAATATGTACAAATAAAAAAATTTGAGAATTCCTTTTTTTATTTGCTTTTTTGTTTGTTATTATTTCAATTTAAATAAAAAAAGAAAATTGTCAATTTTTTGAACAAAGTGCCATCTAGTGATAACAAAGAGTATACATAATAAAGAGATTGGGGGACTCTCTATCACTGAGAAAGCATTTGCTCTATTATGTGCCTTGGAACAGGAACATACTCAAACCAATATCACCCAGCAAACATGGCAATACGAAGAAGATTCTCCGAACATATCGCCAGGAAGAAAACATTTATTGCCGGCAATATCAATTTCGTATTCCGGAAGTTTCCTCTATCGGAAACAACTGTTACACTAAAACAATACCAGGCAATAAGAAAGCAATAACTCATATGGAAGATAAAAGGGATATCGCTAAATAAACTCCCAGTACAATAAAAAAACAATTTAATTTTTTCATTATTAAATTTAAGCCTGAAAAACAATATCTGCATACATAATCCATTGACCAACTTATAAATTATCTTGATTTTTCCCGCGCAATTAATCTAAACTTTTCACGAGTTTGTTTCCTATATATCTTTTGATTGTTTTTGTACAAATTTAGTTTTAAATTTTTCCAAATTGATAAAAGATTTCAAACAAATTTGCTTTATCTTCCAAATGATACAAAGGTGATATTGCCGCAATATTGTCATAAAAAGTTATGACAAAAGATAAAATTTTTGAATTATTTTTTTACAAATATCGCCAAATTATCTTCCAAGTGATAAAAGGAAGACAATTTCAAAGTAAATACTACTTGATTATTTTCATTCAAATGACAAATAGAAGATATCGCTTTAATATATTCTTGGAAGGTATCTTTTAAATGTTTGCAGGGTCATTATGTGCGCTCTTTGTATGACTCAAAACATCGATTGTAACCAGGGATGGAAAATAATAATTTAGTTATAAAAATCAAGAATGGAACTATACTATGGAATTATACTATTCCAACAGTATTATAGCCCTAGATTATGAATTTTAAAAAACCATACGTAAAAAATTTCAAAATAATATCGGAATGCGAAAAAAGGCTTTGGGGTTCAAAAAATTAATTAAAAGATTTACATTCTGCAAACGATGCCAAAATTTTCTTTTTTTGCAACTAACCACTAAACTTTGTTTTATAAAATGGGCATTATACTCCGTAGATTATAAATTTAAAAAACCGCACTTAAAAGATTGCAAAATAATAGAGGAACGCGAAAAAAGACTTTGTGGTAGAAAAAAATAATTAAAAAACTCAATCAGCGATTAACAATCTGCAAATGAATACAGTGATTAGGGTTTGGGGTACGGGAATTCCCGGGAAAAGTTTGCCGGGAATTCCCGGGAAAATAATATATTTTTCCCGGGAAAACAGGAAATTTTAAAAACACTAAATTCTTTAAATTGTTTTTGTTTGGAATAGGATTTTTTAATTTTAGCATAAAATCATTTTAAATACCAACACAAAATGTTATTGCTAAAATATTTTATAAGAGAATCAATTTCTTTGAAACACAAGAAATCTTTGCTAAGTGATTAGGATCATTTCAATTAATAAAGATTTTTCGCATAATGCAGCGCAGTGCAATATTTGCCCTAAAAGACTAATTGTATCTAAATTTGGTTATCCGACATCTGAATTTGGTTAAAAAAAAAAAAAATGATGGCCATGCAACTTCTCTTGAAGAACACAACAACAAGAATAACGTTCCAGCTAAAATTAGCAAAGTATCCGAAGAAAAAAGTATAAGCTGAATAGGCATTGAACGTTTTATGGTAGGGCAAACATTTCCTGAAATGGTATCCAAATTGGCCGCAGTCGACGGAATGTCAATCCGCACCATAACTAGATCTTCGTTTATTCGAGAAAGTTTTTATAATAAAAACCTGGCATTGCCAAAAACGAAACCGATGTAAAGAACATTATATTTAATTACTACAATCATGTAAAAGATATCATGATAAAATAAATATCGAGCAATATTTTTAACAATAGGAGATTTACTATAATCTTAGATGAATGGATAAGAATATCACAAAAGAGATATTTGAACATATGTATAAACGGAAATAATTCATTTTATAACCTGCGGTTGGTTTATATATCAGGAAGATGTAATGCTGATGAATTAAAAAATTATAGAAATAAGGCTAGAATAGTTTTATTTGTATTTGGAAAATAACATTGTGGCCACCATATCTAATGGGCGAATGTGATGAAACGGTTTGTTTCCGACAATCCAGTAGTGGGTGCTTTCTGCTGGAATCATGCAATTCTTTTGGCAGTGCTTAGAGTAATTTATGTGAAACCAAATGTTCAACATTCTGATATTTTTTACTTTGAATTCTCACTACTGTACTGAAATAGTGTTTTTTTTAACAAATATTACTTATATAGGTGGTTTTCATTAACAATTTCGTTCAAAAATATTTCCCGGGATTCCCGGTATTCTCGGGAATCAAATTTTTTATTCCCGTTTCCCGGGAAATGAAAAAGTCCGGGAAATCCCAAACCCTAACAATGACGCAAAAATTTTCCTTTTTGCAAATGTTTTTTTCGCGATTTATTTTTTTTTTTTTTGCAAACTAAGCACCAAACTTTTGTGTATAAAATTGGTACTATAGACCCCAGATTATAAATTTAAAAAAACCACACTTAAAAAATTGCAAAATAATCGCGGAAAGCGAAAAAAGGCTTTATGGTACAAAAAATTAATTAAAAAACTTAATCAGCGATTTACATTCTGCAAACAAATATATTGATGAAAAAATTTTTCCTTTTTGCAAATTTTATTTTTCGCGATTTTTTTTTTTGCAACTAGCCACCAAACTTTGTTGTATGAAATGTGTATTGTAGTCCCTAGATTATAAATTAAAAAGAAACGTAATTAAAAAATTGCAAAATAAAAGCTGAACGCGAAATAAGTCTTTGTGGTCCAAAAACTTAATTAGGAAACGTAATCAGCGATTTAGATTCTGCAAACAAATATATTGATGCAAAAATTTTCCTTTTTGCAAATTTATTTTTTTTTTTGGCAACTAGCCACCAAACTTTGTTGTATGAAATGTGTATTATAGTCACTAGATTATAAATTAAAAAAAAACGTACGTAAAGAATTGCAAAATAATAGCGGAATTTGAAAAAAGGCTTTATGGTACAAAAATTTAATCCCTAGGTTATATATTTAAAAAAACGGCTGAATTCGAAAAAGGCTTTATGGTACAGAAAAAGAATTAAAAGAGGTAATCATCGATCGACATTCTGCAAACGAATATATTGTTGCACAAATTTCGCTTTTTGCAAATGTTTTTTTTTCGCAATTTGTGCTAATATTTGCTAATATCTAAATATTTAATTTTAATTTTTTTTAACGAGCCAAAGAGGAAGCTATTTTTTAGTTACTTACATTTTTAAATATGTAAGAGCGATCTAACATTTTTTGGTATAAGAGCCCGATTAAGTGAACCTTTTCCATCCCTGATTAACCAGTCGGAGTTCGTTCCTGTTCCAAGCCGCATAATATTTTTTCAAATAAAAAATATTGAGAGAGTTGCAAGGCCATTGGTGATAACGATGTCGTTATAACTTTTGTTTTTTGCGATGCCATATCCCTGATTGAAATCACCTGGAAATTAAATTACACTTGAAATATATAATTTAGTTTAGAACTTAGAAATTGCGTTAAAATTTAAATTTTCTTTTATGGTTATAAGCCATTCTTAATTGTAATATTCAAAAAGTTTCAAAAATATTTACCGTTTTACGCTCTTGGAGATACTTTTATAAAATTTTGTGCCTCTGACTATTTTATAAAAAACATTTTTATATTGAAATTTTCTTTCTTTCTTTAGCAGTATCAGGCAATTAATAAATTAATTTTTCTGCTGAATTATCACATAAAAGGTCAGCGGTCTGCGGTCCGCGGAAACCATTTTTATCAGAAAGCGTTCCCGTACTCGAAAATGAGAGCGTCCAAAATGGTGTATTTGTGTTTCTCTTTTTACTATTAGCTATTTAGTAAAAGGGACAGCTGGTGTAATGATAAACAAATAATACCATTGTGAAACAAAATTTAAAATTTTAATTAAGCAAAGAAATATGCAAAATAAAACTTTTATATATAAAAATTAACTGGAGAAAGTTAAAAAAACTTTTAAATGCAAAAAATATGTGTAACTGTGCGATTTTTCAGCCTAAAACTGTATGCATTTTAATTTTTTTCTTTTAACTAAGTTTTGGGCTGGAAAAGTGATTTTGTGCGCTTTCGTACTTTTGGGAAATTTTGTCATTTAGAGAGAGGACTTTCTGCTTACACTCATTTTATTGAACTTTACACAAAAAAAGAAAAGGAGCACACTTAACTTGAAATAACGAGTTTTTGGTAAGGGTTATACATTTTTTTACTGTGTACATAGTTTTCCCTAGTATACCAAAAAAAAAACACGGGAAAAATTAACCAAAAAAATTTTAAAAAGACGAAATAAATTCCTAGCTACGTTCCTGATTTATACACATTTGCCTAGAAAGGTCATACACTCAAAAAAGTTTTTTCTATCTACTGAATGACAGTTAAAACAAAGGCATATGCAGCTGAAAAGACGACAGAGGTATTTACCTTTAAAATAACTAAAACTTTTGTTACTTTAACTGTTGAAAAATAACTAACAAACACATTTAAAATAACTAAAAATGTCGTAAATTTAAAGGAAAAATGTTTACTAAAAAAACTTTTTTAAACAACTAACAAAATCAGCAACAACAACTACTGTTTTTTACAGTTATTTCTTTTGGTATTATAAAAGTATGCTTTAATAAAAAAATATTTTTTTTTCGATTACACTGCTTAAAATATTAAGTAAAAATTCCAAACGATTTTCCAGTTGTTATGCTTTTATGCAAACTAGGAATATATAACTAATAACTAGGGCAAGTAATTCCTTGCTAATGCATGTTTTTTCTCGACAGTCCAAAACTAATATGGACTAAATATTTATCCGAATCATCCAATTTTGAACAAAATGGCATCAATTTGTAGTTTGATAAAAATGCATGTTTTTGCATATTTCGACTTCAAATGCATATTTTGTGCTTTTTAAAGCATATTTCTGAATATTTTTCATTTTCGGGAGCATTTTTTATTTCGTAGAAAAATATAAAAAATTTATGCATTTTTATATATTGATTCAACCAAAATATTTTTGTCTCATTATTTAAAAAAATAAACAGTTTTAAAACCTTATTGACCTATGGAAAAGCTTGGAGTTCTGTGTCTGCTTGCAAAATACATTACTTAAATATATTTTTAAGTATTTAAGTGTATTATTTTTTCAAAAATAATAGTTTTTAGTGCATATTTTTTATATTTTTAATTCATATTTGTCTTTTTTGGCCGCATTTTTAGGCGCATATTTTCTATTTTTAAGTGCATGGAATTCCTTGCCCTAGTAATAACAAATATAAACTAAACAAGAATTTTTAAAATTCAAACAATTCAGCGAAACCTTTTGGTTTTTAAATAATAGTTGTTTATTTGTTTATTATGATATTAAAAATAACTGATTTAAACCACTGTTACAAAATGTCAGTCATTTTCGTTAGTTGTTTTCTTATATAACCGTCATAACAATTGTTTTGCATTTCCCCAAAGAAAAACGACTGTTATTACTGTTAAAAACAATAATAGTCATTAACCGTTATAAAAACTAGTTTTTTCAGTCATGAGAAAGTCACAATCATAACAAATCCAAATTTCTTTCGCTTGATTTTCAAGTTGTCTTGCCACCCAAGACAATGTAAACAACAATCGTAACATAGATATAAAGAAAAAAACCGAAAACTTAAACGAAATGTCAGAAAAGATAAGCGGAAGTGGACAGATAATTTGGCCAGAGATGCGCAAACAGGCAGTGGAGAGGATCGCTCCAAAGACCTATACTGTATTACGAGGGAGATTTCCGGCCATAGCCACCACAAACGTTCTCCTAAAGGCGCAATGTAAACAAGAATGTTCATTGAATTTTACGAAAAATATATCCGGAGCCTAAAAAGTCTAGCATTAGGGTTTTTCTTTTCCCGGACTTTTTCATTTCCCGGGACAGCGGGATTTTTTTATGAATTTCCCGGGATCCCGGGAATTCCCGCTCGTTAGAAAATGAATATATCCGGCGTATGTTTACTTGAAAAACTTGATATCTATTAAAAGAAACTTACGACAAAGGTCATCTTTTGGTTGCAGTCATGAGAAAATCTACTAATATATTCTGAAATAAGGGCTTACTAAAATATCCATATCTTTCACTTTTTCGAGATCAATTCGTTTAACAGTTTAAATAGGGAACTAATATGAAGGTAATATATTTGTATGGAAGGCCGTTTTAATTTTAAAACAACTCTTAGAAATACATTAATTAAATATTAATTCGCGGTTTAAACGGTTAAACAAATTGAATCATAAATGCTTTCAGGATATAATGGAATTATTAATGGGTGCAAATTTGTATCGGACCAGCTTTAGAATCAGAACTATGATCGATTTTTGGATTAAATATGGAATCCAAAAATTTCTATTTCTAGATATTTTGTTTCTATGCAGATTTTCAGAAGTATTCGTCTATTTTTATTAAAAAGTATAAAAGTGAGTATTTTTCACACAAATTTTTAGGCTAACCGTCTAAATCTCTTTATAAAAATAGACACTAAAATATTATTTAATAGTTTTTTATTTATTTATTTGAATAGAACTTTTTTATGGCACAACTACTTAAAAAAAATATTTAATTTTCATTGTTGCATTTTTTTTAAATTAACATCCAAAATAATTTGAAAAAGCATCTGATGCATTATTTTAAAAATAATAGTAAGCTTTAAGTGCAGCGAGAAGTTTTCAACTCAGTCCAGTTCAAAAATATATTTTTTAAAATATTTTATTTTTTAAATATCCCAGATGATGATTTGCGATGCAAATCGAAATATCGGAAGAAAATTAAAAAATAAAATATTCTAAAATAAAATACAAGATATTTGGATTTTTATTTTTTTTAAATTTATGACCTAAAGCCAAACAATACTAAAAATATAACATCACCAAATGTCAGCAATATTTAATCTAACAAAAACATAAATTTTGAACAATACAACTGAAATAAAATAATAGCAATTGAAATTTAAATGAAATTATTTGAAGTAGGTAATAAAAATTCAAAACACTTACATCAATTGAAAATACGAAAATATTTTAATTTTTTTTAATTTTAATGTCGAGTTTTTTTTGGAGGTATTTGGAGCTGAAAGACTTTATTTGAACAAAGACCATCATTAAAAAATATAAAATTACCGAGGTACGAGTATTTTTGTTGGTATTTAAACTTGATAATGTCTAATTTGTTTTCGGTTTAACTAAACCCAAAAAATTCGGCCTAAATAATATTTTTTTATATTATATATTATATTATTAAATTTTAAATCGCATTTTTTAATTTTAAATATTTTTTATTTAAATTATTTTTAAAATAATCAATGTTTTTAATTGAAATAAAGCTTCCAAAATTTTAATATTCTAGCTAAAACTTCTGTAAAAGAATAAAAAAAATCCCGGGAAATCCCGCACTAAATTCCCGGGATTGAAAAAAGGGCGGGATTCCCGGGAATCCCGTCCCGGGAATTCCCGGGACATAAACCCTATCTAGCATACATATAAGTCCATATTTACCAGCATTTATATCAGACTTTATTTTTGTAACTACACAGAGTTTTCATTTCCTGCAAAAGTTTTTGAAATTATGTCTATTTTATGTGGTACTTTGCCCGGGCTAGTGTAGGATATCGTATGTTTGGTGTTGATTTAAATGTAAATTTTTATTAATAAAATTTACTATTAAACAAAAGTTCTGTCGATTCTACCAAGCAAGTCGTATTAGTTTCATGACATTCACCCATAAACTATGCGACAGTTGGCAATACTGTCCTCACATCAATTATAATTTTTATAGCCCAATTAACAATTAATCAAACTCTTTATAAAGCCAATTTTATATATTTTTTTAACATTCTAGATTAAGATAAGAATGAAAACAGAGATAAAAATATGTATAAAAAACAATAAACAAACAAATTAAAATATTTTTATTTACTTAACTAAATGCAAGGAAGGATCCTTTATATATCATTGAATTTCATTTGTGTGTTTGTTGTTGTATACGCAGCAACATCAACAGCATATGGATGCATGCATATATGCAAAACAATATGCTGTTGCAGATAGTAATTAATTAAAACAAAAAAATATGTGAAGCAAGCCACATGAGTCCCAATGAGCATAAATGTACGATGAGTAGAAAGGATAAGCATAAGGGAAAAATGCAATAAAAAAAAGACTGCGCGTGGCAACTACATTACACTCACAAACTATTCATACTAACAATATGTGTGTGCACTATAACTACACTACCTTAATCATAAATTGGTTATCATTTTATCTTACAATAGGACAACATACCATACACCACACATAAAATTTCTGTGCGCCATATAGATTAAATTAAATAGGTTGTTTGATAATTATTGAGCCCTCAAATGGAGAAAAAGAAATACTTTTTCATAACAGGTGTTGATCATTTGCGTCAAAATAAGTTTTAAATTTTCTGCCCCATAGCACTTTGTAAGAATTAGCGATTGGAAACAGTATTTAAAGTTTCAATCGCAAATTTCTTAAAAAAAAAAGTTAAAAAGATATGGAATCACGATATTGATATCTATTGGGAACAATTATTATTTATTTTAATTATCTAGATTTCCTTTAATATTCCGTAAGAATTTTAGTTTCATATTCGTAACAGATCCTAAAGTAATACTCAGATCCAAAAATAAAACTCAGGCTTATAAATAAACTTCTTGCTAACCAAATTTTTACATTATCGGAACCAAAATTTTCTGTTGTGACTACCAGATTTCCTGTTGCGGTAACCGATATTCTGCACTTCTCGGTAACTCAGATGGTGGGGGAGCCTTCAGTAATCGGCGTGGGAGTAGTAGAATCAATAATTACATGCTGCGCAAACAGGCGGGAACTGAGCGTGCAAAACAGTATATACGTGTTAAAGTTCTTGCTACTCCAGGATGGCCAAATATTCACTGACCGGATTGACAAAGCCAACCTGCTCGCCGAAATATTCGAAGAAAATTCGTTTCTGCCGGAAAACGGTCAACCACTGCCCGTGCTCGAAAGAGTAACACATACTATTTATAAGATATCCTTGCATTATCGTGCTATTAAAAGGGTTCTTGCGAATCTCGACTTAAATAAGTCAGCTGCATTGGCAACCCCTTTTATCTGGTCGGTCTGCATGGGTTTCTTTCCATCTTATTGGAATGTTTCCAATATCCAGCCAATCCAAAAAATGTGTGCAGCTACTAACCCTAATAACTAACTTGGAATTGTAATCTGCTCTGTGCTCTAGAAGCTTGTGAGAGCATGGTTAACTTGTTAATTATCTCGAGCCCAATTAACTTTTTAATGATCGACAGTAAGGCATTCGTAGAAGTCGTTCTATGGGAGACCTGATGGCATTTCCTTCCTGCGTTGGAGTCACTCCATTCGGAGATTTGATGAAACCATAGTGGTTGTTCTGAATATATTCAAGGCGTTTCATTGTAAGCGATATAAAGCACTCGTCCCAAAGCTTAATGCTTTTGGTGTAAGTAATGTGTTCAATTCATATCGAGTTTTCTTAGGGATCGCACTATAAGAGTTGTTATAAATGGGGTTTCATCCAATGAGTTTCAGCTAAATTTAGGGGTACCGAAAAGCTCCGTTCTTTCACCTTCTCTTTTTCTTATCTTACGAACAATTTGCTGTGTCAAATTTCCAATCCTATCCACTCTTTTATAGATGATAGCAACATTTGTCATTCATATTCCTTCCCTCATATGTCAAGCCTTGTGAAGGTTGGAGGCAAAACGCGGAATATAAATGACACACTCAATCAGCACCTATTAAAAATCTCTGAATAGAGATTTTGATCCAGGCTAGACCCAATGTTGTTTGTTGCCACACAGGGCCGTGGGATCATCAATGTCATTTTTATGCATGGGTGGAATCAATATTGAGAAATCTGATGCTCTTGAAGTTCAGGAAATAAGAATCCAATGAGATGTGCATTGGTAGGATCACGTTGTCAGGTCTCGAAAGAGGCATTCTAGTATCTTGGGCTCCTTAAGCAGTATAAGACATACTTCACTTCTTCTGACTTCCTTGCTGTTTATGCCACCTATATTCGGTCGAAAATAGAATACAATCCCATACTTCAAAGTCTATTTTGAGACTTTTGGACGGTGTGCATAAGTCAGAGAGCTTCAGAGCTCATTAATGACAGTGAGATATATGGCTCTATTGACTCGTTAAAGTATCGTCGGTTGTGCAACACTGTTGTATCGTTACTACCATAGGTTTTGCTGCGATAAGTCAACTCATAACAAAGCCTCATATTTTTATTCGTAACACATTCTTGTCCAGTAGATCTCATCCCCTTGTGATCGATTTTTCAGTTAGTCGAACTTTTCATTACAGAGAAAGTTAGTCCAGTAGTCAAAGGGGGAATGCCAAGAATTTTACCCCTAAATTCTTAAACGCTTTGTAAAATTATAGGAGGTTTATTGAACAAATTTTGTAAGAAAATGACGTTTTGTAAACTTGCTATAACTTTACAAAGCATTTATGAATTGAGCGGTTAGTATATAGTGAAAAAAGCTGTTGTCGAAAATAAAAAAGATTGTCACTATAACCATTTGAATGACAATTAGTTCGGTTGTCAGCGTGTCAGACGTAGAAGGCGAAAATAGTACAAATAAATATTTTTTCACCTGAAAATATCAAAATACTGCTCAGCCAACTAACATTTACTTTAAAAGTCTGCTTAAGTTGTCTGCGTGTATGACTTACACTTAATTGAAGTACCGGCCAGACCTGCCCTAAAAATTAAGGTTTCAAATATAGCCAACTGTCTTATAAGGCAATGAATTTTAAATGTCGGAAGGCGAAGCCTATAACATTCGCAAAGCCTACGACAGTGACAGAAAATATCTTTTGTTATCTCAGATTCCAGCTCACAGTGCCTATGCGATAAGATAAAAGTGTGTGACGGATTGTACTGAGTGCCTTGGCTACATCCGTCAGCAAACTGTAAGATTGGCATGGATCCCGGGAAAGACTAGAGAAAGGAGTTAGCTGATGAATGTGCGAAGAAGGGTTTTACGTCGTTCGGTTATTCCATAGAAATAGATTTCTGCATTCTTTGGTTGAACTGTTCGGTGTTATTGGGAACATAATTGATAGGGAGACGAGGTCAAAGTGGCCGTTGTGACTTGTTGTGAGGTATGTTGGAGTGGAAGCCGGAGCTCAATTTGCACTAGCACAGCTAGACCCTGAACTCCGTTGTGATCACAAACTAAAACATTTGAGATATCTCAGACCCTTTTGCTTAAGTGCACTTTTTCTATAACTGCACAAAATTTTGGTTTCGTTTTTATTTTACAAAATTATGTACGAAATTGCCTTCTTTAAGTGCACTTTTTGTACCTGCGCATTTAAGATAAGTGCATTATATTTTTGGCATTATTTTCATAATAAAGATCACCGTTAGCCGCGTCTTGTGTTTTGCTTTATCTTGCAATTCTAGGAAAAAATACACACATAAAATAAATGTGTTGTCAACTTTTTGTGACAAAAATAACCTACTTTAGTCGTTTTTTAATCATAAAAATCGCAAGATCTAGGGCAAAGCACAAAGTTGCCATCATTAGCTTCATATGTTTTGATTATTTTCAGTCTGTATAAAACCGTTGTTGTTGTTGTATACCTGCACATACCTGGTAAACAATTTGACTTAGCAACGTTTTTGGCTTATCTGCACAAAAATTTGTTGGTTGTGCAGTTATGTCAAAACTACTGTAGAGAATTATACTGGAAACTACGCGTTAGGTTGGATAGATGTGCCCTAGGGTTACTCACAAGGATATTACTGTAGGAGTTGTTAGTAGGAGGAAGAGGCAATAATAGTGAAGCATTCAATCCAGGATTGAAGGAGCGGCGACTTAGATATCTTAGAAGCAGATTCTTCAAGAATTTCAGTCTGCAAGATGTGTCCTTTTCCCAGTGTTGCCACCATTAAAAGAAAAAATTACACAGCTGTAGGTCAAAAATTATCCAAAACCGTATGAAATTACACAAAAAATTTTTCAAAATAAACTCTCCTGAGCACAGTGGGGAAGAATAAAAATATTTTGTAAAAAATTTTAGCCATTTCTTACCAAAGTTTTGAATTTTTTCTATTTATAAACCGATTTTTAAAGACTTAGCATTTTTTCATCTGCAATGTGCAAAAGTTAGTTACATTTTAAAACTAAAATTTTGCATTTTTTCAATAACCTGGTCTGAATTTTTGCCTTCAGCAAAAGCAAATCCACGCCAATTTCCCTGAAAAATATATCAAATTATTCTATTAACTAAAGGGAATTTTAATGCAATATCTTTTTCAGGCTTAAAATAGCGTGCTTTTAAATTTGAATATTATACTGAATTTAGACTGAGCAAAAACCACGTGGTTTTTGAACAAAACTAAATTACAAAAAAAAAAAATTACAATTTACACTGAATTTTTAGTTTTTCTTTGTCACATCACTTTTTTATGAAACATTTTTCTTTATGTTTTTATGGTAAAATTAAATTAAAAAAATTATTAACACATTTAAAAATGTATAACAACACATAATTTTAAACTAAAACTGAAATATTTAAAAAAATTAAAAAATATATTTTTGACACTTGCTTTAATTCTATATTCGTTGTAACAGGGTGTATCGAAAATTAGTTATAAAAGAAATCGGGTGTATCAAAAATACAAATTTCAGATATTTTTACTTTTTTTTTGGTTTTTGGCAAAAAAGTTTTTGCCCAGTCTAAATATACTATTAATAAAATGGTATTTTATCCATATTAAAAGCTTCTTTCAGAAAAAAGTATTTATGTTTTTTCAAAAGGGTACTTCATTCAGATGCGTTACATGCAAAAATATAACCACTTGCTAATTATTCTCTCCCATACCCCTCAAATTTTAACCATAAATAAAACAATTTCACAAAAAATTACCGATATTTTATTCAAAAATTTTATACGATTCTGTTGAAATCTGGAACATGTTGGATTTACCGAATTCTAAAATATTTTGATTCTGCTCCACCTTGCTGCGTTCACAAAATTTTCGTCTGGTTAATGCCCAGAGTCATGTTAACTACAGCCAAAAAAATTTTCAGAGAAAAGAAAGCAACAATCATAACAAATCTAAATTTTCCCACTCTTTCGCTAAATTTTTATATGGTTTTGCAAACCAAGAGAGTTTTTAAAAGAAGCTTGACAATTATTTTCGCAAAAAATAAACAAAAGACGGTGCTTTACACAAAACAAAACAATACATAGCACCATTTTTGATTTCTTCTAAACTCGGTTTAGCGTTATAAAAATTTATAAAATCATTCACCAGAAACTGGAGATTTGTGGTAAATGGTTCACAGACGATCTCGTTTCGTCTATATCGACTAATTTTTATTAACTTTCAAAAATTTACGGAACTTTTAAAAATTAGCGGAAATTTCTGTAAAAAGTGAAATTACACAAAAACTACACAAAAATGTCATTATTCAAAAATTATCCAACGAATGTGTAAACAGTCCCGTTTTTGAATAATTATTCAAAAAGTGGCAACACTGCTTTTTCCTGTCTTTTAGTATTTTTAGGGAATCATATTAATTGTAGTCATCAGTTTTTATGTAGTAAGATTAAATGATGTCGCCATCACCGCATTTCTTTCGAGTGTACTCGATTTTTCTTTGATGGTTTTCCATTCAGCCCAGTAATGAAGGAGCATTTGCCCAGAAGAAAGACGCGCTGAAGCCCGGATCTATACAAAACCACCTTTGTCTGTTGTAAGCCATCCGTTAAGCATAACAGACATTCCTCTTGTGTTGTTTAACCCCCAAGAAGAGCTATTTGTTTAAATAACTCACAAGGAAACTTTCCCGATGGTTTTCCAATATTTCATTGCTGATATGTTATTGATTGGACATAAAGCATAAATATGAGTACCTTATTTTAGTGGCCCAATCTCTCGCTTAAGGATAATTTAAGCAAAATAAATTGACATATTTTAGCAGGAGTAGAAAAAATTGTAGTAAGGAAAATCAAAATTTGAAGTATCTAAAGCTCCATTATTGTCCCCAAAACTCCCAGCATAATTCATTTTATAACAAGAAGTAAGTGCGAAACCACAATTATACCGCTTTAGTGCGAAATTTGTTAACGATTTAGGATTATAGGCTTTTAATACCAAATCTTATAGCCAAGGTGTCTTTCTTCTTCCCACGTTTGTGTTTAAAAATCAATTTCACATTGCATTATTAATTAATTAGGCTAATTTCTCTCCTGGCTATTTTAACAGCGTTTTATGTCATCACGACTTTGAAATTTGTTGAGTTAGCGAAAGCAAATTAAACCCTGATAACTTTTAAACCGTTATATTCTTTCACAAAAAGTGAATTATAGCACGTTACTATGTGGGATTTTCCGACTCCATAATTTTTGGACCCCAATTTCAGCAGATATGATAATTTCAGACTTTTTTAAATCATTCTGCTAAGCTAAGCGGCATCAGTGGATGGTTTAATTTTGGGAATGTGCATGAATTTTGTCGCATCTCCTCTTCGGGCACTAAATTAATGTTATCTTCGCTATTTAAAAGAATAACATAATCAATCGTAACTCATTATGGATAACTTTGTTTCTTATTGGCCCTTAATCGTCAAACAACCCTCGTGGTAAAATGGTAGTGTAAGTGTGGCTAGTTGTTGTGTAAGTGTGGCTAAAAAGGCGTGTGTTACAACTATAACCACTTTTTTGTTGGTTAAAAATAATAATATTCTACTGAATTTTACCGCAACAATATAAACAATGTTATGCACCATCAACCTGTCAGTTTGAAATGAAACGAAGAAAAACCCTAAAGAAGAATCTGCAACAGTATCAGTTGAAGAGAAGTGGCCTGGACATAACAGCCGTGTATGGCCTCCTATTATGGGGCACACACACAACAGCAGCATACACTTGCAGCATTTGAATGGGATTGTAATGAAATATATACTTTTTTCATTTATTTTACTTTTTTAAATGCATTTTCTTTAATAAGGCAGATAAATTTGTTGAAATTAATTAATTTTACCTTATGTTTTACATTGCTTAATGTTATTTTGTTTCTTTTCATTTTTGCTACCAAACGAAAAAAAGGAGCAACAACAACGACAATATTCAGTAACAACAGTTGGAAAATGGGGTTGGGAACATAAAATGCATTAAATTTTCCAGAAAATAAATAAAGTTAATTAATTAAAAAAGTCACATAAAAGACATGGTTTCCTTTAAATGGCAAATGGTGTAATGGTTTCGTACAGAATGTTGTCGTCGTTTATTGCGTTGAAAACAATATAAATGCAGCGGTATATGAGATGAAAATATGTCTATAAAACAATACTTTTAAAAAAATTAATCAAAGATCTGTTTAAACAGGATGCTAAATGAACAATTACAAGGGAAATTTCAATACTTCTTCTTCCCAAACGATTTTCCGTTATATTATGGACGTAATAGACATATCGAAAGATAATCATTATACAGAGATATTTATCTTCAATGAACACATACTTGTGTCTATAAACGCATACATATATAATAATGACATGTGTATATAAAAAGCATTAAATATCAGTTTGACACAAAATAAACACTTGGTGCGTAAAAATGACCACAAAGAAATTCATTTAATAAAACGAAATATCTTTACTGCCATTCTGAAGGGACCAGAATCCTTAAAAACCAATAAATAAGACTTCAAATGATTCTCAGAGCAACAAAATTTTCGATGGAAAAACCTTTAAATTCTGCTTTGTTGAAAAGTTGTCCGATTCTTAAAGCAATATCTATCGGAAAACTCTCGGACTAGTTTTCTGTAAAGGCACATATACACGAGAGAGAAAACTTCTAGAGACAGAGCAAAAAACACCTCTAATTAGCTCTATTGTGAATGATTTAAGCTATTTAGAGGTGTTATTTGCTCTATTTCTAACAATTTTCTCTCTCGTGTAGATGTGCCTTAACACTTCTGTTTTCTCATGAAATTTTTCTTGATTTTTCAAAAAACCAACACTTAGAACGTATATAAAATATGTGACCTTCTCCGAGAAAAGGGACCTGGTGTGTCAAAAACTTGGGAAAATCGATATTTTCTCATTTTTATCGATTTTCCCAAGTTTTTGACACACTAGGTTTTTTGACACACTAGGTCCCTTTTCTCGGAGATGGTCACATATAGTGTATTCTGTTGAAATTAGTCTATAACGAGTAAAAAAGTTAAAGTCGTGCATGCCGACTATAATATACCCTAAACCAGCCTGATTAAAAGCCAACTAATGTTTGCATCCGGAATTTGAATTTCTATCAAATGATAAAAGAAGAGAAATAGAAAATATAGCCCATATGGGCGATAGATCCAAATATGGACTGATCCTATCTTGAATCAATAGGCTTTGTCCTTGTCCGGCGTAAGTCGGTGTACCAAATTTCATCAAAAGTTCTTAATATTTGCGACCTGTAGAGTTCGCACAAGGATTCATGGACAGGCAGACGGACGGACGGACGAACATCGTTAAAAAGTGATTCTGAGCCGATCGGTATACTATAAGTTGGGTCTATGTCCACTACTTTTTGGTGTTACAAAGTTATAATACCCTCTCCACGTAGTGGTGTAGGTTATAAAACGCTTGTCAGTGATGTCGCATCTTTGCATAATGTGCCTATTTACTATAGAAATGGCACCAAACTCAAGAGTCTTTGTACGAGGTTGGCCCAAAATCGGCTCTAAGGATAGTTTATGAGCCAGTTACATTGTCAGAACAGAGAACGAATTTTGTCTTAAATATTACTAGTACTTAAGTAAGAAATTTTTTACGAAAGTTTCCAAATTAATTTAAGTTTAAAAAAAAAATGAAGTTTTAATAGAACCGGCATAAAGTAACGCATCGGCTGAAAAGTCAAGTAGGATAAGCAATAAAACAACAATTGTTTTTGGCAAAATTCGACTTTATTCATCAACATGGTCTCCTTCAAGGGCGATGTAATCACTCCAACGCCTTTCTAACATTTCGAAACCTTTTTTATAGAATGACTTATCTTCGTTTCGGCAATCACCTCTTCATTCGAAACAAATCTCTTTCCAGTGCGCATATTTTTGAAACCTGGAAATAGTTAAAAATCGCTGGGAGCCAAATTTGGCGAATACGGTGGGTGCTGAGTCGATTGAAAATGTAATTCGTACAATTTAGCCATGGTAGCTAACGACTTGTGACTCGGCGCATTGTCTTGGTGAAAGAGCACTCTTTTTTTCTTCATATTGGGCCGTTTTTTCGGTTGCCTCCTTCAAACACACAAGTTCGGCCATGTAGCGATCGCTATTGATGGTCTGGCATTTTCGAGGTCATAAATGTATAAAATGCCAGCCGCATCCCAAAATACTAATGCCATAACTTTACCAGCTGACTGTTGGCTTCTTCGGGCGAGGTTCCCTAGTACCGATTCGACTCTGGAGTGAAGTGGAAAATCCAAGTTTCGTCCATTGTTACATGCCGATGCAAAAAGTCCTTTTTATCTCGCAGAAACAGCTCCAAACAACTTTCAGAATCAAAGATACGTTGTAGTTTTTGGTGCACAGTGGGCAAGCACGGCACCTATTTCGAAAACAGCTTTCTCATGGACAAATGTTCATGCAATATAAAGCAGACACGTTCCTTCGATATCTTTAAGGTATAAGCTATCTCCTGCAACTTCACCTTATGGTCCGCCAAAACGATTTTTTGAACTTTTTTGAATTTTTCTGGTATCACCACCAATTTTGGGCGACTAAAGCGTTGGGCGTCGTTGGTGTTTGAACGAACACGTTGAAAGTCAGCAAACCACTTTTCTCCCATTTGTCTCGACGGAGCAGAGTCTAAATAACACTTATCAAGCCAAGCTTTGGCTTGAACGGTGTTTTTTCTCATTAAAAAGCAATGATAAATCAACACACGAAATTGCTTTGCGTCCATTGTTTTCAAAGTCGCAAAAGTAGTGTCACTAAAATAGCTGTAACTGTAAAAGAATTGTCATTAAATTTTGACAGATATTATCTGAAGGTTGGTAGTTCAAAAAATCATATGGATTTTTCATTAGTGGCGCCAACTATGTGTCATCCTACAGATTTTTCAGCCGATGTGTTAAGGAAGATCTACAAGAAAAAATCTAACGGGGTTAAATCCCACGATCTCGGTGATCAGTTCATGTCACCTAAGCTAGAGAAAACTATGCCCTCAAACCTCAAATTGCTCGTGCAGTATGTCCTTTGTCGTTCATATTCATAACATCCAAGTTTGGCCAAATATCATCTATCATTAGGGCTCTCTGAAGTACGGGCCGATGATTCCGCCAACCCACAATCTATACCAAACAGTGATTTTCTGCCGATGATTTTTATTTTATTTATTTATTTTATTTATTTTGTAGAATTGCTCGATACACAAGACTAAAAGTCTTATTTTGCAGTATGGAACTGAGGATAGGTAAATTTATGAAAATCATTAATATATTAATAAGTTAATAACTAATTAAAAATTTTTATATAAAATACAAAAAACAATTAAACAATTACAATTAAACAATAAATATAAATATAAAAAAAAATTAATTTAAATAAATAAGTCATATCATATCAAATAATTATTTTTTCAAATTGTTATGCCGAAAACAGTTTAAAAATATTTTCTTTGAATTTTCGTGCGTTACTTAAAAGTTGCGTGCTATGGGGTATAGAATTCCAGAGAATTACTGCGAATATGTAGAAATGCCACTCCGAAATTAAACTTTTGTATCTTATATCTGAAATACAAAGTCTGCTGTACAGATGATCAGGTTTATGGGTGTATATTATTTTATGTAAGAAAACTAAAACTCTTATATTTAGTAGATTATCCAAAGAAAGCCCATATAGCCCAAAGAAAGCCCATATAGCTGAGATGAAAACAATGATACACTAGAACGCCTATTAAGTCCATACACGTATCGGATTATGTTGTTAAAAGCAATGTTCAATTTCCTTTTACTAGTTGTATCACATTTAGCAAATAGCTCACAACCATACAGTAAAACGGGCATCAGATATGTTTTGGCAAGTAGTATTCTTATTCTCATAGGTGTACAATGCTGGGTCCGCCAAAGAGTTCTAATCATAGAGAATGTGCGACCACAAGCATAGTTAATGTGGTTCGACCACGAAAGAGTGTCATTAAAAAAAATTCAGAGATTCTTAGCAGATTTTACTATTTCAATTTGTGATTATTTATGAATATATTGGGTATAATATTTAGCTTGGCAAGTCGCTTTTGAATTACAATGCATTTAGATTTTTTCGGATTTATTCCTAAACCGTTTGCCGTTGCCCATGTATAAATACGATCAAGTTGCTGATTAATAGAGATAATACACTGGTCAATTAAGGCATTAATACAACTGGTATAAAGTTGAACGTCATCCGCGTACATTCTTACATTACAATTTGTTAAAATGCCTGGGAGGTCATTAGAGTACAGTGAGAATAATAGTGGCCCAACAATGGACCCTTAAGGTACTCCTCTTGCCACAGGCAGTGCCTTGGATTTCCGGATTCCAGTTTCAACATACTGATATCTGTTACGTAAGTATGTTGACAATAACTGAGTAGCGGTCGAAGAGAAGTTAAAAAAATGATTAAGTTTGTAACAAAGAATGTTATGATCCACGGTATCAAACGCTTTTGAATGATCTAAAAGTATCAAAAATGTAGTCTTGCCATCATCAAGTTTCTCCCTAATCTCCTCTGTAACATCAACTAAGGCCGTTATGCAGCTGTGTTTCTTTCTAAACCCAGATTGACGATCTGTTAACAAGTTATTGTTATCCAAGAAACAAGTCATTTGGTTATGCATAATACGTTCAAATACTTTAGAGAGAAATGGAAGAATCGCTATTGGTCTATAATCAGAACCAGCTTTGGGTATTGGAACGATTTTAGCTATTTTCCAATTAGAGGGAAAGTAACTTGAAGTTAATATTTTGTTAAATAAAAATGTTATCATTGGAAGTAGTTGAGGTAATAGAATCTTTAGAAACTTTGGATTAATTCCGTCCACTCCTATAGAGTTGGATTTTATAGACAATATACTGGATAAAACGTCACACTGATCTACGGCAGCAAAAGAAAAAAAAGATTCAGAATTGTTATTCGAATTATTATTGATATAATAATTTTGATCTGCTTGAACCATAGGGACATTTAAAAACTTTTCATTGATTGTATCGGCATCAATCGAACATGGTTCTGCATTCGTAGATTTACCGATACCAACTTCGCGTATCGTTTGCCATGTTCTTTTGGAGTCAATGGCGGAAGAAAACTTTTCAGCGTAAAAAACAGATTTGGCCTTTTTAATAATTTTATTTGTTTTTCTTTTAGCAGTCAGATAATCCTCATGAAGCGTTGTAGTCTTAAATCTTTTCCAACGAGCATACTCAAAATCTCTTTGATTGATATAAGTTTTAATTTCAGATGAAAACCAGGGTTTTTGTTTATTACTAATAATTTTTGTCTTTATTGGTACAGTTAGATCAAACAGATAATTTAGATTTTGCTCCAAAAAAGAAAGTTGATCATCTACAGAATACAAAGAATACAAAACATTCCAATCGATTTTAAAAAATTCTTCCTCAAGAATTCTAAAATTAATATTTTTGAAATCTCGAAAAGTAATTCTCTCAACTGGTATTACAAGTTGGAAATTGTAAGTCATGAAAATGAGATCATGCTTGGAGAAAAATGACGCAGACAATTGATCATAGAGTAGTATATTAATTTCATTGCTCACGAGAAACAAATCCAAAAGCGTATCATTAGTTGCAGTGAAATGTGTAGGATTTAAGGTATTAGGTGATATTAAACCAAGCGAGGTACAGTCATCATAAAAACTACTATCTACTAGAAGGTTTGAATTGAAATCTCCTGCTACTATAACATCATCGTACAATGCTGTTTGCGTTTCCAAAATTTGAATAAACCGCCTAGTACAAAGGTTTTTATTAGGCCTATAAACACTCCCTACAAGTAATTTCCTACCTTCATTGTTTACCTCGATAAAGAGATACTCAACTAATGTATTGCTACTTGGTGGACCTCATATGGATTCGTATCGTCCCAAATCCTGCACAGTAATGTATCCGTTCACCGAAAAGGCTATGTAAACCTTAAAATATAATAGTTTCTAAAGCTGATTTTCTGGAAGAACAAGAAGAAAATATTTTTATTGAAAAATTTAACAGACACAAGGTTCAGTGGTTAGTTTGATGAAAGTAATTTTAACTGGAAATTTGTCTCTATATAAAAAAACTTATGCCAAGATCGGGGATCGAACTCGTAGCATAACCTCTTTACGGTCGGCACATCGAGGTGTATTTTTTAATAATGTTTTATTAACCCTTTGGCCAGTGGCGTACATTATAATGTACGTCGACTTTATCAACTTGTCACTGATTTCAATTTTAACCAATGCGCTATTCATTTACTGTTATCCGTTCGTTATTTTGTTCTTATTAAAATTTTATGCAGGCTGTGAAATTTCAAAACAACATGAGATCAGTAGAGTGCGTTTTGTCTTGTGATCATCAACGCTGCCGAGAATATGTTACAATTTAAAAACTAAAAAAAGGCTAAAGTTTAGTCTCAAAAATTGTGTGATGAATAAAATTCAAAAACTCAAAGAGATTAGTAATAGAAAAAATAAAAAATTAAAATTTTAAACAAATTTTAACCCGCTCGGGGCCAGCATCATGTTAATGTTTGAACTTTAATTCCAAATATATCCGCTAGGGGGTGCTGCAAAGCCATAAAAGTAATACACAATATTACTTGGGCATAGATCTACATTTCCACGAAGTTTGGTCGGAAAATTCCCAGCCATTAAAGTTCCCGTGTCAAAGGGTTGATAAAGTTTTGATAATAATTTTGTTATCATTTGCGCGTGCCAAATCATTTATCATTTATCGTGCCAAAAAATAAATATGTAAAATTTAAATTAACAACAGATTAAATAACAATTCCGCCATGAACAGTCAAAATCTGCATGTCCCTTTTAGTAAACCCAAGTGTTAAATGAGGCAAATGACTCGATATTTTGTACAAAAAACAAAATGTGAGTTTCCTTTATCAAATTCTTATCTTAATTTTCTTATAATCTAAGACTCAGATTTTGGGAAACCGTTTTGATATAAGTTCTTTATAAGATGATTTGTCACCTAGTCGTTGTTAACACTTCCCTGCGGAGATTATATTCGAAACATTTTTTGGGAAAAAACGGGGGATCGTAGTATGTTAACGCTGATAAATATCATGTATCGAGAAATTTGTGCAAAGCATCTGACCACTCTAATTTCAAATTTTATGCTATATTTTCTTATATCCTAACCAAGACAAAAAATGATTTTGTAAATGTGCGAATATGGTTAAGAAAATAAAAAAGGAAGTGACTTGTGGCTATAATACTAAAAAGGAACTCCTCATCACCAGCCACAACTTTAGCAACAAAAAGTTCCAACTCCCTCAACCATATGCGTAATTTTGGTTAAATGGCTTTAGCATCAACATATGAATGTTGATGTTAAGTTCTCATATACATACACACATCTATGCACTCACATAAATATGTTTGTATGTGTAAATAAGTGTAGGCGAATATATTATTTTGTCAACATATTCAGACGAAAAGAAGGAGAAAAAAATGATGTCTGGCATTTAAAATTCTTATTTATATCATAAATATATTTATATATAACTTACTACTGACTTCTATACATACACATTATTCTTACACATACATTAACAGATAAACATTTTTCATTCATAAGCCATAAGACATTTAAGAATTTATGGCATGCAGTAAACTATATCTCGTATACACAAGATATCGTATATATAACATATATAAGTATTATTCAGGGGTGATAAAGTTGGTACAAATTATAGTTACATGGTCTATGTCCGATTAGTCACCCTAGTAAAAATGATTTTTATATAATCAGATATGATTTTTATATAATAATTTATGATTTTATACAATTATAACTTGTCGAGTATTGGGAAACATATATTTTTATATGATTATATCAAAAGATATTTAATTATATAAAATTATATTAACCAGATCCACCATTTTCCGGATCAAATCATGTATGGGTTAATATAATTATATAAAAAATATATTATCTGATCCGAAAAATGGTGGATCTGGTTAATATAATTTTATATAATTAAATATCTTTTGATATAATCATATAAAAATATACGTTTCACAATACTCGACAAGTTATAATTGTATAAAATCATAAATGATTGTATAAAAATCATATATGAATATATAAAAATCATTTTTACTAGGGCAGTGAGAATTTCAAAAACTCATACTAACTCTTCGGTTGGCAGAAGTAAGGATATATTTCGTTACCGAGTTAGGCAACGATCATAGGGTCCGAAATTTTCGAAAAATGTAACTGGCTTTTATGTCCTCAATCAATTTGATCAACCCCCCTCAGGAACCAGGCCCTCAATGTGTACAGCAATATAAAAGACAACGTATTCTTTTCATATTTTTTAACTAGAAATTTCTAAAAAAAGGCGCCATATCTCAAAAAATGATACTAAACTGCTTTAGTTTTTTTTAGGTTATTTAAAAAAAAAAAATTGTCAAAAATATTGAAAATGTTTTAATGAAATGATATCAAAGACATTTTGTTTGCATAATTGCATCCGGATTTGCTAAAATAAGACCAATTTTTTATTGATCTTCTTATAACATAAAAAGCGTTTGATCTTTAAAGACCAACACATTTCTCCCAAACTGAATGTCAACGAGTCATTTACTAAAAAATGCATTATTATTTTTTTATATAAAAAAAATTTTCGCAAATGTTTTTTTTTCCGAAAATGCATTTTATTAAGTAAGAATTAAAGCGTTTGTAAAAAATCGCGGTAAACTTCACTGAACCTATAATTTTTTCATTCTACATGAGGAAAAAAATTTTCAAAAATTCAAAAAATCTATACAAGCGTGAAATTGTGGCGCATAGTTATAACAGTTCCGACTATCCATTACCCCTATTAACTTATGGAGGAAACAAATTTTAAAAATGTCAACTGTTATTAAAGTTATCCACAATTAAATAAATTAACCTATTAATATTTCGTCCACTGTAGCAGTGCGAGAAGACTTGCTGCTACTGGTTCTTGGAAGGCTAGAACCTATGGAAATACTAGACTTCTCACTCAGCTGCGCCGCAGCTTAGACTAAGGGCCGGCTACTCCACTCCTGGAATCGGCCTCTGTAGACCGGCTCATCTCCCTTCAGATGAGGAATGGTACAGGAGGCATAAAACGGCCGGGTTCTGCATCAGGTTATACACCGATGGCTCAACTATTATGTGTGGAGTAGGCTCTGGGGTCTTTTGTAGTAAATGCGACATGCAGGACTCCTTTAGGTTACTTGATAGTCCTATATTCTTTCACGTGGAGATTCTGGCTATCAGAGAACTCTGTAGACTCTTGTGTGCTGTTGGGGCTCAGGGAACCGGGTACATCTTCTATCCTCGTCGAAAAGTGTAGGGAAGAACGGTCAAGGTCTGTAACGTGCCGTTACAAATAACCTACTTATTCATATACCTAATGGAAACGCTGATACCCCTAACCAACAATATATTTTCACTTGAATGGGCAAATATTCTTGTAATTCTTATTAGGCTAATAAAACCTATTACTTATAATGGAAAAGTTGTATGGCCTAAGGGGGAGTTTGAATCCAGTTGGAGTTTTACTATACTTCGTCCCGCGGCCGAAGTATAAAAGAATAAACCAGCCCGATTACAGTTCCCAAATTAACCCGACTCATCTGCCTACTATTCTCGTGAGTCACTAATCGTATTTACCATATTCCCTCGTTTCCCCAAATTAACCCGACTCACCTGCTTACTATTCTCCTGAGTTACTTAGAAATATTTACTAATCGTATTTACATCTTCTCGTGTTCCTGAGATAACCCGAACCCAGTTGGAGTTTTACTATACTTCGTCCTTCGGCGAAGTATACACGAATAAGCCAACAAGGTCGGAGTTACCGAAATAACACGACTCACCTGCTTAATATTCTCGTGAGTTACTTAGAACTATTTACTAATCGTATTTGCCATATTCCCTCGTTTCCCCGAATTAACCCGACTCACCTGCTTACTATTCTCGTGAGTTACTTAGAACTATTTACTAATCGTAGTTACCATATTCCCTCGCTTCCCCGAAATAACCCGACTCACCTGCTTACTATTCTCGCGAGTTACTTAGAAATATTTACTAATCGTATTTCCTCATATCCCCGAAATAACCCGACTCACCTGCTTACTATTCTCGTGAGTTATGCGGCAAATAGACTATGCAAGTCACTTGCACAATAACGAGTTTGTTCAAGTCACCTTACTCGCCACACACAATTCAAGTAAACTGTGCAATATTCATTTTAATTTACACATAGCAGCAGAAACATGTAGCGGATTGTTATTGTCATGAGAAAATATTAGTCTTAAAAAGCTTTATTTCACACTTTGCGCAGGCCAAAATACCTGAACTTCGTTGGCGATGTTAATAAATTTATATTGACATTTTTTACTTTACGTTTATTCATACTTTTAATTTTTTTTATCTGTATTTATGATGTTCACTCTTCAAAAATTACTGCTGAACTGTGCTAATTTCAGCATACACTGCGCAAATGACTTGCACAAGTTCTAAAATATTGCGTAAAAATCAAAATCGTTTTGATTTTTACTCAAGTCTAAAAATATACTTGTACAAGTACACAAACCAGGCCACACACTGTTCAACTGACCTGCACAAACTCATTATTGTGCAAGTAACTTGAGTAGTCTATAGGCCGCATTACATAGAAATATTTACTAATCGTATTTACAACCTTTTCCTCATTTCCCCGAAATAACTCGACTCACCTGCTTACTATTCTCGTGAGTCGCTTAGACATATTTACTAATCGTATTTACAACATCTCCTCGTTTCACCGGAATAACCCGACTCACCTGCTTACTATTTTCGTGAGATACTTATAAAGATTTACGGGTCGTAGTTCAATACCTAATCACATCGAACCAGTGACAGAGCTATCGACGTTTGGAGCAACTGCAACCACTGCCAGAGTTGCCGAAGATCATCCTGTGCACTGAATCATCGACAACGTTTAAAGAATAACAGTCATTAGATTACATAAGTAGTTTAAGTAGTTTAAGATCTTGGTAAATAAAACTGTATGCGATACAGGATCGTACAATTGAATTGAACAAAAGAAACGATTGCTGTTTTATTTCAAAGGAGGCAGACCTTTGACGAACCTGTACAAACTGAGTTTTACCCCGGCCTCAGACAAAACTGCATCACAGGTCTAGGCCAAGTTGTTAGTCTTAGATTAATTTGGCGTGAGTTCCTTGTCGCCATGACTTTTTATGGCAATGTGCGGGAAGACGAGTCAGCAAGGGCACTTGTGCGACCACGAGACTTGCGTGGCCCGACTACGATCTGAGGAATACCCAATCTCTCCTCAGCAGGAGCAGGAGAGACGTCTCGAGGCAGAATGCCTTGCTGACCGGTCACTGGCTAATAGGCAGGCACGATAACAGAATCGGACGGGCTTATGATGTAAGATAACGTAGCTGTGGCTTATCAAACACGAGTTCACTATCAGGACAACCTATTTGCGTATAAGCAGAATTTATTGTAGTTAACAGTTTCATTTCGTCCAGCTTTTCCGTAAGGAGGCTAATTCTTCCTTATGTTCTAGTGAGAACGTAACCTTTATTCAATTGAGTTTATGCAAATTTCACATTTATTTTATACAAGACAGAAAACTTTGACCCACATACTGCATGGTACATTTTTAAAAAGTTAGTACAAAATTAAGTACCATCTCTCTCTCTTAATCCAGCCACACTTACGCATTGGTAGATAATGAAAAAAAGATAAAGAGAAGACAATGTGATGCGATTAAGTATTTAAGATAATTATTGTTTTTTCGTTCGCATTATTTTCATCTGATGTTGATTTTATTGTTTAAACAATTTGTAAGTCATTTTTAATTACTTTTTTTGTGGATTTTCATTATTTCTTGCTGTTGTCTCTTTAGTAGGGTAAATTTATTTTATGACCCTTTTTTAATACATCTAATACTTTAATAGACATAAAATGATATTCTTAGCTTTTGCTTGTTTAATCCATAAAGTGTTTAAGAACTGTCGATATTTTATGTTTTTCTTTGTGAGAAGCTGGAACAACAAGGAACTTCCTTGCTGTATTATTTCTTGTACAGGTTGTTTTGAGTTGTTTATTTTCAAATTATAAACTTTTTAATTACTTCCTTGTACTTGTCGTTGTTTTTGTTGGTATTATTGTTGTTAATTATAAATATTTTTGTTATATTTTTCATCGTAAATAAAGTTTCAATTCTGTTTCCTTAATATTTTCTTTCTATATTTCTGTTGTTGCTAATTAACTGCTACGTGTTGTCAACAACACCATCAAACTCTTTTTCTTTATATTTATTTTCTATTATTGCTTATAAACTTGAATGTTATTGTAGTTTGTTGTTGCTTACTTTATATAAATTATATCACTTGAAAATTTAATGTAATTATTAAGTTTATTTTTAACTTGTGAAAAGGATTTGTGGTAGAATAGGGCTACTTTTTAATGTTGTCTTAACTTTAATCAAATATTCCATAGCAACACAAAAATTATTATTTTATAAAAGTTCGAGCAATTTACTTTTTTGAGAACTAATAAATATCATCATGGATTTCTTGCGCTATGTTATATATTTAGAAATTTCTTAAATGTTCAATACGAAAATGTTTGTTAATTTTTATGTCTTTAAGGCCCAATTACTGAATGTCCAGTTTGAATTTTACCAATAATTAAATTCAAATTTAAAATGTTAAAGCCCCAGTTAAAACCTAACCGGACATACAGTAATCGGACCTTAAAATTATGTATCCTATTTTTACAATTCAAAATTTCTGAATGAACAGGCTTTAATAACTTTGAAATTCCTTAGATCAATGTTGGGCGCCATTAAGGAAGTGCACGAATATTGAAGCCGTTAAGTGTTGTCTATTCAAATATATAAAAACTTAAATCGCAAAGCAGTGTAAAAGACTATAATTCAAATATTCCTACAGTATAGTTTAATAACTGATTAAATTTAAATGTTACTCCGGCATGCAATTTAATTCAAACATAATTCAAACCTTGATAAGCGGTACATTTTAGTTGAATTCTATAATTTCAGTAGTAAATATTGGAATACAATACTGCTATTTAATACCGACCATAATTTGAAAGATTAAGTTCAAATTCAATTTAATCAGAAGACATAAATGTGTTATTATTCTCGTTATTATAAATATTAGTTGACACCATTTTTGTTAAATTTATTTAAATATTTTCTTTTACACAACAGTGTAATCTTCTTTTTAAACTTTTGTAATAATAATGTTTTTTTTAATGTATCCTTTGACAATTTTAATCTTATCTCGACAATTCAGATTTATTCTGCAGCTTACGATTCAATCGTATTTTCAGCCTCTAGTATATTTACAAAGAAAAAGTATAAAGAAGAAATATCTTCCTTTTTTTAATTCATTCATTTTACCACTTTTAGGTTTCAAATTTGATGATGAGTTTTTTTCTTTTTTGCTTGTAAGAACCAGTATTAACATTATTCAATGAACGTAAATCTTAAAATATTTTTTATAAAGTGAATCCTTTGCGGTTTTATGGCATTTACAATTTTTGTATCACCTTAATTGATACGCAAATCTTTAGGTGAATTTATTTTTATATCTATTTTTCTCATTTATATTAATAGTTGGATATTCCTGCTTTCTTTTTGTTGGTAATACGGTTGGTATCTTAAGCTTAAAGAAAAGCTGTTCTTCTACTTGGTCAACATTTTAATCAAATTAAATTGATGTCAGTTAGAAAAAATATATATTTAGCATGCTACTATGAAAATAGTATTAAAAGTGATTACTTTTATGTATTGGATTAAATTATACTATTAAAGTTAAATAATAGTGTATGTAAATTTAAATATGTATTGATAAATTTTATATTAAAAATATCATATGTGGATTAGAGTGGTAAAAAAAATATGAAAGTTTAAATTAGCGGTCTCCTTAATGTCTAAAAAATATCTGTGGCAAGTATCAGCTAAATTCGCTTTTATTTAGAGGTCGTAGAAAGAGTTATCTTTTAGTAACACTTTGCATGAATCGGAGACATTTTTCCCGGCAAGTGGTGCACCCAGTTGGTAAACCTAACTCGGCTGTACTGAATTAAGTGGTTTTTATAGGTTAGCTCTTAAAATAAACCATATTTGAATATGGAAATTATGGCCCCAAGGACCGCAGATCACGCGATTTTTTAATTTGTTTACCATAAATTTTTAGCTAGATTGCTAAACATTTTTTTGTTTAATTTTTCGCGTGTTTTATTTTTATACTTATAAAATTATGTATACACTAGAGCGTACCACCTTAGAGGCAAAAAAAAAGTGCGCCGTACACCCTCCAATATGATATATATTTGCAAGGAGGTTTCAAAAAAAAATTTTTTTTTTTTTTTTTGTCGAACGTAGGGGTCGCCATTTTACATTTTTCTTTATATCTTTGGCATTTACAGTCGGATCTTAAAGTATGATACATCGATGTTTTTCTCTCGAGGAGACCAGTGTTTCGCTCTAAGGACATTTTGACCTCAAGTATCCCGTTCTAGGAGTTACCCAACAGATCTCAGTTGCTACCACCCTAATGTACAACCCTAGTGTCAGAAAATTAAAGCTCGCAAAAAATCATTAAACTTTTGCTAAGGAAGTTTTTCGCTAAACCCAGTAGACATTTTTTTTATATATTGGTTGCCGAACCTAGGGGTCGCCTTTTTAAATTTTTTTTTAATTGGATTTTTACTATATAGCAAAACACTGGTCTCCTCGAGGCAAAAAAATCGATATATCACACTTTAAAATCCGATTTTAAATGCCAAAGCTATAACAAAAAATTAAAAAAGGCGACCCCTACGGTCGGCAAAAAAAAAATTTTTTTTTAAATCGCCTTCCAAAAATACATCATATTGGAGGGTGTACGGCGAACTTTTTTTTGAGGTACGGTCTAGTATACACTCTCAAAACAATTCCGTTGTGACAACCGAATCGTTTCCAACCGAATTGGTTCGGTTGCAACAACTTCGTAATTCGGTTGTTTAAACCGAATTTAGGTGTGGCGACCGATAATTCGGTTATCGCAACCTAATTAAAATCGAATTCGGTTGCCACAGCTGAATTCGGTTGGCAAAAAATTCCGTTGCCACAACGGAATTGTTCTGAGAGTGTACAGGAAACAATTTATAAAAATATGAAATCAACACAACTGGCAACATTGCAGAAATCTCTCCAAAGGAAAAATGCATCTATTTTTACGCGTCAAAAAAAAGTAAAGAGTGGTAACACTTACTACGCTTTTCTTTATATTTCGGGGAAAACCCTAAATTGTTTTGTGGAAGATTATTGTTGATCAAGTGCTTTACTTCCCTAAAAGTGGTTCAAGTGGATTTGTGCTAATTAAAAATAAATAAAAATTGCAAAAAAAATCCTGCAATGTGACACTCGCTTGACACTTGAAAAATCATATTAGATTTGAAGGAGAAAGATAAATCCTTGCGAGAAATTGGCGAAATTGTGGGCAGAAACCACTGCACAATAAAAAAGGAATTGTAGATAAATACGTCAAACACTATCTGGTTGAAGATTTACCAAGATTTGGACGCCCATAGCGGCTAAGTGTTATTTAAATTCGAGCTGTAGTAAGAGAAGTAGAAGCAAATCCGGCCTCAAGTGCAGTTAAATTATCAGAAGACATAACGCCGGATTTAGGCAAACCAGTAAGTGCAAGTCTGGTCAGAAGAGCGCTTCATAAAAATGGCCTATATGGAAGAATACCACGCAAAAAGCCATATATATCCAAGGTGAATCAGCGTAAGCGTGTGGATTTCGCTAAAAAAATACAAAAATGAGGCTCTAGATTTTTGGGGAAACATCCCTACGGGAAATGGACCAGTCACAGAGCTGGTCACGTGACTGGAACTTTGTAAGAGTCACCGGTCCTCGATTCGGTTTTTTTATATGAAAGTAACCGGCAACTTTAACATGGGCTTGTCATAGGAGGTGGCAATTTCCTCTTTTTGAGCTACTTGTAACTTGTCGCAAAGCTTGTCGTTTATAACATATCACACTACTGGTTTAAGAGAGTATGCAATATAACAAGTTAAAATTATCTAATACGGAAGTAGTCTCATGTTAGACATTATGTGATATGTACCGAAACTAATGAGAAATAAAATATCAGGTGACTGGTTTAAGCGCACCTATTACAGAACTAAAGAAAAATATTTGTTAAAAAACTAGTCACACATTAGTCAATATGTGTGTTGTTGCTGAACTAGTACAAAATAATAGTTTCGTGACATATCACTATACTGCTCTAAGTTAACAAGTCACAGGACTAACTGAAACTAATTGACGTGTAACATGTCACTTATTATTCACCATGTGTCATAATAAGTATGGGTGCTGGAAGAACCCAGAAAGATCCAGTCACTGAACTTACGTAAAACGACAAGTCACCGAATCTGTTTTTAAAACATCACAAAGTCACAAAAAATTATTTAAAAAAAACAGTTTCTTCCAAATTCCAAAAACATAAATATTAGGGGTTTTTATATAAACTCGTAAATTCCATGTAAATCTTGTATAAATATAAACATATTTTTCATGTATGGAGATTGATATTAAACTCATAAACATACCAACTTTACACTGTTTACAAGTATAATACGCATTTATATGAAAACTCATGATTACAATTCAATATAAACTATACATATAAATTATTTTAATTTTTGCACTAAAAATTCAAAAATAGTTTTTTCGGACTTTCTAAATAGATTTTCATACATTTACTTACGATAATATTGTAATATTAGAAATTATTTGTTGCTTCAAAATGTCATATTCGAATTTGGACTTGAGGTAGAACAATATTCTAACAAATACATATATGAAAGTATACATATAAATTTTAACGTAAGTTAAGAAATACTAGTTACACCATACACCACAACTTCGACAGGGTAAAATAAGTTTATACAGCTGTTTGTAACACCAAAAAATATTGGACCTAGACCAACCTATTAGTGTACCGATTTACTCAGAATCGCGTTTTGAGTCCATTTGGCGATGTCCGTCCGTCAGTCTATCTATCTGTCCATTAGACCGTACCTAAAAAATAAAAGTTTGCCGTACACTCTCCAATATGAAGTATTTTTGGAAGGCGATTTTTTTTGCCGAATGTAGGGGTCGCCTTTTTTAATTTTTTGTTATATCTTTGGCATTTAAAATCGGATTTAAAAGTGTGATATATCAATTTTTTTGCCTCGAGTAGACCAGTGTTTTGCTATATAGTAAAAATTCAATTAAAAAAAATTTAAAAAGGCGACCCCTACGTTCGGCAACCAATATATAAAAAAATTTCTACTGGGTTTAGCGAAAAACTTCCTTAGCAAAAGTTGAATGATTTTTTGCGAGCTTTAAATTTCTAACATAACTGAGATCTGGTGGGTAACTACTATAACGGGAAACTTGAGGTCAAAATGCCCTTAGAGCAAAATACTGGTCTCCTCGAGAGAAAAACATCGATGTATCATACTTAAAGATCCGACTGTAAATGCCTAAGATATAACAAAAAATGTAAAATGGCGACCCCTACGTTCGGCAAAAAAAAAAAAAAAATTTTTTGAAACCTTCTTGCAAAAATACTTCATATTGGAGGGTGTACGGCGCACTTTTTTTTTGCCTGTAAGGTTGTACGCTCTACTGTCCATGTACCCTTGTGTGCACGCAACAACTCGTATATACATATGGACCAAATTTCGGCAAAATGGAATGACGTTTATAGGTCCCTAAAAATTTCAAGTTTCTTTTCAGGATTTCTGCATAAATTCTGAATAATTTTATATACGTTTCGAATATGAAATACAATCTTTAAAATTCATTTACAAAAAGAAGTTTATGTGTGAATTGATCAAAATATTTTTTATCGTTAAATTGCCTCTATATGAAAAACTTTTTGTGTATTCCATGACCGGGAATCAAACGACCAACCCTCTACACACACACACCATGGTCGACACATCGATGAGTGTGGCTAATTGAAGTCTTGTCAATCATAACCTACACAATGAATGTTTTGTAATCGGAAGAAAATTTCTATCGTTATTTCCTTTTCACATGTAATTATCATATTGTGATGATTTCTTTGGCCAAAATTAAATGATATGGATGTGAACGACATGTGGCTCTAACAGGCGGCGCTACGTGCCACATAGCTGAAGCGACCTGGCCATTCTGCACGACCGATTTGAGGGCATGGTTATCCCACACAGAAGCAACTTAAACTAGTCACCGAAATCGTGCGGTTTGACCGCTTTAGACTTGTTCTTGTGAGGTTCCATCAAGTTGCTTGTCTATGCCAATATATATATTTAATCCTTTAATTCCCAGTGGAACATAGGGCCGCTGTCTATGCCAATAAGTCAATTAAAAATTTTATGATAGACGATTATCGCACACTTTTCGAAGTTTAATAACTATTATATTACATAAAATTTTTAATTGATCTATGCCAATAAGTCAATTAAAAATTTTATGTAATATAATAGTTATTAAACTTCGAAAAATGTGCGATAATCGTCTATCGTATTATAGAATCTGGGCACATATTTTAAGTAAAACCCTGTTAAGTTTACATATAAAAAAATATGTGCGCAATTTACAAAAACCATTCCTGAATTCAACACTAAACTGGTTTTCGGGTCATTTTGGGCTTTTTGAGCTAGTTTTTAGTCATTAACATAAATTTAATCTTCTCTTTAATTAAAATACAGATGTGATGTACCTATTTTAGTCCAATGGGTCATTTTGACCCCTTAGTGATTTAAGCTTCCCTAGTGATTTTTTTTGGAATACTTTCCTCTATTTCATAACGATTAGAGAAAAGAACCGGTAATCAAAATATCCAATAAAAAATTCTGACTTTTTGGATTTAACATCCCCAGTGTTTGTGAATAAATCCAAAAGGGTTGTACAGCCTTTCAGTCAGTCACTGAACAGTTTGTTTTGCTAGTCATTGACAATCTATTATGCATACTCGTATCCGAACAATATTTTTGAACTACTCGTAGTTTATTATTATGTCATCATTTCTGTGGCCACAAAGTTAAGTATTATGTAAACTTTGTAACAGTCACGGGATAGGGTTTTACGGTACCGATCGCCATTTTTTCATACACAGCTAATTATACTGCACCTGTTCTGTGTTATATCACTACTTCAACTGCAAAGGTACTAGTTACTTTTGCTAATTTGATGTTATGATACTTTTTCTCCAGTTATAGGATATATCCAAAATGAACTAGTTAATGTTTGGCCTCCATTTCAATAGTCACGATGATGAATATTTTGCTGCAATTACCACTTTTTGATACACCGAAATTTGGGTTTACATCAGTTTTGTAACCTGTCCCCTATGCACCTGTCACAGATTTGTCACTTTGGATCAATCGACCCTTCATTTCCCGTAGGGATACTATACACCGATGAGAGCAAATTCGAAATTTTCGGTGCGCAAAAGCCACCAAAAATATGGATTGCTAAGAATGAAGCCTTCAAAGAAAAACGTGTTACAAACACAGCCAAACACGGTGGAGGCTCAGTTATGGTTTGGGGCTGCATGGCGGCAACAGGTGTCGGTAATCTTATTTTTATTGACTCTACTATGAACAAATTGGACTACTTGGCCATTTTGAAGGACAACATTGCCGCTAGCGCCGAGAAACTAAGCTTGGCAGGTAACTGGATCTTCCAACAGGACAATGATCCAAAGCATACGCCCAAAATTGTGAAAGAATGGCTTCTGTACCGGACTCCTAAGACACTTAACCATCCGCCACAGTCCCCAGACCTTAATCCGATAAATTAGATAATAGTATTAATTTTTATGTTCTTAGCTAGCTGTAACAAAATCACTTCTGATTTCTTTTAACTCTGATACAAGAGATTGTTTTCCGAAAATTTTGTTAAACTCTGATAACGCTAACCCTTTCTTTACCAAGGTCGAAAGTGAAATTTTTCAATTTTTCCTGGAAGTATATCAAAACAATGTGTTCCCGAGTAAAAAAAATTATATATAATCATATGTGGCATATATTACAATATATAATTAGACATGTCGTTATGTATATCCATATATAATTATATATGACGTCTTTTTCCAAAAATTTTCCTTATATTATGCCATATATAATTTCATCTAATTAGATACCGGCCTTTATAATATTGGATATGGTATATATGATAATATATTACATAGCATGGCTGATCTTATTGCATATATATAGAGCTATATCTTAATATATATGGTGGCATTTTAGCAATATATAATTATATATGGTATCATTTAAATAATATATAACTATATATGGGGCCAGTTAAACCATATATTATGATATATGTTGCCATTTCAACAATATATGGTCATATATGGTACCTCATGAACAAAATCTTTAATACAGTTGCAGATATGATAATATATGCTACTATATATGGTGCAATATATATTTATATATGGTGTTATTTAAGCAATATATTAGCATATATGGTGCCATTTCAACAATATATGCTCATATATGGGACCTCATGAACTACATTTTTAATACAGTTCCAGATATGATAATATATGCTACTATATATAGTGCAATATATATTGATATATGATATCATTTAAACAATATATTACCATATATGGTGACATTTAAACCATATATTATGATATATGTTGCCATTTCAACAATATATGGTCATATATGGTACCTCATGAACAACATTTTTTATACAGTTCCAGATATGATAATATATGCTACTATATATTGTATAGTACCATATACTTTGATATATCGTATCATTTAAACAACATCCCGAGTAAAAATAGTTATATCGGAAATTATATAATTTAATATGGACTAATATGTTTATATATAGTCAAGTGTAACACTATATCTTTGCGGATATAATTATGTATAGCTTTGAGTTTTTCAAAAATTTCTTATATGATGTCATATATAGATCAGTATAAATATACATGTCCCCATATATATTTGTATGTGCCATATGCTATGACAATTTTACTACATCGTCATATATAATTAAAAATGGCTTTATCGGAAAATATATAAAGTTTTATATGGCTCAATGTTAAATTTTTTTCTAATTTGTTTTAGATATGTTTAAGTATAGCGCAATGTAAAAAAAATTCTATGTTTTTTTGAGATATATTTATGTATGATTTCAAAATATAAAAGGCGTACTTATTATAACTCGTAAATTCCTTGTAAACCTTGTATAAATACAAGCCATATTTTTATGTATGGAATTTGACATTAAACTCATAAACATACCAGGTTTACACAGTTTACGGGTAGAATACATGTTTATATGAGAAGGCTTAAAATGCTTGGTTAGAATTATGTACAACTTCTTTTAAATTTTTATTTAAATTTTTAATTCTTAACTTAAGGGTGTTATTTTTCAGTACTTTTTAATAGTTTTTGTTTTGATCTTGAAGTATGAAGCGTTATATAATTATGTCTTTCTACATCAAATTAGATATAATTATATCGGGTCAAAATCCGGATAAGATTCTATATGATTCAATATATTTAGATCTTATCCGATATAATTTTATCCACCATTTTTCGGATCATAGCATATCTCCAATTATATTAAATAAGATATCATAACATATGACATCATATTATTTTTTTTACCCGGGATACCATGTATGGTACCATTTAAACAATATATTTTCATATACGGTACTATTTAAACAATGTATTGTCATATATAATAACTCATCAGCAACTACAATATTAACTGTATTTCAGAATCTATTAATTGTATTTCAGAAATTATAATTGTATTTCAGAAATTATCGAATGTATTTCATAAATTATTAATTGGAAAATTTCTGAAATACATTTCATAATTTCTGAAATACAATTGAGAATTTCTGAAATACATTTTGAGAATTTCTGAAATACAGTTGTGAATTTCAGAAATACAATTAATAATTTCAATTGATTAGTTCTGAAAAGCAATTCATAAATCTGAAAAATAATTGATTAGTTCTGAAATACAATTGATTATTTCTGAAACACAATTGATAAATCTTGATACAATTGGAAATGGAGTAGAGCGTCAAAAAGATGTAAATAAAATTATTTTATTAAAAAAAATCAAATTTAATAAAAAAAATATAATTTTATAAAAAAATGTATAGAAAAAAAATTATAATTTTATAAAAAGAAATTCTATTGCAAAAACATAAAATTTTATCCGAAAAATGGTGGATCGTACTGCAGTAACTTAGATCCACCTTGGATCTAATATGATGAAATACGATCCGAAAAACGAGTTTATCTAATTATATAAAATTGGATGTGACATAATTATAATCAAGAAGTAATTTCAATGAATGGACAATTTAATGCAATCTGAGCGATATCTGAATGAATTATTTTTGTCTAATGGTATCAAATAAAATGTAACTTTTTGTATTAAATCTAATTTTATATAATTAGATTAACCCATTTTTTCGATCTGCCATTTTTCGGATCAAATTAGATCTAAGTTTATCCCCAAATATATTGCTGGATCTAATTCGATCTGCCATTTTTCGGATCAAATTAGATCTAAGTTTATCCACAAATATATTGCTGGATCTAATTCCATGTGCCATTTTTCGGATCAAATTAGATCCAATTTTATCCCCAAATATATTGCTGGATCTAATTCGATCTGCCACTTTTTCGGATCAAATTATATCTAAGTTTATCCACAAATATATTGGTGGATCTAATTCGATCTGCCAAAATTGAGATCAAATTAGATTTAAGTTTATCCACAAATATATAGCTGGATCTAATTCGATCCGCCATTTTTCGGATCAAATTAGATCTAAGTTTATCCGCAAATATATAGCTGGATCCGCCAATTTTCGGATCAAATTAGATCTACATTTATCCCCAAAGATATCATTGAACCTCCCAATTTTGAGATATAACTTGATCCCAGTTTATCCCTATATATACAATGGGATCTAATACGATATGATTGGATACACCCAATTTTGAGATCTAATTGGATCACCTAGATATTACAGCAGATCTTAAACAATATCAAATTGGATATGATTAGATAATGCGCGAGATCAATTTTTTTTACTCGGGTTGTTTCTTGCGGAGTTTGGTAAAACTTGTCTAAATAACTCTGTTAACAACAAATTTTATACATAGCAATAAAAAATTAGAAATTAACTCTTATAGGCACATGGGTTCAAAATGACCCCAAATTTTTGAAATGTAAAAAAGTGTCATTTGCCATGAAAATCGATATAAAAACCTTTAATTAAGCATTTTCTAAACAAAAAATCAAAATTAACCTAATTGAGAGCATGGTGTCAAAATAACCCATTTTTTATGTTAAATAACGCTGGTTGGCCGAAAAAATTATGTAGAAACCATAAATTGTTGTTTAAACGAGTAAAAAGGTTAAAGTCGGGCATGCCGACTATACAATACCCTACACCAGTCTGGTGTATTGTTTGGATCCGAAATTCGAATGGGTTAAAATGGGGCTTGTGTCAAAATTTTCTATAATGTGAGTCAGCGCACCAAATTTCATTAAAATATCTTAATATTTGCGACCTGCAGTTTGTAACCAAGCCAATTTTGGGGGGACCCTTATATGGGCACTAGTTCTAAACATGGACCGATGTTCACCAAAATCAATAGGCTTCGTCCTTGGGCCAACATAGGTCTATGTACCAAATTATCAAAATATCTTAATATTTGCGACCTGCAGCGTATAAACAGTATAATTTTGGTAGGACCCTTATATGGGCACTAGGTTTAAACATGGACCGATGTTCACCAAAATCAATAGGCTGTGTTATTGGGCCAATATAGGTCTGTGTACCAAATTTCATCAAAATATCTTAATATTTACGACCTGCACCGTATAAACAGTATAATTTTGGTAGGACCCTTATATGGGCACTAGGTCTAAACATGGACCGATGTTCACCAAAATCAATAGGCTATAGGCTGCGTTATTGGGCTAACATAGGTCTGTGTACCAAATTTCGTCAAAATATCTTAATATTTACGACCTGCAGCGTATAAACAATATAATTTTGGTAGGACCCTTATATGGGCACTAGGTCTAAACATGGACCGATGTTCACCAAAATCAAACTTGTTCGTCCTTGGGCCAACATAGGTCTGCGTACCAAATTTCATCAAAATATCTTAATATTTGCGACCTGTAGAGTGCGCACAAGATTGCATGGACAGACAGACAGACAGACAGACAGACAGACAGACGGACGGACGGACGGACAGACGGACATCGTTAAATCGAAATAAAAAAAAATTCTGAACCGATCGGTATACTATAAGGTGGGTCTACGACCAATATTTTTTGGTGTTACAAACATCAGCACAAACTTATAATACCCTGACCACATAGTGGTGTAGGGTATAAAAATGTGAAGAAAGGAGTTAATTTCGAATGTTTTTTATGGTTTCTAAATACATTTTTTAGCCAACTAGCGTTACTTAACATAAAAAATGGGTCAGTTTGACAACATTTTCACAAATAGGTTAATTTTTATTTTTTTCTTGAAAATGCTTAATTAAAGGTTTTTATATCGATTTTCATGTCAAATGACACTTTTTGACATTTCAGAAATTTGGGGTCATTTTGACCCCATGTGCCTATAAGGGTTAATTTCTAATTTTTTATTACTATGTATAAAATTTGGTGTTAACAGAGTTATTTGGACAACTTTTACCAAATTCCATAAGAAACAACATATTGTTTTGATATACTTCCAGGAAAAATCGAAAAATTTCAAAAATTTCACTTTTGACCTTGGTAGAGAAGCGTTGTCGGAGTTTTACAAAATTTTCGGAAAACAAGCTCTTATATCAGCATTAAAGGAAATCGGAAGTGATTTTGTTCCAGCTGGTTAAAAACACAAAAATTAATACTATTATCTAAATTATTGGCCAAAATCACACTTTTCTCTAAAATTTTCAAGAGGGATATGGGTAATTTTCAGTAGAATTATTCTCTAAGGTGTATTTAATAAACTCCTATGCGTTGACCACTTTTTTTATATTTTGTTGAACAAAATTTTAAAAAACTCAAAAATAGAGTTTTGCAAATTTATAAAAAAAAAACAAATCCCATCTTTGGCCATAACTGGGACTAGGTTATCATAAGCCAAGAGAGACAAAAAATTTTATATGAATATTTGTGGATCTTAGAAATGAAACTAGAGTATAACATTGTAAATTTTTGAAAGAAATATTTTACTTTTTACTATTTTCATAATTTATCTCATTTTAACCCTACAATGGTCTGAGGAAATTGTAATTACTAAAATATTTTCCAAGCGATTTTGGATTTTTATACATTACCAGAAAGATAATTTAGTCGAGATTACGATTCTATTTACATTTTCCAAAAATACGGTTGCTAAAGAGACAGTATTTTGAAAGAAAACCAAAAAAGTGATTTTTTCGCCTTTTAAATCGGATTTCAGACTTCAGGGCCGATGCGGCACCTTAATTTTTTGCATGGTGTATTTTTATATCAAAAGGCACATTTCTAGGGGGTGGGGACGGCCTTAAATCGTAAGTTGAAAAATAAGGTCCACCCTAGTGTGCAGTCTAATTGTCATGCAAGACATTATGGTTGTATTATTTAATTTTATGGAAAATGTTTCCTAAATTTAGCAAAATTGTATGCAGAAAATAATTTTACTTTATTTACAATCTTGTGGTTTTTATTACAATGCCAAACAATTTGGCAAATCTTTAAAATTAAATCCTTTTTATACGCACAACTGATCGAAGAAACGTAATGAATGAAGCATACAATTTACGCCTATTGTGTGATAATAAATTAATGGGAAACAACAAAAAATTTTAAACCCTTGAATTTGTATTCAAGCAAATAAATATTAAATAAAAATCAATACGATTTTTATGATTTCCAAAATAAAAAAAAACATGTGAAGTTTTTTAAAATTTACCAAAAAAAAAAAAAAAAGAAGCGAATCCTTTCAAACAAACGCACATACTATTACAATGAATTTTATATTTTTAAACCAATGGAATTATCCTTGATTTATTTTAACGACTCTATAATAAAAAAAATTAAAAAAGGAGAAATACGCAGTAGAGCAGTAGTTGTGAGGCAACGTTGGCTGCATATTAAATGTGTATTCAACAATTCTGATGGGAATAAATTTAAACAATATTCAGACAAACATTAGCACTACAGAAAAAAATGAAATTTAAGGGAATTTAAGCACAACCAGGACAGGATAGGAGTAGCAGTTCATACTGACAAAAACTTCCATCAAGTAGTTTTTGGAGTTTGGTTTAAACGTTTCCCATATTTATATAATTGAACTGTTGAAATTCATTGATGTGTAACAAAATTCCTTTGTGTGCCATTGATTTGAGAATGATTTCATATACACTTAAAGAAATTAAACTCAAATTTTAGAAAAATCGAAAATATTTCATTTAATTCTTTAATTACACTGTGAGACAAATGGTAGGGGTCAGTGATCGGGAAGGGTTCAAACTACCGGGGAAAGTTATATCGGTAAAAAAGAAGTTATACGTATCCCGGCGTTTCGCTGGGTCAACCCTAGGAATCGAGATATATCGATTTGACCTTTGGTGGTCTTTTTTTTGACATAACTCGAGAACCACTAGTCCGATTTTGCTCAAACAATTTAAAAAAAAATTAAAATTACAATTCCTTTAATCTGTTCATATAACGTTTTTCTATATACTCAACAGTTTTGCCGGTAAAAATAAATGTATGAAGAAAAAAATATTTTTTGCCTAAAATATTAAAAAAAATAATAAACAAAAGGTTTTTGATTTTTATGGTAGCATTAACAAACATTTATTTTTACCGGCAAAACTGTTGAGTATATATAAAAACGTTATATTAACAGATTAAAGGAATTGTAATTTTTAATTTTTTTAAAATTGTTTGAGCAAAATCGGACTAGTGGTTCTCGAGTTATGTCAAAAAAAAGATATATCTCGATTCCTAGGTGTGACCCAGCGAAACGCCGGGACACGTATAACTTGTTTTTGACCGATATAACATTTCCCGTTGGTTTCATTCCATCCCGATTTTGACTGTCGCATAGTGTTATTTTTCAACTTAAAATTTCAATAAAGGTTTTTAGATCAAGTGGTAGATACGGATTGCACACAAAAATATTTTATGTTCTTTTTTTCTTTTCATATTAAATATAAGCATGTTTTCATATTCTCTGAGTGTATACATACACATGAATTAAGCTTTCAATAGTCTTTAAAGCTTCCAGACCGTTTTTTTTTTTCAAATCATAAAATTTGACAGTTGAAATATTTTAATCAAGTTTTATACAACTACTTTATAAAACAGTTTTTATTGTCTTGTATTTTTTGTTATATCAAACATCTGTTTCTTTTGTATAAAACAATTTGACATCCTTAATGATTTACAACTTTTCCAACTTAAACTGGAATTCAACATATTGTCTAGCAGAGCAACTATTATGTAAAATTTATAAAAAAAAAAAATAAGTTGAGCCATAAAAGTTCTTTAACATTCACAAATAAAAATCATAAAAGTAATAAATTATTAACATTATAAATTACTCATTAAAAAAGGACTTGTATGTGTGTAGCTTTAACAAAAAGGTCCTTTTTGGAATATTTACACGTACACAATATACATATTCGTAAATGCCACACTGTTCCTTTGAGAAAATAACAGTTCAGGTTAAATTTGTCTTTGCCATCAATACAAATAAACTGGTTGCTGTGGATTTCATTGTTTATTTTATGTTTTATAGGGTGATTTATGTGGCAACACCTTAGCTGTAATTTAATAGTACCCTTATGAATTTTATTGTAAATCCTTACTATCCTTACTAATATTATAAATGTGATTGTTTGTCTGTCTGCCTTTTTGTGGCGCCAACAGGCATTAAATGCTTTGCCGATTTTCTTGAAATTATCCGAACAGCCATTACCAACTCTCCAAAATAAAATAGGCCATATTAAATCGTTTTCGGACAAAGAGGCGTGGCACCTCCCATACAATCCAATGCGCTACCAGAATTAATTAATTTAGATTATCATAGGGAAAATCACGCAGTTCTTTCACCTCTCGGATCTCCATTTAGCCTCATTTTCAAAACTTCCAGTTAGCTAACTAACTGGGACGTGAACTGATGACGCATTTGTTGTTATTCCCATACAATATTTAAATTTAACTGTTGGCTAAATTTTAACTGAATATTCAATAATTGGGCCTTGATGATACCCAATAAACAATTTTGCTGCAATTCAAGTTGAAATCAAGCGTAATTCCAGTCACATTTTCAAATTTCAAGCCTTGATTTATACTTTATTTACACTGTAATTCAATAGCATACTTCAGTAAAAGGGGCACTGGAATTCCAGTCGAACATAACAGTGTAAATACTTATGCTTCAATTCAAGCCTTGAATTAAAGTCCAATTCAAGTTCAAACAACACACTAAAAACCCTTGTATTCAAGCTAGGGTTGCCAGACGGGCTTGATTGTCAAGCTTTTTCTATGCATGTCAAGAATAAAGAAAAAATGTCATTTGTCAAGCTAAAACGGAATTTTAGAAATTTTTACAAAATGCTGTAAAATGCTTAGAAAAAATATATGATTTTGGAGAAAAATGAGTGTTTTTAGCAAATTTCTATTTTAAATATAAAAAACTCGTTGTTGTCAAGGGATAATTAAGCAGAGCTGCCACTTATTTTAAAAATATCAAATTCAATTAAATAATACCGATATGTTGTATGCAGATTACTGCTGCCTTCGGGAAGTTTTTGAAGAATTGCCAAAAGGCATATCCATTGACAACATATGAGACCATTTCTTTAAAAACTGTGGTACATACAAAGAATGTAGAAAATCTGTATAAATTAATATCATTTAAATTTTCAAGTCAATTTTGCAATTTTTGCTAAGTTAACTGAATTTTATATTGTCACGAAAAATCAAGCCTTTTTTTCGAATGTCAAGAAAAATCAAGCTTTTTCCTCTGAATGTCAAGCTTTTTGCCAATTTCGATCTGGCAAGCCTAATTCAAGCTCTATCTTCAAGCATAAATCAAGCCCATTAAAACATGATAATTGTAATATTTGATGCAATTTATTTGCAGTTATATAATTATTTTGTCATACATACATACATACATACATACATACATACATACATACATACATACATACATACATACATACATACATACATACATACATACATACATACATACATACATACATTAACATTTTTTTTCTTTTACTTAATATCCAGCGGAAACCAATTATTTGTAGTTTCTCCTTCCTTTTTATGGCAGCGTCAAATGTTGTACTTTTTTTTTAGCTAAGGAGAAAAGAATAACGTTAGAATAAAGTTGAGGCTCAGAGAAAGATCAATTACTTACATACTTATTAGAATCCAAGGAAGAAATTCAGATTCATCCCAGGAAAATTTTCTGTTCCAAAGAATCGGTTGTGCAATAGCTACTTTTCATTCACAACCCCTTCTACTGTCGATTCTAACACCGATTCTTTTTGTTTGAAATTGTCCCAAAAGCAACCCCTTCTATGGCTCCAAAGTGGAACCGGTTGCTCTAGAATCGGTTCTGGAACTAGTTCTGGAACTGATTCTACGTCACCCACACCTTCCATATAGGATCCCAGGAACTGGTTCCGGAACCAGTTCCATGGAATCGGTTGCAGTGGAACCAGTTGTAGAATGGGTGTGGTTGGCTACCGATTGTAAAAAAATTTCCTGGGATTTTATATTTCCATATAAAAAAATTATTTTTAATTTGTTTATTTTTCAGTATTGACAAGAATAGAAAAACAAATTATTTCAATTTGCATGACCTGGATTTTCACTGGAAAAAAACACTTAAAATAAAGCTGAATTCAAGCATTTTTTACAACACTTGAGTTTTTAGTTATTCAGTGTTTATTGGGTACTCACACCACAGACTCATTTCTTCAATACCTGCACCAGTAGCTGCATTGTTTTATTGAAAATAAATTAAGGTGAAGCTAATTTTTGTTTGCTATGTATTTTTGTATATGAATTACCGTAAAAATGTGGAAGCAAATGTGGTTACCACAAATACTCAGCTACAATATTACTCTTATTGACTCCTTAAGGTTTTCGTGAATAAAATCATGAAATAAATCAATTAATTTTATTTTCCCCAGAAATATTACTTTTAATTTTTTAATGTCAAAGTGCATTGACATTATTGAAAGAAAAAACTGTCTTTTCCATTTCATGTTTCGTGCCTGTCTGAGCTGTCAACAGGATGACATTTTTAAGTATTTGTAATTAAAACAGAAGTGACATGCTCTTGTAAAGCTGTCAATAAACATTATATGAGTGCACAGTAGAAAGTGTGAAAATTTAAGTTTATTGGAAAGTGAAACACGCATAAAGTTGGTGAGAGTATCGGCTAAAACCAACTAATTATGTATTTAATTTGGTTTTTAAATTTAATGTGTATTGTAACCCAGTAAAAAAGTAAAACCCAAAGAATAGGTTGCGGAACAACTTACACTACATTAGCATATTTTCTGCTTTATGGTCTCCAACCGGTTCTTTTTGTAATGGGTTTGTACTCTTATTAATAGGTTATTTTCCTCCAAACTAAATTATGTTACTTTAGAACTGGTTCTTTGATAGTGAAATCTTACATTTTGACACCCAGAAATGAGTTTTAAAAATTGCGGTGTTAGAACATGACTGACCATAGTTTATTTAAACAGTTATCCGTACATTTATTTTTAAATTATTACACAGTTAAAATACAAAGAAATATATTTTTTTAACTATTTTTGTCGTTTATTTAAAAAATAAATTACATATAAATCTGATTTGCTGTTACAGTTAATATTTTAATTTAAAATGTTTTGTTAAAAAAAAATCCTTTTTGATTTCTAGGTCAGTTAAAAAACGCAATAAACTAAATAGCATTTATTCTTAAGGATTTTTTATTTAATTTTTTGAAATTTAAAAAAACCAAATAAATGAAAAATCATTATTTTTTTTAAAGGATTTTGTAGTTTTTTTATTAACATTTAAAAATAAATGAGAAGTTCTTTTGTTATAAATGAAAAGTCAGTAGACCGGTTTTCAAGAGATTTTTCATTTATTTTAAATTACATTTTCAGTTAATTTGAACTACAAACTATTTTGAGTGGGTATAAAGAATTGAGTTACTTTGAAAATCATTAAAAAAATAATAGAAAAATATGCAAATAATTAGAATAAAAATCATAGAAATTAAAGCCAAGATATGTAGGTTTTCAATTTGAAAGTAATTTTTGAAAAATAATTAGGGGTTAAGAAATGACAGTGCTTTGAAAAAAAAAGTGGCGAAGGATCCTCCCTCTACCCCACATAAGAGGTTATATGAAAACCGCTGGTGCTTTTTGAGCCTACACAAAATTTATTATACCCTACACCACTATGTGGCCAGGGTATTATAAGTTTGTGCTGATATTTGTAACACCAAAAAATATTGGTCGTAGACCCACCTTATAGTATACCGATCGGTTCAGAATTTTTTTTTATTTCGATTTAACGATGTCCGTCTGTCCGTCCGTCCGTCTGTCTGTCTGTCTGTCCATGCAATCTTGTGCGCACTCTACAGGTCGCAACTATTAAGATATTTTGATGAAACTTGGTACGCAGCCCTATGTTGGCCCAAGGACGAAGAAGTTTGATTTTGGTGAACATCGGTCCATGTTTAGACCTAGTGCCCATATAAGGGTCCTACCAAAATTATACTGTTTATACGCTGCAGGTCGCAAATATTAAGATATTTTGATGAAATTTGGTACATAGACCTATGTTGGCCCAAGGACGGAGCCTATTGATTTTGGTGAACATCGGTCCATGTTTAGACCTAGTCCCCATATAAGGGTCCTACCAAAATTATATTGTTTATACGCTGCAGGTCGTAAATATTAAGATATTTTGACGAAATTTGCTACACAGACCTATGTTAGCTCAATAACGCAGCCTATTGATTTTGGTGAACATCAGCCCATGTTTAGACCTAGTGCCCATATAAGGGTCCTACCAAAATTATACTCTTTATACGCAGCAGGTCGTAAATATTAAGATATTTTGATGAAATTTGGTACATAGACCTATGTTGGCCCAAGGACGAAGCCAATTGATTTTGGTGAACATCGGTCCATGTTTAGACCTAGTGCCCATATAAGGGTCCTACCAAAATTATACTTTTTATACGCTGCAGGTCGCAAATATTAAGATATTTTGATGAAATTTGGTACACCGATTTATATCAGCCCAAGGACGAAGCCTATTGATTTTGGTTGACACTGGTCCATGTTTAGACCTAGTGCCCATATAAGGGTCCCCCCAAAATTATATTGTTTATACGCAGCAGGTCGCAAATATTAAGATATTATGATGAAATTTGGTACACAGACCCATGTTGGCCCAAGGCCGAAGCCTATTGATTTCGGTGAACATCGGTCCATATTTAGACCTAGTGCCCATATAAGGGTCCTACCAAAATTATATTGTTTATACGCTGCAGGTCGCAAATATTAAGATATTTTGATGGGATTTGGTACACAGACCTATTTTGGCCCAAGGACGAAGCCTATTGATTTTGGTGAACATCGGTCCATGCTTAGACCTAGTGCCCATATAAGGGTCCTAACAAAATTATATTGTTTATACGCTGCAGGTCGCAAATATTAAGATATTTTGATGAAATTTGGTACACAGACCTATATTGGCCCAGTAACGCAGCCTGTTGATTTTGGTGAACATCGGTGCATGTTTAGACCTAGTGCCCATATAAGGGTCCTACCAAAATTATACTGTTTATACGCTGCAGGTCGCAAATATTAAGCTATTTTGATGAAATTTGGTACACAGACCCATGTTGGCCCAATAACGCAGCCTATTGATTTTGGTGAACATCGGTCCATGTGTAGACCTAGTGCCCATATAAGGGTCCCACCAAAATTATATTGTTTATACGCTGCAGGTCGCAAATATTAAGATATTTTGATGAAATTTGGTACATAGACCTATGTTGGCCCAAGGACGAAGCCAATTGATTTTGGTGAACATCGGTCCATGTTTAGACCTAGTGCCCATATAAGGGTCCTACCAAAATTATACTTTTTATACGCTGCAAGTCGCAAATATTAATATATTTTGATGAAATTTGGTACACCGATTTATATCAGCCCAAGGATGAAGTCTATTGATTTTGGTGAAAATCGGTCCATGTTTAGACCTAGTGCCCATATAAGGGTCCCCCCAAAATTGGTTTGGTTACAAACTGCAGGTCGCAAATATTAAGATATTTTAATGAAATTTGGTTCGCTGACTCGCATTATAGAAAATTTTGACACAAGTCCCATTTTAACCCATTCGAATTTCGGATCCAAACATTATTTAGCTTTTAACCTTTTCACTCGTTTTTAACTAATTTTTAGTAGCTCTTTCTGCTATTTTTACAGGTTTATATCTATGAGTGTCCCGTTATTTTTATTATTTTTTAATAAAGAATTTTTTTAATCATATTCCACGAAGTTTGGTCTGAAAATTCCTGCAAAATTCGGGCGTGATAGGGTTAAATTTCCATAAATACTGTGAAACTATTCATAAAATATTATAAAACAATAAGGTCTTCATAAACATGTATGACTAGGGCGCAGCCCGCTATGTTGTTAGCGTGCCTTAAAGTTTAGAATTAAATTTCTTTTAGATAAGTTAAAATAAAACACAATATTTGTTGTTAAGGTAAACTAATTGTTAAGGTAAATTTATTGTAATATTTAAGTACACTCTAAAAAATGTTTGTAAATTTACTACTATAAAATGGGTAAAATTTTGTTTAATTTTACGAAAATTCGGTAAATATAAACAAAAAATGCGTAAACTTTTTTCATACACACTTCCATACACAATAATACACACACAAAGTATTCTTAGACATTATGTGTTTATAAATAAACACATTGTGCCTAAAATTACCAGAGTTTTGTTTAATAAAATTTTTATGCACAAAGTTGGTAAATATACTATCCTATAATAGTAATAAATACTCTGACATTTCAAATTGAAAAAAATTAAAAAAAAAATATAAATTATAAAAATAAAAAGCGAAAACGGATTATTTTGTGTGAATTATAACATTTCCACAAACACATTAGAGTCTGGAAATAGCAACATAAGCATGAAAATGTTTTTGGTGGTAGTCTAAACCTCATTTCAAAATTGAAAACGCCGTAAGAGAGATACGGCCTACGCAGGAACAACTGGGTGCAATGACTCCTGCTCAAAAAAATGCCTTCTTTGCAAGGGAGGGAGTCAACCAACAACCGTCAACAATAACGGGAGAATACGCCGTAAGAGAGATACGGCCTAGGCAAAACAACTCGGTGCAATGACTCCTGCTCAACAAAGTCAGTATTCATTGAGTACTATCTAACTTGCAAAGAAAGCGTTTTGTCGATCAGGAGTCATTGCACTCAGTTGTTCTTGCGTAGGCCATATCTCTGCGTTTTCTCCCGTTATTGTTGACGGTTACTGCCTCCCTTTCAAAGAAGGCATTTTGTTTAGCAGGAGTCATTGCACCCATTCAATAGTTATAACAAATTTTTATATGAATTTTATACAAATGCCCTAAGATCCCAAAACGATTAATTTGGACATAAACGATTATGAGAGAATGACTTGGATATTATTATTAATAAAATACGTACTAAAAATTAATTTGTTATTTTATTTAAAAAAAAAATTTTGGTGCTTAAAGTGAGCACAACTGTTGTAAATGTACGCATTTTATTGGATTTTTACGCACTTTCTGTGGATTTTTTAGCATTTTAGAGGATTTTTACGCATTTTATGCGTACATTTACACGTGAAACGTGATTTTTTACACACAAATTTAGTAAATTAACACACTAATTTTAAAATTTCATTTAATTTTTACGCACTTTCAATGTAAAATTACAAATTATTTGTGCACCAACTTAAACACAATGTGCGTATTTTTTTCAATTACGCACATAGAGTAAATTTACCCAATTTATAGTAGGAGTTCAGTTTCCTACTATAAGTTGGGTAAATTTCAACAGAATTTAGTTAGAGTGTACACACTATTTTTTGCATCTTCATTTTTATATAAATAAATCATTTACTATACCAACACGTGAGCATGTCTCAACTAATTGTCGGTTGTTCAACCATCGGCGTAGATAGTTCGTATTCGTGGTTGGGTGGGGGGGGCTGTGCCCCCCCCAACAATTTTTTTAAATTCGATTTTTTATTTAAAGTACAGTTCTTATAATAAAAACCTTCACACAGCTACCATAAGTAAATAACTCTGCACAGCAACGGGTTTAAAATAAATAAATATTTGATCACTTTCTCATGAAAGTGGATTGTTAGTAATGAATCCATTATAAATTGCAATATACGTGTGTATGTCAAGATAATTTGGTAAAGTGCGAACTTAGGTAGATAGACCCGTAAGTAGTTTTGTTCATTTGTGTTTTGAATGAAAATAAATAATGAAAGCAGGGTTGGAAAGCATTTTATAATATTAAAAATAGCGGGCAAAGCCCGCTACGTTGTTAGCGTGCCTTAAAGTTTTTTTTTTAATTCCAGTTTATGTAAAGGTAGACCTGGCAATTCAAGTAAATTCGCAAATTCAGTTGGAAAATTTACTGCGAAGGTTTCTTCCACCGGTGCTTCGTTACCTGCAGTTTAAATATCAGAATATATAAGTTCCATTCCTTTTCTAAGGTTTTTTCTCTTTTAGAAAATTTGTTTAACTTTTTGGAGAGTATGTTTCAATGCTACATAAGTTTCATATTCCGTGGATAGTGTTTGAACAGGTAATTAAAAGGGGTTCTTCACCCCTTTTTGTTCCTCCCAGTAAAAATCCCAAATATATATAATCTTGCCTCAATCGCATGCGAAATTTCAAGTACCAAACTCCGACAGTTTGGGTCATTGAGATTCCATTCTGTTTAACAATTTTAGTGTTCCAATGCAACTCCTTCCAAGATTCCATTTGGTTCACTATTCCATTGCATTTCGTTCCTACAGTCTTGTGTATCGATATTGATATCAGTCGCTTCTATTTCCATTTGTTTGCACTTGCTCCGTTCCATTCCTCTTTTAACTGCAGTGTTTCAATTCCACTCGTTCCCTATTATATGCCATCTCGGTCCTCATTCCATTTCGTTCTATAGTCCATTCCATTTCGTTCCCTCTTCCAATCCATTTCCATTGTCTATAATTTCAATTCCACTAGTTCAACGTTTATATCCATTTCGTTCCACTTGTGTAGTGTTTCATTTCCATTTATTTCCTATTTAGTTTCTTAATTTTAGTGTTCCATATACATTTGTTCATTAAGTTTAAGGTTTCTAGCTAAAGACGCAGACGTTAAGGGCGGGGGGGGGGTCAATTTTCCCCTTTTGAACCACCATTTTTACCACGTTCCTGTCCACAGTCCTAAAAATGCCCATACTGCAAGGAAAACATATTATAGATTACAGGTTTCTAGCCGAAGGTTTCGGTTAGGCCATCAAGGGGGAGAATTATTCCGTTTTTACCCCTCCCGGTATGAATTTCCAAAAATACCGTCTTAGGGGCCGTCTACTTTGGAGAGGGAACCCAAATACCGAATTTAAGCTTCCTAGTTCCAGCAGTTTGGCCAGGCCGTTAAGGGGCAGAATTTTCCTGTTTTTGACCCCTCCTGTAGAAATTTCCAAAAATCTCATCTTAGCGAATGTCTGCGATAGAGGAGGAACTTTAGTATCAAATTTCAACTTCCTACCTCCAGCGGTTTGGGCAGACCTTTAAGCGGCACTTTTCGCTTCATTAATCCCCATTTTTGCAATGTCCCTGTCCAAAATTCCAAAAAGCACCTTCCCGATAAGTGAGCCCATACTCCAAGGAACATATGTTTTACATTTCAGGTTTCTAGCCAACTTTTACTATTTGTGCCACTCTCGGTAGGAATTTCCGAAAATCCATCGACAGGGAATTTCAGCTTCCTAGTTCCATCAGTTTGAGCAGGCTGTCAAGGGGGACACTTTTTCTTCTTTTGTCCCTCCCGGTTGGAATTAGGCTGGAAGAGGAACCTAAGTACCGAATTTCAGCTTCCTAGTTCCAGCAGTTTGGACAGGTCGTTAAGGGGCCACTTTCCTTTTTTGAGACCCCATTTTATAACGACGCTGTACAAAATTCAAAAAAGTATCTTTCTAATAAGTTAGCCCTTACTCCAGGGACCCACATTTTAAATTTCAAGTTTCTAGCCGAAGGGGTTTTTACAGGCCACCAAGGGGAGACTTTTCTTCTTTTTGCCCCTCCCTTTAGGAGTTTACAAAAATTCCATCTTCGCGGCTATCTGCGATGGATGAGGAACATTCATACCAAATTTCTACTTCATTGCCTCAGCGGTTTGGGCAGGCCGTTATTGGGGAGATTTTTGCCTTTCAACCACCATTTTTACTATGTTCCTGTTCCAAAATAGAAAAATTACGTTGCCGGTGAGTTAGTCCTACTCCAAGGAATACATATTTAAAATTTTAGGTTGGCCAAAAGGGATTGGGCAAGCCGTCAGGAGGAGACTTTTCCCCTTATTTCCCCTCCCGATAGGAATTTCAAAAATTCCGTCTAAGCGGACGCCTACACAGAAGGAGGAACTCACATACCGAATTTGCTTTTGAGAAATCCTGTAGGGAATTCCAAAAATACAAACTAAGTCGATGTCTACTACAGTGGAGGAACCTTTATATCAAATTTCAACTTCTTACCTCCAGTGGTTTGAGCACGCACTTTTCCAATTTGTGAGACTGTTTATGGGGAGACCTTTCCCCTTTTTGCCCGTTCCGGTAGCAATTTCCAAAATCCCGTCTTAGCGCATGTCTATGCCGAATATCAAGAAACCTTGTTTTAGTGGAGATATCCGTGGGGGGAGGAAAAAAAGTACTTTTTTTAAAATTGTATTTTTTTAACTGGTATTTTTGTAAATGGTACTTTTTGGAATAAGCGAAATTTTTTCGAAAAAGGTACTTTGTTTTTACAAAGTACTTTACTTTATTTGTACTTTCTTGAAAAAGGTATTTTTTTGAAAAAATTTATTTTTTTGGAAACAGGTACATTTTTTGGAAAAGGTGCTTTTTTTGAAAAAGTAATTTTTTTTGGAAAAATTTATGTTTTTTGGAAAAGGGCACTTTTTTTGGAAAAGATAAACTTTTTTAGAAAAAGGTACTTGTTTTGGAAAAAGGTACTTTTATGGAAAAGGTACTTTTTTGGAAAAGGTGCTTTTTTGAAAAATGGTACTTATTTTGGAAAAGGGTTTTGTTTTGGAAAAAGGTACTTTTTTGGAAAAAGGTACTTTTTTGGAAAAAGGTACTTTTTTTTGGAAAAAGGTATTTTTTTTGGAAAAAGGTACTTTTTTGGAAAAAGGTACTTTTTTGGAAAAAGGTACTTTTTTGGAAAAAGGTACTTTTTTGGAAAAAGGTACTTTTTTGGAAAAAGGTATTTTTTTTGAAAAAAAGTACTTTTTTGAAAAAGGCACTTTTTTCTGAATAAGGTACTTTTTTTTTGAAAACGGCACCTTTTTTGGAAACAGGCACTTTTTTTTGTAAAAATGTACTTTTTTTGTAAAAAAAATTTCCAAAAACTCCAGTCTTGGTGGATGTCTACGATAGTGGAGGAACCTTTATACCAAATTTCAACTTCCTAACTCCAGCGGTTTGGGCAGGCCGTCAAGGGGGGCCCTTTTCCCCTTTTTACCCCCCATTTTTACAACGTCCCTGTCCAAAATTCTTAAAAGTACTTTCCAGAAAAGTTAGCCCCTACTCCAAGGAACACATATCTAAAATTTCAGCTTTCTAGCCAAAGGGGTTTTGGCAGGCCGTCAAGGAAGAGACTTTCCCCCTTTTTGCCCGTTCCGATAGGAATTTCCAAAAATCCCAGCTTAGCGGACGTCTACGCCGAAGGAGGAACCTACATACCAAATTTCAACTTCCTAGCTTCAGCGGTTTGGGCTGGGCGATGTTGAGTCAGTCAGTCAGTAACGTTATTCTTTTATACATAGAGATGAAGCTTTTTCTTTGAGTGTAATATGGAATAATTTATATGTGTAGACTTTGATCTGTTTTGTAATATATCTTTTAAATCTTCTGATTTATGACCGAAAATTGCGTAAAAAGACCTTAAAAATTTTTATGTTCATTTTAACTAATGATTAAACACAAAACAGGCATTAAAATTTGTTATTTAAAAAGAAAAAAATAATTAACTTACCATATGATGATATCAAAATATATTAGACCAATTTACTGTAATAGTAATAAACACTTTGAAGTTGTTTCAAGTTCCCTAAGCATTGTAACGTTTTTGTGCATCATTTTTTTGAAATCGTCTTTATACCCTACAGTAAGCGCTGATGGATAGCATTTGTTTAAACTACCGTTGATTTGTATGAAACGATTTAGTTAAATTGAAAGAATCATTCAACTGAAAAATTAAATAAACTAGTTCTTTTAGTCCAATCTCTTGCTTGAACTACATTCATTTAGTATGAAATATTTTTCAAGTTTCAACAGTTTTTTTTTTTTAATTCACTACCGACTTTTTGTTTGTGGATGTATCGTTTTTTTGACTCCAGATTCTTGTTAAGAAACCTCAAATTAGAAAAAATAATATAACATGTTAAATGTTTCGTTTTCTGAACTTTTTCTTCTTTTTGTAAATTAAAATCTCATACACTCATAAAAATAAACCTGTCAAAATAGCAGAAAAAGCAACTCAAAATTAGCTACAAATAACCTTGCAGAAAAAACTGCTGAAATTATCATATTTTTGGCTAAGTATTAGCAAGATAAGAACAGCAAAAATAAAACTGTTCAATTTACAGAATTTTAGTTATATTTGCATCATTTTTAGTTAATTCCAAATGACAAATTATACTTTAAAATCTGCAGAAAATTTTGAAAATATGTTTTTTCCCATTAGAAAGCAATGACAAATCAACACACGAAATTGCTACTTTTGCGATTGTTTTCAAAATCGCAAAAGTAGCGTCGCTAAAACAGCTGTACTAATGTTCACTAATGAACAAATTGTCATTACATTTTGACAGATATCATCTGAAGGTTGGTAGTTTCAAAGAATAATATGAATTTTTCATTAGTGACACCACCTATGTGTCATCCTATGGACTTTTCAGCCTGTGTTATTAAAATAAATTTTAAAATGTTTCTGGCTATGATTGATGGAAATGTGAGTTAATTTCAATAAAATGAATTTAAGGAAACCTACAAATTTCGAATGTCCCACTTCATCTAATATTTAAAATAATACTTGAAGTGTGTAATATCATGCAGCAAAATAATTATTTCCAAGAAATTTGGTCAGTATGCCAATGTCACGACAAAACCTTATAATAAAAGGTATGTCTGGAGGACCAGTCATCTACAGTACACAAAATTTTGGATCATGGGGAATAAATCATTCAATACGATATACTACCGATTGGAGATCTATCAGAAGAGGCAGAGAAAAAAAATTAAGACTACAGATTCTTTCGTGAGCACAACACAAGAAAAACACTAGTATTTAGATGTTTTACTAATGCATTTTGCTGGGTTCATCAAATCAATATTTGTCCAATATTCGAACCAAATGGAAGTCTACCTCAACTGAACTAGATGAAGACGCTGAAAACTGCTCGAAGAAGAACGGTATAATTATATATAGGGCAAGGTATTCCATGCAAATGCATGTTTTTTCTCGATAGCCCAAAACTAATATGGACTAAATATTTATCCGAATCATCAAATTTAGAACAAAATGGCATCGATTTGTAGTTGCAATTTTATTGCTTTACTTCTGTATTCGTTGTAACAGGGTGTACCGACAATTAATTGCAAATAATACTGGGTGAATCAAAAATGAAGTTTTCCGATATTTCTACTTGGTTTTTGGCAAAAATAATCTGTGGTAGAATCTGTTTTTCAGTCTGTAGGAAAAACTAATTTAATTTTGTAGTTTTCGCCTCAAAAACTAAAAATTGTCAAAAACTACTACTGGCTTCTTCTCACAGTCAGTTTGTACTTCCTTTTATGTTCTTTGGTTATAGTATAAGAAAACAAATATCAAATGAGTCCCAGTAGAAGTTAATTCAGCCATTTTAAAGTGAAATCAATTAATCAATAATTTTTTGATATTGCACTTAAAAGTGTAGTGTACAATAATTTCTTCATTTTCATTTTAAATTCTTATGTCATTTCTAACTTTTTTATGATCTTGTGTTTTTTTTTTTTTTTTTTTTTAATTTACAACTTATTGTCAATCGTTGAAAATTTATGCTTCAGAAAATTTATGTCATTGTTGTGGCAGTAAAATAATTTTTATTGATTTCTGTTTTAAAGCCGAGTTACTTTGCTGCAAATCATCATAAATTTTCAAAATTAATCTGCTACAATATTTCTCCCTATTTGGACTTTATTCTGTTATGCTGCCAGAGACCAGTTAGGGGTCATGTTTTTAATGATTGGAACTAATTATGGATTTTTATGCGATGACATTTATGATACATTTTATGATTATGTTCTCACCCACTTCAAAATCATATAGAATTAGTTTTAATGTTAATAAAAAGGTCATTCTTATCCCTAAAAATGTGTGTTTTAAAGCAAGAGTAAATTTCTTTTAAAATAAAAATGCAGTTTTTGAAACTGTTTGTTTGTCCTTTTCTTAAAATTTGTTTCTTTCTTTTCACATTTTCAATAGAAAATATATGTATACATAAAAAATAAACAAAAATTCATAAAAATAAATATAACAACAATTTAATGAACCATTTAATGGCGTTCTTTTTTTTGCGCAATGACGGCAACATCCAAGACAGGGTTGTTACAACCATTTTCAATACTGCATCATATGGGACCATCATGGGGCTCCACTCACACAAACTTCACAACATTGTACTCTTTCGATACAACAACAGCAACGAAGTCAGTTGAACATTGTCATCATTAATCACTAACAATAATGAACTTCCGCTTTTACAGCTCCGATTACTTCGAATCAAGATATAACCATAAACTAACAACTATTCATTCCCCAAACCATTTCCATTATTTTAGGACCATTTCCTTGCAACGTTTGTTGGTATGTCTGCGCATTATATTTTTGAATTTTCGTTATATTCATGACTATGTACAATGTTGTTTCTATATTTTGTATTGTATAAAGAAAGAAACAAAATTTATCGAACATTTTTGCCAGACACATAAAGTTTGCTGGAGTCATTAGTTTGTGACTTAACTATAAATTCTACTGGTTTTAGTCAATTTTAATGGTGAAAAAAAGAGAAAAGAACCAAAAATAAATGCAGAACTTTGGAAATAGCTATTTTTATAGTCAAGTCATATTTAAATAGGTAATTGTGCGTATAAAAATAAGTTTTATGATTTTTTTTATAGAACATGTAATATCTTAATAATGAATTAGTTATAAAAAGGATTTCTTTTCAAATACGGTTATTAACAACATCTTCAGCTAAATTATTTGTCCAAAAAAATCGGTTACAACGATTACTGTACGGCCCTTTAAGACATTCTTACTGGCTCACAAACACTCCATTTTTAAAATTTTTTATATAAAAGCAGCAAAAATAATTAAAAGTCGAGAATTTTTATAAAAAATTTACACGAATATACCAGAAAAATCTGCAGATTTTGTGAGATTTACCAGAGAAAAACTTCGGAGAAATTTTTAAGATTTTCAATCAAAAGACCCTAAAAACCTTAATGAACATTAAGATTTTAACCCCTCAATTCACAAATGCTTTTTAAAGTTATAGCAGGTTTACAAAACGTCATTTTCATACAAAATTTGTTCAATAAACCTCCTATAATTTTACAAAGCATTTATGAATTTAGGGGTAAGTGTTTTCCTAAAAGAATTTGTGGTGTTTGTGTAGGAATTATTAATTCTACCCATACTTTTGCAATTATGATGCAGAAAATATAAATTGGAATTCAGAAAATGTTAATTAAAACTCAGAACTTACATTTGAAATTAGGAAAACGTGAATTGAAATCTAAGGAGTGAGATCATAAAAATGTTAACACACATAAAGTTAAATAAAAACCAAACCACTGAATTTTAAGACTTCAAACCTAACTTAAATTAAAAGAAATTTAATACAAAATCAAACAAAAAAAAACCGCATGGAATTCTAACCACTACGAACAAAGTTATCCACTTTTTCCGGAAACCCTCCCATTAAGGCTTTTATGGTAGTTTCTGTAACCTTTTAAAAGCAGGTGGTCCATCTACGTTTGAGATCTTGCATGTCCTGGGAGACCTTTTTTGTGCCCTTTAATTCTCTTTCAACAAGAGCCCAATATCTCTTCACTGGCCTGAGCTCCGGGCAGTTTGGTGGATTTGCCTCTCTTGGTACAAAAACCACATTATTATCATAATACCACTCAGCGCTTTCTTGCTGTAGTGACAAGATGCTAAATCAGACCAAAAGTAAGTGGCTACATTGTGCTGACTCAAAAATGGAAGAAGTCTCTTTTGCAAACACTCCTTGATATAAATTTCGCTGTTTATAAAGCCAGATCTCACAAATGACTGGCTGCTTTCGCCGCAGCTACATATAGCTTGCCGTACTAGGAATTTTTTAGGGAATTTCGTTTGCTTTTCCGACCTAAATTTTTCCGTAACATTTCCTCGAACATCGGAAACATAAAATTCTTGACCAGGGAGCTGCGAAAAATCAGGCAGGACATAAGTTTTGTCGTCCATTACACAACAGTTGTATTTTTGTATAAAATTTGATTTCAATTTTCGAGCTCTGGTTTTGGCCTCCAAATTTTTAAAAACTTTTCTATCCAGAGCTTTTTGAAATTTGTAGGACTTTAGCCCTGCCTTACGTTTCACTTTACGTACAAAAAAGTCCGAGCATTGGCCTAACCGAGCTGTGTTTCTGCGAGATGTGTTAGGAGCTCTCTTAAGGATGCTTTTAACTTTTTATGCCTTACCAATGTTACGATAACCAGTCGTTGTTCCTGTTCCCGGCTTCCTTTCAATTGTTAGGTGTTCCAGATATCTTTTTACCACTTTTGAAACTGTTTGGCGGCGTACATTAGTCTCTTTGGAAATTTTTTTGTATGTCCATGTTTGGTTTTGTTGAAAATATTTAATTATTTTTTAACGCACTTTTCTTTCATCTTCCATTCTGTAAAAAATTGCTAATTAAAACTCATAATGTAAATTAATTTGTTAACTGACATATTTTTAAAATGTAAACTGCCGAAAAAAAAAATATAGGAAGCTTTAAACCAAAGTTATAGGCAAAAATGTGTGTTAACATTTTTATGATCTCACTCCTTAGATTTTCCATTCTAAATTCAGAAGATATCTTTTTAAATGAACAACATATCATCTGAAATTCAGAAATTATCAATAGAAATTCAGAAAAATATCTATAATTCAGAAAATACCAACTGATATTCAGAATATAAAAATTAAAAAAAAAAAATTTTTCCATAAATAATATATTTTTTTGCAGAATGAAAATCGATTAGGTTTTTTAATTTAATTTTTGTATCATAAAAACTATTTTCGCGTTCCGCCATTATTTGGCAATTTATATTATTTACCACCCTAATATTCGAAAATTAAAGCTCGCAAAAACTATTGCTAAGGAAGTTTTTCGATAAACCCAGCAGAATTTTGTTTTCTTTTTAGTTGCCGGACGTAGGGGTCGCCTTTTTCAATTTTTTTTCATTGGATTTTTCTTTTATAGCAAAACACTGGTCTCCTCGAGGCAAAAAAATCGATATATCACACTTTAAAATCCGACTTTAAATGCAGAAGCTATAACGAAACATGTAAAATGGCGACCCCTACATTCGGAAAAAAAAACATTTTTTTTGAAACTGCCTTGCAAAAATACTTCATATTAGAGGGTATACGGCGCAATTTTTTTTTGCGGTCCAAAAGCTCCAAAATAGACTTGAAGCCCTTGCCCATATATGGGAGTTGTATTCCATCTTCGGTCGGATGTACATAGGTGGTATTAAGGAGATCAGAAGAAGTGAAGTAATTCTTACACCGGTTAAGAATGCCTCTTTCAACACTTAAATAATATGGTCCTTCCAACGGACATCACATTACATTCTCATGCCCAGAACATCAAGAACTTCAGATTCCTCAATATTGATACCACCTGTATAAACAGTTGACGTTGATGACCCCACGGCTCTTCAACAAACAACATTGGGTCCCCACTTGGAGTTTGTTAGTAATATACATGAATGTGAGTGAGTGTGTCATTCATAATCTGGCTCTTGCACCCAACCTCCACAACACTCACCCAAAAAAGTCTGTAATGGCTACTGAAAATGTTGCTGTTATTACGGGAAATTTAACTATATTAAGCCCAGCGGTATTTTTTTTGATAATTTTAGCAACACATGTCTGCTGATCTGTAGTACAATAAGATTAGTAGAAAAAATTAGTAGCCGCTACTAAATTTTAGTAAAATTTGTGTAAAATGCAATTCAAAATCGATTTGCTGAAATCAGTTAAAAAACTTACCCCTAAATTCATAAACGCTTTGTAAAATTATAGTAGGTTTATTGAACAAATTTTCTATGAAAATGACGTTTTGTAAACCTGCTATAACTTTACAAAGCATTTATGAATTGAGGGGTTACTAAATATCATAATTTTAGTACAATGAAATTAGTATAAATAATTAGTTGCAGCTACTAAATTTCAGTAAATTGTTGTAAACTGTAATTTAAAATCAATCTGCCGAAATTAGCAAAAAAGTGTACTAAAAAATGAAAAAAACTGTAAAATTTAAAAAACAAAAAATTATAAAAAAAAAAATTTTTTCTTTCGATTGTAACAACCGTACTTCATCGTGCTTGAAATTTGGAGTCAAAATTGCAAACGGTTCTCCAGTTATTAGCTTTTTATGCATTGGAGATACAATTAAATTTTCTGAGTGTTATTTTCAAACTAAGAATATATCAATAGTAACAAATATAAACTAAACTAGAATTGTAAAAATAAAAAAATAAAAATTTAAATTAGTATATTTTTCTGCTAAATTTAGCACTCGGTTTTGAAAAATTAGTAAAATGTTTTGCCGAAATCAGCAGAGAGAATTAGTAAAAAAATTCGTAATTTGTAATAAGAGAATAGCAAAAATGATAACTAAAAAAAATTTTTACTAAAAATCAGTATAAAAATAGTAAAGTGCGATTGGAAACTGTTTACAAATTTTTTTACTAACTTTTTTATCTGAGAGAAGCCTTGGCCTATGATCGAAAGAATATGAATGACAAATATTGCCGTCATCTGCGAAAGAGTATTGGATTAGAGTAGGATTTGAATTTTGACCAAGAAAGTCGTTTAGAAAGATGAGAAATAGAGAAGGATAAACAACGGATCCTTGCGGTACACCTGCATTTAACTGAAACTCATTGAATTAGACCCCATCTATAACAACTCCAAGAGTGCGAGAGTTCTATCTCCGTCAGATGGTGATTCGGAGAGGCCCTTCGATGGCATCCCATGATTCGAGAGCATTTGGCAGTGTTCTTTTACTGTAAGGACCTTCGTTTTATCATGAAGATGTTGTACTGAGTACATCGGTATGCATACTGTAATAGTCCTGAGGTCAGAGTTTTGGTAGGTATGGAGTCTTCTCCACTGGGTATCGCTGGCTCTAAGCAATCACACAGGCGCAGTGTAATTGACCACTGACCGGCCAATCGTTTTGTAGACTGCCAACTAAATTTCTTTGTCCTTACCCCAAGATCTGCCGGCTGGCGACTTGAGAACCTTGTTCATACTCTGCATTTTATTGCAATATGTTGTGGTGTGCGCTGGGGACAGGCTGTCGAATGTGATCCCGATAATTTTGGGCTGGTTAAGGGTCGCAATTTGTACGCCATCGACTACTACATTCAGCTACAGCCTTACTTTTCTCGTTCAAGTTGTGAAGAGTGTAGCCGAGGATTTTGGAGGGGAGAGATACTTATTCCTTCCAGTGAAGAAATTCTTAAGATCTTGAAGATAAGTGCTCAGCCTACCGCATAAGCCATCAATGTCATGTCCCGTCAAAAAATATTTTGAAAGACACCGTGAGTATCAGAAATACACATTTCAGATATTTCTACTTGGTTTTGTGGCAAAAACCAATTAGAATCTGGTTTTATGGAAAAACTAAATTAATTTTGTAGTTTTAGGCTCAGAAACTAAAAATGGTCAAAAACTATGCTACAATATAGGTTAGTATCCTACTAAAGACATTTTAAGATACTAAAGTGTCTTTAGTACGATAACTTTTGCAAATGGAAACTTTTTTGCTTGAAACACTTTTTAGAGGTGACTCCATATTATACTAAAAGTTGGACTTTGGGGACATCTTGAAAAGCTATGCTGCCATACAAAATTTTTGAAAAATCGCGATTTTAACGTATAGGCCGCTATAGATGAATACATTTTGTTGAAATATTTTCCTTTTAATTGCTTCTTTACTAAGCCATATCATTTATTAAGGCCGATTTTGCTTTCAGCGATTCAAATGTAGGCACAGGACCTGTTTTCATATATAGGCTTAAAATTTGATGCATAAAACTTGATATTAAAACCAATGTTCGCGTTTTAGATGGATTTTTATGGTTTTTTAACCTTAAAAACCGTAAAAATTTATTTTGATTGCATTTCTAAATTTTTGTATATAAAAAACTAAATGGAAAACCGCCAAACTTTAAAGAAATTTAGCGAAAAATCTGTACCATTGATCGAAAAATAAAGTACGCCATTGTAATCAGCATGTCCGAAATATATAGAATTGATGGTCAGAGCTCTATTAATTTTTAAAAGTCAAGATTTTGTCATACAGTGTTATTAATACATTTAAAAATGGATAACATACAATTTTAAAGTAAAACAAATATATTTGAAAAAGAAATTTAAAAAAAATTTTAATACTTGCTTTACCTCTTTTTTTAACAGGGTGTTTCGAAAGGTAATTATAAGAAGACATCATGTGTATCAAAAATGCACATTTCAGATATTTTTAATTGATTTTTGGCAATCTGGTTTTTAGTTTGTATGGAAAAACTAAATTAATTTTGTAGTTTTCGGTTCAATAGCTAAAAATATCCAAAAACTACTAGTTTTTGTCCAGTCTAATGTAGGAATAAATGGAGAAGATTCTCAAAGTGGCAAAGCGTTTTTTTTAATAGATAGAATTTTGAACAAATACATATAAAATTTATTTTTATTTTTTTGGGACCCGATAATTTTAGAAAAGAGAATATTATTTCGCAGTAAAAGATATGTGATAAAAGTATTAGCTATACAAATAATTTGAAACATTTTTAAATTTATTGTTCCAGTATTAAATATCATATTAAAATTTTGAAAAATTGTCGAGAAGAAAAAAAAATTTTTTATCAAAAAATGTGAAAAGCAAATAGATTAAGGATCTAATGCATAAACTTTTCTTAATTTTCCGTTAAGAAATACAATAGCAAAAGTATTCATTTTCCTTATTAGAGTTTATTAAAAACTGTGATGCATAATCGTTAAATAACAGTTTATTAGTTTCTCGTTTTATTCTGGCAACACTCTTATTTAATGTGTCTCCACTATTAAATAAATTGTTAGTGATACATAAAGTTAGTAAACGGTTGACTCGTTAATCATAGGTGAATAATGTTGTTTTGAAGATCTTATCAATAAAAATAATTTATAATAAATCAAAACATGACAAAAACAATTTTTTTTATATATCTTGGCTATGTAATAGTGTAAAATAATATTTTGAAGACAGTTTAATATTACGAATACTGAATGTATTCGAATTACGATTATATTTTGATTAAAGCAACATCACTTTTTTGTTTAGTTTATTTTGTATTTTGTTTGTACACCAATTTGTGAAAATTTTGTGAAAAAACGCTAAATTGGTGCAATTGTTCCAGATTTTTTTAATTTGTTGGCTACAAAATGTTAGATTCTACATATTCTTCGGTGGATGATCCTTGAAAAAGCCTTTAAATAAATGAAAACTGAATATTTTTGGTTTCAACAGATGTTAAACTTACACTTTTATTTTCCAAACTTTATGAAACGCCTATTTTAGGCATGACCCTAATTTAACAGATTGTTAAATTGTTCGTTATTAAACGAATTATGCATACTTTTTTTTGCCAAATTAGCTTAAAAACGTTTAATTAAACTGTTTAGAAACATTATACATAATACCGTAAATTTTGTATATAATCCCAGCAAAAAATATTGTTTGCTTGGAAGCATGTTCGTCAGCCAAAGAAAATAGTGTAGCGCTTGCATTATTGCTGATATAAGGCATGATTTTTGTTCGAGATAGCTCGCGTGAAAGCACTTGTTTTGATATCCGATATGCGCTTCTATCATAGCTCCAAATAATGGCATGAAATCACAGCTTTTAGCTAGTAAATTCGGTTATCATTGTCATTTTTTGTGCTATGTTAGAGCGATAAAGTGTGGTAAACAAAACTCTATTGCCTTTTTAATACACTACTGCAAGCTCCTCAGAAGCAGTAAACGAAGCAGAAAAGAAGCACCAATCATTTTTACCGCTTCCGAATTTCTGCTGGGATGTTAATAGAACTGTTGTACATAATGTAAATAGAAATAACACTATGCGACAGTCAAAATCGGGATGGGATGAAACCAACGGGAAATGTTATATCGGTCAAAAACAAGTTATATGTGTCCCGGCGTTTCGCTGGGTCACCCCTAGGAATCGAGATATATTTTTTTTTGACATAACTCGAGAACCACTAGTCCGATTTTGCTCAAACAATTTTAAAAAAATTAAAAATTACAATTCCTTTAATCTGTTCATATAACGTTTTTCTATATACCCAACAGTTTTTCCGGTAAAAATAAATGTTTGTTACCGCTACCATAAAAATCAATAACCTTTTGTTTATTACTTTTTTTTAATATTTTAGGCAAAAAATAATTTTTTCTTCATACATTTATTTTTACCGGCAAAACTGTTGAGTATATAGAAAAACGTTATATGAACAGATTAAAGGAATTGTAATTTTTAATTTTTTTAAAATTGTTTGAGCAAAATCGGACTAGTGGTTCTCGAGTTATGTCAAAAAAAAGACCACCAAAGGTCAAATCGATATATCTCGATTCCTAGAGGTGACCCAGCGAAACGCCGGGACACGTATAACTTCTTTTTTACCGATATAACTTTCCCCGGTAGTTTGAACCCCTCCCGATCACTGACCCCTACCATTTGCCTCACAGTGTAATCATAGCACTTTATTAAATTTTATTTAAAACGAATAAAAAAGTTTAAGTCGGGCATGGGTTGAAATAGACTTGTGTTAAAATTTGTCTATAAAATTTAAAAAAAAATAGAACAACGGTAAGAAATTTTGATTTTACCTAATATTTGGCCCAAATATGGACCGATTCTCTCTAGAATCAATAGACTTTGTAAGTTAGCGTACAAAATATCATTAAAATATCTTGGTATTTGCTACCTGTAGCATGCGAAAAAGGCAATTTTGACCTTTATATGGTCAGTAGATCCAAACATGGAGCGATTTAAACTAAAATCAAAAGGCTGCGTCATAAAAATATCTTAATAGTTGCGACCCCTAGCGGGCACACAAGAACACATGGACAGACTGGCGAACGGACGGACGGACAATCAGATATTGTTAAATCGAAACAAAAGTGATCCTGAGTCGATCGGTATACTAAGAGGGGCGTCTAGGTCCAACATTTTTTGGTGTGGGTGTAAAAAATTGTCCGATATAAAAAAAATTTTGGAAGAAAAATAAAATTTGTGTGACTCTGCGTTTGTGTAAGAAACTCAGTGATACCGGTAGCCTTAAAGATTTCGATTATGTGACTCCACCACCAAAAATATTGTTTATTATAAATGGTCAGGGAGTATCCGTTATTTGGAAGTTTCACCGTATATATTTTCTTTGGATGACAACCAACAATTTTTAATCAACTCAATAGAAAATATCACCGCAGAAACTGTCACTGATGCAAGGCCGACTATGTGCCCTAGGTACAACCACTACAACAAAACAATAACTTTTGTACACTTTTCTTAAATTTATCTAAAAAACACTTTAAATTCAATTTCCAAATATTATTAATGGAATATTATATTGAAATTTATCTGTTTTGGACACGAATCAAAAAAAAGAGTCTGGCGGCCACATGCGAAGTAAAACGTTTAAACAAAATGGCTTTTGAATTTATTTAAAAACTCTCTTACATTTAGAGATGATAAGGGGTGGCGTATGTGCCCCACTGGCGAATAGTACCCATTTACCCTACATCTCTCTACCGAATTTCCTAACAAAATTCCCACTGTATCTATTAGCGTTAAAAAATGGTTTAAATTTTATACCAAACGTTATATTTAAAAAAAGTTATTTTTCAATATCATACAGTCTCATAACATTTCCGTTGTGTACCCAATTTTTTGCACCGAATTGACTCCGACCTCGTAATTCGGTTGCCCTAACCGAATACAGTTGTGTCAACCGAATTAACCCCCTAAATTATCACAACTAAATGGCAAACGAATTACGACATGGTGGCAGTGTTGCCATAAGACAAATGCGAAAAGGTGCTAGATCGTCGAAAAAAAGTGCTAGAAAGTGCTAGATTCAAAATAAAAAGTGCTAAAAAAGGTTATAGATTTTTTTTGTTTTTAACATGCATTATGGGTTTTTATCAGAGTTGGCAACCGATTCATAAGGTTAAGGCCAGTTTACATTATAAGATTTTCGGTAGTATTTTGCTTTAGTACACATGCAAAACATATAGACAAGGTTGCAAAATCTTTCCGAAAATCTTATAGTGTAAACCAGTCTTTAGTGTTAATGGATAACGTTATTTCATAAATATTTCATTAGGGTATTTTAAGGTTATCGGTATAATAAGTTATTTCGTTAAGTTGTTTTAGAGTTACCGGTATTTAAAGTTATTTCGTTTGATTATTTTAAGGCTTTTTAAGTTATTTCGTTATGGCTAGTTTACACTGTACGATTTTGCTTTGGTACACATGCAAAACATATAGGCTGGATTTCAAAATCACACCGAAAATCTTATAATGTAAACCAGCCATTAGTGGTATTTTAAGGTAAATGATGGTCCCTAGGATATATAAAATTTTTTAGTTAGGGTCTGTTAGGTTAAATGATATTTAAATAATTTCGTTAAAATATTTTGCGGTTAGTGATATTTTAAGTTATTTCGTTAATGGTATTTTTAGGTTAATTGTAGTTATTTGAATTCATTTTAAATCGTTATTGATGTTTTGGGGTTAGTATTGACAAACCATGGTTTTTATTGATATATTCATTTCATACAGTCGCCATTTCCAAGGGTCATCATTTATTGCTGGCTTTAAATCAGTAAAGAAATTAAAAAATCATAATTTGGAGATAAATTAGAAACGTTCTCCATAGAAATAATTTCAGATTTTGAGGCTAAAACACATCAGATTCTACAGAAAGTTTAGCTATTATACGAAATATTGTAGGTTTTGTTAACTATTTCGTTAGAAAAATCATCAATTATGTGAAATTTTTTCACAGGAATGCCTTCAGATTTTGAAAATATTTTTTTATATTGATAAATCTTCAGATTCTAATGCCTTTTGCGGTCAAGAAAATTATATATATGTATATAGAAACCATCTAATTTTAAATTCTTCCTGCTGTAGAAAAACTATTCAAGATTCAGAAAATTTTTACTGAACAATATTTTTTGTTAGTCCTATACTTTTGTAATTTTAATATACATGCAGGAACACCAGAGTCTTAGCAATATTTCTTTTCGAAACAGATTTTTACCATTCTTTCCAAAAGTTTAAAAATCTGCTAACAACCTCAGACAGGGTTTTCGATTGCCGTTAACAATCAGATGTTGGTTTTCAAATTGGAACTCTTTTGGAAGTGATCTAGTGTGAACTTAAGTCAGAAATTCCAAACTAACTTTTCTTATTTTTTCTTTTTAGAAATTCGTAAATATTGTTATGCCAATATTTAACAAAAAGTTGGCATGACTGGTAGAGATATTTTTTTACTAATCAACTTTAACCCAATTCAGAGAAGCTGTATATTTGTGTGTGGACTGTGATATTTGTAAATCCTGTTATTTCTTGAACTCGAGAAGTGTTTCAAGACATTTTTAATATAGATATTGAATTATTTAAAAAAAGTGCTAAAAAATTTCAATATTTTTAAAAAAGTGCTAAACTAGCACCTAGCACTTTTTTTATATTTTTGGGTGCTAATTAACTAAAAAAGTGCTAGATCTAGCACCTAAAGTGCTAAAATGGCAAGCCTGCATGGTGGCAACCGAGTCGGTTCGGATGGAAATAAATTTGGTTAACACAATGGTACACACAAAAAACTAAAAACGAATTTTAACAACGAAATTGATTATATCAATTAAAATTTTAATTGATTTTGCACCTATAATTGTATACGATTCATTGAAACAAATTTTGATTAAAGTAGTAATAATATCAATTAAAACATTAATTGAAATAAAAAAAAAAATAATATGAAATTGTAAAAAAGTGTGTGTATGTCATGTTTATATATTTGGAGTACTTTGTATATGTGTTTGTTTTGTTTGTGAACTGCAAAGGTTTTGGTTCTTATAGTAAAAATTTTCTATATATACAGTTTAATAAAAAAAAAAGTTTGGGAATTATACAACACATAATTATGTAACAAATATTTGCAAAAATATTTAAAAGCCAATTAAAATATTAATTGATTCAATTAAATACTTGTTTATAAGCAATTTTTATTTTTAGGCCGTGTGCGAGATGGCTAAATAAATTCTAAACTAAATACAAATTGGCAAAAGTGTTTAAAATTTCATTAAAATTTTTTTTCAAATTTTTTTAAATTTCATAGAAACTTGGAAACCTGAATTTAGTTTAGATTTTATTTAGCCAGTTCGCACCCACCCTTAATATATATTTAATTAGATATTTAACGTTAATAATTTTTTCTGTGTATTGCTATGAGAATGTAGTGATGTGGATGAAACCATAAAACAATAGATTTTAACAAATTGAACTGGGGATGAACTGTAATATAAATAATAATGAACCAATAATATAAATTCAAACATAATCTGTTTTAGACGATAAAATTTCTAATTGTAAGACTATTTTTCGGGGCTTTTTCTCTTGCTGCAAGTTACTAAAAAAACGAACAAGTGTTAGGCTATAAAGCTTAAGTCTTGGTGGTAAATAATAAAAGAAATAAATGTGAATAGTCAATAGGGGAATAATAAAGTAAAATCTTTGTTATTTTTTGTTGCACACTCAACACCTTCCAATGAAATCATAACGAGATTAAGCACCCAAAGTTTCCATTAAAATAGGAAAGTGTTTACAATGGATAAGACTATGACGTTGCATGTTCATATTCTTTTTGTAATAAAGCTGAAGCAGAGGGTAGTTTTATTTTTGGGAATTTTTTTCTAAGCCTCCCTTAAGAAGTTTATTATTTGCTTTAAAAAATTTTGTTAAATTGCGTGTCAAGTAGTTATTTATGATTACAACTTAATAACCGGCATAAGTGTATTCATATATTGGACTGAATAAAGAGTAATTTCGTTGTAACAAGTAGGCAAGTTATATATTAAGGACCACCAGAGAACCCGTAGCTATATCCTAGGGTGTCTGCGAACCGTTCCGAAAAAATAATTCAAAAACAAGGCAATTTTCAAAATTAGAAGTTTGTAATAAAAATTTGTCAGTGGAATATAAAAAATAACTGTCTTATCATTATGTAAAAACGGCGAATATAAAAATTAATAATACTAATAATAAAAATATCGTAGTTTCAAAAGCTTATACAGGATACGAAAAGTTTCTATAGTAAAAAAATAAACTCTGAAGTAACTCAGGGTGAATATGTGAATCATATTTTTAGGGCTTTTCAGAATCCGGCGATGTTTTCTGAAAAACTAAAAAAACATTTCTGTTTTGCTTGCTCCTTCAAGAAAATGTTCTATAGCACAGTGGGCCAGCATCACCGAATTTTGGCCAAAACTAGAACATTGAGTATATCAGACTAAAAGGTATCATAAAGGGAGGTTTGGTTGTTGCTGATCACGAATCTGAAATAAAAATATAAAATTCAAAATGGCGGATCCAAGATGGCGGCCATTAATTTTTAGTTTTTAATATATTGGACTTAAAATAATGAATTATATAGATCTAGGATACGCTAATTAAAAACCTAAAACTAAAATTTTGAAATTCAAAATGGGGGATCCAATATGGCGACAAACTATTTATACCCTACTCCACTATGTGGTCAGGGTATTATAAGTTTGTGCTGATGTTTGTAACACCAAAAAATATTGGTCGTAGACCCACCTTATAGTATACCGATCGGTTCAGAATTTTTTTTTATTTCGATTTAACGATGTCCGTCTGTCCGTCCGTCCGTCTGTCCGTCCGTCCGTCTGTCTGTCTGTCCATGCAATCTTGTGCGCACTCTACAGGTCGCAACTATTAAGATATTTTGATGAAATTTGGTACGCAGACCTATGTTTGCCCAAGGACGAACAAGTTTGATTTTTTTGAACATCGGTCCATGTTTAGACCTAGTGCCCATATAAGGGTCCTACCAAAATTATACTGTTTATATGCTGCAGGTCGTAAATATTAAGATATTTTGATGAAATTTGGTACACTGACCTATATTGGCCCAATAATGCAGCCTATTGATTTTGGTGAACATCGGTTCATGTTTAGACCTAGTGCCCATATAAGGGTCCTACCAAAATTATACTGTTTATACGCTGCAGGTCGTAAATATTAAGATATTTTGACGAAATTTGGTACACAGACCTATATTGGCCCAGTAACGCAGCCTATTGATTTTGGTGAACATCGGTCCATGTTTAGACCTAGTGCCCATATAAGGGTCCTACCAAAATTATACTGTTTATATGCTGCAGGTCGTAAATATTAAGATATTTTGATGAAATTTGGTAAACAGACCTATATTGGCCCAATAATGCAGCCTATTGATTTTGGTGAACATCGGTCCATGTTTAGACCTAGTGCCCATATAAGGGTCCTATCAAAATTATACTGTTTATACGCTGCAGGTCGTAAATATTAAGATATTTTGATGGAATTTGGTACACAGACCTACATTGGGCCAATAACGCAGCCTATTGATTTTGGTGAACATCGGTCCATGTTTAGACCTAGTGCCCATATAAGGGTCCTACCAAAATTATAATGTTTATACGCTGCAGGTCGCAAATATTAAGATATTTTGATGAAATTTGATACACAGACCTATATTGGTCCAATAACGCAGCCTATTGATTTTGGTGAACATCGGTCCATGTTTAGACCTAGTGCCCATATAAGGGTCCTACCAAAATTATACTGTTTATATGCTGCAGGTCGTAAATATTAAGATATTTTGATGAAATTTGGTACGCAGACCTATGTTGGCCCAAGGACGAAGCCTATTGATTTTGGTGAACATCGGCCCATGTTTAGAACTAGTGCCCATATAAGGGTCCCCCCAAAATTATATTGTTTATACGCTGCAGGTCGCAAATATTAAGCTATTTTGATGAAATTTGGTACATAGACCTATGTTGGCCCAAGGACGAAGCCTATTGATTTTGGTGAACATCGGTCCATGTTTAGAACTAGTGTCCATATAAGGGTCCCCCAAAATTGGCTTGGTTACAAACTGCAGGTCGCAAATATTAAGATATTTTAATGAAATTTGGTGCGCTGACTCACATTATAGAAAATTTTGACATAAGCCCCATTTTAACCCATTCGAATTTCGGATCCAAACAATACACCAGACTGGTGTAGGGTATTGTATATTTTACTCGTTTTTCATTAAATTTCTTAAGTCGTCTGATTTATTTCAAATTTCCACCAGAGGAAGTTTTTGGGTAGCAGATTACGAATCTGAAATCTAATTTTAAAAATTCAACATGGCAGATCCAATATGGCGGCCATAAATTTAAAATTGTTATGTGTTGGAAAATAAATTACAATGTGCAAAAAAAAATGTTCTGATGACAACTGATTCTGGCAGAGGGACCAAAGAAAAATATAATTGTATCGGCGTTTTATAAGTTTTCGTCTGGCCCTATATTTTTGGGTGGTTAAAATTTCCCCTCTTTTGAAATTGTTTATTGTGAATCGGCATAGGAAACTATGTAAATCTTCCACTTTAGGTATAGGATATGTTCAGCGAACTTACGTAAAACTCTACGAGGGACATTTTTGTGGAAGAATTTAACCCTCTAACTCTGCAATTAAAGGGTCTTTTTTGGCCGTTTTTAAAAAGTGTCAAGTTGAAGAGTTAGAGGGTTAAAATATTCCCCAAAAACATTTATCATGAAATGCTCTGAAGACATCAAAGTTGAAAATTTAATTTCAATGCCAGAAATAAGTCAAAACTTAAAATGTGTTTAAGGGATAATTTCGTACTTATTCAGAATTGGCACTCAAATATCTCACAAACCTGGACTTTAGGGGGTTAGTCTATGTCAGAAAACCAGAACCTTCATATAAGGTAATTTCTAGTGCTATTTTTTTAGTTTCTACTAAAACTCTGGAATGCTGGAAATCAGCGAGATCTGAAGGTACTTTATCAGTTAAAGGGCAAAATCACGAAAATTTATGAACGGTCTCAAACGGTCGCAAAAACCTAGGTAGAATACATCTTAGAAAACACATTAGCATTCAAGTTTTTCAAATATCTCTTGGAACATTTTGGAGCTAAATTTTCAAAAAAAGCCATATTTTTGATGTAAAATTAATAATTCTGTTATTTTTTCGTAAATACTTAACAGGTTTCTATTTTTGTTTTTTGAAAACTAGTGTCAGTTTTATAATTTAAGATTGTTTTTGGAACAAATTATTGTTTATTATATAAAATAAAAAATGTCACAAAATTAAAAAACTTTGACTTTGAACTCTCGCCAACTAACAACGAGTATCCACAATGATACAATATTGCACTCACAAAATATTCAATAGTCCTAGATTTTGAATATATGAACATATTTTCCGTTTACCTGAATTGTACTTTTGGCCAAAAAATGGCGATCCTGGCCCACAGTGTATCGTAAGTTAACTCAATTGCTTCTAATAAGCTGTTCGCAGTACACATATTAATGTAATAATTAAACATATTAATTCACACATTAAATTGAAGTGTTCAAGTTAAAAACCTCATGCCTTAAACCATGTGCCTTAACATTTGTAAATAAAAAACCAAAAGTTTAACAAAATTTTCTAAAAAGTTTTTTTTCTACGGACGGCTAAAAGAATAATTAATTTTTGGCTTTATCTACTATAAAAAGTGAAATTACATTGTCCGTCCCAGTCGAAAACAAGATTTATCTGTGCCTGTTTATGAGACAACTTTATGGCTGTTTCTAATTTTTCTTTCACCGGAAGCTAAATTTAGTTATTGGTTCGTCTATCACTTTATTAAGAAGAAGTACCTTTCTTAATATTTGCGACCTGTATGGTGCATGGACAGACAAATGGACGGACGGACAGACGGACACCGATAAATCGAAACAAAAAGTGATTTTGAGTCGATCGGTATACTAAAAGGTGGGTCTAGGTCCAATATTTTTTGTTGTTACAAACATCAGCACAAACTTATTATACCCTCTCCATGTAGTGGTGTAGGGTATAATAAGAAAAAAATAGAAACAAATTAAAAAATGTACGAAATAAAAGAATTTTGACCGTCTGATGTCTTTGATGTCTAATAAATTCTCTACCATCGGTTTTCAGAATATTTGGGTTAATATTTATATAAAATCCTCTTTAATCGATTATTCCCAAATTTGGTACACATGTAGAAAACTCAGAGATATAAATTTTGTTCATACACGGTTTTTTTAAATTTTGCTGTTTCCTTAGCGTAAAATTAATTTTAAACTTTAAACACATTTTTCCACATTTCAAAATCGGCTGCCACTGTACAGCCAAGGCGGGTTTTTTCTTTCGTAGGCAACAGAAACTTCTAGTCCTTTTCGTGGCCCTTTTTTGAATTTTGGTCAAATAAATTTTATATCCCCGAGCAAAAGTGTTTTTCCTTGCCTTTTTTGGAATTTTTAAGTTTGTGTGGCAATTTTGTTAAAAAAAAAATTTAAATCGGGTAACGATAAGGACTAGAGAATTTATCTGGAATTAAGAAACACTTTACATTTTTATTTTCCGATAATAAATGAAGGCTATACAGTAGACCATACCTCAAAAAAAAATTTCGCCGTACACCCTCCAATATGAAGTATTTTTGCAAGGCAATTTCAAAAAAAAAATTTTTTTGTTTTTGCCGAACGTAGGTGTCGCCTTTTTCAATTTTTCGGTATAGCTTCGGTACTTAAAGTGTGATATATCGATTTTTTTGCCTCGAGGAGACCAGTGCAATGCTATAAAGGAAAAATCCAATGAAAAAAAAATTAAAAAGGCGACCCCTACGTTCGGCAACCAATATAAAAAAAAAAATTCTACTGGGTTTATCGAAAAACTTCCTTAGCAAAAGTTAAATGATTTTTGGCGAGCTTTTATTTTCTGACATTAGGGTTGTACATTAGGGTTGTACCACCTGCAAGGTGGTACGGTCTACTGCACAGTGGCAGCCGATTTTGCTTTTTTTAGAAAAGGCCAGTAATTAAGTGGCAACCTGTAGATTTTGGTTGGCGGAATTTAAAACTAATAATTTTTCAAAATACTGCAAAAACATATATTTTAAGTAGAAAAATAAAATTATAAAAATATAGTTATTTAAATTTTTGACAATCGTTTAAATATGCGCTTTAAAATGCTGCTGTTACAGTATTTAGCCCCCTTAAGAAATATTTAAAACAAAAATCGTTCTTAGTCCTGGCTATAAAACTGGCCCCAGCATATTCATAAAAATTATCTAAATCTATTTTCATGGATATCCGAAAAATTTATCCGATTCGACTGAAGCTCAACACATAATATTAAGATTCCACGAATTACGAAATAACCTTTTCCATATCCCATATTAGCAGTCAATTACAGACAGTCTGATCCAGTAATATTTAAATTTTTTTGCCTAAATCCCATAAGGTTTGATAGAATTTTATAAATAAAAGAAAATTTAACTTTTGCGTCTTCTTTTTTTTGAAAAAACAGAATAATACAAAATTTGCAATCATTCACTAAATCTCTAAAGATTAAATTCTATTAACAAACAAATTTTAAAACATATTTAAAATTTTAATTTTCTCTTTGAATGGAGTAGTGATTTAAAAAAAATATCGTAAAAGCATACACTTTATTACATGGCAGTTGTCCAACTACCCTTAAAAAACAGTTTTGTTAACAATTTTATTATTGTCACTTTTCTGACTTACCTCAAATAAGATGTTTGACTGGTGCAGTGACTATAATCAAATACACTTAAATAATTCTATGTATTTCGACAATGTGATGTTGACAAATTATTAGAATTTTTAAATTATGTAAATCCTTTCTTATGCCTTAAATACAACTGTTAACAAATGGCAAAATCAAAAGATATAAAAAAAGTGAAAACTCACACCCTCTTTAACAAAATTTAAAACCCCTTTAAATTTTATATGTTAAAATTTAATGTTAAAAAAAGGACGACAACATGTACGTACTCGAATATATTGTTGTATTGTATAAAATCAATTCAATTTTCAACGTTTGCATTTTATTGTTGTTCATATTGATTTCAATTTTCAATTGTTTGGTATTATCCATGATTTATTTCACGACTTTCCAGCGGTTGCATTTAACACATTTCAATTTGATTTTTGGTTGTCTGCATGTGTTTGAAATTTTTCATTTTTGTTTGCTTTTATCGTATTTTTTGTACCTTTTAATATCGTTTAAATTCATTGAAGCGTTTGTCCAGGTTTCAAACAAAAAAATCATGTTGAAATGTTCATATAAAAAGACATGTTTTCAAACACATTGTAGCTACACATACCTACTTTTATTTGTGTGTTTGCAAATGTATTCAAGACTCCCTCTATTAACGGAGTATTTAAAATATCGATTATGAAATAATTAATTATATTCTTATGTCACCTTGCATTAAAGAGGCAAATTAGCGTTTGTATCTTATTGTATATGAGATTTTTTGCATTTACGAAAGCCCCCAACCTGGCTTAATGTTTTAAAAGAATTTGTCTGCTTAAGTTCCAGAATAAAGAAGAGCAAAGAAGCAACTGGGGTTTTCAAAAGAAATAAGAAATCAAGCTATCAGTCGAACACAAAGTCACATCGGAAACATCTCTTAATTTATCTACGAACAGATGGTCAAAAACTACGGCGCTGAGGAGTGACTTAAGATAGTGTTCTAAGGTCTCGTCATCCTCCCCGCAGGCTCCACAAGTTACTGAGTCCACAAGGCCCATTCGCAATAGGTGTGCACTAGACCGTACCTCAAAAAAAAAAGTTCGCTGTACACCCTCCAATTTGAAGTATTTTTGCAGGGCAATTTTGAAAAAAAAAATTTTTTTTTTGGCCGAACGTAGGGGTCGATTTTTCGTTATGGCTTCGGCATTTAAAGTCGGATTTTAAAGTGTGATATATCGATTTTCTTGCCTCGAGGAGATCAGTGTTTTGCTATTTATAAAGGAAAAATTCAATGAAAAAAAATTTAAAAAGGCGACCCCTACGTTCGGCAACCAATATATATAAAAAATTCTACTGGGTTTATCGACAAACTTCCTTAGCAAAGGTTTAATGATTTTTTGCGAGCTTTAATTTTCTGACATTAGGGTGGTACATTAGGGTGGTAGCAACTGAGATCTGGTGGTTAACTATTAGAACGGGATACTTGAGGTCAATGGCCCTCGAGAGAAAAACACTGGTATCCTCGAGAGAAAAAGATCGATGTATCATACTGTAAGATCCGACTGTAAATGCCAAAGATATAACGAAAAATGTAAAATGGCGACCCCTACGTTCGGCAAAAAAAAATTAAAAAAATTTTTTTTTAAACCTCCTTACAAAAATACTTCATATTGGAGGGTGTACGGCGAACTTTTTTTTTTTGCCTGTAAGGTGGTACGCTCTAGTGTGCACTCATCGTTGAACGTCTTGTGAGAATACTCACTATCTTACTTATTTTCCTCTTACTGAAAAGGAAAGACTCCCAACGCGGACTAGCAGAACTTAATGAGCTTCGGATATGTTGTAGGTACAAGGGCACAATTTAAAGGACACGTATATTTTTAGCTGCCCAATCACTTAATCCCCAAAATTTACCAATTTTTCGTTTTTCGGTTTATTTCATATTTATTCGAAGTAACTATAAGAAATTTTAAGTCAACTTAAAGGTATTTGAGAGGCATATTAACCGGTATATAAAACATGCTCAAGCATGCTTATTTGTCTATGGCATGACACAAAACATCAAAATTTTAGATGGTTTTGTATGGTATGGGGATGTATACAGTGTTAAGGGTCTAATTCCCATATACTAATCCTTGTAATAGTTAAGTGAGGTGGTTTTTCGGCTTTTCTAGATATTCGTCCTACTTTGGGTATGAGACGCATTTTCCCAAAGGTCTATAATTTTAAAGATTTGGGAACCTCTGAGTACTTAACAAAGGCAATATTAGCATCAAACTTTTTATTTCAGAGAGTACATTCCAATAATGTGAAAATAATTTTAAATTTCAACCATGTCGCCATACAAAAAAGTATGATAAATGGAATTTTTGGCTAACAACTTTTTTGCTTATTATACAACATGCCATGTGTTTCTGTGAGTCCGCGTTGGGAGTCTTTCCTTGTGAGTTTTAAAATTCCCTTAGGTACAGTGCAAACGTTAATTTTTTGTAAATTCTTTAGAACATTTTTTGAAATTTTAAAATTGGAGATTTTATAAAAAAAATGGAGCTTTTCCCAAATATCTTTTTTGATTATTATACAGCCATCTCTTTCTGCATCAGCTAATGCAATGCGTGTCCTGTTTCTCTTCTACAACATAGCTTTGGGCTCATTAAGATCTGTTGATTTTTTGAAAATTCTTCATAACATTTTTCTAAATTTCAAAATTGGGGATTTGAAAACAGTATTTAGAAATTCTGAACTATTTGAAATTAATTTGAAATAAGTTAAAAAACACCAGAAAAAAAATATTTCTTAACTGAGTAGCTTGGTTTTAATAGATTATAAAACTTTCGTATATTACACTCTAATTAATTTTTGTTTAAATTTACCCAACGAATAGTAGGAAACTGCACTACTTCTAAAAATATGGTAAATTTACTCCGAGTGCGTAAATGAAAAAACTACATATATAATGCGCAAGTTTATAAATACAAAATTTGTAAATTTATATTCAAATTGCGTAAAAAATTTCAAAAGTTATGTGTGATTTTACCAGACTACGCCTAATAGAATCCTCAGATTGTGAGGAAATATCTTCGTAGAAAAACTTCAGATTCCGAGCATTTTTGTTTACAGAAAAAGCATCAGTACTTTCAAATTAAGCTAGACAGAGCAAAACAGACAAAATGATTTCTGCCTCGGAGTATTCTTACATGCCTTTAGATGATATGGATTAGTCTTACTAATTTTTTATTTAAATTTAGATTTGTTAAATTTAACAAAAAATGTTTTAAAATCAGCAAATTTTATTTTAAGCCAAAAAATAGGAATACATTTTGTTAAAGTAACAAATTTTTCTTTTCAACCAACAGACATATTATTTTGAGTGTATTTGTAATGGAAAAAAATCATTTTTGTGTCATAAATTACTTATCTATATATTTAATTACTTTTATATAAAATTAGTTCCAAACTGGTCACATCACTAAATAGGTTTCGATTTGGCACCAGTGCACTACTGTTAGATTCAGCGGACTTAGATTCAAACTCAGAATAATATGTCTGTTAGCTCAACTGAAAAATTTGTTACTTTAACAAAACTTCCCAGTATAGAAAATCATTACCAGATATGTGGTTATGTAACTACATACTTGGTAATGGTAACAAGCATACAAAAAATCAAAAATATATCGTTACCTATGTGCTTACCAGTACCGACAAAAATAATAATGAGATTTTCAAAAATATAAATTATATAAAAAAAAATTTTTTTTATTGTATTTTTTTTAAATAAAATTTGCTGGTGCCGGCATCGAACCTGGGTCTACAGATTGCCAGTCAATAGCTCTACCATCTGAGCTATATCGACATGTAATATTTAATAGATAAAAACATAATTGACCTGCCAAAATATAAAAAAATTAAAAAAATATGTGCATAATATATCCTTACCAGTGTTTAAAAAATATTGAGTCTAAAAATAGATTTCAAAAAATTTTCAAAAAAATCTAAAAAATTATTTTCTATATAAAATAATGATAAAAATAAGTCATTATCAGTAACTCATTATTATATGTTTTAAAATAATGCAGAAGGTAAGTGGGTGTCATTACTGGTAGTCCAAAAAATAATGATATGTCATTACCGTTTCTACACTGGGTTACTCTGTTTTTTGGTTTAAAATAAAATTAGTTTCTTTTGACATATTTTTTTTTTTTATTTAAGTTTACAAATCTAAATTTAAGTAAAAAATTAGTATTTTAAAACTACAGATTTATTTATAATTATACTGATCGTAAAATTTGTCTAAATTATAGGGTCTGGGGGGCCATTCCGGATCTGGTCCATTTTATTTAAGAATATGTTAGATAATCCACTGGTTAAAAGTTTTGTCCGTTTTACACTATCTCGCTTAGTTTTCGAGATATGGGCCATTTTGTGAAATGGAAAATTTTAATTAGAAATTTATTAATTTAGTTCGAAGCCAATTTCCTTATTATGAATTAACATAATAAGTACTTTTTTCGAAAACTGTTATTTTTCTTTATCAGGATACTCTCCTGACAAATACTGCAGAGAGTTTTAGCTTTCGAGGACCTCTACACTTTCAGGAATGAAAAGACGATCGTTTGTTCTATTAAAAATTTACAAAAGTTCAAGGTTCCATTTTTGGATAGAGATTACCTTTTCAAGGGGGTACTATATAGTTAGAGTTAGTCGAAATTTTCCTCAAATTTTATCTATCTCTCTAGTTTTTGAGATATGGGTTACTTAAAAAAATCAGGAGGGAAACAAATAGCGCCATATTTAAAACCTCGCTGGCGCTACCTACTGGGTAATAACAGAAATATGAAAATATTGTATTTGAACAATAAATTGTGTAAAATTTAACGAACGGGTTCTTAAAAATTAATTATAAATAATTTTAAAAATGAACACTAAAAATTAGTTAAAGTACCCTATTAAAAAAATTAATGAGGTACAACATGCAATCATATTTTTTTCTGATGTTGGCCAAAACAAAATTTGATCCGAAAAATGGTGGATCATGCTGTATTCATTTATATGCACCGTAGATCAAATATGATGAAATACGATCCGAAAATGGGTTTATCTAATCATATAAAATTGGATGTGACGTAATGACAATCAAAAACTAATTTCAATAGAATGGACGATTTAATGCAATATGAGGGAACTTTGAATGAAGTATTTTTGTCTAATGGTATCAAATAAAATGTAACTTTATTGTACTAAATCTAATTATATATAGTAAGATAAACCCATTTTTCGGATCGCATTTCATCATATTAGATCCAAGCTGTATCTAAATTAATACAGTACGATCCACAACTTTTCGGATCAAATTGTAGTTTAGGCTATACCAAAAAAAGATACGTTTGTATTTTATAACATCTAACTTTTTTTACTCGGGTACTGATGATTTTTAGTCTTTGTTTAAATCAGTTTTTGAACTAAAAATTTGTTATAAATTAGTCAAACCCATTTGAAATCCGTTTGACAGTTTTTTATTGACTTATTATTTTAAGTATATGAAATCAAAGTTTTAGATATTATAAATCAAAACAACAAAAAAAATAACCACAATTTGCATTGTCATCTTCCGAAGTATTACTCTGATGTTTTCACAGATCTAGGTGTCGCCTGACACGAATAATAGAAAATCACATGGTTCTACATTCTGCTTTATTGGGATAATTTTTCTACTTAAAGTAAATACCCATTCAAAAAAATATTATATCTAGTATATGTAGTCATATCTCATTTTATACAGATCGACAATTAATCTTATCCAAGTTCATCTCAAAATTGGGATATCCAGTAATATCCAATAAGATCAAATTAAATTAGTTCTAAATAGATCTCAAAATTGGGAGACCCAATAATATCCAATGGTATCAAATTGAGATGCTGATAGGTCCCAATATTAAAAAAACAATTATTTCATATAGAAAAAAAACGACGTCGACAGGATTCGAACCCAGTTTGCTGGAGTAATAGTCGGTTACTTAACTCACTCTGCCACACACTGCTACACTAAATGACTGACAACATTGACAACATTGTTTAGAAAAAATAAATTTATGATACATTTATTACGATATCTAATTATATATTTAAAATACTACTGATTGAAAACATAATTTATACATGCTCTTGACACAAAATTGTTTAATCTTTTTAATATCTGTAAAAAAATATTTATAAGTAAATCAAATTGAGGAAAAAAAATTAAAAACAAAAAAATTGTCTTTTTGTGCCCGAGCTGGGATTCGATAATATTACTTAAGTCACATATAAAGGGTTCTTCAACAGGGACGCTACAAAAGTAGAAAGACAGGGACAGCAAACGACGCCATATTTCTTGCCGCTCTTTTGACATTTCTCTTCAGTAAGTTTTGCCATTTCATGATGGAAAGATATACGAGCCAACGAGTCGAAATTATTAAAATTTACTACCAAAATTCGGAGTCAGTGGCCTCAACGTTAAGAGCGCTACGTCCAATTTATGGTCGTCATAATGAATGGCTTCGTCCATAAACAAAATATGCGTTATTGGTCAGACAGCAATCCACACGTACTCCATGAGTCATCATTGAATCCCGAAAAAATTACGGTTTGGTGCGGTTTATGGGCCGGCGGCGTCATTGGGCCGTACTTCTTCCGTGATGATCAAGATCGGCACGTTACTGTGAATGGGAATCGCTACCGTTCAATGATAACCGAATATTTTTGGCCCCAATTGGATGATATGGACTTGGAGGACATGTGGTTCTAACAGGACGGCGCCACAACCCACACAGCGAATGTCACAATCAATTTGTTGCAAACCAAGTTTGGAGTACGTGTTATCTCACAAAATGGTCCAGTCGATTGGCCGCCTCGGTCGTGCGATTTGACGCCGTTGGACTATTTCCTGTGGGGCTACGCCAAATCTATGGTCTATGCCAACAAGCCAGTGACGATTGATGAACTTCATACGAATATCGGCCGATTTATGCTTGAAAACCGTCGAAAATTGGGTTCAGCATCTTGACTTCTGCAAGCGTGCCCGTGGTGGCCATGCAAAAGAGATCGATTTCCATACATAATGGCATCGAACGTACTTTCACAGGAATAAAGAATTTCATTGATATCCAAAACCGTTTTTGTTTTATTTAAAAAAACTTTTGTAGCGCTCTTATTGAAGAACCCTTTATAATTATGTGTGGGGTTATATATGACAATATATAATTACATATTGAAACATTATTAATGCCAAATTGCAGTAAACATAACTTTCAGGTGCTGTTGGCAGAAAATGACAATTTTCTGTAAAAAATACTTACAAGTAAATTGAATTAAAAAAGTATAAAAATTTATAATCATATCTCAATTTATATTGTTAATCTTGTACCATATATGGAATCATATATAATTATATCTTATAGCACTTAATATAATATAAAATCATATATTAAAATATCTTACAACCTACAACCAACAAATTTTTATAGGAGGGCATATATTCCCAGCAAAAATAAATGGAATGACTAAATGAATCACTTCCTTCATTACATGACAAAGAATTACTCGTTTAGGAATGGGTTTTAAACAACATCTAATGTTGCAATATATATACTACCCGACTAAAAAAGATGTTATATAATCATATATCACCATATATAAACCCATATATATGTTCATATCTTATTTGATCCGAATATTGGAATATATAATTATATCAAACGAGATAAGCATATTATCTAACCTGATACAATTTGATCCGAAAAATGGGTCTATCTAATTGCATTAAGTTATATATAAATACATATAATTTTATAAAAATTTTCAAATAAAATTTTAGTAAATATTGTTAAGATCACTTATTTTCATTCATATTAAATACTAATGGCCGACAGAACAGTTTGGCTAACAAAGTGGGTATTGGTCGATCTTTGGTATTGATGGAAATGAGTATTGAATGCGATTTAGGACGTTTTTAGGACGCAAATTGTCCTTAAACTTAGAATAACGTAGTTTGTAACTGAATTTCTAAATTCAAAACGAGGAAAAGTTGTTTAGAAAAATTTATGCTAATAAACTTGGAAATAGCTGACAAAGTAAATTTTCGGTTTAACTCAACTTTACAAAAATTTGTCGGAACAACTTTTTCTAGTTTAGAGTTTTGGTCTTTCTTATAAAATGTGTCTTTCTTATAAAATGTGTCTTTCTTATAAAATAAAAAAAAAACTCTTTCTAAGTTTGTTTTCTTCATTGTTATAATGCAATTAAACTTTATAAAATTTTGTATAATTAGATATCATGTCATGTTATATATTTTGATATAAGATTGTTTATAGAAGCTTATACGCCATTATATATAATTATATATAAACTATATCGCAGATCTCTTAATATATGGATGGAGACCAAATCGCGTATGATTATATATAATGTCATATCAAACATATTTATAAAACCAAAGTGTTAATATAAATGTATATGGTTATATAAAGCCACGTATATAAACATTTATAATAATATCAAATCATATAAGATTATATGAAAACCTTTTTAGTCGGGTAGTCAGAAGTTATTTTTCACGGGTGATAAGAAGTATATATTTTATATGGGGGTTGCATAGGAACGTGCTAGAACAGAAATCAGAGGGTTGCGGGTTCGAATCCCACCATGTCGAAAAAAAATTTTTTTAACTTTTTTTTACACAAATAATAATTTTTGTAGTTTTCACTGTAAAATTTTTATTATTTTCTATTTTTGTACACTCAAAAATAAATTGTTGAAACGATTTGAAATTTTTTTTTTTAATTTTTTATTAATTTTTAATGAAATTTTATGGAAATATAAAAGTTTTAAATAAATATGTAATTCTTCAAATATTTTTTGTTAAAATACCAAAAAGGTAAATATTACAATTTTGTTTGTATTTAAAAAATTGTAATTTAAAAAATCCATTTTGATAAAATGTTTACTAAATATAATAAATATAACAGAAAAAGAAAAATCCTGTAAATATTTTAGTTAGAACTAGTAAAAATAAGTTAAAAATTTCCTTGCAGAAAAAACTATTTTGTATCTACTAATATGCTGCAAAAATTTTTCCGGATAAATGTAGCCAAAATTTTGTAAATTTAACAGTTTTATTTTTCCTTCTTATCTTACTAGTATTTAGCAAAAAAACAATCTGCTAATATCAGTAATTTTTTGCAAGGTAATTATTAATTACATAATCTTTAGTAGCTTTTTCTCCTATTTTTACATCTTCATTTCTTTCCATGAGTGTATTATTTTTTTATAAAAAAAAAACACTTAAAAAAACAACTTTATATATTTTCCAATATGTTAAGCGGGGAACACACTAAGGAACATTAGTGAAAAATTGTCATTTTTTTACGAATGTTGATTTGTATATGTTAATGTTCGTGTTGTTCTTGCTTACAAAATTTTTTGATATTTTATGTTCCCTACTCAATGTTACTTAATGTATTCGCCGCTTTATATATTTTTGTTAATAAAAAATTAAAGAAATGAAGATAACAACAATTTACTGAACAAGACTGCTAAAAATCAGCTATCAGTTATAACAAGCGATAGCATATGGGGTAGAGCGTCTGCTTGAAATGCCAACGAGTGTGGGTTCAAACCCCACACGATGCATGATGATTTCTTTTTTTTTAATTAAATTAAAATGAAAAGAAGTGAAAAAGAACTTCCTTATCATTGGTTCAAGTATACATACTTTGTTTTAAAAACGAACAACTTCCTTCCTATGACAAGCCAATGTTAAATTCATCGGTGAAAAACGCGAAAAGGAACAACTCCATATTCAACAGTTGCAGTGCTTTGACTACTTCTTTTTCCTCACTCTTTTTGCTGGGTTATTATATGCCAAATAATTAAATATTATGTTATATATGATGATTTATAATTATGTATATATGACAATAGATTTGTCATATCTCATTATGTATACCATAGATATGTGGTTGATATCTAATTTCATAAAAGACAATATATAAAAATATATGGTTATATAAGGTACCCCATAAGAAACATAATTATATATGGCTGTTCACATATTATAAGATAAAACAAAATATATAAGTATGTGGTGCGCATAGTTCGGAGACATAGCCAAAAATGTGCCCAAACTATGCTGTATATGAGACAAATATGTCTTGATACTATGCGCTAGATCTAGGAAGAGCTTGAGTACAGTCCCCAAACTAACCAAATGTATCCATTCTAAACACTTGATCGAAAAACTGTCGCCGTAGCATGCGCTGTGCATACATATTACTATACATGACTATATATTAGGGCGGGTCAAATTGTAGGGAAAAAAATTTTTTGATATTGCGTACTCGATTTTTCGAAAGCTTTTAGCATGGGGAAAAAAAAGTTCCACTACGACATATCAAAAAAATCATTTTCAAGGCTCCCAAATTTAAATTTTTTGAAATTTTCTAATAAATCTAGATTAGCGCCATCTTGAGGTGGCTTTTTGAAACAACTAATAAAGTTGTAAACAATATAACATTACAACCTTTCCAGAAAGGTATTACTTATGAAAATCGGATAAAAAATGTGGCAACTAGAGGTAAAAGTATATAAGTAAAATAATTTTCTCCTTGTTGTCTTCATAAAAAAGGTTTAAAGTTTTTAATACGTGCAATATATGTTATATCAATACCAAAACTAATCTTTTAGATAAATGAAAATCTGAAAAATGCTAAAAGTATATTTTCCCTCTACGAGACAGCTAAATATCTAAAAATTATTTCAATTCAGTTAATCGGAACTAATTATAATAAAAAGGTATATAAATAATGGCCGTATAACAAGTAACCAGTGTGTATTCATATTCAATGACTGCAAATAGCATCAAACAATTGCAATTTGGTATTTCTGTTAATATTGATGATTGATAAGTTTCACAAATAAAATTTAAATAAATTTAGGGCATAAAAAATTCTATAAATAAAGTTAAAGTTTCACAGCGATCAAACCTAAAAAAATTGTTTAACCAAATCAGTACTTTACCATACGTAAATATGTAAGTACTAAAATGCATTGTGATTTTTTACTTTATAATTGTTAATTATAATTTTTTGTGAAGGAATCAAAAAATATATATATATATTTTAATATGAACAAAAAGGAAAAAGTTAAAAGCAAAAATAAATTATTTTGCGATGGACCCTTAACTACAAATGGATATATTGGTTTAATCTTATATGCATTAAGAATAATCCCAGCAAAAATAAATGGAATGACTTCTAAATGAATCACTTCCTTCATTACATCACAAAGAATTATGTACTCCCTTAGGAATGGGTTTTAAACAACATCTAATGCTGCAATAAATATATGCTAGTCAGAAGTTCTTTTTCATGGGTGATAAGAAGTTAATATTTTGTATGGGGGTTGCATGGGAACGTGCTGGCACAGAAATCAGAGGGTTGCGGGTTCGAATCCCACCAGGTGGAAACAAATTTTTTTGAACTTTTTTTACACAATTAATAAGTTTTTGTAGTTTTTTTCTGTAAAATTTTTATTTTTTTCTATTTTTGTACACTTAAAAATTAATTTTTGAAACGATTTAAATTTTTTTTTTAATTTTCTATTCATTTTTAATGAAATTTTATGGAAATATAAAAGTTCTAAATAAATATGTAATTCTTCAAATATTTTTCGTTAAAATACAAAAAAGGTAAATATTACAATTTTGTTTGTATTTAAAAAATTGTAATTTAAAAAATCCATAGTAAAGTGTTGTTTTTTCAAACGCGTCGTTTAGACCAAATACAATTAATATTGTCATTAATATGTATTTTTATTAATTCTAATTTAGTAGGTTTGAGGTTAAGAAGAAGAATAAACCTTCCTCAAAAGTTATAAACACATTAAATTTGCAAATCAGACTAGATCTAGTTTCTGCCTTTTTATGGACAGGCTTCATCAGTGATCTTCCATTAAATTGTATTATTGTTTATATTTTTATTGTCAGATTGTCTCTATATGAATAATTTTAGAAGTGATCAAACAGACATATACAAACATTCTACTTCAGATTTTCTCTGTGAGGATAATTATTTCCTCCGTGTCACCTTTTTACAAATATTGCCACATTGACGTATGGTTTGTACGTACAAGTGCAGGCAATTTGTGTATATTGGAGACGGACAGCCAACAGGGCATTTTTATTTTTTATAGTAAAGTGTTGTTTTTTCAAACAAATCCATTTTGATCAAATTTTTACTAAATATATTTAGAAACTAAATATAACAGAAACATTTTAGTTAGAACTAGTAAAAATAAGTTAAAAATTACCTTCTTGAAAAAACAATTTTTTATCTACTAATATGCTGCACAATTTTTTACGGATTTTATTGAGGTAATTCGTATTAAAATTTAATTTAAATGTAACCAAAATTTTGTAAATTTAACAGTTTGATTTTTCCTTCTTATCTTACTAGTATTTAGCAAAAAACAATCTGCTAATATCAGCAGTTTTTTTGCAAGGTCATTTTTAATTACATAATTTTTAGTAGCTTTTTCTCTTATTTTTAAAGTTTTATTTCTTTCTATGAGTTTATTCTTTTTATAAAAAAACACTTAAAAAAAACAACTTTATATATTTTCCAATATGTTATATATTTTTGTTAATAAAAATAGAAAGAAATAAATATAACAATTTACTGAACAAGACTGCTAAAAGTTATAACAACCCGAGTAAAAAAAATTATATATAATCATATGTGGCATATATTAAAATATATAATTAGACATGTCGTTATGTATATCCATATATAATTATATATAACGTCGTTTTCCAAAATTGTTCCTTATATTATGCCATATATAATTTCATCTAATTAGATATCGGCATATATGATTATATATTACATAGCATGGCTGATCTTATTGCATATATAATTGTACATAGAGCTATATCTTAATATATGTGGTGGCATTTTAGCAATATATAATTATATCATTATCATTTAAACAATATTTAAATATATATGGTGCCAGTTAAACTATATATTATCATATATGGTGGCATTTAAACAATATATGGTCATATATGGTACCTCATGAACAAAATCTTTAATACAGTTGCAGATATGATAATATATGCTACTAAATATAGTGCCATATATATTTATATATGGTGTTATTTAAGCAATATATTAGCATATATGGTGCCATTTAAACCATATATTATTATATATGGTGCCATTTAAACAATATATGGCCATATATGGTACCTCATGATCAAAACTTTTAATACAGTTCCAGATATGATAATATATGATTCTATATATAGTGCCATATATATTTATATATGGTGTTATTTAAGTAATATATTACTATATATGGTGCCATTTAAACCATATATTATCATATATGGTGCCATTTCAACAATATATGCTCATATATGGTACCTTATGAACAACATTTTTAATACAGTTCCAGATATGATAATATATGCTACCATATATAGTACCATATACTTTGATATATCGTATCATTTAAATAACCCGAGTAAAAATAGTTACATATAGTCGTATATGTGATTAAATTATATCTGTATAAATATACAGTTTCAGCCGAAGAATGGCCCGATATATTTTTATCAATTGTTTTCCAATTTTTATCTAAATGTATCAGTTTAGATCTGACCTGATTAAATTATGTGTTTAATAAATTATGTGTTTTTGACCTGATACAATTTTATCGGTTTGATCGTAATTGGTTCAATTTTAATAAATAAAATATAATTGTATCCGACATTTACCTTATACAATTGTATCAAAGTTTTAAACTGATATCAGGTCAAAATTGGGATATAACTATATAATTTTGTATACAAATATATCTATTTGGACCCAAACTGATACCATGTGATATAAACCAATAAAATTGTATCAGGTAAAAAATCTGATACAATTTCATCTGATTAACACATAATTTAATCAGGTCAGATCTAAAATGATGCAATTAGATAAAAAATTAAAAAACAACTGATACAATTTTATCGGGCCATTTTTGGGATCAAATGGTACATGGATGACTCTAAGTTATATATTACCATATAAAGCTCCATATTGTTTTTTTTAATAGGGAACATACCATATATGGTGCCATTTAAACAATATATGGTCATTAGGGCGGGTCGATTTAATAATCGCCCATGGCTCAGTGAAAATCGTATTCTAGGGATCAAAATAAGAAACTTTGCCGAAGGAACCATACCTCTAAAATTAAATTAATTTTTTCATTTACATATGTTCTGACTAAATAAATTTCTAAGGAGAAAAAATAAATAAAATAATAAAAATAAATAAAATAAATAAAAAATAATAAAATAAAGTGCCAAAAATGGTGATTTTTTAAAATGTTTGTATGGGGAACCCCCCAGGGGAGTTCCAGGGGGTGTACCACTGGCATGGGTGGAACGGCCCTCCAAAGTTAGTGGGGGTCGGTCATACATTTGGACTCGATTGGGGCACTCTAAATGGGTCAAAGTGGGATTTTTCAAAACTTGACCCTACGGGAAAAAAGTCAACAGTTAGGGGTAGTAGAATTCGTTTTAGAGGTATGGTTCCTTCGGCAAAGTTTCCCTGAGCCATGGGCGATTTTTTTGCCTCCCCACAAATCGACCCAGCCTAATGGTCATATATGGTAACTCATCAGCAACTACAATATTAACTGTATTTCAGAAGCTATTAATTGTATTTCAGAAATTTTAAATGTATTTCAGAAATTATGGAATGTATTTCAGAAATTTATTAATTGTATTTCAGAAATAATCAAATCTATTTCAGAACTTGTTGATTGTTTATCATAGTTAATAGAGAAAAATTTCTAAATTACATTTCATAATTTCTGAAATACAATTGATAGTTTCTGGAATACAGTTTGATCATTTCTGAAATACAGTTGTGAATTTCGGAAATACAATTAATAATTTCTGAAATACAATTGATAAAACTGAAATTCAATTGACTAGTTCTGAAATACAATTCATAAATCTTAGAAACAATTGATACAATTGTAAATAGTGTAGAGCGTTAAAAAGATGCAAATAAAATAATTTTTTTTTTTAAACTCTATTTAATAAAAAAAATATAATTTTATAAAAACATTTATAGAAAATAAAATTATAATTTTATAAAAAGAAAATCTTTTTATAAAAAAAATGCATAGCCGTGAACGGTATCGAACTCGAGACCTTCTGAGTTTAAACCTTATTTTAACAAAATATTGTAATTTTTATAAAATCAGTGCTCTGCCAGTGTATTATTTTTTGAACTGTTGTCAATATCTGTCTGGGATTTTATTTAATCCCAAATAAATGGAGATTTTACGTAGCACCCAAATATAATGCGGGATCTAATTTTATCTTTCATTTTTCTGGATAGTTTTAGATGTCAATCCCCAAATATATTGCTATTTCTAATTCGATCTGCCATTTTAATACGGAAATAAATTGCTAGATCTAATTCGATCTGCAATTTATGGGATAAATTAAGATCTTACCAAATCCCCAAATATATAACTGGATTTAATTCGATCTGCAATTTATCGGAAAAGTTAAGATCTTACGCAATCCCGAAATATATTACTGGATCTAATTTTTGATCTATCATTTTTTGGATATATTTAGATCTTACTTAATCCCCAAATATATTGCTGGATCTAATTCGATCTGCCATTTTTCGGATCAAATTAGATCTAAGTTTATCCACAAATATATTGCTGGATCTAATTCCATCTGCCATTTTTCGGATCAATTTAGATCTAAGTTTATCCCCAAATATATTGATGGATCTAATTCGATCTGCCACTTTTTTGGATCAAATTAGATCTAAGTTTATCCACAAATATATTGCTAGATCTAACTCGATCTGCCAAAATTGAGATCAAATTAGATCTAAGTTTATCCACAAATATATAACTGGATCTAATTCGATCCGCCATTTTTCGGATCAAATCAGATCTAGGTTTATCCCCAAAGATATCTTTGGACCTCCCAATTTTGAGATATGACTTGATCTTAGTTTATCCCCATATATACAATGGGATCTAATACGATATCATTGGATACACCCAATTTTGAGATCTAATTGGATCAGCTAGATATTACAGAAGATCTTAAACAATATCAAATTGGATATGGTTAGATATTGCGCGAGATCAATTTTTTTTACTCGGGAAGCCATAGCATAAGGGTAGAACGTTTGCTTGAAATGCCAAAGAGTATGGGTTCAAACCCCACACGATGCATGATGTTTTTCTTTTTTAATTAAATTAAAATACAAACAAGTGAAAATGAACTTCCTTTTCATCGGTTCAAATATACATAATTTGTTTCAAAAAAGAACAACTTCCCTCCTATGACAAGCCAATGTTAAATTCATCAGTGAAAACCACAAATTATCACCACTCCCTATTCATCTGTTGTTATGTTTTTACTACTTCTTTTTCCTCACTTTTTTTCCTGGGATGAAACATGAAAATTTTTTTTTTTTTGTAATCGATCCTTTACCGCAAACAGAGTTATTGATTTAACTTCGTATGAATTAAGCATAACCAAACTTGAAAAAGTGGCTGATAAAATAACCTTAAAATAATCAGATGCCTTCAAACAAAATTTTGTGACATCTAAAAAATTCAAAGCTAATTCTAAGATCCTACATACATACATACATACATACATACATACATACATACATACATACATACATACATACATACATACATACATACATACATACATACATACATACATACATACATACATACATACATACATACATACATACATACATACATACATACATACATACATACATACATACATACATACATACATACATACATACATACATACATACATACATACATACATACATACATACATACATACATACATACATACATACATACATACATACATACATACATACATACATACATACATACATACATACATACATACATACATACATACATACATACATACATACATACATACATACATACATACATACATACATACATACATACATACATACATACATACATACATACATACATACATACATACATACATACATACATACATACATACATACATACATACATACATACATACATACATACATACATACATACATACATACATACATACATACATACATACATACATACATACATACATACATACATACATACATACATACATACATACATACATACATACATACATACATACATACATACATACATACATACATACATACATACATACATACATACATACATACATACATACATACATACATACATACATACATACATACATACATACATACATACATACATACATACATACATACATACATACATACATACATACATACATACATACATACATACATACATACATACATACATACATACATACATACATACATACATACATACATACATACATACATACATACATACATACATACATACATACATACATACATACATACATACATACATACATACATACATACATACATACATACATACATACATACATACATACATACATACATACATACATACATACATACATACATACATACATACATACATACATACATACATACATACATACATACATACATACATACATACATACATACATACATACATACATACATACATACATACATACATACATACATACATACATACATACATACATACATACATACATACATACATACATACATACATACATACATACATACATACATACATACATACATACATACATACATACATACATACATACATACATACATACATACATACATAGCTTCCCATCAATGTGGAAGAGGCAAAAGTTGGTCCTACTACCGAAGGATAAGAAACCCCTAGACGATCCCTCCTCCTATCGTCCACTCTGTATGATCGACACAAGTGGAAAATTGTTGGAGAGTATAGTATGTAGAAGATTGGAAGGATGTGTCGAAGCTGCAAATGGCCTCTCCGATAACCAATTCGGCTTTAGGAAGGCTAAGTCAACGGTTGATGCTATCAATGTTATTGTGGAAACAGCTGCACGTGCTATTGAAGGAAAGCGGTGGAAAAACGGTACAAAGGAGTACTGCGTGGTTGTAACATTGGATGTTAAGAACGCTTTCAATACGGCAAACTGGGAGAAAATAGTGAGCGCCCTAGCTCGCTTGGATATTCCCAAATATCTGCTGGCCATAATACAGGATTATTTTCGCAATAGACTCCTGTTATATGATACTGATACGGGTACAAAGGAGTACAGGATTACGGGTGGAGTCCCTCAAGGTTCAGTGCTTGGTCCATTATTATGGAACGTGATGTATGACGGTGTATTGAGGTTGGATCTTCCTATGGGTATGAAAATAGTTGGCTTTGCTGATGACATAGCATTGGTGTGTGTAGCTAAGCAACTCCAGGAAGCTGAGAATATTACGAATGCTGGTATACAGATCGTTAGATCTTGGCTTAAGTCAATGGGATTGGCCCTCGCCGATCATAAGACGGAAGCGGTGTTAATAAGTAGCCGCACGGTCAGGGAGACCATAAATCTGAATGTGGGTACGTGTTGCATAGCCACCAAACCCTACCTCAAATATCTTGGTGTGATGATTGATACTCGCCTTTCATTTGGTGATCACTTGAGGTATATAAGTTCTAAGGCTTCAGGGACTTGTTTAGCGCTTTCTAGGATTATGCCGAATACCAGGGGCCCAAAATACCTTCAGAGGAAGTTGCTTGCTAGCGTTGTGAGGAGCATCATTTTATATGCATCCCCTATTTGGTCTGATGGGTTGCGGTTTGGATCATACGTGGGCCTGATTTCGCCGGTGTACAGACTGGCTGCCCTTCGTGTGTGCTGTGCATTTAGAACTGTTTCGGATGAGGCAGCATTTGTTATTGCCGGCATGTTACCAATTGATTTGGAGGCCTTGGCGAATTCTACTGGTGCTGCTAGGGATGTGTATATCGCTAGGTGGCAGTCGCGTTGGTCGGCTACTGGCAAGGGTAGGTGGACGTACTCATTGATACCCGACATAGTGACCTGGCTTAACAGAGGACATGGCGACTTGAACTACTACATTACGCAGTTGTTGAGCGGACATGGGTGTTTTAGGTCGTACTTGTACCGATTTGGACACGACAGTGATCCGTTCTGTCCGAGTTGTATTGGTAACGTAGTGGAAGATGCCAAACATGTTTTCTTCATCTGTCCACGTTTTCGGGATGAGAGGGCGAATCTTGTGAGAGTGATAGGCCATAGTGTTAGTCCGGAGAACATAGTCCAGATTATGTTATCCTCTTTAGATAATTGGGCGTATGTATGTGATTTTGCTAAATTGGTTCTGATTGAACTTCGTAGGTTAGAACAGATTCGAAGGAGAATCGACGTAGTCTAGAGCGGGTTTTTATACCTTCCCCACCCTGCGACGGAAAGCTTTGCGGTAGTTCCACGGGGACGAGTGGGGTAGTGTATCGAGGTGTTTTAGCGTGTTAAAGTCCCGCACTCCTGGCGATTCAGGGGCCAGGGTCTTTCGACGATTTCATCTCGTTAAATAAAAAAAAAAAAAAAACATACATACATACATACATACATACATACATACATACATACATACATACATACATACATACATACATACATACATACATACATACATACATACATACATACATACATACATACATACATACATACATACATACATACATACATACATACATACATACATACATACATACATACATACATACATACATACATACATACATACATACATACATACATACATACATACATACATACATACATACATACATACATACATACATACATACATACATACATACATACATACATACATACATACATACATACATACATACATACATACATACATACATACATACATACATACATACATACATACATACATACATACATACATACATACATACATACATACATACATACATACATACATACATACATACATACATACATACATACATACATACATACATACATACATACATACATACATACATACATACATACATACATACATACATACATACATACATACATACATACATACATACATACATACATACATACATACATACATACATACATACATACATACATACATACATACATACATACATACATACATACATACATACATACATATAAACATTTTATAAGAATTATATATCAGTGATCCAATTAATTATTATACAGTTGTATTAAAAAGAAATATATTTACTTCAGTTTAATTAAAAATTCAATCTAGAATTCTGATATGAAATGAATTTAAGATTTATTGTATTTTTTTATCTAACTAACAAACTCTTCATATCCTTATAAAAAAAAGAATATTTAAAAGTATCCAAAAAAAAAAACCATTCAAATATATAATTAACAATTTCCTTAAGCATATATTTCAAAGACAAAACCACATTAAACACTTTTACAATTTAATTAAAGACTTTTGTTCATTTTATTTTTTTTTTTTAACATACATATTTAAGAATTTCGTATCCTTGCTTATTAAATGTTTAAATGTTCAAGGATATACAATGAATATAATTTCAAATTCCAACCAACCAAGGACTCTATAATAAAAAGAAATGTAACTCATAATAACTGATAATAGCAGAAAAAATCTTCCAAAATTTTTTTACATGCAGAAAAAAGACATTGTTGAATATATGTATGAATATGATGTACATTGTACATCATATGCCTTAATGATGATTTTAGTAAATGCGGTCGTGAAACGTTAAGGCTTATTATGCCAATAAAATGTCTTAAAAGCAAGGTTATTTACCGAAACGAATAACGGTAAGGGTAACGGTATCAGATTTCGTTTGTATAGGTAACGGTAAAGGTAACGGTATTTAAGACTGTTTCGGTAACGGTATACTGTTATCGAAACAGCAATACCGGTACGTACCGGTATTAAAAATTATGTAAAAAACATATAAAAACATGTAAAAACATGGCATATTTTTAATTTTAAGTTCTGAAAATACAGATTTTAAGATATAAATTCAATACTGGTAGTTTTAATAAGTAAAATTATTATCTATAAATTTTTTGTAAAAAAAACACTCAAGATTATAAAATAAAAATAAAAAAATTGTAATTTTTATATAAAATAATAAATACCGGTAAAATACCGGTAACTACCCATAAAAATAACGGTAACGGTAACGATAACGGTATTTAGAAATTTTTTAGAGGTATCGATAACGGTAACGGTATTCAATTTGAAATGGTATTTTAGCGATAACGGTATTATAACGATAACGCTAACCAAATCAGTAAATCAGTTTTCCCGCTCTCCTGAAAACCAGTTACAAACATATAGCACTAGCTGCAGGCAAGCCGACGATATATGTTTTCATACTATTATATAAGTATATTTGAAGTAGAGATGGGCACGTGAGCGACTTTAGACTCACGCTCACGAATGTACAATAATAATCACGCACGACTCACGCACGAACAATTATTTTATAATCAGGCTCACTCACGCTTACGTGATTAATTTTAAAATTTGTTTTTTATTTTAATTTTTTAAGGAAACTTTATTGACTATAAGTTTTATTTATAAACTTAAGTAATTAAAACGAATTAAAATTAGTGTAACTATACAAAAATTTTTGTTAAAAATTTAATTTTATAAAATTTTTGAAAATGCGTTAATTGTCAACCATTGGTTCTACGGCCCTATGTTCCTTTAGGAACAACAGGAACAAATATATATATTGGTTCTGGTAAATTTTTAGTCATAAGTTTTTTTCTCTATTTGTTGTAAAATAAATTGTAAATTCTATTTGGAATTTGTCATACTTGATCTATAAACCCAACTGAAATAAATAATTTAAAAAAGTTCCCTGTAAATCTTTAAATGTTATGCCAATTTTTTGTGGAGGAACAAAATTTTGTCAACGTTTTGTCAAAGAAGTCCATATCTTCTTTAGTCAAGAATTCTGGCAGAAGTAGAAAACACCCGTTCGCTAGTAGCTGAACTGACTGGAACACACATTATTTGTGTAGCCAGTTGTTGAAAGAGATGAAGATCTCTGGCATTTTTCAAAAATTGTAAAATATCGAAACCTGGTTTAATATAATCACGCAAACTCACGCACAAAAATTTTCTCCCGCACGACTCACTCAAGAACATTTTTTTAACTCACGCTCACGCACGACTCACGTGAGTGCTATCTCATTAACTCACGCTCACGCGTGAATCACGCAAATTTCGTGTCACACGCCCATCTCTAATTTGAAGTATGCAAAAATTTAAACGTTTATATGTGAATCTTAATTGCCCACCTAAATAAAGTTATAAAGGGTTCTTCAACAGGGATGCTACAAAAGTAGAAAGACAGGGACAGCAAACGACGCCATATTTCTTGCCGCTCTTTTGGCATTTCTCTTCAGTAAGGTTCGCCATTTCATGATGGAAAGATTTACGAGCCAACGAGTCTAAATTATTAAAATTTACTACCGACATTCGGAGTCACTGGCCTCAACGTTAAGAGCGCTACGTCTAATTTATGGTCGTCATAATGAATGGCTTCGTCAATAAACAAAATATGCGTTATTGGTCAGACAGCAATCCATGAGTCATCATTGCATCCCGAAAAAATTACGGTTTGGTGCGGTTTATGGGCCGGCGGTGTCATTGGGCCGTACTTCTTCCGTGATGATCAAGACCGGCACGTTACTGTGAATGGGAATCGCTACCGTTTAATGATAACCGAATATTTTTGGCCTCAATTGGATGATATGGACTTGGAGGACATGTGGTTCCAACAGGACGGCGCCACAAGCCACACAGCGAATGTCACAATCAATTTATTGCAAACCAAGTTTGGAGAACGAGTTATCTCACGAAATGGTCCAGTCGATTGGCCGCCTCGGTCGTGCGATTTGACGTCGTTTGACTATTTCCTGTGGGGCTACGTCAAACCTATGGTCTATGCCAACAAGCCAGCGACGATTGATTAACTTCATACGAATATCGGCCGATTTATGCTTGAAAACCGTCGAAAATTAGGTTCAGCGTCTGGACTTCTGCAAGCGTGCCCGTGGTGGCCATGGAAAAGAGATCGATTTCCATACATAATGGCATCGAACGTACTTTCACAGGAATAAAGAATTTCATTGATATCCAAAACCGTTTTTGTTTTATTTAAAAAAAACTTTTGTAGCGCTCTTATTGAAGAACACTATATTTACAAAATTATATAATTGCCTGCAGTTATATTTACAATATTATATAATTGCCTGCAAATGTTCGCCGGAGATGCCTCTATTGTGATCACCCAATCAGAAATCACCAGTGGTACAAAAAATCAAGCACTGGCATACCACTGGGTAACCACGGTGTTTAAAATAAATGACTGGGAGAACACTTATTTGGGACGCTTTGCCAGCGTTTGCAAAAAGCGTTTTTCCAGTATTTGTTTAACAAAAATTTCGGTGGTTTATAAAAAAAACCACTGGCAAAGAATGGTCTAAGAGTGATATGCCAAGGTTTGCAACCAATGGTTATCCAGTGCTACCTAGCCAATGCTACCAGTGGTACAAAAACCAATTCACTGGTAGAGCAATGCTTTTATAAAAATACTGACGCTTCGTTAAAAAAGGTTTTTAGTCAGGAGGTTCCGAGTTCAAATCCGGTTGCAAGCAAAAAATTTTTTTTCGATTTTTTTTAATGTAAAAATTTTTTTGTTCTATAAAATCAATTTTTTTGTTTGTGGAAAAGCTCCTTTAAGACCAACTTTTTTTTTGCTCTCCCAACGCTGGCATATTAGTTACAAAAAACTATTTTCCAGTGCTAGCATTTTAGCACAGCCAGTAGTTGTCCAGCTATTATCACTCATTTATGTGTTTAGCCATCAAATATTATATGTCTCATTAGCTCAGTGGGTAGAGCAATCGTCTGCCAATCTGACGGCTTGGGTTCAAATCACGGCAGGACCAAAAAAATACATATGAACTTTTTTTAAATTTTATTTTGGAAAATATATTTCCAGACCACCAATTTATTGGTTTTGCCGGCGTTTTGCCAACGTTCAAAAATTTTGTTTCTCCAGTGCTTTTCCGGCGCTTTTTGAACAGCCGGTCCTTTTGTCTAATGATGTTATCATTTTCGGAATGGGAAAGCACTTTTTTCCAGTACTTTTACCACCTGTTAAAGTGCTTTGCCATCGCTTTCCCGTTTGTATTTTTCTGGCTGGGCAGTGTTGCCAGGTTTATTAGGCACAAAATCGTCGAAGATTTTGGAAAATATCAAATTCGTCATAGCGTTTTGAAAAATCTATTTGTGTTATTAGGATCCCAAAAACTTATTAAGCATTTTAAATATTATCCCTTTTTAATCATTTCATGCTTGTTCGATTTAAGATATTTAATATAACCTTTACAAACATCATCAAAATTTGCCATATCCTGAAATAATTGCTTAAAAAAAACCAAAAAATTTCAGTTTTTAAAATATTTAATATGTTTTTCACAGGCACGAACAAAATTGAGATTCGTTATAGTTTTAGGATAGAAGTTTGACATAAAAATTATCATATTTTTTTTTTATTTTTCCTTTAAGTTTTGTACATTTTAAAATAGGGGGTAATTTTCTAAAATACTTCGGTGAAGTGTTGCGTTGTTTCTATAGAAATTGTTTTTGTTAATTTAATTTAATAATTTAATTTGAAAGTTCCCTTCACTTCACCCAAGTGTTTTACGAAATTAGGTAGTTAAAGAAAAATTGACAGTTTCGCAATCAATAAAAAATTCTGATTTACTTGAACGGATTTTTACATTTTTTTAGATATAATTTTATTTAGGATTTCAATATGAACACTTTTAATCTCAATTTTAAAATATTTTTCAAAAATCTTATAGATTTTCTGAATAAAAATTATCTGATTTTGCAGCGGTTTTTTAGTTTATTCCCATATTAGTTTGTTTGTAATTTTAAAAACTAACGGTGGTCTCATACTGTAGGTTTAACTTTTACTTAACCATAAACAAAAGTAAATCTAAAAAAAATTTACACAAAACAACAACAAATTTTTGGGTTAACTATTAACTAAAGTTTAAACCTTTAGTATGAGACCCACTGTAAAAACTAAAGATTTAGAAATATAGATTGGAAAAGTATCGTATTTTTTCACATTTCTTGCTGTATTTCGCATTAAATAAAAATCGTCATTTTGAAGGAAAAAAATCGTCAAATCGTCATTTGGCTATTTTGGATAGTAAAAATCGCCAAAATGGCGATAAATCGTCAAACCTGGCAACACTGATTGTGATCCAAAAATATGATTACAGGCGAAGGAATTATAATTTGAAAGCAAACATTTTACATTAGAGATACGGCAAATATTACAGTTTTCCCAAATATATATTACCAGCAAATATGTATGTTTCAGTTTTTTCAGCGTGCAAACATACCAGTTGGCTAATCATCATCTATGAAATGGTCTTCAACGATTTCTTTAAGACATTTTAGAATTTTTCGCTAACGACATTTGTCGCTGAAATTGTCTTGGAAGACTATGTTAATGAAATCATCTTAACGATTAGCTGCATGAACAAAATTTTAGCTGATCGTGCATAACATTCTGTTGGTGACAAGTTCAGCGACATTATAATGTATTTGTTGTATAACCCACTATGTTGACGATGGTGAGCGACAAAATATTATTACTGTCGTCTTACAACTCCGTGGACGACAAGATGAGCGACATTGTCTTTAGATGTCTTATTTTTAGAAATTCTCATTTTGTTCATCATTTTATTGCTTAAATATAAAACTTTAATATTAACTTTTAGTATTAACTTTGCTTAATACAAGCGCTTTATTTTTAAATTAATAAAGCAATTTTGGAAATGAAGTGTTGTTTATAACTCATTTAGTTAAATTGTTTAAATAAAAATTCAAATTAACAGCAAATAATAAATATAATTTAAATTATAAAAAAAATTATTTTTACATATGCCAAAAAAAATTAAAAGCCGCTTTTTGCGCCGTTTGTTTCACATTTAAGTAAATAAAAATATTAACTCGATGAGAAATTTTTAGTATAAATTTGTTTGAAAAATAATAAAGAAATCAGTGTTGTCAGTGACCATCTAGGCGAAGCTGTCACCATTAAAAATGTAGTTGTGTTGGTGAGAAATGAGAATTGCACTGTAAGAAATGTTGAATGGGTTAATAGAATCTGTAGGAATTTATTTTTTATTACAAATATGAAAATGTTTTGTGTAAAAAGCGAAGTACTATCGGAAAATATAAATAAATACTACACTGTTTTAAGGCACATCTACTCGGGATAGAAAACTCGCGAGATTTTATGAAAATGCAGCTCTGTATAAGTCTACGAAATGTAATCTCTAAATCATGGAAATTTCTGTCATATACACTTTTTTTAATTAGTAACAATTTTGAATTTTTTTGTAATATTATTGAACATTTCAGTTTATTAAATACACTTTTTGGTATTTGGAGAAAAAATTATTCTTTGAAATACAAAAATTTTAATAAAAACAAATTCTTGACAACTAGAGATGGTATTTTTACGATAAAAATTAGTGCCAACAATATTAGAGATGACAAATTTAACGCAAACTTTCTATCCCGTGTAGATGGGCCTTTAAAGAAATAAAAATAAACAAAATACAATTTTTGAAAAAAAAAAATAAATACATACATACATAAGGGTGGCTTCTTTCATTCTATGTAGAACAAAAGGTTTTCGATTTTTTTAAATCAATATCAATGATTTCATTGTATTTACATATTTATAAAATCTCTTTAATCTGCATTTATAATCATAAAATATTTGTCGTACATTGTTATTAATTTTTTTTCAGTACATTAAAAAAATCAGCATACATCCGTAATCATGTTCATGTCAGGGACAATTGTCCTATGAAATGAACAGCACTGATATACACTCATACATGTAGGTGTGACTACAATACTAGCACTAAAATAAGAAAGTTAAGAGGATCCCAGTTGACTGTATCTTGAAGACATCCTCGACGGTGGGTGCACGACCATAGAAATTCGTAAACGACATATTGGTGACAGTCCATACAAATCGTTGGTGGCGTTTTCAAACGATTGTCCGCAAAATCGAACACGACTACCTGAGCGACATTTTCGTTGAGATTGTCCTTGAATTCTATTTGACCATTTGGGCGACAATTTGCCCCACTTTGTTGTTGAAGACGAAATAGACGACATTGTTCACAATGCTAATGTAGACGATCTTGTTGGTGACAGCTTTACCTAGATGGTCACTGACAACACTGATTTCATTATTATTTTTTCAAACAAATTTAAACTAAAAACTTCTCATCGAGTTAATATTTTTGTTTACTTAAATGTGAAACAAACGGCGCAAAAAAACGGTTTTGTATTTTTTGTATATGTAGAAATATTTTTTTTTTAAATTTAGTTATATTTATTATTTGCTGTTAATTTAAATAATTTAACTCATTTGAACAAACAACATTTTAAAAATTGCTTTATTAATTTAAGAATAAATCGCTTGCATTAAGCTTGCAATGTTTCTAGATATTCCGCAGATTATTCTGCTATTTTGGTTGAAAAGTGGAGAGTCGCCAATTAATTTTCTTTTCGGATCATACAATAATTGGATACTTGTCGACGTCAAGCTGTACGTTCGGAAGGAAATAAGCTTCAGGAATCCTATGACAACTGTATGGCCTCAGTTCAATATGATTCTTCAGGGGAACCTTGGTGAGGGACCGCAGGTCTGTAGGAAAATTGGCAATCCAGAACACCCAATCATTACCATTCGGAGGGCCAGTAAAGTGTTTTTTAAGGTTTCTTGCCCCGGGAATATGGACCGGGAATCCCGGGACTTCAAAAAATGCAAATTAAAATAAAGAAGTTAATTATCTCACATTCTCATATGCAAAATTTTCCAACGTTTTGAAAATAGTGAAAATTCTACATTAGTCTTGTTCGTTTAATTACTACAATTTGCTACTTTTACAACTGGAAAATTTCAAAAAGTAAACAAACAGTGTGTTCGTTTACTCGAAATTCTTACTACTTTTACTACAATTGGAAAATTTTGTTTACTTTTTGTATTGAATTTTTCCAGCTGTAGTAAAAGTAGTAACTTGTAGTAAGTAAACAAACACGCTTAAAATGTTCCAATTGTAGTAAAAGTAGTAAGATTGTTGAGTAAATGAACTCACTGATTAATTTGTGTACTTGATCGAACATTTTAAATTCCTTTTGGGGGCTCTTAAAACAGGCCCTAAAAGGAACTAAAAAAATATATTTTTTAAGAAAACCACCAGTGGGATTTTGCTCCGCACTTAGTCTATACAGAATTAAAGACAAATTTGTCCATTGATTTTTAAAAATGTTCAAGAGAATTAAAATTTTTTTCCATAATTTTAAAACATTTTTCCAATTTACTAAAATTATTTTTTATATTATTTTTTTTATTTATTTTTTTCAACGGACAAGTTTTTTAGTCCAATTTAAAATTAGTTTTACTTTATCAATTTTTTTTAAATATAAAATTAGACTTGCATATATAATTTCTAATATAAAATTAATTCTTTCCCACTATAAAAATTACGAGAAATTCCAAGAAAAACCTCTCACGGCCTGAGCTTTTGCACGATCCTGAAAATTTGAGGTCTCTAAGATATTTTCTTTATAAATTTTTTTAAATTATTACAAAATATTTTATAATTTATTTCCCTTGCGGGATCCTGGGATCCCGGGAATTCAAAATAAATTTCCCGCTTTCCCGTGAAATTAAAAAGTGCAGGATTTTGCATTCCCTAGTCCCAACCGAATCGTTTAGCTGCTGCAATCGATAATTCGGTTGTTAGAAATCTAATTCGCTTGCTACTTCCCTATTTCCATTTTTACAATTCTATTTCGCTTGGCACAAGCTTATTTCAGATGACAAAACAAAATAGCAACCGAACGATTTGGTTGGAACAAAATTAGATGTTGTTATAATCAGAAGCACAATAATTTTAGATTCCCATGTGAAAATCGAAATATATATGAACATACATGATCACACATTGATTTGTATATGATCATGCATCGGTATACATGATCATATACGTCCATACATAGTTCAATGTATGACCATACATCATCTCATATATTTCCATATATCTTCGGATCCGAAATTTTTTTTTTTTTTGATGGACCAACACTCAGGGGATGCCCCCCTATTAACGCAGTGCATTGTGTTGGTATTAGGAAAATAGGTTATGAGGAGGAGGAAAGAGGGAGTAGTGTTTGTGAATATTTGATTTAAATTTCTCAACATCGTAAGTAACAGGGAAGACTTCTGCGGGGAGTTTATTCCACATACGGCTAGTGCGACTGATAAACGAATTCTCTCTATAATGAGTCGTGCGATCCACTGAACAATCGACTACAAACGGATACGCCCTACTTGATAAGCGAGTATTAGGAATAAAAACTTGGGCTTTGGGGACAACTTCACGTATCTCAGCTGAGCACTTCCCACGGTAATATCGATAGAACAGGGTCACACAACCCACATTCCGACGATGCTCCAATGAGTCAATAGAGCTGGATACCCTATTGTCATTGATAAGCGCCGACGCCCTCCTTTGCACACGGTCCAGAAGCTCCAAAATAGACTTCGAAGCTCCTGCCCATATATGGGAGTTGTATTCCATCTTCGGTCGGTTATAGGTGATATAAATAGTGAGTAAATCGGATGGAGTGAAGTACTTCCTGCACCGACGTAAAAAACCTAGACACTTAATTGCTTCTTTCGACACCTGAAAAACGTGTTTATTCCAACGGACATCACACTGAATTTTCATGCCCAGAACATCAAGAGTATTCGATTCCTCAATATCAATATCACCCATATGTACAGATGACAGTGTTGACCTCACAGCCCTATGGGTCAACATACAACATTGGGTCTTGCGTGCATTAAAGTCGACCTTATTCGCACGACCCCACTCAGAGATTGTAGAAAGGTCACGATTCAGTGTGTCATTCATAATCTGCCTTATGCCCCCAATCTCCTCAGGGCTTGGCCTAAGATCGAAGGAAAATGAATGACAAATGTTGCTGTCATCTGCGAAAGAGTAGATAGGGTTGAAAGTTCGAACAAGAAGATCATGAGCAAATGATGGAAGAAGGATATATTTAGTACATAAAGATGAGTGAAATAAAGGAATAAAATCAAATAGGGAAAATCCGCATTATATTGAAAAGAAGAAAGCTTTGTCAACGACTTCCATAGAATCCACTTTATAACTGCTGAAACACACCTTCCACTATCTATAGGTAATTAATATTAACTTACAAAAAATGAAAAAATTGTCAGAGATGAGCAAACTGAAGATATGTAATAAAATGAAGGGCGAAGTGAAGAAAAAATAATGTCTCGAAAATTTCCTTCTATCCATAGGTAGTACTCTGAAACTGCTACTCTAAAACAGTTGTTCCCAAAATTTTTGTTGTTCCAGGTCCCATTTTAACATCTCAAAAACTTCTATGTCCTCCTATTATTACACTCAAAATAGTTTGTAGTTTAAATTAACTGAAAATGTAATTTAAAATAAATGAAAAATCACTTGAAAACCGGTCTACTGACTTTTCATTTAAATCAAAAGAAATTTTCATTTATTTTTAAATGTTAATAAATAAACTACAAAATCCTTAAAAAATAATGATTTTTCATTTATTTCGTTTTTTTAAATTTCAAAAAATTAACTACAAAATCCGTAAGAATAAATGATATTTAGTTTATTTCGTTTTTTAACTGGCCTAGAAATCGAAAAGGAATTCTTTTTTTAACAAAATATTTTAAATGAAAATATTAACTGTAACAGAAAATCCGTATTTATATGTAATTTATTTTTTAAATAAACGACAAAAACAGTTAAAAAATATACTTTTTTGTATTTTAACTGAATAATCATTTAAAAATAAATGTACGGATAATTTTTTAAATAAACTACAGTCAGTTACTGTAATAATATTTTCAGTGTAGTAATATATCGATGATATAAGCAGGCGTATTTTAACTGACAAGCATAATAGACAGAGGGACAAATGATCATCCTAAGAAGCTTATAATCGTATAAAGCCGAACTTTAAATATTCATCTGAGTAGTGGCGAACTATATTTTTTTCACTACTCATAATTAAAATAAAAACTGCACAAATAGTTTTGAAAAATAGGAAATCACACTCGTCGTGTTGACTTTTGATTTAGCGTTGCCAATTTTTTGGTTGGCAGTCAGGATTACAATATTCCAGGCTTTATCTAGGGTTTATCTAAATCTAAGCTACAATCGTTTTCATACACCGATATCAAATGGCTTATATTTTCTTTAAAGGTTTGTAAATCACACTTGAGTTATAACTTGTTTGTTACTCACTATTGCAAATTTTTTTTTTCTAAGTTCTCATCAAAAATAAAAGGATGTCATTTCCATTACATCTACAACAAAACCTATTTAACTTTCACTGAAATTAAGTTCAGCATAGACAGACCAAAATAAACTCTCTGACATACAACAAAACATATACAGGGAAAACAAATTAGTGCTGACAACCGGTTTTGTGGCCAATCAATGGTTCAGTTATGCTAAAACGTGAAAAAACTGTTATACTCCATATAAAAAAAATATTTTTCACGACAATCAGTTTCACGTGAAAATTGTGTGGACTTTGTTTTCACACAAATTTAATATACAAGACTACTATTTTTCTGGTGAAAAATAGATATTTTGTGTATATTGTGATTGTGTCTTTGTTATAAAATTAAAAAATTGTTCATTTTAATTATAATTTAAATTGCAGTATGAAGCCGTTAAAGTTCGAGTGAAATTTTTCCACGTGAAAAACAACTGACGGTGCTTAAGCATTGAAAAACCAATGAAGAGAAAGAGTAGTTTAACTTTGACAACATAGTTTCCATTGCCTTAATAATAATGCAGTAGTCACAACAAAAAAACTCGATTGGTTTAACTGAACAATTCTATTGGCAACCCTTTAAGTTGTCAGCACGAAAAGTATGTTTTCTGGGTGTATGTATGTACCATTAAGAAGAAATATAATTCAAAGCTACGGCATATTTGCTTTTCTTTCTTTTTTTTTTGCAAAATTTAATTTTAACTTGGGCTAAATGAAAAATATTTTAGGGTGATTTCAGTATATGAATAAATTATCACTACCCTTGTCGTCGTCATCATCGACAAAGAAGTAAAAAACATTGAGTAAACATACTCAGTGACTCAAATAAGAATCAGTCAAACAGAACCTTTTTTATGGGCCATATGGATGAAAATCTAGGACTGCAAACACTTTTACTAACAAGCACAAGGAAATACATGAGTACTCATACAATACAATGTATGTATGAGTACTTAAGACGCCAAGTTCGAGAAACAAACAAAATTGCTTAAGACCAATATGATGAAGTTATGTAAAAAGAGTCTATAGAAATTAATAGCATGTAGTAGAATGAGGATAACAATTATTCATACATACAGTTAACATACCTTTTAATGAAACATGGGAAGGGGATGTAGAAGTAGAGGGGGTGAGATGATATGTGGTACTGGTGGTGTTGGTTTAAATTGCTAGCTAACGGATAAAGCGGTTTCTTGCTTATCAAACCTTTTTTCGTAGTCGTATACTTACATACGTTAAATACCAAAAAACGGAAGGCGTAAAAATTAGTTTTTTGATTTATCACGGTTTTAAAACAATATCCAAAATGTTGGCGGCAATTTATGTACGGGTTTTTGTCGATGGAAGGGTGCAACTTAATGAAATATTTGTTATATTTCCATTTCTCTGTTCTTTGAGGGTTTTCCTTGAGCTTTGTGTTGTTGTGTATGTCATAAAAGGACAAACACAACAAGTTGGAAAGTAAGTACAAAAACAATGTGTTAACTTAATTATGACTTTATTTAATGTAATTAGCCACCTTAAGATATTGTTATAAATAACAAACAAAGTTAAACAATCCAAAGTTAAGTTTCATTTCTTTGTACGACTGCATGAATTTCATAAAAGAGGCATAAATTAAATTTCAATCCTATTAAAATGTTTTTGTTCTATCAAAAAGAAAACTTTATAAATCAGTATTATGTTAAATAAGGACATTTTTTTCATTATAATTATATTCTAAAAAGGTACAATTGCCTTAAGGGATGCGGAAGCGAAAAAAGCAAAGAAGCATAAAAATCGTTAGGGTACTACTTTATTCTTGTGATTTTTTTAAAATATTTTTTTTATTGGCATTGCTATACAATATTTCTGGGGGCACGGGACCCTTTAATTTTCGAATACTTATACCATACACCACTACAGTAATAGAATAAAGTCTATAAACATTTTAGTTAAAACTACTAAAAATTAGTTTAAAATGACATGGCGGAAAAAACTGCTAAAATTATCAGAATATATTTGCTGATAGCAACAGCAAAAAAAAACCGTTAAATATACGGAATTTTGGTTATATTTGAGTTCATTTTTAGTTAATAGAAAATAACAATTTAACATGATAAAATCATCTAAAAATTTGTTAAATATCTAGTCGACTAATATTTATAATTTGATAATATCAGATATGAATGTATCCGAATAATGGCACGATATAATGTGATCAGACATTATATGTGCTATAAAATTATAGCTGAAATGGTTCAAACATATAGAAAACGAGTAAAAAGGTTAAAGTCGGGCATGCCGACTATACAATACCCTACACCACTCTGGTGTATTGTTTGGATCCGAAATTCGAATGGGTTAAAATGGGGCTTGTGTCAAAATTTTCTATAATGTGAGTCAGCGCACCAAATTTCATTAAAATATCTTAATATTTTCGACCTGCAGTATGTAACCAAGCCAATTTTGGGGGGACCTTTATATGGGCACTAGTTCTAAACATGGACCGATGTTCACCAAAATCAATAGGCTTCATCCTTGGGCCAACATAGGTCTATGTACCAAATTTCGTCAAAATATCTTAATATTTACGACCTGCAGCGTATAAACAATATAATTTTGGTGGGACCCTTATATGGGCACTAGGTCTAAACATGGACCGATGTTCACCGAAATCAATAGGCTACGTTATTGGGCTAACATAGGTCTCTGTACCAAATTTCGTCAAAATATATTATTATTTACGACCTGCAGCGTATAAACAATATAATTTTGGTAGGACCCTTATATGGGCACTAGGTCTAAACATGGACCGATGTTCACCAAAATCAATAGGCTTCGTCCTTGGGCCAACATAGGTCTATGTACCAAATTTCATCAAAATATCTTAATATTTGCGACCTGCAGCGTATAAACAATATAATTTTGGTGGGACCCTTATATGGGCACTAGGTCTAAACATGGACCGATGTTTACCGAAATCAATAGGCTACGTTATTGGGCTAACATAGGTCTGTGTACCAAATTTCGTCAAAATATCTTAATATTTGCGACCTGCAGCGTATAAACAATATAATTTTGGTGGGACCCTTATATGGGCACTAGGTCTAAACATGGACCGATGTTCACCGAAATCAATAGGCTACGTTATTGGGCTAACATAGGTCTGTGTACCAAATTTCGTCAAAATATATTATTATTTACGACCTGCAGCGTATAAACATTATAATTTTGGTAGGACCCTTATATAGGCACTAGGTCTAAGCATGGACCGATGTTCACCAAAATCAATAGGCTGCGTTATTGGGCCAATGTAGGTCTGTGTACCAAATTTCATCAAAATATCTTAATATTTACGACCTGCAGCGTATAGATAGTATAATTTTGGTAGGACCCTTATATGGGCACTAGGTCTAAACATGGACCGATGTTCACCAAAATCAATAGGCTGCGTTATTGGGCCAATATAGGTCTGTGTACCAAATTTCATCAAAATATCTTAATATTTACGACCTGCAGCGTATAAACAGTATAATTTTGGTAGGACCCTTATATGGGCACTAGGTCTAAACATGGACCGATGTTCACCAAAATCAATAGGCTGCGTTATTCGGCCAATGTAGGGCTGTGTACCAAATTTCATCAAAATATCTTAATATTTACGACCTGCAGCGTATAAACAGTATAATTTTGGTAGGACCCTTATATGGGCACTAGGTCTAAACATGGACCGATGTTCACCAAAATCAATAGGCTGCGTTATTGGGCTAACAAAATATCTTAATATTTACGACCTGCAGCGTATAAACAATATAATTTTGGTAGGACCCTTATATGGGCACTAGGTCTAAACATGGACCGATGTTCAAAAAAATCAAACTTGTTCGTCCTTGGGCCAACATAGGTCTGCGTACCAAATTTCATCAAAATATCTTAATAGCTGCGACCTGTAGAGTGCGCACAAGATTGCATGGACAGACAGACAGACGGACGGACGGACGGACAGACGGACATCGTTAAATCGAAATAAAAAAAAATTCTGAACCGATCGGTATACTATAAGGTGGGTCTACGACCAATATTTTTTGGTGTTACAAACATCAGCACAAACTTATAATACCCTGACCACATAGTGGTGTAGGGTATAAATATTGTTGTATCTGGTTTATGCAGTATAAATTTCACTGAAATCCTAAACATTTACAGAAATAACTACCTGAGAGTTTGTCAGACCTAAAACTTCATGAAAGCTATTAAACTTTTTTGGATTTTCACAAAAGGACATTTTAAAGGAAAGAAAGAACCTTTACTGTTGCTTTAAACTGTTTGTATAAATGTTCTAACAATTTCTTTCCATTGCAAATTTTATTTTTAACAGCCTCTGATAAAATTACCTCCAAAAGAATAAATCCTTTCGTCTAAAGAGAATTAAAAAAAAAAAATTTAAATCGATTGTTTGAGATTTTGTAACGCATTTCGACTTAGGTTGTTTTAGAAAAGAAAGTTTTAAATTTTAAACGAAATTCAAGAGCTTAAGAAAAAATAATTAGTTTCGTCAAAATGATTTAATAATTCACTTATCCCTACAACAGTGATTGCAGAAATACAAAAAATAAATGTTACAATTTATTGCTATCTTTTTAAAATTGTGCACGAAAAATAGACTATAGTGAAAATTCCTAATGCTGCAAATAAAATAATTTCTTTTGTCAAACTGAAGTTAATAAAATTTAGAAAAAACTGATTTTAGAGGTTTTACATATTTTAGTGTTTAAATGTAGAAACAAAAGTCCTTAGATATCATTACATACGAAAGGAGACAGAAAATTTTTCTAGTGTTTGATGTAATAAATATAAAATTATATCCAAAAGGCGACTGACAAATTTTCTAGTGTGACTCTGAATAGGGTATATATAATTCTATCCAAAACGAATTAGTCTTTTTTGAAAAATCATATCATATAAAAACATATATTATTTTGGATTATGTACTAAATAGATATATCGTCGACCGGCCTGCAAAATGTCACATGTGTTTTTTAATAGATTTTCAGGAGAGCGAAAAAATTGTTACAAAATCCATTTTTAAGATATTTTATTGGCATCATAAGTCTTAATGATGCACGACCTCATTTAGTAAAATCATTAAGGCATATGATGCCAATAAAATATCTTAAAAGTGGATTTTGTAACAGTTTTTCGCTCTCCTGAAAATCTATTAAGAAACACATGTGACATTTTTCAGGCCGGTCGACGATATATAACATCATATAAAATTGGATTATCCGTATCTAATTATAAATGTAATATACAATTATATTCTGATCGATATGTAATAGGATGCAACTAAATATGACACCATATTACAATTTTGAAGAGAAACTCTATTGCTCTTCATTGTTTATCGATATTTCTCAAGCATTTGATAAAGTATGGCTTGAAGGTTTGTTATATAAAATTGTATTACTGTTACCTCAAAACTCCCACAAACTACTCAGGAGTTATTTAACGCACAGAACTTTTGCGGTTAAGTATAAAGACTTCATCACTAGTACTAGAAGCATTTCTGCCGGAGTTCCACAAGGTAGTATACTTGGTCCTCTTATGTATATTCTATACACTGCTGATATACCAACAAACCCCCTTATTCAAACGTCAACGTTTGCAGACGATACAGCGTTCGTAAGCATTCACAAAAATCCGAAAATCGCTTCTCAAAACTTACAAGCACATATACATGATGTGGAAAAATGGCTCAACAAATGGAAAAACTTACAATTAACGACACTCATGTCCCTGAACAGTCTCATATTAAATACCTTGGAATACACCTCGACAGACGCCTCACTTGGACACAACACATCGAAGCAAAATCAACCCAGTTGAAACTTAAAACTGTTCAACTACTCTGGCTCCTCAACTCTCATTCCACCCTCAGCCTCGACTATAAAGTCTTACTATACAAAGTTATCCTCAAGCCAATATGGACATATGGAATCCAACTCTGGGGAACAGCATCTTCATCTAATATAAACAAATTACAAAGAAGACAATCTAAAATCCTGCGCCTTATAACTGGTGACCCGTGGTTCATCCGCAATAACAACATCCACAGAGATCTCAGCATTCCAACAGTTGCCGACGAAATCAAGAAATTCCGCTCTAAATATGTACGGAGATTAACAACTCATCCAAATTCCCTAGCTCAGGATCTAGAGGCCACATGCATTTAAAAACGGTAGATACCTTGGCTATTGCTCAAATCTAATAAGCCTGCTCCTCACGATGGTCACTATTGCACTGGCAATAGGACTATAATTGTATACCCTGCTAAAAATCGATATATATGGATCCATACAGGTTGAATGTATGTACGTGCATGCTCATAAATATGCATTCATGACCATACATGGATACATAAATCTCCATACATGTTTCATATATGACCATACGTGTGCATTAACGAAATTTGAGGTAATATGTACATATGTGTACATGCACGAACATACATGAGCACGCATGAACATGCATGAACATGTGTGATCATACATGTAGATATTACCTCAAATTTCGTTAATGGACACGTATGGTCATATATGATTCATGTATGGAGATTTATGTAACCATGTGTGGTCATGAATGCATGTTTATGGCCATGCATGAACATACATTTAACCTGCATGGATGCATAGATGTCGATTTTTAGCTGGGTATTTAGTTTTTTAAGATTTTAATACTTATTGTTATTTTCTATAATGAAGAAAGATTCAATAAATAAACAAATAAGTTAAAAAAAAATATTACAATTTTTTGAGATAAAAAAATTATATATGGATACATATAATTATATCCGGTTATATACACTGGTGTTCAAAAACATATATGGGTATATAAAATTATACATTATTATATACAAACGTTTTTACTCGGGTAATAGAAAGATGCAATAATCATAATACAGCCAAATGTAATTTTTGATACTTTTTCAAATGGTTTATGACGCTGATGCGAACAAATTCCACCGCAAAAAATTCACAGAGTGAAAAATAATTTTTTATTTGGAATTTTTCAGCTTTTTTTCTTGAAAAAGTACGAACAACATACTGCGCTTTAGGCGAAAAAATCTAATTTCTTTATCAATTCTCAGCAAAATCTTTCATTTCCAAATAAGCGGTTATATAATGAAACTAAAATTTCTTACTACTTATAATTCGGCGTCAGTACCAGTTATTTTTGTTAGACGAACCCGTTTTTATAAGCAGTCTAGCTTACGCGCGACAACATTCTAAAAAGTGTTTGTAAATTTACTACTACAGGGTGGCGCAAAAGTCATCGCCCTATCGGAAAATGCTATATTTTTTGCAAGTGGCGGTAGAAGTCAGTTCTGCTTTGACATTTGTGAAGTAAACAGATACAAAATACACGCCAATAACACATTAATAACTATACTCCTCAAGAACGCGGAATATTTAGTTGTTTCGATTTTTTTGCCACCACGTTTCATCGAAAATCATCATGAGCGACAAGGCCTATTTCAATCTCTGTGGATATGTGAATAAGCAGAATAAGCAGACTGGCGATTTAACCGTTCTAGACTTCTTTTTGTGGGGTTTCTTAAAGTCACGAGTCTATGTCAACAAGATTGACTCTTGAAGTCCTCAAAAAGAATATCCGTCAGGAAGGCGGGAACCTATCGGCGGAAGTTCTGGCAAAAGTGATCGAAAATGCCCGTATGGTTATCATTTCTGGCGGCGGCCACTTCGCCGATACCATAAAATAAACAAAATCCAAAGGCAAAATCGAAGTTTTCCATTTTTAAAAAAAATTAGTCAAAGAACTTCGGGTGACAGACAACTTTTGCGCCACCTTGTACAAAATGGGTAAAGTTTTGTTTAATTTTACGAAAATTCGGTAAATATAAACAAAAAATGCGTAAATTTTTTTGTACACACTTTTATACACAATAATACACACACAAAGTATTTTTAGACATTATGTGTTTACATTATGCCTTAAATTACTATTTTGTTAAAAAAAAATTTTACGCACAAAGTTGGTAAATATATTAAAGATATTCATTTAAGGTATTTACGTCTCGTATACTGTGTATATGTTTTAAGTTTACTCGATTAATGTCAAAACTAGTTTACGTGCCCTCGTAAATATATATATATATTTGTTCCTTTTATTCCTGCAAGGAGCATAGGGCCGCTTATACGGTTTCGGTAATCATGTTTGGTTTAAGATGAATGGCTGATTGGGCCAAAGCATCCGATCCTGGTGTTGGGGCTGCCAACATTGCCTCCAGGCCTGCAGTGGTTGCGCAGGGATTTAATCCAAGCGCCAATAGGGTTATACCGCCCATGGTCGGTTGGGATATTGGTTTTTTGGTTAGCGCCAATTGCTCGCCACGACGTTACAAGGATCATAGGCAAACTCGGGACTTAGTGGGAGCTCGAAAGACCCTCCGAGACTATCCCCTTGTAACCGCTGACTGTCCGCGGCTGCCATTGGCAGCTACTCCACATTTCTGCGGAATCACTATCCGCAACCTGTGACGCGTCCGGTAGCACTCAGCTGTGCTTCCCATAAGCAAATAATATATCATACATCGTCATAAAAATGACAAGGTGTGATATACCATTCGCAAGGGCGGACCTCGTAAATATACGCTTACATTTTTATATGTAAACTTTTTCGTATTTATACACACATTTAAATATTGTCAAACATAAGATTATTTTGTATTGATTTGTTTGTTGTTTTTTATTTTCTGTTTTATTTGTTTTTAAATGATAAAAATTTACAAAATTCTGTTTTTAATTTATGAAAAAATCAAAAAAGTGGCTAAATTCAAAATTGAAATCTGAATAGTTTTAAAAGGTGCGTTCATTATTACAAAAATACACGGTTTACAGGACATAAATGCAGTTAGATAAATACCACTATTAACTTATTAATATTATTTTTAAATAACACTATGCGACAGTCAAAATCGGGATGGGATAAAACCAACGGGAAATGTTATATCGGTCAGAAACAAGTTATATGTGTCCCGGCGTTTCGCTGGGTCACGTCTAGGAATCGAGATATATCTTTTTTTTGACATAACTCGAGAACCACTAGTCCGATTTTGCTCAAACAATTTTAAAAAAAATTAAAAATTACAATTCCTTTAATCTGTTCATACTCGTATAACGTTTTTCTATATACTCAACAGTTTTGCCGGTAAAAATAAATGTTTGTTACCGCTACCATAAAAATCAAATAACCTTTTGTTTATTACTTTTTATACCCTACACCACTATGTGGTCAGGGTATTATAAGTTTGTGCTGATGTTTGTAACACCAAAAAATATTGGTCGTAGACCCACCTTATAGTATACCGAACGATGTCCGTCTGTCCGTCCGTCCGTCTGTCTGTCTGTCCATGCAATCTTGTGCGCACTCTACAGGTCGCAACTATTAAGATATTTTAATGAAATTTGGTACGCAGACCTACATTGGCCCAAGGACGAACAAGTTTGATTTTGGTGAACATCGGTCCATGTTTAGACCTAGTGCCCATATAAGGGTCCTACCAAAATAATATTGTTTATACGCTGCAGGTCGTAAATATTAAGATATTTTGATGAAATTTGGTACACAGACCTATATTGGCCCAATAACGCAGCCTATTGATTTTGGTGAACATCGGTCCATGTTTAGACCTAGTGCCCATATAAGGGTCCTACCAAAATTATACTGTTAATACGCTGCAGGTCGTAAATATTAAGATATTTTGATGAAATTTGGTACATAGACCTATGTTGGCCTAAGGACGAAGCCTATTGATTTTGGTGAACATCGGTCCATGTTTAGAACTAGTGCCCATATAAGGGTCCCCCCAAAATTGGCTTGGTTACAAACTGCAGGTCGCAAATATTAAGATATTTTAATGAAATTTGGTGCGCTGACTCACATTATAGAAAATTTTGACACGAGCCCCATTTTAACCCATTCGAATTTCGGATCTAAACATTGGCTTTTACCCAGACTGGTGTAGGGTATTGTATAGTCGGCATGCCCGACTTTAACCTTTTTACTCGTTTTTAATATTTTAGGCAAAAAATATTTTTTTCTTCATACATTTATTTTTACCGGCAAAACTGTTGAGTATATAGAAAAACGTTATATGAAGAGATTAAAGGAATTGTAATTTTTAATTTTTTTAAAATTGTTTGAGCAAAATCGGACTAGTGGTTCTCGAGTTATGTCAAAAAAAAGACCACTAAAGGTCAAATCGATATATCTCGATTCCTAGACTTGACCCAGCGAAACGCCGGGACACGTATAACTTACCGATATAACTTTCCCCGGTAGTTTGAACCCTTCCCGATCACTGACCCCTACCATTTGTCTCACAGTGTAATAAAAGAAAAGCTGAAATGGAGTATTTGTTGTGAATCACTAAATGTCTACAAACACATTTTGATCTGAAAATAGCAACACAAGCATGAAATTGTTTTTGGTAATTACCAGAGAAGATAAAATTGCTGTTTTTGCTTTTTATTGCTTGTTTTACTCATATTTGCTTCTCTTTGCTTTTTTGAATTTTCCGTTTTTATACCCTCCATCCCACTGTGCAGGAGGGTATATATCATTTTGTCATTCCGTTTGTAACTCATCGAAAAAAAAATCTGGGACATAAAAAAAATATATATTCCTGATCGTTATCAATAGCGAAACCGATATAGCCGTGTCCGTCTGTCTGTCTGTCTGTCTGTCTGTTGAAATCACGATCACGCTCAAAATAGTTGTGCTAGGATGTTAATTTTAAGTCAAAATTATGGTCCAATTTCTTAAGCAGTTTGCTATTGGAAATGGGCATATTTGGTCCAGACGTTTAAAAGTTATGAAAGAAAATGTAGAAGTACCTCTAGAATTTTCCATATTAACATGAAAAATATATTAACTGTGTGTTGTTGTTGTTACTGAATAAGAAAAAAATACAAACATACACACCCAGACCTTGAAAGAGTTAATTCTTTTTTTGAATTTATATGCATAAAATTGAATTCATTTTAAAAATTACTGAATAATTCATAATGCCTTTAAATCAATGATTGGACATTGAATAAAGTGAGATAAGATTTGTTCCTATTTGTGTTGATTCAATTTTGATTCGATTGAATAATTTGGACGTATGTTGGCTTTAGAGGCACCTCACCGATTGATTCTAAATTTTTACTACTGATATAACTCTCTTTTGGGGGCCCGAAGAAATTTTTTTTCACCGAAAAGCCTGTATGGGGAGTTACTTCGGTTTAAAGTTTAAAAATGAACTTAACTATATTTTCTTCATTTATGATAGGGTTGGAACAATATGTACATCATTGGAAAGGTAATAAAAATATCTTTAGGATAGCATTTTTTTGTTGACTCATTATGATTCGGCGTAGGAATTTTAATTTTTTTGTTTTTTTAATGTTTTTATTCCATAAAAATCCTATATAAGAACAAAAATTGTGCTTATTAGAATGTTATCAAGACGAAAAGCTTTTATCTGATATATACATCAAGTTTTGATCACTTCAAACACCGAAGATATTAGAGGTCAAAATCGTGAGATTTTTTTTTCTTTCAAAGTATGGCTAACTTTTGACAAATGAAAAATCTCAATACCGACAATAGGTTTAAAATGTGTTTACTCCCAAAATATGTTCGATTCCCGATGAGTTAATTCAGTATAATTGTTGGTTAGAGTCAAAGTTGTATCTTTTGTACCATCTGCAAAAAAATTAGGCTTGACTTCTAATATCTTCGGTGTTTGAAGTGATAAAATTTGAACTACATCTTAAAAGTTTTTAATCTTGAGAATATATTAATAAGTAAAAAATTATGTGGTAGTATACGGTGGTTTTTATAAAAACGGTTTATTTTAAAAAATCTTAAAAATAAATCTCATTCACCGGTAATGGGTAAACAAACAAAAAAAAATGTCGTCCATAAGATATTTTTACTATCTTTCAATGATATATATATATTGTTCCAATCTGACTATAAATGACTTAGATATATGTAGCCAAGTCCATTTCCAAACTTTTCACAGAAATAAACTCCCTACAGAGGTCTTTCCGCGGATTTTTTTTTTTTTGTTAACAGCTTGAAAAGTACTACATCGGGCTAAAAAAAATTCACTGAGATCAACTTATTGCAAAATTGAGATTTAAAATACGAATTAAGGAATTATATTTTTAAAGGTCTGCACACATCTATATGAATAACATAAGCAGTGTTACCACTTTATGGGTAGGGCATGGATGACAGCAATTATTAAATTGTTTAGTTTTTCACTTAAATTTCAATTCAAATGAATGAATTGAGAAAGTTATCAAATTTGTAAATAAAAAAATATAGTATACATAAAAAAAGAATTTAATTCATAAACTAGCCAATAGATAGTGGGTCTATGAATACAACTTAGCAATTACTTCAAAGCATTGTTGGTAGCAGAAACGGTGTGATTATCGGTGAGGGTAAGTAACGCTATAATAGATTATTTCGGTTACAGTATTTTAAGGATAATTGTATTTCGATAACGGTATTTTAAGGTTAACTGTATTTCCGCAAATTTTTTTTTTATGAAAAAACAAAGTAAAGTAAAATAAATTTATTAACTAAGTGTATGTAACATTCACAATTACGACGTGGAATTACAAAAAGTTTAGACTAAAAAATAATGGTGTTGTAAGGATAATGGGATAATGGTATTTGATTAATTTCGGTACTGGTATTTTAAATGTATCGATATTTGAATCTATAACAGTATTTTAGCGATAGAGCCTACCAACCCTGCCTCAATGTATGTAATTACTTTTGGCTTATGAATGACTTAACATCTAATTGTGAAGTTTGCATAAAAATTCCAATATCTATTTTTTATTCATACGAGTTAGTGAATTGATTCACAGCGACTGATCATCCACGAATTAAACCGATACATCAGGAAAGTGTATTAATCTACACATGCTTTGAAATTCTTTCGTTATACAAATATACTATTAATGTACACAAAAAAATCGTTATCAAGTAATTAAGCAAATTTCAACTAATAAAGTTTTATCGAATAATTTATTATATTGTGTATGCCACAAAAACATTATTTTAGTTGAAGTGCTCCCAATTGCTTGCCAAAGATTTTTTTTGTGTGTATTTAAAAACGCAAATAAAACTTGATTTTTGAAAGACTCTAAAATAAAATTATTTTTAAATCGTTCACATGTGATCATAACTGACTCTTATTTACAAGCTTTTTAAGTGTTTTGTTCTAAAGTTAATTTTTTCTCTAAATTTTATGAAGATTCATATAAGACTCAAAAGTTCATCATAAATGCTGCATATTTAAGGAACTTTTCTTTGTAATAATATAACGCCCAGAACGATGGGACAATTGAAATGGCCAAATCACTTTTTTTTAAGTTTACTGATGAGGTTATTACCTTTTTTCGGAGTTCAAATTGTAATAATATGTTAATTAAAGTCATTTATAATATCATATTTTTTGGGTAATTTTGTCTACACTTTTGGGAATTTTGAATCTTGCTTGTGGCAGCACTGAGATTAAACAAGATTAAACTGAAATATTTACTTGTAGTGGTGGAAAAAACCATACACATTTGTTGCACAGTGGATTGACCGAATACAAAATGGGTAATAATTCATACTTGTTTGTACTTAGTAGAATCCCCGAATAAAAACACCAGGATGGAGGGTATCTAAAGACTCGGCACAGCCGAATTTAATCTTTGGTTTGTATAAGTTCCCAGTCACCTGGGGACTTATACAAACCATCGAGCGGGCTTTAGCCCGCTTGTTTTTCTTTAAAATAGCTTTTTTTTTAAGATTTTTGAGCTTTTAATTGCTTTTTTTAAGACTTTTTTCACAAAAAAATATTTTTTCTCTTAACTTAGAATTAAAAAATAAAAAAACTGTTGTTTTTCCAAGATTTTTTACTTCTGCTTTTTTCTTGCTTTTTTACAATATTTTTTTGCTTAAACACTCCGGATTTTGCTTTTTTCTGTCTTCTCTGGTAATTACGCAGTGATACAAAATCGAACTTTCCGAATCGGAATGGGATGAAACCAAAAAAAAATTAAAGTTCACAATTTCCATAACAAAACCCTCAAGAGTTTTTTTTTAGTTTAGTGCTAGATTTTTTTTACACGCTTTTGAAGTTGGTGATTTTGAAACGCTGTCTAACAAGAATAAAACTTCAAAAATTTGATAAAATAATGTTTATTTATTTTTATTATCCTGGAAAGTTGCGTTATCTTACTGTTTTTGGGATCAAGGAATCCATTTTTGATATTTATTTTTACCTAGAACTTACGCTAGATGGCGCTGTCATACAAAGTTTGCTCTTTCTTTTAGATTGGCGTAGAAAAAACGGGGTTTGTACATTTGTTGAGGATAAAATATCAATTTTTGATGTTGGCTTCATTATAAAACATATTTCTAATCATATTGCGAAGTACATTTTATTATTCTCAGTACGTTACTATTATAAGAATGGTATTTTTATGGTATGACATTTACTGTTGTTTACACATGGTGAACCAGTGACAGCATCATAAAGCGTTATTTTTCTTCTTCTTATTTTTATTGAAATAAAATAAATTTAGTAGCTTCACGTTATTCATTTTCCTGTTTGGGCACGAATTACATTTATTTAAGTTAAAAATGAATGAATGTTTGGAATAAATGTAGCTTTAACCATGGAAACTAGATACAGAGGAAAGAAACTAGATTCTATGTTAGGTGGAGAAAGAGAACCACCGATGAAGAGGATACTGACGATGAACAAGAACTTGAAACATACACAGATCCACAATCTACTGGAAATTGACTGTGATGATGATTTAGCGGATCCAAAACGACAAAAATATCATTAAAAAAAAAATATCAGATAAACAGAATGACATTAATTTTTATAAAATACCATTTTTGTAATATTTAGTAACGTGCTGAAATAATAAAATGTACTTCGTAATATCATTAGAAATATCCCAGCCAGAAATCGCCAGTGGTAGAAAAAATCAAGCACTGGCATACCACTGGGTAACCACGGTGTTAAAAATAAATGGGAGAACACTCATTTGGTTGGCTTTGCCAGCGTTTGCAAAAAGCGTTTTTCCAGTTTTGTTTTACAAAAACTTCGGTGGTTTATAAAAAAAAACCACTGGCAAAGAATGGGCTTAGAGTGCTATGCCAACGTTTGCAACCGGTGGTTATCAAGTGCAACCTAGTAAGAAATTGCAGCTGTACAAAAAGCAATTCGCTGGTAGAGCAATGATGACCATCTCACCCGTAAGTAATGCTCAGACACACCTTAAAATCTCGTAACAAAATTTCACTTAAGTGCTTTGGTTTTATTTAAGTGGTGTATGCAAATTCTAAAACTTTTTTCCGAAGAAACTCCTCATACTGTAGAAAAATTTTATATTAAAAAAAAAATTAGTTAATTCTAAAGCCGAGCACACACGGTCAATATAATTAATTTAAATTTTATTGATCTTTGCAAACACAGTTTCAACGTTACTAGAAAAATATAAATGAAATTAAAATTCATCAATATTTTTCCATCCCAGAAAAAATTGCAAAAATGAACGGATTTTAAAATGAAATCACGTTTATACCCAGATAAAATATGGTAATGATAGGTCATTACCATACGGATTACCAAGTAATGATAGGTCATTACCTTTGCATTACTTTAAAATACAAAATAATGACTTACCGACAATAAGTTAGAGAAGTACTTATATATTCGTGCAAAGTAATAACTTACTGGTAATTGATTAAATAAGTACTGACTAAGTATTTTTTTATATTAAAATCAGAGACCCAAAATAACTGTTATATTTCTTAAAAAGTCACCACCCAAATTTATTTAATTATAATATTTCAATAATGCACTATATTTTATAAATCATATTGCACAAAAAAATAACAAAGTTTGGCAAAGATTTTAATTTTTTCAATTTTCATATTTTACTCTATAAATTTCTGTTGTTTTTTGATTTTTATTTTAAAACTTTTTATAAAAGTTACAGATTGATTTTTTTTAAAAAAATTAAGCACTAACTTTTTTATTTGATAATAAATTAAAAATTGACCCAAATTGAATGCCGGAAGGTGCTTGAATATACATATTTACTCACTTTAAATCACTGTTCAATCTTTTATTAACACTAGTTGACATCATCAGGATATTATAATTGTTGAAGTCATTGGTTCTATGGCTTTTGATTTATATTCTTAATTGTTATATTTTGATAAAGAAAAAAAATCACAAAATAACTTTTATTATTTTTGAAAAAATAAAAATCGTGTTTGGATTGTTTTTGTTAAAATTAAAAATAAAAATCAAACAGAGCAAATAAACAGAAAATTAAAAATATTCAAACAAGAAATAATTGTAAAATAATGAGTTTTTTTAATAAAAGTTATAACTGTTACGTCCCTGATTAAAATTTTATTTATAAATTTTATTTACTAGGAAATTTTCCATTTATAGTAGGAGTATAGTTTCCTACTATAAGTTGGGTAAAATTCAACAGGATTTAATGAGAGTGTACTTAGTTAATTATAAAGCTAATGTGATATTAGGAACTACTTATTTTTTAACTCCTAATAAGTATATTAGTAAGCCTTATTATTTAACAACTTGTAACCGCGTATTTTTGAACTGCGTATCAGCACATGAATAACTACTTATTTTTTATATTTTTTTCTGTTTTTTCATGCAGCGAATATGGACAACTACTTACAAAAACGACCTTGTCGAATAAAAATAATGAGTTTTGACACCGAATTGTATGCATTAGACCCTAATTCTACTGCTTATTATTTAGATATTAGTAATGAGCACCCATTACTGAGATTTTGATGGGTTTAATTAAAGTGGGAGCTTAACAGCCAAATATAATTAAAATGTCGTCAATATACATAACTTTTTACAATTTCAAAATATTGGTAATAAAATTTACAACTTTCTAAATGTGCTGTTATGGACCTATGCTCCACCGGAAGTAAAAGGGAGGAATATACATTGAATATGCATTTATCTACTAACTGGAGCTTTAACTGACACATTTGTTGTTGTTTCCCATATAAAATTAATTAATTTAATTGTCAGCTAAAATTTAACCGGACATTCGGCAATCGGGCCTTACTGTAATTTATTGGTGTTGATGTAATTTTAAAATAATTTTATTTGAGAATTAGTAATTTTTCAGCTCAAGATGGTGCCAAATTTCACAAAACTTGGAAGTGTACCGTAAAAACTTGAATTATTAATAAATTTTTAAAAATTATTTTTATTCGTTTGATTAATCGAATAACTTAATCGCTTGATCATACGAATAAAATTTTGAGGATTGCTTATTCGATCAAAACAATGACCGTTCCTATCTCTGTTATGCTTGACCATTCCTATCCCGGTTATCTCAGTCACTTTTTTATTTTAATTTAAACAACAAATATTTTATAATTTTACGTGTAATTAAAACATAATTGAATTCCCCAGGTCCGGTATAGATGCGTATAGAAATAAATAAAAAACTTTAAACCCGGTACTTCGTTACCTGTAGTTTTAAATAGCGGAGTGTACCCACTACCAAATGTTTGAACTAGTTTAAATTTTGGGCTTATAAAGGGTTCTTCAATAAGAGCGCTACAAAAGTTTTTTTTAAATAAAACACAAACGGTTATGGATATCAACAAAGAGTATACATAATAAAGAGATTGGGGGACTCTCTATCACTGAGAAAGCATTTGTTCTATTATGTGCCTTGGAACATGAACATACTCAAACCAATATCACCCAGCAAACATGGCAATTGGAAGAAGATTCTCCGAACATATCGCCAGGAAGAAAACATTTATTGCCGGCAATATCAATTTCGGAAGTTTCCTCCGTTGGAAACAACTGTTACACTAAAACAATACTTCCAGGCAATATGAAAGCAATAACTCATATGGAAGATAAAAGGGATATCGCTAAATAAACTCCCGGTACAATAAAAAAAACGATTTAATTTTTTCATTATTACATTTAAGCCTGAAAAACAATATCTGCATACATAATCCATTGATCAACTTATAAATTATCTTGATTTCATCTTAGCCGATTTTTCCCGCGCAATTAATCTTAGCTTTTCACGAGTTTATTTCCTATATATCTTTTGATTGTTTTTGTACAAATTTAGTTTTAATTTTTTCCAAATTGTTAAAGATTTCAAACAAATTTGCTTTATCTTCCAAATGATGCAAGGTGATATTGCCGCAATATTGTCATAAAAAGTTATGACAAAAGATAAAATTTTTGATTAATTTTTTTCCAAATATCGCCGAATTATCTTCCAAGTGATAAAAGGAAGACAATTTCAAAGTAAATACTACTCGATTATTTTCATTCAAATGACAAATAGAAGATATCGCTTTAATATATTCTTGGAAGGTATCTTTTAAATGTTTGCAGGGTCATTATGTGCGCTCTTTGTATGACTCAAAACATCGATTGTAACCAGGGATGGAAAATAATAATTTAGTTATAAAAATCAAGAATGGAACTATACTATGGAATTATACTATTCCAACAGTATTATAGCTCTAGATTATGAATTTTAAAAAACCATACGTAAAAATTGCAAAATAATATCGGAATGCGAAAAAAGGATTTGGGGTTCAAAAAATTAATTAAAAGAATTACATTCTGCAAACGATGCCAACTTTTTCTTTTTTTGCAACTAACCACTAAACTTTGTTTTATGAAATGAGCATTATACTCCGTAGATTATAAATTTAAAAAACCGCACTTAAAAAATTGCAAAATAATAGAGCAACGCGAAAAAAGACTTTGTGGTAGAAAAAAATAATTAAAAAACTCAATCAGCGATTAACAATCTGCAAATGAATACAATGACGCAAAAATTTTCCTTTTTGCAAATATTTCTTTCGCGATTTATTTTTTATTTTTTTTGCAAACTAAGCACCAAACTGTTGTGTTTAAAATTGGTACTATAGACCCCAGATTATAAATTTAAAAAAACCACACTTAAAAAATTGCAAAATAATCGCGGAAAGCGAAAAAAGGCTTTATGGTACAAAAAATTAATTAAAAAACTTAATCAGCGATTTACATTCTGCAAACAAATATATTGATGAAAAAATTTTTCCTTTTTGCAAATTTTCTTTTTCGCGATTTTTTTTTTTTTTTTTGCAACTAGCCACCAAACTTTGTTGTATGAAGTGTGTATTATAGTCTCTAGATTATAAATTAAAAAGAAACGTACTTAAAAAATTGCAAAATAAAAGCGAAACGCGAGAAAAGACTTTGTGGTACAAAAAATTAATTAAGAAACGTAATCAGCGATTTAGATTCTACAAACAAATATATTGATGCAAAAATTTTCCTTTTTGCAAATTTTATTTTTCGCGATTTTTTTGCAACTAGCCCCCAAACTTTGTTGTCTGAAATGTGTATTATAGCCTCTAGATTATAAATTAAAAAAAAAAAACGCACGTAAAGAATTGCAAAATAGTAGCGGAATTTGAAAAAATTCTTTATGGTACAAAAATTTAATCCCTAGGTTATATATTTAAAAAAAATCGCACTTAAAAAGTTAAAATAGCGGCGGAATTCGAAAAAAGCTTTATGGTACAGAAAATGAATTAAAAGAGGTAATTAGCGATCGACATTCTGCAAACGAATATATTGTTGCAAAAATTTCGCTTTTTCCAAATGTTTTTTTTTTTGGCAATTTGTGCTAATATTTGCTAATATCTAAATATTTAATTTTAATTTTTTTTTAACGAGCCAAAGAGGAAGCTATTTTTTAGTTACTTACATTTTTATATATGTAAGAGCGATCTAACATTTTTTGGTATAAGAGCCCGATTAAGTGACCCTTTTCATCCCTGATATACCAGTCGGAGTTCGTTCCTGTTCCAAGCCGCATAATATTTTTTCAAATAAAAAATATTGAGAGAGTTGCAAGGCCATTGATATCAATGAAATTCTTTATTCCTGTGAAAGTACGTTCGATGCCATTATGTATGGAAATCGATCTCTTTTGCATGGCCTCCACGGGCACGCTTGCAGAAGTACAGACGCCGAACCCAATTTTCGACGGTTTTTAAGCATAAATCGGCCCTTATTCGTACGAAGTTCATCAATCGGCTTGTTGGCATAGACCACAGATTTGACGTAGCCCCACAGGAAATAGTCCAACGGCGTCAAATCGCACGACCGAGGCGGCCAATCGACTGGACCATTTCGTGAGATAACACGTTCTCCAAACTTGGTTTGCAATAAATTGATTGTGACAAAAATATTCCGTTATCATTTAACGGTAGCGATTCCCATTCACAGTAACGTGCCGGTCTTGATCATCACGGAAGAAGTACGGCCCAATGACGCCGCCGGCCCATAAACCGCACCAAACCGTAATTTTTTCGGGATTCAATGATGACTCATGGAGTACGTGTGGATTGCTGTCTGACCAATAACGCATATTTTGTTTATGGACGAAGCCATTCATTATGACGACTATAAATTGGACGTAGCGCTCTTAACGTTGAGGCCACTGACTCCGAATTTCGGTAGTAAATTTTAATAATTTCGACTAGTTGTTGGCTCGTATATCTTTCCATCATGAAATGGAAGAGAAATGTCAAAAGAGCAGCAAGAAATATGGCCTCGTTTGCTGTCCCTGTCTTTCTACTTTTGTAGCGTCCCTGTTGAAGAACCCTTTACTACATTTACACCTAAAGCCCAAATTAGTTTGGAAGTATCGTAAAAAAAGTAACGTATCATTCACATAATGAATAAAAAGAGTATAAAAAATAAAAATATTGTATTTTTTATCTTTTTCTTGTGCATAGAATTAAATGTCAAGTAATAAAATAGAAAATTTCTATTTTCAACAGAACTTTTTTACGATTTTACTTGACAACAGTTTCAATGCATAGAAAAAAGATAAAAATATATTCCTATATTATTTTAACACATTGAATTGATTACAGATACGTTTTTTTACTTTACGATTAGACTAATGAAGCCTTAACCATAAACTAGTACTTTCTGAAAACTACTTGTATTTAAAAACTAAAAGTTTTTATAAACCACTAGTTTTTTATTGTAGTGTAAATTGTACTTTAGTCATTATAAAACTGTTATTGCTACATTTGTCGATGACGTAGTGCTTTCTACTACACTCAAAAAAATAAGTTAGTAGAAAAATTAGTAAAATATCTTGTATATCAAGTGTACTAGTTTTAGTTATATATTTTTGTTAGCACTAAACTGATTTTGAACTGATTAACAATTAAATTTTTCTGCGTCATTTTCCAGCCTAAATTTAACAATTTTCGAATCTTTTAATGTACTACTTATTTCGAAACACTAAAAGAATTCAAATAAATAAATCACATACGTAGTAAAATACAAAACAATATGACATTTACCAATAACAATACTTATAATAATAAAAAAACAACCATTTTATGAAAAAACAACCAATTACTATAAAAAATAAATATGCCCTTTTGGCTGTCCGTCTCCAATTTACACAAATTGCCTGCACTTGAACGTACAAACCATACGTCAATGTGGCAATATTTGTGAAAAGGTGACACGGAGGAAATAAGAAGATAAACAGAGAAAATCTGAAGTAGAATGTTTGTATATGTCTGTTTGATCACTTCTGAAATTATTCATATAGAGACAATCTGACAATAAAAATATGAAGCCTGTCCATAAAAAGGCAGAAACTAGATCTAGTCTGATTTGCAAATTTAATGTGTTTATAACTTTTGCGGAAGGTTTATTCTTCTTCTTAACCTCAAACCTACTAAATTAGAATTAATAAAAATACATATTAATGACAATATTAATTGCATTTGGTCTAAACGACGCGTTTGAAAAAACAACCATTTACTATAAAAATATGCCCTGTTGGCTGTCCGTCTCCAATATACAATAAAAAAAGTAATTATTTTTTTTATTTTTGCATTAAATATTAGCATTGTTCTACCTCAAGTCCAAATTCTAATATGATATATTTGTAGTTTCAAAATGGTTGATAATTTTCGTGATAGATAATACAATTGTTTCATGTGCATCACCCCAACTCATCAGATGTCCGCAATAAGAAAATGATGATTGTAATACACAAACCGAGAAATTACATAAGGTACAAAAATTCAACGGGACGAGAATTTTGTACTTTTGTATATGTACTGTCTGATTTGGTAAAACCAGCCATAAATCAACATCTTTTGAAAGCAACAATTACATAAAAGTACCCTTGGGTACTATTCTTGTTCCTTCAATCATATACCCAAGTTTTATTAAGGTTTCGGAAGGCGGCTCTAGGAGATTTCCTTTTTTTTAGCTGATTTTCTATTTTCACAACTGAAACATTGTGCTGCCACAATCAACTTATTCGATTGGCTATAAGGTCGAGTGTTTGGAATCCAATTGTACACTGGGCTTTTTAAATACAACCTTCTGTAATGAAATTATTTCTTAAGCCAAGGCTGTCCACAAACATTACAAGTACTATATATGTTTTCGCTTGAACTATTTAAATCGCATTTATTCCCTGTACAAATAAAAAAAAATCTTAAAAAAAATATTACTCTTACATACAAACATACGCAAACACATGTGGTCAGGAAAAACGATTGAAATAAAAAAGCGGCTGAATAAAATAAAGTGTATGTAGCCTTGAAGCCAAGGATTTTCATTTAATATTTTCATCTTTATAGCATTTGTAACCGTTGGGTACGTTTTGTTTTATTTACTGTTTACTGTTTTAAGTAGGATTTTATGAGTGTGTGAAAATGGTTATTTGGAGCTTATCCATATTAAATACTTTACGCAAGAGTATGATTTTGTTTTTTTTAACTTATATAGAAATACAGAGACTGGCCCAAATCTGTAAAGACAATCCTAAGACGTCCTTAAAGGCACATCAACGTGGGAGATAAATCTGCTAGAGATAATGCCAAATTCATTATAAATTATATAAGGTGTTCAGAAATGCTTTATATTATAGATTTTCTCTCTCGAGTATTTGCATTTAAAAAAAATGTATTAAATTATGTTACTTTTACAATTTTGTCTTCTCATCTGGCAACACGACAGTCTATTTTCATCACCTAAGATAGATTTAAGAAGTGCCCATCATCCAAGGAGGAGTGGACATTATGCAACAACACTATGCAACAAAATGAGTCATGGTCGAGAATCAGTCGACGATTCCTATATCTGATGAATGATTATATAAGTATAGCAAAACCTCTAAAGTATTTGGTGCTGGATGGGTACAGTCAAGTTATTCATCTATAATAGGATTCATGGATGCCCGGTATAGTGTTGCACAGTGTTTTCGAAGAGATTAAGCATACAATTGCAAAAGTCTTGATGGATTTGGAACATCCTTTTTATTTACTATTATGTCCTTTTTGATGATTGTTTACATTTCAAGGATTTTATTTGAAATTGATTGCCTTAAGGAATGTTGTTTAGCAAATAACAACATATTCACAGTAAATACATGACAATTTCGCACATGATTAAATCAAAGAAAATGAGAATAAATAAAAAAAATAAATCATATTTCTTTTACCGAAATCAATAAAAACACTTTCAAAAAGTTGCAACAACAGTACAGTTTGTGAAAATCAAATATTTTAAAAATCTAAAGACAGCAAATAGAAAATCTAAAAGAAATTTGTCAACAAAACTATACACTTAGTGCAATAAAATCAAAATTCAGGCTTAACAACTAAATAAAAGAAGAAACGAAAAAAAAAAACGCACTAAGAAAAAGAACGAAATAACAGAGAAAGAACGCGCTTTGGAAGTAAAGTTATTTACAGTTACAATGCAAGGAAAAAATTTTCTATATACTAGTCATATACTGCATAGTCGTGCTTCGTAAAGACAACTGCATATTTCAGTGTAAGATTTTGATCATTGTAAATTTGACAACATTTCATTTGGAAAAGGAAAAAAAATTAAGTGGTAGGTATAACGCCAGCAACACCCAACAAACCAGTCAGGCATTTCGTCAGCATCAGCTAAAATCAACAGTATTTTTTTTCTCCCGAAAAAAGTATACTCAAAGATACAACTTGTTCGTTTAGAGCAATTGCAATGCATTTGTATGCAAACGACAATTTTAACAATGCTGCTGGCAAGTAAAGCTTTACTTACTACTATAAACGTACAACAGGCTGTGTTAAAAGTATGTGAACAAATTTTAAATAGTTTACAAAAACATACTTTGTTTGGACAGACTTTAAATCATTGTGTTTCGAATTTTTGCCTATTAACCACTTAATTTTTGAGTGCAAAATTAAAATAACTTATATCGCACTTTTAACCAAATTTGCAGTCAAGTTAGTGTAATGTACTCGTTACTTTAATATATTGCATCTCTCAAAATCATTCAAATGTTATTGTTGGGCTTGTGGCTATGGTTTTCGTTTTTATATATGAATTTAAGTAAGATACTCGTAGCTGTTATTTTGGCGCCCAACTTATGGCCATGTTCAAAATATTTATTGATTGCTTGGAGCAAAAACTTTTATGTAATTTAGGTTTTTTAAAATATAAAATTAGGAATCTCAAATCTATCTTACACTGCAAGAATAAGCTAAGAACCCTCCAGAGATAGGTGCAAATAATGCCAATCATGATTAGGTCAATATAAAGTGAATTTCAATAATTTTGGAGTCTTTTATTAGTTTTAAAAATCAATTTAAAATATATTTTTTTTACTGCTGAGACAACTTTTTGAACAGTTTACAAAAAATAGTTGTAATAATTTTCATGAATCAGATAAAAACCAGCTAAGAAATTTTATAAGCTTTTCTGTATTATTTTTTATTTTGAGTTGAAAACGTTTCAAAATTATTTTTAATTTCTTTTATCTTTTTTTTAATTTTTGGAAATAAAGTAAATAAAAAAAATAATTGGGTAAAAATTATTAAATTAAAAAACGATTAGGAAATTATTTAATCAAATTTTTTTCTGTAAAGATTATCTTCTGTATATAAAAACATGACTGACTGATTGACTCAATCACTCACTTAACATCGCTCAGCCAAAATGGCTAAAACTCGAACGTTAAAATTTGTTGAATTTCCTCTGCTAAGACGGAATTTTTCGAAATTCCTAAGGGAGGTAGGAGGAAGAAAAAGAAGAAGAGTTTCCTCCTTGACGGCCTGCTCACACTATTGGTGCTAGGAAGTTGAAAGGCGTAGATGTCCGCTAAGATCTCATTTTTGGAAATTCCTACTGGAAGAGAAAAGTCTCCACTTTGGCTAAAAAGCTGAAATTTAAAATATCTTTTTCTTGGGCCATGGGTTTACAAACAACCTTTTTTTGCAAGTTCGGATAGGGACGTGGTAAAAATGGAATTGTATAATTGGTATCATGTCTCCCCTTGAGTTTTGTTCTGCTCTGCTATAGACGTCCGATAAGAAGGGATTTTTAAAAATTTCTACCATAACAAAAAGGGGAAAACTCGTCTCTTTGACGGCCTGGTAAAACCCCTTTAGCTAAAAACCGGAAATTTAACATACATATATGTTGCTTGAAGTAAAAACTAACTTATCAGGAAGGTATTTTTTTTTTTTTTGTTGAAATTTTGGACAGCAACGTTGTAAAATGGGATTTGAAAAAGAGAAAAGTGTCCCCTTAATGGCCTGCCGAATCTACTGGAACTAGGGAGCCGAAATTCAATATATATATCTAGGTTTCTCCTCCTCCGCTGAGGCGGCATTTTTAGAAATTCATTCCGAGAGGGATAAAAAGCGGAAAAGTCTACCTCTTAAAGGCCTGCCAAAACCCCATTAGCTAGAAACCTAAAGTGGAAAATATGTATTCCTTGGTTCATGGGCTAACTGACCGGCAAGCTACTTTTGGTAACTTCGGACAGGAAAGTGGTACAAATGGTGGTTCAAAAGGGGGAAATTGCTCCCTTAACACCTGTCCAAACCTCTTTGTGTAAAAACCTGCAATTTAAAGAACGATTGTGTTTGGAACACTAAAATTGAGCGAAATGGAATTGAACGGTCAACGAGTGGAATTGAAACACAAGACAATGGAAATAAAATGAACGTGGCAACGAAAGGGAATCGAATAGAGAACGAAATGGAATGAAATGGCGAAGGATTGGATTTGAAACCCTGCAGTTCAAAGACGGAATGGAATGGAGCAAATGTGAAGAAATGGAATGGAAAGAGAATCGATTGCTATTGAAACACAAGACAGTAGGAACGAAATGGATTCAAAGGGGGAGCGAGTTGAATTATAACACTTAAATTGGAAACAAAATTGACCGAAAACGAGTGGAATTTAAACACTAGACAATGGGGACGAAATGAAATGGGATTCCACCTTTAACATAGCCATCCGCTGAAGCAGGATTATATAAGGAACTGCCTTTAACCTCTGCAAACCCTTTAATCCAGATATCTAAAACTTAGCACTGAAACATACTCTACAAAAGGGTTAAAAAATTGATTAGAAGAGGAAAAACCTTAGCAAAAATTTAAATGTATTTAAACGTTATTTAAACTGCCGGTAACGAAGCACAGGGCTTGCAGGTTATCTGGTGGAAAAAAACCGATGCAGTGAACTTTCAAACTTTTATAACTCTCGGTTTGTGTTTTTGAAAATATTTTCACTGGAACAATTAAAAAACGTCCCAAAACTGATTTATTTTGAGCCAATGGAATATTTTAAAGCCTTTTTTGAAGTAATTTTGGCGTCGAAAGCGAAGATTTTTATGATCAACTTTAATAGAAAAGTTTAAATTTTTAGGAATTCTTTTTGTGCACTTCTGGGAAGGAAGGAGAAGAAAACATTTTTTGAAAAAAGTCTTTGGGGGACAAACGGGTATCACCAGATTCTCGCAGTTTCGTCCTATACAAGGACTCGTCATATTGTGTGTCAATTGATCGAATTATTGTAAATTATTCAATTATCTCTATATGAACATTTTCCTACAAAATGTATGCCTTGACCTGAAATCGAACCGGCAACGCTCAGTTTTCTGACTCGTAGTATCACTTCTTAACGAAATGCACCAGGGGCGGCACAGCAATGAGTGTGGCTAATTAAAGTTTCATCAACCACATCCTAAACAATCAGGCATGTGATGAATATCGAAAACGATCTGATTTTCAATGGTTAACATTTTACGATCTGTACCAATTATTTTTTATTTCCTAAAAAACTTATTGTAATACCAATTATTTTTTATTTCCTAATTTAGATGTTCTGCGTCAAATAAAACGATAAATAATAATTTTAAGCCAATTTTATTTCCACGAAACTAATTATTCTAGATTGAAAAACTGTTCGTTTTCGATTTTCATCACACCCCTGAATATATGTTTCACAGATTTATACCAGATGTGAAACCAATGACAGGTGTCAAAAAAGTATTCTCGAACCATATGGTTTTGTTTACATGGAAGTCAAGTCAAGAGGGAGATAATAATATAAAATCTCCATACACTTTGTATTGCGCATTTTTTGTATATATCTGTCTCTTTTTAGATTATTGTGCTTTATCTTTTGTGTTTTTCTTAAATTTTTCCGTTTGTTTTGCTCATTTTCTTTCGGCCATAGTGCCCAAATCAGCTGATTCATATCTGGTATAATTTGTGATATGTTTTTTAATTCACTGAGAAAACAGGCATTATTGGGAACTTGTTTTGGAAACTTTTATAACAATTTCGTTGTGACAACCGAATATTTTTTCCAGCCGAATGGACATCGTTGCCACAACATATACGTTAAATACGGAGAAGAAAAAGTAAACTAGAATCAAACCCAGATTTCTTAGCATTGTAAAATTATGTTGCCCCAGCCTGTAATATTTGTTACAATACAGAGTTTTTTACTCAATAGTTGTAGATGTATTTACTTTACGCTTAAAAGCAAATGTTCCTTTTCAGTTTTTGCATATTTTATGTTCAGAAATCGTGCAGCGAATTTAGTTTCTACTGTGAATATAGGTATTACTGCTGCTACTTTAAACAACTAACGAAGCTTTGTGTTCACAAGAATAATACTAGTACACAAACAACCACACAGATACACTCGTACACATAGAGGAGTACAGTCTTTCCAAGTGCTTTTTGTACAAATTCCCATTAATTTTCTCAAAAAACCCCTAGATTTACTCGACTTCTAAAATAATAGCCCCAAAAATATTTTTACAAAAAATTGGATAATTTTTTAAGTTTTCACTTAATTCAAACCAGTAAAAGCACTAAATTCGATTTTACTGAATTGTTAAATCACACTTTACACCCTTTAAGGTTGCCTAAACGGCCCTACAAATATACAAAAAAAAAAAAAAAAATCTGAAACGAAGTTTTATTTAGATCTCACAGATGCCGGTGAATTTTTTTTGTACTTGTTTTATTATTTTTAATTGATTACAGAAATAAAAAAAAATTATAATAAATATAATTAGTATGATCAATGAAAACTTAAAAAATTTAACAAAATAAATTATCAAAAATCACTAAAATTTTCTATCCAGAAAGAAAAATTTTTATCTATGTAATAGAATGTGCACTTCCCAAATTCCATCTAAGTTTTCCCACAACAATTAAAAAAAACCCCTAAATCTAGGACAAAATCTCCAGCTTGGCAACACTGGGTGAGTACAACAAAATTTGCATTCAATAAGTTTTTGTTAGAAAACAACTCGCACACACAACCAAAACGTTAAAAAGAATAAAAACAATCGCAAACAGAATGTATTTGTTCGTTTAGCAAAATAAAAAAAAATTAAATAAATTTCAATGTGACAAAATAAAAATTTAACTTGATAAAATTTGATTATTTTTTTCACTTATTTTGCTTCTGAAATTCGTGAACAAGATTTAATTTGCCAATTGTCTTTAGATTTAGTATTATGGTATTTAAACTAAATGACAAAGGAAACTATGTACATGAACTAATTCGCTACTAAATTTTGGTTACAATCTTGAGATTGAATAGTAATTTAGACAAAGACATCCCAGCAAAAAACCTGCTTCGCTGGATGCAGCTTTGTAAGGGAATAAATAAAATTAATCCCTTACAAAGCTGCTTACGGAAGGCATGATTTTTCCATACAAAGGGCCCGCTTGGAAGCACGTTGTTTTGTGAGAAAAAGCGCATTATTCGCTGCTGAAAAATTGCAGTAAATTCATGTTTTTCGTAAGTGCATTTAACCGCAAATAAATTCATGCACTTTTTTGGAAAAAGTGCTTTTTTTGCTGCTGAAAAGATGCAGTAAATTCATGATTTTCATTGAGCGCATTTAAACGCGACTTCTTATGAAAATAAATGCATTCATTTGCCGACTTCAAAATGCAGACTGACTCATGTTTATGTGGCGTCTATACATTAAACTCTACTAAAGAAGGGTAAAACTCGATTGAGATGACTCAGATTTCGTGCGCATTAATCTTTGGATAACTTACATTTTATTTTACTCCCTTACAACCTGCTTCGTCGTAAGGGAATAGCGTATCACTATAATTTTTTAAATAACTTGCTTACGATTTGCTTTGTTTAAGGCAGTTTTGCAGAGTATACAATCAAATTGCAAAATTTTTTGGATATTGTATACGCATAAAGTGGCGCAACTCTGTAAAGCAGAATTTGTAGCGCGTTTTTAAGCGCTTCGTATTTTTACTGCTTCCAAAATACTAAAATTTTTTTGATGGGATATAATATAGAGATGCAACATCGATAATTTTGTAAACAAACTGTAGATGTCGCTAATATGTGGGAAATTTTGTCAAAGGAGGATTTTATTTTGGGAAATTTTTTCAAGGGAGGATTTTATTTTGGGAAATTTTTTCAAGGGAGGATTTTTTTATGTCAAATAAAGTTTTACAGAGTTGTTAGGTAAGGGAATTTGGTCCCAAATTAGGGATTTCGACTTCGTTTTGGGGACAAATTAAAAATTTGTAAATTTTAAAAGATTTAGTTTTAGGCCCAAAATAAGAAGAATTTTAGTATAAATTATATGCGTATTATTTCAAATTAAAGTCGATCAAATTAGGTCTGTTAAAGAATTTCAAAATTTCTACAAAATATTTGAATTATTGAAGAAATGCTCTCCAAATATTTATAAATTTTGAAATAACGAAAAGCAACCAAGCTCAATAGTTAATAAAAAATTTTTCTATTTTCCAAATACTGAAATTGTTACATGCAAAGGACTCAGAAAAAATAAATTTTGTGTAGGCTCAAAAAGTATCAGGGGTTTTCATATAACCTCTTATGTACCTTCTGAATCGTGTAAACTCGACTTAAGCAAACTTAATATTCAAAAGAGTTTACGAGCCCTAGAACTTACACCTTACTAGGTTTACAAATTTTTGAAAAAAAGACTTCACCATAATGAAGTTCGTGTGAAAATTGTGAAGTATTTTTTCTCTAGAAAATTTAATATACGACTTTTATTTTGAAACGGTAACATTTCAGCTTAATTGTGATTTGTCTTTCGTATAATAAAATATTTTTAGTTTCACAGTTTTAACAAAGATTTGAGGATTTTAAAGTTCGGGTGAAAATGTAAATATTTCTTCGTAAGATATTCGATTTTATTTAATTTGTTCACATATTTCTTAATAATTTTCTGAACTTATGAGCGATGCTAACTTAGCTCCTTTTTTTGATTTTTTGTTTAAATTGAAATGAATTGGGTATAACATTGGGGATTTAAACATTTAAAATGGGAATAAGCTAAAAGTTTTTGGGCAACACTGCTCCCCAAATAAAATGAAATAGTATTGGCAGAAAAACAAAACAGTAGTCAGCGCCATCTGTTGCATTAAAAACCGGTGTTGCCATTCATCAGGACCATGGGAGACCCCTGAATTTAGACATATTAAAGTTAATAACTATCTATAAAACAAATAACTATACTTCGACTATACGATATCCTACAACACAGTACTATTGTGGCCATCTTTCGGGAAGTGGATCAAATTTTGGAAGGCGAATTTCATTTAGGGGTGCAAAAAAATAATGTGAAATATGTAATGACATTTATAATAAAAAGTGAGCAAGAAATTGTTTAAAACTCTTTGGCAGTTAATACAATTTAAGGAGGGACATGACATTCGCGGTATAGAAAACAGACCTTTTTTTAAAAAATTTATAACTCAGTCAAAAACAAACATTTTTCCAAAATTCCAAAAAATATATTTTTTATTCCAAAATGGTTTTATAGAGCTCCAAACTGGCGGCAGAGAAAAAAACGGGGCCTCGTGGTTGCAGCGCTGGGAGTCGCAAAAACTGTCCGATCTGGAAAAAAAATTACTTTTTTAAATCTTAACAAAATTGGTTATCGTATGACACGAGCTTTTTTTTTAAATTTTTTTTCAATTTTTGGTGATGTTCCAAATTTGAAAGTGTGTTTTTTCTAAAAAAAATATTGACTTTAAAAATTCATAAAAAATCGAAAAAAAATTAAAAAAAAGCTCGTGTCATACGATAGCGAATCAAGTTTAAAAAAATACAAAAAAAAAATAAAAATTTCGTCAAAAAATGAACCCGCTAGTGTCGCAACCAGTACGAAAAACATGGTTTGGAGATAAACGCTTTCAAAGTTTGTGTATATACCAGCTGCCCTACGTAAAATTAAAAATGCGCTCTCACTAATCCGGCTGTAACTTTTGAACCCGTAAGAATTTTTACATGAAATTTTTTTCTTAGAATCTTAAGAATCCCAGCAAAACCTTCTATTACCAGGTAAAGGGAAATGTAATAAGAAACTAAAAATTGTAACTACTTACACTTTGGTCGCATAACACATTATTTTAACATGGGGGTGTCATTGGGGGTAAATGGTTGCCTAAATCGTACCGGTATAGGCTAAAATAAGTGATTACGAAGGAAGTACTGAAATAAGTTGTTACTTGTAATATTAATATCACTGGTTAGCTTAAATAAGTACATACTTGTGTGGAGTGAAATAAGTCGTTACACATTACTACTAATTTCATTGGTTACAAATAGGGAATAAAATAAGACCCCGAGTAAAAAAGTTTATATATAATTATATATTATTTTATATGGACATATATGGACCCATATAAAATTATATATAATTATATTTGACATTGATTATTTGCAAATTGGTTTATATGGTGCCATATAAAATTATGGTATGGTACTCTATAAAAATTTTTTTATTCGATTTTCGATATCTGTAATGAACAAAATTGAAACTTAAGTATTGAAAAATGACACAAGATGACAAAATCATAAAAAAAAATCTTTAAAGAGTTAAGGACAATTGACACGTATACTATCCCTATCTAATATTTCCCAGTATTGGGGATATAAATTGTCAAATTTTTGTGAATTCCCTTTGGAAAATGATATTTCGAACCCTCAATACGGGGAAATAATAGATATGGATGGACAGAAATGGATGGCGTGTGAATCAAGGTTTATGATCATCGGTTCCACAAATCAATAATTTTATAGCACAGCATATATGTAAAACAGTAGGGCCAATTAATGTATTATATTTATGAGTGAATTTATAAATTTTCACCAAGTTTCATCAAGATCTGAGAGTTCATGTACTAAAACCAGAGATGGGCGAAAATCATTACCATTACATTTTCATTGCCATTACTTTATGCAATGGTAATGAAATTTGATTTTCATTTATTCTCAATCACACTGTTTTTCAGAGCTGGATTATGTAACTTTAGGATAAAACAATAAAAGTTCCAGTGCTTTTATGGCTTATGCGAATGAATTTAAAGACACGAATAATTAAAAGACTCAAACTTTACTTTACGGCATTTTAAAAATTTCTATACATTAGGTTTTTGTGTCATGAAGTCTCAAAAATGACCATGAACACAATTTTTATAGACTTTGTCCTCAGTTTTAAAATGAAAATTGACATGATGAAACATTTTTGAGTCCATGTTTGAATTTAGTTATTCAAAAACGCTTAGTCGTAAAATGTTTTGTTATTGTTCCAAAATTTTTGGCACAGTTAATAAAAATGAAAAAATATTTGTGATCTGCAGAAAATTGTTTAAAAATATAACCCAAGTAAAAAAGTTTTGATATAGTCATATATTATCATATAAAATTTTTTATAATTATATATTGGGACATATATACCAAGATATAATTATATAAAATTTTACGAAATTATATCCTAAATATATAACTATATCTTGTTATATATTGCACAATATATTACAATATCCAATTATATATAGACCGATATATAGTTACATATGCCTCATATAATTATGTATAATTGTATCGAATTATATACCATTATATCTAGTTGGATATGATTATATTATATTTGATAAATTTGGATGAGGACAAAATCCGGATAAAATTGTATCAAACCATATCTTATTCCATCAAATTAGATCTAATTGTGTCAAATTAGATCTAATATGATCATAATACGATCTAATTTGATACAATTAGATGTTCTCATTTTTCGGATATTATTATATATAATATCAAAAGACATATAATGTTTTTTAGTAGGGAAATTATTTAATTTGAAAAAATACAAAATATAATTATATATGACTCCATATATAATTTTATATGGCCCCATATCAATTTTTTTAATCGGGACGTTACCAGTAATGACTTTGTTTAAAAGTACACCGATCCGAGCGATGTAATTAGATACAAAATTTTTATTAAATCGTACTTTCGCATAATAAGTAGTTATAATACGAATAACTTATTTATTTTACCCTTATTAATAAGTTATTATTAAACACAATATCGGTAATATATTATTTTAAAAACTCCAAATAAGTAGTGATATATCCCCATATCGGTAACTCATTATTTCATACCTCCCACATAAGTAGTGATGTATCACAATATTAGTAACGTAGTACTTTAGGTTTCTAAGTAAAACCAAGGGTAAAGGGGTACCCATTGCGAGGCAATGCGTGAAAAATGTCAAACCCATTACCAAGGTTTTGCTGGGATATTTACTAAAATACAAAATTATAAAATAAAGTCGATTTCAAAAAACGACCAATGTCATGTCCCTCCTTAAGCTCAATACATTAATACTGAATTTAGACCGAGCGAAAACCAGGTGGTTTTTGTACAAAACTAAATTACAAAAGCCAAGTCATTTACACTGGTTATTTGGTTTTTCTTTGTCACATCACTTTTTTATTAAACAATTTTCTTTGTGTTTTTATGGTTAAATTTAATTTAAAAAATTATTAACACATTTGAAAATACATAGCACTACACAATTTTAAAACAAAACTGAAATATTTAAAGAAAAATTAAAAAATATATATTTGACACTTGCTTTAATCCTATATTCGTTGTAACATGGTGTATCGAAAATTACTTATAGAAGAAACCGGGTGTATCAAAAATTAAAATTTAAGATATTCTTGTTGGTTTTTGGCAAAAACCAGGTAGAATCTGGTTTTCAATTTGTATGAAAATTGTATGGGAAAAACTAAATTAATTTCATGGTTTTCGGCTCAAAAACTAAAAATAGCCAAAAACTACTAGTTTTCGCCCAGTCTAAATATACTATAAATTTCAGCTAGAACATTGCCATGTCTTCAGGGGCAAAACAATGACTGATTTCAACCTTTTCCTTACAGTGAGGTTACACGATCAAGATTTTGATTTCAAGTTGATAACACATACTGCTTGTCAAATTCAGTTGAACTTGAAGCTGTGACTTAGGCTGCATGCAACTTGATAGTCAATTTTGCTTTCAAGATGCCGTCGTCAAGGAAAGAACTAAAAATGCTCTCCTCTGTGGGCTGTTTCCGCACTGTAGGCTGTTCGAAAAGACTTTATTTTTTTCTTAACATATTCCACAGACATTTTCATGTCAGCAGAAATTTGATTTTTTATTTATTTTTATTTTTAAATCTTTTCATCGATATACCGAAATATTCACATTCCGTATTTTATCAAACGTGTTTTATTGCGGTACAATATTTGTAAAAAGAAAACCAAATTTACAAGAAATTGATCAGCTGTTTAAAACTTGATCGTCAAGTTTTCTCAAAACTTGAAAGCAAAAATTGATATCAAGTTGCTGTTCAATTTTTAATATGTGAGTGTGTTAGTAAAAAAATGTGAGTGTATTGAAACTTGAAAGCCAAAAATTAATCGTGTAACCCCTATGTTAGACTCAAAATTTTTTCAACACTGGTAAGGTTATATGTATCCACATATTTTTTGATTTTTTGTATGTTGGCGAGTAAACTGACTTGTCTGCAGCAGGTCATTTATGGTTTTATCTATCAAACGTTATATGTCGAAATAGCTCAGATGGTAGATCTATTGACTGGTAACCTGGAATCCCAGGTTCGATTCCCGCACCAGAAATTTTTATGAAAAAAAATATAAAAAAATGATTTTTTTTACACACAGAAAAAAGATTGGTTAGAAATCGGCCCCAACAGCAAAAAATCGAGAAGGTAATCAGCATTTCTTTTACAGTCCTTAATTATTAAACAATGCATTCGATTTTTAGCATTCATGATAAATATAATACAACTGTAATAAAATGAAAGTATTTGCAAAAAAAAAATTAGTTCCTTCTACCGCTTCTATTGGTATCCAAATTGATTAAAAAATTTAATTGATATAACCAAATTTAATGCATGATAAAGTGATTTAATCCCAAATATTAGAAATCATAATAACAATTTCGATTGTAACAACATATTTAAAACAACATATACAAAAAAGTTTGTATATAGAATTATTTTTTGGTTACAAAGACAGAAAAGCTAACTTTAAAACGGTATTGGTATGGTTAACCGAAGGGATGTAGCTTGAATCAAAAGCCTGTTGTAAATGTAAAAAAAAATATATTAAAACCAAATTTTATGTATTGTAGTTGTCAACTTTTTAGAAATATTTGAAAAACTAAAAACGAAATTGTGCTGTGAATAAATCAATAAAAAAATATAAATTAAAATTCTGATGTTAAAATTATTAAAAAGTGGATAAAATAATTAATAAGAAAACGGGTTCAGACGATTTCCAATGAATAAAAGGGGTTGAACAAATCGCTTAATTATCAACGGAAATGGAAAATTAATTTGGTGTTTCATTTAAACAACAGTATTCTTTTTGTCCAATAGTCAAATTTTGTGGTTTATTTTGTTTGTTTCCTTGTGCAAATATTTGCTTATTGTATCCATTAAGTTCTATCTGATGTAAAAACTTGTCCAAACAAAGTTTCCCCGTCAAAAAACTTATTTTCTATTATAAGTGCAAGCAAAATTATAAAAACAATTATATTTCCGTGCACATTTTTACTTTTGATGATAAAATACTAGTGTTCATATGATTTTGGTATTTTAATCTTATGTGCTGTCAATTTTTATATATGTATATCGCAATCGAAATATACTTTCTTTTTCTGAAATTAAAAAAAAGAATAATATGTATTGATTCATATTCCATCAAACTTTGTGCTGTTACCTCGAAAAATATACCAGAATTAAAAAAAAAAAATTATTAAAATATTTAAAATTTGTTTTCTTGATGAAATTTTTTGTTAGGAGTAGTATTCAGTATTTCCAATAAGGAATCGGCTATAAGGCCATTTTGTACACGAATAGTTTCGGTTCTCACAACAACCGAAGCTTTACTAAGAATCAGTTGCTTTTAACAAGGTTCAGTGGTTAGGACAGAAACTAATTTAAAATTATATGATAGTACGTGGGACCGCATAAATTCGATTGGCAACAAATTCGGTTGCTGCAACGAATCTGTTTTCTGGGTGTATAAAACTTATTTTTGGAAATCAATTTTTTGACTCATTATCATTGGTAAAGCCCCGTTTACATTATCACACAAGTGTGTTATACATGTCAGAAATATGTTGTATAACGAAAATGAATAATAGCGTGAACACTGTTCGTTACACACATGTCAAAATCGGTGCACACATTTTAAAATACGGTCACACTTTTTTGACAAGATTTATTTTTTGAAATATTTCCTAAAGTTACCACTTGTCTCAACACAAGTGTTGTGTTATTCATAAATAAATGTTGAACAAAGATTAAAAACAACTAGTGGTGAAAAAAGGTAATAATAGAAGAAAAAATAACTGTTTTAATTTATTTGTTGTGTGTGTCGATAACAGTCTGAACACTGAAAAGATTTTCTTTTATACTTTTTTTGACAACCAGACAATTTCAGCATACTTTTTGTCATACTTGTGTGAAGAAAAGTATAAGCACTTGTGTGATAATGTGAACGGGGCTTAAGCACATAGGTAACGATATATTTTTTGAATTTCCGTATGCTGGTGTGTAACCATAACTCATTATTTGGTTGGTTGGTTGGTTTGCTCGCTTTCGTTCTGGAAATTTTAATGTGCAAGATGCACCACATACTGATCTTCCAACCACTACTGATGACAACAAAATATAGGCGTTAATCGAAACTAACCGGCGTATCACAACTCGAGAGATAGCAGAGAAGCCCTACACATTGAATTCAACCGTCTACTTGCACTTACAACAGCTTGGTTACGTAATCAAACAGGATGTTTGGGTTCCTTACGAATTAAAGGAAATCCACCTCACCAAACGCATTAACATATGCAACTCTTTGTTGAATCGTAACCAAAACGACCCATTTCGAAAAAGAATCATAACGGGTGATGAAAAATGGATTGTTTACGATAACGTAGTCCGAAAACGATCATGGACCAAGCAAAATGAGCCCCCACAATCGACATCCAAAGCCAATATTCACCAAAAGAAGATTATGCTTTCTGTGTGGTGGGATTGCAAGGGTATATTCTACTTTGACCTGCTTCCAAGAAACCAAACTATTGATTCAAATGTCTACTGTCGTCAACTATCGAAATTGAACGAATAAATCAAGAAAAAAAACACCCTGAACTGGACAATCGCAAAGGCGTGACATTTCATCATGATAACACCAGACCCCACACCTTCTTGATAACCCGTCAAAAATTAACAGAGCTCAATTGGGAACTGATGCCACAAACAGCATATAGCCTTGACTTAGCACCATCACACTAACATTTGTTTGAATGGTAAAACTTTCGATTCCGATCAGGCTGCTAAAAATTAGTTGGGCCAGTTTTTCGCTTCGCTTCTAAAAACAAAGGCTTCTTCGAACGTGGAATTTTTCAACCGAAAGATGGCAAAACGTCATCCAACAAAATGGTCAATATATCATTGATTAATTTTTGTTATTAATATAAATAAATTTTCTTTGTAAAATATGAAAAAACCACGTCAACTATCGAACAACAGATTTGCAACAGTTTTTCGCTCTCCTGAAAATCTTTTAAAAAACACATGTGATATTTTGCAGGCCGGTCGACGATATGTATTTCTCATCAATATATGTGACGCGCAAAATAGAAAGGGACCTAAGGATAGAAAGGGACCTAAGGTCAGGAGAGCATGGGTTCGGTCTCATTCGATGCTCAGATGTTTTCCACAAAAAAAAAATTTTTTACCCTTAGGTCCCTTTCTCTATGCGCTGTCACATATATATACTGTCGTAATACTCGTAATAAAATTATGGTAGCTTCTGAGTGTTAATGAAATGTCAAATGCAGTTAACAAATTATTTTCATAAGTACGTAAAGCTAAAATACTTTCTCAAGTCCTTGCAAGGAAGGTACCTCATGTGAACATCTCCGATATTGATGAAATTCAGATATGTTTTAGGGAAAATAGTTCTAAGGTTAAGGTGTCTGAGTTTATAGGCCGTATTGGGGATTTAGAGGGCTAAAAGTAGGGTAAAAAATTACACCTCTTTTGCTATTTCAAGTTATTTGTATTTTTGTTTTTTTCAAAGGATCTATATATAAATTTTATATTTTTGGAGGGGATTTTTAAGGAGCTTTCCTTGGAACAACTTCGCAATCCTGTGCAGAAACTTGGGCTTTAATTCCTCATTTGACGAAAACATTATTTTTATTCAGTTTTTATATCGAAGGTTTCCGACATGCTGTCGAACATAAGAGTACCAAGAAATGGTTGATTTTCATCCACGTGTTTTGCACCCTAAGTTTCCCAGATGGCCAATATAATGAAACAAATTGTTCTTAGATTTTATTTATCACATATTCGAATTTCATAAAAATCGGAGACTATCACATGAGATAATTTCCTTGTTTGTGAATAAATATATGGGGGCACGTAACCTTTACATTTATCTGATTAAAGACAAGTATCTAAGTATTTATAATCTTATAAAATAATATAGGATTAAGATCACAAAACACATATGTATATAATCATTAAAAAAAATATTTTCTTGTACTCAGATTTTCTTAGATGACGTTTTGTTAGTTTTTCCTTTTACAAAAAAATAAATAATGATAACCTTTGGCTTTGAATAAATTTTTCCTACATGCATATGCATGTCGTCTTCTACAGATTCATGATTTTCAAACTTGAAAGCCATCATACTGGAATTGCTTGCATGTGTGTATGTTAAACTGTAATGTCACACTCTTCCCCCATAAGATTGTGAAAAGTTTCCCCCAGGTTCATGTTAAAGTCATGTTTTATAAAAAAGAAAATACTTTTCTTTTAGTTATGTCAACTTTTATATAGTGTTTGTTGTGATAAAAGATCTTCAACATACATATGATGAGTAGGTACATCATAATAGTATGTTGATGAGGATGGTAAATATTGGAGATGGACAGATATGTGTTGTTTTATTCATCTTCGTACTCACGACTAACCAGGAATTTATATCTAGAGTCACCCATCGTTTTAACTGAAATTATTTTTTACCAACGTTTCGTTAAAAACAATTTAAAGAGCTGCTAAAAATCCGAATGAAAACTTGCGATAATAAATGTTACTGATTCAAAAAATCTAAAATGTTTTCTCTCGAAATTAAAAATATTATTTTAAAAATATGTTTTAAGATTTTTTAAAAGACGACTTTTTGCACTATTTTTCTAAAATTAAAGAAAAATTAAAAAGATTTTAAATTTTTACAAAAATGTGTTTTCTTAAATGAGAATAGTCCAATCTAATAACTACCAAAGAAAACAACACTACACTCAAAAAAATAAGTTAGTAGAAAAATTAGTAAAACGTCTTGTATATCAAGTGTACTAGTTTTCAGCAATTTTAGTTATTTTTTTTTAGCACTAAACTAATTTTGAACTAATGTTTTACTAATTTATTTTGCTACAAAAATAACATGCATAGCGTGGACGACAACCAGATAGACAAGATGTAGATGTCGCAGCTTGTCTGGAAACGGAAATGACAAAAAAAGAAAAACAACTCTACACATATTCTATATTTAAATTTTCAGCAAATAAATTAACTAAAGTAAAATTTCGCTACAAGTTTTTTGAGTTTTTTTCAGTCTACAGTCTAATATTCAGCAAAAAGTTTAGTGATTTTAGCAAGAATTTTTTTTATTTGCAGTCGACTAAATGTTAGCAAAACTTTTGCTGAAGACTACTAGTTTTTTGGTAAAAATCAGCTCGCTGATTTTCAGCAAACCTTTTGCTGAAATTACCAACTTTTTTGCAAGCACGCTCCTGACTAAAAATTTGCTGACACAGCAACATTTTTTGCAGACTTTACTGACTTTTTTTTGAGTGTATCATATATGATTGAATAACTTTTTTGTTGTAGTAAACTTTGGTATGTCTTAAAAGACACGTTGGTAAGTATTGTAAAACTTGCTCAAAAACATTTTTTTTAAAGTAAATCGTTCACTAATCTTTATTGTAAAAATGTATTACTACGAACATATTATTAATTAGTTAGCAATTTGGAATAAAATTATATCCATTTTCAATCAATATTGACATATTTTCCCCGATTTTTAGCTGTTTCTGCTCGTCGGTTCATCCCAGTGTTGCCAAGTTGGGGGGTTTTCCCCCTAAATTTATAAATGAATTAAAGAAATAAAAAAAATAATTCATAGAGCAATTCCATATGAAAGCGATCACCTTTTGGACGACCCCTCTCCGATTCTAAAATAAATAGTCTCAATCGATTGCCCAGCAAAAAATAATGTACCTACATATTTTTTTTTTTTTATAGTGACTGGTTTAGTGGTGGTGTACACCACTGTCATGTGACAAAATTGAAGAATTCTTCATAAGGGACCTCATTGAAAGTTGTTTTTTACTAAAGCGATCGCAACGAGTGATAGCTCGTTGGAAAGGTATTGAATCAGGCTTTAATTGAAAAATAAAATTTTCCTAATTTTTCTCAGAAATTTACCTTTTTTCCCATGAAAATTAAATTTTCCCATGAAAATTAAATTTTCCGATTTTCCACAGAAGCTCCTAAATTTTCCGGCTAATTTTTTTTTTTTTGGATTCTTCATAATTTTTGCTTTAAGAATCAGCAATAAAATAATGGGCCCCGACTCCTTGTTTGGACAGGAGAGGAGCATTTAAGAGACCACCTTGTTCTCATTGTTTTTATATTTTTTATAATTGAATTATTTGTAATTATTTAACATTGTTTTATTTTATTATTAAAAATACATTTTAAAAATTATTTTACAGTTAAAAATACATTTATGAAGAAAAAATCTTTCTTATTTTGCTGCTTATACTTAAATACAATATTTATTAAAAATTTCAATTGTCTTGGCATCATTATAAAATTAAAGTAACTTTAAATTTAGCACGTCGGCAGACGAAGAGTACCGCTTTACATTAATTGACATATCAGAAATATTTGGTATGAAGCAATGAAACTTTTGCATTCCAGTTATAGTTTTGACATTATTATATCTGTTTTGAATTCGTCGCTCCATGGCATCGTGTTCTTTTTGAGTGCATAAAACTGTGTTAATGGCAATTTCCTTGCTTTGAATCCACGAAAACAAATGTTGTACATTTAAAATCTGGTCAGTATATGGCCTTTGCAAACTTGCCTTAGTCGCCATGCGTTTTAGGGTTGCCCCTAACGCATCGCATGGGCCCTTACCGTGGGACTTCGCAAAAAAGTGCCACTCGACCTTGCAGTTTTGTTCTTCTTCAATTATGCAAAGATTGTAAACATTTTTTTTTATTCTTGTACTGAGAAGCCGCGCCGTCTGAGAAAAACGTTACTTTGTCGATTGCATCGAATTTTGATCTTAAGAATTCAAACAGTTTCATTTGAAACAAATAAACGGACACATAATTATGAGCTAAACTCTCCGCGACAACAACAAGGCTTACGGTCTGTAGTTCGTTATCTTCGTTTTTGAAAAAATGCAAAAAGGATGCACCGTGCACTGGTCGTTTGCCCAGTGATAAGCCTGAATTTCATCCTGAACGAGAAAAGTGTAATTCTCGGCAAAGTCGCTTATCACAATGAATTCATTTTGGGCTAATTTCTCCTTACTTTCCTTTAGAAATTTCGATTGCATCTCGGATATGAAATGGTGCGCCTTCAGTTCATTCAACTTGAATCTGAATTCCTCGATGAATTCCGGAATCTGCTTTACCACGGTCTCAAGGGAACATCTGCCGCTGCTAATTATCCACTGTTTAAAATGCACTTCCTGAATTAACAGCTGTTCAAACTTTTCCGCCAAATATTGCTCTAGCTCGTCAATCTTCGGATAATTGTCGCATTTGGACAGATGACAATTTTCCGTGGGGTATGCGCACACCGACTTCGACAGGAGGTCCCTATATGTTTCAATTTCACCGTGAAATACTTTCAATTTCTTGCATGGAAAGAACATTAATTTGATGTTTTGATGAAACATGCAAACGCAGACTGAATGCGTTCCGTGCCTGTCTAATGCCAGCACGCATTCTTTTGGTCGTAGGATGGCAAACTTAGAAAATCCCACTTTTTCTGCTGTGTATTTCTCTTTGAACTGATGGTATGCTTCGGATAGATTACATAATAATAATCTGCGCTGCTTGTGTACTTTTTCTCCATCTTCACGTGTGATAACATAGTCACTTGTACCTGGGCAGGCGCGGCTGTTGTCATCATTGCAGTAAAAATCTTGAATCAATTTCACCGTTGCTTCGCTGAGGGTCCTTGAGCCAAATTTCTTGGTGGGAGTCGCCAATATGCCCTTCTGTCGAACTAATTCTTTGCTTCTTCTCGCGATGTAAAAAGATGTTTGAAACTGTTCAGAAATCTTGCGTATAGACCATGATTGAGGCAGCACAGATAAAATGAGATATTTCTCCGGAAAAGTGGTCGCTAAATTGAATTTTCTTTTCAACTGCTCAATCATTTGTTTGCCGTCATCAACGTCATCTGCTTGACTGCATTCGTTATCAGAGCCTTCATCAAATATTGTCGCGATTGCACTCATAACCTTGCCTTTTTTCTCTTTCCTGTATTTTTCACTTCGCAACTTTCTTTTTGTAATAGGCGATTCACCTAAAGTGGTAATAGCCTCATTCAAAGGACTCAAAGACATATTGACCATCGGAATGTCTGCCTCACTATCAGATGAAACATTTTGTTCAATTGTCATTTCACTCTCGGATTGTGGTTGCATTTGTTTCAATGCATTTGCTTGTTGAGACAAATCGATTTTACACTTGGGGCAAATGAATTCTGCTTCTTCACCGTATTGTATATTTAATTCATTCATGTATCGCTTCGAAACACCAGTTAATTTTAATACTTTTATCTTTTTCGAACGATGTCCACTCTTGTTAAACGGATTGCAGCAAAATTTATTCATTTTACTTTAAATTGTCTTTACAGCTTCACTCTTTACTTTACAAAAAAAACACTTTAACACTTTCACGTTTAGTATTCAACTAAAATTTGACTCAGAGTGTGTGAAGTATTTATATTTATTTTTTGGTAAAAAATAGGTAAAAAAAAATAAGCGATATTTGCTTTTCTTTAATAGGAAAATTTGCGTGAACTACTGGTCATAAAATGTTTTTTAAAGAGGGACTTAATTGGTTACTGCCAATAAGCCGACCACAGGTCATAAAATGTTTTGTAAATTTTTTAAATTACCAGGTAATAAATATTTCGCCATATTTATGGAAAATCCGTGTTTTATGACTTGTTTCTGCACGTGTCATTTTAGGCGAAATATTTATTACCTGGTAATTTAAAAAATTTACAAAACATTTTATGACCTGTAGCCTCAGTCGGGTTTGGTGTGCCATTACATGCCACTGCTGCTATTATCCATGGATTTATGGCCGATCTTGTGAAGGCAGGCAGACCATATTCACTACACACTCAACTTGGGGCTCTTAAAAAAAATTGATTTTTTCTTCATAAATGTATTTTTAACTGTAAAATAATTTTTAAAATGTATTTTTAATAATAAAATAAAATAATGTTAAATAATTACAAATAATTCAATTATAAAAAATATAAAAACAATGAGAACAAGGTGGTCTCTTAAATGCTCCTCTCCTGTCCAAACAAGGAGTCGGGCCCATTTTTTTATTGCTGATTCTTAAAGCAAAAATTATGAGGAATCCAAAAAAAAAAAATTAGCCGGAAAATTTAGGAGCTTCTGTGGAAAATCGGAAAATTTAATTTTCATGGGAAAATTTAATTTTCATGGGAAAAAATGTTAATTTCTGAGAAAAATTAGGAAAATTTTATTTTTCAATTAAAGCCTGATTCAATACCTTTCCAACGAGCTATCACTCGTTGCGATCGCTTTAGTACAACTTTCAATGAGGTCCCTTATGAAGAATTCTTCAATTTTGTCACATGACAGTGGTATACACCACCACTAAACCAGTCACTATAAAAAAAAAAAATATATGTAGGTACATTATTTTTTGCTGGGCAATCGATTGAGACTATTTATTTTAAAATCGGAGAGGGGTCGTCCAAAAATTTGCCAATTTTGATCGTTTTCATATGGAATTGCTCCATACTAATTTAATTTTTTTAAATAATTTATAATAAATTTTATTATATTAAAATATTAATTAATTTAATTAAAATTATTTTTTTTTTTTTTTGTATATAAATTAAATATTCTTAAAAAAGTATTCCATTAGTTAATAAAGTTTATGAATTAAACAAAGCTAATGCTAATGAGAGTTGAGAGTTTTATTGTCATTCGTGTTGTGTACGTGTGAAAAGCCGATTATGATCGGCAACTGGTGGCTATGGGTGCCGACCACTGTTTTATATAATAATAACCAAAATCCGTCCAAGGGGAGTAATTTTTCTGACCGAATTTTGATCAAAATTTTTTGTTAAAATCCGCTTTTTTAAATTTATATTTTTTCTTAAGATTGTAAAGAAAAGTTAATACATTTTACCAACGTGTCTTTAAAGACACGTTCCAATTCAACGAAACTAGACATTTGTTTTATTTATTTTGTGAAATTTTTTCTTATTGAAGTCCTAAATTTCATGCATTTCAAATTTGAGCAAGATCGGAACACGATTTTTTTGAGCCCAATATCAGGTCCGTTCTTTTACATTACCGCGGGTTCACAACCTTACCAAAGAGTGTTACTGTATTCGAAAATTGGGAAACTTTTGTATATTCTAAAACGAACAGCTGATGCAATGATAAACAAAAACTATTGTATTGTGCAAATAAATTAAAGTTTTTAATTAAATAAAGAAAGATGCAAAATAAACATTTTATTTATAATTTATTGAATTAATTTATTTTCAATAAACATCTTTATATATTTACTTATTTTAACCAAGATTTGTATACAGTAAAGGGCTGAACGATTCATCTTAAATGAGATTTCAAGACACATGATAGCCTACAAGCCATAACAATTTGTGTGGTTTTACTTTTTATAACGATTGACTCAGTACAAACAACAAAAAAAAACACGATGGCAAAAAATCGTTTATCACGGATGGCAACAGTACATTACCACATCATATTATTGTGAACTTAAGCAACCAACACAATATCAACACCATCGTTTTAGTGTTACTGAAAACTTATGTATAACAGTGTTGCCAGTTTGGGGGATTTATCTCCAAATTGGGAATTGTATCATCAATGGGGATAAAAACTTCCGTTTGTAGAACTGGGGATTTATTGGGGATGATACGAAATTTAGGGGATCATTTGGGGATAAAATATATTATTGCTTTTTCATATTTTTATGAATTTAATCCTGATAATTCTAAATATTTATATTTTTTCTAAGAATGATGATAATAGTGAATGATTTTTAGCTACAAAAATTTGAGTCTGGCAAGGTAATGTTCCTAGAAACTATAATTCCTCTTGGTGAAAATTCAAATTCGTTTTGGTTCTAAAATTTTTAAAGTTATTTAAATTTAATAAGAGTTATAAGAAGTTCTTCTTAAATTAAATATATACTTTACAAGTTACTCAATTGTCAAAAGTTAATCCATCTGCTGAAATGCTAAAACTTTTTAATGCAGTACCATACACAACAAAATGTCTGTTATTTATTAAATGTCTGTTTATTATTAAATATTTAAAATGAAAAATTTTGGTTCAAATTTTCTTTGCTGTTATTTAAATTTATTTGTTCTTTTTTATAATTTGTTGTAAGCACAAATTTATTAAGTCTGAGTGTACAACTTACCGCAAAAAATAAACGAATATGGTATTTTCCACTAATTTTTCGAAAAAATTAACGAAAACAAATTTTTATATAAAATAAAAGTTGGAAATTTTTTGGGATGGCAAATTAAAAATTGGGGATAAGGTATGAAAAGACTGGCAACACTGATGTATGTAACCGAAATACGTACCTACTCTGTTGAAAGCTATCATGCTAATGAATGGAGTATTTTTTTTTTGTTATGCTTTTAGTTGAGAGTTTTGTTTTCATTCGTGTTGTGTAGGTATGAAAAGCCGATTATGATCGGCCAATGGTATAATGAAAAAATTAAAATAGACAAATGTGTCTACCCCCAAAAAATTCTTTAGTTGATCGTAATGAATATTTCAACTATTTAATATGTGAAATACTCTAATCATACCAAAAAAAAGCTCTAAAGCGACGAATACATTAAGGAACATTGAGTAGGGTTTTTAGCAAACTCTACTACGTATTGGTTTTATTATATTATTTATTTTTAATTTTATTTTTCAATATTGTTTAATTATACCACCGATTTTTTTTAAATGTTTTTTTTTGGAATGAATTTGGTAAATTTTATTTTATAGAATTTCGTTAGGTTATTTTAAGGGTATCGGTATTTTAAGTTATATCGTTAAGTTATTTTAGGGTTAACGGTATTTTAATTTATTTCGTTAGGTTATTTTAAGGTTAACGGTATTTTAAGTTACTTTGTTAGTGGTTAAAAATAGTTCGTTGAAAGGGTTTCGAATCGTTAACGGTATTTTACGGTTAGTGTTTCCCAACCAAGTTAAAAATTTTAAAAATTGCCAAAATTGAAAAAATCGTTTAAATTTAAAAATTGCCAAAATTTGAAAAAATCATAAAAAACCGCCAAAATTTTGAAAATAGCAAAATTTAGAAAAATCGGCAAAATTAAAGAAATCGTCGAAAATTAGAAAAAAATCATCAAAATTAAAAAATCATCCACATTAAAAAAATCGCCAAAAAGCTAAAAGCCGAACAAAAAAAAATCCAGAATTAAACAAAATTAAAAATTTTTTTAAATCAGTTTTTAATATGATTTTGTTTTTAATATCATTTTTGCAAGAAGGTCAATGGATACTGATAAAAATATTTGTAACTGATAAAAACCAATTAAAAATAAGAAAATAAATAAAAACAAATAAAATTTTTAAAATAAGTTTTATTAAAAAAAAAAACAAAAAATGAGTTCAATATGTTTAAAAGTAAGTAAGTAGATTTTTTTGCTATTTTTATAGGTTTGTGGGAGTTTATATAACAAAACAGGAATGTATCAGAATCTCCCTTCAATTTATGTCTGTATATGAAATCTTTTTCCATATATGGAATCACATATACTTCCATATATGTTCATATAAAATCCATATATGTTCATAAAAAATCCATATTTGTTCATATGTGTCCACATAAACCATATATGAACATGTTCGAGTGTATATGAGCATTTTTCACCGGGTGTATAAAACTTAAAAATCTCTGCATTATAATTGTTTATATTAAAAACAATTACAACGCAGAGATTTTTAACTTTCTTGTATTTAATAAGAATTAATATAAATTATTTTTTTTGTTTTTATAATTTATTATGCATTAATAACATTATTAATTTATTTTTTTACTAACTTTTTTATATAATAATATAAAAATTGTAAAACAAACATTGAATTGAAAATAAAGAACAACTAACTAACTGCTAACTTTTTTATCTGAGTGTACATTTATACTTTTTCGTTTTAAAAAACCTACATATTATAACACAACACACCATCGCATCCATAGCATTCATTGCGATACTTAAACACAAGTTCAAAGTACTAATTGCTTTGTTATGGTAGCGAACAACCGTGTGTCACAACAATCACTTATTGTTTTTTTCGTTGCCATGGTTAATGCTTAAGCTCGCTTACGTTTTGATTTGTCTTCTAGTCGTAACAGGGTGGTTTAAATCGTAATGCACACATACTAGCACCATGTGATTTAATGACTACAACAAACCAATTGCACTCACGCAGCCCTTTAGTATACAGCCGTTGTTATTACACGCAGAGAAAAGATATGGTTGCAATATGATCACAGCTACCAAACTATGGTCACTACTGCCATACATGGTTGTTGCAATCAAATTATTAATGTATTAATCATACTTTACAAATGATATGGTCACCTATAACCATTTTATAATCAATCATATATTATTTGGACAATCATATTCCTCTCTTCGAATTGCAATCATATTATTATCTGAGTTGGAGAAATCATGTTCACAATCATTGCTATAGTTTCGACAACCATGAGATGATCAGTATATATTTTTAAGAGATGTTTCCATAATTTATTTTTAGGTATATATGTATAAGTGATAACTAAAATTAATTTAAATTATTTAAGTTTGTAAATTAGTCATTGAATAAATAAATATACTATTGTGAATAAAACAAATCATGGACAGCTTTTTTACTCACCTTCAAGAGAATGCTGGGAAAAAAAACTATAGGGATCATAGTATGATATACAGGACTATAATATTATAATATTGGGATCAGTTTAGAATCATAATGTAGTAATTAAGGGATCATATTATGATAGAAAAAGGTATTTCATAATATGATTGTCGCAATCATAAACCCAAAAATATATGATGCTCTTCGAATATGGTCATCCCAACCATGTTTTTTCTTTGCGTGTATAGAATTTGTAGCTATTTTCTTTTTTTTTCAAAATTGCGAAATTTGGCATTAAACATTAATAAATTTTGACGAAATTAGTATTGCTTTCTACTTACTCTGAGTATATAATCTATGCTTAATTTGAAAAAAATCTGTCTACTAGATTTTGAGTTAGACGGATATTCGTCAGACGTGTCCTGACGGTAACCTGCGAATCCTGGGGCAAAATTAAAAACTCGTTTTACAAGTATAGATTCTAAACTAGCTTTTCTGTTTATCAATAATGTTTGTCAGACCTTATATATTGTTTTAATAACTTTTCAAATATTTTTTCCATTTTAAAAAGTTAATTTTTTCAAATTTACGAAAATTTGACTTTACATCCTTCTCGCTTGAAAATCGTGCGTTCTATAACAAACGTTTAAAGGCAAAAGAAGTAGTAAATGGTGTTTTCTATAGACATAATACATTATGCATTATTAGGGCATTAGAGGGTTAAGCCCGTTCTGTGAGTTATATTTTCGCATTATTTTTAGAGATCCTTCTAGCATTTTAGATAGGGTGCTTTCGTGTGACTTGAAAACTCCGTAATCTGAATAGATGATTATTAAATTTCCCATTGTTATTAGGTACCACAGTAAGTGGAACAGAGTTCCAACTAGATAAGAATGAGATCTCAATTTTCAATGATATCCCATGATAAAAATTAAAAATATTCTAGTGTCTAATAAAAATAAACTGGATATTCGTGCCTGTGATGCAGATTCATCGAATGCTTGTTAAGTTTTCGGAAAAGATCTCTAAGAGGCCTCATTTGAATCGTTTTAGTGAACAATGTTTATGTGAGTATGGGTAGAAACTAAAGCCATATGGCCTCTTATTGCAATTGTCTTTTGGCAGGCTCCAACTTAACCTGACGTTGGCACACTGAGATTCCGTTTAAAACATTCATGTCACGCATTCATCTCTAATATATAAAAACACAACAAAATGTTTTGTCAATGATGCATGTTTGTTTGTTTATAAAGATTAAAAATGCAGTTAACATTTCCTTCACTCACTTTTATTGGAGTTTAGTAAGTACAAGGAAAATGTGTTGTGGCAATATTTCAACCATAATATTTTTTAAAATATTATTTTTAATTTCCTTCTCAGCTATATTGTCACCTTGAAAATTTTCATATAAAAAATATATGGTTAAAAAGAAATCCACAGGGATTTGTTTTGTTACCCTCCAGTTCGTGAAAGTTATACACACCCACATTATTTGGCTTAAGTGGATTTTATGTTGCATGTTTAGTGTCATTTTTTGAACTTCAAAGATCTGCATACGAGTGTATGTTCCATACAGTTGCACACACATTCTACTGTAAGTACATGATGTGGATGATGGCGACGATGATGACAATACTGCCATGGGAGAAGCTTAAATTTAGATTTAGCTTCTGAGTCATTGTTTGCTAAAAAAACAAGCAACTTTAATATTATATTGTTGTGGGTATAACAAATGCATACTATGCTCAAAAAGAATTCGGGTGAAGGGTGGTCCAACCAAAAACGCACGATGTTAATTGTAAATAAAACAAAAGGTTTTCAGAGAATAATCTTAATATTTTTTACTGTGATAGAAGGATCTATGGCAATTATGTGTGAAACAAAATATCGGCACGGCGTCGGTGGCATACTTCTATCCGATGGTCCAAATTTTCAATGACTGTGAGATATAATTGAGGTTCAATGTCGTTAATGTGGCGAATTATCTCATGCTTTAACTCTTGAATTCTTCTTGGCTTTTTGACGTACACTTTTTCTTTTAAATATTCCCAAAGAAAGAAGTCCAACGGTGTCAAATCACATGATCGTGAGGGCCAATTAACATCGCCACGACGTGAGATAACAGGGCCATTGAATTTCTAGCGCAAAAGAGCCATTGTTTCGTTAGCTGTGTGGCAAGTGGCGCCATCCTGTTGGAAGCACATATCGCCCAGGTCCACACCCTCAATTTGTGGCCACAAGAAGTCCGTTATCAATCACGGTAACGCTTGGCGGCTCTTTTGCCACACTATCGCGAGCAATGCTTTCCGCAGAACGAACTTGGCGAGCATGCACAGGTGTTTTTACATTTCCTACAGACCCGGTTTGCTGAAATTTGCGCACAATTCTCCCGATTGTGGACACATTTGGTCGATTATGCTGACCAAAGAAATCACGAAGTGCACGAAATGCCCATTTTCGTAAAAGGCTTCAACAATCTTAACGCGCTGGTCAATTGCGTACCTCTCCATGGTTGAATTTGTCAAACACTGAAACAAAGAAATGTCAAATTAAGTTGGGCAAAAAACTTGACGTTAAGGTGTGACTCACAATTAACATCGTGCATTATGGTTGGACCACCCTTTATCAATGTCAGGTGCCTCATTAGAATTATGCGAAAAAAGCCTTTATGATACAAAAAATTAATTAAGAAACCTAATCAGCAATTTACATTCTGCAAAAGAATACGTTGATGCACACATTTTTCTTTTTGTAAATTTTTTTGAAAACTAATTACCAAACTTTGATATGGGTATTATGGTCCCTAGATTATGAATTTTAAAAATCCGCACTTAAAAAATTGCAAATTAATGGCGGATTACGAAAAAGGTTTTATAGTGCAAAAATTTAATTAGAAAATTTATAGAATGATTTCATTCCGAAAATGAATAATATTGATGCAGAATACCAGTATATTGGAAAACATTTTAGCAAAAAAAAAAAAATATGAGAAATTGCAATATATGTCTGTTTGTATATATTTATATACCGCCAAACAGTGCACTCCATGGTATTATATGATTTTTTACAGATTTGAAACCAAAAACCAGAGTAGTATCTCTACCATAAAAATAAACCAATATTTATATTTTTATACTTGGAACAAACGATGAAAAAAAAAAACGTGTTATTTTTTTAATCAATTTTTTAATTTTTGATATTTATACCCAAATATATTTATGGAATTTCAACTTGAGGGATATTTTTATTTTAATGTACATTTGAAATTTTTTGTTTTCTATTGAGAAATGAAAACACTTTGAATTTGAGTGATATTTATTTTTGATAAAAACAAAAAATAAAACGTTTTCGGGTGCCTGATATTTAATAACCAATTATTAAAGTTATTCCTGATATGGGCACCATGATGTGTTTCCACTTCTTTGAATTCTTATAACTACCATATTATAAATAAGGAAAAAAACAATACAATTAGAATTTAGATTTTATATTTATATACAAAATATTATTTATATTCTTCATAATTTTCCATAATATTATATATTAACTAGCGGGTACAGCCCGCTACGTTGTTAGCGTGCCTTAAAGTTTAGGGGAGGGGGGAGCCTTCACCCAGTCACCACAAATAAATAATTCTGCACAACAATGGGTTTAAAATAAATAAATATTTGATCACTTTTCTCATGAAAGTGGATTGTTAGTAATGAATCCATAATAAATTGCAATATACGTGTGTATGTTAAGATAATTTGGTAAAGTGCAAACTTAGGTAGATAGACCCGTAAGTAGTTTTGTTCATTTGTGTTTTGAATGAAAATAAATAACGTAAAGCAGGGTTGTTAGCGTGCCTTAAAGTTTTTTTTTTAATTCCAGTTTATGTAAAGGTAGACCTGGCAATTCAAGTAAATTCACAAATTCAGTTGAAAAATTTACTGCGTCGGTTTCTTCCACCGGTGCTTCGTTACATGAAGTTTAAATATCGGAATATATAAGTTCCATTCCTTTTCTAAGGTTTTTTCTCTTTTAGAAAATTTGTTTAACTTTTTCGAGAGTATGTTTCAATGCTACATAAGTTTCATATTCCGTGGATAGTGGTTGAACAGGTAATTCCCTCTTCCAATCCATTTGCATTGTCTATAATTTCAATTCCACTCGTTCAACGTTTATATCCATTTCATTCCACTTGTGTAGTGTTTCAATTCCACTCGTTTCCTATTTAGTTTCTTAATTTTAGTGTTCCTATACACTTGTTCTCTAAGTTTTAGGTTTCTAGCTAAAGACGCATACGTTAAGAGGGGGGGGGGCAATTTTCCCCTTTTGAACCACCATTTTTACCACGTTCCTGTCCAAAGTCCTAGAGATACCTTGTCGATAAGTTAGCCCATACTCCAAGGAAAACATATTATATATTACAGGTTTCTAGCCGAAGAGTTCGGTTAGGCCATCAAGGGGGAGAATTATTCCGTTTTTACCCCTCCCGGTAGGAATTTCCAAAAATTCCGTCTTAGAGGACGTCTGCGTTGGAGGAGGAACCTACTACATACATAATTTTAGGTCTCTATATCCAGCAGTTTGGCCAGGCTATCAAGGGGGAAGTTTTTTCCCTTTTTACCCCTCCCGGTATGAATTTCCAAAAATACCGTCTTAGGGGACGTCTACGTTGGAGAAGGAACCCAAATACCGAATTTAAGCTCCCTAGATCCAGCAGTTTGGCCAGGCCGTTAAGGGGGAGACTTTTCCTGTTTTTGACCCTACCTGTGGAAATTTCCAAAAATCTCATTTTAGCGGATGTCTACAATAGAGGAGGAACTTTAATACCAAATTTCAACTTCCTACCTCCAGCGGTTTGGGCAGGCCTTTAAGCGGCACTTTTCGCTTCATTAATCCCCATTTTTGCAATGTCCCTGTCCAAAAAGCACCTTCCCGGTAAGTGAGCCTATACTCCAAGTAACATATGTTTTACATTTCAGGTTTCTAGCCAACTTTTACTATTTGTGCCCCTCTCGGTAGGAATTTCCGAAAATCCATCGACAGGGAATTTCAGCTTCCTAGTTCCAGCAGTTTGAGGAGGCTGTCAAGGGGGACACTTTTTCTTTTTTTGTCCCTCCCGGTTGGAATTAAGCTGGAAGAGGAACCTAAGTACCGAATTTCAGCTTCCTAGTTCCAGCAGTTTGGACAGGTCGTTAAGGGGCCACTTTCCCTTTTTGAGCCCCCATTTTATAACGACCCTGTCCAAAATTCAAAAAAGTATCTTTCTAATAAGTTAGCCCTTACTCCAGGGAGCCACATTTTAAGTTTCAGGTTTCTAGCCGAAGGGGTTTTTACAGGCCCCCAAGGTGAGGCTTTTCGTCTTTTTGCCCCTCCCTTTAGGAATTTACAAAAATTACATCTTCGCGGCTATCTGCGATGGATGAGGAACATTCGTACCAGAATTCAACTGCATTGCCTAAGCGGTTTGGGCAGGCCGTTAGTGGGGACATTTTTCCCTTTCAACCACCATTTTTACGGACGCCTACACAGAAGGAAGAACTCACATTCCGAATTTGCTTTTGGGATATCCTATAGGGAATTAGTCGATGTCTACTACAGTGGAGGAACCTTTATAGCAAATTTCAACTTCTTACCTCCAGGGTTTTGGGCAGGCACTTTTCCAATTTGTGAGACTGTTTATTGGGAGACTTTTCCCCTTTTTGCCCGTTCCGGTAGGAATTTCCAAAAATCCCGTCTTAGCGCACGTCTATGCCGAATATCAAGAAACCTTGTTTTAGTGGAGATATCCGTGGGGGGAGGAAAAAAAGTATTTTTTTTGAAATTATATATTATTTTATATGGTACTTTTTGGAAAAACGAAATTTTTTGGAAAAAGATACTTTGTTTTTACAAAGTACTTTATTTGTACTTTTTTTGGAAAAGGTATTTTTTTTTAAAAAGGTATTTTTTTTGGAAAAATGTATTTTTTTTTTTTGGAAAAATGTATGTTTTTTGGAAAAAGGTACTTTTTTTGGAAAAGGTACTTCTTTTGGAAAAGAACATTTTTTTAGAAAAAGCTACTTTTTTTGGGAAAAGTTCCTTTTTTTTTGGAAAAAGGTACTTTTTTTGGAAAAACGTACTTTTTTTTGGAAAAAGGTACTTTTTTTGGAAAAACGTACTTTTTTTGGAAAAACGTACTTTTTTGGAAAAAGGTACTTTTTTTGGAAAAAGGTACTTTTTTTAGAAAAAGGTACTTTTTTTGGAAAAAGGTACTTTTTTTTGGAAAAAGGTACTTTTTTTGGAAAAATGTACTTTTTTTGGAAAAAGGAACTTTTTTTGGAAAAAGGTACTTTTTTGGGAAAAAGTAATTTTTTTGGAAAAAGGTAAATTTTTTTGTAAAAAGGTACTTTTTTTGAAAAAATGTACTTTTTTTGGAAAAAGGTACTTTTTTTTGGAAAAAGGACTTTTTTTGGGAAAAGGTACTTTTTTTGTCCCCTTTTTGCCCCTCCCGATAAGAATTTCCAAAAGTGCAGTCTCAACGGACGTCTACACCGGTCGAGGAACCTACATACCAAATTTCAACTTCATAGCTCCAGCAGTTTGAGCAGGCCGTCAAGGGGGAGACTTTTTCCTCTTTTTGCTTTAACCCCCATTTTTACAACGGCCCTAACCAAAATTCCAGAAAGTACTTTCCAGAAAAGTTAACCCATACTCCAAGGAACACATATCTTAAATTTCAGCTTTCTAGCCAAAGGGGTTCAGGCAGGCCGCCAAGGGGGAGACTTTTCCCCTTTTTGCCCGTTCCGGTAGGAATTTCCAAAAATCCCGTCTTAGCGGACGTCTACACCGGAGGAGGAACCTACATACCAAATTTCAACTTCCTAGCTTCAGCGGTTTGGGCTGGGCGATGTTGAGTCAGTCAGTCAGTCAGTCACGTTATTCTTTTATATATAGAGAATTAGAATGTAGCAAAAATATTTAAGAAACTGCACTGTCACTTTACTTTTATACTAGAGAAATACATCCTCCAAATTGATTTATGTAAGTCAACTAAAATTCTAAGTGTTTTGGCATTTGTCGTGTTTTAAAAAATGTGCACAACACACACGCGAAACAAAGTCAACCACGCACAACTCAACAACGTATGGCAGAAAATCATGAAACAAACTGAAACCGGTTGGTTTTTTCTTCTTGTTTAATAGAGTTCGTCTTTTCTGTTAACTAGAGCTTGAAAGATGTATGTGACAGCGCATAGAGAAAGGGACCTAAGGGTAAAAAAATCAATTTTTTTTTTTTGGTACACCAAAGATACACGTATTTAAATCTTTAAAATGGCTCTCCTGAACAAAACCCTTTTTTTACCCTTAGGTCCCTTTCTATTTTGCGCGTCACATATATTGAATAAAGTGAGGATGTGATTTATCCAGATATCAATTGATTTAATTTTGATTCGATTGAATTATTTGATTCAATTGAATTATTTGTTTAATGATTTGATTCGCGAACTATAACTCAAGGCAAAAATAAAAAAAAATTAAATTGATTCTTTGAATAAGATATTGATTGAATAAAGTAGGCAATAATTCAATCAATAATCACGATACGTACAAAATTGAATCAGATTGAAAAATCGAATTAAGGAATTCTGCTTTTAGAGGTCTGTGTTAATTCAAAATTTTTAAAAATTATTAACAACTTATTATAATTTAGAGGCCTTTAAACTATTTTCGGGCTGATTGTTAACGTCTATTTACATTTTATTAATCAATTTTATTTGTTATTTGCATACGAGTACAACCTTTTTTATATTATCAGCAGGACAGCGACTTTCATGCACTGAAAATTTTTTAAATATACGCTTAAAATATGCAGTAAAAAATACAAAATATGTACTTAATTATGCACCTTAATAGAAATATGCACTAAAAACCAAGAAATATGCACTTACGGTACAAAAATAAACGCTTAAAACGAAAAAAGGCACTTTAAAATCATCGGCTTTTAAAAATCATATTTATTATTTGAGAGCGTTTGGTTAAAAATTAAATCCAATATATAGATGACAACTTGATGTTTTCCTTCTACAGTAGTTTTTATTTAACTGCCTTTTTCTTAAGTGCGCATTTGCTATAACTGCACAAAATTTTGGTTTCGTTTCTATTTTACAAAATTATGTACGCAATTGCCTTCTTTAAGGGCACTTTTTGTACCTGCGCATTTAAGATAACTGCCTCATATTTTTTTGGCAGTTTTACATTATTTTCACGAAAAAGATCACCGTTAGATGCCTCTTGTGTTTTGCTTCGTTTTTCAATTCTAGGGGAAAAAAGCACACATAAAATAAATGTGTTGTCAACTTTTTTTGTGACAAAAATATCCTACCTTAGTCGTTTTTTAACCATAAAAATCGCAAGATTTTCATTTGGTTTTCAGTGTGTATTGGTATACCTGTACATTAAGGCAGGTAAACAATTTGACCTAGCTGCGTTTTTGGCTTACCTGCGTTTTTGGCTTACCTGCACAAAAATTCTTGCAAAAGTTGGTTGTGCAGCTAAGTCAAAATTACTGTAGTTAAGTACAGCGTTAAGGTTTGCAAATTCTTCCTTTTCTTTATTTTTCATTAAACTTATTTTTAGTTTTTAAAAAAATATTCAATTTAATGAAAAATATGCAATAAGAGTCATAAAATATGCAAAAAATATGCACTTAAAAGCAAAGTATGCTAAAATATGCACTTATAACAAAATATGCAAAAATATGCAACAACAAATTAATGCCATTTTGTTGCAAATTCCTTGATTCGGAAAAGTATTTGTTGAAAAAATTTTTGGATTAATGACTACAAACATGCATTTGCATGAAAGTCGCTGCCATGGTTATCAGCATTGTTTATGGTTAACTAGAAAAACCAGTTAACCTCAAAAAATTATGTTTTTTTTAACGTAGGTTTTCCACACGACGTTCGTCGACGAAATTAAATATAAAGGTACAATCCCAGCAAAACCACACACCAAATAATGAGTAAAGTAATGTGTTGCATTACTTTACACCTTACTTCACTGATGAATTTTACAGGCGATGATACTCAAAGTAATGTATGAGGAGGAGGTGATCAAGTAATTGGTTACTTATGTGGTTACAAAGATGGGTAAAGCAAATGGTCGTAAAAAAGATTTATTAAAAAAAAAATTTATTACGAATATTTTTTTATTAAATATATAAACGTCTTCACGCGGGGATTCGAACCTGGGATCCCTGCTTGTTTGCCGAGAACTCTACCACTTGAGCTATCGACACATATAACATTTGATTGCTTACAAAGTAAATGAATTGTTGTGCTTCGTATTTTCGTTCATAATGTCGAAAAATATACACCTTACACCCATGCTTACAAAAAAAAAAGCACAAAGTAATGTGTTTAAAAATAGATTTTAAAAATGTTTCAATCATTACTTTCCATTTATAAATCATGCAATACATAATTAGTGATTGGTAAGTCATTACTTTTTGTTTTGAAATTATGCAGAAGGTAACGAGCTATCATTACAAGGTAATGCGTGAGTATATCGCACCCATTACCAAAGTTTTGCTGGGATAGTGTCAACAATCAAACTTTTAAATATTAATTACAATTACAAAAAAGGATTTAAAATATTTTAAATTTATAATTCAAAATTCTCAAGCTCGAAAGTGTTATACGAACATTAAAAGGATATTGCATACATATTAAATTGTTAAAATATCTATGATTACTTATGTGCAAAACATCCTAGTTTATACCGATCCCCTCCTTTTAAATAAATGAGAATTCTATATTCTCCGAAGTTTAAAAAGTAACCACAAAACTAAGACAAAATAATATCAAACTAATACGATGTGTAAGTAGTCCAGCAATGCCAGTCAATGCATACCACTTTGTTTATGTCTTCGGTTTTTACTAACTTAAAAAGTTAGTAAAAAACTAACTTAAAAGTTAGCAAAGAACTAACTTAAAAAGTTAGCAAAAAACTAACTTAAAAAGTTAGTATTTTGGCCGTGGCCCGCAATGTTTTCTTTGAAAACAAAATAATCAATTTGAAAAACTAATACACATGGTTTTTATTTAAATAAATAAAAACATTAAACTAGAGGCTGAATAATATCTGCTCTCACTAATTTGAGACTAAAGTTGGAACAAACAAGTTTTGTTTTCTTTGAAAACAAAAAATCAATTTGGAAAATCATTATAAATCATTGAAACATCGAATACATCATAACAAAAAGTCAAAATAAAATATGTAATAACAAATACATATCTGTCTTCACAAATATCAACTGAAAATTAGAAAATTTGTATCAAAAATCCACTTAAAATTTTGGACATATCCTCTGATATTCAGAAAAAACAACCGAACGAAATCTACCCTGCAGAGTGGAGTAATCTAGCATTGTGAATTCGGCTTAAAATTAATTTTTCATCTTTTTTAAAAATATTTTTAGAGCATATTGACTATTTATTCAAGTGTTTTTGGGTGCTGCTGCATTCGCCGCAATAGTTGCACCTCCTTTAACTGCTGTATCATGACTTGTGAGATGACACGCGCATATTTTTTTTTTTTTTTTTTCTTTGTAAAGTATGCATATTTGTTGTTATTGCTATAAGTATTTAAACTTGAGTTCCCTTTTCTTTGCCGTTGTTAGATTTTTTTCGTTGATGTCAAAGGTGCATTCAAGCTGAGTGTTGAGAAAAAACATACAATGTGTCGGTTTTTTGTACAAAATTTGCTAAAAAAAATCATCACAAACAAGTTAAAGAGTTCTTTGTTGTGTTGTAATTTCATTTTCTTCGCCGACTAAATCGTGGGTTCAATATAAAGGAAGCTTAAGTACTTTCTTCCTGCTGTGTAATTAGCTTCAAGTTGTTACAAAGAAACATATTTCTTTAACATGTCTAAAAACACGCCAGACAATTTCAAAAGTCTAGGATTTTTTTTGCAAAAGAAAACAGCAGTTGTTTTCTTCTTTGGTGATGATGAAAGACTGTTGAAAAAAGACATCAGACAATAAATTCTAGTAGAGAAGGGACTGTTTATTTAAAATTATTTAAAAGTTTAAGTGCACTCTCATAAAAATTTTAATACTATTAACCAAGCGAATTTAATTTTTAACCAAAGTTAAGTTTGACAAATTAAATTTGTTTCACACAATTTAAGGATTTTTTGATCGCGAAATGTTATGTTTTTAATATATTATTTTGTAACTGCGCAACCGCTGTTTGGATTTTAAAAAATTTTATATTTTTTAAAAGCATTTACAAAGACCAAAAATACAAAATTAAAAAAAAAAAATTTTTTTCGCGGAATGAATTGTATTTTTATTTGCGAAACCGCCAATTTGATAAACACAAATTATATATCATTGGAAAGCAAGTTGAAAACCCAAATACGAAAAATTAATAAATTGAAGAAAATTCGTACGCACTTTTTTTTTGTTATATCTTTTGCTTGCAGAAATGTAAAATCCGTTACAACAAAAAAAATTAAAATTGTGCAAAAAAATTATTGCGACAACTTGTAGAAGAGATTTTTTGCAATTAGGTTTATAATGACTAAACTTACTGATTCCATTAAGAAAAAACCGAAATATTAACAATTTTTGCTTCTCACAAATTTGGCCCAAAAATTTATCACATTTTTTGATTTCACCCATATGTATATTCCTCTAACTCTCATTGGAGCATAGGGCGCAAAATGTAATGTTATGACTTCTGATTTTTTTCAAGATAATCCCACAAGATGTTCAATTGGGTTGAAGTCAGGTGATTGGGGGCGGGGGGAGTTTTCAATTGTTTTGGCGTTGGATACAAAAGCCATTCTCTAATAATATGGGCTGTATGCTTCGGATCATTGTTTTGCTGGAATACAAATGATCCTGTTAGACCCAATTTAGTTGCACTTTGGTGTAAATTATATTTTAAAATGTTCAAATAAACCGTCTTATCCATTGTTCCTTCGACCATTACAGATTTCCAGCACCTGATGCTGCCATACACCCCATACCATTTCCTTCGCAGCCTTATTTTTTGGATCGGGCTCAGTGTTCACTTTTCGACACCCATCTGAGCCAAAAATACTATATTTACTCTCCTCGGAAAAAATAACTGATTTCCAGAAATTTTCATCTTTATTTTCATACTCCTTTACGAAGTCCAACCGTTTTCTTCATTGGTGCTGTTCACAAATGGCTTTTTGCGGATGTTACGGCCGTGGTAACCAGAAGAATACAGCACCCGACGAATTATTTGTGGGTTACAGGTTTTTCCAGTCTTTTTTTTTCTATTTCTGCCATTACTTTTGGAGCGCTCATCTTGGGATTTTCTTCTATTTTTCTGCACTCACAATGGACTACTGATTTTTCATTATATTCAAACCATTTTGCTATTTATTTTCAAACGTTGTTTAAACAACCCATAAAAGAAATAAAAATAATTGAAAAGTCTATTAAAACAATTTAACAATAAGTGTGTTTGCGTACCCGAAAATTTGTAAAAATTCGTACAAATTTGTACAAGTTTTTACTGGAAGGTGTTTGTTTACACAATTACTCAGTAAGGAGAGAGGAAAAATAGAGGGTAAAGTGACAGTTCAATACCAGAGAACTTACAAGTTTTTACTGGATGAATTTTTGCTAGTAAGAATTTGTAAGAAAAAAAAACATATGATTTAAAACATATGATTGAAGAAACAAAACATTTGTCTAAATTATTTTGAAATAATTTTTTGTAAAAATAAAAAATATTTAAATATAAGCTTATTTACGATGGAAGGAGTAAGTAAGTGATCATTTTATTAGATTTTATTTATTAATCCAATAATTTGAATAGGTTTATTCGCAATCAGCTATTTTAATAACTGTGGCCAATTTAGCTATTTTCTTGGCAAATCTAGCGATACTTCAACTCGTTTAGCGGGATAAAATATAATTTAGCTATTAGCGGAAAAACTAGCGATTTTTCTTTTTAAGACAGTCTTCGCATTTTCTTAGCATTTTTTACATTTATTTCCTTGACAGAATTTTTGAATCATTATTATTCAGCGATTTATCGGTAAATTTTTATGGAAAACAAAAAAGTTCGAAAAATTTGGCGATGTATCAATAATTTTTTAAGAAAGTTTTAAGAAGTTTGAAAAATATAGCTATTATTGTGAAATTTTTCAACAGGATCTAAAAAGTTCGTGCAATTTAGGGATTTATCGCTATTTAATTTTTTTATAATTTAGATATTTTCTAGTGATTTTTTAGTTTGATTTAGCGATATTTTTAGGGAAGAAGTTGGCAGCAGTATTTTACTAATTCTTACAATTTTTCTGTTTGCGTACATTTTTAGATATTTTTCTTTTTGAGAGTAAATTTTGCCTTACTCTCTGTAAATTTGTTACTGAGTAATTTTTACTGGACTTTACTGGAAAAGTACCCAAACACACCTAATATAAAAACAGACAAAACGTAAAAAAAAACTATTTTGTGGTTTGTTTTTTCATATTTGAAAATTTTTGTTTGGATTTTCAAAACACACAGCCACGTTCATATTTTTATTGGCTATGTTTGTGTGTATGAGTAAAGAATTTCTTGTAATTTGAATTGAAACAATTTTGTATATAAACAAACTATTTTAACAAAAAAGAAAACCGAAAATATTTTAATTTTTTGTTTTAAAACAGAAAACAACGAAATTATTTAAATTATTTGTTCTAAAAATATAAATCTAAAAATAGAATATTTGACTGAAAATACAGACGATACATATTTTTTTCTAGTTTTTTTTTTTATTGGTTGACAAAAAAAGTTAAAGTATACTTATGTTTCAATGTATTTTAATTGATTCTTCAATTGAAAATAAACTTTACCTATTACTTTTTAAATAAACCTCAATCGGTTATGGAAAATATATTGTGAGTGTGATGATAATTCGTTTCTCCCTGTCATTGAAGATTTTTGGGCACCCAGTTCGAGTCTTGTTATTAGTATTGCCCTCCTTATTATATTTTTCTATGATAATCTGTACTGTGAAACTACTTTTTTTGATAAGTTTGCCAATTTAACGTTGGCTTTTCTTCTCTTTATAAAGTCTAACAATAACATCTTTTAAGTCTTGTGAAAGTTCTTTTCCACGAGAAGGCATAATTCGAATTTAAAAAAATTTGCAATAAAAATGCAATTTCTGCATTGAATCAAATTTATAATCACAATTATTCACTTTTTCCGCGATTTAAATGGGTTTAGTTTAAGTGAAGGTCAAAACTTTAAAAAGTGCATACCTACTTACTTTTGTGATGTCATTTTTAATATTTTTTAAGAAATGATAACGGGATATTATAACAGGATAATTTTTTTTTAGGCATGTTTGTATTTTTATATAAGGCAATACTATATGTTATTGTTAGTGTAAAAACACATAAATACTTCGGCATATTTTTGGAAAAAAATAGAGATTTTTAAATTATTTTTATGCTGCATACTTATTTTTGTGATACACTGTATGTATGCATCTACAGTTGACTCTGGAGAAAATTGCTGAAACTCTTCATAGGTCTAGCAAATACACTGAAGACATTCGTCTCGATACAGCGCATAGTTTGAGCATATTTTTGAGGCGATATTTCAGCGTGTATAATGCGATTTTAAAGGCATTTGTCAATAAAAAATCACAGTTTTACAAAAAAACTATGACGCGATGTTTTAGTGTACGAGGGAAGGGCAAACAAACTCACCACCTGTTTTTATAAAGCGAGCGGAATAATTACGCCTGAGGAATGTGTATATTTTGTTATTGTAACAAAAACAAAATAGATACAATTCCTCTATAGGAATAATTCCATTCGCTTTATAAAAACAGGGGGTTAATTTGTCAAAAGTTTCCAGGACACTTTGCTGACTAAAACGTTAAAACATTTTAAATTTAAATTTTTCAAGCGTTGTTAAAGAAATCTCAAATGCAATAAAAAATCTGCATATCAATAATCTGAACAAGAGCTTGACTAAATTGTATAATTAAATTCTTAATTATATTCAACTAATTTTACTATACAAATTCAAAATTTATTTAAAGTCATATTAAAACATGAAGTGTCGCAACAATCCATTAGCGATTAATTTAATTCCTTTTTGTTCTCTTGCCTTTTTTGTTGTTTTTTCATATCTTTATTCTTTTGTTGCAAATTTTTTACTTTAGATATTGTTTATTTCCATTCATTTTTCACCACCTCCATCATCATTAGAATGGAATCTGTTAAATAACCAAGATATGTTGCAATAGTTGCATAAAAAAAACGAGTAAAAAGGTTAAAGTCGGGCATGCCGACTATAGAATACCCTACACCAGTCTGGGTAAAAGCCAACTAATGTCACCAAAATCAATAGGCTGCGTTATTGGGCCAATATAGGTCTGTGTACCAAATTTCATCAAAATATCTTAATATTTGCGACCTGCAGCGTATAAACAGTATAATTTTGGTAGGACCCTTATATGGGCACTAGGTCTAAACATGGACCGATGTTCATCAAAATCAATAGGCTTCGTCCGTGGGCCAAAATAGGTCTGTGTACCAAATTTCGTCAAAATATCTTAATATTTACGACGTGCATCGTATAAACAATATAATTTTGGGGGGACCCTTATATGGGCACTAGGTCTAAACATAGACCGATGTTCACCAAAATCAATAGGCTTCGTCCTTCGGCTGCCATAAGTCGGTGTACCAAATTTCATCAAAATATCTTAATATTTGCGACCTGCAGCGTATAAACAATATAATTTTGGTAGGACCCTTATATGGGCACTAGGTCTAAACATGGACCGATGTTCACCAAAATCAATAGGCTTTGTCCTTGGGCCAACGTAGGTCTGTGTACCAAATTTTATCAAAATATCTTAATATTTGCGACCTGCAGCGTATAAACCATATAATTTTAGTAGGACCCTTATATGGGCACTAGGTCTAAACATGGACCGATGTTCACCAAAATCAATAGGCTGCGTTACTGGGCCAATGTAGGTCTGTATACCAAATTTTATCAAAATATCTTAATATTTACGACCTGCAGCGTATAAACAGTATAATTTTGGTAGGACCCTTATATGGGCACTAGGTCTAAACATGGACCGATGTTCACCAAAATCAATAGGCTGCGTTATTGGGCCAATATAGGTCTGTGTACCAAATTTCATCAAAATATCTTAATATTTACGACCTGCAGCGTATAAACAGTATAATTTTGGTAGGACCCTTATATGGGCACTAGGTCTAAACATGGACCGATGTTCACCAAAATCAATAGGCTGCGTTATTGGGCCAATATAGGTCTGTGTACCAAATTTCATCAAAATATATTAATATTTACGACCTGCAGCGTATAAACAATATAATTTTGGTAGGATCCTTATATGGGCACTAGGTCTAAACATGGACCGATGTTCAAAAAAATCAAACTTGTTCGTCCTTGGGCCAACATAGGTCTATGTACCAAATTTCATCGAAATATCTTAATAGGTGCGACCTGTAGAGTGCGTACAAGATTGCATGGACAGACAGACAGACGGACGGACGGACGGACAGACGGACATCGTTAAATCGAAATAAAAAAAAATTCTGAACCGATCGGTATACTATAAGGTGGGTCTACGACCAATATTTTTTGGTGTTACAAACATCAGCACAAACTTATAATACCCTGACCACATAGTGGTGTAGGGTATAATTACTTACTGCAGCTATTTAACTTTCAACTTTTGTGCATCTGTTGCTGATGGTTAGTATCTGTCGTCAAAGTTTTTTTCATTTCTTTAATTTTTCTTCCAAAAACTCCTCCTACTCATCCTGCATTGGTAAATGTTTAAATGTCTGATACTTTTGCATTAAGATAGTGCTATGAAAGAAAAAAGCAAAAAAAAAATTAAATTGTGAAAAGCGTTAATTTGGCACACTTTGTCACTTGTTTTTATATATTTTTTTTTGTTTAATAGCAACTTTTTTTGCAAAATAAAACTTCATGTCCATTTCTGACTATAATTCCTTTTTTATACTAGGTTTTGTTAAGTATCATTACAAGGACAAGGAAGTTGATGGAAATATGAGGTTTCTGTCATTAGCTGGAATAAAACATTCCCAATATATTTTCAACAAAATATCATCGATTGCTAATACACATTTTTTCAATATTTTGCCACATATGCATAGGTTAATGCATATTTTGATATAAATATTTGATATCTTGCTTTAACTTCATATTTTCAGCATAAGCATTCCCAATAAGCACATATGTCTTAAAAATTCAAGTGCTTTAAATTTTGCTTGAAGTAAAGTACATTTCAAATTCTAGCACTTGTATATTTAACAAAAATATTTCAAACTTGAATTTTTGTTTCCCTTTTGCTGGAGTATGCTATTGAAATAAAGTGTAATAAAAGTTGTATTCAAGCCTTGAAACTGGAAAACAGGGCTGGAATTGAAATTGATTTCAACTTGAATTCCAGTGAAATTGTTTATAGGGTTGTTTGATATTTTACTAAAAACTGAATTTTTTACAAATTCATATGATATAAAAAAAAGTTTTTTTAAATTTATTAGAAACCCGATTAAAAAAGTTTTGATATAATCATATATTATTTTATGTAATTACATATATTAACTAACAGTTACATATGGCCACATATGCTTTTAAATTGAAGCGTATATACTTTTATATAGTCATATATTAAATATTTTTTCCTCAAAGGTTTTAATATTGAGACATATGTGATTTTATATTATTACATACTGGCCTATATATAAGTGTATGTGCTATATATAAGTACATAAAGTAACATATAAAAGATATAATTACATATACGTTTATATATAATTTAGTATGACACTACACATAATAATATAAAAACTATATATGGAGCCATTTAAGAAATATTATATAATAGGTGTTATATATGATTATATATTGACGCATATGAACCCATATATAACTTAGTATGGTTTCATATCTACAATATTTCATGCTTTAACGATATAACGTTCTTTATAAAATCATCTATAACACTATGCGATGAATCGGGATGGGATGAAACCAACGGGAAATGTTATATCGGTCAAAAACAAGTTATACGTGTCCCGGCGTTTCGCTGGGTCACGTCTAGGAATCGAGATATATCGATTTGAAGTTAGTAACTATCATATAGGGGAAATTGTCACCTTTGGTGGTCTTTTTTGACATAACACGAGAACCACTAGTCCGATTTTGCTCAAACAATGTTAATTACAATTCCTTTAATCTGTTCATATAACGTTTTTCTATATACTCAACAGTTTTGCCGGTAAAAATAAATGTATGAAGAAAAAAAATATTTTTTGCCTAAAATATTAAATTTTTTTATTTTTTAAATTCATAAAAAATCCAAAACGGAAAAAAGGCAAGTCGTATTACTTTCACGCAAAGTCACATAACCTTTAAATAAAATGGAGACATAGATCATGAAAATCGATGGACGCGTTTCGCTTTTATTCACAATTAAGTGAAGGTATCTCATTTTGACAAGAATATTGATTTTATGTTTCAATGAGTTTGGATAATATTTATTATATATTATTTATTATTAACACGTAAAATTAAAAATTATTACAGGTAATTATTAGGTTATTACATAGATACATAGGTTATAAAAATCGATGAACGCAAAACTTATTTTGTTTGTTTGCGCCCTTTACTTTCTTGCGTGGTGGTTCGCCCACTTGTTCAGAGTCTGTATCGGATGAGGATATGTCTTCATCTGAAAAAAATCAATTGTTTTTAATCAGTCAGTTAACTTCATTTTTGTGACTTACCCTCGGAGGAAACTCTCATTGTATATTCTTCTTCTTCATCTTCATTGTCGGGATCGTACGTCTTTTGCGACCACCAACAAATTTCAGCCAGCAGCGAATCGAGCCTTTTGCCTTTATATCGCGTTTCCATTGGCATTGCCACTTGATGGAAGCGCTCGCCATGTTCATCCGACTCTGAGGCTAGCTGCTTGCTGAAGTATTCGAGATGGTGATGCAAGAAGTGAATTTTGAGGGACATATTCACTCCAATTTTCTGGAAGTAGTGCAACATCTTGGTCACAAGAGCGGGGTAATTGTGTGATCGCGTACTTCCCAAAAAATATCGTATGACTTTCTTCACTGCCCTCCACGCAAAGTAATCATTACCGTCTAAAGCACCTTTAAATTCCTTTGATTTCATGAGCCCATTCAGAACACCTTCCTTCAATTTTGCTTCGCTGATTCGTGGGAAAATATTATTCAAACAATCAAGAATTTTCGGTTGCTTCAAATGGCCTTGATGAAGTTTTTTACGATTCCCAGTTTGATATGGAGAGGGGGCATGAGGACGTTCTCCTTTGGCACCAGTGGATCATTTACGCAGTTGTGTCCTTTCTCCGTTTGATCTCGAGGAAGCCAGTCATGCGTTTAGTATTGGTTTTCTTTAAATCGGGTATCCCAAAGACACAAGAAACACATGTTTTTCGTATAGCCTCCTTGGAGACCTCTTAGCATCGCCACGACTTTCAGATCACAACTGATCCGCCACATGTGATCAGTGTAGCAAACTTTATCCAAAATTATTTTCATCGAATTGTATGTTTCGCTCATGTCTGTGCTGTAGCCAATGGGAATGCTTGGTTTTTTATTATATTTATGTAGCAAAACGACTTTCAGGCTTGATTTCGAAGAATCGATGAACATTCGCCAATCAGCTGCGACATAATTAATGGCCATCGCCTCCATCAGTCCCTTTATATCGTGGCAGTAAACAAATGTGTTCCCTTCGTTGAGTGTGTAGTACCGTTGGAATAGCAATTGTCGTCTTCGATATACGGTGACTTTGACATTAGGCTCCAAATTGTTGCCTTCTTTCAAAAGCTGGGCAAGTTTTTCTGCTTCACGTTGAGAAAGGTTTAATTCTGCAACAATCTTGTCCATTCTTGCTTGTGATATTGGAATTATTTTGTTCGATGGGCCGGATTCTGGTGTTGGTTTATAGGTGAAATCCGATTGATCCATTGTTTCAATAGAAAAAAAGTTTCTCTGTCAGGACTTGGAAGCGGTGGAATTGGTATTTCATCCGAATGCGGTAGAGGTATTTGTGCACTTCTAACAGATATGTAAACTCTTCGGTTAAGGCCTTTACGATTTACTCCACATTTTTTGTTTGCGCAAGCGTAACAGTTATCAGAATTGTGCTCTCCTGGATCAGTCCAAATCATTGGTACACCAAAAGAAAGTGAACTGCGTTTCCCTTGGATCCACATGTTAAGAGCATTGTAGCACGTTTTACAAATTTTGTCGGGGCCCACGAAACGCCGCGAATTATTTTGGAATCAAAATAAAGTTTAAAAGCACGCTCCACTTGCTCAGTGAGTAATGCAGTATTTGTTGAAAAAGCTCTTTTGCCACAAACGTAACAAAATAAATTGATATTTTCTGGACAATTTGCACTCATTTCGGTTTTATACTTTTATTACTTTTTCGTCACTTTAAAAAAATCGTACTTTACGCGTTCGGAGACACTTGTTGAATGACAAAAATCGATCAATGAACACCTATAAAAACTACGTAAGTTTCAATATTTTACTGAGAGGTACTTATGAATTGGCGCATCTTTTAAGGGTGGCTATATACCTGATTCGTGTGCATTTTAAATTTTTCGAAACGTTCTAAAACATGACCACTCATAAATGTGGGTGCAATTTGTGTAACAAAATCATGCAGATAACCAACGGAAAAAACCCAAATAATTAAAAAATTGCACTTTCCTTTTTTCCTTTTAATTGTCCACGCACATTTATGACCGTTTTTTAGTTTGTTACCGCTACCATAAAAATCAAATTGTGGGTGCAATTTGTGTAACAAAATCATGCAGGTAGCCATCGGAAAAACCCAAATAATTAAAAAAGTGCACTTTCCTTTTTTCCTTTTAATTGTCCACGCACATTTATGACCGTTTTTTAGTTTGTTACCGCTACCATAAAAATCAAATAACCTTTTGTTTATTACTTTTTTTTAATATTTTAGGCAAAAAATATTTTTTTCTTCATACATTTATTTTTACCGGCAAAACTGTTGAGTATATATGAACAGATTAAAGGAATTGTAATTTTTTTAAAATTGTTTGAGCAAAATCGGACTATTGGTTCCCGAGTTATGTCAAAAAAAGACCACCAAAGGTGACAATTTCCCCTATATGATAGTTACTTACTTCAAATCGATATATCTCGATTCCTAGACGTGACCCAGCGAAACGCCGGGATACGTGTAACTTCTTTTTTACCGATATAACTTTCCCCGGTAGTTTGAACCCTTCCCGATCACTGACCATTTGTCTCACAGTGTAATTATATATCATCCCACATTAGCAATTTTTTCAAAGTGATTTTATATAAAAATATATAAGTTCCTTTTAAAATCGTATTGTATTAAATGTGGTTCCATATTAAAAATGATTTTGAACTAGTTTTAGATTTAGTAATTACTAGCGATTGGCGCATGATACGATCGTGAGTGAAGTTATTCACAAGTCATCGTGAGTAATAATTACTAACCAAAGTAATTCGCGCGTGAGTGTGTGAGTTTATTTTTTGCATCATATTTTTTTGTAATTTTTACTGTTTTGCGTGAGAATTTTCTGATTGTGAGTAAGTTTTTAATATACTCATGTTTGCGTGAGTAAGACACGAAATGCTCGTGCGTGAGTAATTTGTTTTTGTTTAGGATCGTTAGTCAAAATGGCTAACGCGACCATAAAATTAACAATACTGAAGTTTTAATATGGAATTCTCTATACTATAACGCACACTTGACTGATTTCTTATATCTTGGTTGTATATCACAATCATATTAAGTTAAAAATTTCAGTGTTGTTAACCTTATTTTAAAATTACTAAAAACAAACAAAAATTTGTTCATGTTTAATGCACTGTCATGGTAAAACTGGATAAAAGTGATAGAAGATTTATCGAAATTATAGGATATCCAGTAGACCTGGGGGTTAATCATTACATTTTGTAATTAATTACACATGCATTTACACAATTACATGTAATTGTAATTGAAAAAACTCAATTACAATTATTTGTAATTACAATTATTGTAATTGTAATTCAAAAGAGAACAATTAAAAGTAATTTGTAATTTGAAAAATGTCAATTACATTTTTTGGGAAAATAAATAATGACAAAAAGCACAAGTTAGGGGTAAGCCCAGCATGACGTATTCTTTTTATACGCATCCATGCCTATCCAACCTATCCCACCCAGTTTTTTCTACAAAATTTTATCAAAAAACACATTGAAATCACTTTCAATTACAATTACTAGTAATTGAAAATTTTCAATTACAATTACTTGTAATTTCAATTACAAATTACAAGTAATTGTAATTGAAATCCCTCAGGTCTGATCTCCAGATATTGTATATCTTTTTTTATTTAAAAATATAATTTTGTATATTGGTAGATATGGTCATATATAATATGGTAAAAATATAGGGTCAATATTTAGGTATAATTGTATCAAACTATGTCCACTTTTATAACATTTTATATAATTTTATACAAAAAGATATAATTTTATGTAATTGGATGAGGACAAAATTCGGATACAATTGTATCAAATTGCATAAAATTGTATCAAATTGTACCAAATTGTATACAATTGTTACAATTCGATACAATCCCAAGTAAAAAAAAATGATATGGAGACATATGAAGTTATATTTATTTATATATAATGTTTTATGTAATTAGATATAATTATATCCGAAAAATGAGAACATCTTAGTGTATCATATTGTATCGAATTGTATACAATTGTATACAATTTGGTACAATTTGATACAATTTTATGCAATTCGATACAATTGTATCCGAATTTTGTCCTCATCCAATTACATCAAATTATATCTTATTGTATAAAATTATATAAAATGTTATAAAAGTGGACATAGTTTGATACAATTATATCTAAATATTAACCTTATACTTTTTATCATATTATATAGGACCATATCTAACAATATACATACAAAAATTATTTTTTTAAATAAAAAATTTTTTACATAATTGTAATTGTAATGTTCTTTTTTGAATTGCAATTACAAATAATATGTAATTATAGATGAGTTTTTTTTTTCATTTACAATTACATGTAATTGTGTAATTGCATGTGTAATTACCCTACGGGAAATTTTAACAAACTGTCACCGAACTGGCCCCTTTATATGAAATAGACTGGTCACTTTTACATGGCGTTGTCATAGGAGGTGGAAATTGACCCCTTGTGACATGTCACAAGACAAATCCCAGGACAGGTCCCTGAAATTGAGAGTTCAGTAACCTGTCCTAGGATTTGTCTTGTGACATGTCACAAGGGGTCAATTTCCACCTCCTATGACAACGCCATGTTAAAGTGACCAGTCTATTTCATATAAAGGGGCCAGTTCGGTGACAGTTTGTTAAAATTTCCCGTAGGGTAATTACAAAATGTAATGATTAACCCCAGGCCTGCTGGAGATCTTATAATTTCGATAAATCGTCCATTACTTTTATCCAGATTTATCATGACAGTGCAATAAACATGAAAAAAAATGACTTTTAATTTAGTAATTTTAAAATGAAGTTAACAACACTGAAATTTTAAAGTTAATAGGATTAATTAATAGGATATACAACCAAGATATAAGAAATCAGTCAAGTGTACGTTATAGTATAGAGAATTTCGTTTAAAGCTTCAGTGTTGTTAATGTTATGGGTGCGGCGCGTAAGCCATTTTTGATTCATGCTCAAAAAAAAAAACAAAAAAAAAACAAATTACTCACGCACGAGCATTTCGTTTCTTACTCAGCACACAAGAGTATATTAAAAACTTACAATCAGAAAATTCTCACGCAAAACAGTAAAAATTACTAAAAACATATGATGCAAAAAATAAACTCACACACGAATCATGCACGGGTTATTCTTACTCACGCTCACGCACGAATCACTTAAGTATAGTAATTATTACTCACGATCACGTGTGAATAACGTGACTCACAAACATTTCGTGTCACGCGCCAATCCCTAGTAATTACTAAATCTAAAACTAGTTCAAAATCATTGATAACATGGAACCAAATATAATACAATACGGTTTTATATGGACCTTATATATTTTTATATAAAATCACTTTGAAAAAATTGCCTATGTGGGATGATATATGTATGTCTAAGTTATATATGGCTTCATATTCGTCAATATATAAACATAACTAACACAAATTATAAAATATTTCTTATTTGGATCCACATAGTTTTATATTATTATGTATAGTGTCATACTAAATTATATATAAACGTACATGTAATTATATCTTTTATATGTTACTTTATGTACTTATATATAGCAAATACATATATATGTAGCAAATATGTAATAATATAAAATCACATATGTCTCCATATTAAAACCTTTGAGGAAAAAATATCTAACATATGACTATATAAAAGTACATCTGCTTGAATTTAAAAGCATATGTGGCCATATGTAACTATAAGTTACTATATGCAATTACATAAAATAATATATGATTATATCAAAACTTTTTTACTCGGGATATGAAACAATAAGACGTTCTCATTTTTCGGATATAATTATATCTAATTACATAAAAGATTATATATAATTAAATATAACTTTATATGGCTCCATATCAGTTTTTGTTTACTTGGGAAAACTATTTTAAAGGTAGCGTTTTATTATTTATTTCTTTTGCAGTATTTTAAGTATATCTCTTTTTTAGTCATTTTGGTAACACTATTTCAAGATCAACGGTACTTCAATTATGTCGAAAAAGTACCTTTTCCCGAAAAAAGTACCTTTTTCCAAAAAAAGTACCTTTTTCCAAAAAAAAGTAACTTTTTCCAAAAAAAGTACCTTTTTCAAAAATAATTCCTTTTTCCAAAAAAGTATCTTTTTCCAAAAAAAGTACCTTTTTCCAAAAAAAGTACCTTTTTCCAAAAAAAAGTACCTTTTTTAAAAAAAGTACCTTTTTCCAAAAAATGTACCTTTTTCTAAAAAAATTTACCTTTTCCAAAAAAAAGTACCTTTTCCAAAAAAAGTACCTTTTCCCAAAAAACATACATTTTTCCAAAAAAAATACCTTTTTCAAAAAAAGTACCTTTTTCAAAAAAAAGTACCTTTTCCCAAAAAAAGTACCTTTTTCTAAAAAAATTTTCCTTTTCCCTAAAAACATAAATTTTTTCAAAAAAATACCTTTTTCAAAAAAAGTACCTTTTCCAAAAAAAAGTACCTTTTCCAAAAAAAAGTACCTTTTTCTAAAAAAATGTTCCTTTTCGAAAAGAAGTACCTTTTCCAAAAAAAAAGTACCTTTTTCCAAAAAACATACATTTTTACAAAAAAACACCTTTTTAAAAAAAATACCTTTTCCAAAAAAAGTACAAATAAAGTACTTTGTAAAAACAAAGTATCTTTTTCCAAAAAATTTCGTTTTTCCAAAAAGTACCATTTAAAATAATATATAATTTCAAAAAAACTACTTTCCCCCCCCCCCCCCACGGATATCACCACTACAACAAGGTTTCTTGATATTCGGCATAGACGTGCGCTAAGACGGGATTTTTGGAAATTCCTACCGGAACGCGCAAAAAGGGGAAAAGTCTCCCCATAAACAGTCTCACAAATTGGAAAAGTGCCTGCCCAAACCACTGGAGGTAAGAAGTTGAAATTTGATATAAAGGTTCCTCCTAAGTTTGTATTTTTGGAATTCCCTACAGGATATCCCAAAAGGAAACTCGGAATGTGAGTTCCTCCTTCTGTGTAGGCGTCCGCTTAGACGGAATTTTTGAAATTCCTATCGGGAGGGGAAATAAGGTAAAAGTCTCCTGACGGCTTGCCCAATCCCTTTTGGTCAACCTAAAATTTTAAATATGTATTCCTTGGAGTAGGACTAACTCACCGGCAACGTAATTTTTCTATTTTGGAACAGGAACATAGTAAAAATGATGGTTGAAAGGGAAAAATGTCCCCACTAACGGCCTGCCCAAACCGCTTAGGCAATGCAGTTGAAATTTGGTATGAATGTTCCTCATCCATCGCAGATAGCCGCGAAGATGGAATTTTTGTAAATTCCTAAAGGGAGGGGCAAAAAGAAGAAAAGCCTCACCTTGGGGGCCGGTAAAAACCCCTTCGGCTAGAAACCTGAAGCTTAAAAAGTGGGTCCCTGGAGTAAGGGCTAACTTATTAGAAAGATACTTTTTTGAATTTTGGACAGGGTCGTTATAAAATGGGGACTCAAAAAGGGAAAGTTGCTCCTTAACGACCTGTCCAAACTGCTGGAACTAGGAAGCTGAAATTCGGTACTTAGGTTCCTCTTCCAGCCTAATTCCAACCGGGAGGGACAAAAAAAGAAAAAGTGTCCCCCTTGACAGCCTGCTCAAACTGCTGGAACTAGGAAGCTGAAATTCCCTGTCGATGGATTTTCGGCAATTCCTATCGAGAGGTGCACAAATACTAAAAGTTGGCTAGAAACCTGAAATGTAAAACATATGTTACTTGGAGTATGGGCTCACTTACCGGGAAGGTGCTTTTTGGACAGGGACATTGCAAAAATGGGGATTAATGAAGCGAAAAGTGCCGCTTAAAGGCCTGCCCAAACCGCTGGAGGTTGGAAGTTGAAATTTGGTATTAAAGTTCCTCCTATATTGTAGACATCCGCTAAGATGAGATTTTTGGAAATTTCTACAGGTAGGGTCAAAAACAGGAAAAGTCTTCCCCTTAACGGCCTGGCCAAACTGCTGGAACAAGGGATCTTAAATTCGGTATTTGGGTTCCTTCTCCAACGTTGACGTCCCTTAAGATGGTATTTTTGGAAATTCATACCGGGAGGGGTAAAAAGGGAAAAAACTTCGCGCTTGACGGCCTGGCCAAACTGCTGGATATAGAGACCTAAAATTATGTATGTAGGTTCCTCCTCTAACGCAGACGTCCTCTAAGACGGAATTTTTGGAAATTCCTACCGGGAGGGGTAAAAACGGAATAATTCTCCCCCTTGATGGCCTAACCGAACCCTTCGGCTAGAAACCTGTAATATATAATATGTTTTCCTTGGAGTATGGGCTAACTTATCGACAAGGCATTTCTAGGACTTTGGACAGGAACGTGGTAAAAATGGTGGTTCAAAAGGGGAAAATTGCCCCTCCCCTTAACGTCTGCGTCTTTAGCTAGAAACCTAAAACTTAAAGAACAAGTGTATATGAAACAATAAAATTAAGAAACTAAATAGGAAACGAGTGGAATTGAAACACTACACAAGTGGAATGAAATGGATATAAACGTTGAACGAGTGGAATTGAAATTATAGACAATGCAAATAGATTGGAAGAGGGAATTATCTGTTCAAACGCTATCCACGGAATATGAAACTTATGTAGCATTGAAACATACTCTCCAAAAAGTTAAACAAATTTTCTAAAAGAGAAAAAACCTTAGAAAAGAAATGGAACTTATATATTCCGATATTTAAACTTCATGTAACGAAGCACCGGTGGAAGAAACCGACGCAGTAAATTTTCCAACTCAATTTGTGAATTTACTTGAATTGCCAGGTCTACCTTTACATAAACTGGAATTAAAAAAAAACTTTAAGACACGCTACAAACGTAGCGGGCTATTTTTAATATTATAAAATGCTTTCCAACCCTGCTTTACGTTATTTATTTTCATTCAAAACACAAATGAACAAAACTACTTACGGGTCTATCTACCTAAGTTCGCACTTTACCAAATTATCTTAACATACACACGTATATTGCAATTTATTATGGATTCATTACTAACAAGCCACTTTCATGAGAAAAAGTGATCAAATATTTATTTATTTTAAACCCCTTGTTATGCAGAATTATTTATTTGTGGTGACTGGGTGAAGGCTCCCCCCTCCCCTAAACTTTAAGGCACGCTAACAACGTAGCGGGCTGCGCCCTTTAGTATTTACATATAACACTGTGAGACAAATGGTAGGGGTTAGTGATCGGGAAGGGTTCAAACTACCGGGGAAAGTTATATCGGTAAAAAAGAAGTTATACGGGTCCCGGCGTTTCGCTGGGTCAACCCTAGGAATCGAGATATATCGATTTCACCTTTGGTGGTCTTTTTTTTCCGATTTTGCTCAAACAATTTAAAAAAAATTAAATTAAAAATCTGTTCATATAGCGTTTTTCTATATACTCAACAGTTTTGCCGGTAAAAATAAATGTATGAAGAAAAAAATATTTTTTGCCTAAAATATCAAAAAAAAGTAATAAACAAAAGGTTATTGATTTTTATGGTAGCGGTAACAAACATTTATTTTTACCGGCAAAACTGTTGAGTATATAGAAAAACGTTATATGAACAGATTAAAGGAATTGTAATTTTTAATTTTTTTAAAATTTTTTGAGCAAAATCGGACTAGTGGTTCTCGAGTTATGTCAAAAAAAAGATATATCTCGATTCCTAGGGGTGACCCAGCGAAACGCCGGGACACGTATAACTTGTTTTTGACCGATATAACATTTCCCGTTGGTTTCATCCCATACCGATTTTGACTGTCGCATAGTGTAATAAAAAAATTTAACTGTGTAAAAAGTACTTATTTAAACTAATACGAGTAAGTCATTATTTTATATTTAGAAGCAATGAATACAATAGGCCGGTTATTAGGAAGTCATTATTTTATATTATAAAATAGTGCAAAAGGTAATGATATATTATTTTTGGTAATGCAGATAGTAATGAGGTGTCATTACCAATATTTTGCTGGGTAATTTTGAAATTTAAGTATTTCTGGTAAGATTTTATTCCTTGATCATGCGTGATTGTGAGTAAAATCCAAATTTACTCACGTGAACGTGAGTGACTGTGAGTAGAAAAAAAGTTCGTGAATGATTCTACGTGATTAAAATTTTTCTCTCGTGAGCGCGTGTGATTGTGAGTCGAAATCAACTCACGTGCCCATCTCTAATGCACCCATGTGAAAATCTAAATATATATGAACGTACATCATCACACATGGATATATATGATCATGCATGGGCATACTAGATCATATAATTCCATGGATAGTTCAATGCATGACCATACATTATCTCATATATTTCCATATATCTTCGGATTCGAAATTTGAGGGTATATGACCGTACATATTCATATATGATTCATGTATGCTCATATATGATCATATATGGTCATATACCTCCATATACCCTCAAATTTCGGATCCGAAGATATATGGAAATATATGAGATCCTGTATGGTCATACATTGAACTATGTATTGACGTATATGATCATGTATGCCTAGGCATGATCATAAACTAGTCAATGTATGATCATGTATGTTCATATATATTTCGATTTTCACATAGGCAATTAAAAAAAGGATTAAACACTCAAAAAATGTTTGCAAATTTACTACAAGTTTAGAGTTTAATACCCTTTCTCAGAATATAAATAACATTGTTCGAATTTCCACTTTAAAAAAAAACGTTAAAGAGCATCTTCTACAAAATTTAGAAATGCTTGTACTGTAATTATTAATTGATCTCAGTTCTATTTAAAAAGTTTGTTTTTATTTATTTTTTTATATATACTTAAGTTAGTATTATTTTTATTCAAATATGTATTTTCACATGTTGCTTGTTTATTTTTGCCAACTCGCCTCAACAATGTATTCAAAAAAATAAATTAAAAAAAAAAGATGAGTACCTAAATAGATTACACTGCATGACAAAATCTTGACTTTTAAAAATTAATAGAGCCCTGACCATCAATTCTATATATTTCGGACATGCTGATTACAATGGCGTACAAAAATTGTTCTTGCAAAATTTCAAGCGAAACAGTTTCCAATTGCGAAAGTTATGGCAATAAATAAATTTTTTACTAGGGTTAGTATCGTACTAAAGACACTTTAGTATCTTAAAATGTCTTTAGTACGATACTAACCTTAGTAAAAATGTATTTATTGCCATAACTTTTGCAAATGGAAATGGAAAGTTTTTTGCTTGAAATTTTGCAACAACAGTTTTTAGAGGTGACTCCATATTATACTAAAAGTTGGACTTTGGGGACATCTTGGAAAGCTATGCTGCCATATAAAATTTATGAAACGTCGCGATTTTAACGTATAGGCCGCAATAGATGAATACAATTTTTTTATTGAAATATTTTCCTTTTAATTGATTCCTTACTAAGGCATTACATTTATTAAAGTCGATTGTACATTCGGCGACTAAAGTCGCTGAAATAGGAAAAAACCTTAAAATGCAAGTAGTGGTTTAAATATCAAGATTAGCACATCGCATTTATATTCGAAATATGGCCACAGGTCCTGTGCTTGCATTTTAATACAAAAAAATTCGTATTAATTGAATTTGAAAAATTTTTTATATAAAAAACTGAATGAACAACCGCCAAACTTTAAAGACATTTAGCGAAAAATCTGTACCATTGATCGAAAAATAAAGTACGCCATCATGTCCGAAATATATAGAACTGATGGACAGATCTCCGTTAATTTGTTGAGTGTCATGCAGTGTTATTGTTTAATATAACGCATATTTAGTAACTAAAATGATAAAATGTATGAAATTATTTTGTACACACTTACATGCAAAATAATACATACATATATTTATAACAGTGGTGCGCATTTCAAAGAACAATTGTGAATTTACTTATTCACACCAGTGTTGCCAATTTAGGGATTTTTCCCCTAGATTTAGGGGGTTTTCAACCGCTTAGGGGAATTTTAGGGGGTACCAAATTTTTAGGGGAAAATTTGGGGGGTAAGAAAATCATTTTAGAGGTAGTTTTGCATTAAAGAACAATTAAATTCTAGAATTCGATGATTGGTTCTGCCAAATTGTCGATAGTTTTTCACAAAAATTTTTATTTCCTTTTAGCCTACTTATTTTTGAAGTTAAAAAATTTTAGACTGTGACTAGGAAAGCAAAGAAAACCAGCTAAAAGATAACGAAGTTTTTTTATTTTAATAACAAAAAAATCAATTATTTGCAATTATTAAAAATAATTTGAATTAAAAACTTAGAAAATTACTGAATTTTTGGAAAATTTATTTTAGGCGGATGTTTTTTAGTGGTAGAGCAAATTTAGAGGGTTTTTTGGACAACTTAGGGGGATTTCTAAAAAAAGGACTTGGCAACACTGATTCACACATATTCTTATGCTCTTTAATTTAGTAGTCAATGAGACAGCGACGCACAGTGGTTCCAAACCAAATAAAAATGGTAATAATTATGGATCTTCTTAACTACTGATCCAATCGAAAAAAAACTGTTCACAAGAACTGAAGAGAAAGATCCAGGCTTTTAGAAAATTAGTATTGTATCCACCCTCTTTTATCAGAGAGTGTGCTACAGGGTGTCAAAATTGACCATTTATTGTCGTGCAACTTTTACAAATGTGAACCGATTTTGCTGATTTTAGACTTTTTGTAATCTAGGTTTAAGATAAATAAAAAACATGCATCAGGCACTATAGTGCCTCTTATAGTTTAAAAAATATTTAACTTTGAATTTCAAAATGTTCATTTTTTACCTTGACTTTTTTGGTTTTTCCCCAATAAGTTTTTCATTATCAGAACAATATGTTTGAAATTTTGTTGTGTCATTGTCATGACGTTTCTAAATTTCAGAATGAAAACTATTTTTAATTATCATGAGCCGTTTAGCAGTAATAGTTTTTTAAAATCAAAACTTTTAAGCGTGTCCTGAAAATTGCATTTTTTTGCAAAAAGGGGGGGTTACTTCATTCACTTTTATATCCAATTTTTTGGAAGATTTTTAACATTTTTGGACATTTTCTAAAAGAACGAGCTTCAGAAAGGCTTATTAGTCAAATTCAGAACATTTTTGAGCATGCACCCTACGCCCAGCATTGGTGAATTTTTTATCAAAATTTAATGTTTCTGAATGTGGCAAAAAAAAGTCACGCCACTTAGATAAATTTTTTTAATTTTGAACCATAAGCAAACAAGTTCCAACTGATTTGCCCCTAAATTTCCCGCCGCCCGCTCAAGAACATCGATAGGGGAGCAAATTTTGTGGAAAAGGTCATATTTTTAAAAGCATTTTTTTTTTATTTGTAAAAAAAATATTTGAAAATTACTTATTTTTGTAAAATTTGATTTTTTTTATTAAATGGTAAACAATTGTCATACACTAAAAAAAATTGTTTCGTTACTGTTAATAGTTATTTTAACATAAAAAGTTAAATTTCTATGTAATATTTTGAAATGAAATGGATTCTATTTTTTTTTTTTTACCGGGGTGTTTAATATTTGAAATATTTTTTTATATACTAACAAATAAGACTTATTTATCTATTCAACAATATATAAAATGTTTATATAATTTATTCCATCGAGTCAAACTAATGCACTCAAAATGGACATCTCAGGTCAAAATTAAATATTCGATAACTTTTTTTATGCTTAGTTGACTGGTCCTTATTTGTAACGTTGTTCCGAATCCCGCTCTCCGAGGCTTATTTTTAGTTAGCTCTACCATAATCTCTTTAAATTGTTTACTAATTCAGTTAAAGGATATTGTTTTCTGAAAATTTTGTGAAACCTAGAAAACGTTAACCCTACCAAGTTCGATTTTCAAAAATTTGAAAATTTCACTTTTGACCTTGATATAGAAATGGTTAACGTTGTCGAAGTTTCACAAAATTTTCAGAAAACAATATCCTTTAACTGAATCAGTAAAAAATATAAAGGGATTATGTTAGAGCTAGCTAAAAAAAACAAAAATTAATGATATTACCCAAATTATTAGCATGGTTTTTTATACCGGAATTGCTTAGGGGCAAAAATGGGCAGCTGAATTTTTAATATATTGTTGGCTGAGACTTCAATCTTTAATTTAATATAAGTCTCGGGCTAGAGGTCGTTGGAAATCAATAGATACAAACCACAGAAATTGTAGAAAATAAATATTTTTGGACAATTTATATAGTAAAAAAGAATTTTTTTTCTTAATTTTGAAAAAAAACATTTTTTACAAAAATATTATTTATAACATCCAATTGTATAAAAAAGAAATCATAATAGTGCCATTACAAAACTATTTTAAAAGCATGAAGGTAGCATATATAAAATTTTTTTTTTCTCGTAAAAGGTAAGTGCTATCGTAAAATTGGGATTACAGAAGTTATAGATCATGCAATTGTCTACAAAATATATTTACACACTTTTTCTCCTGAGATATTGCGATTCCAAAAGGTAATGAAGTCATATTATGCATAATACTTATGCATACTAGGGTAAACCTTATTTTCAACTTGCAATCCAAAATCGGTTGGAAAATATTTTAGTAATTGCAATTCGCCCAGACAATTTTAGGGTCAAAATTGGATAAATTATGAAAATTGTAAAAAAATTATATATTTTTTTCAAAAACTTACATTGTTATACACTAGTTTCATTTCCATGATGTATAAATATTCAGATATAAATTTTTATTTCTCTTGGATTATGCTAACCTATTTCCAGGTATGGCCAAAAATGGGATTTTTTTTTTTGGAAATTTGCATATAAAAAAATTGGGCAATTTTGGCACCACGCTCTCACACAGGTTAATTTTTCTTTTTTTTTTATAGAAAATTTACTTGCAAATGTCCAACCGAACTTTTTATATTTTAAAAATTTAGGATAATTTGGACGCCCTAATTTCTAATTTTGTATTACTATATATAAAATTTGGTATTAACTGAGTTTTTTGGACAACTTTCATCAAATTGCCTCAAGAAACAACACAATGTTTTTTTTTTTGCAAAAATTTTCGGAAAACAATCTCGTTTATCTGAATTAAAAAAAAATCGGAAGTGATTTTGTTACAGCTAGCTAAAAAAAACAAAAATTCACACTTTTATTTAAAACTTTCAAATTTATTTTGTTGAACAAATTATAAAAAAACTTAAAATTGGAGTTTTGCAAATTTACGAAAAACAAAAAAAAATCCCATCTTTGGCCATCCTGGGACTAGGTAGCATAGTCCAAGGGAGACAAAAATTGATATCTTAATATATATTAATCCTAGATATGAAACTAAAGTATAACATTGTAAGTGTTTGAAAATATTATTTAATTTTTTTACGATTAACGTAGTTTATCCCATTTCACACACAATGGTCTTGGGGAATTGCAATTACTTAAGGCGGGGTATCGACCATAGAAAAAACTTAGTTTTTTATATTTTATTTAGAGCATACTCTTCAGTATATGGTCCGAAAATGTCAATAAAAAAAATCGAAAAAATAAAATTTCCACATGTTTTTTGGTAAAATATGTTTTATTGTGAAAGTAGTACCCTTTGCGTTAAATTTGTATACAACATTTTTTTAATGCGTATTTAAAGGGTGTTTTTTAAGCCCGATAGAACTCACGAAAGGGTTAACTGTCATACTGCTCTCCCTTTTTACATTTATGATCTGTATACTCTGGCAAATCCGCATGAATAGATTGACGCTTGAACAAAACTGCCAAATTATACAGATTTACTTTGAAAATCAGTCACCAGTTCGAGGCAAATTATAGACACAAAATTGTGTTCAGCCCTTGACGATGGTAAATTGACAGTTTAAATTTTTATGTTTTTATTTTACTAGTATTTAGCAAAAAAATCTGCTAATTTCAATAGTTTTTTCTGCATCATAATTTTTAACAAATTTTTAGTTACTTTTTCTGCTATTTTTACAGATTTATTTCTATTAGTGTATAAATACAAGCAATATTTCTTATGAATAGAGTTTACCATTAAACTGATAAAAATACCAGGTTTACGGGTAGAATACGAGTTTTAATAAAATTAAGCATAATATTTGACAATTATATATTGGGGCCTGTTCGAAAGTGCATCACTGCGTTGCATATTATGCGTAGAGTGCACCCAAAAGCATGTGAGATGTTCGAAAATGCATTATCAAAACAGATAATGTGCAAATTAATGTCAAACACGCATCACAAAAATGTCTGATGCAAAAGCATCAGCTGATGTGCATCGGCATTGAAAACTAACCATTTCCGAACAGGCCCTTGTTGTGTATTTTTTTTTTTTTTTTTTCATTAACGTACTCGGAGTAAATTGCCAATATTTATGCCAGTAATTTAAAACAATAGATACCTACAGTCAGAAAAGTTCTGCAGTTACTACATGACAGTTATTTGTGCAGTAATCCCATTGTAGTTATTTTAACTACAATTGCTGTTAATTTACTTAGAGAAAAATTTTTAATTGTTTTTGACAGTTATTTAAAAAAAACTACAAAACAACTACATTGTAGTAACATTTTTTTTATGTAGTTGTTTTAAATTTAGTTACAAATACTTAAATTTTCAAGTATGTGTTTACGAAGCACACAAAAATAATATGGCGCTTGTTTAGAAATTTCTAATAAAAGAATATGAGAAGAACGTGTTTTCACTTATATCTTTAGTTATAAAACAACGCTAAAGAGTGAAGACGCGTAATAAGAAAAAAGCTTGTTTATTAAATAATTAAAATAATAAGGTAAGTTTTATAATATAGAATATATATTTATTTACGGGAATATTAAAAAATATTGTATTTATTTTATTTCAGCTCTTTAATATATTCATCATTTTCTACCTGGAGAAAAAAAGGAAGCCAACCAAACAATATTTTATCCCTCACAGACGGATATCTAGAACAATATCTTAATAGTGAACAATAAAAGTGATAAGTGTAAATTTTGTTTTCTCAATTTTAAATTTATTTGAGAATAAAACTAAGATTATTTATATAAATTTGTTTTTATTAAATTAATAAATTTTACAATAATTTTTGATTATGTTATTTTAACTACATTTACAGTTGTTTATACAGTTTAGCAATAATTTGCATGTATGTTGTTCTAATTGCATTTGTAGTTGTTTTTACTACATTTGTCAGTTGATTTTTAACAGTTAAAAATAACTTCATATTGCAGTTGATTTAAATGCAAATGTAGTCTACACCTTTTTAACTTCAAATGCAGTTATTTTAAATGTCATTTGCAGTTGATTTAAACTACATAATTCCCTGAGTGTATCAATGGTTTTTGTTCGCTTACACGGTAGTTATGTATTGCTTAAAATTATGGGTCTTGTACCATAAGTTGTTTAAATTAAAAAAAAATTAATTCGAGTTTGGTTTTATTTTAAACGTATTAATATTTGACTTATTTCGGTTTCGGTATTTTAAGGATAACGGTATATTAATTGTTTCGCTAACAGTATTTTATAATGGTTTTTCAGCTATTTCGGTAGTGGTGTATAATTAACGGTAGTCGGTTGATATTTTTTTAAATCGATAACATTATTTTAGTGATTTTATCTGCCAACTATTTTGGTAATACATACAACCCTAATAAAAATGCATGAACTTCCTAGCCCTACCAATTTTTTTGTACTTCTTCCTTTTTTCATTTCACTCATGTTGTCCTTTAAACTAATGGTTTGTAAAAGATTTCTTAAAATTTAATTAAAAGCCATTACGAAAAAATGCTATATTTCTTTGTAAAATTTATTTACGTTAATTTAACAAATTAAAACAATGTGAAATAAGAATAATAGTATAATTTTTGGGGTGACAGTTTAATTCTATTTTTATAAAAAATGTTTAACTTTATAAAGAGAAAGGATAATTTAACAATCAATAAATGATTTCTTTTTAACCGAAAGGATTCCAGGAAAAGCATTTTCAAAAACATTAATCAATTAACGTTTTGCTGCTTTTTTCACACCTCGAGATAAATAGCTCAACAAAACTATAATATTTTTGAGTTACTGAAGCTTACTCAAGATAAGAGAGAACTCGACCTAGAATTAAAGGCGATTTTTCGATTTTATGACAAATATAAAATTTAAGACTAATAAAAGTAACGGTAGAAATGGTTATGTTATAAAATGTGGATAATTTTGAATACTCACACAAAAATATCGTTGCAATTTCATGCCAAAAACAGAGTTGTATTTCAGCACGGTTTTTTTTTTTGTTGTGGCAAAAATTAAGCTTATTTGCTGAAAAATACATCTCTGAAAGTATTGAGTACGTACACTCAACCAAAAAAGTCTGTAATGGCTACTGAAAATGTTGCTGTTATTACGGGAAATTTAACTGTTTTGAGGCCAGCGGTATTTTTTGCTAATTTTAGCAACACATGTCTGCTGATCTGTAGTACAATAAAATTAGTAGAAAAAATTAGTAGCCGCTACTAAATTTTAGTAAAATTTATATAAAATGCAATTCAAAATCGATTTGCTAAAATCAGTTAAAAAACTTACAAAATATCATCATTTTAGTACAATGAGATTAGTATAAATAATTAGTTGCAGCTACTAAATTTCAGTAAATTGTTGTAAACTGTAATTTAAAATTAATCTGCTGAAATTAGCAAAAAATTTTAGTAAAAAATAAAAAAACTGTAAAATCTAAAAAAAAAATTTTTTTTTCTTTCGATTGTAACAAGCGTATAATTACTTCATCGTACTTGAAATTTGGAGTCAAAATTGTAAACGGTTCTCCAGTTATTGCCGTTGTATGCATTGGAGATGCAATAAAATTTTCTGGGTATTATTTCTAAACTAAGAATATATCAATAGTAACAAATATAAACTAAACAAGAATTGTAAAAAATCAAAAAAAAATATTTTTAAATTAGTATATTTTCTGCTAAATTTAGCACTCGGTTTTGAAAAATTAGTAAAATGTTTTTCTGAAATCAGCAGCGAAAATTAGTAAAAAAAATCCGTAATTTGTAATAAGGGAATAGCAAAAATGATTACTGAAAATAAAAATTGTACTAATAGTCAGTATAAAAATAGTATAGTGCGATTGGAAACTGTTTACAAATTTTTTTACAAACTTTTCTATTTGAGTGTACTTTTAAATATTGAGTACTCGAGAAAACGTGCCAAATATTCGGTACTTTTACAACTCTAATCCTCATCTTTTGCTCTATTTTAAAACATAAAAAAATATGTTACCTTACCTTTTGCATTACTTTAGATTATAAAATATTAATGCGTTATCAATATTTGTTTATATTTATAATTTTTTTTAAATATAAAATTCTCCCCCGATTATTTTTTTCGTTATCGTAAATACAAAAAAAACTTTCGTGGCTGATTCAGTGTCGCAAGCCGACTGGCTAGTTTTTAACCAGTTTCTGATCCGCAGGAAACCTTGTGGATGGGCATCATGCTCAGGGGCAGGGCGATAAACTCGAATATAGGGGATGGTGAGGCGTGGAAGGTGGTTACAAGGAACACTCCACAAGGAGGTGATATTCCTCCTCTTCTGTGGAATCCCGTGATCAGTGCAATTCTCGATTCGATTGGGAAAACGCAGACCAGGTTGTGGCAAAATTGACGATGTTGTGGAAATGTCTTGCAACGAACAGTGATAGCGCTTGTCTACACGGGTAAAGGAGAATGGTCTGGGGGTCAATCAGGCGAAACCCGAACTTGGTTTATTTACAAGGAAATACATTCTAGAGAATTTTGGTTTCCCTAGACTGGAGATGGCCATTCTTCAACTCTCGTTGGAGGCGAAGTACCTAGGTGTCATGCTGCACGCTATACTTTCCTGGAAGAGAAATACTTAGTAAAGGATTAAAAAATCCTTAGGGATTTTTATAACTGCAGGAGGACTTTTGGGAGGAGGTGGGATCTAAAACCCACTGGATGTCCACGGCGGTGTGTTGGGGCGGTGAACACGGAGTCATATCTCTCTAATCTCGTTAAGGTGTAACAGTTGGCTTGACTTAGGGTTATATAGTTGCAACAACTTTTCGACTTTTTTCAAATATGAAAAGTCGACTTTTCGACGATTTTGCATTTAACAGTCGATTAGTCTACTTTTTATATGAAAATTTCTAAATAACAAAAACCCATATTTTTATAGCTTATTTTGGGGTGAGTTAACTAGATTCGGAACGTAAAATTGGTACCTTATTGATAATGAGCATAAATTCGATTTTTATGCATACACTCATAGAAATAAATCGGTAAAAATAGGAGAAAAAGCAATTAAAAATTATTTAAAAATTACCTTGCAGGAAAAAAACTATTAAAATTTAAATTTTTTTGCTAAATTCTAGTAAAATAAGAACAGTAAAAGTAAAACTGTTAAATTTAAAGAATTTTAATTATATTTGAGTTAACTTTTAGTTATTTGCAAGTGAAAAATTATACTAAGAAATCAGCAGAAAATTTTTATAAATATTAGTAGACTACAAATAGGAAAAACAAACCGTTATAACTATTTACAAAATTTTTGTAATTTTTAAGCTAAATTAAGTTGAATGCAAATAGCAGTCTATCCTGCTAAAATCAGCAGAAATATTTGCTAAAAAATTATAAACTGCTGTTTTCGAAAGGCTCGTATTTTATTTCCATTTAAAAAATCTAAAAAAAAACTTCGAAATTTTTTTGTTTATGTTTTTTAAGGCTACTAAGTATTTAGAAAATTTTTTGTGATTTTAGCAGGTTAAGCTGTTATTTTCTATTAACAAAAATTTAACTTAAATATAACTGACATTCTGTATATTTAACAATTTTATTTTTGCGGGTCCTATCTTACTAATATATGTATAACAAAAACGAGTAAAAAGGTTAAAGTCGGGCATGGGCATGCCGACTATACAATACCCTACACCAGTCTGGTGTATTGTTTGGATCCGAAATTCGAATGGGTTAAAATGGGGCTTGTGTCAAAATTTTCTATAATGTGAGTCAGCGCACCAAATTTCATTAAAATATCTTAATATTTGCGACCTGCAGTTTGTAACCAAGCCAATTTTGGGGGGATCCTTATATGGGCACTAGTTCTAAACATAGACCGATGTCCACCAAAATCAATAGGCTTCGTCCTTGGGCCAACATAGGTCTATGTACCAAATTTCATCAAAATATCTTAATATTTTCGACCTGCAGCGTATAAACAATATAATTTTGGTGGGACCCTTATATGGGCACTAGGTCTAAACATGGACCGATGTTCATCAAAATCAATAGGCTGCGTTATTGGGCCAATATAGGTCTGTGTACCAAATTTCATCAAAATATCTTAATAGTTACGACCTGCATCGTATAAACAGTATAATTTTGGTAGGACCCTTATATGGGCACTAGGTCTAAACATGGACCGATGTTCACCAAAATCCACAGGCTGCGTTATTGGGCTAATATAGGTCTGTGTACCAAATTTCATCAAAATATCTTAATATTTACGACCTGCAGCGTATAAACAGTATAATTTTGGTAGGACCCTTATATGGGCACTAGGTCGAAACATGGACCGATATTCACCAAAACCAATAGGCTACGTTATTGGGCCAACATAGGTCTGTGTACCAAATTTCGTCAAAATATCTTAATATTTACGACCTACAGCGTATAATTTTGGTAGGACCCTTATATGGGCACTAGGTCTAAACATGGACCGATGTTCACCAAAATCAAACTTGTTCGTCCTTGGGCCAATATAGGTCTGCGTACCGAATTTCATCAAAATATCTTAACATTTGCGATCTGTAGAGTGCGCACAAGATTGCATGGACAGACAGACAGACGGACGGACAGACGGACATCGTTAAATCGAAATAAAAAAAAATTCTGAGCCGATCGGTATACTATAAGGTGGGTCTACGACCAATATTTTTTGGTGTTATAAACATCAGCACAAACTTATAATACCCTGACCACATAGTGGTGTAGGGTATAATAATCTATTAATTTCAGCAGTTTTACTGCAAGGTTATTTTTAAATAATTCTTAGTAGATTTATTATTTTACAGACTTTTCTATTAGTGTATTAAATAAAATTTTTAGATGTAAAAAGTAGCAATAAATATACAACTTCTGAACTACTGGTCAGATTTGAACAAATCTTTTAGACATTTGCGGAGAATGATTAAGATTTTTATAATATTTTTATTTCTTGATCTGGATATTATGTCCAAGCGACACTTTATTCATACTACTAATTGTATACAACTCTGTTTTTTATTGTTATAACGGTTGGCAACACTAAAATTACTCACACAAAAAAATTATGCAAATTAACGTTTGCTATCGCCGACATTTTCCATGTTCATCGTGTGCCGGATCGCTATCGCCGCCACCTTGGTATTTTAAACTAACATATTTAAACTTTTAATAGTCAAGTTAAGCTTTTAACTGTCAAAAAATGCATGTGTAAAACATGAAGATTAAAAATTTAGATTAACTTTAAACAAGTAGATTCATTTCTCTGACTAAACGCACTATAAAATACATGGTTGCTTTAGTATCGGGGACTGGAATCGGGCACGAAAAATTGTAAAAATTTTAAATTTTTTAATAAAGTTGTGAGTACAATGTTAATTATTGATTATTCTTACTCCTATTCTATAATACTTCTAAACTACTTGTTCAAATCGGACCTGTAGTTTAGAAGTTGTGTATGTACTATTATCACTTACATATCTCAGTTTGAAACCGCTGTATGTCGTAGACATTTTAGAGTTTTTTATGTCGTATTTCAATCTTTTGTGTTCTAAGGGAATTGGCAACACTGGTTTGATGATGCGCAATTGGATCGATACGAACTACCTTTGCCGATCACAAACTTCCGCATGAGTTTTTAGGTGATTGTACTGCGAAGAGAGGTGGTGAAGTCTCGGCGTATTCGGACGGTTCGAAGATGGAGACTGAGCAGGGTCAAGAATTTATTCTGGCGAACTGGATATTCGCGTTTCCATTGAACTCTCAAACGATTTTGGCGTTTTCCAATAGGAGGTCTGTACAATTGCTATCAACATGCGGATAATAATGGAAAGGGATATGTATCATTCATCTATTAACATCTTTGTGGACAATCTTGCTGCTTTAAAACCACTATAATCCGAAACGATTAGATCTGGCTGTGTGAAGTACTGTATTGAAACTCTCGGCCAGATTCGTCGGCAATCGGTCAGGCTGAAATGGGTCCCAGAGCACGTTGAGGTCGTGGGGAAACAGCTGCCTAATGAGTGTGCGAAGAGGGGTCCGGTACAGACGGATATCCTGGTTCCTGTGGTAGAGCTAATCGGTGTGATAGAGGACACACCGGATAGGGAGATGGGGGCGATGTTGACGGCCTAGACCGATTGTAGAAAATCTCGGACCCTATGGCGCCTGTCTAATCCAGGGCGAATGAGGAATCTTCTTGTTTTGGTAAGCGGACAATCAGCATGCTTTTAAGAATTTTTAGGGATCATGGCTGTGCGCTAGGGTCACTCCCGTATGGGTTACTGGGGACGACGAGGAGAAGGATACAGCGTAGCATCTGCTTTGTGATTACCCTAACCAGTCAAGCCTTGACTGCTGCAGCGAGATATTTATGTTTCTATCTAGGAGTATCAAATATTCCATGTCAGGGTAGCTTAAATGGTAGACTACTCGACTTGTAATCTAAAATACCAGGCTCGATTCCCGGCATTAGAACATTTTGGTAAAAAAAGGGTTGAATTAAAAAAAAGGTATTTTTTAATAAAAAGTAGTTTTTTGTTTCTGGTATTAAATAAAAATAATAAAAATTAGTTTTTTGTTTCTGGATTTGAAATAAAAAATCTGAATTTCTGTTAATATTTTCTGAATTTCAGATTATATTTTATGAATTTCAATCGATAATTTCTGAATTTCAAATGATATTTTCTAAGTTTCAACTGATATTTTCTGAATTTCAAATATAGTTTCTAAATTTCAAATAATATTTTATGGATTTTAATTAAATTTTCTAAATTCTTATAGAAATTCTGAATTTGAATTAGTATTTTCCGAATTACAATTGCAAAAAATGTAATTGGACTAAAAATTTGTTTAAAAAAATATATAATTTTTAATTAGAAATTTATTAATTCAGTTCGAGGCCAATTTCCTTATTAATAAATATAATAAGGAAATTGGCCTCGAACTGAATTAATAAATTTCTAATTAATTAATAAAAAGGTCGAAAAAACAATTTTTATTTTTTGAATAAAAATTAAAACTCAACATATATAATTTTTAATAAAAAAAAATCAGTTTTTTGAACTTTTTATTTTTTAACTTCAAGGCCTGATAACACAAATAAAAGATAATTTTGTGAAGATTTTTATTTCATCTAACAAATCTACGCGAGATAGAAGAGATCGTATTATTGGTCTCCTCGAGGCAAAAAATCGATATACATATCACACTTTAAAGACATACAAAATTTTTCGAAACTGCCTTGCAACAATACTTTATATTTTTAATTGTCTTGTTACAGTATTCAATATTTCAGTTTGTTAAATGCACCTTTTGTTATTTGAAAAAAAATTATTGTTGGAAATACAAGTTTAATAAAAACAAATACTTGACTTTTAAGTAAGGCATACACGTTCAATAGTGTTGAATAAATTCTTCAAAAACCAACCAATCAGATCATTTTATTTTTAAATACTTTGTTCTGATTGTGGATTTTAAAAACATTGATCAATAATATTGAACGTGTATGTTTGCCTTTAGATATGGTGGTTCTTCGATAAAAATTAATGCCAACGACATTACTTATGACAGATTTGGCCCAAACTCTACTAGATTTATATTTCCTGTAGATGTGCCTTTAAAAACACATCCAACGAGAATATGATATAACTTTCAAACTACTCGGCATTTTGTTCTGAACTTTTAGTACTGTATTTTTTAAGATGTGAAGCCTTTGTTAATTATGAGTCATCAATTCCCAAATCCATATAAAAAATAAGATCGTTATTAAATAATCAAATATTTGAATAGTATTACGGGTTGTTAATAGTTTTTTTTATCTAATTTTATGATCTCCAAAAATGAAACAATTCTTTTTGGGGGGCAACTAACGTTTTTATTGTTAAATCAATCCAAAAAATACATAAAATCAAGTACTTTAAAATTTGTAATAAATTTCGCAGCATGTAAGTAATTCAAAAATTGTATTTAAAATTATTAAAACCAACAATCATAAGCAATTAAATTTGTTGGGGCCCCTATAATTAAAGTGTAACTAATAATTTATTTGACGCCTTTATTAAACGCATCATAAGGAGAATAAATGACAAAAACAAATAAAACTTCAATATAAATGAACAAATCAAATATGAATATGGTCATAAAATTGTTATTACAACAATACATTTATTTATGTAGGTTCCCATAACAGCGCCAGCTGAGGAATTGCATAAAAAATATTAACTGGAAACAATTTACAAGAAATTGAACTCCTGTTGTGCGACAACCAAAAGATAACACACAAAAGGAAAGAAACGAGGTCATTTATCAAAATAACCTGCGGTGTTATCAAGAATCCTTCTTAAAGCTGTCACAAGAAGGCGTCATTTTATTACAATATTTCATTGCAACTTGTTGTTTATTTATCATATGAATATCAGTGGTCATAAGCTGATACCTCGTGTATGACAATATTTTTAGAGTTTGAGATAAGGTTTCCATATTACTGTTGTATAATGGAAAAGTCGTTTGACATGCATTAGCACAAATTGTCGACAGCCTATTATGACATATCAACTTATGACCATCGATGTATGCAGAATATATATACTATAAGTTTTTAAAACAAAACTAAATGCTACAAAATCGTATGTATGAATGTTATGCATTTTTGAATTTTTATCATTTAATATAATTTCTTTTAACATGACTGGTACATGAATGAAATGAAAATTCCCTCAACATTTTGTTGTGACGAGTATATGGTTGTCTTAAGAAGGAGGAAATAATTAATGATTTATTTCTGATCGTCAGATTTATTTTTTAAGAAAAATATGAATAAGATAATAAACAAATGACACACAGGACTAGTCCAAAGGTGTCTAGGAATGGCCTCCATTGGTCATTTTATTTAAGCACCCAGTGTAGAAAATCATTACCAGATATGTGGTTATGTAACTACATACTTGGTAATGGTAACTAGTTACTTTTGTTATTACATTTCTTATTACCTTTATATGGCGATGTCGCGAAAAATAATGAGTTGTCGTTACCCACCAGCATACGAAAAATCAAAAAATTTATCGTTACCTATGTGCTTACCAGTACTGACAAAAATAATGAGTCTAAAAATTGATTTTCTTAAAAATAAATTATATAAAAAAAATATTTTTTATTGTATTTTTTTTTTAAATAAAATTTGCTGGTGCGGGAATCGAACCTGGGTCTACAGATTGCCAGTCAACAGCTCTACCATCTGAGCTATATCGACATGTAATATTTAATAGATAAAAACACAATTGACCTGCTGCAAACAAGTAAGCTTACTCGCCAACATACAAAAAATCAAAAAATATGTGGTTACATATATCCTTACAAGTGTTCAAAAAATATTGAGTCTAAAAATAGATTTCAAAAAATTTTCAAAAAAATCTAAAAAATTATTTTCTATTTGAAATAATGATAAAAATAAGTAATTATCAGTAACTCATTATTATATGTTTTAAAATAATACAGAAGGTAAGTGGGTGTCATTACTGGTAGTCCAAAAAATAATGATATGTCATTACCGTTTCTACACTGGGCAATCGCCTCAATTTAGACATATTACACAACTAACACAAAATGGCATGTGGCCTAACCAGAGCTTTAAAGAATTAATTCTGTTTTGGAATGAATTCCCAAAATTTAATTAAATTTTTTAATTAAAGGAATTAATTCATTACCCGACTAAAAAAGATTTTATATAATCATATATCACCATATATAAACCCATATATACGTCCATATCTAATTTGATCCGAATATTGGAATATATAATTATATCAAGCGAGATAAGCATGTTATCTCACCTGATACAATTTGATCCGAAAAATGGGTCTATCTAACTGCATCAAATTATATATGTATAAATACATATAATTTTATGAAGATTTTCGAAGAAAATTTTAGTAAATATTATTGAGAACACTTATTTCATTCATATTAAATACTAATGCTAGATGTTTAGAACAATTTTTGCTAATAAACTTGGAAATAGCTGACAAAATAAAACATTACAAAAATTGGTCGGAACAACTTTTTCTAGGTTAGAGTTTTGGTCTTTCTTATAAAATGTGTGTCTTTCTTATAAAATAAAAAATTAACTAATTAGAAATTTATTAACTCAGTTCGAGGCCAATTTCCTTATTATGAATTAATGTAAAAAGTACTTTTTTTTAAAACTGCTATTTTTCTTCATCAGGATACTCTCCTGACAAATACTTCACAGAGTTTTTGCTTTCAAAAAACCACTACACTTTCAGGAATGAAAAGACGATCGTTTCGGGGATTACGCCACCACTTTCTAAAGAAAACTGATGAAGGGGACCTGGAAAATCCCCGAAACGGTCGTCTTTTCATACCTGAAAGTGTAGAGGTTTTTTGAAAGCAAAAGTATTTGTCAGGAGAGTATCCTGATGAAGAAAAAAAAACAGTTTTTGAAAAAAGTACTTATTATGTTAATTCATAATAAGGAAATAGGCCTCGAACTGAATTAACAAATTTTTAATTAATGAATTAAAAAGGTCGAAAAAAACAATTTTTATTTTTTAAAATAAAAATTAAAAACCAACATGATAAAAAATTAACTTTCAGAATTAATTTTTTTTTTACGGAAAAATAAATGAACTTAAACCATATTTATTTCAACATATGTGTGTCTAATTTTTAAATTTAAAAGTAAAAATAATTATTTCGACCTTTAATTCCACAATGAAAAAAAATGTTTCCCTTATTTATTTCTTTAAAATTATTTTTAGTTTAATAAAGACCAACTATTTGAAAAATATATGTTAAATTCAATTATAAACATTTATTTATATATCAAAGTGCAAACTTCAAAACCAGATCCACAATTTCGGAGTTTTTTTTTAAATTTTAATAGTGCAATTAAACTTTATAAAATTTTGTATAATTATATATCATGTCAGATAAATTAATACATAAAATTAATACAATTTTATATTAACTTTGTTATATTTTTTGATATAAGATTGTTTAGAGAAGCTTATACGCCATTATATATAATTATGTATAAACTATATTTGCAGATCTCAAATATATATATCTGGAGACCAAATCGCATATGATTATATATAACGTCATATCAAACATATTTATAAAACCAAAGTGTTAATATAAATGCATATGGTCATATAAAGCCACACATATAAACATTTATAATTATATCAAATCATATAAGATTATATGAAAACTTTTTTAGTCGGGTAATAAGACATAAGCAGGAATTAATTCCTGCCCATGAGCAAATCGAAATATATATGAACATACATGATCATGCATTGACTAGTATATGATCATGCATAGACATACATGATCATATACGTCAATGCATAGTTTAATGTATGACCATACATTATCTCATATATTTCCATATATATTCGGATCCGAAATTTGAGGGTATATAGTGGTATATGGCCATATATGATCATATATGAGCATACATGAATCATATGTGACCATATATGGTCATATATGAACATGTAAAGTCATATACGATAATGTATGGTCATACATTGCACTATGCATGGACGTATATGATCACGTATGCCCATGCATGATCATATACTAGTCCATGCATGATCATGTACGTTCATATATATTTCGATTTTCACATGGGTGTGAATGAATTAAAAAAATTCAAATTTAGAGAATGAATTCCCTGACCAAACCATTAGGCATGAAAATTAAAGAATGCATTCACCAAAAAATTCATTCAACACGAGTTAATTTAGTTTTAAGTCAAGGAATTAATTCAATTCTAGTTAATTCAACTATTGGTCAAGGAATTAATTCCCAGGGAATTCATTCCCTCGTACATTTATTTCCCTGAAGAAGTTAAATTTTTCGTTCAAATTCCTAAGGAATTAAAATTTTCGTTTAATTCCCTAAGGAATTAAATTTTTCTTTTCCCGGGTAAAAAAAATAATATGATGTCATATGTAATGATATCTTATTTAATATAATTGGAGATATGCTATGATCCGAAAAATGGTGGATAAAATTATATCGGATAAGATCTAAATATATTGAATCATATAGAATCTTATCCGGATTTTGACCCGATATAATTATATCTAATTTGATGGAGAAAGACATAATTATATAACGCTTCATACTTCAAGATCAAAATAAAAACTATTAAAAAGTACTGAAAAATAACACCCTTAAGTTAAGAATTAAAAATTTAAATAAAAATTTAAAAGAAGTTGTACATAATTCTAACCAAGCATTTTAAGCCTTCTCATATAAACTTGTATTCTACCCGTAAACTGTGTAAACCTGGTATGTTTATGAGTTTAATGTCAAATTCCATACATAAAAATATGGATTGTATTTATACAAGGTTTACAAGGAATTTAGGAGTTATAATGAGTACGCCTTTTTTATTTTGAAATCATACAGAAATATATCTCAAAAAAACATAGATTTTTTTTTACATTGCGCTATACTTAAACATATCTAAAACAACTTAGAAAAAAATTTAACATTGAGCTATATGAAACTTTATATATTTTCCGATAAAGCCATTTTTAATTATATATGACGATGTATTAAAATTGTCATAGCATATGTAAATATTTATGGCACATACAAATAGATATGGGGACATGTATATTTATACTGATCTATATATGACATCATATAAGAAATTTTTGAAAAACTCAAAGCTATACATAATTATATCCGCAAAGATATAGTGTTACACTTGACTATATATAAACATATTAGTCCATATTAAATTATATAATTTCCTACGTAACTATTTTTACTCGGGTTAATTTCCAAAGGAATTAAAATTTTTATTTAATTCCTTAAGGAATTAAATTTTTCTTTTAATTCCCTAAGGAATTAAAATTTTCGTTTAATTCCCTAAATAATTAACTTTTTTGTTTAATTCCCTAAGGAATTAACTTTTTCGTTCAATTCTCTAAAGAATTAACTTTTCCGTTTAATTCCCTGAATTTAAGTTTTCACTTAATGCCCACTTAAGGCCTTAAAGTGTTAAAATTTTTTCTTCATTTTTCAGCTATTCCGATAATTTATATAATTGGTTCAACTAAAATGGATTTTAATAAAGTCTATGTATACCTCTTTTAATAGCAACAACGACATATTAGTTAAATTAAATATATTGGAATTGTATAAATAATATTTAGCTTTTTATTTTATATTTTTATGCGGCGTTCACACTCGCATAAAAATATAAAACTCGATTTGACGTGTTTAAGCCTTAAACATGTTTAAATGAGATGTTTTACAGTACATTTTTTCTACCCTTAAACACGCCAAATTACCGTGTTTAATTTTTAAACACGTTGTTAACATGATAAGTTTGATATCAATTGGTGTTGAATGACAAGTTTGAAGCAGAAGAAGACACAACAAGAAAAATAAAAAATTAAAATTGAATAAAATAAACTAAATTTAAATAAAAACCAGTTAAAATGTATTTTTATCTTATTAAAGTGATAGATGAACAAAACAATTAATTAAACTTTGCTTCCCGTTAACGAAAAATCCAAAAACAGCCATGAAGTTGTCCCTTAACTAAAAATTGAAAAAATCTTGTTTCCGACTGGGGCGGATAATGTTATTTCACTTTTTAAGCAATTATAACGTTGGATAATGCCAAAAATTATTAATTATTGCCTCCGGCCGAAGAAAAAATAACTTTTTGGGAAATTTTGTTAAATTTTTGTTTTTTTTTTACAATTGTTACGGAGAGATGTTTAACTTAAACACTTAATTTTTAAGTGTGAACTGATATGTTTAACTTTTACCTAAACGAGTTTAACAATCGTATCTCAAACGTAGTAATAGGCGAAAAGACATGTCCTTTTGCGCATTTAATGAAAAAATTCAGGGAATTAAACGAAAAAGTTAATTCCTTAGGGATTTAAACGAAAAAGTTAATTCCTTTGGGAATTAAACGAAAAAGTTAATTCCTTAGGGAATTAAAAGAAAAAGTTAATTCCTTAGTGAATTAAAGGAAAATTTTTATTCCTTACGGAATTAAAAGAAAATCTAATTCCTTAGGAAATTAAACGAAAAAGTTAATTCCTTTAGGGAATTAAATGTTGTACAAGGGAATTAATTCCTTGACCAAAAGTGAATTAACTAGAATTGAATGAATTCCTTGGTGAATGAATGCATCAAATTTTATGAAGGAATTATAAAAAAATTAATGAATTCCTTTAAGATAAATCGAATGAAAAAAAAGGGAATTCATTCAATTCCTTAAGTTTGGTCAGGAAATTCATTCCAGAAATATAAATTCAGTTCAAAAAAAGTGAATTAGGGAATTAATTCTTCGAAGCCCTGGACCTAACTGATCTGAATAAACATGTAATCAAACTAACCCAAAACATAACTGACACAGAATGAATAACATTACTTTTTTTAATACCAAATTTTGGTAACCGATAAACGGTTAAAAATAGGTTAATGTTAAACATTTCATATTATTGAATAGTTTCCAAAGAGTAAAATCTTACTTTTGTTGCTTTCTATGACATAATTATGCACAAGTTACGGGACCAGTTCTTTAAAAACAATTATACCATCCATGTGATAAGTCCTGCTTTAACCAGTCACAAGATAGGTACTTTAAGGGCAATTGAGTGGTAATTCTTCATTTCAAAAGTCATGTTTTATGTATTTGAGGGCAATTGAGAGTTATTTCCTTGCTTCACAAGTTACGATACCCGTCCTTTAAGGACAATTGACACTGATTATCAGTTATTCTGAACAGGCAATAAGTTTCGATAGACTATTTTCAGAAATATGAGTACAAATATGTGAGCTCTGTTACCAGAAGTTACTTAGTACAATTCCTGAAAATATCAATTGAAATTCAGCAAATATCAATTGAAATTAAGAATTTACATTAAAGGAATTGAATATGCTAAAATCCCAAACGTATTTAAAAAATTGTGAAAAATAATCCGTTGTAGGCATGTCCCTATCCGCATTTAATTCTTGCCTAAGAAAGTCGTTAGGGGGCGACATTTTTAGAATTTCTGGAAATATTAGTTGTTAAGTTAAATTTCAAACTCAATGAGAATTTCTTGTTCTCATCTAGGAGCGTTATTAAACATTTAAAATATCAAAGAAAAAACAAAAACAACAATAAAAAAAATTTTACCACAATTTGCCTTCCATTTGAAATTCGGAAAATATCAATTAAAGTTCAGAATTTCCATTTCAAATTCAGAAAAGTTAACTGAAAATCAGATATTTCACTTGGAATTCGGAGAATATCATTTGAAATTCAGAAAAACATCAATAGAATTACAAAAAATATCATTTAAAATTCAGAAAACAGTAATTATAGTTCAGAAAATGTGAATTGATATGCAGAGAAACATCAATTAAAATTCAGAAAATATTAATGATATTCAGAAATCGTCAATTGAAATGTATCAACAATTGACGCCTTGCAGGCCAACATTGTTCGAGTTATTCGTGACATACGGGCTTATCGGGCTTTAAAAAACACTTTTTATATGACAAGAATTGGAATCTTAGTGGAATGTTAGAAGTGTGACGATTTTCGCTATTCGAAATTAGTGTACTTGATGAAAAAATGCCATAAATGCCGAATTTAGACATTCTGTTTTCAGGGAATGTCTCGAAATTTTCTACATTTAAATTAAATTTCTATTAAATTGTATAAATCAAGACAATGCAAAAAATTTCGTATACTTCAGATTACAATTACAATCCCATATAATTGTATAAAAAAATTTTAATTTTACCCTGGGTATGGCCTCATTGTAAGAGCCCACAAGCCAATATTCTTCATAATTATGTCCATTGAGTTTTCACAATGTTTTTTCGCACTTCCAATTCGCTTGCCATTTTGAATCGAATAAAAGCTTCTAGCGAAAAATGTAAAATAAGAAATTTTTTAATTTCAGTGATTTTTATAGCACTTATTGCAAAAAATGTCATGAACAATTTGTTTAAAGGTTTTCTTTATAACAGTTTGTTTTTGCTATTATTATTGTACTAATATTTAACAAAATTATCTGCTGTCTTAGACTATAATTTGTCATTTTCAATTAACAGAAAGTTGACTCAAATATAACCAAAATTCTGTAAATTTAACTGTTCAATTTTCGCTATTGTTACCTTACTAGTATTCAGCAAAAAACAAAAATCACCTAATTTCAGCAGTTTGTCTGCAGTGTCATTTTTAACTAATTTCTGCATCTGCATTTTTCAAATGTTAATTTCTGTGAGTGTAGACAAACTAAAAAAATTAACGCAATAGTAACTCTTGAAATTCTAATTTAATATGGATCAATGGCCAGGGCCTCACTAACCTTTTTTAAGGTACAGTATTAAGAGGGTAAGTTGGTCCCAAAATAATGTACTACATTTCTGTAGTACATACTGGATGACAAAACTTATTTATACAAAATGTTAACTACACAACATCAATTTAAAATGAAATGAAATCTCAGATTTACCAATGTCTTCAATAATAAAAACAAAAGTAAGAAACTTGCTTAAAGTCATGCAATATTAATGTATTCATTCATGAAGAGTCAACTCTGCATAACTGAAAATCAAGAAATTTAAAGTTTTGACTTTGATTCATGTCAAACAATTAAAACTGGATTATTAGAAAAAAATATCAAAATAATATTAAAGGGTTTTTCAATAAGAGCGCTACAAAAGTAAAAAAGTTTAAATAAAACAAAAACGGTTTTGGATATCAATGAAATTCTTTATTCCTGTGAAAGTACGTTCGATGCCATTATGTATGGAAATCGATTTTGCATGGCCACCACGAGCACGCTTGCAGAAGTCCAGACGCTGAACCCAATTTTCGACGGTTTTCAAGCATAAATCGGCCGATACTGCTGCAATTTCACGTTCGATATTCGTACGAAGTTCATCAATCGTCGCTGGCTTGTTGGCATAGACCATAGATTTGACGTAGCCACCACGCTTAATTGTTGATCTGCTAGGACGATTATGACGACCATAAATTGGACGTAGCGCTCTTAACGTTGAAGCCACTGACTCCGAATTTCGGTAGTAAATTTTAATAATTTCGACTCGTTGTTGGCTCGTACATCTTTCCATCATGAAATGGCAAACCTTACTGCAGAGACTATTCATTATAGAGATAGGAAATCAAAACTTACACTACTCGCCGGTAGGGGGCGCTGAAATTTATTATCACCTGAGCAACTATTTAGTATCACTTTAGTAGCAGCTGAGCCTATATTTAAAAACTCAAAAATTGCTGAAAACTGCGCAAAATAAGAAAAAATCAAGCGCAAAATATTTTCAAATAATAAAATTTGAGAATTCTTTTTTTTTATTTGCTTTTTTGTTTGTTATTATTTCAATTTAAATAAAAAAAGAAAATTGTCAATTTTTTGAACAAAGTGCCATCTAGTAATAACGATGTCGTTATAACTTTTGTTTTTGGTGATGCCATACCCCTGCCTTACTGAAGAGAAATTTCAAAAGAGCGGCAAGAAATTAGCGTCGTTTGCTCTCCCTGTCTTTCTACTTTTGTAGCGTCCCTGTTGAATAACCCTTTATTATTAAAAAGGTGGGGACTTGCTAAACAAAGTTTAAACCAGGGGTATGGCATCACCAAAAACAAAAGTTATAACGACTTCGTTATCACTAGATGGCACTTTGTTAAAAAAATTTCTTTTTTTCTTTAAATTGAAATAATAACAAACAAAAAAGCTAAACAAAAATAGGAATTCTCAAATTTTATTATTTGAACATATTTTGCGCTCGATTTTTTCTTATTTTACGCAGTTTTCAGCAATTTTTAAGTTTTTAAATATAGGCTCAGCTGATACTAAAGTGATACTAAATAGTTGCTCAGGTGATACTAAATTTCAGCGCCCCCTATCGGTGAGTAGTATAAGTTTTGATTTCATATCTCTATAATTAATAGCCTCTGGTTTAAACTACTTTCAAATGTGTAAGTTTCTATGAAGTTAAAAATTTGTATTGTTCGTGAAAGACAATTATTATCAAAATTCTTAATTTTTCTGATATTTTATATCGATGTAACATATGAAATATGAACAGTTTGCTAACAAAATGGCGGTTGAAAAAATTCTTATATTAACGATTGAGCTAGAAGAGCGAACTAGTTCTTTACAATGAATTGAACTACTAGAAAGAGCACTTATTAAAACCAATTATTTTAATAGATTTTATTTCATAAAATCTTTATTTGGAATACAATAATTTTGTAGTTAGAAAAAGAGGGGCTGGTTAAAAGAAATTTAAAAAGATTGACTATCAGCTGATAAAAGGTAATCGTTTCCTCTTACCAGCAGTTATGAAACTTACAAGAATCAATGGGTGCGTTCGGCAGATACAATTTAATAGTCAACAGTTCTACAACAGTTGTACAACTATCTGCTGAACGACCTGATCAGTAACAGCTCAGTCTGAGCGCTCAGGTAGCGCTGTCATATTTTGGTAGCGTAAAAAATGTTTGCTACTTTTGATCAATAAGTGATACATTTGTTGTTGTTCATTTACAATAAAAATTGTTTTGTATGAATGACAAATAAAAACATACAAATATAATTCGAAAATAAAAATTAAAAAAAAATGAAAGCACACTATAGAAAAAGTGTTTTCAAAAACAAAACAAAGAAATCATCGTTCAGCAGAGTAAAGTAATCACAATGCGCTACAAGTCACCGGTACCAGTTTAAGGTTTCTCTGCCGAATGCTACCAATGCTTACACCATTTGTAATTTCAGTGCATCGCTTTATTTTTTTAAATAAAATTACAATTATTCGGTGTTGACTGTGAATTAGTTCGCTGTGTGTTGAACAAATATCCTAAGACCATTTATTATTATATTTATATATCTGTCGATATATTTTATGATAAAAACCAAAACATAAAGAACAGCACAGCGAAAAATGATTAATAAAAACAAATGCAAATAACAGATTGAGCAAAATTCCAGATGCGAATATTTTGTACTTCTAAAAAAAGGACTGAAAGACAGACATACTGTCTAAAAAAAGTGTCCATCAAAAAGAAGAATTTTATAAAACCACCATTAATAATTTCATTAACTATGGAATATATACTATGCTTTAAATGTATCTGGAATTTGAACAAAAATATGTACCACGCGTCGAAAATGGACTATAATAAAACAAATTTGCACAATCCATCTAATTATTGGATATTTAAATTATAATTGTTGATAAGGATGCTCTAAATTAGGAAAAAACCAAAACTTCTTTTTAATAACTTTAAAGTTGTCTTAATAAATCTATGAGAGTCACACAAAGAATAACACTATGCGACAGTCAAAATCGGGATGGGATGAAACCAACGGGAAATGTTATATCGGTCAAAAACAAGTTATACGTATCCCGGCGTTTCGCTGGGTCAACCCTAGGAATCGAGATATATCTTTTTTTTTGACATAACTCGAGAACCACTAGTCCGATTTTGCTCAAACAATTTAAAAAAAATTAAAAATTACAATTCCTTTAATCTGTTCATATAACGTTTTTCTATATACTCAACAGTTTTGCCGGTAAAAATAAATTTCATTTACCATAAAAATCAATAACCTTTTGTTTATTACTTTTTTTTTAATATTTTAGGCAAAAAATATTTTTTTCTTCATACATTTATTTTTACCGGCAAAACTGTTGAGTATATAGAAAAACGTTATATGAACAGATTAAAGGAATTGTAATTTCTAATTTTTTTTAAATTGTTTGAGCAAAATCGGACTAGTGGTTCTCGAGTTATGTAAAAAAAAAGACCACCAAAGGTCAAATAGATATATCTCGATTCCTAGGGTTGACCCAGCGAAACGCCGGGATACGTATAACTTCTTTTTTACCGATATAACTTTCCCCGGTAATTTGAACCCTTCCCGATCACTGACCCCTACCATTTGTCTCACAGTGTAATTAATGTGTATTTGCTTCACATAACAAAAACACTCGTTGCAGTCTTTATCTACTAATTTACTAACAACCAAGGTTAGTTACCGAAACGAATAACGGTAAGGGTAACGGTATCGAATTTAGTTTGTTTCGGTAATGGCAAAAGTAACGGTATTTAAGACTGTTTCGTTGTCGAAATAGCAATACCGGTACGTACCGGTATTAAAAATTACATTAAAAACATATAAAAACAAGTAAGAACATAGCATATTCTTAATTTTAAGTTTTAAAAAATTAATAAATTTTAATAAATTCAATTAATAAATTAATTAAAAATAGCTCAAGATTAAAAAACAAAAGATTAAAAATTGGCATTTTATATATAAATTAATAAATACCAGTAAAATACAAGTAGCCATAAAAATAACGGTATCGGTAACGATAACTGTATTGGGAAATATTTTTAGAGGTATTGGTAACGGTATTCAATTTGAAACGGTATTTTAGCGATAATGGTATTATAACGATAACGGTGACCAACCTTGTTAACAACATTACAAAATATTTTCTAAGAATATTCGGTTAATTGTTAACAAGTGTAAATAAATTTTAGGTTAGTATCCCAGCAAAAAAAAATGCAAGTAATGCTTTAAAAACTACTTCTTTCGATGCTTCACAAGTATCCGTTAGTGTATTTTTACTGCTTTTTTAGAAGTTATTCTGAACCACTTCAAAAAATCACTTCTTTCATTGCTTCCAAAGTATCCGTTATTATATTTTTACAGCTTTTTTAGAATTACAGTAGACGCTCGCAAATTAGAGTTTTCAGTAATTCGAACGTCTAGAAATTAGAATCAATGTTTACAATACATTAAACGCGTTTTTTTTTTTTTTGGTTATTTGAATACACAGGAAATCCCCAATTTATTTTTATTCTGTTTGAATAAAGTAAAACTAAAAAGGGGAATCACCAAATTATATATGTTTTTCCCTATTTGTTTTTTTTTTGTCGCATTTATGTACATTTTTGGCTAGTTTATTTGTGAAATTTGATACGCGTGTACATATTATTTGGCAGTCTCTATTAAATAGTGAAAGTGTATTATTTAAAATGTTAAATAAACGTAAAAAAAACACTTTATCATTGGAAACTAAAGTCAGAATATTAGAAAAGCTTGACAAAGGCGTTCAAGGGAACCGGTTAGCCCTAGATTTTAATGTGACAACATCTTCAATCAGCTACATCAAATCACATAGAACAGCAATATTAAATGCTGTTTCAAACACATATCAGGAGGCAAACAATAAATCTTTGCACAGCGCTGAATATCCAAAAATGGAAAGTCGTCTGTATGAGTGGTTTTTAAATCAACGAGAAAAAAAGTGTACATTGACTGGGCCAATATTAAAAGAGAAAGCTAAACAAATATTTAGAGAGGAATATCCCGATAAAGATGACAATGCATTCCGGGCAAGTGATGGATGGTTTACCAAATTTAAGAAGCGACACGGTATCCGTTTTTTTAAAACTTGTGGCGAGATTCTTTCCAGTGATGTTGCTTCAGTCACTCCTTTTATTCATCGATATCGTGCAAAGATCGCTGAGATGGGTTTAATGGAGTCACAAATATATAATGTCGACGAAACCGGATTATTTTTTCGTTGCCTACCAGCCAGAACATATGTCTCTGCTTTCGAAAAAAACGCCCCTGGACATAAAATTCAAAAAGACAGAATTTCAGTCCTACTTGGTGCAAACTCTGATGGATCACACAAATTAGTTCCATTGGTAATTGGAAAAGCAAAAAAACCCAGGTGTTTTAAAAATTTCAATAATCCTCTGCATTACAACTTTTCAAAAAATGCTTGGATGACTTCTCGGATTTTTCACGAATGGTTTCACGGAATATTTATTAAAGAGGTAAACAAAAATATTGATTTCAGGTTCAGTACATAATTTTAAAATTTTTTTCAATTCACAGGTGATCCGCTTTTCTCAGGAAAATAATTTGCTCCGAAAGCCATTTTGCTTATAGATAATTGCTCCGCTCATACACCCATTGAGAAACTTAAAAGTGACGATGGAAACATAGTTGCATTATTCTTTCCACCAAATGTGACAACAGCTTTACAACCAATGGATCGAAACCCTATTAAGTTAACAAAGCTCAATTACAGAAGTATGTTTCTTTCTCAGTTAATTGCTGAAGGTGGTGAACAGAAGAATCATTTGAAATCCCATTCGATCCGCAATGCTATATTATTACTGAAACAAGCTTGGGATGCGGTACCACAAAGTGTTATGAAGAAATCTTGGTCAAAGTTGTCCAATTGGGACTCTAACCAATACGATAGCGACGATGACGTGCCAATAGCACAATTGTTGCAAATAGATCAGGACTGCAACGAAGTTATTCAGATAACTCAAGCTCTTTTAAAAGAAATAGCTCCCAACGATTGCATCGGTATAGAAGACATCGACAGATGGAATGAAGATATGTTTGATGACGGATCTGTTTATGTTCTCAGTAGCGATGGTGAGTCTTCAGATAGCAGCGAAGACGACGTTGTTGCAGTATCATCAGTTGTCTCTAATACTACAGCCATTGAAAGCGTAAATAATTTAATAAAATGGTGCAATAACAGTGAATTGTTTTCAGCTAAGCACATAAGTAATCTTTTGGCTCTCCGTAATGATATTTCGGATTTAAAGAAACCAAAAAAACAAACAAATATAACTGATTATATGTCAAACAAAGATTAGTTGTTAACTTGGCCATTGTTTAATTTTAATTGTTTAATTTTTTTTTAAATACAGTTTTTTAGTTTTTAATTAAAAAAAATACATGTGATGTAATTAGACTGCATTGCTATGTTTTGTTGCCATTCGTTTTTTTTTATATTCATATTTTTAATTTAAAAAAAAAAAATACATTTGATGTATTGGACTGAATTGTTGTGTTTTGTTTTCTTGTTTTTATCAAATAAAATTGAATTAAAAAATATTAAAAAGAGTTTTATTTAAGTTTTTGGAAGTAAATTTACTCAATTTTTTTTTCGAAAAAAAACGTACAGAAATTAGAATAATTCAGAAATTAGAATTGCCTCAAAAACAAAGCGGTTCTAATTTGCGAGCGTCTACTGTACTTCTGAACCACATCCAAAAAATCACTTAAGTATTGCTCTAAAAGTGATCGTAAAAAGTGATTTTGGTATCACTTGGCATTTCCAAACGGAGGGTTCGAATCCCGGCGGGACCAATATTTTTTTTATTTTTTTTTAATTTTTTTTATTCTATTAATTTTTTTTTAATATTTATAATTAATGTTGGTCTTTAATTTTTATTCAAAAATAAAAATAGTTTTTTCGACCTTTTTATTGATTAATTAGAAATTTATTAATTCACTTCGAGGCCAATTTCCTTATTATGAATTAACATAATAAGTACTTTTTTCAAAAACTGCTATTTTTCTTCATCAGGATATTCTCCTAATAAATACTTCACAGAGTTTTTGCTTTCAAAAACCTCTACACTTTCAGGAATGAAAAGAAAATACTTTCCTGATGAAGAAAAATAGCAGTTTTTGAAAAAAGTACTTATGTTAATTCATAATAAGGAGCAACAAATCAGATAGCTCCAAAGCAGTTAAAAAAACGAACTGAGGGTTGTATACTTAGCTGGCCCCACTTCTTGAGAAAATGCGGATGGTTAAAATCGGTGTATGTGGATGTGATGAGAGACTAGAAAGTAGCTTAACCATGCTGAAATCGGTTTGAGATAATATAAATCAACACTTATTTCATAAAGGTATTTACTTTAAAAATACATACATTTAAGAGGCTGGTAAGGTATTTGTCAGCAAAATTAAGCGAAAGGGTGTTTTGGCTTTTTTAACCCTTTAATGCCCAAGGCTGCCAAAAAGCGATCTTCCGTTATTGACTAGATTTTGGCTAAATAACTATTATTTGTTACACCTGTTTTATTTTATCAATATAAAACATAATTAAATACTTTCTTGCCTTCAAACTGTTTCTGTACAACGAACGAGTTTCAAGCGAGAAGGATGTAAAATCATATCTTCGTTAATTTGGAAATATAAACTTTTTAGAGTTTATAATCAAAATGATATTTATTATCTGGCTTACATTATTCATAATAATAGTCTTTACTTTTAAATGGGTAATTTTTCTCCAAGACTCAAAGGATACCCCCAGGACACTCGCAGCTAGTTGCAAGCAATACTAATTTCGTTGAAATTTATTAATTTTTAGTGTCAATTTCGCAAAAATTTTGCAATTTTCAAAAAGGGAAAATACGATAACTTCTGAAATAACAACACTAGACCAGCAATTTTTAGAATGTAATTCTATTGATAGTTTTATTTGTACACTCATAAAAAAGCACTTATAAATAGTTCGAAATTCTGATAAAATAACAGGAAATAGTACCTGTACTTGCGCCACCAGAATTTTCAATGAAATTGATAATTACGGCCTGCTAAATTTAGCTAAGCTAAGTTTTACAGACTGCTAAGTACACATTCAATTTTAGTTAACTTACCCAGTGTAGAAACGGAATGACATATCATTATTTTTTGGACTAACAGTAATGACACCCACTTACCTTCTGCATTATTTTAAAACATATAATAATGAGTTACTGATAATGACTTATTTTTATCATTATTTCAAATAGAAAATAATTGTCTAGATTTTTTTGAAAATTTTTTGAAATCTATTTTTAGACTCAACATTTTTTAAACACTGGTAAGGATATATGTAACCACATATTTTTTTGATTTTTTGTATGTTGGCGAGTAAGCTTACTTGTGTACAGCAGGTCAATTATGTTTTTATCTATTAAATATTACATGTCGATATAGCTCAGATGGTAGAGCTACACGCTGAAAAAAATCGGCCTGCAGGAAACATATTTGCTGGTGATATATATATGTTTGGAAGAACTGTCAAAATATATTTGCCGTGTTTTTAACATAATATGTTTGCCAGAAAATATAATATTTTTGCCTGTAAACATATGTATGTTTGAATCATATGAAATACATCTACACGCAAATATATAAATGTGTGCAGGCAAATATATATATATTTATCATTATTATATTTGCACTCCACAAACATAATAATGATAACATAAAAATGCAAATATATTTTTGTTTAAGTGGGAAAATATGACTAACATTCAAACATTACAGTGTTTGCCTGGAGACATACGTATCATACATGGGAATTTTTCATTACCATTGAATTTTCATTACCATTAGTTCATAGTAATGACAATGAAAAAAATTCCATTACCATTTAATGGTAATGAAATATTTTTCATTAGAAAAATCATTACTAATGGTAATGAAATTACACTAATGTATAAAAAAAACTAATTACAATTGATTAAAAACCATTTGTTTACAAAAAATTCAGACAAATGAAAACGAACAACTGATTTGGCCAGGGAAGTTATAAAACATAATTTAATAAGGAGGATCCATTTAATTCCGTTAAACTTTACCTGGATACAAATAACAACGGAATGGAAAGTAATATTTAATTTCAAATGAGCATGAGCCTGAATGAGCATATTCCATCTTCTATTTCAGCGAGTTTTACTCCATTTATACGTCAATGGCAATTATTTTTTTTAATTTATTCATTATCAATGGTAATGAAATTTAAAATCATTCTTATTAATCAATGAAATTAAATTTTAGAATCATTACCATTAATTAAAAAAATGGTAATGAAAATAATTTCATTACAATTGATATCAATGTAATGGTAATGAAATCATCAATTAATTAGTCCACCTAATTAATTAGTCCCATGTATGATACGTATTATAACGATAAAAATAAAATAATTGGAAACACGCCTCAAAAATAAGTATAGTAGTTTATAAACATATATATAATTGCCTGTAAATATATCCAACAATCTCTTTTTTTCTGCGTGTATTGACTGGCAATATGTAGCCCCAGGTTCGATTCCCGCACCAGCACATTTTATTAAAAAAAAATACGATAAAAAATATTTTTTTTTTATATAATTTATTTTTTTGAAAATCTATTTTTAGAATCATTATTTTTGTCAGTACTGGTAAGCACATAGGTAACGATATTTTTTTTTGATTTTTCGTATGCTGGTGTGTAACCATAACTCATTATTTTTCGCGACATCGCCATATAAAGGTAATAAGAAATGTAATAACAAAAGTAACTAGTTACCATTACCAAGTATGTAGTTACAAACCGCATATCTGGTAAAGATTTTCTACACTGGGTAGCTAAGTGATTAACTAAGTTCAATAGAAATTTTACTTGATTTAACTGCAAGTTTCTGCTAAAATGTCGCTTACAATCTGGGTTTCTGGGCTCTCCGGATCTGTCCCGAGACAGTCCCATATTTATTATTGAGAGTGTAGGTGGCTGATAAGGATTAATAAATACACATTAACGAATTTTTGTTCATTTTGCTCTATCTCGTTTAGTCTCCGAGTTATAAGCAATTTCATGGTTATTCAATAAAGCATATCGTCGACCGGCCTGCAAAATGTCATATGTGTTTTTTAATAGATTTTCAGGAGAGCGAAAAAACTGTTACAAAATCTACTTTTAAGATATTTTATTGGCATCATATGCCTTAATGATTCACGATCTCATTTAGTAAAATCATCATTAAGGCATATGATGCCAATAAAATATCTTAAAAGTAGATTTTGTAACAGTTTTTTCGTTCTACTGAAAAGCTATTAAAAAATACATGTGACATTTTGCAGGCCTGTAGACGATATGGAAATATGGCGCCATCTCTATGTGACACTAAAAGCAGGGACACAAAAATATAATCATTTAGCTAAAAAATTTTAGAGTTAGGAAACAGAAATCACTAAAAATTAGCATGCAAAGCTAGTTCAAATACGGATGAAATTAATTGCTATGCATAATAATTTCAATTGTTATGCTTAATTAGTTTAATCCTAAGTTTTAAGACAAAATAAAAATTAGTTCAATTGAAGCAGAAATTTTTTAACAGACTTTTGTACTGCTTTTTTTGCAAGTGTAGCAATTATTTGATTATTGCATTTCTTGATTCGTCTTTAACCTTCATTGTGCTATATCGCCTAAATAAAGCGATAAATTAAAATTTTAATATTTGCACTATAGTAGGTTGAGAATGTCAAATATTTAGTTTAAATATTATCGCAATCAGAAGAAATAGCGTTAGAGGGTTAATGTTCCTGCTAATTTACGTTTTAGCTGAATCCGAGTACAAATTAACCCATTTGTTACCATGCATGGAGTACGTGTGCATTTTTTTTTTGCAAAGCTTTTTAGAAGAATAGATCGCTTTCGCACTAAGAATTTTTGTAATTTTTATATCTTATTCGCGGCCATTAGCGTCGTTATAAGTAATCCAAATTGAATTTTTAATGCTTTGTACGCACTTAAAGGGTTGATATTTCACTCATAAAAAAAGTTAGTACAAAAGCCTGTTAAACACATTCTGATTAAATGGAACTAATTTTTCGGTTATTTTCTCTAAAAAAGTCCGTACAAATAGGTCAAAATTTTGCTAAATTAACAGCAAATAATACATGTATTTGCGCCAGCACAATGTTGACTGACCTATTTGTACGTACTTTTTTATTAGTGTTCTTCAGATTTAAAATTTTTATATTTTGATAGTACAAATTTCTGTGAAGAATTGCAAAAAACTATAATTATTTCAATATTTTTAAGAATTATAAAAAAATGGTGATTTTAGACATTTTTTTAAATTGCTATTTGACTCAGATTTTTATACTTCTTTGCTACACACAAAAAAAATAAAAACAAAATTCAATCATGAAAACCGCCTTTTCAATCAATTTTATCGTTGAAATTCCTCCAATCACAAAAATTGTCCATTCAATTAAAAATTTGTAGCTCTTTAATTGAATAAATTTTCAATCAAATAGTGATACAGTTGATTAGGGTTTTTATTGGTTTTTCATATATATTTAATTAAAAATTAATTCATTGGATTAAAAATTGATCAATATTGTATTAATTCTAAATAAGACTCTAATCAGCTGGATAAAGTGGTAGTTGTCATGCCAACTATAAAAAAATATATTTTTTTATTTTTAGCTTGAATTTCATAACATTGAAATTTATTAAAATAAAACCTGCATGCAATTTTCATTCATTTGATTTATTTATTTATACTTATATGAAAGATTCTCTCACAGAAATTAGTTTTCTTCTTTTTTCTGAGGCATAAGGACTCTGTCAAATTTTTTTTGAAAATTATAAAAATAGTTTGTTTTTGTTGAAAACTAAATGAAATATATTTTTATGTAAAATAATTTTTAATTTATTTTTTGCGATTTTTTTGTTTAACTAAAGTATTGATTTTGAATACTTTAGTTAATCAAAATTTCAAAAATTACATTATTAGTTTCTAATAATGTTTTAGGATAAATGAATATTCAGATTTAATATGGCAAAATTAAAATATTTAGCTAAATAAAATAATAAACCTAACGAGAATTTATAAAATTTTATAAAAATTAATTTAAAATATCTGTTACTAATACATAAACATTTATAAAAGCAACCACATAAATCAGGGATGGAAATGAGTTGTTAAATTTTGTACCAATCACATAAAAAATTGTACTTTTTCGACCCTCAGGGTACCAAAATTGTTCATATCGTTAGCTGAAATGCAAAACCACGTAACTAACATTTTTACTATTTTACAGGAGAAACAAAAAATGGTTTATATTGAAAAATAAATGGAGTTTTGGTAATCAAATATCGCAGATTTTCTAAATATAGACTGATTAATTCATTTCTGGAATAAAAGTAATAATTTATTAATGTTTCAAAGAGTTAAGTTAGTTATGCGCTTTTGAACTCGTATTTTCTTAAACAAAAACACGTAACTACAATGAATTTTTTTTAAGTTTCAAGGAAAATTTTGTTTTGCATTCATAAAATGTAGAATAAAAGAAGTTGTTCTCTTGTTATTTAATATATCGCTTTATATATTTATTATTTTTTTTTAAATATGAAAATAAAAAATGATTTACAAAAGCAAAAGATAATTAACAACAATAACTACAATACAAATAAAGGAAAAAATTAAACCTTTACTTCTCAAATGGAATTTCATTGTAATAATAATGACAATTGGGTGGAAGAAATGGTTTAAGGTCCTGAAGATGTTGCCATTTTTTGCTTGAAATTTTTATTCTTTGTAAATGCAACTTCAAAGTTTCAAACGCTTTTAATTTGTTTCCAATTCTTTGTGGAAATTCCTTAAACTCATCTGTTGCACTTAATTTAAAATAAATTACTCCAGAGGGATCATACGCTAATACACGAATCATATTGACTGTGGGATCTCCAAAAAAAATTTATTATAATTAACAAAGTAAAAATTTCAAACTATAATCACTATAATTATGAGAAAATAGGACTACTAGGGGAGGGGAGCGTAGTAGCACTATCCGCTAGTGAAATATAAAAATTCAAATCCTACTATGAATAAATAAAATTCAATAGAAATAAATATGTGTTAGTTACAATTTTCAAGCAACAAGTATGTAGTTACGTGCTTTCGATTTTCGCTAATAATATGTCTAATTTTTATTATATGACAGTAAAAATTGGAGAAGACGTGGACCTCGTTGATATGCATCATAATCGATCAAAAAACCGATTTTGAATTTTTTGTTAGTTACGTGGTTTTGCATTTCAGCTAACGATATATAGAAAATTTGTCCGAGCAATGTCAAACTTGCAGAAGATATTCTTCTACAAAAATTGTACTATTCCAGCCCTCACCAATTTTTTTGATATAAAAAGTATGTGCGATCGAGGTCAATCTATACGACACAAAGACATGATAACTTTTCTTAAAATAACCAATAGTTGTGAATATCAAATATATGTATATGAAAATATATGTTGTAAGTGTTTTGTTTTGATTATATTTTAGATAAGTTACACGTCCAATGTAATATTTTTTTACTTTTCAAAAAATAAACGAAAGAGGCGGGTTAAATTCTCGAATTATATGTAGTAGCAGCACTCAATCGACGCGAATTGATGAACTGATTACAGAAAAATAATAATTTATTTTTTGCAACATTGGGCCCAGAAGTTGTCAGTTACAAGTTTGTGTTAGAATGATTTTAGTCCACGTCCGCAATTCGAATATTTGTTGAAAGCTTTAAAGTACAACAAGTGCATTTAATACAAAAATTTTAAATTTGTAAATTTTTGAAATTGTACCAAATGGATCGCGGTAGTACCACGGTACCAACGGATGTCAAAATGTACCCCAAAAAAGTACAATTGTACCATGTTTTCCATCCCTGACATAAATAAAACAAACGAAAAACAACAACAATATGCTGAGGTTTTTCTCTTTTTTATGAAATGCTTTTGAGCGATAGAATAAAAAAAATGACAAGCAAATTGCAGTTTTGTGCAATTATTTAATCTATTGGATTAATTTTTAATTGACACCTTAAGAAATAATTTAATAAATTGTTTTAATTGAAAAAAGTTTAACAATATTTTTTTGTGTGTAGTTAAGAGAAAATAGTCTATTTTTGATATTAAAAATAAAAATGGATTAATTTTCACCAAATTTGCACTTTTACAAATACGGGAAACCCTTGATTGGATCAGTCTATTTTTTTTAAAGTACGAGTGCATACTGACCGAAGAATATTTATTCTCTTAAATGTTGTTTCTCATGTCTTAATCAAGATTCTTATATCACTTTTATTTTGTATTTTGCCGAACTTCCATATATTTTTAAATATTTTTTGAAGAAAGTGCTTTGACAAGAAGTAAAAAAATATATTTATATTTTTTCATTATAAAGAGTGCGCCATTAAAAAAATGTAACACACATTTTTCTTAATAACTTTTTCAAAATTTAAATAAATGCATGGTTTTGTCAAATTCGAGTGGTTTATTGGTTTGAAATGGAGATTAAATAACAATTGCACAAAAAAATTATTAAGACTATTCAAAATAATCCATTATGGAAAACAGAAGTATGCGTGACCACCCAGGAAAATTTTTTACAATCGGTAGCCAACCACACCCATTCTACAACTGATTCCACTGCAACCGATTCCATGGAACTGTTTCCGGAACCAGTTCCTGGGAGCCTATATGGAAGGTGTGGGTGACGTAGAATCAGTTCCAGAACTAGTTCCAGAACTGATTCTAGAGCAACCGGTTCCAATTTGGAGCCATAGAAGGGGTTGCTTTTGGGACAATCTCAAACAAAAAGAATCGGTGTTATAATCGACAGTAGAAGGGGTTGTGAATGAAAAGTAGCTATTTTACAACCGATTCTTTGGAACAGAAAATTTTCCTGGGCAGGCAATACGTCTTCAAAGTGGTCGAAAAATTCAACAAAGGACCTAATAATTGAAAGAAATCCGGGAGCAAGTAAACCAATAAAACCCAGGAACGAAACCAAAGCCATTGAGGGAGATTCCAAATATTTCTGACCTTGCAAAATTTCCTATAAAGTTCCTAGTATGGCAAGCCATTTGTAGCTGCGGAAAAAGGAGTCAATCATTTGCTACATTGGACTCAAGTAACTCAGATATTTATACTAACGAGTGTCTTCAGAAGATATTACTGCAATTTCTAAAATTTTCAGTTGAGAATGTTACAATCAAAATTAAACCACCCAGAACTGCGGCCAATTCAAAGATACTGGACTCTAGACAAAAGAGAACTAAAGAAGAACACATCAGTGGCTAAAATCATTACTAATTTTAGATACAAATGGACAGCCGGTACCTAAAAATCCCGAAAATACTAAAAATTGCTTATGTGGGACATATTAAATACAATGAAACAATTTATATCATGAGATTAAAATATTATGAAAAATTATACAGAACATATATCTAGATATACAAAAAATGCAACAACAGGTAGTTTTGCTTTTAATTTTCCAGTCTTTTAGTTACTCCAGTCATTTTTTACTGAATTTTTTATGTGTTGCTTAAGCCTGGAATTAAAATTCTATTTATAATGTTTTAAGTTTACGGTCAATAACTCAGGGTATAACATGCTTCTTACTGCATTGTTATATCGCATTCTCATCAAAAGTTAAAGAAGACGTGTCTTGAAAGACACGTTCCTAAAAAATGGGTTAATTTAAATTTCCTAAATTTCAGACATGTTCGCATACAAATGAATCTAAATTTGTATCCCCTGGACATAAGAATGGTCCACTTAAAATACGTGTTCATTAATTTTCTCTGCCCTGTCATATATGTATACAAATTTCAGCGAAATCGTTAAATGACTTCGGAGATACCTCCCCTGCAAAAGGATTCGCTAATGGTGACATTGGTGTGTACTTAAAGCTAATTCGCTTCATAACAGAACCTACTTGTAAGAAATTTCATATCCTCTTTGTACACAGTGTACAAGGATTTGTACACCTTACATATATCGTATAATACAATCGATATTATCATTCAATAATGGTTTCATGGTTTTGGTTTCATAGCAAAAAGAAATCATGTTGAGCTGAACATGTACCTACAATGTTTGTACAATACATGCGACTATAGTAAGTTTCCATCAACTTTAACACGTAAAGTGATTGGTATGTATCTCATATAACAAACACAATAAATTTATGCAACATTTCCATCACAATGACATGTGAACAGGATAATTTATCAAAATGTAGTTTGTTTGTTGTTCTTCATCATACACTGTGTTTTGATTAGTGCTGGTAAATTCGGTTTCATTACACTACTCGTTATTTTTAATTTGAATAATCGATACAACTGAAAACTTTCAACGGTTTTTAAATTTAAAACCATTCAAAGACGAATGACACTGATGATGGCTTTGTAGCGAAAGCCGCAAATACGTATTCTGTCTTGCTGGTCTCATCGAATTCTTTCAAAAAACAAAATTTGTTATTCTTTGTAATTTACTTGTAAAAATTGCATCATCTTTCTTTAATTTGAAAAATAATTTAAACAGAAAGTGATATTAATTTATGATCTAAAGTCAAACTAAAAGAACATTCATTTACCAAAATAAGAGATCAACTAAATATTCCCCTGATTCATTTTTTTTAATTTTAATTAAATTTCTTTGAAATTCTGTCCAATATTTAAATTTTTAAAATATATTTTCAAACTTTTAATTTGGTTTGGTTTTCAGCTTTTGACTTTAAGTCGGATTCAAAATGGTGGAGTATTCCATTATCTAGAGTGTATTTTGTATCTTTCTTTTTCTCACTTACATATTTTTCGTATCATTCCATCTCTATTTTAGTACTATCTACAGAGTGGAGTAATCCAGCATTGTGAATCCAGCTTTAAATATTTTAGACCTGGTTTATGTATTACGAAAATACTCTAAACGAAAACAAAGTAACCAAAATTTGTTTTTGTTTCCCATGTATTTTGAACGAAAGTAATTGTCAATTTCTTTCATTTAGACTGTTTTCGTAACCGATAAACAGGCCCTTTATTTGTTTTTTTTTCTTTTAGCAAACATTGTTTTTTTATGATGAATATTTTAACAAAATTGCTGTTTTATCCTCTTTTATGCCCCTGTTTCGGGTACCCAAGAAAAATATAAATACTCGATACCCATTATTTTACCAGCACTAGTGTTATTGTTTTTTGTTGGTAATTGTCTGTTCAATAAGCCATCATCCCCCTTACACAAGACATATCGATGATAAAAATGCTTCATTGACATTATTTTGGTACCCCCCAAAGTATGGAGAACATTTTTCTTTGTGCCACTAAAACCAAACACAACAGATGGCCAGGTAAGCTTCTGCTATCCACATAATGCAGTCAGTATCTTTCATTTGTATTGTCTGCACATCATGAGTTGTTGGAAGCTTTCGTTCTAAGTATTTGCCTCTAAAGAATGAACAACAATTCAAAGTATCTGTGTAACTATGCACGTATAAAGATGATATATGTTTCCAGTGTATCGTTGTTATCCGTTGCCATTTGTAAGCTTGATTAATAACATTTTTCCATAGTTATTCTCGATATCATTGTTCCAAAATATTTACCTAACTGTTCTTTTTTTTGTTGCTGACATTGTTATTTCCGTGTTTTGATAAAACAAATTTTGTGTTTAATTTTAATAGATTGACCTAGTTTTTTGTAGTTGTTGCTATTGTTGTTGGTAATTTGAACAGGAATTAAAGTAATTTGTTTAGATTTATACAATATTTGAAAAAAAAAGAAACAGGAAATTAGGTCAATATAATTTTTGCAAAGTTTGAAATTAAGTAATTACTCTCACACACAACATATTGTAGAATGAAAGCTAATCATTTTTTAGGAGATAAATCGCCCTTATTGGAAATATTTAAAAATAATCCTAATAGAAAATTTTATACGAACTGCCACAAAATCGGTTTCTTTATATGAAATGGAATGGCATTCTTTAAATGAATGGAAATCCGTCGGGAAATGGACAATACCAACTATTCACACAACTAACCATGGAAAAGTCATTGATATGTTGTTTTTAGCAGACTTCAATGGATGTGTTATTTTTAGCAGAGTTAATAAAAGTTATATAAAAATTATATAAAAACGAGTAAAAAGGTTAAAGTCGGGCATGCCGACTATACAATACCCTACACCAGTCTGGTTAAAAGCCAACTAATGTTTGGATCCGAAATTCGAAGGGTTAAAATGGGGCTTGTGTCAAAATTTTCTATAATGTGAGTCAGCGCAGCAAATTTCATTAAAATATCTTAATATTTGCGACCTGCAGTTTGTAACCAAGCCAATTTTGGGGGGACCCTTATATGGGCACTAGGTCTAAACATGGACCGATGTTCACCAAAATCAATAGGCTTCGTCCTTGGGCCAACATAGCTATGTGTACCAAATTTAATCAAAATATCTTAATATTTGCGACCTGCAGCGTATAAAAAATATAATTTTTGGGGGACCCTTATATGGACACTAGGTCTAAACATGGACCGCTGTTAACCAAAATCAATGGGCTTCGTCCTTGGGTTGATATAGGTCGGTGTACCAAATTTCATCAAAATATCTTAATATTTGCGACCAGCAGCGTATAAACAATATAAATTTGGGGGGACCCTTATATGGGCACTAGGTCTAAACATGGACCGTTGTTCACCAAAATCAATAGGCGTCGTCCTTGGGCCGACATAAGTCGGTGTAGCAAGTTTCATGAAAATATCTTAATATTTGCGACCTGTAGAGTGCGCACAAGAATGCATGGACAGACAGACAGACAGACGGACATCGTTAAATCGAAATAAAAAAAATTCTGAGCCGATCGGTATACTATAAGGTGGGTCTAGGACCAATATTTTTTGGTGTTACAAACATCAGCACAAACTTGTAATACCCTGACCACATAGTGGTGTAGGGTATAATGACCACATAGTGGTGTAGGGTATAAATACTGACATTTGAAACCTGTAATGGAAACAAATATGGCAAAAATAATATTTCTTTAAAATATCCTTAACACATTCCTTCTTCTAAATTTGAATATATATTTTCAGAGGTGAGCGATTACACGTCAACTTTTATTTACAGTAAATCCAGTATGTTCAATTACTCGAATTACTTTCTTAGTAAAAATACTACAATTGGAAAGTTTTGTTTCCTTTTCGTATTGAATTTTTCCAGGTGTAGTAAAAGTAGTAACTTGTAGTAAGTAAAGTAAGTAAACAAACAAGCTTATCGTTTTTTATAATATAAACAAAAGTTTAGCGGCAGCTGGTTTTCAGATCATTAAAATTATTTAAGTTTCTTAGCCATGACATACATTTTGCATAAAGTTCTTTGTTAAGCACATTAAAGATTGGTAAATCCAGACTAAATTCTGATTTCTGAAAAATTTTTTGAAGGAAGTTTGAACCATTTTGCTAATATTAGTAATTTAAATTCCGTTAATCGATTAACCAATTCCTCGACTGGTCGCCTCTATTGTGTTTAATATCGGAACAAATAATTTAAAAGTCAAATAATTATTCAATCAAAATCAGTTAACATTGGGCGCTGTGGTGTATTGGTTAGCGCTTTGGACTATCTTCTATATATAAAAGAATAACGTGATTGACTGACTGACTGGCTCAACATCCCCCAGCCCAAACCGCTGAAGCTAGGAAGTTGAAATTTGGTATGTAGGTTCGTCTTACGGCGTAGACGTCCGCTAAGACGGGATTTTTGGAAATTCCTACCGGAACGGGCAAAAAGGGGAAAAGTCTCCCCCTTGGCGACCCCTTTGGCTAGAAAGCCGAAATTTTAGATATGTGTTCCTTGGAGTAGGGGCTAACTTTTCTGGAAAGTACTTTCGTAGATTAATGAAGCGAAAAGTGCCGCTTAAAGGCCTGCCCAAACTGCTGGAGGTAGGAAGTTGAAATTTGGTACTAAAGTTCCTCCTGTATTGTAGACATCCGCTAAGATGAGAGTTTTGGAAATTTCCACAGGTAGGGTCAAAAACAGGAAAAGTCTCCCCCTTAACGGCCTGGCCAAACTGCTGGAACTAGGGAGCTTAAATTCGGTATTTGGGTTCCTTCTCCAACGTAGACGTCCCCTAAGACGGTATTTTTGGAAACTCATACCGGGAGGGGTAAAAAGTGAAAAAACTTCCCCCTTGCCGCAATTGGGCAAACTGCTGGATATAGAGACCTAAAATTATGTATGTAGTAGGTTCCTCCTCCAACGCAGACGTTCTCGGAATTTTTGGAAATTCCTACCGGGAGGGGTAAAAACAGAATAATTCTCCACCTTGATGGCCTAACCGAACCCTTCGGTTAGAAACCCGTAATCTATAATATGTTTTCCTTGGAGTATGGGCTAACTTATCGACAAGGCATTTTTAGGACTTTGGACAGGAACGTGGTAAAAATGGTGGCTCCAAAGGGGAAAATTGCCCCCCCCCCTGAACATCAGCGTCTTTAGCTAGAAACCTAAAATTTAAAGAACGAGTGTATATGGAACACTAAAATTAAGAAACTAAATTGGAAACGAGTGGAATTGAAACACTAAAATTAAGAAACTAAATAGGAAACGAGTGGAATTGAAACACTACACAAGTGGAACGAAATGGATATAAACGTTGAACGAGTGAAATTGAAATTATAGACAATGGAAATGGATTGGAAAAGGGAACGAAAAGGAATGGACTATAGAACGAAATGGAATAAGGAGCGAGATGGCATAGAATGGGTTACGAGTGGAATTGAAACACTGTAGTTAAAAGAGGAATGGAACGGAGCAAGTGCAAAGAAATGGAATGGAAAGAGAAGCGACTGATATCAATATCGATACACAAGACACTAGGAATGAAACGGGGAACGAGTGGAATTGGAATAACAGATAATGGGAACGAAATGCAATATAATGGTGAACGAAATGGAATCTTGGAAAGAGTTGCATTGGAACACTGAAATTGTTAAACAAAATGGAATGGAATTTGAATGACTCAAACTGCCGGAGTTTGGTACTTGAAATTTCGCATGCGATTGAGGCAGATTATATATGTTTGGGATTTTTCTGGGAGGAACAAAAAGGGGCGAAGAACCCCTTTTAATTACCTATTCAAACACTATCCACGGATAATGAAACTTATGTAGCATTGAAACATACTCTCCAAAAAGTTAAACAAATTTTCTAAAAGAGAAAAAACCTTAGAAAAAGAATGGAACTTATATATTCTGATATTTAAACTGCAGGTAATGAAGCACCGGTGGAAGAAACCGACGCAGTAAATTTTCCAACTGAATTTGTGAATTTTCTTCAATTGCCAGGTCTACCTTTACATAAACGGGAATTAAAAAAAAGCTTCAATGCACGCTAACAACGTAGATACGTAGCTTTACCCGCTTTCTTTAATATTATAAATCGCTTGCCAACCCTGCTTTACGTTATTTATTTTCTTTCAAAACACAAATGAATAAAACTACTTACGGGTCTATCTACCTAAGTTCGCACTTTACCAAATCATCTTGACATACACACGTATATTGCAATTTGTAATGGATTCATTAATAACAATCCACTTTCATGAGAAAACGTGATCAAATATTTAATTATTTTAAACCCATTGTTGTGTCAGAATTATTCATTTGTGGTGGCTGGGTGAAGGCTCTTATTATAAAAACTGTACTTTAAATAAACAAAGCGAATTTACCCACCCAACCACGAATACGACCTATCTACGCCGATGGCTTGAACAACAGATAATTAGTTGTTACATGCTCACGTGTTGGTATACTAAATGATTTATTTATATAAAAATGAAGAGGCAAAAAATAGTGTTTGTACTTAAACATTACAATAAATTTACCTTAACAATTATTTTATTTTAATAACAAATATTGTGTTTTATTTTATCTAAAAGAAATTTAATTCTAAACTTTAAGGCACGCTAACAATGTAATATTTAATATTATAAATCGCTTACCAACCCTGCTTTAAAGGTTTTTTTATTTTCATTCAAAACACAAATGAAGAAAACTATTTACGGGTCCATCTACCTATGTGCGCACTTTACCAAATTATCTTGACATACACACGTATATTGTCAATAATTATTGTTGTTTTTGTTATTGGTGAGTGGAGGTTTTTATTAGAAAAAACTGTATTTAAAAAAAGTAAATTTTAAGAAAAGCAGGGGGGGGGCTACGCCCCCTCCATCAACCACGTATACGACTTATCTATAATAAATTTACCTTAACAATTATTTTACCTTAGCAACAAATATTTTGTTTTATTTTATATAAAAGAAATTTAATTCTAACCTACAAGGCACGCTAACAACGTAGCGGGCTGCGCCCGCTAGTTATACAAAAGGCTGCGGGTTGGATCCCCAGTCAAGGATCGCTCGTACATATCGCAGCGTCCTCCTTCGGTATTTCCATAGCACAAACCCCCCCGGACTAAAATAATAAACAGGGCTATGAACTAAAAATCTTCAACAAAGTTCGCCAACTCTTCATCAGATGGCGCGCAACAACTGTTCTAAGGTTCAACATCTCGCGCAATTACAGTGTTGCCATATTTGAAGCCCTTCATCTTTTCACCACCTTTAACTTCTTCTCTATCCCCTTTCCAAAGAAAGCAACGCGTTAATTAATAGGAAGAATTTCCCGATTGTTGCTTCTCTTAAAAATAAAAAAAAACATAGGCCGATTAATCACACTGAGAGAATTATCTGCATGATATTAATGAATTTTTGCATAAAACCAATGAAGTTGCACTGGAACTCGTCCATTGAAACTTTTCATTTTATTAATGAAATTTTTCATAAAATTTTGTGAAAAATTTCATTTTATTTACTTAAGGTTTCATACACTCAATGAAAAAGTTTCATTAAAACTGGATTCATAAAACATAGGAAGCTTATTCATCGAAACTAAGAAATTTTTCATTTACATTGTGAAGAAAACTTCATTAGTTTACTGAAAAATTTCATTAAAACTCGTCCAGTAAAATTCCCTCTGTGCAGATAATATAATAATAATCTATATATTTTACTATAATTTCTTCCAAACATTTTCTTTTTTTAGGTCAGTTTAATTTTGTCTGTTTTGGTTTACTGTCCTTAGAAATCTATAGAAACGTCAATATGAACACACCCAGCAAAAATATGTCCATCAAAATGTCATAATTCAGCATTTTCATCGATGAATTCAACATGGGTTTGTCATAGGAAGGAAACGTTCTTTTATGATTCTACGGATGTTGTTTTTCCTAAAGTACTTCTTTGAAAATTATTTATTCACATAACACTGCTCTACCAAAAAAAAAGGTGAATGATATTGCAGTGGATTTAGGATAATTGGGGCGTGCTGATATCGAATCTGCAACCAATTTGTTCAAATTAGCCCTAGATTTGCACAACTTCAACAAAAAATTTACGGTGTTATGCATAAAGTTTCTAAACAGTTTAATTACACGTTTCTAAGCTTATTTGGCAAAAACAGTATGCATAATACACGGTTAGTGGTAGTCGAAATTTTCATTAATTTTGCTCTATCTCTCTTAATTTTTGAGATATGGGCCATTTTAAAAAATCGAGAGGGGCCGAAATAGCGCCATCTTTAAAACTTCGGATTCATTGGTGGCGCCATCTAGCGGGTAATAACAGTAACATGAAAATATTATATTTTAACAATAAATTTTGTAAAATTTAACGAATTGGTTCTTAAAAATTAGTTTTAAATAATTTTGAAAATTAACACTCAAAATTAGTTAAAATACTGAGAATTTTTAGTATTGTGTTAAATGAAGATAACTAAATTCTTTGCTTAAATCAGTGTTTCAACTAAAAATTTGTTAAAAATTAGTCAAATCGATTTGAAACCGGTTTGACAGATTTTTCTACTGACGTTTTATTTTAAGTGTAGTTCAGTGAACATTCAGGAATCGGGCCATAGTCTTATAAATTTTTTATGCCTGTATTTAAAAATGCTTAAAAAAGATAAGAAACTTTATTACAATCTTCGTCGCAAAAAATATTGTTTATTTCACCACTTCTGAAAAAAAACTCTTAATCATTAATTTCATATTACTTTAATAACAATCATATATCTCGTTCAAAAACTATGTTACTATTCCACCCAGGAAAATTTTCTGTTCCAAAGAATCCGTTGTAGAACTGATTCTCTGTCAATTAAACCTTCCATATAAAATCCGCGGAACTGTAAAACAAACTAATCGGAATAAACTGCATCTAGTGCCTCAAAATTGCTAAAATGTCGGAAAATTTTAATTTTTTCTATCTTTTTGCAAAATTTTTGGCCCATAGCTGCCAAACTGTGGAAAATTCAGTAAATTAAACTTCAAAAAAAATATTCCTTGTAATATAATTCATAATTCTTTAGAACATTATAATACTGGAAAAAGCTTCTTTTCATATTTTCCAGCTGTATTTTACATCGAAAATGCGAGAAATGTATTAAAAATGTGTAAAAAATGAAGCAAAAGGCAAAAAAAAACATTAATTAATCAATATCCTTTTAAGTTGATGCTCTCGGTGAAGCTTGCGAAGTTTATGCTCTTGGTTTTTTAGTTGCTGATCTAAATCATCATCTAAACTTGATAGCACATTCAATGGCATATCTCTTTCGGTGTGTCCTTGAAATCTATCGTCTTCCACGACTGCGGTGCCTGCATCGAAAATTTTTAAATAGGCAACTATACCGTTTTTAATTTTGTCATTGCTGAGTTTTGGAAAGCTATTTTTCAAACAGTCGAAAACTTCCTCATTATCTTTGACAGCCATTTCGATGAATTTTTTAGCAATTAATGGTAGATTACTGAAGTTTTGTAAAAGTTTTTGACTATTGGTCAATTGTAGTCAAAATGGGCTCAACTTATTCTACTAATGTTATTAATGCATTTTCAGGCATTCCACAAGGAACACATTTAGGGCCTTTTTTATTTTTAATTTTCATAAATGATTTACCTGATTGTTTAAAATTTTGTAAACCTTTAATGTTTGAAAGTTTATGCGAGTGTTGAGAACATATCCCATTCTATTTAGGTTCAAAATTATCTAATCTCATTGGTAGAATGGTGTGCATTAAACAAACTTGTTTTTAATATTGCAAAGTGTTGTACTATTTTCTACACTCATTCCCAGACCCCGATGATATACTGCTACACTATAGGTAACAATACTCTTAATAGAGTTATGGAGGTTACGGATCTGGGGGTTATTTTTGATTCTGGGTTGCATTTCAATCATCACATTGATTATGTCACTTCTAAATAGGGTTTCCAATACCGAATCGGTATTGAGAAATCGGTATTTCGTTATTGAAAATTTTCCAGTACCGAATTTTCAGTATTTTCGGTATCCATATAAATATTCTTATTTAGCGCGTAAACTTAGATATAGCACATCTAAAAATTTCAAAATTGTGTACGATAATTATTGATTCCAAGCAGGCTTAATCTTCTCTCTTGTGTTTCATTCAAAACTTCAAATAGATAATACATTTTTGAATTAATACTAATAAAAATTTATTAGTTTTATGAATCAGTGAATATTTTAAAATAATTTAAATCAATGATTTGATATTGAGCAAAATGAGATAATGATTTGGTATAATTTACTTCGATTCAATTTTGATATGACTGAATAATTTGGTTTAAGAGATAATTCGCGAAGTATAAATCAGATCAGAGCTTTGAAGAATTGATTCAAAATAATTATTTTCAAGGATGATAAAAAAAGCTGAGTTATAAATTCGCACGAATTATTTTTATATTTTTTTGATTCGCATATTACTCTCTAAAATTAATTCTCAAATCAAAAAAACATTTTTAAATCCTGAATAAAAACAAAAAATTATAATTCGCGAGAACCAAGAAAATCAAGATAATCAAAAAGAATTTTTTTATTATTCTTTTTTATAAAATTTGGAAAGAAAATTTGGACAAATTTGACAATGCCCATCACCAATACTGGGAAATCGTGGACACAAAAGTAAACAAATGTTTATGAGACTAATTTTTTAATCTTTTGACTCTCTCTCAAAAAAGTTTTTAGGAAAGACATTCTTTTTATGTTTGTATTAATTAAGACTCGTGGATATAACCCTTGCAAAAGTCATACTATTTATAAGTAATCATAATGAGACATTTTTTGGCTGGGTTCCGTTTAGTTTTTGCGTTGTCCAAAGTTCTAGTTGAGTAAAAATGCAATATATTCGTATTTATTAATGTTTGCATCTTTAAAATATAAAATTTGTAAAGAATTGCAAACACAAAAACAGAATTATTATCAAATCTGTTAAAAAAACATAAAATATTAAAATAATAAACAAAAAAAATTGTATGCAATACCAAAATCGGTATCGTTCTAAAATCGGTATTTCGAATTTGCTAAAACGGCTCGAATTTCGATAATTTCGGTATTACCGAAATCGGTACTGGAAAGCCTACTTCTAAAGCTTATTCAATATTGGGATTCATCAGAAGGAACTCTATTGATTTTAAAGACCCGCAAACTTTTAAATCGTTATATGTTTCGTTTGTTAGAAACCATTTGGAATATTGCTCACTAATTTGGATAAAATAAATTATTTTATCCTGGCCTGATGGTTTACCAGTGTATGATGCTAGGCGTAAATTTCTTGGCCTTCAATCTTTAAGAGATCGTAGATCTGCATTTTCAATTATGTTTATATTTAAAATATTATCTGGTGAGATTAAATGTGAGGAATTATCTAATTTGGTAAAATTTTATAACCCATTTGCGTGAGCTTCGTTCGTTATGTACGCCAGTTTTGTGAAGATTTTCATAGAACTAACTATGGCAGTAATGAACCAATTGCCAGGTGTTTGAGGCTATGTAACAATTTTTCACCATTAGATTATAATGTTGATAAAACTAAATTTAAATTCAAATACAGCTGAAAAATGTGAAAAAAGCATTTTCCAGTACACACAGAAAATGAATTCGTTATGTCAACCGAATTTGTTGCCAACCGAATTTTGGTAGTTGCATGAACTATCACATAATTCGGTTGCAAATGCCGAATTTTGTTGTTGAACATAAATATATGAAAGTTGCCTCAACCGAATTGATTTGGTAAACCCGACCGAATTCATTCATTAAATTAAAACACTGTTTCCAAAAATTTTTTAGGTTTTAAGTTTTTATTTATAAAATAAATAATTTAATTTAAATATACAAAATATATCTATTTTATACGAGAAACGAGTTTACCTTTAATGCCAAAAAACTGTAAATGCTTTTTCCAGTGGTGGATTTCGAAAATATTCCTTTAAAAATATCAGTTTCAGATGATACTTTCCTTTATTCCTCTTAGTTTTCTGAAGGCTTTTATAAAAAGTTCGAAATATGTTCCACTATCTACATGGTATACACTTATAATGAATGGATTGTTGTACGAGTATTTGCATTTATTATACATAGTTCGCTGATACTTTTTAAAAATGCAAACTAAGGCTTTTCAATTCGCATTTAATCTATATAGAAAAGAAGTAATTGATCAAATATAAGACTAAGAGATGATATATTTAATAAGATTACCTCTACTTTATTAAATCGCCAGGATGAAATCATTATTGAATTACTAAATTGTATTTATTTATATGAATTTGTAAATTTTATTTTGTTTTATTATTTCTTTTTTGTATTTTTAATTGTTGACATTGAATTTAATTCAAACAACACTATTCGGTTATGTTGGTGTTGTTTTGGAGATAGTGACCAAATTTATTAGAATACTTATTTTTAGATCGGTATAGACAACCATCATGCGGTAAAAAAAAATTAGTAAAGCATTAGTAAACAATTATAAATAAAATATTGTCCACTATAACTAAAATGTAATTGTAGTTGTAAATTTATGGTGAAAAATTCACTAGTTAAAGATTTTAAGAATGTTGTGACTACCGAATTATCTCATTAGTTTTATTTTAATATGAATTGGTAGGGAAAACTGATTTTTATGACATAAATAACCTTCTTTTAGTTGTAATTCCAAATTATGAATCATAAACCAGTAATTTTTATTAATATAATTGATTTTATGTAATTGAATTAAAAACTATATTGCAATAGTAAAATAAGTGGTCGAATTCCAGCCAATTTATTTTCTGTGTGTATTATAATGTTCTAACGAATTATGAATACTTTTTCTGAGGACTACTTTACTGAATTTTCCACAGTTTAGTAGCTATGGGCCAAAAACGGTGAAAAAGGTAGAATATGAATATTTTAGCAATTTTTAGGCACCATATGCAGTTCTTTCCGATAAGTTTGTTTTAGACTTTTTTCTCCTAGTTTATAGCTACAATTGTACCGATGGCAGGGAAACAAAATTCCAGTTGGTTTCCGAGATATACATGCAAAAAATTGCATGTTCTTCGGAAAAATTCAGTTTTAGGCAAAACATACATAAGGCCATAAAAGCCGAACAGCAGCTAAACTAGCAACACCCAAATGGGGTTTTGTTAGTTTCGATAAGTACTTCGAAAAACCGCACACCAGAAGGAGTTGGCATTTTATGTGTTGCACTGTGTTATAATAATGAACGATTTTTAATTTTATAACAAAGATACAATTACAATATATTGTACACAAAATATCAATTTTTGAGAAGAAAAATAATAGTCTTGTACATTAAATTTGCATGAAAACAAACTCTACACACTTTTCACATGAAACTGATTATCGTGAAAATTTTTTTTTTTATATCGACTATAACAGCATAGCTAGAAAATTACAAAGGGGCCAGCAATGGCAAAGCACCAAAATGGGTGGTATGAGTGCTTGTTAACAGTGCTTTCCCAACGCCCAAATGATAACACCATTCCACGGTGGTGCCATAGCTTTACAAAGCACTGGGAAAGCATTCAGAAAAAAAATCAAATACTTTCCCAACGCCCAAATAAACGAGTAAAAAGGTTAAAGTCGGGCATGCCGACTATACAATACCCTACACCAGTCTGGTGTATTGTTTGGATCCGAAATTCGAATGGGTTAAAATGGGGCTTATGTCAAAATTTTCTATAATGTGAGTCAGCGCACCAAATTTCATTAAAATATCTTAATATTTGCGACCTGCAGTTTGTAACCAAGCCAATTTTGGGGGGACCCTTATATGGGCACTAGTTCTAAACATGGACCGATGTTCACCAAAATCAATAGGCTTCGTCCTTGGGCCAACATAGGTCTATGTACCAAATTTCATCAAAATAGCTTAATATTTGCGACCTGCAGCGTATACACAATATAATTTTGGGGGGACCCTTATATGGGCACTAGTTCTAAACATGGACCGATGTTCACCAAAATCAATAGGCTTCGTCCTTGGGCCAACATAGGTCTATGTACCAAATTTCATCAAAATATCATAATATTTGCGACCTGCAGCGTATAAACAGTATAATTTTGGTAGGACCCTTATATGGGCACTAGGTCTGAACATAGACCGATGTTCACCAAAATCAATAGGCTGCGTTATTGGGCCAACATACGTCTGTGTATCAAATTTCATCAAAATATCTTAATATTTGCGACCTGCAGCGTATAAACATTATAATTTTGGTAGGACCCTTATATGGGCACTAGGTCTACACATGGACCGATGTTCACCAAAATCAATAGGCTGCGTTATTGGGCCAATGTAGGTCTGTGTACCAAATTTCATCAAAATATCTTAATATTTACGACCTGCAGCATATAAACAGTATAATTTTGGTAGGACCCTTATATGGGCACTAGGTCTAAACATGGACCGATGTTCACCAAAATCAATAGGCTGTGTTATTGGGCCAATATAGGTCCGTGTACCAAATTTCATCAAAATATCTTAATATTTACGACCTGCAGCGTATAAACAGTATAATTTTGATAGGACCCTTATATGGGCACTAGGTCTAAACATGGACCGATGTTCACCAAAATCAATGGGCTGCATTATTGGGCCAATATAGGTCTGTGTACCAAATTTCATCAAAATATCTTAATATTTACGACCTGCAGCATATAAACAGTATAATTTTGGTAGGACCCTTATATGGGCACTAGGTCTAAACATGGACCGATGTTCACCAAAATCAACAGGCTCTGTTATTGGGCCAATATAGGTCTGTGTACCAAATTTTGTCAAAATATCTTAATATTTACGACCTGCAGCGTATAAGCAGTATAATTTTGGTAGGACCCTTATATGGGCACTAGGTCTAAACATGGACCGATGTTCACCAAAATCAATAGGCTGTATTATTGGGCCAATATAGGTCTGTGTACCAGATTTCATCAAAATATCTTAATATTTACGACCTGCAGCATATAAACAGTATAATTTTGGTAGGACCCTTATATGGGCACTAGGTCTAAACATGGACCGATGTTCAAAAAAATCAAACTTGTTCGTCCTTGGGCCAACATAGGTCTGCGTACCAAATTTCATCAAAATTTCTTAATAGGTGCGACCTGTAGAGTGCCCACAAGATTGCATGGACAGACAGACAGACAGACAGACGGACGGACGGACGGACGGACAGACGGACATCGTTAAATCGAAATAAAAAAAAATTCTGAACCGATCGGTATACTATAAGGTGGGTCTACGACCAATATTTTTTGGTGTTACAAACATCAGCACAAACTTATAATACCCTGACAACATAGTGGTGTAGGGTATAAAAATTAAAGTGCTTAACTGACACCCAAATGATAAACACCGATCTATTTAATGCTTTGCGAAGTATTGAGATAGCACCAAGAAACAAAAAAAAACAAGTGTGCCCAGCAAAAACCTGGTAATGACAGGTCATTACCCTACGGATTACCAAGTAATGATAGGTCATTACCTTTTGCATTACTTTAAAATACAAAATAATGACTTACTGATAAAAAGTTATAGAAGTACCCTATATATTCTTGTAAAGTAATTACTTACTGGTAATTGATTAAATAAGTACTGATATAATCTTTTTTATATTACTACCCAGAAACGGTAATGACATATCATTATTTTTTGGACTACCAGCAATGACACCCACTTACCTTCTGCATTATTTTAAAATATATAATAATGAGTTACTGATAATGACTTATTTTTATCATTATTTCAAATGGAAAATAATTTTATAGATATTTTTGAAAATTTTTTGAAATCTATTTTTAGACTCAATATTTTTTAAACACTGATAAGGATATATGTACCACATATTTTTTGATTTTTTGTATGTTGGTGAGTAAGCTTACTTGTGTACAGCACGTCAATTATGTTTTATCTATTAAATATTAAATGTCGATATAGCTCAGATGGTAGAGCTATTGACTAGGAATCTGTAGACCCAGGTTCGATTACCAGCAAATTTTATTTAAAAAAAAATACAATAAAAAATATTTTTTTTATATAATTTATTTTTTTGAAAATCTATTTTCAGACTCATTATTTTTGTCAGTACTGGTAAGCACATAGGTAACGATATATTTTTTGATTTTTCGTATGCTGGTGTGTAACCATAACTCATTATTTTTGGCGACATCGCCATATAAAGGTAATAAGAAATGTAATAACAAAAGTAACTAGTTACCATTACCAAGTATGTAGTTACATAACCACATATCTGGTAATAATTTTCTACACTGGGTATTTTATTTACTAAATTTATCGAACATTTTTTAACTGAATAGAAAATTTTTCGAGGTAAAAATTTATATTTACAATATGACCAACTATTTCACAATGTAGGGTAACCACTTATTTCCTAAATTCTGAGTAACCACTTATTCTATCTTTTTGAGTAACTACTTATTCTTTCACTATGGGTAACTCGTTATTCGCACTTTTTTTGTAAGCGAGAGGGTAATGACTACCCATGAATTTTTGGACATTGCGAACAAAAGTAATGTTGCGAGTAAATAGCCTGGTAAGTAGTGAAACCCTTTGTGTGCTACTTACTCGCTTAGTTACTCGGTAACGTCTGTTTTTGCTGGGTGCCTACTACCAAATTGCCTACCATCTTCATCAATGAAGAATTTTAAATTACTCTAAAAAATATATGATTCTTGGAGTTATTGTACTGTGGAGTCAAAAATTATTTAAATATCCACTCTTCTTCCTTTTCAAGCGTTAGTAAAGCGTCCAAATTTAGTGGTTTGCCAGTTTTTTTTTTTTTTGTAAGACTGCGGTCTACTTGAGCTTTGCCAGTACTTGTTTTTGTTACCACACATAATTTCTACCTGGGAGTTTTTTTTTCACGTGTAATCGAAACAACTAATGGTACTTATATTTAAAATTTTTTTTAAACAACCTTAAAAAAATTCAAAATTTTGATTTTGAGCGACTATATTTATAAAAGTTATTGAGATATTGATACACACTTAAGTTTGAAAAATAGAATATGGAATTAAGTTTAAACTGTGTAAAGGGTTTTTTTGCTGGAACTACAGTTACCAAATTATAAATTTTTATTGAAATAATCGGTTGAAAATGGAAAAATGGAATTATGCAAAATCTAGAGCCAATTTCAATAAAGTGGTTGCATATTCAAAATCAGCACCTCATTATTATTTTAAATCCTCTGCAAAGTTGTGCAACTTATAAATATTGTCTTATTTGTAGAGCTGTTATTAATTGTTCGATACAGTCTGAGACATTCGTTTGCATGCACTAGGTTTTTCTTGTTTTTTTTTAAGAAACTACCCAGTAAGAAATCGCCAGTGATACAAAAGATCAAGTACTGGCATACCACTGGGTAACCACGGAGTTAACCATAAATGACTGGTAGAACACTCATTTGGGACGCTTTCCCAGCGTTTGAAAAAGCGTTTTGCCAGTATTTGTTTTACAAGAATTTCGGTGGTTTATAAAAAACACACTGGCAAAGAGTGGGCTTGGAATGATATGCCAAGGCTTGCAACCATTGGTTATCCAGTGCTACCTACTCAGAAATTGAAAGCGGTACAAAAATCAATTCACTGGTAGACCCATGATTTTATAAAAAGGATGACGCTTCGTTATAAAAAGTTTGTAGCCAGAAGGTTCCGAGTTCAAATCCGGCCGCAAGAAATTTTTTTTTTTTTTTATTTTTTTTTATTTAAAAATTTTTTTGTTTTATAAATCAATTTTTCTGTTTGTGGGAAAGCTCTTTTAAGATCAATTTTTTTTTCTGCTCTCCCAACGCTGGCATATTAGTTCCAAAAAACTGTTAGCCAGTACCAGCATTTTAGCACAGCCAGTAGTTGTCCAGCTGTTATCGCTTATTTATGTGTCTCACCACCAAGTATTATATGTGTCGTTAGCTCAGGGGGTAGAGGAATCGTCTGCCAATCTGACGGCCTGGGTTCAAATCACCACAGTACCAAAAAAAAAAACATATGAACTTTTTTTTAAATTTTATGTTGGAAAATATATTTCCAGACCACCTATTTATTGGTTTTGCCGACGTTTTGCCAACGTTCAAAAATTTTGTTACTCCAATGCTTTTCCGGCGCTTGTTGAACAGCCTTTGTCCTTTTGTCTAATGATGTTACCATTTTGGCAATGGGAAAGAACTTTTTGCTAGTACTTGCACCACCTGTTAAAGTGCTTTGCCACCGCTTTCCCGTTTGTATTTTTCTGACTGGGTAGATTTTTCTTGTTTTTTAAAAGGATGCAGAAATTAACTTTCTTTTTAACCAATTATTTGGTTTCATAGTGAACTTGTTAAATAACAACTTTATTAAAATTATTTTTTTTCCCCTTATTTATATGGAAAAATGTTGAAATTGGGTGGGACATTCGTTTGCACGCACTTTGTTTAAATCCCTATTAAAAAAAACTAATATGGAGCTTTATATGGTAATATATAACTTAATGTGATCCATATACCATTTCATCCGAAAAATGGCCCGATATAGTTGTGTCAGTTGGTTATCACTTTTTATCTAATTGTATCAGTTTAGATCTTAACTGATTAGATTATATAGTAATCAGATGAAATTTTATCTGATTTTTGACCTGATACAATTTTATCGGTTTATGTCGCATGGTATTATTTTAGATCCAAATAGATACATTTTTATACAAACTTATATAGTTATATCTGCATTTTGACCTGATGCAATTATATCTGCTTTAAAACTTTGATACAATTATATAAGGCAAATGTCGGATACAAATATATTTTATTTATATAAAATTGTACCAACTACGATCTAAACAGATACCATTAGATATAAACCGGTAAAATGGTATCAGGTCAAAAATCGGATATAATTTCATCTGATTAATGTATAATTTTATTAGGTGAGATCCTAACTGATACAATTAGATGAAAACTGATACACAACTGATACAATAACATCGGGCCATTTTTCGGATGAAACTGTATATTTATACAGATATAAGTTAATCACATTTTATACGACTATATGTAACTGTTTTTACTCGGGATAATAAAAAACGAAAAATTTAATTATTAAATAGTTTTCGCTTGTTTATATTTGTATTCAGGAGGTTTTGGGGAAGACAAAAGTGTGCAAATAAAATTGATTTTATTTTTTTGTGAAGCTATAAAATACTAAAAACTGGCTGATTCCCTTAAAAAGCATATTTAAGCTATATTTAGGATTAAAATTGTGTTTTATATTAATAAATTAATCCAGTTATGCTTCGTATTAAATATTTAAGGTGGTTGTGACCAGGACTGAACGCGTACATTGTATAAATGTTGCAATATTTGTCCAAAAACAACGATTTTTCCCGTTTAGAAATTTACATTTAGTACAATTTTAATACAAAATTTGACTAAACCTAAAAATTTCTGTAGCTAAGGAAACGAAACATATTCTTTACAATTCTTAGCAAAAAAGGGCATTAATTTTTTATAATATAAATCAAAAACAAATTTAAAATTGGCATGAGAATTCCCGCACCAATTTCACTACCCGATCTAAAATATTCCTGGAGCTGAAGATCATGATAAAAGTTACAAAGACAGTCAAATGTAAATTTTATATTACGCACACGAAATAAATTTTTTCGTTACTGCGTGCAAACGAAGTCATTAAAAAACGAGTAAAAAGGTTAAAGTCGGGCATGCCGACTATACAATACCCTACACCAGTCTGGGTAAAAGCCAACTAATGTTTGGATCCGTAATTCGAATGGGTTAAAATGGGGCTTGCGTCAAAATTTTCTATAATCTGAGTCAGCGCACCAAATTTCATTAAAATATCTTAATATTTGCGACCTGCAGTTTGTAACCAAGCCAATTTTGGGGGACCCAAAACTAGGTCTAAACATGGACCGATGTTCACCAAAATCAATAGGATTCGTCCTTGGGCCAAATTTCATCAAAATATCTTAATATTTGCGACCTGCAGCGTATAAACAATATAAGTTTGGGGGGACGCTTATATGGGCACTAGTTCTAAACATGGACCGATGTTCACCAAAATCAATAGGCTTCGTCCTTGGGCCAACATAGGTCTATGTACCAAATTTCATCAAAATATCTTAATATTTGCGACCTGCAGCGTATAAAAAATATAATTTTGGTGGGACCCTTATATGGGCACTAGTTCTAAACATGGACCGATGTTCACCAAAATCAATAGGCTTTGTCCTTGGGCCAACATAGGTCTATGTACCAAATTTCATCAAAATATCTTAATATTTGCGACCTGCAGCGTATAAACAATATAAGTTTGGGGGGACGCTTATATGGGCACTAGTTCTAAACATGGACCGATGTTCACCAAAATCAATAGGCTTCGTACTTGGGCCAACATAGGTCTATGTACCAAATTTCATCAAAATATCTTAATATTTGCGACCTGCAGCGTATAAAAAATATAATTTTGGTGGTACCCTTATATGGGCACTAGTTCTAAACATGGACCGATGTTCACCAAAATCAATAGGCTGCGTTATTGGGCCAATATAGGTCTGTGTACCAAATTTCATCAAAATATCTTAATATTTGCGACCTGCAGCGTATAAACAGTATAATTTTGGTAGGACCCTTATATGGGCACTAGGACTAAACATGGACCGATGTTCACCGAAATCAAACTTGTTCGTCCTTGGGCCAACATAGGTCTGCGTACCAAATTTCATCAAAATATCTTAATATTTGCGACCTGTAGAGTGCGCACAAGATTGCATGGACAGACAGACGGACGGACGGACAGACGGACATCGTTAAATCGAAATAAAAAAATATGCGATGTCCTTACAATTCTTTTTGTTTTGGAAAGCCTGTTAAATAATGTAAAGAAAAACCAAAAACAAAATTTTTTATTTTGGTTTAAAAAGAAAATAAAACAGCATTTTTAAACTATTTCTTCGTGCGTGCAAATGAATGTCTCGGACTGCATAAATACATAACATTAAAAAATATAATCATAAAAACAAACATACACGCTGAAAAAAATCGCCCTGCAGGAAACATATTTGCTGGTGATATATATATGTTTGGAAGAACTGTCAAAATATATTTGCCGTGTTTTTAATATAATATCCCTACGGGAAATTTTAACAAACTGTCACCGAATTGGCCCCTTTATATGAAATAGACTGGTCACTTTTACATGGCGTTGTCATAGGAGGGGGAAATTGACCCCTTGTGACATATCACAAGACAAATCCTAGGACAGGTTACTGAAATCTCATAAAAAACAAAGTTCAGGGACCTATCCTGGGATTTGTCTTGTGACATGTCACAAGGGGTCAATTTCCACCTCCTATGACAACGCCATGTAAAAGTGACCAGTCTATTTCATATAAAGGGGCCAGTTCGGTGACATTTTGTTAAAATTTCCCGTAGGGATGTTTGCCAGCAAATATAATATTTTTCCCTGTAAACATATATATATTTGAATCATATGAAATACATCTACTCGCAAATATATAAATGTTTGCAGGCAAACATATGTATATATATTTATCATTATTATATTTGCACTTCACAAACAATATAATGATAAAATAAAAATGTTTAAGTGGGAAAATATGACTAACATTCAAACATTACAGTGTTTGCCTGGAGACATACGTATTATAACGATAAAAATAAAATAATTGGAACCACACCTCAAACATAAGTATAGTAGTTTATAAACATATATATAATTGCCTGTAAATATATCCAACCATCTCTTTTTTCTGCGTGTATTAACAACAATTTAACTTCTTTAAATGCCAGACAGATCCAATAAGGGAGCCCGTAACAGTAGGTAAGCAACTTTTATGGAGCGACGAATTCAATCTTTTCTTGAGAAGTTAATCGAAATTATAAGAAAATTTAAACTTCCTCTTCAATAAGCCGAAAGGATGAATTCATAATCTAAAAATCGATACTGCCAAACACTTGTTACGTGCATATTTGTTTCCACAAACAAAGAAGAACAAACAATACTCACAATAACAAAAAATCCACTATTTATAATAATAAACCAAAAACATTACTCTTAGCTCCATCTTGTGTAAAATTTTGTAATCACATAATATAACACTTTTAGCAGATTTCTCAAATTTCGGTTAGTTCCCCTAATAATCAAACTTATTTTAAGGGGTATTCTCATAAATTCCACAAATTATATTACTCACAATATCCACAAAACTGTTATACAAGGAGTAATGTGAAGAATTTAACAGGAGAAATATGTTTTTATACCAGATATTCTTTGTATATTTTAAGGGGTAGAAAAAAAAAACCACACACGTGACGATACACAGTGTCGTGAATTCATATAAGGAGCGGTCAAACATAAAATAAAAAACAGATATTTTGTATTAAAAAGCCAGATGTGTCCAAAAATTTATAAAAAGTTAAAATTTTAAGCACAGTAAGTTCTTTTGATTTCATGCTAAAAAACTATTAAAAAAAAAATTGATTTTTCACGATAATGAATATCACGTGGATTGTGTACACTTTGTTTTCATACAAATTTAGTATGAATCACCGTAAGTTTTCACGTGGAAAGATTTTACTCGAACTTTACAGGCCTCAAATTGCAATTAAATTTATAAAAATTAACAATTTTTATAGCAAAGACACAATTACAATAAACACAAAATATCATTTTTCCAAAGAAATATAATAATCTTGTACATTAAATTCGCGTGAAAACAAAATCTACACAATTCTCACGTGAAACTCATTATTGTGAAAAATAATTTCTTTTTTAAATGGAGTATAGCAGTTTTTTTTCGCATGAAATCGAAACAACTTACTTTGCTTTAAAGCGCAGTAATTTATCATAAACTTCCCAGGAAAACTTTGGTAATGGGTTCGATAAACTCATGCATTACAATTTAAAGTAAAATCCTCACTCGTAAATTCGTAAAAGTAATAATTTACCGATAATTGCATACATAATGCATAACTATGTAATTGGTACTCCTCACCTTCTTCATTATTTTGAAGAATAGAATAATGAGTTACCGATAGTTGGTTACATAGTGCATTACTTTGTTATGTTAATCCTTACACTTAAAATAATAAGTATGTTGGCTGAACAGAAAAATTTGTTACTTTAACAAAATTTATTCCTGTTTTTTGTCTTAAAATAAAATTTGTTGATTTTAACACTTTTTTTGTTAAATTTAACACCCCATGTGAAAATCGAAATATATATGAACACGCATGATCATACATTGACTTGTATATGATCATGCATGGGCATACATTGTCATATACGTAAATGCATAGTTCAATGTATGACCATACATGGTCTCATATATTTCCATATATCTTTGGATCCGAAATTTGAGGGTATATGACCGTACATGTTCATATATGACCATATACGCTCACATATGATTCATGTATGCTCATATATGATCATATATGGCCATATACCTCCATATACCCTCAAATTTCGGATCCAAAGGTATATTGAAATATATGAGATCATTTATGATCATACATTGAACTATGCATGTACGTATATGACTATGTATGCCCATGCATGATCACATATGAGCCATTGTATGATCATGTATGCTCACATATATTTCGATTTTCACATGGGACATCTAAATTTAAATAAAAAATTTTCAAAACTACAGTTTTATCTGTAATTATACTGAGACGTAGAATTTATTAAAATTTAAGGTCTCGGGACCCTTCCCGGGCCTAGTCCATATCATGTGAGGGCATTTAAGGGCACTCCCACGGAGCAAACATTTTGTCCGTTTTGCTCTATCTTGCTTAGTTTTCGAGATATGGGCCATTTTATGAAGTGGAATATTTTTATTAAAAATTTGCGAGGATCCAAGGCCCGCCAAGGTCCATTTTGGATAGAGAAAACCCCTTTATGGTTAGGGGTAATCGAAATTTTCATCAATTTTGCTCTATCTCTCTTAGTTTTCGAGATATGGCCCATATTAAAAAATCGGGATGGAAAGAAATAGCGCCATCTTTAAAACTTCGGATAATAATAACATTAACAGTAACATGAAGATATTATATTTTAATAATAAATTGTGTAAAATTTAACGAATGGGTTATTAAAAATTAGTTTTAAATAATTTTGAAAATTAACACTCAAAATTAAAGTACTGAGGAGTTTTAGTATTGTGTTAACTGAAGACAGCTAAACCTTTGCTTAAATCCGTGTTTAAACTAAAAATTTGTTAAAAACTAGTCAAATCGATTTGAAACCGATTTGACCGATTTTTCTACTGATGTATTATTTTAATATAATAAATAAATAAATGAATTACTAATAACACCGTACAACAAAATAAGAAAAATTTTATGCATCGGGGTTACGACACACAGTGGATCCAAACCAAGAAAAAATGGTAATAATTATGGATCTTCTAAACTACTGATCCAATCGAAAAAATATGTTCACAAGAACTAAAGAGAAAGATCTAGGCTTTTACAAAATTAGTATCGTAGCCACCCTGTTTTATCACAGGGTGTGCTACAGGGTGTCAAAGTTTACCATCGCGGGTATATAAAAACCTTTATTGTAGTGCAACTTTTACAAATGAGAACCGATTTAGCTGATTTTTGACTTTTTGTAATCTAGGTTATAAGATAAATAAAAAAACATGCTTCAAGTACCATAGATAGTATCTCTAAAATTTTAAAAAATATTTAACTTTGAATTTCAAAATTTTCATTTTTTACATTGACTTTTTTTGGTTTTTTCCCAATAAGTTTTTCATTATCAGAACAATATATTCGAAATTTTGTTGTGTCATTGTTATGACCTTTATAAATTTCAGAATGAAAACTATTTTTAATTATCTCTAGCCGTTTAGCAGTGATAGTTTTTTAAATTCAAAACTTTTAAGCGTGTCCTGAAAATGGGATTTTTTTGTAAAAAGGGGGGTTACTCATTCACTTTTATAACCAAGTTTTTGAAAGCTTTTTAATATTTTTGGACATTTTGTAAAAGAATGAGCTTCAGAAATGCTTAATAGTCCAATTCAGAACATTTTTGAGTATGCACCCTACGCCCAGCATTGGTCGAAAATGATAATTTCTTGAACAAAATTTAATGTTTCTGAATGTGGCAAAAAAAAAGTCACGCCACTTAGATCAATTTTTTTGATTTTGAACCATAAGCAAACAAGTTCCAAATGATTTGCCCCTAAATTTCCCGCCGCCCAGTCAAGAACATCGATAGGGGATCAAATTTTGTGGAAAAGGTATTTTCAAAAGCATTTCTTTATTTGTAAAAAAAATATATGAAAATTACCTACTTAGTTTTGTAAAATTTAGTTTTTTTTTTATTAAGTGGTAAACAATTGTCATACACTAAACAAATCGTTTCTTTACTGTTAATAGTTATTTTTACATAGAAAGTTAAATTTCTATGTAATATTTTGAAATAAAATGGATTGTATTTTTTTTGGTTTTTTACCGGGGTGTTTAATATTTGAAATAGTTTTTAATATTTTTTTTTATATATTAACAAATAAGACTTATTTACCTAGTCAACGATATATAAAATGTTTATATAATTTATTCCATCGAGTCAAACTAATGCACTCAAAAAAGACATCTCAGGTCAAAATTTATTATTCGATAATTGTTTTCATGTTTAGTAGACTGGCCTTTATTTGTAACCTTATTCCGAATCCCGCTCCCCGAGGTGAGGTTACTAGAAAAACTATTCCAGAAAAAATTTCAGCTTAATCGAAGAATTTTTAAGCTATCCCTGGCCCTTCAAAGTTTTGAATGCGATTTACAAGGGGGAAAATAGCTTTTTTGGCTTATTTTGAAAATACTGGCTTTTAAATAACTGTATTTCAGGAAAATGTTAATAGAATCGTAATTTAGACTGAATTATTTTTCTTAAAAGGCATAAAAGTCCAAAATCGGTTGGAAAATATTGAAGTAATTGTAATTCGCCGAGACCATTGTAGGGTTAAAATGGTATATAATTTTAATAATTTGGGTAATATCATTAATTTTTGTTTTTTAGCTAGCTCTAACATAATCTCTTTAAATTTTTTATTAATTCAGTTAAAGGACATTGTTTTCTGAAAATTTTGTGAAACCTAGGGCAAAACGGCAGAAATCACAAAAATTCTTCGCTATTGGGAGGTCTAAAATCCTTCACAACTACAAAAAGTGAGTTTTTAAGTGTCCGCATTTGACTAAGAGATGATTCCCTACTTTTAGGTAATTTTTAACTCCCCATGTGAAAATCGAAATATATATGAGCATACATGATCATACATTGGCTCGTATGTGATCATACATGGGTATACATAGTTATATACGTATGTACATGCATAGTTCAATGTATGACCATACATGATCTCATATATTTCCATATACCTTTGGTTCCGAAATTTGAGGGTATATGGAGGTATATGGCCATATATGATCAAATTTGGGATCCAAAGGTATATGGAAATATATGAGATCATATATGGTCATACATTGAACTATGCATGTACGTATATGACAATGTATGCCCATGCATGAGCATATACAAGTCAATGTATGATCATGTGTGTTCATATATATTTCGATTTTCACATGGGTCCAGGCTTGCCATTTTAGCACTTTAGATGCTAGATCTAGCACTTTTTTTGGGAGTTAGCACCCAAAAATTTAAAAAAATAGTGCTAGGTGCTAGTTTAGCACTTTTATAAAAATATTGAAATTTTTCAGCACTTTTTTAAATAATTCAATATCTATATGAAAAATGTCTTGAAACACTTCTCGAGTTCAAGAAATAACAGGATTTACAAATATCACAGTCCACACACTAATATACAGCCCAGCAAAACCTTGGTAATATGTTGGTATTACAGAACACATTACCTGGTAATATCATACCCCTTACCATTGCATTATTTCATAACTAAAATGTAATGTCTTACGTATAATGTGCTGCATAACTACTGGGTAGTAATAGCAACTTATTACCAATGATATATTTAAACACCTCAAAGAAAAGAGTTACTTGTAATACACAACATGAGTTCTAAATAATAGCAGCGACTTATTACAGATGGGATATTTTAAAACCGTAAAATAAGGAGTTACTTTTAATGTGATACGTGATCACTTAATAGAAATAGCCACTTATTACCGATGGTGTATTCAAATACCTCAAAATAAGGAGTTATTTGTAATGCGATACATGAGTGTTATTTTCTATTTAAAATATTCGATACAAATAATTTATATGTTTTATACAGTGTTGCCAACTCTTGAAGGCAGGAAAGCACCGTGAGCATTGTGAAAACGGGTAAAAAGGGTAAAAATTTACCAAAAATGGGGTAAAAAAGCACGATAATAATTTTTTGAAAAATTTAAGTCAAGATTTTAAAAACACATTTTAGCTTTATAAAATCGTGTAAAAAAGGTTCAAAAAATAACCAGAAAAGGGGTAAAAAAGCACCAAACTAATTTTGAAGTTTAAATATAACGAAGTGCTATTTAAAATTGTACTACAAACATTTAAAAAAAATGTATTTTTTGTATATTTCGTATTATTTCTTCAACTTTGTCAAAAATTCAAGAAAAATTTAAAAAAAGAAGAACAAATACCAAAAATATAAACTGTACAAAAAGCACTAAAAGCACTGCCAGAAATCTGAAAAAGCACTGTAAATACCCGCTTTTTATAAACGGGTATTTGTAAAAAATCACCGGGTACGGGAAGGAGAAAAGCACCAAAAAATACCCGAAAAGCACTGAAATGGCAACACTGGTTTTATACATATTGACTGAAATATCTTTTATGTTTTTTGTTAACTTTATATTAATCTGAGTAAATATTCATTAAATAAGAATATGCTTCGTTTTAGCATTTATAAAAAAGCAACACGATAACGTCTTATTTTAATTTTTTTTTGTAAGAAGTAAGTATATATTTTTATACAGTAAGTGAGCGCATAATTTTAATATGTTATTTCAGACCTGTTTGTAACACATTTTTTTGGCCTTACTTTAAGCTGTTGTGTAAGTAGTATTGTGCTCATTATCGGTTATGTAAGTAGTTACGTAACTCCTAACATGTAACATTAAAGTAACATGTTCTTATGTTGTTACCTATTCCTCTTTTGGAAAGTACATACCTCCAATGACATGCCCTTGTTAAAATAATAGCTGTTGGAATAGCAAAGTAAGAGGTTACATACCTTAATTTCTTCTTACAAACCTTATTACCAGGTAATAGAAAGTTTTGCTGGGAGCTTCTCTGAATTGGGTTAAAGTTGAATAGTGAATATATATCTTTACCACCCGAGTAAAAAAGTGTATATAAAATTATATGTGAATGGATATATTTGAAATATGTAACTGGATATAATTTCATCCGAAAAATGGTCATATTAAATTGTATCATGTTGGATATAATTGTATTTACAAGGATACAAAGTTATATCAAATGATAAACTTATATCCGAATTTTGTCCCAATCAAATTGGATATAAGTTGATCCAATACGATATGATTAAATTTAAATGATAAAAAAACTTTGAATTGGAGGGCAGCAGGATTTCGGGTCCTACACACTCAGGGGTGTGATGAAAATCGAAAACGAACAGTTTTTCAATCTAGAATAATTTGTTTCGCGAAAATTAAATTGGCTTCAAATTATTATTTATCGTTTTATTTGACGCCGGACATCTAAATTAGGAAATAAAAAATAATTGGTATTGTACAGATCCATCATCACATGCCTGACTGTCAGCCGAGGGCTATTGTTGATAATGAGTAACTATTAAAGACGTTAATGTATAAATCTGTTATTCTTTAAAAACTAGATAATTTTTTATCAAATATGGGAATTTTCTTTGGACTTAGAAATTTTTTATAAATATGTTAAGCTTTTTTTTTATTTTAAATAAAATTTTAATGGTTAGCCCGGCAATACACTTCTTTTTTGTTGGAGGATCATAGTTCCCGATTTATGGAGCTGAAGATGATCTACAACAATATTCAATGGCTTATTTCTCCACTCAAAACTTATCGGACCAGACCAAAATATATATATCGTTGGAAAGGTACTTGAAATACCTTTCCAATGAATAGCAACATGCCTAGACTTATTAACCCATTGCGAGCCGGGCCTTGATTTTAAATGTTAATTTTTTTAAATTGGATTTTTTAAATTAAAAAAAAAAAACTTTTAGAAGTAAAAAAGCTCAGAAAATATTAATTTAATGAAAAAATTGAGTAAAACATATAAAAAATTGTTTTTGATCAAATATTACATTAATCTCGTATGTATTAGTTCATCTCGAACTTGGGTCTGATATTAACTAATATATCGTCGGCTTGCCTGCAAGAAGTGCTATGTTTTTGGTTTTAACAGGTTTACAGGAGAGCGAAAAAACTGATTTATATTATCCTTTTAAGATATTTTATTGACATCATATGCCCTAATGATTCACGACCTTATTTATTACAATCATTATTAAGGCATATGATGTCAATGAAATATATTAAAAGGATAATATAAAGCAGTTTTTTCGCCCTCCTGAAAACCTGTTAAAGAACACATAACACTACTTGCAGGCAGGCCGACGATATTGTTATATAAAAAATAAAATTAAAAATATATTTCGTATCTATTTATATATAAGATTTTGAACGGTTTTATCAATAATATATTCCTATATATACAATTTGCAATAAAGCAAATACTGATATATGATTTAATATGATTACATATGAGAAAACTTCTAATATATCACCATATAAAAACATATAAGGTCGCACACAATATTTTATATTATCATATATTTTAATATTAAAAAATATATGTTAAATATACTCTTTTTTACTCGGGTTATCAAGTTATTGAAGAAATTTTTAAAGATATTTTTATTTTGAAAAATCGTAGCTCCTTCCCAGGACTATCATACTTAGGATACTTGTACTCAGAATTTATGCAAAACTACTATCAGATATCCGTTGCTGGACCACTAGATGCCATTGAAAAGCATTATTTCAAAAATGTGGATTGTAAAGTTATTGCGGAACTATTATTAGAGATACCTCTATTTTGAAGGAAAGTAGATTTGTTGTAGTACTGTAAAAATTTATATACTTATGATAAGTGATATGTTAAAACATCTAACACAAATTCGTCGCTTTAAGAATGGAAGATAGTGCAAACCATTATTTTAAAATTATATGGCTCACAGGGAAGTAACAGTTATAACTTTTATTCAAAAAACTGATTGTTTTCCAATTATTTCTTGTTTGAATATTTTTAATTTTCTGTTTATTTGCTCTGTTTGATTTTTATTTTTAAGGTGCGTTTACAATGATGGAGCAAATTCAGTTCTTTTCTCTTTCATACTAATACATTTTTGTATTTAGCTATCTTTTTTTATTCCACTCCAGAGTCAAACTTGTTCGACTCTGGAGTACGGATTTGATGCACTCTAGAGTTAACATTGATCTGTTAACTGTTTAATATGACAAATATACCTTAAAAATCACATCACTAATTTTAAAAAAATATATTAAAAAACATGAAAACAATACAAAATATTTGTATTGGAAATTTTTTAATAAAATAAAAAATGATTTGAAAATTTATTCAGCTGGAACAAAGCCTGGAGATTTGCGAAACAAAATGTAAGTATTTAAGTGTCAAATATTTTCTGAAGTAACTCTACTCTGCATTGTGAATAGTTAACATTTTAATCTGTGCTGCAGAGTAGAGTGACTCTACCATTGTGAAAGCACAAATAATCCAAACACGATTTTTATTTTTTCAAAAATATTAAAAGTTATTTTGTAATTTTTTTTCTTTATCGAAAAATAACAATTAAGAACATAAATCAAAAGCCATAGAACCAATGAATTCAACAAATATAATATCCTGATGATGCCAACTAGTGTTAATAAAAGATTGAATAGTGATTTAAAGTGAGGTCAATTTTTAATTTTTATTTTATTATCAAATAAAAAAGTTAGTGCTTAATTTTTTCAAAAAATCATTCTGTAAATTTTATAAAAAGTTTTAAAATAAAAATCAAATAAACAACAGAAATTTATAGAGTAAAATATAAAAATTGAAAAAATTAAAATCTTTGCCAAACTTTGTGATTTTTTTGTGCAATATGATTTATAAAATATAGTGCATTATTGAAATATTATAATTAAATAAATTTGGGTGGTGACTTTTTAAGAAATATAACAGTTATTTTGGGTCTCTGGTGGCTCATCAAATTATTGCAGAAATTTTATTAAGAATTTTTCTATTTTGAAGAAAAGGTTGGTATTTGCTGGACTTTCATGCACTTGAATCAAGTGCTTAGGTAAAAATTCAAACAGAGAAAAAAAATGGTCCCAAATTAAATAGAGAATCCCTTAACCTTCTAGATAGAAGTCTTACTCTGGCACTTGTGACAAGTGTCTTCTAGTCTTCCAGCGAGGGATATATGGTATAAGACTTACTTTATCACTCATAAAATGTATATAGAGTATGAAAATCCTGCAAAACACCTAAAATTTCTTCAAAATAAAAAAATCTTGAAGAAAGTTTTTGCAAAAACTTGATAAGCCACACTATTTTAATAAAACGGTTTCTATTGTATTCTAGTCTTCCAGAGAGGAATATATGGTATAAGACTTACTTTATCACTCAAAAATTGTATCCAGAGCATGAAAGTCCTACGAAACACCTAAAATTTCTTCAAAATAACAAAATCTTGAATAAAGTTTCTGCAATAACTTGATAAGCCACACTTTTTCTTTGAAACAATGGTTTCTGCTTTGCTCCAGGTATCCATCGATGGATACGATGTAGTAGTCTTCCTTAAACACTTATTACGTCCATCAAGAGTGTTATTTAATTAAAAGCTGATTTTACAAATTTTTTTTAAACTTTAAGGGCTATTATTTCAATATTTTTATTTTGTGGCTTATCAACTTATTGCACCAAGCCCTTCAATTGTAGTTAGTTGTAGTTTCTTCCACAAATGAATGTTTTTTTTCCAATTGAAATAACAAATTTAAAATACAGCCCAACAAATAACAAATCTATACTGCAGAGATCTTTGAGTGTAGACCCAATGGCTATGTCTTGCTCTCTCCCTATGTTTACAGCTTATACCTGCAAACAAGAAACGGGTTCATTTTAAGGAAATCCAAAAATGAGTTGATAAATTTTATGCTCAAATTAAAGTAAATATGACGAAATCTATCAATAGCAACATTAAGAAATACTCGCACGAATTCATCATTAAAATTGGCCGAAAAAATTTCCATTGCTTATTTTCAGCCACATTTTATATATTTTTTTCTCCACTAAAGCACAGTAAATTGTTCCGATTTCACGTGAAAAAACTGTTGTACTCCACATAAACAAAAAATGATTTTTCATTTCATGATATTGAGAATCATGTGAAATTTATATAGACTGTTTTCGCTCAAATACAAGACTATCCATCTAGAAATTGCCCACGGTAGAAAAAAATAGTACTGGGATAGCACTTTTTTTTATATTATACCAGTACCACTTAAAAGGCGCTTTGCCACTGTTTTCTGCAAATATACGACCGTTTATTAAATTTTATATAACATTAAATTATTAGTGTAAAGGATATCTATTATTTCTTTACAAAATTAAAAATATTTTAACACATATTCTTATGGTTATATCAGAATTAGGGCCATACATAAGTACATTTTCGAGAACAATTCAGAGTTTGTTGTTATTAGGCCTATTTTTTAATCACTGGATTTATTTTTGGATTTATTTTATTTTGTTAAAAAATAATGCTTTGTTTTTTAATTTGAAAAATTTATAATTTACTTATAATGTGCAGGAAAATCATTTAATTTTGTAAAAATGTGAACACAGGAATTGAAATAAGCTAAATCCAAAATGGATTTAAAAAATAAATAAATCCGTTTTGGATTTAGCTTAATTTTATTCCAGAAATTCCATTTTCGCAAAATTTAATTTTTTTCTTTCATATTATATAAGGCAATAAGTGTTAGATCTGGATAAAAATATAAAATTTTAAAAATTGAAAAACAAAATGGGATTTTTTAACAAAATAAAATAAATCCAAAAATAAATCCAGTGATTAAAAAAAAGGCCAATTATACTTAAATAAAAACAGCTCCCTCACTTTTATAGTCCCTATATTTTCTGCCAAAAAATTGTGGTACTTGTAAGCACCGTCAAATCGGAAAGGGTTAACAGCATTTTTAATCACGTGGATTTAATAAATACAAAATGTATTTCTAAAAGTATTCAAGAGATGCGGACCTATTTCAGCAAGATTTTTCTATCCGACACTTCTTTCATCCTAATTTTTAATACCGAATTCAATCTTGAAGAATTTTAATATAACTTTCCAATTTATTTTATATAAAACAGTGAGAAACAAAAAATATTAAGCAAAACCTTTTATTTTCTAGTTTTGCAATTATTTAGTATTTTATTACACAATAAAAAACAAAATAAAAAATTAATTTATTAATTTAAAATTAAATTAATTTTAAATAAAAATAAAATTTTTTTATTATTTTATTAAAATTTAGGGTGATTCACCACCAGATTTTGAAATGTTTTTTAGTACTGGCTAAATACTAGGATATTCAATCGATAAACTCCTTTCAAAAACTTGTTCGAGTAATTTCAAATGGCCAATTTCGAGTAACGAATTACTCGAGTAATTTTGGTCGATTAATCGAGAAAATCTAAAAATGATTTTTTTTCTAATTTATACCAATTTGTTTTTAATATGCTGACACTTTTTTATTTTTTTTTATATATTTTAAAGTAATGTTTCAGTTACAGTTTGAATTTAAATACTACACAAGCAAAATTAAAATCGAGTTGCAATTAAAGTATTTGTAAATACAATTAAAAATTTAATTGAATTCGGACCAATTATTAATTTGTAAAGTTTTAATTGAAAAATTTTCAATTAAGGTTTTAAAAATATCAATTAAATATAAGTTATGGCGTTTTTATTAAAATGTGTGATATTAAAAATATTATTAATAAATATTTATTAATTTTTTTATGTTTTTGACTGAGTTGAGGCACACTTTTGTAATTTTTATATCGGCAATAGAAGAAAAAATATTAATAATACAAAATAATATGATTTTACGTAACGCATATTAATGCCCGTTTACTGAAAGTCCAGTTACAATGTATCCAACAGTTAAAGTCCTAGTTAGTAGCTAGCTGGACATTCAGTAATCGGACCTAAGAGTTTTTTTTAATATGTTGTCAATAGTACTTATAGTAAACTAAAAATTTTTTCGACTACATACTCATTTTCAATTAAAATTTTAATTAATATGATTAAACTTTTAATTGAAAACTAATTTGAAATCAAACAAAATTTTAATTGAAATTTTATTGGCAATAATTTGTTCTATGTATAATCATTTTCTGAAGCATAACCACTGTAAAACAACGATTTGAAATTGAATAAAGTGAGATTTGATTTATATAAATTTATATTCAATCAATTTTTAAACATTACATTTGTGTTATGATTTTTTCGATATTGAAGGCAACCATTATTGGTTAAACTAATTTGTTAAAATTGAATTAGTTCGTTTGATTATATGAAAAGAATCAACAAAAATCAAATTGATTCTTTGAATAAAATAGTGATGGAAATTAAATGCTTTCGCTTGCTTCGTTCAAAATTTAATCAGAGTTAAAAATCTAATTAAGGAAATATATTTTTGAAGGTCTATATTTTACTATATTTAAAGGTACTGTGTAAGCAAAACAGAATTCCCAAAGAGGACCTTTATAAAAATTTAAAGAAAGTCTTTTAAAAAGCAAAACACCTTAACTGTATATTTTTAGAAGATCTCTTTAACTTTAAGTAAAAACATCCAAGGCTTACTACATACAAAAAGCCCCTAACTCAATTTCTTATTTTTTTAAAGGGGTATAAAAAAAACTTAATTGAATCTAAATAACTTTGAATCTAAAATATATTTGAATGCATTTTTGATCACTAAAAAATTTCATTAACACATATTCACAGTTTTTAGATTTTATTTGTTATCCTTCTCCTCTAAAGAAATAAAAAATCTACTTGGGTTCATTTTAAATTAAGCCATCCAAAATTTAGCTTTCTAGAATACTGCGCTACAAATTATTTTTAAACGAGTATTTAACAGACCTCTCTTAGACTTCAAAGTTAACTTAAATAAATGATCTAAATAATTTTTTTAACTTCTACTTATGGATTCATTTTAATTGTTAATTTGTTGTGTTTTGTTACTAATAAACTATAAAACCTACAAAAAATGGATAATTTTTGCGAAAAAATAATGAAATAAAATTGTTACTCGAGTAAATTTAAACCTTACACGATTAATCGAGTTACTCGAGTAATTTTAAAATCTTACACGATTAATCGAGTAATTTTAAAACCTCACTATCGAGTTATTCGGTTACTCGAACATAGCAAAACCCGAGTAATTTGAATACCCTACTAAATACACAGATTTTTTGTATTTAAAGTATTGGAAAGTTGTTGAATATTTTTAATTTATAGTACTGGGAAAACACTAGGACTTAACAAAATCCAATACTGTGCCAACGTGGACAAATACCTACGGCCAAGCGTATATTGGTGTTATCATTTCGATACCGTACCAGTACTAGAAAAGTAAAAAATCCGACATATCGCGATGCATCGCCAGTACATGCACTACCGTCTCCAACGCTGAGCCAGCACTGTGCCGTTCGTATTTTTCTATCTAGGTATTATTGTTCTTATCAAAAAGTGACAGTTTGTGTCCTAATATATAAAAAAAATTGTTGATTTTTTAGAATTAAAATTATTTTTCTAAGCATCTTAAGTTCCAGCGATTTTGTTCACGTGAAAAACAACTTACGGTGCTTAACTGACAGTATTGCATACTTTTTATTTTATAAACTCTTCAGTAGAACATGCAAATTCAATAAAATAAAAAGCATCGTTTATTAAAGACAACAATATAACTATAAATAGATGATCATTTACAAACAAATTTACATCGTATTTACTTTAATTGACAGACACTTTTTTAGGTCCATTAATGGCAATTGGTTTTTGCATATCAATGCACAGATGTATGTTTGTTTGTATGGGCGGATACATTGTTTTATGAAATAAATTCCGAGAAAATTCAATTAAAATTTTATTGATATTTAGTAGATTCAAAATATATAAAAATTTACAAAAATATCAACAAAATAACATTAACAAACAAAAAAACATCAATGCCTTTGTGACCAGAGATAAAAAACGTAAGAGTGACCAGATTTAATTCTGTTACGATTAAAACTGTAATAGTATTGGGTATTGAGTACTCATTAGTAACCGGTTTTTTCGAGTACTCAATACTTGAAGATACCTCTTCAACACTTCCAGAATTATATTTTTCTATATACAGACGGGGAAAAAAGTATATGGTGCAAAGTAATAAAGTCACATTATTTTTTGGTTAGCTGACTTTCTTTAAAATTAAAATATTTTAAGGGGGGTATCGACTCTAGGAAAAATTTTTTTTTCGAATTTTTTTTTATATTTTATTTGGATGGAGCATACTTTTCCCTATATGCTCCGAAAATTTTAATAAAAAATTCGAAGGAATTAAAAAATGTACATAATTATAGCATTTTTACAAAAGAATATGAGTAGCATTATATATAATAATATATCCACCATCGTTTTTAAGACTATTAGGTTTAATATATCAAATACCCATTAACCGATTTGTCCCAAATTTGGTGGACATGTAGTAAGCTAGGAGATATAACTTTTTTTAATTCACAATTTTTTGAAATTTTGCTGTTTTCTTAGCTTAAAATTAACTTTAGACTTCAAAAGCATTTTTCTCACAACCATGAGTTCAAAATCGGCTGTCACTGTACAGCCAAGGTGGGTTTACCGATTTCGATCCGGTTTTTTTCTTTCGTAGTCAACAAAAAACTGTACCCCTTATCGTGGCACTTTTTTTGAATTTCAGTCAAATAAATTTTATATTCCCAAGTAAAATTGTTTTTTTGCTTTTTTTGGAATTTTGAAGGCAACTTTGTTAAAAAAAAATTTTTTAATTAAAATCGGGCCACGATAAGGACTAGAGAATTTATCTGGTGTTAAGAATCACTTTACATTTTTATTTTCCAATAATTAAAGAAAGCTGTACAGTGGCAGCCGATTTTGCCTTTTTTAAAAAAGGCCAATAATGAAGTGGCAACCCTGGCGATTTTTTTCGGAGAAATTTAAAACTAGGGATGTGCGATTAATCGATTAATCAAACAGTATGATTAATCAGAACTTTGATTAATCAACTAATTGATTAATTGAAAATTTGATTAATTAGAATTATGAATAATCGATTAAATTGAATTTTGATTAATCAAAACTTGAATAATTTTAATTAATATTGAAAAAAATTTTGAAAATAAAAAATTACGGCAATTTTGTTTTGTGGCGATGCTTTATAAAGCTCTAAATATAGAAAATCGGAGACATTGTTTGCTCACTGGTCAGACTTCACCAATGTACATTCTTAAATTTCATGTTTCTATAATAAACCCGCGTTAAAAGGCGTCTTCAACGAAGAAAAACAAGATATTATTCAATTATTCACAAATTTGATTAATCAAAACAATGATTAAGTAATCAATTAATCATTATTTTGAATAATCGAAACAACTGATTAACTGATTAATCGATTACTCATGTTTTTGATTAATTAAAATGGTTGAATAACACTATGGAACATTTTTGGGATTATTGTCTGGGGGGTGAGAAATTCCAAGTCAGGGTGATGGTACTAGGTCAGTATAGTAAAACCCTCAAAGGGTTTGGCGTTCGTATGTGTCATTTTTTTTATGACCTTTTAAATTTTTTCCTTATCTTGATGTTTTTTCGCTTAGTTGTAACATTTTGGCAAAAACGTAGTTTAACATAACTCGAGAACCACTTGTCCGATTTTGATGAAACAAATTTAGAATTACAATTTCTCTAATCTGTTTCTATACCGTTTTCCTATATGTGCAACACTTTCGAAGTTAAAAATGAATGTATGAAGGGAAAAAAGTATTTTTTGCCTAAAAATTTAAATATTTTTTTTTAAAAATTCATAAAAAATCCAAAATGGAAAAAAGTGCCAAAACTAATTACTTTCGCGTAAAGTCACATAACTCATGAGCAAAAAAAGGCATAGATCATGAAAATCGATGCACGCGTTTCTCATTTAATCACAATTAGGTAAATGTATGAATTTCAAAAATTTGCTCCAGATATGCACAACATTATTTGGAGAAAACATTGACACTCACAAGCCGAACTCTCTCATATTTTTCTACTGTACTAAAAGAGAAATATTGATGTGGCAACACTGGTTCTGTAATGTTCACATGAAATATGCATTGTCATTATACTTCTTCTCTTTCTCACACTGGTTCTGTGATTTTTGTCATTCAACAAGTGCCGACGAACGCGAACAGTAAAAGTGATTTTTCTCCAGTTTTTTAAAAGTGAACAAAAGAGAACAGAATATGGAACTGTGCAAGCCAGATATAAATAGCTTTTGCTACTGCTGTGGTCAATATGTCTCAACACATAAAAAAAGGGGAAATTTCAGTACTGATTTTGTTCAAACATACGAGATGTACTTCAACCAAAATGTTATAGTGAACGAAAATTGGGTACCAAATATAGTGTGTAAAAGCTGCTACAACCGTCTAATGGATTGGAAAAATAGAAGACGTGAAAGTATGCCATTCGGTATCCCAATGACTTGGACTAATCCTGGCGAAGGTCACAATCCATTGAATTGCTATGCATGTGCGAATAAAGGAGCCGCAAAAAGGATAAGAAAATCGTATAATTACGTTGGTGTTGCAAGTGCCGCAACACCATTGCCTCATTCGGACCACATTCCTGTGCCAAAAGCTTCTAGCCCAGATATTTTCTCTTCTACGACTGCTCCGACATATCATGCACGTGATGATTCCCCATATGAGCCATCAGTATCCAATGAGCCAATTTTAATAAATCAAAATAAGCTTGATTCAATTGTTGCCAAGTTGGAATTAACCCAGCATAAATCGGAAGAGCTGGCTTCCATTTTGAAATCAAACAATTTGTTGGCACCCGGTGTGAAAGTCACAGCTTATCAAAGTCGTCAGGCAACACTCCAAAGTTTATTCCTTGTGAATGATGAAAAAACTTCTGCATATTGCCCGGATGTAGGAAAATTGATGGACGCAATGGAAATAAAATATGAAGCAGATAACTGGAGATTATTTATTGACAGTTCAAAACTCAGCTTGAAGGCGGTTTTACTGCATAAGACCAATAAAAAACCTTCAGTTCCAATCGCCTACAGTACAGAAACGAAAGAAACATATGATGCACTGGCAAATATTTTAAAAATGGTTAACTACGCCAAACATATGTGGCGCATATGCTGCGATTTAAAAGTTGTAGCAATGCTTTGCGGTCTTCAAAGCGGCTATATAAAATATATGTGCTTTTTGTGCGATTGGGACACACGATTTTCCGGTGACCAATATGCATGCCACGGATGGAAACTCAGAGAGCACAGCAGGTTACAAACGGCCAATATTATTCGTGAGCCTCTAGTGCCGAAGGAGAAGATATTGCTGCCTCCACTGCATATTAAACTTGGAATTGTTAAGAATTTTATCAAAACTGTCGCCAAAAGAGATGAAGTTTTCTTGTGTTTGAAACTAATTTACCCGAAACTCAGCGAAAGTAAAATTAAAGAAGGTAAGTTATAATATCACATTCATTTCCCATGATTTTCCATCTTAACAAATTAATTTTTTCCAATCAGGCGTACTAAATGGTCCAGATATACGAAAGCTGATTAAAAGTGACGCATTCAACAATATTTTGACTGACGCTGAATTGAATGCATTGCAGGCAATCAAAGAAGTAATAGAAGGCTTGTTGGGAAAGCATCGTTCTAACAACTACGATGTTTCTGTCGCAAGGATGTTAAGAGCATTCTCGGAAATTGGTGTCCACATGTCCTTGAAAATCCATTATTTACATCATCATCTGGACTACTTCAGCAAACAATTGGCTACCGAATCTGATGAACAAGGTGAACGCTATCATCAAGTTGCTATGCCATTTGAAATGAGGTAATACTGATTTTTTATTTTTTCAAACTCATTTTAATAAAACAAAAACTTACAGATATAGAGGCAAAAAGTCGCCGAGTGCAATAATTGCGGAAATTTGCTGGTGGAGTAAGTTAGTGTGGCAAGACAAGGATGATCTTGATGATAAAGAATTTTCAGGAGATGCAGAAGGGCCAACAGTGGAGTCACACATTGACATTATGTGTGGTTCAGAAACTGATGATAGCGATGAATGCGATGCCACTAGTCCCGAACAACCACCATCGAAAAAGTCTAGGCAATATTTATTAAAATAAAAATAAATAAATAAAATAAAAATAAAAAATTATAAAAATGTTTACTTAATTTTTTTAGTAGTTTATGGCCAGAAGTCTGGAGTTATTGGGGAAAATTTATGAAAAAGGCGATAAATGACACTTTTTTGAATAAAAACAAATATCAATATTCTTGTCAAAATGGGATACCTTCACTTAATTGTAAATAAAAGCAGAACGCGTTAAATTTTGTTTATAGGTTATGTGACTTTACATGAAATTAATAACACTTGATCCTTTTTTCCGTTTTGGATTTTTTATGAATTTAAAAAAAAAAAAATTTTTATTTTTAGGCAAAAAAATATTTTTTTTTCTCCACAAATTTATTTTTACCGGCAAAACTGTTGATTATAAAGAAAAACGTTATATGAACGGATTAAAGAAATTGTAATTCTAAATTTTTCTAAATTTGTTTCATCAAAATCGGACAAGTGGTTCTCGAGTTATGTTAAACTACGTTTTTGCCAAAATGTTACAACTAAGCGAAAAAACATCAAGATAAGGAAAAAATAAAAAAACACATACGAACGCCAAACCCTTTGAGGGTTTTACTATACTGACCTAGTACCATCACCCTGACTTGGAATTTCTCACCCCCCAGATTGGCTGTTGTACTGTGTAATCGATTAATAGATTAATCAGCATTTTGATTAATCAGAAAATTTGATTAATCGATTTATCGCACATCCCTACTTAAAACTAATATTTTTTGAAAATACTACAATAACATATATTTTAAATAAAAAAAAAATAGTAAAAATATTATTATTTGAATTTTTGACAACGGTTTAAATATGCCCCTTAAAATTCTGTTGTTACAGTATTTAACACCCTTAATAAGGTAAGACTAAAGCCGTAACCACAATTGAACCATAACGAATTCGCAGATTTTCTCATATTACCACAATTTTTGAGATTTTTTAAAAATTTTTTTTTTAATTTTTATATAGTTTGGTTGTATTTCTGTATTTCTTATTTTTGTTTCAATACATTATTTGAAATACTTTTAAGTCCACTAAGTTGGGTACGATCAGTTTCGATTGGAAATTAACCAAATTAATGGAAATGGAACTTTTCAAAAATTGATTCAAACAATATATGGGATAGCTCTTTTCCTTAATTTGACTTAATTAATTTAGTTGGGCCAATCAGGTTTTAACTTCAGCAGTCGCAAAATTCATCGGACACGTTACGCGACATCGGACATTTGAACGCGCCCCGACGAGATCGCGCCTATTTTTCATGTTACATAAAATAATTTTTTTATCCAGTTGAAATTTTTTTTTGTCAAATTTAAAGACTTTACAATCTTGTAAACATAATTAATATTAAGTTTAATGGGTCTTTTCTAACCCCAGGCCACTAAGGGTTAACGATTTTTTAAACAAATGTAAAGATAATTATAGTCTTACCAAATTTAAGTGATATTTTTCCGAAAACTATGTAAACTTTGATGAACACATTAAAATTTTGTTAAATTTTTGACAAAATGAGCTATTTTTGTAAAATGTCCTGGAAAGCAGTCGCTCCAAACCCAAACTGGAATTATAATTTTTTCAATTTATTTTTCTTTCTTTAATATCAACTATTATGTGGTACAAATATCAATCGACATCTCCAAATTAGGCATTTTAAAAAATCTTTCAAATTAATTTAAAAAAAACACGTTTTTGCATTTTTATGAAATTCGTGGGTCATTTTGGATTCCAGGCTAAAATGGGTTAGTGATATCCGATGAAGTCAAAATTCCACATATGAATAGTTTTGACTATATTAAATAAATAAATGAAATAAAATATGATTATTTTCTAAATTTCGAATTTTGGGAATTTTTAATAATAATACACTTTTTTTCCAAAATGGGCCATTTTCGTCCAACTTTCGGCACGGGTTAACGTTTTCCCAAAAAAAAAAAAAAATCATTTCTTCTATTTGGGACCATTTTTAATAAAACTGGGGGGTGTAATAAACGAAAATCGGCAAATCGTTGTTTTAAGGAACATCCAACATCCATGCATATTTAAATCCTAGGTTGGTTACCGAAACGAATAACGGTAAGGGTAACGGTATCAGATTTCGTTTGTTTAGGTAACGGTAAAGGTAACGGTATTTAAGACTGTTTCGGTAACATTATACCGTTATCGAAACAGCAATACCTGTACGTACCGGTATTAAAAATTATGTTAAAAACATATAAAAACAAGTAAAAACATGGCAGAGTGGATTTTGTTCCTTTCTTTTTCGCACTTATATATTTTTTGTATCATGCCATCTCTATTTTAGTACACTCCACTCTGCAGAGTGGTGTACTCCATCACTATGTATGTAGCTTTAGTACTGAAAATACAGATTTTAAGCTATAAATTCAATACTGGTAGTTTTAATAAGTAAAATTATTATCTATAAATTTTTTGTAAAAAAAAACCCTCAAGATTATAAAATAAAAAAATTGTAATTTTTATATAAAATAATAAATACCGGTAAAATACCGGTAACTACCCATAAAAATAACGGTATCGGTAACGATAACGGTATTTATAAATTTTTTTAGAGGTATCGATAACGGTAACGGTATTCAATTTGAAACGGTATTTTAGCGATAACGGTATTATAACGATAACGGTAACCAACCTTGTTTAAATTCGAAGTTAGACAACAACTAAATGTAAGTATCTGTGAGGCAGTGTATAGAGACACATCCTTATAGCATTAGAATCTGAGTACAAACCTCAACTAAGGCATTATTTTTTTTTAAAATAATTTTTTCATTGATTCAAATTAAAAGACACAATTGATTTTCTGTTGTTAATATTAGAGATGGGCGCGTGAGTGAATTTTGACTCACGCTCACGAAAGAAAAATAATAATCACGCACGAAAATTTTTTTATAATCACGCTCACGTGATTAATTTTAATCACGCTCACGAAGTACTCACGCTCACGAAATACTCACGAAAAATATGATATTTGTTTTTATACATGGAGGGTAACCGAAACGATGCGGTTATCGGTAAGGATAACGCTATTTTAGATTATTTCGGTAACGGTATTTTAAGGGTAACGGTATTTCAGTTATTTCGGTAACGGTATTTTAAAGAAAGCGGTATTTCGGTAACGGTAGTTTAGGGGTAACGGTAGTCAGTTGAAAGGGTTTTGAATCGATAACGGTATTTTAGCGGTATTGCCTGCCAACTAGGGTTTTTCTTTTCCCGGACTTTTTCATTTCCCGGGACAGCGGGATTTTTTCTGAATTTCCCGGGATCCCGGGAATTCCCGCTCATTCGAAAATAAATAAATCCGACATATGTTGTATTGGAAAAACTCGATTTCTAATACAACACCGTCCGACAAAGTTAATTTTTTGGTTGTACCTATGAGAAAATCTACTTATGCCCGATTACTGAATGTACAGTTAAAATTTAGCCGAGAGTTAAATTCAAATTTTATATGAGAAACAACAACAAATGTGTCAGTTAAGGACCCAGTTAGTAGTTAACTGAACATTCAGTAATCAGACCTTAATATATTCTGAAAGCAGGGCTAAATATAAAATATCCATGTCTTCCACTTTTTCTAGATCAATTCGTCTAACAGTTTAAATCGCGAATTAATATTGAGGTAATATATTTCTATGGAAGGCCGTCTTAATTTTAAAAAACTCTTAGAAATTACTTTATATTAATTCGCGTTTTAAATGGTTAAATGAAAGTGAAAGACACGGGTATTTTATTTTCATCTCTTCTTTTAGGACATATTGGAATTGTTCATGGGTGCAAACTTGTGTCGGACCAGTTTTATAGTCAGAACCACACAGAAAAAACAGTAGTCACCAAAAATCGGAATTTGTAAAAGCAATCACAATCAATGTAATAAAGCTTGCTTAGTAAGCACTCTGAAATAATAAAATAAAAAGAATTCCTCCCTACAATATATACGAAAGGGATACAAATTAATGTACAGGTTTTTATATTCTTCTTTAACTCTTTAACTGATTGCGGTGTAGTTCTCTCCGTTTTGGATAAAATTTGAGGGAGCGGATAGAAAAAATATCTAATCTAATCTACTGAATCTATTTTTGTTCCTTTTTTTTAAATAAAATTATTAAAAATACAAAAAGTGTATGCACGAGTATATTATTTTACAGAATTTTTTTTTCGATTAATCGAATAATTTTAAAATTTCGATCGATTAACCGGTTGAGAAAAAAAACTAGATTCCCGTGTAAAAAAGATCAGATCTGGCCAGATCTCAGCACATCTTACCAGATCTAATTAGATCTCAAAATTGGGGACAAATTTGAGATCTAATTAGATCTGATCAGATCTAGGCATATCTGGCCAGATCTTCGTTGATCTTACCAGATCTAATCAGATCTCAAAATTGGGGACAAATTTGAGATCTAATCAGATCTGATCAGATCTAGGCATATCTTGCGCATTTGTCCAGATCACTTTAGATTTGAACAAATTTGGCACTAGATCTTATCAGATCTTGCCATAGGGTATTATCACATATGCCCTATCTGATCATATTTGATGTGATCTGGTACAGGATCTAATTAGATTGAATCATATCTATTGAGAACCAAAAAGATCTGGTCAGATCTAAACTTTTTTACACGGGTTAACTATTTGCACGATTAATAGATTAAAACGAGTAAAAAGGTTAAAGTCGGGCATGCCGACTATACAATACCCTACACCAGTCTGGTTAAAAGCCAACTAATGTTTGGATCCGGAATTCGAATTGGTTAAAATGGGGCTTGTGTCAAAATTTTCTATAATGTGAGTCAGCGCACCAAATTTCATTAAAATATCTTAATATTTGCGACCTGCAGTTTGTAACCAAGCCAATTTTGGGGGGACCCTTATATGGGCACTAGGTCTAAACATGGACCGTTGTTCACCAATAGGCTGCGTTATTGGGCCAATATAGGTCTGTGTACCAAATTTCATAAAAATATCTTAATATTTGCGACCTGCAGCGTATAAACAGTATAATTTTGGTAGCCCGTGGAAAAAAGTTTAGATCTGACCAGATCTTTTTGGTTCTCAATAGATATGATTCAATCTAATTAGTTCCTGTACCAGATCACATCAAATATGATCAGATATGGCATATGTATGTGATAATACCTTATGGCAAGATCTGATAAGATCTAGTGCCAAATTTGTTCAAATCTAAAGTGATCTGGACAAATGCTGATCAGTTCTAATTAGATCACAAAGTTGTCCCCAATTTTGAGATCTGATTAGATCTGGTAAGATCTACGAAGATCTTGCCAGATATGCCTAGATCTGATCAGATCTAATTAGATCTCAAATTTGTCCCCAATTTTGAGATCTAATTAGATCTGGTAAGATGTGCTGAGATCTGGCCAGATCTGATCTTTTTTACACGGGAGGACCCTTATATGGGCACTAGGTCTAAACATGGACCGATGTTCACTAAAATCAATAGGCTGCGTTACTGGGTGAATATAGGTCTGTGTACCAAATTTCATCAAAATATCTTAATATTGGCGACCTTCAGGGTATAAACAGTCTAATTTTGGTAGGACCCTTATATGGGCACTAGGTCTAAAGATGGACCGATGTTCACCAAAATCAATAAGCTACGTTACTGGGCCAATATAGGTCTGTGTACCAAATTTCATCAAAATATCTTAATATTTGCGACCTGCAGCGTATAAACAGTATAATTATGGTAGGACCCTTATATGGGCACTAGGTCTAAACATGGACCGATTTTAACCAAAATCAACAGGCGTCGTCCTTGGGCCAACATAGGTCTGCGTACCAAATTTCATCAAAATATCTTAATATTTGCGAACTGCAGCGTATAAAGAGTATAATTTTGGTAGGACCCTTATATGGGCACTAAATCTAAACATGGACCGATGTTCACCAAAATCAATAGGCTGCGTTACTGGGCCAATATAGGTCTGTGTACCAAATTTCATCAAAATATCTTAATATTTGCGACCTGCAGCGTATAAACAGTATAATTTTGGTAGGACCCTTATATGGGCACTAGGTCTAAACATGGACCGATGTTCACCAAAACCAATAGGCTGCGTTATTGGGCTAACATAGGTCTTTGTACCAAATTTTATCAAAATATCTTAATATTTACGACCTACAACGTATAAACAGTATAATTTTGGTAGGACCCTTATATGGGCACTAGGTGTAAACATGGACCGATTTTAACCAAAATCAATAGTCGTCGTCCTTGAGCTGACATAAGTCGGTGTACCAAGCTTCATCAAAATATCGTAATATTTGCGACCTGTAGAGTGCGCACAAGAATGCATGGACAGACAGACAGACGGACGGACGGACAGACGGACATCGTTAAATCGAAATTCTGAGCCGATCGATATACTATAAGGTGGGTCTAGGACCAATATTTTTTGGTGTTACAAACATCAGCACAAACTTATAATAGCCTGACCACATAGTGGTGTACGGTATAATAAAAAGCCGATTAATTGAATAACCTACTTTATTGTATTAAGATTAAGATTTTAAAAAAACCACAATTAAAAAATTGCAAAATAATGGCGGAACGCGAAAAAAGGCTTTATGGCAAAAAAAAATTATTTATAAAACTTAATCAGCGATTTTCATTCTGTAAACAAATATACTGATGTAAGAATTTTCCTTTTTGCAAATTTTTTTCTGCGACATTTTTTCGCGATTTTTTTTTTTGCTAGCTGCCGAACTTTGTTCTATGAATTGGGTATTATAGTCCCTAGATTATAGATTTAAATAAACCGTACTTAAAAAATTGTAAAATAATCGCAGAACGCGAAAAAAGATTTTGTGTTACAAAAATTTAAGTAAAAAACTTAATTAGAAATTTTCATTCTGCAAAGAATTTTCCTCTTTGCAAAGATTTTTCACGGTTTTTTTTGCAATTAGTTACCGAACTTTGTTTTATGAATTGGATATCATAGTCCTTTAGTAAATAAAAGGTCATAGTATTTTAAAATAATACGTAAGTAGAAAAATCTGTTAAACAGTTGAAACACTGATTTAAGCAAAGATTTTAGTTATCTTCATTTAATACAATACTAAAGATCCTCGGTACTTTAACTAGTTTTAAGTGTTAATTTTTCAACCTATTTATAACTAACTTTAAAGAAACCATTCGTTAAATTTTACAAAATTTATTGTTAAAATATAATATTTTCATGTTACTGTTATTACCGGGTAGATGGCGCAACCAATGACTCCGAAGTTTTAAAGATGGCTCTATTTCATTTCCTCCCGATTTTTTAAAATGGCCCATATCTCGAAAACTAAGAGAGATAGAGCAAAATTGATGAAAATTTCGACTACCCCTAACCGTACAGTACCCCAGCGAAAGAGGTTATCTCTATCCAAAAATGGATTTTGGAGGGGCCTTGGACCCTTGAAAACTTTTAATAAAAATTTTCCACTTAATAAAATGGTCCATATCGCGAAAACTAAGCGAGACAGAACAAAACGGACAAAATTGTTGCTCCATTCGAGTGCCCTTATATGCCCTCACATCATATGGACCAGGCCCGGGGAGGGTCACGAGACCCTAAATTTGGATAAATTCTACGACTCAGTATAATTACAGATACAACTGTAGTTTTACAAATTTTTTACTTAAATTTAGATTTGTTAAATTTAACAAAAGAATTTTTTAAAATTACCAAATTTTATTTCAAGCCAAAAAACAGCAATAAATTTCGTTAAAGTAAAAAACTTTTCTGTCCAGCCAACAGACGTATTATTTTAAGTGTAGATTATAAATTTTAAAAAACCGCACTTAAACAACTGCAGATTAATCGCGGAACGATTTGCAACTAGTCACCATAGAACAAAGTTCGGTGGCTAGTTGCAAACAAAAAATTGCGAAAAAAATGCCGCGGAAAAAAATTTGCAAAAAGAAAAATTCCTACATCAGTTTATTTGTTTGCAGAATGAAAATCGCTGATTGAGTTCTTTAATTCAATTTTTATACCATGAAACCTTTTTTCGCGTTCGGCGATTATTTTGTAATTTTTTAAGTGCGTTTTTCTAAAATTTATTTTCTAGGGACTGTGATATACAATTCATAGAACAAAGTTCGGTGACTAATTGCAAACAAAAGAAATTCGCGAAAAAAAATTTGCAAAAAGGAAAATTCTTACATCAGAATATTTGTTTGCAGAATGAAAATCGCTGATTAAGTTTGTTACTTCAATTTTTGTACTTTTTTCGCGTTCCGCGATTATTTTGAAGTTTTTTAAGTGTGTTGTTTTTAAATTCATAATCCATGGACTATACTCGTAGTACCAATTTCACACACCAATTGGTGCTTAGTTTGCAAAAAAAAAAACCGATAAAGAATTTTTGCATCATTATATTCGTTTGCAGAATGTCAATCGCTGATTGTGTGTTTTAATTAATTTTTTCTACCATAAAGGGCTTTTTCGCGTTCCGCGAATATTTTGCATTTTTTAAGTGTGTTTTTTTTTTAATTCATAATCTTTGGACTATAATACAAATTGCATACAACAAACAATCAATGTTGCCAGTTTTGACGATTTATCGTCATTTTGACGATTTTTACTATCGAAAATAGCCAAATGACAATTTGACGATTTTTCACTTCAAAATGACGATTTTTTCAATAGGAAATATAGCAACAATTGTTCAAAAATACGTTATTTTCCATCATCTAAATCAATAAATCTAAAAATTTATTCAAGTTACTCATAAATTTTCATCATATTTTTATTTAATGTTGTAATTTTAGAATCTGAAAGTTTTTTATAGCGAAACTAACACAGAATCTGCTAATTATTTTTATTTAAAAGGTTTTTTTCCCAAAATCCCTAATGAATGTAACGTGTTTTTCGAAGGGATTTCTATCTCATATCGGACTCTTTCTTCATGTTAATCCATTATGAGCTACCTGTGAAATATCTCTATACTAAGTACTTTAAAATCTAAAATTTTTTCGATACGAAAAATGTTTTTAAAAGTAAACTTTTTCTTTCGAACAATTAATTTATATGGTGAATCTTCAATATAGACATAAATAAAATTGTTTGAAATTTTGAGATACGAGTATTAGAGGATTATTTTCTAAAACACTTCGGTGAAGTGTTGCGTTATTTCTATAGAATTTGTTTTTGTTACAAAATCAATTTACATTGAAAGTTTCCTTCACTTCAACCAATCAAATAAAAAACTAAAGTTTTAGAATTTTTCTTAAACTACAGCCGCCACCGAAAATCGGGTGATTTTTAAATTTTCTAATATGATTTCATGGTTATAATTATAAAAATATATTTATAAAATTTTTACGATTTTTAACAGTATTTTGACGATATTTCAAAACGCAATAACGATTTCGACGATTTTTTCAAAAATATTTGACGATTTTGTACCCAATTAATCTGGCAACACTGCAAACAATACTGCTATTTCAAATTTACAAATATTAATGAGTGGTTATTTCAAAAACATATTTCAAATAAACTTTGGTTTGGTTATAGTCTAGTCAATACGAGTTCATATGAAAACCCCTATTATTTGCTAATTTTAAATAGTTTCTTAGCCTGAATTGTACAACGTTTGTAATTTGTTTATAAATGGAGTGCCCAGTATTACACATTTTTGAACTAATTTACAACAAATTTCATTATGATCGGATTTAACATTTCTTATAAATTAGTTCAAAAATATACAAAACTGGCCACTCCATTTACATATGTATATACAAAAAATACAAACATTGCACAATTCATGTGAGAAGCTAAAAAACAATTAAAAATTGATGCAAAACTTTTAAAACTAAACAATGATGTGTAAAAAATTTACTATTATTTTCAGTTTTTTTTTAGAATGAGGATGCAATTGGGAAGTAAAATGAAATCTAACAATTTTTGTGTTTTAATGCGTATAGAAAGATACGTAGTTTAAATAATAAGTTACTAGAAAAACATCGCAATTTGGTGGACATGGCTTTCTTTTGTTAAAATTATATTAAAAATATTCCTGAGTCAAATTTTGTTCTGCAATAAGAAAAGTGCACGAAGCCATAAGCTTAGGCACAACTTTAACAAAAAGTTAACCCAAACTAGAGTGTTACTATCAATGTTAGCAGAACGTACTAAATTTTTATTAAAAATGGTTACAATTGGCTAAAATAAAGCTGAAAAATTGCAGAAAAGATTTGTAAAAAATCTTGCGATTTAGTTGACAAAAATAACTAAATGTAGTGAAAAGTACCAAGAACGGACACTGCCATTAGCGGATACTAGGGTGATCGAGTCAGTTTTTAAAAACTGTTTTTTTCTACTTTGTAGGTGTTTTTGAAATGTACATTTTCGAATATGGAAAAACCTGTTGTTTTTGTTGTCGAATACCCGTTTTTTTAATGTATATTTAGCTTCAGTTTATTTGAAACTGTAAATTTACAAAATTCATTGTTAAACACATACGCCCTTACTATCTAAAATTTTCAAATGTATATTTTAGTTAAAGTCGACTTTAGTTAAAATATTGAGTGGCTTTGTGGATTTGTTTTATTTTTGGAGCATTTTGATTCAACCAATCAAAATGTTTGAAAATATAAATTTTTTTGTAGGGTTTTCATACACGAAGTGAACAAAGCCGTATGATTAAAAATAAAGTCCAATTTAAATTTAAAATATCTTTTATAGTAAGGGCCATGGTGTTTAATAGTAAAATTTTAATTTTGTATGTGCCCAGAAGTTTTAAAAGAAATTAAAATTTTTATATGAAATTGGCTCATGTAAATACTCAAAAGTTATTCAGAAAAACGACTTTAAAATTTCAAGTGGCTCAAAAACAACTCTGTTTTTGAAAGCTTTTTTTATTGTTCTGGTGTTATGATGCTTTTCAAGAGTTTTAGGTACCTATTCCTACTTGTGACTCATTATGTGAATCATAACTTTTCATACAAAACAACAATAAAATTCAAAAGATTAAAATTTTATTTGTCAATGTTATGATTGTATCGATACCAGGTCTTAATTTTTGTGAAGTTTTCAAACAAAAATTTGTATAAATATAATTTGTTATGACTTTGCAACAACAAATACATGGGGAATATAGTCATAACTAAGAGTCACAGACTTTTCACAGGAATAGGCACCTTAATCTCAATATTTTTAAAAATATAAGCAAAAAACATAATTTTCATAATTTTTCAATAAAAATTCACTGAAAATTTTCGTAAAAAATATTTTTTTTTTAATTTGTGAAGTATTTTTTGAATTAAATACTTTTTCCTCAAATCTCGATATCTTTTATGATTATTTTTAAAAAGCTCTTATTTTTGTTTCAAAAATGGGGAAAACTATTTTTTTTTTAATCTCGAAAATAAGGCTGTTTGAGACATTTTTCCAAAATAAAAAAATATATCGGAAAAGCTTCAAAAATTTGTTAGCTGATTTTTAACTAATTCATAAAAATACTGCTAATTACACTATACGACAGTCAAAATCGGGATGGGATGAAACCAACGGGAAATGTTATATCGGTCAAAAACAAGTTATACGTGTCCCGGCGCTGGGTCACCTCTAGGAATCGAGCTATATCTTTTTTTTGACATAACTCGAGAACAACTAGTCCAATTTTGCTCAAACAATTTTAAAAAAATTAAAAATTACAATTCCTTTAATCTGTTCATATAACGTTTTTCTATATACTCAACAGTTTTCGAGAACAACTAGTCCAATTTTGCTCAAACAATTTTAAAAAAATTAAAAATTACAATTCCTTTAATCTGTTCATATAACGTTTTTCTATATACTCAACAGTTTTGCCGGTAAAAATAAATGTTTGTTACCGCTACCATAAAAATCAATAACCTTTTGTTTATTACTTTTTTTTTAATATTTTAGGCAAAAAATATTTTTTTCTTCATACATTTATTTTTACCGGCAAAACTGTTGAGTATATAGAAAAACGTTATATGAACAGATTAAAGGAATTGTAATTTTTAATTTTTTTAAAATTGTTTGAGCAAAATCGGACTAGTGGTTCTTTAGTTATGTCAAAAAAAAGACCACCAAAGGTCAAATCGATATATCTCGATTCCTAGGGGTGACCCTGCGAAACGCCGCGACATGTATAACTTCTTTTTTACCGATATAACTTTCCCGGTAGTTTGAACCCTTCCCGATCACCCCTACCATTTGTCTCACAGTGTTATTATTATTTCTTGAAGATCATCAAATTTTGTCTCAGCATTCCAAATATAATTAAAAAATAAAAATTATCATAACAGATTATTTTCAAATTAATGGAAAAATTTTAGATTGCGTACATTTTTGCCAACTCGTATCGAGATGAACTACATTTGTAGGAAAAATGAATACAATTTTATGTTTTCGGAAGTTTTTCATTTTAGCTGTTCAAGTTTTTAATTAGGTTGTTCATAAGGGGTGTGCTATCTGTTGTATCGTTGTATCGTCCTAACAAAAAACAGAGTTGTTAAAATTTTTATTTGTGTTTAACAACGATTTTCTATTCAGTTTTCTATCGGTTAGCACACTCAAACATAGGACCCTAAAAATACGTAAAAATGTTGTATCGTGCTATTCTCAAATGTTGTATTTTTTCAATTTAATTTTTAACAACTCTGTTTTTTGTTAGGACGATACAACGATACAACAAATAGTACACCCCTTGTGAAAACCCTTAATATTTAAATAATTTTACAACCGTTGGCCGGATTTTTTTCAAATTTGAAAAACCGAAACCAGGGTTTCTAAATTTCAACTTTTAGGAAAAACCGAAAACCGGCTTTCTAAAAATTTCGAACAATCGATCACCCTAGCGGACACCTCCCTTCAGCGGACAATTTTTGAGCAGTGCCTCCATAAACCAAAATTTTAGAGTAAAATTACCTCTCTATAGCGGATATTTTCTCTTTGGAAATTGATAACGTTTTAAAATAATATTTAGCGGAGCTTTTTTTAATTTCTGTCCTGGATTCAATATTCTAAAATTTGTATGGTCCCTTTAGGTTTGTTTTCTTTACCATCCAGTTTACGTTAGTTAAGGTTGGATTGACAGCCGACATCACATTCACCATTATGTTGCCACGAGTCAGACGTATCTCTGCCAATTAGTCTCGGCCGTTGAACATGTTGGAGCTCTGTACGAAGCTGAATAGGTGCGAGACGTCAATACCCGTGAGTTCGTTGAGGTTATGAAAGTACGCCGATTCCAGTGAAATCATCATACTCCCTGCCAGCGCCGGACATGAGCAAAGCAAGTGATCGATGCAGGTCTCCTCTTCCTCGTGTATGCATCTCCTACGGAAGTCATGTGAAGTGACCTCCAACCTCTGTGCATGCCTGCTGATAAGAGAGTGGCCTGTTATTATCGCCACCATATACGAAATATCCCTGATGGATAGGAATAGAAGCGCACTTTTGTGACGCGAATCAAGAGGTGACTACGTACACCTTGTAATCGATCAAGTGACTCCGCTAGCCCACCCGAAGTTAGTAGCCCTTTCGAAGTAGAGTCATTTTCACAACTTACAATTTGAATACACTTCCAAATTCAGCAGTTTATCAGCTCCAAAGTTCCCCCGTATGTCTTCGTGTCGCGGAACCCATACGAATGGAATATCGAACTTTTTAGCCATCTGAGATAAGAATACGCGGCAGTTATGTGTAATTACCATAGGCAGAGTCGGTGACCCTAAAGATTTCACTGCAGCTTGACTGTCAGAGTAGATTTCAGCCTTATATCCGCAACCTGCTTCCCCAGTATATCCAAAGACACAAAATATATTGTAATATCCAATGCAGCTGTTAGCGTAGTGCCCTCGTAATACTCACAGAAGTCATTCTCTGTAGCCCCTGCAAATATTTTCACAAAACATGACCCCTCAGTTTCGATAATGACGCAATTATAGAGTCCGCATCGATGTTATTACAAGCCCTCAATGTCCAAGAAGGCTATCGTGGCATACTCTTTCACCAAGAAAGACTTTGCGATGCATCCTGTAATCTCATAAAGAGCACTCCCCCTTGATCTTCCCTTTCTCTCAAGAAAGATCATCAATCATCCTTTCCAGTGTTTTCAGTAGAAACGATAATAGATATCTACCCAGATTTGGGAATGAAAACCAATTTAGTGTCCCTCCACCTCGCCAGTATGTAGGTACACTAGACCGTACCACCTTACAGGCAAAAAAAAAGGTGCGCGGTACACCTTCAAATATAAAGGCAAGGCAATTCCAAAAAATTTTTTTTCCAGAACGTACCCAGCAAAACTCTCTATTACCTGGTAATAAGGTTTGTAAGAAGAAATTAAGGTATGTAACTTCTTACTTTGCTATTCCAACAGCTATTATTTTAACAAGGGCATGTAATTGGAGGTATGTACTTTCCAAAAGAGGGCTAGGTAACAACATAAAAACATGTTACTTTAATGTTACATGTTAGGAGTTACGTAACTACTTACATAACCGATAATGAGCACAATACTACTTACATAACAGCTTAAAGTAAGGCCAAAAAAATGTGTTACAAACAGGTCTGAAATAACACATTAAAATTATGCGCTTACTTACTGTATAAAAATATATACTAAAATATATTCTTACAAAAAAAATTAAAATAAGATGTTATCGTGTTGGTTTTTTATAAATGCTAAAACGAAGCATATGGGTGATATCAAAAAATGTGATAAAAACCGTGTAACCACCGAATTTCTAATGCATGGATTACATTTGAGTTATATATTTCGATATATATCAGCGCATTGTCACCTGTTTTACAAAATTTATAACAATCTGACCAATTTTTGGTTAATACATAAAAATTGTGACCAATTTTATAGGCCAAATGTAAACTCCGTAACAAGTAACTCATTAGGTTTTTTAACTTTAATAGCTTATATTTTAATAACCAATAAAGCTAAACACTAACTGTAAGAATTTTTATGAAGAGGAAAAGTACCGTTTTTAATAAAAATTAATACATTTTACAAACTTTTTCGTATATCTTAGCTATCACGACTTCAACTCTGTAACGTATTTTTCGTCATAATTTTTGATAAAAATGCATATACCAGAATTTTGGAGTTATCTATTATTTATATTGCGAAAAGTATAATGTTATTTATACTCAAATGATCGTTGGACTGTAAGTAATCATCCAGTATAACAGACTTGAAACTTTTCTGCAGCATGTAACATTCTCGAGATGAAAAAGGTTGTCTTTAATAAGATTTGAAAAAATGTTGTAAACTCCGTTCCTAATTTTGACACCAAACTATTTAACGAGTAAGAAAAACAATGGCATATTTGGAAAACGAAAAAAGTAACCAAATGTAAACTCCGTAACTGTAAACTCCATAACCACAATTGTTTGCATCAGATTTCATTCAAATAAATGTAGATAAATGTTTAAAATATTTTAAAATAACCATAAACAGAGGTGATTCAACTAATAGTTATGTGTCAAAAGACGATTCAACTAATAATTTTGCGTCAATTTTGCTGGAGCGAAAAACGATTGATTTTGCATTTCATTAGTTTTGAATCGATATTTCGAGTCATTTCTGACATTAGTTTGACAAATTAAATTTGTTTCACACAATTTAAGAATTTTTTGATCGCGAAATGTTATGTTTTTAATATATTATTTTGTAACTGCGCAATCGCTGTTTGGATTTTAAAAAATTTTATATATTTGAAAAGCATTTAAAAGGACCAAAAATACAAAATTAAAAAAAAAATAAAAATTTTTTTCGCGGAATGAATTGTATTTTTATTCGCGAAACCGCCAATTTGATAAACACAAATTATATATCATTGGAAAGCATGTTGAAAACCCAAATACGAAAAACTAATAAATTGAAGAAAATTCGTACGCAATTTTTTTTGTTATATCTTTTGCTTGCAGAAATGTAAACTCCGTTACAACAAAAAAAATTAAAATTGTGCAAAAAAAGTTATTGCGACAACTTGTATAAGAAATTTTTTGCAATTAGTTTTATAATGACTAAACTTACTGATTCCATTAAGAAAAAACCGAAATATTAACACTTTTTGCTTCTCACAAATTTGGCCCAAAAATTTATCACATTTTTTGATTTCACCCATATCTGTATAGGGGAAGTCAGGTACTTTGGTACTTTTGCAAATATTTATCTCGATTATTAAGATAAATGCGAAAAATCTTTAAATGCGGAAATATTAGTGTTGGTATCGTCATAGATTTCAAATAATGAAAACTGTAATAATTACTACGCAATTTAAGAAATAATATTTTTTTTAGAAAATCGAAAAAGCGTTTATTCAAATTGGAATATATGTATCTTTGAACTCGCAAAAAATTAAGGGAATTTCGTAAAAAAATACTGCCCATACTGAAGTTTGTTAAATCATTTGCAGTTAACTCTTTCACTACCCTTGTACACTACAGTGTACACATCTTTAAAAGAATTAATAAAATTTAATAGTGCAAAAAAAACTTTACACGTTTTGCAAATAAGTATATTAGGATCTTGGACTTCAAATAAAAATCATAATATTTATAAGCAGTTAAACATGGCAATATGGTGGCGATATTTGTTAATGAAGTCTAATTTTTTAAATATATCATAATGTCCATAAAAAGGGGGTTTTGGTGTTTCTCCTAAACTAGTGAAGATAGATAATTAAAATTTGGCATATAGCTTCGTTTTATGACAAGAAGAAAACCAACTAAAGTATTTTTGGCTACTCGAATATTAAATGGTAAAACGGGGCCCAGAAGTTTGAAAAAATCGATTTTCGAACGTCATTTTTGGTGGATAGGAGGGGGAGGGGTCAAAATATGTTACATATTTTTTTTCTAATTTAAGGACTCTTAACAAGAATCTGAAGTCAAAATAACGATACATCCGCAAACAAAAAGTCGGAAGTGAAAGGGTTAATTTTGATATCTGCTTAACATTGCAGTTGAATATTTACATAAAGAAATCATTTTTAAGAAATGGCCATAATTTGGTATTGAAATTTTTTTGCAAAAAAGATAATTTTTTCTTATTTGTCTAATATATGTATGTGGTTTAAAAATTTACTGGTTACTGCATTTTAAAAATGACAAATTTTAGATTGATTTCTGTAATATCACAATTGTTATTGTTTTTTTTTAAGAATTTTTTAAAAAGAGACCTCGAGCTTGACTATTCTTTTAAATGGATGTCATGATTATTTTAGCCTATATTTTTTTAAAAAATTTACTTTTGTCATTCCAAAGTAGACGCACCCAATTTTAGGGTCTCCTATAGACTTATCTGGAACTTTGTGTGGTTTTAAATGATCATTAGGCAAAATAGAAAACTTCATAGAAGAAGACTTTACCATAAAATATTAACAAACAGTGCAAAAGTCCTAAGCTCCAAGCTACTCGCGATAGAAGGTACGCGACATTCCCCTACAAATCTGTCTAATTATCTTTATTTAGAGCAACGCCATAAAATCAAAATAAAATTTTTCAATTTAAATGAAAATTTTTCAAGTTCTGATTAATCAAAATTGAAATTAATTGATAAATCACAGTTCTGATTATTTACATTTTCAATTAATTGATTAATCAAAGTTCTGATTAATTATACTGTGGGGATGTGCGATTATCCATAGTTAGAACTCATTTTATTCTACGATAGTGGGGGAAATTATGTCCACCCCGTTACAGCCTAAAGTAACGCAGTAAGGGCGGCCTCTACCTACTTACTGAGGTCCCCAGCTCTCAGCAAGGCTCTATTGAAATACAGTTACTCCTGATTGCAAATCGACCGATAAGCACGGGTCTAATAACACTTCGATTTAGGGGAATCTGAGTTTACTGAGGATCGATTAAACCCATTACCTCAAACACTCGCCAAAATTAAAACACCCCGACTTGTTTGGAGATCTTGTCCTAAAATTTTCGGTCATAGGGCCCAAACTAATATGAGAGAAAGTCGATGAAGAAAATTGTCTTCTGTAATGAAGCAGCAAGAATTTGCAAGAATTGACCTACATAAAATTATGAAGGATTTATCATGTACTTAAGCTATCTATCGTTCATTTCAGTTATTTTTCAATTAAACCTCGTCCATTCATATTGTACATTCACATATACATTCAGTATACAATATTTAATATCTAAGAGTGTATGTTTGTTTGTTCAATCTACTGTGGATTTGAAAACATTTGATAAGAGTTGTTCTTTTGTATGTGTTACTAAATGAATTTGTATGTTTACATTGGTTTTAGTTATGAAATTTTCATTTTTGGGATTATATGAAAAAATAAATATTTTTGGGGAAATTTTATATTTAAAGAAAACAATACAATTACTGAAAAAGAAAATCCTTAAATGGTAGATTGATGTTTAACAAATTGAAACAAACATACTCGCAGTACTAACAGACAATTCATATATATGCATGTGTATTTAAGGATATAATGTAATTTGAATTCCCCCTAGTATTGTGGGTATTATTTAAATTATTTTACAACAAAAAATATTTTATTGTTGTCCTTTCTTAATTTGTTCTTATACGTTCATGTATAGTTGTAGTTGGTTTTCCATTTAAATTATTATTTGAAAAACAATTAAAATGAAAGGCTTTCAATATTTTTGAATTTTCTTCTATCCCTTAATGGAACTAAAATCCCCAAAACAAAATAAAAAAAAAACTTAAAATCACACTAATGCCACATAAACAAAAGGACTCTTGCATTTATATATGTATAAGAGTGATACTTATTCAAGTGAGGAATTTTATATTCTATTGGGTGTTCGTAATTGGTTCTTTGATTCTGTCTATTATAATGGTGGTTGCAGTATATGTTAAAAACATTCTAGTTTCTCAATTGTTAAAAATGAGGGGAACTGAAAAAGCAGGGTGTCAAATAGGGATGCCAATCGGGATTAATATTTAAAAATCCCAGGATTCTCTGGACTAGGCCTTTTTAACTGCATATACCTTTGTTTTAACTGTCATTTTCAGTAGATTCTACCGACAAACTTTTGTGAGTGTATTTCCTTTTTTTAAACAAATGCTTTTTCATTAATTTTGATTAGTTTTTAGGGCATTAGTGGGATTTCTTTTGCAATAGTAGGACAAATTCTAATGCCAGAAAATTGCTAATGAAATTTGTTAAGCATTAGCGTTTTCAACTGCTGCTAATGAAATTTCAATTCCAATGAAAAAATATCAAGATTTTAAAGCTACTTAAATCGCGCTTTTAATAGTTTATAAAATATTGGTTTTTAATTATTATTTAAAAAATAAAAATTGTTTTTTCGATCTTTTTAATTAATTAATTAGAAATTTATTAATTTAGTTCGATGCCAATTTTTTTATTATGTTAATTCATAATAAGGAAATTGGATCAAAATAAATTAATAAATTTCTAATTAATCAATTAAGAAGGCGGAAAAAAAATTTTTTTATTTTTTAAATAAAAATTAAAACCTAACATTTTGACAACACTCATAGTACGGAGAAAAAATGTTTTTGCCTCTTCTTGTATTAACAAAGAAGAAAGGTAAAAATAAAAATTCATATTTATTTATACCGATGGTATGAAATACAAAAACAAAAAATTTCATAATAATTCTATTGTTGGTTATGCTTTGCAGAAGACGTCGAAAACATATTTCATTTTCTGCTCCATTCGCATTTTGTTAATGTAGCAGACTACATTTAATATGAGATTTTGATGCTTCAATTTGCATTGCACTACTACCACCACTTTCTAAAGAAAACTGATGATGGGAACCTGGAAAATCCCCGAAACGATCGTCTTTTCATTCCTGAAAGTGTAGAGGTTTCTTGAAAGCAGAAACTCTGTGAAGTATTTGTCAGGAGAGTATCCTGATGAATAAAAATAGCAGCTTTTGAAAAAGTACTTATTATGTAAATTCCTAATAAAGAAACTGGCCTCGAACTAAATTAATAAATTTCTAAGTTTATAAAATAAATAATTTCTTTAAGATAAAAATCCGTATTTCAAAACGCTGTTTAAAAAACTTGTTGTTCTTCTTTTTGAATTTTTTGAAATTTTATTTATTTTTTGTAGGATTTTATGAGAAAATTAAGAAATAAGTGCTTTCCTAATAAACATTAACTGAAAATTTACTAAAAGAAGAATTCAAACAAACAAACCAAACTGCCAACAATTGATGCACAAGTTGTCATAATCAACAACAACAACATAAAATAGAAATCCCTTTTTGCGTTAGAGGACCAAGGTTTGTGGTTGTGTTAGTGAATAAGTGTGTCTGTGTTGTATATTTGTTTCAAATGCTCATAATTTATATGCAGCAACACGCTTTGCATGCGTTGTTCTCCACTTAAGAGATTACTGGATACTTAAATAACACAAAATGTGTTGTTTGCTATTTTCCATGTGCTACTGCTGCTCCTTTTTTTCCAGTTTCCTTCACCATCATCATCACCATCGTTTCCATATTATATCATCATGAGTAACGGTAGTATGAATATATATAGAAGGATCATTCATATTCAATGGACCGAAGATTGAAATTCGATGAGGCGAAAAAAATTGTTGTTGACTCTTATGTTTCACGTCAGAAAGAAGAAAAAAGGATGTCGTTAAATGCCAGCGGATATTGTAGAGACGCAACATTTGATTTTCATCGCGTTTGCCATATTAAAGGTTTATTTTCCAATTTCTATACTTATAATCAACTCATTATCCTTATGTTGTTCTGATATAAAAGTTGTTTAGTTATTTTTTAAATATTCATTACAACACCAAGAGCTAGCACGCACTTCTTGTACTTAAACACAAACTCCATTTCCGCAACCAAAGTTATGAACACGTGTTGGTTTGACTTTTTATGATTATTGCAAATGTTGTTATGTCTCTGTGTATGGGGCGCAAAAGTATAAAGAATATTCGGAGGTGTTCTGTGAAACGAATCCTCAAAAAAATTTTCGTTTTCATACAAGTCGCATCAGTTCATGTGGATTGGATTTTTAGAACACCCCCGATTGTAAGTATTCGGTACTTGTTGTCAACAATGTATTTGTAGTGTTACCGCTACTTGTTTTTGCTTTCTAGTGCTGCTGCTGGTATGGTCGTTGTAAATATATTGAATATTACTGTAATGGGTGGGTTATGTAGCTATAACCTTGGGCTTTGCAGCTGTCACTCTTTTTGCTTTAATTCTGCCACATTACAAATATCACCACCAGAAACACCAATGTTTATAAGATGTAAGTTGGAAACTATAATAGCACGTGCTGTCGGGAGTTACTTTAATTGAGGTTAGAAAAAACTCCGTATAATTTACTAATGTTTTTCATAAAAGTTAGGATTATTACTAATGATTTTGTACTATTGTCTTAATTGGGTTTAAATAGTGTCCAATATACGAGTATCTAGAACAGAATGAAATAGTTTCTTATATTTTAATTTATTTTATTTGGTGTAGACTAAAACTAAACAATTAATATTCAGAATGGTCAAACAAGTCTAGTTTTAGTGTTGTAATTCTATAAACTAAATTCATAGATTATATTATTCAAGATTTAGCTAGAATCGGATCACAATCCGATCTATCGCTAAAAACCAGTTTCAAAGAAAAGCTTCCGGAACCTTTCCCTTGAAACCAGAGTGTTATGCTTAGTTGTTTTGCTTCGTATAAGATAGCGGATATAAACGGTGCTAATATGCAACCCGGTAAAGGTCTAATGTACGAGGGCAAATCGAAATGTTCTTAGCCTAACAATGAAAAACAAAAGCTAGATTTTAAAAAATATTTTATTTTTCCATATAATCTGTTGAAACTTCAATACTTTTAGTCCAACGTTTTTCTAGCAATTCTATCCCTTGATTAAAAAAATATTACTGAAGCTCCTCAAAATAATCATTTACAGCTGCCATTGCATATTCATTCGAGGTAAAACGTTTGCCAGCAAAGACTTTTTTTTAGATTTGGGAAGAGGTAGAAGTCAGAGGGAGCTAAATCAGAGAAATGATAAGAAATTTTCATTCGAATGCGTTTTTGGTCAACTGTTAACAAATGCGGCACCCATCTTGCAGAAAGCTTTTTCGTCTGTAATTCTTGATGCAAAATAAAATGTACTCGATCATTTGAGATGCCTATGGCATTTACTATTTCACGCATTTTCACCCATCGATCGTCTAATATCATATTATGGACTTTAGCGATGATTTCTGGCATTGTTGCAGTTTTTGGACGTTCACTTCGTGCTTCATCTTCAATGCTTGTACGACCACGTTTAAATTCAGCAACCCAATTTTTTACTATTGCATATGAAGGAGCACTTTCACCTAACACATTCACCATATCATTATGAATTTCTTGTCCCGATAAACCCTTCTTATGTAAATATTTAACTACACCACGAATTTCTAATTTTTCCATTATAAAAAAATCACTGAAGTCCCTTTTTTGAACACCTGTTACTATACGAATGAGTTGACAGATCGAAATGAAATTAAACGTGTGTTCATATGACGGATGGAAGTTTCCATTATACAAAGCTTTTTGCTATTTATACCGCCATCTCTCTGTCAGGCTAAGAATAGATATTATATCTATGTATATCTTTCTTTTGTAAGTTAACTTATATTGAAATTTTATGTAAACCATTTTTCTGATACAAACTAACCCCTAAGATCCCGATTTGTGGAACACTTTAGCGCAAATTCTGAATAAGTACAAAATTAACCCTTAAATACATTTTAAGTTTTGAGTTATATCTGGCATTGAACTTATATTTTCAACTTTAATGTCTTCAGAGACTTATATTATAATTTGATGATAAATATTTTTGCGGAACATTTTAATCCTCTAAAGGCAGATTCACAATGTCGGAGTACTCCACTCTGCAGAGGAGAGTGAACAAAATCCACTTTGTAGAGTGGAGTACTCCAGCACAGTGAATCCAGCTTTAGCATTTCAATCTGTGCTGCATAGTAGAGTCACTCTACCATTCTGAAAGTGCCTTAACTCTTCAACTTACATATCGTTTTTGTCCCTTTTTAAAATGGAGCTAAAAAAGTCCCTTTAATTGCAGAGTTAGAGGGTTAAAATGTTCCACAGAGATGTTCCTCGTAGTGTGGTACATAAGTTTAATGAACACATCGTAAAGTGTGAACACACCAAAATTGGGACACTTTGGAAAACTTAAGTAAGTTATACTCAAAAAAAATTTATATATTTTGAAATTCAAATACCCTGAGTAGCCCACAATCTAAATTTCATGTATGAGAAATTTCACTCGAAATAGTTTCGTCAAAAATGACCACCGAGTTAGAAACGAGGCAAATTATTTTGCACGAATATATAAAAAATCCGGTTTTCAGTTGGCGTAAAATAGCGAAAAATGTAACAGTGCACCACTCGACAGTTTCCTGGGCTTGAAATCGCTACAGAGAAGGTCTGACAATTGCTAGAAAGCCCGGTAGCGGAGGTGAGCATGACCAAAGTGATACAAACAGTGATCGGAAGGTCCTCAGGGCATTTTAGCAAAAGCCGAAGATGTTGTCACGTTCTGTTGCAAAATCTGTGCGTAAATCGCAGTCTTTCGTACAAAAGGTAAAGCGGCAAGCTTCACTGAGAAATTTTAAAGCTCAAACAGCACCATATCGAGACGCAAAGCAGAATGTTACGTCGAAATCGCGCAGCCGCAAGTTGTACGAATCCTAAATCACGAAATATGAATACATTGTCATGGAACCTACTGCTTTCAAAATTTCAATTATATTGTTGGCCAAGATTTTTATACTGCTGCAAGTCGTAAAGATGCTCATGACAGCTGTAAATTGTAAATGAAGTCCAAGTTTCCAAAAAAAAAAAATAAATGGTTTGGCAAGCCATTTGCTCCTATGGTCGTAAAAGCAGCCCTTTCATCACATCTGGAAGAATGAACGCTCAAATTTATCGGGATGAGTGCCTCAAAAAGCGTCTTCTGCCATTTATTAAGAGTCACGTCACCAAACCACTGTTCTGGCCGAACCTGGCAAGCTTCCACTATGCCAAGGACGCATTGCAGTGGTACAATGCAAATAAAATCGATTTTGTACCCCGCGATTGTAATCCACCCAATAGCCCAGAGCCATAGTATACTATAGTAGCCCCACTCATTAAAAAATTGAGAGCTTGTCCCTATCTCGTGTAGTTGTAGTGGTATTAAGAACCATATGTACAAGTAAAATTACAAATACTACTTCATTTTTTCAAATGACAGAAAAAGAGTAAAGCTACTATATTATACTATGCCCAGAGCTACGTCCTATTGAGGAATATTGGTCAATAGTGAAGGGAATATTAAAGAAGACAGGTGAACTGGTAAAAGATATTGCAGAAATCAAAACCAAGTGGTTGTCGGCGTCGCGAAAAGTCGATGATGCACTCGTGGAAAAGATGATGGCGCGTTTGCGACGAAGAGTCAGATCAGTTGCATATGGAACGAATAATAACTAATATTTTTATTACCTCTAAACTTCAAAGTATTTGAATAAAAAACGAGTGAAAAGGTTAAAGTCGGACATGCCGACTATACAATACCCTACACCAGTCTGGTTAAAAGCCAACTAATGTTTGGATCCGAAATTCGAATGGGTTAAAATGGGACTTGTGTCAAAATTTTCTATAATCTGAGTCAGGGAACCAAATTTCATTAAAATATCTTAATATTTGCGACCGGCAGTTTGTAACCAAGCCAATTTTTGGGGGGACCCTTATACGGGCACTAGGTCTAAACATGGACCGGTGTTAACCAAAATCAATAGGCTTCGTCGGTGTACCAAATTTCATCAAAATATCTTAATATTTGCGACCTGTAGAGTGCGCACAAGAATGCATGGACAGACAGACAGACGGACATCGTTAAATCGAAATAAAAAAAAATTCTGAGCCGATCGGTATACTATAAGGTGGGTCTAGGATCAATATTTTTTGATGTTACAAACATCAGCACAAACTTATAATACCCTGGTAGGGTATAAATATTTATTTCAAAGCCATCTAGTTTTTTTCTGGTATTAGTTTTTAAGTGTCGCAATTTTGGTGTGTTCACCCTTTATACCTTAAATGGACGATTCACATGGTTTCCAATCACGTTAACCCCCCCAAAAAACATAGGGCCAGACATAAACTTTTAAAACACCGATAAACCTTGGTCTCCTTAGCCAGAATCAGTTTTTAGGACCCTGTTTCTTCTTTCTTTTTTTTTGTCTTGTACAGTGTAAACATAATAGCTTTCGCTGAAAAACTAAAGAAAATAATGCGATAACGATATCTAAGTACTATAATATAAATAAAATGTTCATTAGTGTTCATATATTTATACGACAAGTTCTTTAATGAAGTTTATTGAAAATTATAAACAACATTCAACATTTGCCACACAAAAGAAACTTAAATATACAAAAGTTTCAAATACCACTAAAAAAGTGTTCAAAATATGATTAAATAAAACAACAACTAAACCAAATAAAGAAATACTTCTACATAATTCACATAAATGTCAAAATGTAGTTGAAAACAAAGTTATAGATGTTGGTGTTCATTCATATGTAGTAGAGATGGGTACGTGAGTGGACTTTGACTCAGACTCACTCACGCTCACGAGAAAATATTTCAATCACTCAATAACTTTTTTTCTAATCACATTCACGCACGTTCATGGATTTTCTCACAATCACGCAAATTTACGAAATAAAATCTTACCGAAAAATAAAATTCGAATGTTAAAGTAAGTAAATTATGAGTTTTAAACATGAATATGCAATTTTACCATTTATTTTTTGTTTTAAAAATCCAAAAATATACAAAGAAAATACTTAATAAAAGTAGACAAGCCACTTGGCTTCGCGGGACTAGTTAAATTAATTTGTACAAACAAAAATTTTAAATAAATAAATCTTGAAAAAAATAAAAAGGTTAAAGTCCGGCATGCCGACTATACAATACCCTACACCAGTCTGGTTAAAAGCCAACTAATGTTTGGCTCCGAAATTCGAATGGGTTAAAATGGGGCTTGTATCAAAATTTTCTATAATGTGAGTCAGCGCACCAAATTTCATTAAAATATCTTAATATTTGCGACCTGCAGTTTGTAACCAAGCCAATTTTGGAGGCACCCTTATATGGGCACTAGGTCTAAACATGGACCGATGTTCACCAAAATCAATAGGCTTCGTCCTTGGGCTGACATAGGTCGGTGTACCAAATTCCATCAAAATATCTTAATATTTGCGACCTGCAGCGTATAAACAATATAATTTTGGGGGGGACCCTTATATGGGCACTAGGTCTAAACATGGGCCGGTGTTAACCAAAATCAATAGGCTTCATTCATGGGCTGACGGAGGTCGGTGTACCAAATTTCGTCAAAATATCTTAATATTTGCGACCTGCAGCGTACAAACAGTATAATTTTGGTAGGACCCTTATAAAGGCACTATGTCTAAACATGGACCGATGTTCACCAAAATCAATAGGCTGCGATATTGGGCCAACATAGGTCTGTGTACCAAATTTCATCAAAATATCTTAATTTTTACGACCTGCAGCGTATAAATATTATAATTTTGGTAGGACCCTTATATGGGCACTAGGTCTAAACATGGACCGATTTTAACCAAAAGCAATAGGCGTCGTCCTTGGGCCAATATAGGTCTGTATACCAAGTTTCGTCAAACTATCTTAATATTTGCGACCTGTAGAGTGCGCACAAGAATGCATGGACAGACAGACAGACGGACGGACGGACAGACGGACATCGTTAAATCGAAATAAAAAAAAATTCTGAGCCGATCGGTATACTATAAGGTGGGTCTAGGACCAATATTTTTTGGTGTTACAAACATCAGCACAAACTTATAATACCCTGACCACGTAGTGGTGTAGGGTATAAAAACAAAAATTTGATAAAATTCGAATCACGCACACTCACTCAAGCAAAAATTTGGCTCACGCACACTCACTCACGAAGAAATTTTTTCTACTCACACTCACTCACTCGCGTGAGTAAATTATAATTTCACTCACACTCACGCGAGGTCACGCTTAATTCATGTGAATCACGAAAAATTCTGCTCACGTGCGCATCTCTAATATGTAGTACGTTGAAAAAACCCAGAGCATCCGAACAATACTCCGCAATATACGGTTCAAAACATTTTATCACGAGACTATTGCTACAACTTTGAAGTATGTGTGTACACTGTACACTGTACAGCAAATGTGAGTTCATCTTTTGACAGATATAGTAGTAGAATGTATAAAATGTATTTGGAAGTTGTCAAATGGTATTTATTATCATTGCTATTATTATGGTAGTATATAAATATTCGTTTGTGTTTGTTCATCACCGGTATAGAATACACCTATAAAGCGTTTTACACTGTCACAACATTCCATCAAATACTAAATTCTACTGGAATTGCTAAGGAACATTCAGCTGTGTTTGTAATTGCTCCTGTAGGATTTTCTGTAAAACATTAATAGTTTAAAAAAAATTGTTGTTCAACTTCATGTTCGCAGACAACAACAGAATGATATAAATGTATGAGATGAATGAAAAGTGGACAGTGAATCCTGTTAAACCTGGGCGAATCTTAAACTTAAATTTATGTGCTCACATGGAAGGTATCTCTCCGATATTAATGAGATTCGAATATGTGGTAGAAAAAAGGGCAATATATACGTATTTTTTTTAGAAGCCCAATTCCATGGGTAGGAGTTAAAAAGTGGGGTAAAAAATACCAAATTCGTCGTTTTTTTTAATTGATTTTATAGAAAAATATATAATTTGGTATCAAATGAAAAATGTGAAGACGTGTGAATGACCAATTTTTTTGTTGTTAATTTTTTTTTTCCGATATCACATTTATGGAAATTGTTGTTGATTTTAGTTAAAACTTTAATATTAAAATGCCTCTTTTATTTAATCAAGAAAACGCCTAGATAATCTATTCAGAGTGAGAAATCTGTGAAAACTACTTAACCCTTGTGGAGGGTATCAACTATATTTTTTCGATCTTTTTTATATTTTATTTAGATAGAGCATACTCTCCCCTATATGCTCTGAAAACTTCAGTAAAAAATTCGGGGAAATAAAATTTCCACATGTTTTTTCGTAAAATATGTTTTAGTCTCAAGTAATATTCTAAGAGTTAAATATGCGAATAATATTTTTTGCAGTTATATTTAATTTTTTTTAATTTCACAATTTTCTTGAGCGTAAGGTTTGTTTTTTATTTATAAAAAGTTCTTTATTTTCGCTATTTCGCTACTACATTGTTAATTTATTAATTTAATTGTTATTTCCTGAAGATGCTACACAATAGAGTAGCGAAATATCGAAAATAAAGAACTTTTTATATATAAAAAAACAAACCTTACGCGCAAGAAAATTGTGAAGTTAAAAATTGAAAAAGAAGGTTAAATAAACGACAAGAATTTAATTTTTTTTTATTATTTTATTTTTATTTAATTATTTTGTTTACTATATCGCATAACAAAAAGATACAAACTACATTAAAAGATGGAAGGATTGTCAGCTGTCTTTAAAGAAAAGCCAATGACGATTTCTCGATGGTGGGCGAAGGCACGTTATATGGGGCAGGTACAGATGGCTTTTTATAAGCCATAAATATTTTCAGTGTATATAAAAAATAAAAAACAAATACAAAACAAATTTACGAAATAAAAGCATTTTGACCGAAATGAAATGGCTAATAAATTCTCTACCATCGTTTTTAAGAATATTTGGGTTAATATATAAAATACTCTTTAACGGAATATTCCCAAATTTGGTACACATGTAGAAAACTGCGAGCTATAAATTTTGTTCATAAACGGTTTTTTGAAATGTTTGTGTTTTCTTAGCGTAAAATAACTTGTAAACTTTAAACGTGTTTTCCCACGACCCTGAGTTCAAAATCGGCTGCCACTAGCTCATATGAATAAAAAATTGATATTACTAATAGGGGGAAATACTGGGTATTTAAGCAACTACTTCACAAATCTAGTCTGCTTCGAAGTTGACTAGAAATTTAATTTTTTTAATTTTCGTTTACATTTTATGCTATTCTACTAGCCAATTGGTAAGCCCTAAGTAATTACTTCGAGGTAATTGCTAAGTTTTATTCATATGACCCACTGTAGAGCCAAGGCCGATTAACCATTTTCTATCCCGGTTTTTTCTTCCGTAGGCAACAAAAAACTCTAGTCCTTACCGTGGCCCTTTTTTCAATTTTGGTCAAATAAAATTTATATCCCCGAGCAAAAGTATTTTTTTTTTTTGCCTTTTTTGAAATTTTTAAGTTTGTGTGGCAACTCGATAAGAAAAACATTTTACACCGATTTTGCCTTTTTTAAAAAAGGCCAATAATAAAGTGGCAATCCTGTAGATTCTGGTTGACAGAATTTAAAACTAATAATTTTTCAAAACACTGCAAAAAGATATATTTTAAACAGAAACATAAAATTAAGAAAATATTGTTACTTAAATTTTTGACAACCGTTCAAAGCAGGGGTATGGCATCACCAAAAATAAAAGTTATAACGACTTCGTTATCACTAGGTGGCATTTTGTACAAAAAATTGACAATTTTCTTTTTTTATTTAAATTTAAATAATAACAAAATAACAAAGCAAAAAAACAAACAGATATATCAAATTTTATTATTTAAATATATTCCGCGCTTGTTTCTCCTGATTTTTAAGCCGTTTTCAGCAGTTTTTGCGTTTTTAAATATAGGCTCAGCTGATACTAAATAGTTGCTCATGTAATACTAAATTTCAGCGCCATCTACCGGTGAGTAGTGTAAGTTTTGATTTCCTATCTCTATAATTAATAGTCTCTGGTTCAAATATGGCCTTTAAAATGCTGCTGTTACAGTATTTAACCCCCTTATGCACCCACCCATATTATAAACGTCTCATCGGTCGAGTTTTACTTTTATTAATATTATAATTTCTTTAGTAACCCTGTGGCAAAACAGGGGTCAGTTGTAGTGAGAGTACCTGTTCCGTGACCGGTGATAACAGCACCGGTCTGAAGGAACCTGCCCTGTGACCCGTCTCGTGACCATACCGGTCTGAAAGTACCTGTCCCGAGACAGGTGAAAATGGTACTAACCCAGTGGTACAAATATTAGAGTTGTCAATTATTCGGATTTTTATTTTGATCTATTAACCCTTACATGTAATGACAAGGAATTTTCCGACCAAACTTCGTGGAAATAAAGATGTATGCCAAAGAAATACTTTTATTATTTTTATAGCTTTGCAGCAGCCCCTAGCGGAGATATTGGAAATTAAAGTTCGAACGTTAATATGCTGCCGGACCCGAGCGGGCTAAGATTTTCTTTAATTTTATTTTTATATTATTTCCATAACTAAACTCTACATAAAATTTGAAGAGTTTTTGAATTTTATTCAAAAATTTTATTTTGCTTTAAACTTTAATATGAGAAAATGTGAAAAATATACACACGCATTGTGGAGCTGCAATGCTACTGAGTAAAAAAAATCGTTATAAAAAAAGGAATAAAAAAGTTAAAGTCGGGCATGCCGACTATATAATACCCTACACCAGACTGGTTAAAAGCCAACTGATGTTAAAATGGACTTGTGTCAAAATTTTCTATAAAATGATAAAAGAAGAGAAACTCGGAAATATAGCCCATATGGGCGATAGGTCAAAATATGGACCGATCCTATCTAGAATCAATAGGCTTTGTCCTTGGAACAAATGTGTACCAAATTTCATTGAAGTATCTTGGTATTTGCGACCTGCAGCGTGTAAACAAGTCAATTTTGGGGGACCCTTATATGGGCACGAGGTCTAAACATGGACCGATTTTGACCAAAATCAATAGGCTTCGTCCTTGGGCCGACGTTAGTCGGTGTACCAAATTTTATCAAAATATCTTAGTATTTGCCATCTGTAGAGTGCGCACAAGAATGCATGGACAGACAGATAGACAGACAGACAGACAGACGGACGGATGGACATCGTTAAAAAGTAATTCTGAGCCAATCGGTTTACTATAAGGTGGGTTTAGGTGCAATATCTTTTGGTGTAACAAACATCAGTACAAACTTATTATACCCTCTCCACGTAGTGGTGTAGGGTATAAAAATACTTAAAATTTTTTTGTTAAACACAATATTATCCTAAAAACGAGTAAAAAGGTTAAAGTCGGGCATGCCGACTATACAATACCCTACACCAATCTGGGTAAAAGCCAACTAATGTTTGGATCCGAAATTCGAATGGGTTAAAATGGGGCTTGTGTCAAAATTTTCTATAATGTGAGTCACCGCACCAAATTTCATTAAAATATCTTAATATTTGCGATCTGCAGTTTGTAACCAAGCCAATTTTGGGGGGACCCTTATATGGGCACTAGGTCTAAACATGGACCGGTGTTAACCAAAATCAATAGGCTTCGTCCTTGGGCTGCCATAGGTCGGTGTACCAAATTTCATCAAAATATCTTAATATTTGCGACCTGCAGCGTATAAACCATATAATTTTAGTAGGACCCTTATATGGGCACTAGGTCTAAACATGGACCCATGCTCACCAAAATCAATAGGCTTCGTCCTTGGGCCGATATAAGTCGGTGTACCGAATTTCATCAAAATATCTTAATATTTGCGAACTGCAGCGTATAAACAATATAATTTTGGTAGGACCCTTATATGGGCACTAGGTCTAAACATGGACCGATGTTCACCAAAATCAATGGGCTTCGTCCTTGGGTCGACGTAAGTCGGTGTACCATACTTAATCAAAATATCTTAATATTTGCGACCTGCAGCGTATAAACAATATAATTCTGGTAGGGCCCTTATATGGGCACTAGGTCTAAACATGGACCGATGTTCACCAAAATCAATAGGCTTCGTCCTTGGGTCATAATAGGTCTGTGTACCAAATTTTATCAAAACATCTTAATATTTGCGACGTGCAGCGTATAAACAATATAATTTTGGGGGGACCCTTATATGGGCACTAGGTCTAAACATGGACCGATGTTCACCAAAATCAATAGGCGTCGTTCTTGGGCCGACATAAGGCGGTGTACCAAGTTTCATCAAAATATCTTAATATTTGCGACCTTTAGAGTACGCACAAGAATGCATGGACAGACAGTCGGACGGACGGACAGACGGACATCGTTCAATCGAAATAAAAAAAAATTCTGAGCCGATAGGTATACTATAAGGTGGGTCTAGGACCAATATTTTTTGGTGTTACAAACATCAGCACAAACTTATAATACCCTGACCACATAGTGGTGTAGGGTATAACTAAAATTATTTTTAACTAAAACTTAAAAAAATATTTTAATTTTTGCAAAAATTGTTTTTTCGGACTTTCTATATTTTTTTTATATATAATTTTTTAAAATTTACTATTTTTTATTTTTTAAAAAATTATTTAAATTTTTGCATTTAAAAAATACAAAAATTTGTTTCCGACTTTCTATATTTTCATATATTTAGAAATTCTAATATGATATTGTCATGTTAAATTTTATTTGTTGTTCCAAAAAGATTGCAGTTGTCTGCAATAAGAAAATGATGATTGGAATACTCAACTTGAGGTAGAAACATATTTTATCTAAATATATAAAACTTAAAATTTTAAGGAACAGATTCTTTTTGTAAGTATGTAGATCGTGTAAAAAAACTTTCATCAAACGAAAACTAATTTCGATTAATGCGCTTTTACGCATTTGTACATATTTTTCCCTAAATACGTTATTGCGCATTTACCCGAATTTTCGGATAAATAAAAATAAAAAAAAAACAAATAAGCGGGGACTACTGTACATCTGATATTATTTTTTCAACGAACTTTTTGTATGGTAATTGATGTTATTACATATCCCCAAATCTGACTCCATATATAACTACATAAGCCATTTAAAAATACCCTAGTAAAAATGATTTTTATATAATCATTTATGATTTTATACAATTATAACTTGTCGAGTATTGTGAAACATATATTTTTATATGATTATATCAAAAGATATTTAATTATATAAAATTATATTAACCAGATCCACCATTTTCCGGATCAAATCATGTATGGGTTAATATAATTATATAAAAAATATATTATTTGATCCGAAAAATGGTGGATCTGGTTAATATAATTTTATATAATTAAATATCTTTTGATATAATCATATAAAAATATATGTTTCACAATACTCGACAAGTTATAATTGTATAAAATCATAAATGATTGTATAAAAATCATATATGAATATATAAAAATCATTTTTACTAGGGTAATCAAAATATATGTAGTGACCGATATGATTCTACATATATGGTTCGATTCTAAGTTATATAACACTGTATATATCGTCATACTAAAAATACATTCTTGTAATTTCATATAGCTTTCTATATAATTTCATACAAATTAATATATAGTTCAGTCCTGTAACAGGTTCTTTTGTGTCAGTCCTATAACAGGGTTTTTTGCGTCAGTTCTGTGACATGTTCATCTGCACCAGTCCCGTGACATGTACATCTGCACCAGTCCCGTGACAGGTTCATTTACGCCAGTCCTGTGCTAGTTTGTTTTGTATCAGTCCTGTGACAGGTTCTTTCGCTTCAGTCCTGTGACTGATTCTTTTGCGTCGGTCGTGTGACACGTCACAAGGGACAATTGACCCCCTCCCAGGACAAGCACATGTTAAAGTTACCGGCCCTTTTAATATAAAATAACCGGTCCCCAAGGACCGGTTACGTGTCGTGTCCTGTGACCGGTTCCTTTTCCCCTACGGGGCTACTGAAAATTTTGCTGTTATTTCAGGAAATTTAACAGTTTTGAGCCCTGCGGTATTTATAGCTTACACCACTATGTGGACAGGGTGTAATAAGTTTGTGCTGATGTTTGTAGCACCAAAAAATATTGGACCTAGACCACCCTTTTAGTATACCGATCGACTTAGAATCACTTTTTGTTTCGATTTATCAATATTTGTCAGTCCGTCCGTCTGTCTGTCCATGCATTCTTGTGCGCACTCTACAGGTCGCAAGTACTAAGATAGTTTAATGAGATTTGGTACACCGACCTATGTCAGCCCAAGACGAAACCTTTTAATTTTTGTTAAAATCGGTCCATGTCTAGACCTAGTGCCCATATAAAGGTCCCCCAAAAATTTTCTTGTTTCCACGCTGCATGTCGTAAATACGAAGATATTTCAATGAAATTTGTTTCGCTGGTTCACATGGTCCCAAGAATAAAGGCTATTGGTTCTAGATAGGATCGGTCCATATTTGGACCTATCGCCCATATGGGCTATATTTTCGATTTTCTTTTCTTTAATTATCTTATAGAAAATTTTGGCACAAGTCCATTTTAACCCATTCGAATTTTGGATCCAAAAATTAGTTGGCTTTTAATCAGATTGGTGTAGGGTATTACATAGTCGGCATGCCCGACTTTAACTTTTTTAGTCGTTTTTTGATAATTTTAGCAACACATGTCTACTGATTTGTAGTACAACAAAATTAGCCGCTACTAAATTTTAGCAAAATTGTTGTAAACTGCAATTCAAAATCGATTTGCTAAAATCAGTTAAAAAATTTTCTAAATATCATTAATTTTAGTACAATGAAATTCGTATAAAAAATTATGGTAGTAGACGCTACAAAATTTCAGTAAATTGTTGTAAACTATTTACAATTTAAAATCAATCTGCTGAAATTGGCAAAAAAATATACTAAAAAATAAAAAAATTTAAATCTCAAAAAGAAATAAAATTTAATGAAAACAATTTTTTTTTTCTTTCAATTGTAAAAAATGTATAATTACTTCAACATACTTGAAATTTGGAGTAGAAATTGCAATCTCCAATATGCATTGGAGATACAGTAATTTTGACTTAGCTGCACAACCAACTTTTTCAAGAATTTTTGTGCAGGTAAGCCAAAAACGCAGCTAAGTGAAATTGTTTACCTGCCTTAAGGTGCAGATATACCAATGCAGACTTAAAACAAACAAAACAATTGAAGCTAATAATGAAAACTTTGTGCTTTGCACCAGATCTTGCCATTTTTATATTTAAAAAACGACTAAAGTAGGATATTTTTGTCACAAAAATAGTTGACAACACATTTATTTTATGTGTGTTTTTTTCTAGAATTGAAAAACAAAGAAAAACACAAGAGGCAGCTAACGGTGATCTTTTTTATGAAAATAATCCAAAAACTGCCAAAAATATGAGGCAGTTATCTAAAATGCGCAGGTAAAAAAAGTGCACTTAAAGAAGACAATTGCGTACATAATTTTGTAAAATAGAAACAAAACCAAAATTTTGTGCAAATGTGCACTTAAGAAAAAGGCAGTTAAATCAAAACTACTGTATAATAAAATTTTCTGGGTTTTATTTCCAAACTTGGAATATATCAATAATAACAAATATAAACTAAACAAGAATTCTAAAAAATCAACGAATAAAATTTCCTTAAAGTATCCACTGTTGTTAAGTCAATATATTTTTTTGCTAAGTTTAGCACTCGGTTTTGAAAAATTAGTTAAATATTTTGCTGAAATCAGCAACGAAAATTACTAAAAACATCCGTAATGTGTAATACGAGAATAGCAAAAATTATTAGTAAAAAAAAATTGTTCTAAATATCAGTACAAAAATAGTAAAGTGCGATTGATAACTGTTTACATATTTTTTTACAAACTTTTTTATCTGAGTGTATAAAAAGGTAGTGCTGATAACCGCATTTATAGCGTGGACGACAACCAGATAGACAAGATGTAGATGCCGCAGCTTGTCTGGATGTAGTACAGACAAGGGAAATGATAATTAAAAAAAAACAACTCTACACAATTTCTGTATTTAAATTTTCAGCAAATAAATTAACTACAGTAATATTTCTCTACAAATTTTTTGAGTCTTTGCAGTATACTAATATTCAGCAAAAAGTTTAGTGAACTTTTGCATTTGCAATCGACTAAGTGGTGGCAAAAATTTTGCTGTTATTATTTTTTTTTTTTTTTGGTAAAAATCAGCTCACTGATTTCCAGCAAACACCTTTTGCTGAAATTACCAACTTTTTTGCAAGCACGCTCCTTTACCACAAATCTTATTTCTGGTCAAACGCGAATTAGCACGAATTTCAAAATAAATCTGAAATACGTACTTACTTAAATCGGATGGAGGTTAAGTTATATTAATTTGACACTTAAATAACAAACCTCTTCGTACCAAAAACTTAGAAATTCTTTTTTTTTAGAAAATCCATTGAAATGGAACATATTTGGACATTAGACCGTACCACAAAAAAAAGTTCGCCATACACCGTCGAATCTAAATTATTTTTGCAAGGAGGTTTCGAAAATTGTAATTGTATATTTTTTTGCCAGATGTAGGGGTTGCCTTTTTAAATTTTTTGTTATATCTTTGGCATTTACAGTCGGATCTTAAAGTACGATACGTTGATGTTTTTATCTTAAGGGGACCAATGTTTTGGTCTAAGGGCCATTGACCTCAAGTATCTCGTTCTAATATTTACCCACCAGATTCAAGTGTTTTTAATAAGTTTTAGAGAAGTGTTAATAAAAATATAGTTTTGTGTTAGTGGTACCACCTGCGCCGCCAGTAGGGCTGGTTCACAACAGATACACGCTGAAAAAAATCACCCTGCCGGAAACAGGGTGATTTTTTTTAATAAAATTAAAAATCAACAATTATTTTAATTTTTGCATTAAAAAATACAAAAATAGTTTTTTTTGGACTTTCTATATTTCCATATATTTAGTTAGAATATTCTTCCACCTCAAGTCCAAATTCCAATATGATATTGTCATATTAGATTTTTATTTGTTGTTTCAAAATAAGGGTTGATCATTTTCATGATAAACAATACAATTGTTTCGTAGACATCACTCTACTCTTCAGTTGTCCGCAATGAGAAAATGATAACTTTCTTACTCAAACCGAGACATTACATAAGGTACAAAAAACCAACGGGATGAGAATTTTGTACTTTCGTATATGAACTGTCTGATTTGGTAAAACCACCCTACGGGAAATTTTAACAAACTGCCACCGAACTGGCCCCTTTATATGAAATAGAGTGGTCACTTTTACATGGCGTTGTCATAGGAGGTGGAAATTGACCCCTTGTGACATGTCACAAGACAAATCCTAGGACAGGTTACTGAACTCTCATAAAAAACAAAGTTCAGGGACCTGTCCTGCGATTTGTCTTGTGACATGTCACAAGGCGTCAATTTCCACCTCCTATGACAACGCCATGTAAAAGTGACCAGTCTATTTCATATAAAGGGGCCAGTTCGGTGGCAGTTTGTTAAAATTTCCCGTAGGGCAGTTATAAATCAACTCCTTTTTGAGAGCAACAATTACATAAAAGTACCCTTTGGGTACTACATATTTATATGTATGTCCGTTGTCAATACATTTTGTAAAAACAACTAATTTTAAACTCAAAACAAAATAAATATTTGTATGAGATTTTAGCCGTGGTGTGCCTATTTTCAACAATTATTTTAATTTTTGCATTAAAAAATACAAAAATAGTTTTTTCGGACTTTCTATATTTCCATATAAAATTAAAAATCTCTAAAGATTTTATATAGAGTTTAGTAATAGAAAAATTATAAAATTAAAAAAGTGTTAACTCGGTCGGGACCGGCAGCATGTTAATGTTTGAACTTTAATCCAAATATCTCCGCTAGGGGATGCGGTAAAGACGTGAAAGAAATAAAAAAAAGCATTTTTTGGGCATAGATATACATTTCGACGAAATTTTGGTTTTAAAATTCGTGTGTGAAAAGGTTAAAACAATTTAAGAAAAACTTATATAAAGTATGCCAAAAGTTGGCAATGTGTGAATAAGTCGAACTTTCTAAGCTTAAGTTGATATATTGTTAGCTTTTTAACTTATTTGAAATAATTTCTCTGTCGGCTTTCAAAGCACCCACTATTTCAGAATAGTTAGATAACGCACTTGCTATGAAATGTTCAACCAACAAATGTCTAAAGACAGCTACATATATGTGCATGTGAACGCGTATACATGTGCGTTTGTGTTGGTAATACAGGAAGCATAAAATTAAAATAAAACAAAAGTGAATTTTAACTTGACTTGAGTACAAATTAAATTAAATTCCTGATTCTCTGACTTTACTGTTGTATTTCTAAATTCATATAGCAGATAAATTGAAGTTGTTGTCCTTGTAGCTGTTAATGTTATTGTCGTTGGTGTATGTATTGTAGAAAACATTGACACTCACATTACTCAAACTAAATACTCGTCGTACAATAAACATTCCAACGTGTGTCTGTATTTTTTAAGTTTATTTATATGAGAGTATGAAGAAGAATCATGTTGCATGCTGCTGTATTAGTTGTTTATTTTTTTATTGTTAACACTTTGATAAAACATATTGTACTACGATGAAAACAAGAGAAAAAATTTCCAACATTTTATGTTGATTTTTACACACATCCGTTCCAAAGCCGCTGAAACTATTTTTATGATTCTTATAAAGGGGCTAACTTTTAGAAATGTGTTGATATTTGAATCTATTCCAAAACAGATTCTTTTAACACCGGTTCCATGGAACATTTTCTTATGCAAAATAAGGTGTTCTGCAACCAGTTCTTTGGATTTTACCCTTATACTGGGTAGTTTTATTTGTATACCCTACAGTTCATCTTGGGGACTGTATAGTGAGTTTGTGCTGATGTTCTACTATGCCAAGTAAGTGGAGGCCCAGAATAAGAGCGGGGAGTTTTTTTTTCATGTAGTTTGACTTATTGTGGGATATAATATCTTTTATCAATTATTTTAATTTTTGCATTAAAAAATACAAAATTTTTTTCGGACTTTCTATATTTTTATATATTTAGTTAGAATATTGTCTATCATAAAAATTATCAACTTTTTTGAAACAATAAATAAAATCTAATATATTGGGTATGGAAGTTAATAATGTCGATTATTTTGTTTGAAAAATGCATTTATTATAATAACAAAATGAATTGATACATTATTCAAAGTATTGTCCTTCGTTAGCCACTACTTTTTCCCATCTTTGTGGTAGTATATGGATTCCGCGCCAAAAGAACTGCTCCGGTTTTGAGGTAAAGAATGAATCAAGCCAATTTCTGATACCCTGTTCTGAAGTGAAGCGTATTCCAGTAAGGGCGTTCTGCATCGATCAAAACAAATGGTAGTCAGAAGGGGCAAGGTCTGGGCTATAAGGCGGGTGAGCCCATCCACTGTTTTCCAAATAGGTTTTGATCGGTCTTGCAACATATGGCCGAGCGTTGTCATGATGGAATATTATTGACTCATATTTAGTCGCATATTTTCGTTGATTGATCTCTTCAAACTAATCAATTTTGTTCGGTACAGGTCTCCTGTGATCGTCTGACCCGATTTCAAAAGCACATAATACAAAACACCCTTCTGATTCCACTAGATAGATTTATTTAAGATAGATAATTTTTTATTTATTATTCTTTAAATTGTTTACAAATAATTGCTTAAAATAAAAGTACAATAATAAATAAAATACAGCATCGTTTAAAACCATCAGCTGGAAAATTGGTTTATATAATTTACATTTTCTAGTAATTAAATTCAGATATTAGAAAACTTCTATATTTTAGTGACTCCCTAACATAGTAATAAAGTCTTTGCCAATTAGTATCCTCACCCCCGTTCAGTACATTAATAACCTCGTCATCCGTTAACATTTGACGACAAAAATACTTGTATCTTATATCTTTCAACACGGGGCACCTGCCCATAAAATGATTTATGTTTTCCTCCTCCCTCAAATTGCACATAGAACACAATCTCGTACTCTCACTCCTAAACTCATTCCCATTTAACCACAATATTCCCCCTCTTGTCCTCATTATAAGAAATATTTGATGTTGTTTAAAACCTTCGATACAATATGTCAACCCTTTCGAATAATCTAAATATTTGTAGATTCTACGCTCACTATCTTGTGCCTTTTCCATATGCTCCAGATGTTTTCTGAGCTTCATTGTCTCAATTAAACGAATGCAGGCACTGCTCCAAACTATTTTATCCTGCTCTATATCGTTGGCAGAAATATTGTACTGCAACAGTTTGTTTTTTAGTTCAGCATACCAAAAAATATCTTTAGCCATAATTTTTCTTGACAGTATGTATGGCAGTCTGTTGTGGTCATATTCAAAAATCGTTTTAAATATATATTGAAGATGTAAGCTATAAGAATAAAAATGACCTGCTTCTTGTCCTGTTTCCAATGCCAGCACGTAATTTGGAGTAGAATCAGGTAGGCTTAAAATTCGTTTTGTAAAATATTTTTGCAATTTATCTACGTCATCAAACCAAGCGTAGCCCCATATTTGGGCACCATAACATTGTATGGATCTACACACTGCCAAAAAAAGTTTCCACTTTGCAGTTATTGAGATATCTTTCCTTCCAATAAAATTTTTCCAAGTAGCATTTACACTTGATCTAGCCGCATCGTTCTTTGCTTTTATATGCTTTGTAAATGACATTTTTCGTGTCAGCAACATTCCCAGATATTTGTATTCTGATACAATATTCACGTATTCGCCATTGAAGGTCCACTTTTCTTCGACACCCATTCGTCCACCATTGCGAAAAATCATTATTTCGGATTTGGCAAGATTAACCTGCATACCCCATATCGAGCAATATTCCTCAAGTTTATATATCATCTTCTGTAGATCATTTACATTGTCTGCCAGTAGCACAATATCATCCACATACATTAACAATCTGATATTGATATCGTCAATAAACAAGCCTCCTGTCATATGATCATGCATATGGTTCAAATATAGAGAGAACAATAGCGGTGATAACAAACAGCCTTGCTTTACTCCTGTACATGTTTTAAATTTGCTTGATATTTCAGATCCAGTCCATACAGCTGATTCAGTATTTTGGTAGACTTTCTCAATGAAACTTACAACTTTAGTTGATAACCCCATCTGATGTAATTTAAATATTAATAAATTCCTTGGTACTCGATCAAATGCCGCTTTAAAATCTACAAAGAAGCTATAAACTTTCTTTCTTTCTGCGAGCTTTATTTTAACAATTGATGTAAGATTATATACATTGTCAATGGTAGAATATCCTTTACGGAAACCCGCTTGGAATTCATTCAATATTTGATTTCGATTAACCGATTCAGTTAATCTCTGACATATCACACCCATCATTATTTTACCAATACAGTTTGTAAAAGATATTCCTCTGTAGTTACAGGGCTGGTTTACATCTCCTTTCTTATGAATTGGGAAAATAATACTTCTTTTAAAAGCTTCACATGATTCATTTGCATCTAATATACGGGAAAATATATCCGCTAGTGTTCCCAAATAACCATTGCTGGCATTGATTAAAAATTCGTAAGAGATACGGTCCTCTCCAGGCGCTTTATTGGGCTTTGCTTTAGCAAGCTGAGCTTTTAATTCCTGTAGCGAAAAAGGTCTGTATAAACCTTCATCACTTATTAAATTAGCAGCATAGCATACTCTGCAGGTCTGACTGTGGGATTAAGTAATTCTTTAAAGTAATCTCTAAAACTTTCAACCATTATACCACATCCAATATGATTCTCTTGTTGCCGTATTTCCCTCGCTAGAGCCCACCAGCTTTTGCTATCAGTCACAAAGTTTAATTTACATTCCACCTGTTTATAATACTCCCGTTGTTTAATCTTACATAAATACTGGTACTGATTTCTCTGTTCGATATACATTTCCTTGTCTCTATTTTGTTGTGAATTTCTAAATGCTTTTAACAACTCCATCGATTTTTCTCTGCCATTTTGACATTCATTATCGAACCATTTGTTTTAAAAATTTGTCTCCTAGCGTTTGTTTTTGGCGGTATGTATGATTTCATAATCAAGTTTCTCATATCATTTAGATTAACTTCTGGCTTGTTTTCTATTAACGTTCTAAGATTATTATCCAACTCGCGCTTATAGCATTCGGCTTTTCTAGGATTCCATTGTAATTTAGGAGGTAAATTTAATTTCTTCGAGATACAATTCGCGTCGTTAACTGCCAGATTAAGTTTTATTGGTAAATGATCCGACCATATTTTGTTTTCTACAACAAAGCTCTCTACCTGATTAAGTATGTCAAAGAACACTGCACAAAAATCATTTACCGAGTTACCATTTCTGCTTAGAAATGTGTATTCACCTTCCTTATCACTATAAGTCCTTCCATTTAGAATAGCCAGTCCATAGTTATTACAAAAGTCTAAAAATCGCCTGCCAATTACATTTGGTGTTACCTTGTCTCTAGATTTTCTGATGCCACTAAATACGGAGCATTACCTTGGTGCCATGGATATTCGGCTTCGGCGTTGATTTGCAAAACATCAATGCTTTTTAGGCACAAAATTCGCTACTATTATAGCGATTGAAAAAATGTGTGTTTACAGTTTGGCGTCTGTCGAATACTGAATTGTAATGACGAATGTTTACTCACCAAAATACCATATTTGTTATTATTCACACAAACTATATGTGACAGTTATGCCATATGTTGTCTAAATTAACATTATTAACTTCTATATCCAATAACAATATCGTATTAGAATTTGGAATGAGGTTGAACAATATTCTAACTAAACTAGTTGATCTGAAGATTGTTACAATGGGTGGGTTCGGCATATACACTTTAATAGTCAACAGTTCTACAACAGTTGTGCAACTATCTGCTAAACGACCTGATCCCTAACCGCTCAATTTGAGCGCTTAGGTAGCGCTGTCATATATTGGTAGCGTAAAAATGTTTGCTACTTTTGATCAATTAGTGATACATTTGTTGTTGATTCTAAAAATATATTTTTTTTTTTGTAAGAATCACAAATAATTCAAAAACAAAAATTTAAAGAAACCAAAGGAAAATATAGAAAAATTGTATTTAAAAACAAAACAAAGAAAACAAAGTTCAGCAGAGTTACTAATCACAAAACGCTACAAGTCACCGGTATCAGTTTAAGGCTCCTCTGCCGAATGCTACAAATGAGTGTTATTTTTGTTCGGTTTTAAGATCAAATATGACAAATTCCAAATAGAATTCACAATTTATTTTACAACAAATATAGAAAAAGACTTATGAAAAAAACGTTCCTAGAACAAAAATATCACTCAATATATTTTATGTTAATGGCGGCTTCCTTATTCTCCCATTTTTTCTTTCGCATACTCTCACCAATATTGCCGAAGTTGTTATTTTTGGTGGTGTTCACTACATTTATAATATCAAGGAATATAGTTAACAAAGAGAACTTATGGCTCTTCTGACTCGTCTTTTTTTAATGCAAAAAATTTATAAAATTTTTAAAATTACAATATTAAAATTTTTACTCTTTTTTATTTAAATTAGATATTGACCATATTTAGTAACTTGTTAGTTAATCGTTTAATAATATATATTAAGTTTGCAATACACCACTAAGAGTCATATGAGAGTCTTTGTTACGAGTATATGTGATCCATGTTAAATTATGCCACTGCCGCTGTCCGCCGTTAGAGGTTAATCACAACTGTGACGATTGTCGACCGACGACAGCAAAAGTCGTCGCGAATAATTTAAATTCAGCGACAATCGACCGTCGACATTTGTTGACGTTTAGAAAAAAATTAAAGCAAAACAAGAATATGTTTGTATTTTTTTTCGCCACAATTCTTCACCAATTCAATTGGTTTTCCATTAATTCTTGTTGTTTTACATTTTTTTCTATTTAATTTTGCGTTTTTGCGGTAAATTATGCATTTTTATTTTCAATTATATTTCTTCTGTCAAAAAAATAATTTTTTTGTAAACAAAGTACGAATTTTTGCAACTCTAATACGAATTTCTGCAACTCTGTTCCCTTAATTAGTTAAAAATATGGCAACTATTTGACAAATATTTTGAGTGTGTATTAGTGTGTCGTCACGAAAATAGAATAGATTCTATTACGACGACAAATCGCCGGACGACATGGCGAAATTTTGCTTCCCATACAAAATATATGAAAAAGCACATGTCGTTGTCGTTATCGACCCAGTTCTGATTAATGTCTTATTTCGGGTGGGTTTTTTCTCAGAGCGGCAGTCGCTAGCCTCTACGCTCTTCTTATTGGCCGACACTAAATATGCGATTTACATCTGCTGTATATTGACTTCGCTAAAGGCTTCATTAGCCTAATCGTAAAGTAAAAAAACGTATCTGTAATCAATTCAATGTGTTAAAATAATATAGAAATATATTTTTGTCTTTTTTCTATGCATTGAAACTGTTGTCAAGTAAAATCGTAAAAATGTTCTGTTGAAAATTAAAATTTTCTATTTTATTACTTGACATTTAATTCTATGCACAAGAAAAGGATAAAAAATACAATATTTTTATTTTTTATACTCTTTTTATTCATTATGAGAATGATACGTTACTTTTTATACCCTACACCACTATGTGGTCAGGTTATTATAAGTTTGTGCTGATGTTTGTAACACCAAAAAATATTGGTCCTAGACCCACCTTATAGTATACCGATCGGCTTAGAATTTTTTTTTATTTCGATTTAACGATGTCCGTCCGTCCGTCCGTCCGTCTGTCTGTCTGTCCATGCATTTTTGTGCGCACTCTACAGGTCGCAAATATTAAGATATTTTGATGAAACTTGGTACACCGACTTATGTCGGCCCAAGGACGACGCCTATTGATTTTGGTTAAAATCGGTCCATGGTTAGACCTAGTGCCCATATAAGGGTCCTACCAAAATTATATTGTTTATACGCTGCAGGTCGTAAATATTAAGATATTTTGACGAAATTTGGTACACAGACCTATGTTAGCCCAATAACGCAGCCTATTGATTTTGGTGAACATCGGTCCATGTTTAGACCTAGTGCCCATATAAGGGTCCTACCAAAATTATATTGTTTATACGCTGCAGGTCGTAAATATTAAGATATTTTGATGAAATTTGGTACACAGACCTATATTGGCCCAATAACGCAGCCTATTGATTTTGGTGAATATACATGTTTAGACCTAGTGCCCATATAAGGGTCCTACCAAAATTATACTGTTTATACGCTGCAGGTCGTAAATATTAAGATATTTTGATGAAATTTCGTACATAGACCTATGTTGGCCCAAGGACGCAGCCTATTGGTTTTGGTGAACATCGGTCCATGTTTAGACCTAGTGCCCATATAAGGGTCCTACCAAAATTATACTGTTTATACGCTGCAGGTCGTAAATATTAAGATATTTTGATGAAATTTGGTACACCGACCTATGTCAGCCCAAGGATGAAGCCTATTGATTTTGGTTAACACCGGTCCATGTTTAGACCTAGTGCCCATATAAGGGTCCCCCCAAAATTATATTGTTTATACGCTGCAGGTCGCAAATATTAAGATATTTTGATGAAATTTCGTACACAGACCTATGTTGGCCCAAGGACGATTTTGGTGAACATCGGTCCATGTTTAGACCTAGTGCCCCCAAAATTGGCTTGGTTACAAACTGCAGGTCGCAAATATGAAGATATTTTAATGAAATTTGGTGCGCTGACTCACATTATATAAAATTTTGACACAGGCCCCATTTTAACCCATTCGAATTTCGGATCCAAACATTAGTTGGCTTTTAACCAGACTGGTGTAGGGTATTGTATAGTCGGCATGCCCGACTTTAACGTTTTTACTCGTTTTACGATACTTCCAAACTAATTTGGGCTTAAGGCTTTCGACAGTGTTAATAGAGAAGGCATTTAGGAATGCATCATACGCATACGAAGTGTCGACTTCTTATTATGACTAGTAACCTGCATCATCTTATGTTTACGATATTGTTCTAAAGTCACATATACTAAGTAATCTTGGAGACATGACTCGTTGCTTGACAAACGGCCTAAAAAGCTGGGTTGAAAATAAACTGCTCAAGAATAAAAGTTCTAATCAATGTTTATAGTTACATATTTGGGATGTAGGAGCTAAAGTGGATGTTGAATCACGTTTGCAAAAGGCAATGAGGAACTGTTGAAGCCCCTAAGAGTAAAGTTTAAAGCATTAGCAGGAATACTGTTCTCTAGCTTTAGAGTGAATTTAATATAATGTAAAAGTTTTGATGCTGCTTTAGAGACTTCATGTATATAATAAGTTCCCCTGGCAATAATCTTGGTTCGATTTCCTACTTGGTGTATAGATTAAGCTTTTGGCCTGACGTGCAAAGGAACTGAAGTGGAAAAGGTCAGTAAATATCAATGATCTAGGCTTAACTCTGATCAAATCACATAATGGTCGATGCTCTAGCGCTGTAAGTCTCTTGAGACTATCAGAAAGTGTAGGTACATAAGGTTTTCTTGTACTGATTAAAAACTTATTCGCACAAAATAACAAAATATGTTGCAAAATTTCCGATGGAGGCGAATTTCGTTCATATTCTCAAATATAACTAAAAACTCCCTCATATCTTAACTATCGAGTTCAAAAAATAATGATATGCCATTATCTTTTCTACACTGGGCCATAATGCTTATAGAGTTAGTTCTTTTTGGAATATCCCTGTTAAAAATTATTTCGAAACGGTAATTTTTAAAATGATTCGTTTAAGGCGGGTTTCTGCATACACCGTAATCGGCGCCGAAAACGAAATTCCATACATTTGCGCCGAAAAAAAGTTCGTTGCCGAAATCGGCGCCGAAAATTAGGAATGAAACGGCACCGATCTGCAACGAAAAACTAACGAAATGGCAACGGAACGAAAACAACTTCAAGTAGGTTTTTTTCGGTGCTAGCTTTGCACCGAAAGAAAATTATTTTAATACAGTTCGAAAATGAATACAAAGAATACAATTTCTGTGTGCGACGAAGAAAAAATAATTGATTTTGTCAAAAATAATGAAATTTTGTTCAATATTCGACATCCAAAATTCAGTAACAGTGAATTAAAGAATCGATTGTGGTTACAATTGGCCGGTAAATTGAACATAGAAAGTATGTTTATTTCATTTTATTTCTTAAAATAATGCATGGTGATACGTTTGTACAGAGTACGCAAAATTGTTAAATTGATTGGTCCTGCCATTCAACCGCTCCAATTCCATTGAAATAATATTTGAATTTTTCGCGAATTATTGATGCTTCATTGTTTGGCCGGCCACCAGCTGATGTGTTTGCAATTGGAATCATATTATTTACTGGTATTATCAAATCGTCTAAATTTCCGAATGTGGTATCTGCCGGTGAATTTATTTTTTTGGACCGCATCATATTGTGTAATATACATGCAGAAAGAATAAGATTGTCGATTGTTGCAGGGGATGTAATACCAATTGGTGTGTGAAAAACACGGAAATATGAAGCCTCAATTGCAAACGTATTCTCCGTTGTTTTCCTAGCACGGGAATTGCGGTAATTGTAAATAGCTTTGAATCGATCATGTAGTGATTGTTGTCTTGGATATGGTTTCATCAAGTTTTTGTGCAAGGCAAATGCTTCATCACCAAGTATTACATTTGGCAAAACAGTGTCAGTGTATGGTAGAGTATTCGGTGGCGGAATATTAAATTGCTCACTGTTGATTTTTTGGTCTATTTCGCTTTTAAAATAAATGCCTGCATCGCCTTCTCGGCCATATGAGCCAAAGTCTACCGCTATAAACTTGTAATTTGCATCGACCACTGCCAAAAGTACAATAGAATGGAAATCTTTGTAGTTGAAAAAGGCAGAGCCAGCCGTGGGTGGACATTTGATTCGTATATGTTTGCCATCAATCGCCCCACAACAATTCGGATAGTTCCATTTGGATGTAAAGTCAGCAATATTTCGCGTCAATGATTCAGTCGTTAGTGCTGGCATCGCTGTATGCAATACATATATGTTTTAGAATAGATGCAAGGCATATTGGAAATTGTTGATTTGTGTACTCTGAATTGAAAGGCCAACGATGCAAATGTTTCACCAGTAGCCAGATATCTGAAATACATAACAAAATATTTTATTGACGTATTATTCATTTGTGTGTAGTTGAAGCAGTAAAAAAATATGGGCAAATATGCGCGACTATTTTATTCGGAACCAAACGAAAAAATCAACCGGAAAGCCAGCGACCGCTGCAATGCGAGATGAATCGATGATGTTTCTTTTAGATACATTGATTTTGAAGCGAACGTAAATATCTATTTTTCATCAAAATAAACATAATTTAAAATGTTCACATTTTTTCATTTCTAGATATCAGCGCCCAACAAGGCATCATCATCCAGTGAAGCATGTTTTGATTTATGCTCACAAGTGGACTTGGATCCGTCCGAACTGGTTTCGATTTTCGAAAATGAGTCGGATATGAACGATGGCACTGATGGTCGCCCACGTTGCATGACAACAATTGACACAGATGGTCGTATCAGTAGCATGGCGGTTTGTACAGATGGTCGGGCTAGCAGCCTTGATTTGGAAACTCCACAACGTAGTCGAAACAAACGACGTGCTCCATCTTCCGATCCAACTACTGATCAACTCTATGAACTTATTTCAACTCGCAAGCCAAATCCAGTGGATTTTTTGCAACCCAAAACAAAGCCAAAGGACCATTTGGATCTCATTGGCCCAAAAAGAACAACTAACTCAAGTCTTATTCACCCAAACATCCAATGAAAACAATCAAAAACTTCCAAATTTCAAAACCGAAACAAACTCAAATACCTTGCCGATCGACCAAACTGTCCAAAGTTCAAATAATTCGCCGAGCAAGGAAGCCAGCAACAACAGTGATATTTCTAACTGACGAATATCCATTCCAATAATATCCATACTTTTTTAATAGTTTAATAAAAACCAATTTCTTACCTTAAGGTAATGCAAAATTTTTGTTTTGGTGTAATTGGTTCTCTATTCCAGGTGGTAGGTATTCCTTCGAAATCAGATTTGATAATTTCCAGCACGGATTCAAAAAGATGACGACTAAAACGAAAATATTCTTTGAATTTCCAATCGTCGTCCATCAAATATCTATCAATCAAGATATTGTTTGCACCTTCTCTGGGTCGCTGTTTGTACATCACGTGAATATCTTTTCTTTTTTTTCTTGCTTTCAATAAAAACACCAATAACACATCTTCTTCATGTTGCTGCTGTGCCATGTTATAGGCTGCAATTCGATGATTTGCCTCGTTAATTTCATCGACACTGTAAATTTCCATACTTTTTAGTATTTAATATTTTTTTTGATGCACAAACTATTCACAATGACAACTAAAAAAACAGAACGCAATAACTTCGTTTCAGTTTCTGTTTTATGCCGCAACGCTCCCCACAGAAATGAAAACGAAATAGAAACTAAATAGCGACGAACAACAACGTTTTTCAGTTTTCGTTTTCGGCGTAGATTACGGTGTATGCGGAAACCCGCCTTTAGATGACATATCTACAAATCATATTAAATACTTTATAGATAGAATTGAGAAAATCCTTTCCCAATAGAGGATTTTGGCACACAATATTGCTTTTGTTGTTATTAACAAACACTAAATTTTAATTAAGTGTGACAACGCCAGATTCCGTTCATTCTTCTTTTATGTTTTGGGAACCAATCGGAGACATAAAAAAATATGGGTAGTGTTGCCATATAGCCAGTTTTAACTGTTTTTTACAGTTTTTTGGGGGGCCTAACAGTTTTCCAGTTTTTTCATGTAAAAAACAGTTTTTTAAATTCATAGATTTTTGTTTACAGTTTTTTCTTATTAAATCGGAAAATTTGTTTTATTTACAATTTTTTTTTTATTTTTTAACTAAAATTTAAGAATTAAAATATAAAACTGCTTATGCATAATATGAAAACCTTATACGTTTGTAAAATGAATTTTGTATAAACTATTTGTTTTATAAGACATTTATAAACTTAGAAATTTATTATGCATATGACCCAAAAATTACAATAAACTTTCCTATTGTAAAAAATTAGGTACAAATCCAAACATAAATAAATTTAACAATGCAAATATAATACTATAAAATATGCTTAATGGAAAATCGAAATATTTTTAAAACAAATTTCATCAAAAATTAGCACGGAATAAAATTGGCTAAACCATATCTGACACGTCATAGATCCGGCGGACATTTTTTAGCCGTACTTTTTAGATCATTTCTAAATGAAGGATTATTTAGATTTTTTTCTTCTTAATTTTTTAAAACAATGTCTCATCAAAAAAGGCCGATATTGATTTTTTATTTTTTTAAATAAATAATTGCCAATTCTGGATAACAATTTATTACTATTTTTGAGCAAGGCCAATTCCAAAAAACTTAATTTTTTACGGGGTTTTACACACCGTCAAACAATTCCCGACGTACCAATACTCAATCAAATGAAAGGTAGGTAATGCAAATCCATAAAGAATTTTTTGAAGTACAACATTGACCAGTAAAGTATTCTATCCTAACTCAGGGGTTAATATAAAAAGGTTCACATCTCGGAAGGGTGTTTGGATGAAATTTTTTTAACTTCAGATTCGGGCCTTTTTTCTTAAAAAAAATTTAATTAGAAGGCTGTGCAAAAAGTCGATTACTATAAAAGCCAAAGGAATTTAAATTATTCAAATCTCGATCTTTTAAAAATTGAGATCCTGGGATAATATTTTAGTCCCAGGATACTTCGGGATCCTAGAATTTCTTATGATTTTTAAATTTTTTTCGAAAAACATTTTTTCTATAAAGAAACAGTTTTTATTTGCAGTTTTTCTAAAAAAATATATGGTAACACTGGATATGGGCCAAACGTAAAACACTCATAACAGATTCCTTTCGTATCTTTATCTACAATACAACAAAACAAATAAAACAAACAATGGCGGCTTAACAAATAATACTATGAGTACTGACTACAACTACGACAACATAATTTACAATCAAACACAATAATACACTCACATACACAAAAATTAAGTTCTATGCAAAACATAGACAACAAAAATTTGCTCAATAATATACAACAACTACCTTCACACAATTACGTTGACATCCAAAATGAATCCTAAGTGTTTTATGATGTTGTAAAACTTTTTAGTTTTAATTATCATCTAACAACAATACAACAACAAAAAATTAAATAAATTCTAACACGTTTTTCCCAAAAATGATAACGACAACTTTCAATTTAAATGTTAAATACATATAATCACGACATGTAAATTGCAATCATTCTCATCATCAACATCGTCATCATTTACTATTATCATCAGGAGTTGTAGCGATAGCAGTATCTAACATCAAACATTATGGTATTTAGTAGTCAACCGGGGTTCATTATTGTCAATTTGATTGTTATTAACTAACATTAGAATGTCTGTTGTTTTTGGTAGAACTTGACTTTAATTTAATTTGTACAAACACCATACATCAGCCATCGGTTGTGTTGTATTTCTATAATTGAATTTAGTTATAGTTACATGAAACTTAATTTTTAGAAAATCAACTCCTTGCGTAGAGTTTTTTTTTACATTCTATAAATTTTTTTCAAAATTAACTTTATTATAAGTGTGGACATTTTGACATGACAAACACTAAACAAGTTTTATCATATTAGCGAACAGTGTTGCCATTTCAGTGCTTTTCAGGTATTTTTTGGTGCTTTTTTCCTTCCCGTACCCGGTGATTTTTTACAAATACCCGTTTATAAAAAGCGGGTATTTACAGTGCTTTTTCAGATTTCTGGCAGTGCTTTTTGTACAGTTTATATTTTTGGTATTTGTTCTCCTTTTGTCAATTTTTCTTGAATTTTCTGTCAAAGTGGAAAAAATAATACGAAATATACAAAAAATACATTTTTTTACAATGTTTGTAGTACAATTTTAAATAACAACTTCGTTATATTTAAACTTCAAAATTTTGAAATATTAGTTTGGTGCTTTTTTACCCCTTTTTGGTAATTTTTTTAACCTTTTTTGCACGATTTTACAAAGCTAAAATGTGTTTTTAAAATCTTGTCTTAAATTTTTCAAAAAATTATTATCGTGCTTTTTTACCCCATTTTGGGTAAATTTTTACCATTTTTATCCGTTTTCAAAATGCTCAAGGTGCTTTCCTGCCTTCAAGAGTTGGCAACACTGTTAGCGAACTTGTTTAAATTATGATATGAGAGCAGCAGGTAATAAACAGTGGCATATATAAAAACAAAAGTTCTATCATCAAACCAAAAATGAAGTTTGAAAAATTCATATTAGTAGAAATATTAGTTAAACATCTTGTATACCAAGTGTACTAGTTTTCCGCCATTTTTTTTTCGCTGAAATTGTGTTTAAGCAAAAGTTTTAGTTATATTTTTTCAGTACTAAACTAATTTCTTGGACTAATCTGTTACTATTTTTTCGCTTTTTAATAGGAAAGGCTTTTAATTATACACTCAGGAAACAGATTCGGTGCTGAAAACCCAATTTGTTGCCAATCGAATGGTTCAGATGCACCAAATGAATTTTTTGATTACGACTACCGAATTATTCTTGATACAACTGAAATTCCGTTGTCAGAGTCAAAGTAGCCCTGTCTCAATTGGTTTTTTGTTGTAACAACTGAAAAACTCGGCTACCACAACCGAACCGTTCGATTGCCTACAAATGCGGTTTTTGGCACCGAATCTGTTTTTGGGCGTATAACAGCGATATTGTTTGTTTTATTTCCTTCCCAGCAGAAATTACTGCTTGCTTGGAAGCAGTTTTGTCAGGGAAAGTTGAGCAGTGAAGCGATTGCATTATTGATGATATCATGCCTGATTTTTGTTCGAGCTAGCTCGCGTGAAAGAACTTGTTTCGAGATCCGAAAAGGCATGAATTCACCGCTTTTAATTAGTGCTCATGTTTTTCTTTTAAAATGTCGATAATTCATGCCTCCTCGGAAGTGCATATTATAAAGATTTTCAACTATTTAAAATCATGCCTTCTCAAAAGCACAATATTCCTGCATATTTTTCAGTGAAGAGAATATGCCTCTTATTTTCAGTAAAACCTCTTATTCTCATTAAAAAAATTTTGATAAAAGAACCGGAAAAATATTTAAGCAATCAAAATGTTATTGTTCATTTCATGCCTTTTTGAAAAGCACAGCACAATGTAAACAATTAATCAACTTAGGCCTTATTTATAAAGCTATACATTTTCAGAAGCGGTAAAAGTACCAGTAAGGAAGCAGTAATCGTTTTTACTGCTTCCACATTTTTGCTGGGTTTTTTGTTTTTTAGAATTATCGACCCTGATTTTCATCAAAACGATTTTGGTGACAATTTTTCTGCTAGCTTTATTGACTTCTTTGCGTTTAGTTAGTTGTATCCTACACTCAGAAAAGTTCTGCAGTTACTACATGACAGTTATTTGTGTAGTAATACAGTTGTAGTTTTTTTAATTACAATTTTAGTTAATTTGCTTAGAGCAAAATTTTTCAATGTTTTTGACAGTTATTTTTTAACAAACTGCAAAACTACTACATTGTAGTAAAAGTTATATTATGCAGTTATTTTGAATTTCTTAAATTTTCAAGTGTGCGTGTGTGCGAAGCAGACGAGTGCGTGTACGAAGCGCTTGGTTACAAATTTCTAGTGAAAGAATATGAGAAGAACTTTTTTTCTATTGTCCTAGTCATAAAACAACGTAAAGAGTGAAGACGCGTAATATGGAAAAGGTTATAAGGTAAGTTTTAAAATATAAATTTAACCGAAACCGGGTTTTTCAGCCCTTAAAACCGAAAACCGACAAAAATATGTCGGTTTTTAATAAATACTTTCACCGATTACAATTATTAATTAAATTGCTATTACAATTAGAATCCGAAGACTCATAAAGGCGACCTAAGGCCTTCTGAAATCATAGCCATATGAGGTTGTATTTCTTTTTTTTTATGACCCGTGAAATACTCCGAATTATGAACATTACACTATGCGACAGTCAAAATCGGGATGGGATGAAACCAACGGGAAATGTTATATCGGTCAAAAACAAGTTATTCGTGTCCCGGCGTTTCGCTGGGTCACCCCTAGGAATCGCTGGGAAATGGGACTTTCTACAAAGGTGCACTTAGTGCGGAAAGTTTTCTGACTGTCACTCACTTGGGAGTGACCAGAAACGATTCCTCTGTTTGAATGTCCAAGCAGCTCACTACTTCCGGTCTTAGACCAAGTATTTCCCGGGCAATGGCTTTTCAGATACCTCTGATAGCTAGCTAGTGTGAGAAGGCGCTCGGTCATGTAGCCTGAATGGTTAAAGTACATCTTAACGTCTCAGGTAAGTAGGTAAATGGACATGAATATTTACTGAAGCATGTCCGCATCGTGGATGTGGTAATTAATCCTGAATCCACTGTCTGCCTGGAGGCGTTGCTGGCAGCCCCAGCTCCAGGATCGGATGCTTTAGCCCAATCAGCTACTCATCTTAAATTTTTAAGATTAAAGAAACCATAACAAATGTAGATAATATAAAGTGGCCCTATGTTCCGTATAGGAACTACGGGAACTTATATATATATATACCCCTAGGAATCGAGATATATCTTTTTTTTGACATAACTCGAGAACCACTAGTCCGATTTTGCTCATTTTAAAAAAATTAAAAATTACAATTCCTTTAATCTGTTCATATAACGTTTTTCTATATACTCAACAGTTTTGCCGGTAAAAATAAATGTTTGTTACCGCTACCATAAAAATCAATAACCTTTTGTTTATTACTTTTTTTTAATATTTTAGGCAAAAAATATTTTTTTCTTCATACATTTATTTTTACCGGCAAAACTGTTGAGTATATAGAAAAACGTTATATGAACAGATTAAAGGAATTGTAATTTTTAATTTTTTAAAAATTGTTTGAGAAAAATAGGACTAGTGGTTCTCGAGTTATGTCAAAAAAAAGATATATCTCGACTCCTAGGGGTGACCCAGCGAAACGCCGGGACACGTATAACTTCTTTTTTTACCGATATAACTTTCCCCGGTAGTTTGAACTCTTCCCGATCACTGACCCCTACCATTTGTCTCACAGTGTTATTCGAAAATTTAGAGTTTTCTGAGCCATTATGAGTTATTTATGATTAATTTATGAGTATTCAAAGTATTAAAACAAAAAATATTTTTTAATACACTCATATACGAATCTGTAATGTTTAATTTATGACTTCAAAATTCAGCACTCTGAAAATAATCATATTTTAGAGTCTTTTACGAGTAATAATTTCTGTGTGCTCAGAAAAATTTATTTAATTGTAATGAATGTTTTCTCCATTAAATATTACTTTAAAGATTTTTTTTTGTTTTTGTACAGATCACCGCGTATTTTTTCAAAAAGTCCTACTCCGTAGTCCACGAAATTTATAAAATTTTAACCTTATGTTCTTTTAAACAAATTGATAAAATTTAAATTCGTGATAATACAGCCGACAAAAGTATAAAAATATTTTATTTATAATGGTTTTCCGTGTATTTTTCTTCTCCCGCAAAGGTACGAAACGGCGTTATTGCCTTTATTTGAATGAGAAATTCAATTGAATTTTAATTAATATAGGCTTAGGATACTGAGGATGGGTCTGTAGCGGGACCCGAAAATACGTATTCTATCCTGCTGGCCTTATCAATTTTTATTCTTACATGTAAAAATTTTATCCGGGCCTAGACCATATCATGTGAGGGCATATAAGGCCACTCCAATGGATCAAACATTTTGTCTGAGACTTTATGAAGTAGAAAATTTTTATTAAAAATTTCCGTGGGTCCAAGGCCCCGCCAGGGTCCATTTTTGGATGGAGATAACCCCTTTCGCTGGAGTACTGGATGGTTAAAGATTCAGGAGGTAAAGAAATAGCGCCATTTTTAAAAATTCGGATTTATTGGTGGTGCCATCTACCAGGTAATAACAGTAACATGAAAATATTATATTTTAATAATAAATTTTGTTAAATTTAACGAATAGGTTCTCAAAAATTAGTGATAAATAATTTTGAAATTTAACACTCAAAATTAGTTAAACTACTGAGGATTTTTATCATTTAGCGTATTTTTTAATCACCTGGATTTAGAATTTTTCATACAAAAAATGGATTTATTAAATCCAAAAAAAAAGCTGGATTTAATAAATCCACAATAAAAGCACAAATATATGAAACAGCCTATTAATTTAATGTCAGAAAAAAATACGAATGAAAATTAAAAGAGAAACAAAAAAATTGAAAAACTAACAAATAAAAGGTTTTTCTTAAATTTTTTATGAAAGATGATTAGAAAAAAAACTACACCTCACCAAATACATATTTTTCATCTTGGACATGGAGAAATAGCTCAAATAGAAATGGCAATTTTTCACTCTACAGTAAGTAATTTAATAAAATCCAATTAGTAAATATTAAATATTGCAATGGAATTTTTCAATTGTGTAAAAATACAAATTGAAGTGATAAAACTGAAAGGCAGACTGTTTATCGCTGTTTTATGTAAAATATAATTATAAATTAAAAGTTAAAGTAGAATCCTTCATCATCGAATTCGGTATTAAAAATTAGGGTGAAAGAAGTGTCTGACAGAAAATTTTTTTAAAATAGGAAAAATCTAACACCATCTGTTGAGCACTTTTAGAAATACTTTTTGGATTTATTAAATCCAAGTGATTAGAAAAAACGGCTATTGGGTTAAATAAATCAGTGTTTCAACTAAAAATTTGTTAAAAAATAGTCAAATCGATTTGAAACCAGTTAGACAAATTTTGCTACTGACGTATTATTTTAAGTGTAGTTGTTTTTACTACATTTGTCAGTTGATTTTTAACAGTTAAAAATACCTTCACATTGCAGTTGATTTAAATGCAAATGTAGTCTACACCTTTTTAGCTGCAAATGTAGTCACTTGCAGTTGATTTTACCTACATAATTCCCTGAGTTTAGACTCTTACACTAATAAGAAAAAGACTGCAAAAATTTTAGTTGAAACTATTAAAAATTTATAAAAATTATTTTACAGAAAGAAACTGCTAAAATTAGCAGATTATTTTCTTCAATATTAGTATGATATGAACAGCAAAACTGAAAATATTAAATATGCAGAATTTAAGCTATATTAGAGTTAAATTTTAGTTAATAGAAAATAACAAATTAATCTGTTAAATCAGCAAAAAATGTTGCTTAATAATTGAAAAAAAAATCCCAAACAAAAATTTTTCAAAGTTTTTTCTAAATTTTTTTTTAATGCAAATAAAAATAGTACCTTCTGAAATCAGGAGTTTACAATTTTCTTAGCAAATATTTCTGCTGATTTTAGCAGGATCTTAGTTACGCTTAAATAAATCGAAATTAAAAGTAGCAAAAATTTTGTAGATTTGTCAGTTTGTAAATTAAAAAATTATTAATTCTTGTTAGAGCCCATTATGAATTAACATAATTAGTAATTTTTTCAAAAACTTATATTTTTCATCATCAGGATATTCTCTTGACAAAATACTTCTCAGAGTTTTTGCTTTCAAAAGCCTCTACACTTTCAGGAATGGGGGATTTCCAGTTCCCCATCATCATTTTTCTTTAGAAAGTGGTGGCATTAATGCAAATTAAAAAAAAAATTTGTATTTATTTATACCAATGATATAAAATATAAAATACAAAAACAAAAAACTTTCAGAATATTTCTATTAAAAAGGTCGAAAAAATAATTTTTATTTTTGAATAAAAATTAAAAACAGACATTTTTTGAGTATTAGTTTGTTTTTGCTATATTTAGTCTGTTAATATTAAGCAAAATTTTCTGCAGATTTTACGGAATAATTTGTCATTTTCAGCTTACTAAACGTAACTAAAATCCTGTAAATTTAACAGTTCTTTTCTGTTCTTATTTTACTAGTATTTTTCTTCAAGGTCATTTTTAACTAGACAGCCGAATTAAGCCCCTTATTGGGTTGCCGCAACCAAACTGCAGCCAAATTCCGTTGAGACAACTGAGTTCGGTTGGGACAAACGAAGTACCAGGTTGGGTTAACCGAACCAATTCAGTTGGCAAAAACTTCTGTTGTCACACCGTAATTATTCTGAGAATGTACTTCCTTTTATAGCACGCAATGTATGGACGCATATTATAAGTGTTGCCAATTCGATTAACCGATCTCTCGATTAATCGCTTCTCTTTCGGTTAGTGTCAAATCAAATAATTTAAAACTCAAACTATTATTCGAACAGAATAATAGGTTAACAAAGTTCGATTAGTTGGATAAATTTGTAATATAGATATTTTTCTTTATATTTTTCCTAATTTCCAAAATTTCTTAACTTTGGTTAAAATATGGCGATGTTTTATATAAGTTTAGTTAACAAAATGAACTAAAGGCTTAATTATAGATTATTTATTTTCAATTTAATTGTAAAAGTCCCTAAAATACTTTTTTTTTAACAAATTCAAACATTATTTTATATAATTTTTCTTAGCATATTGTTAAGTATTTTACCTTTAAAAACGTTGGTTTATTATAAAAAAACCGGTTTCTTTTCTATTGCAACAAAAATAAGCACGCACATTATTTTTTGTTTGTTTCATACTTGGGAACTTTTCAATACCATTGAAATTACACTAACGTATAAAAAAACTAATTACAATTGATTAAAAACCATTTGTTTACAAAAAAATTCAGATAAATGAAAATAAACAACGGGCGTGGCCAGGGAAGTTATAAAACAAAAACTTTCAAGGAGGATCTATTCCATTCCGTTCTACTTTACTTGAATATTTACAAATAACAATAGCATTGAAAGTAATATTTAAATAATTTCAAATGAGCAAGAGCCTGAATGAGCAATTTCCCCGATTTCAGCGAGTTTTTCTCCATTTTTACGTTTTTCTGTCAATGGCAATTATTTTTTTAATTGATGCATTATTAATGATAATGAAATTTAAAACCATTGTCATTAATCAATGAAATTAAATTTTGAATTATTAAAAAAAATGGTAGTGAAAATAATTCCATTACAATTGATACCAATGCAATGGTAATGAAATCATCAATTAACCACCTAATTAATTAGTCCCATGTATATTTGATACAAAAGTTTTCCAACGGTTTGAATAAAACGATTTACTAATGCCCAACTAAATCACACGCAAGAAATTCAATGGCCGTGTTATCTCACGTCGTGGCGATGTTAATTCGCCGCCACGATCATGTGATTTGACACCGTTGGACTTCTTTCTTTGGGTTTATTTAAAGGAAAAAGTGTACGTCAATAATCCAAGAACAATTCAAGAGCTAAAGGATGAGATAATTCGTTACATTAACCACATTGAACCTCAATTATGTCTCAGAGTCATTTAAAATATGGAAAATCGGATAGAGGTATGCCACTGAAGCCGTGGCGAGCAGTTGGCCGATATTTTGTTTCACACATAATTTTTTTTTATCATAATAAAAAATATTAAGATAATTCTCCGAAAACTTTTTCTTTGATTTACAATTAACATCGTGTGTTTTGGTTGGATCACCCCTTGTAAAAAAAAATTATGAGAAATTTCTTTTTATGCACCTGTAAAAATAGTACTGAAAGCAATATTGGATTTAAGTGCACCATTTACACTTGTTTAATAAGTACTTTTACAGAAGAGAATAAGGAACAATACTCGTATCTCGCAGTAACAAAGTGGTGTTTTTATGACAGTTAACTTTCATATCATAGCTCAGCGGTAGAGCGAGGTCGCAAGTTCGATATCCGGTTGCGGCAATAAAAAAACTTTTGGAAAATAAAAAAAAAAATTTTTTTGGTAAGAATTTTTTTTTAACTTTTAATTGGTGAAAAAGAGCTTCCTTTGCATTCGTTCAAAAAGTGCTGGAAAAATATTGAAATGGGAGTACTGGGTAGTTATATATGGTACTTTCTTTAACTCATACATGCATTTGCTGTTAGTTCCCATATAAAATTTGAATTCAACTCTCGGCTAAATTTTAACTGCAAATTCAGTAATAGTGCGTTAATGGTAAAATATTCCTTAACAATAATGAATAAAGAATATTTAAATTAATCATTTTTTAAAGATAAAGTGATATTATCATATAAATTAATATTTAATGTAAATACGTATTGATACAATCAGATATTTACAAATAGTTTAATATCAGTGCAATGTAGTAAACACAATAATAAAATTTTCATATTCAATTCAATTTGTAACTACAATATTTTATAACAATGTAAATAAATCGAACAGGGGATTTAAATAATTTTATCACCAATATCAAAATGTAATAAAACAGTGATTGAAGGACATTTTTAATTTAATATTGTCGTAATTTGGCTTAAAGTAAAAATTTACGTTTGAAATGTTCATCTCGATGTCGACATCGATGTTAAAATTGGTTGATAGTGCAGGTGAATGCAGTGATGATGATGATGATGAAATGTGTTAAATGTACCGATTGAAATAGTATTAAATGATGCAATATAAAATAACCGGTAAAATATAAAATCAAACTAAATTTAATATAAATGCGAAAATACAAATCCCAATATTCTTCATGATACTTCAACAAATAGTGTACAAAAACAATAATGACATGTCATTACAGTTATCAATGAATGTATAAAAATAGTTAAATGGATAAATTGTTTATTTATTTAAAAAAATACAGTAGTATTACGACGACAATATCATACAAATAAATATACATAGTAAATGTATTCATTTGTATGTGGGAGAAAATTCTTTTTGTTATTATTGTAAATTTTCCAACAATATTCATACAAAATACGATATTTATAGTGTATTTATAGTATTTAACTGATGCAAACAAACAAACATGAATAAACAGTTAAACCAATAGTCAACCATAATATGAAATGAAACTTTTATATGAATAGTTTTCAATGTGATGAAAAACTCCATTTGATCCTTTAAATATTGAAATGTGGAAAATGTACAATGAAAATATTGATACTAGTCACACGTTATACGGGCTATTATTTTTACTATTTAACAAAAATATTGCCAATTTAATATCGAAACTTACGTGCAGAAATTAATTCCCATTACAGTTATAATCTCATAGCAATTCTGTTGTGACAATCGATCTTTTCTCAACCGAATTGATTCGGTTGCCCCTACCGAACTGAGTTGTTATAACCGAATTGGGAGGTTCTGACTGCAGAATTTGAATCAATTCGGTTGAAAAAGAAAAAATCGGTAGATACAACCGAATGAGAGTGTACCAAATATTGGGTTTCACTCTTGTATATTGATATGGTTTAACTAATTTTGTTACCAAATTCAATTGTGGCGGCTGCAGATCCTGCCGGCTTCTATAAAAAGTACTAATATACCGTGCATCGAGTATCCCATGTATTTAAATCACGCAATAAACATTGACAACACCATAAAGTTAAACCAACACTAACTTAATGCGACTATGTACAAACGACATACTAGTGCTGATAAATTTGGTGAATTTTTAATACTCGATTCATTGAAATTATATATACCTACAAATAATGTGTGAATCAACTCTAAAACTCTGTAAAGTTCTTTCAAATTGCAGATTTGTTATTTAGAAATATAATTAATGACAAAATTTACAAGGAAATATTTATTCCATATTAAGAAATAATTGTGATCTGGAATAGAATCAATCTGTTCCAAAGAACCTATTTTACAGGCACTTCTAGTTCTATGAAACCCATTATATGTCCTTTTCTATTACCGCTGGTATTACTTTGTCACAAAATCAGCTGATTTTTCGGAACGTCCAAGTGTAGAAAATTATTACCAAATATATGCATTAGGACATCCCCTAAAATAACGATCTGTCGATTTTAGTTCATTTTTTGTTTAAAAAATCTCTAAACTTTGGTGGCCTAGGGACAATAAAGACCCACTAGGAATTTTACAGAATAACACCTTTCATAATTATCTGAAAAATTTCTCTTAAATTCCCAGTGTAGAAAATTATTATCAGATATCTGGTTATGTAACATTACCAGGTATGTGTAATGGTAACTAGTTACTTTTATTATTACATTTCTTATTACCTTTGTATGACGATGTCGCGAAAAATAATGAGTTAGACACCAGCATACAAAAAATAAAAAAAATATGTCGTTACCTATATGCTTACCAGTATTGACTAAAATAATGATTCTAAAAATAGATTTACGAAAAAATAAGTTTTAGAAAAAAAATATTTTTTTAGTGTAAAATTTTTTTTAATCAAATTTTTTCATGCGGGAATCGAACCTGAGACTCCAGACTGCCAGTCTATAGCTGTACCTTCTGAGCTAACTCGACATGTAATATTTGTTAGATAAAAGCATAATTGACTTGCTGCGCACAAGTCAGCTTACTCGCCAACATACAGAAAATCAAAAAATATGTGGTTACATATATCATTACCAGTGTTGAAAAAATATTGAGTCTAAAAATAGATTTCAAAAAAATCTAGAACATTACTTTATTTTTCAAATAATGATAAAAATAAGTCATTATTGGTAATACATTATTTTTTATTTTGAAATAATGAAAAAAGTAAGTATTTATTAGTAACTCATTATTATATCTTTTAAAATAATGCAGAAAGTAAGTCGGTGCCATTACTGGTAATGATATGTCATTACCGTTTCTACACTGCGTTTTATTAGACTGTAATTAAATTTACTTTTATTAAAAAAATATTTAACCTTAGTGGCCGGGGGACAAAAAGACCCATAAAACTTAGTTTTAATTACGACTACAAAATTGTAAAGCTTTTAAATTGATAAAAAAAATCTCCACTTGATAAAAATTATTATTTTGTGTAATCTGATCCCTCTAGGGTTAATGTGTTCACTTTTCACCAAAAAAGACCCACTTGGAAATTAACAGCATAACATGTTTTAAACAGGGACGTAACAGTTATAACTTTTATTCAAAAAAGTGATTGTTTTACAATTATTTCCTGTTTGAGTATTTTTAATTTTCTGTTTATTTGCTCTGTTTGATTTATATTTTTAATTCAAACAAAAACAATCCAAACACGATTTTTATTTTTTCAAAAATAATAAAAGTTATTTTGTGATTTTTTTTTTCTTTATCAAAAAATAACAATTAAGAATATAAATCAAAAGCCATGGAACCAATGACTTCACCAATTATAATATCCTGATGATGTCAACTAGTGTTAATAAAAGATTGAACAGTGATTTAAAGTGAGTAAATATGTATATTCCAGCAACTTCCGGCATTCAATTTAGGTCAATTTTTAATTTTTATTTTATTATCAAATAAAAAAGTTAGTGCTTAATTTTTTCAAAAAAATCATTCTGTAACTTTTATAAAAAGTTTTAAAATAAAAATCAAAAAACAACATAAATTTATAGAGTAAAATATAAAAATTGAAAAAATTAAAATCTTTGCCAAACTTTGTGATTTTTTTGTGCAATATGATTTATAAAATATAGTGCATTATTGAAATATTATAATTAAATAAATTTGGGTGGTGACTTTTTTAGAAATATAACAGTTATTTTGGGTCTCTGGTTTTAAATTTTAATTAAAATCGGATATGTGATAGAGGGTACAAAACTAGCGAGCAAGCATAATTCTTTATAGTCCCATTCTCATTTTTAAGGGTTAAAAAGATTGGATCAAAAATAGCCCTAGTTCAATCAATTATTAATAATATAACTAATAATTAGACAATGTTGTTTAACCCTAAAGGCGCGAATGTACTCACATAAATGCTGTTATATAATCATAACTAAACTTCAAATTAGAAAACAATAAATCCATAATAAATAAACCTATTCATTATTGGAAAGTCTAATACGATTACACAATTATAACTGCTATTAACATACGGCCACTTTTGACCCCACCTTCGTAACCCTTAAAAGTAAGATGTGGACTATAAAGAATGGCGCTTATTCAATAGCTTTTCGCCCTCCATCACATATACGAATATAATAAAAATCTGTAAAATGTTTTTCTGAAATTTTTCTAGTGGTTCTTTTTTTGGTGAAAAGTGAAAACATTAACCCTATGTGGATCAGATTACACAAAATAATAATTTTTTCTCAAGTGGAGATATTTTTTTTATCAATTTAAAAGTAGTTTACTTGTATCATCTCAATTCAAACAAAAAACATTCATTTACCAAAATAAACAATTTTCATAAAATGTCCTGGAAAGAGTCGCTCCAAATACAAACTAGAATTATTAATTTTACAATTTTTTTCCTTTAATAACAAATATTGTAAAGGGTTCTTCAATAAGGGCGCTACAAAAGTTTTTTTGAATAAAACAAAAACGGTTTTGGTTATCAATGAAATTCTTTATTCCTGTAAAAGTACGTTCGATGCCATTATGTACGGAAATCGATCTCTTTTGCATGGCCACCACGGGCACGCTTGCAGAAGTCCAGACGCTGAACCCAATTTTCGACGGTTTTCAAGCATAAATCGGCCGATATTCGTACGAAGTTCATCAATCGTCGCTGGTTTGTTGGCATAGACCATAGATTTGACGTAGCCCCACAGGAAATAGTCCAACGGCGTCAAATCGCACGACCGAGGCGGCCAATCGATTGGACCATTTCGTGAGATAACACCCCAGTCAGAAAAATACAAACGGGAATGCGGTGGCAAAGCACTTTAACAGGTGGTACAAGTACTGGCAAAAAGTGCTTTCCCATTCCCAAAATGATAACATCATTAGACAAAAGGACCGGCTCACTGTGGGAAAAATGACCAATCTAGCTTATAAAAAATATTTTTTTTTTTTACAAATTTATAAACCTATAGCATATAATAATTCAATGATAGTTGATACTGAAAACTGCATTCAACATTTTTCGATTTATATGTTAGTTATGAAAATACAGGGCTGTAAATGTATGCAATGGATAAGTAGCACGTTCATGAGTGATTTTGGTTTCACGTTTCCCCCAATGTATTATGAAAAGTTTTATTGCGCTATTGAACCTATATTTTTTTTTGATAAAACAAGTCCGTCCGTCTGTCTGTCCATGCATTCTTGTGCGCACTCTACAGGTCGCAAATATTAAGATATTTTGATGAAACTTGGTACACCGACTTATGTCGGCCCAAGGACGAAGCCTGTTGATTTTGGTTAAAATCGGTCCTTGTTTAGACCTAGTGCCCATATAAGGGTCCTACCAAAATTATATTGTTTATACGCTGCAGGTCGTAAAAATTAAGATATTTTGATGAAATTTGGTACACAGACTTATGTTACCCCAATAACTTATGTTACAGCCTATTGATTTTGGTGAACATCGGTCCATGTTTAGACCTAGTGCCCATGAAAGGGTCCTACCAAAATTATACTCTTTATACGCTGCAGGTCGCAAATATTAAGATATTTTGATGAAATTTGGTACACAGACCTTCGTTGGCCCAATAACGCAGCCTATTGATTTTGGTGAACATCGGTCCATGTTTAGACCTAGTGCCCATATAAGGGTCCTACCACAATTATACTGTTTATACGCTGCAGGTCGCAAATATTAAGATATTTTGATGAAATTTGGTACACCGACCTATGTCAGCCCAAGGATGAAGCCTATTGATTTTGCTTAACACCGGTCCATGTTTAGACCTAGTGCCCATATAAGGGTCCCCCCAAAATTATATTGTTTATACGCTGCAGGTCGCAAATATTAAGATATTTTGATGAAATTTGGTACACAGGCCTATGTTGGCCCAAGGACGAAGCCTATTGATTTTGTTGAACATCGGTCCTTTGTAGACCTAGTGCCCATATAAGGGTCCCCCCAAAATTGGCTTGGTTACAAACTGCAGGTCGCAAATATTAAGATATTTTAATGAAATTTGGTGCGCTGACTCACATTATAGAAAATTTTGACACAAGCCCCATTTTAACCCATTCGAATTTCGGATCCAATCATTAGTTGGCTTTTAACCAGACTGGTGTAGGGTATTGTATAGTCGGCATGCCCGACTTTAACCTTTTTACTCGTTTTTTTCTAAAATTTGTAAATCTAGTAAGGTGTAAGTTCTAGGGCTCGTAACATTTGAACATTAAGTTTGCATAAGTGGAGTTTACACGATTCAGAAGGTACATAAGAGGTTATATGAAAACCCCTGGTACTTTTTGAGCCTACACAAAATTTATTTTTTCTGAGTCCTTTAGATGTAACAATTTCAGTACTTGGAAAATAGAAAATTTTTCGATTAATTATTGAGCTTGGTTGCTTTTCGTTATTTTAAGATTTCTAAATATTTGGAGAACATTTCTTCAATAATTCAAAACGAAGTCGAAATCTCTAATTTGGGCCCAAATCCCCTTACCTAACAACTCTGTAAAACCTCATTTGACATAAAAAATCCTCCCTTGAGAAAATTTCTCAAAATAAAATCCTTCTTTGACAAAATTTCCCACATGCTAGCGACATCTGCAGTTTGTTTAAAAAATTATCGATGTTGCATCTCTACATTATATGTCTCTGGCTCTGTTTAGTGGGGAGCAATGTTGCCCGAAAAGTTTTAGCTCATTCCCATTTTGAAAATTTAAATCCCCAATGTTATACCCAATTCATTTTAATTTAAACAACAACCCAATTTAAAAGAAAAAAATAGAAGCTAAGTTAGTATCGCTCTTAAGATCCGAAAATTATTAAGAAATGATTCAGCAAAGTAAATAAAATTAAATATTTTACGAAGAAATATTTGCTTTTTCACACAAACTTTGAAGGCCTCCAATCTTTGATAAAATTGTGAAAGTAAAAACAAAAATGTTTTTATAAGAAAGACACAATCACAGTTAAGCTGAAATTTCACTTTTTCAAAATAAAAGTCGTATATTCACTTTTCGAGAGAAAGGATTCTACACAATTTTCACATGAAATTCGTTATGGTGGAAAAATTTTTTTTTCCAAAATTTGTATGGAATTTCACGAGTAGTTTTCAAAAACTAATAGTTTTTGGTTAAGTGTAAATCTAGTAGGTTTAAGTTCTAGGGGTCGTAAACTGTTTTGAACATTAAGTTTTCATAAATCGAGTTTACACGATTCAGAATATGTTTTATGAAAACCCCTGGTACCTTTTGAACCTACACACAAAATTAATTTTTTTTTTGAGTCCTTTGCATATATCTATTTCAGTATTTTGAAAATAGAAATTTTTTTGACTAATTATAATGGATGATAACACTATTTTACATTATTTCGGTAACGATATTTTAAGGGTAATAGCGAATTTACATTACGATCGAAATCGAGTTAAAAGTAGATTTCGATAGATTTCGACTGAAATCCAATAAAAAATTGGAATTTCAAACAGATTTCCCATACGAAATGAAATCCCAATTTAATTTGGATTTCAGCGAAATCTCATCGAAATCCAAATTGAAATCCAATTTTTCTCCCATATTTGCAGAAAAGTAGGGAAGTTTGCAGAAAAGTGGCAACATTTAGCAGCTGTTTATATCATAAAAAACTAATAAATAATAAATTTTAATAACTTTAAAAAATTAAGGAATAACATAATAAAGTCTGTTATTTTTAATTGAAAGAAATATTTAAAGTTGAAAACGGCAATTTATTGTATCCGACGAAGAGAAACTATGAAAAATCATTTGATGGCGCCGGCAAGACCATTGACGAAACATTGAATATTTTAGCTTTCTACTAATCATCCCTATACTTAAACACATTTCTTAGCAAATACAACATTGTATCTTTTATAATATAAATGATTTTTGTGTTCCGCCATTAAATAAAATGGTTTTTAGAAAATCTTTTAATTTTGGTTATTTTTTGAGGTTAGTTTGTTTTGTTGTTGGCTGATCGAAATCCCATTCATCTGTCAAATATCTAATGTAAACGATATAGATTTCGAATTGGATTTCGAAACGAAATCTAGTGAATATTTTAACAATGTAAATTCGCTATAACGCTATTTCATTTATTTCGGTATCTTAAGGATAGCGATTTTTTAGTTATTTCGGTAACGGTAGTTTAAGGATAACGGCTTTTTGATTATTTCGGCAACGTTATTTTAAGGTTAACTGTATTTCAGTTATTTCGGTAACGGTTTTTTAAGGATAACGGTAGTCGGTTATTTCGTTGCATGCCGCAATTTTTTTTTCAAAAAGCAAGATTAAAAACAGAACCATTTTATCAACTGAATGTACGAAAAATACTCAATAACCACGTGCAATTACCAAAAGCAGAAAATTAAAAATATCGGTAACGGTATTTTAGGGATAACGGTATTTAATTTATTTCGATAACTGTATTTTAAGGTTATTGATATTTCGTTTATTTCGGTATCGATATTTTAAGGATAACGGTATTTCAGTCCTTTTAATTATTTCTGTCCGGAACTTTCAGAACTTTAAATGCGCTAAGCCCAACTTTAGCTTTAAATCTGCGTACACAAGTCTCCTACATTCAGTATCTTCCTGTACTTGTCGGTCATGTGTAACAGTTTTCAAGAAAATTTGTCGTTAATAATCCTCGTTAAAATCTGCGTGGCAATCCTTGCTCATATAAATTCGAAAACTCGAATAAATCCGAATTGTCCTGGCCATACAAGGTGAACTATGGATGAGTTTGGCATTTGGAAATGATTGGATGTGTGTACATATTAATCATCTACATTCGCTAAAATTCGCCATGACCCCATCAATGTTATACTAACACCAGTTTTGGGCGTTTTTAAGAGATCTAAAAAAAACCAATTTAAAAAAATCCGATTCTGATGTGGTTACTAAAAAATGTTGATGATATCTTTAACTCTTAGAAGGATTCTTAAAATTTAACCCATAATATATGAAAGTGTGTAGATCTTAAAGAGTAAGAAACAAAATAGCAACATAATTTATCAGACTGTAATTTTGGTGTCTTTTATCTGTGAAAATAAATAGCAAATATTTAATTCGTAGTACCAACTACCCAATATTTATCGGTTACTCGCATAGCCAGATACCAATAACGAACTAACATATATGTAACTATACATATGGATTCTAAAATAAAATAGTGTGTAAATGCATAAACATGTAGAGAACTTTATGCTATCAACATCACACAAAATCCCAAATATTTCCGCACCGCAATTGATGGCCAGAAAAAAGCTTTACAAAATAAACCATACTATATATGTATGTAAGTCAACCAACATAAAAAAAACTAACGAACTATGTGTGTAATATCAATACACGGCCATAGATAGAATTTTAGTTTTTTCCACTTCTATTACGAGACTCAATCCCCAATTTTATATGAACATTTTGGTTTCTTTGTTTAAAATCAGTAAAATTCTACCACAGCACACACTTAAAGAATTCATTCATTATTTGAAAGATAATACAAGAGCATATAGAACTCAAACAGATTGGTGAAGTATTATGCGTTTTGAACCATTAAGACGAGCTTGGGGTAAAATTTCGCAGTAATACCCAGTTTAGACACAAAAGTCAACCTCGCAAAAGTCAGATTAACTGTTTATTAACTCTACTTGACCTAAAAGCATTAGGTTCTCTTCCTCCAAACTAGAACAAGTTGCTTTAGGACTGGTTCTTAGACAGTAAAACCTCACATTTTAACTTTTGGGAATCAGTTCTAGAACCGATTTCACGGAACTGGTGGTAAAAGCACCTGTTCTGGAATAGGTTCAGGGGTAACCGGTTCTAAAAAATATTGCTGGGTTTAATCAAGCAGAATAATTTCTCCTACTAAACGCATTATAATATGACTGAAGTCGATTAATACACAAAAAAATTATTAATATAATCTATAGTAATAGCAATTTTTTTCAAAATGGTTGAGGCTGGTTGGAGCCTACTCTATTTTATTAAAAAAATTAATAAATTCTTTTTAACCTCTGCACAACATACAATACTTAGTAGACTGTATAGTTGTCAAAGAGTTGGAGACAAACAAAAAAAAAAAAAATACATAGTAGAAAATATGGGCTATTTCCGAGCAACAGCTTGTATAAAACTGTTTGGATATAATAGAGATGGCTGGCTGGCTTTGCAGGATTTACGACTATTGCACTTACGAAACATAAATATTGTGACAAATTTGCACAAAAACACTATCAACATACATACACACATATAGGAAAAAATTTCGGAAAAAATTTCAACTTCTACTACTAACTGTTGTTTGTACAGCGGATTGGAATGTGTGCAGGTTCATAAACAAAACAAGGATGCGAGTTAACAACATCTTCTCTAACCCTTGATATCATTGTCCTGAAATGCATTAAATGGATGCACATACAATATTCCTACATACACTTATTTTATAACTTTTTTTTTCTGAAAACAGATATATTGTTATTGAATGGGAATTTATACATTTTTTTATACATATTTATGCACATAAATAAAATACAATAATAAATAGAGTACACATTAACGTAATAAAATATATATTTCATTTAAAATAAATTTTTTTCAATATTTAAAGTTTTAACCAAATATATGGCATTCTTTGTGAACGGATTGAGCTCGACATACAAAATTTTAGCATGGACTAAAATGTAGGTAAATATCCTTACTTTGAAAAGTAAGGAGTGATGGAATTGTTACTTGGGGGGTTGAACTCGAATCTGACATAAAATTTTTAAAATTCAAAACGCGGATCCATTATGGCCCATGATTTTTTATATATTTTGCAATGGCTTTAAAAATTATACTTTACAGTTTTTGGGGTTGCTGAATACCAATCTGACATTAGATTTTTTTATTTAACAATATAAATATATTACATCTGTCTAGAAACGACAATAAATAATCTATCTTGTAGTTAATGGCTTTTGAATAATCCGAAATCAATACCTAAGAAAATTAGGGATTTTCATATAAACTCGTATTCTACTCGTAAATAGTGTTAACCTGGTACATATGTTTATGAGTTTAATGTCAAACTCCATATATACAAAATATGGTTTATATTTATACAAGCTTTACAAGGCATTTACGAGTTTATATGAAAACCCATATTATGTTTAATATTAGTATAATTTAACTAAGGTAAAAAATATATAACAAAATATTATTTTTTATTAGATTTTCTCATAACGCTTTAGTCTTCTGAATACCATAGTCTCATATTTAGGCAGTCATCTTAGTGGAGAGTTCGAGTGTAGAGTGAGGCGATTGGTATGTTTTAAGCGGAAATTTTTAATAATTTCTATTACGAAATTAACGCCTAGATCGCGACGGAGGTCTTCATCTGAGATGTACCATTCTGCATTTGCAATTGCTATTAAAATTTTGGATTGAATACGTTGAATAATTTTTATATTTTAATTGCTTGTAGTGCCCCACAGCATAGTATACTATAGTAGCCCCACTCATAAAAAAAATGAGAGCTTGTCCCTATCTCATGTAGTTGTAGTGGTATTAAGAGCTATATGTACAAGTAAAATTACAAACACTACTCCATTTTTTCAAATGACAGAAAATAAGTAAAGCTACTATATTATACTATGCCCCACAGTTCCAATCCGTACTTCCATATTGGGAATATTAATATATTTTGACAGAAAACAAGTAAAAAATGGCCCTTCAAAATAAACCTTGGTTTATTTTATGATGATTCTCAACATATTTCGGGTCTAATAGTGAGATCTCACGAGCTGAACCGTTTTTAAATAAGCTCTTTTTCTAGTTTTTGGAAGAATTTAGCTTTTTAGCTAAAGCAACAAGTATAAATCTATAGAGAGACTACCGTCCTCACCAAATTTTGTTGTTGTATGGCGAACTTGGGAAAGGCTAAGAAAACATGTTGATAATGTTGTTAAGAGAAAAAATGAGTTGGAAGAGCATTTTGGGAAACATTTTCTCGTTTTTTGCTTCTGAAAAAACTTCTTTTATCAGTGTTGTCAAGTTTGATTTTCCATTTAGGGGTTTTTTAATGAGTGTAGTAAATTTTTTGCAACTACTGTTTTTAATAATTTTCGTTAATATTATTTTAAAAATGTTTAAATAATTTATTTTATTATACAAATAATATATAATTCAACTTATGTTTTTACTAATTTTTGTTAATATTATTTGAAAATTTTGTAAATAATTTATTTTATTATACAAATAATAAATATAATTCATTTTCACCGTTCTTGTTAATTTAAATGTATATTGTTTTTGTTCAAATAAACTATATTTTAAAAAATAAAACAATTGATAGTTAACAATATTAGTTTAAAACACCCAAAATTGACACCATTGACTAATGTTTGTTGGCACGGAATTTTTTTTTGGATGTTGGCAACATTGGAGTCTCTTAAATTCTGTTAAAAATTTTAAAAAACTCACTCAACCTCAATGCTTTTTATATAGAGAAATGTGTAAAAAACACTCAATCTCTCATTTTTTTACAATGTTTACCAACATGTTTTAGTTTTCTTTCCCGACTTCACGAACAAAAATAAAGAGTAAAGGTTAACAGAGAAAGAGTGGTATAGAAACCCACTGGCTAAAGACAACATACACAATATGAATATCATATGAAAGGTTTTTTCAAGGCGCGTCCAACGGTATATATAACATGCCCGATTTTAAAGAATATTCTATAAAAAATGAAATTTTAAATTTTTCGTAAGGAGAGGGTTGTAATTTAAATGTAAAATTAACTTTTTGAAAAGCAAAGCAAAGGAAAAAAGAAAATAATTGTTTAATCAACTAATTTTAACCTAAAAATTGCCTAATTTTATAATATATTATACAATTACAAAAGTTCAACGACACATTATACAAAATAAATATCAAAGAAATTTAATAACATTTAAGGCACTTTTACAATTGTAGAGTGATTCTACTCTGCAGCAGAGATTAAAATGTTAAATGTTTAAAATGCAGAGAAGTGTTACTTCAAAAGAATATTTTACATATCAATACTTACACAGTTTTTAGCCAGCAAAAATGTGGAAGCAGTAAAAACGTTCACTGCTTCCTTACTGCTACTTTTACCGCTTCTAAAAATGTAAAGATTCGTAAACAGCACTAATGAAAGGCCTAAGTTGATTAATTGTTTACATCGCTTTTTGCTGTGCTTTTCAAAAAGGCATGAAATGAGCAATACATTTTGATTGCTTTAATATTTTTGTGGTTCTTTTATCAAAATTTTTTAAAATGCGGAAAAAAGTTATTTTAATGAAAATAAGAGGTTTTACTAAAAATAAGAGGCAGTTTCTCTTCACGGAAAAATATGCAGGAATATTGTGCTTTTGAGAAGTCATGGTTTTAAAAAGTTGAAAAGCTTTATAATATGCACTTCCGAGAAGGCATGAATTATCGACATTTTAAAAGAAAAACAGGAGCACTAATTAAAAGTGGTGAATTCGTGCCTTTCCGGATCTCGATGCAAGTGCTTTCACGCGAACTATCTCGAACAAAATTCATGCATGATATCATCAGTAATGCAATCGCTTCACTGCTCAACTTTCCCTGACAAAACTATTTCCAAGCAAGCAGTAATTTCTGCTGGGTAGTGAGTGTTTTGACAAGACTTCCACTGCATTTAATATAAAAAAATTTTTGTTTTATATACTATTCCTAACTAAAGCAATTTGTATTTATTTTGAATATTTTTGCTAATTTGTTGACAATATTTGTCATGTTAAAAAGTTAACAAAGTGATTATACCCTACACCACTATGTGGTCAGGGTATTATAAGTTTGTGCTGATGTTTGTAACACCAAAAAATATTGGTCGTAGACCCACCTTATAGTATACCGATCGGTTCAGAATTTTTTTTTATTTCGATTTAACGATGACCGTCTGTCCGTCCGTCCGTCCGTCCGTCTGTCTGTCTGTCCATGCAATCTTGTGCGCACTCTACAGGTCGCAGCTATTAAGATATTTTGATGAAATTTGGTACGCAGACCTATGTTGGCCCAAGGACGAACAAGTTTGATTTTTTTGAACATCGGTCCATGTTTAGACCTAGTGCCCATATAAGGGTCCTACCAAAATTATATTGTTTATACGCTGCAGGTCGTAAATATTAAGATATTTTGACGAAATTTGGTACACAGACCTATGTTAGCCCAATAACGCAGCCTATTGATTTTGGTGAACATCGGTCTATGTTTAGACCTAGTGCCCATATAAGGGTCCTACCAAAATTATACTGTTTATACGCTGCAGGTCGTAAATATTAAGATATTTTGATGAAATTTGGTACACAGCCCTACATTGGCCCAATAATGCAGCCTATTGATTTTGGTGAACATCGGTCCATGTTTAGACCTAGTGCCCATATAAGGGTCCTACCAAAATTATAATGTTTATACGCTGCAAGTCGCAAATATTAAGATATTTTGATGACATTTGGTACACAGACCTATATTGGCCCAATAACGCAGCCTATTGATTTTGGTGAACATCGGTCCATGTTTAGACCTAGTGCCCATATAAGGGTCCTACCAAAATTATACTGTTTATACGCTACAGGTCGCAAATATTAAGATATTTTGATGAAGTTTGGTACACAGACCTATGTTGGCCCAATAACACAGCCTATTGACCCATATAAGGGTCCCCCCAAAATTGGCTTGGTTACAAATTGCAGGTCGCAAATATTAAGATATTTAATTGAAATTTGGTGCGCTGACTCACATTATATAAAATTTTGACATAAGCCCCATTTTAACCCATTCGAATTTCGGATCCAAACAATACACCAGACTGGTGTAGGGTATTGTATAGTCGGCATGCCCGACTTTAACCTTTTTACTCGTTTTAACTCTATAGTAAAACTCTAGAGTGAAACTTAGGCAAATTAACAATTTTTTTTCTTTTAATAAAAAAACAAAATATATTTGTTGTATTTCTCCGTTTTAACTATTAGAAATTAGAAAATTGCTATTTTTCTTTGTAGTTTTCAAATATTTTTGTTTTAGTTATTCCATAGCCTGGCAACTTTTATCAATTTCATACACAGAACGAATTTACAAAATTCTAATTAAATTTTTAAACACCTTTCTCATACCAAATTTGTAAATACAAAAAAAAAAAAACTTTTTAAAAAGGCACCACCAAAGAATTTTGTAAATCCAAAAAAAAATTTGTTTTTTTTGTAACTTTGAACTTTTATTTTTAAACAATTTTTATATGAAAGATAACAATTTAAAAACGAGTTACAAATATTTCAAACAAAAAAATTGTTGCAAATAAAATTTCAATTTCAAAGAAAATGTGATTGCTTTTACAAATTCCCATTGTTGGTGCCTACTGTTTTTTCTGTGTACCATTCCTTTTGACGTATATTCAAAATAATACGTGTGTTGGCTGGATAGAAAAATTTGTTACTTTAACAAAATTTATTCCTGTTTTTGGCTTAAAATAAAATTTGTTGATTTTAACAAATTCTTTTGTTATATTTAAAAATCTAAATTTTAGTAAGAAATTTGTAAACTACAGTTTTATCTGTAATTATACTGTGTCGTAGAATTCATCCAAATTTAGGGTCACGGGATCCTCCCCAGGCCTAGTCCATATCATGTGAGGGCATATAAGGGCACTCCAATGGAGCAAACATTTTGTCAGTTTTGCTGTATCTCGCTTAGTTTTCGAGATATGGGCCATTTTATGAAGTGGAAAATTTTTATTAGAAATTTCCGAGGGTCCAAGGCCCCGCCAAGGTCCATTTTCGGATAGAGATACCCCTTACGCTGGGGTTTTGTATGGTTAGGGGTGGTCTCTCTTAGTTTTCGAGATATGTGCCATTTTAAAAAATCGGGAGGGAACAAAATAGCGCCATCTTTAAAACTTCGGATACATTGGTGACGCCATCTACCGGGTAATAATCGTAACATGAAAATATTATATTTTGACAATAAATTTTGTAAAATGTAACGAATGGGTTCTTAAAAATTAGTTATAAATGGTTTTTAAAATTAACACGCAAAATTAGTTAAAGTACTGAGGCTTTTTCATATTGTGTTAAATGAAGATAACTAAAATCTTTGCTTAAATCAGTGTTTCAACTAAAAATTTGTTAAAAATTAGTCAAATCGATTTGAAACCAGTTTGACAAATTTTTGTACTGATGTATTGTTTTAAATGTATAAGTAATTGTCCTTTCCATTCAATAACAGCTTGTATGGAAATGATATGAAACTTATAAAATAGGTTCTCCAAACAAAAAATTGATTATGTAAAAAACACTGGTGCTGTAAAATAATTGAGGAAAAAACTATTGAGCAGTATCTAGTACTCTACTTAAAAGTATCGAGTGGTCAAAAGTAGGCTTGTTTTACAATGGTAACTACGAAGCTATATTTTGGGGTCTTGTATACTGTGTGGAATAAAAAAATTGGAAGTAGCTATAATACATAATCAAATTGTGTTGTGTCTACTTAGAGAAATATGCTGGTTTGACTAAGAATATGAATTTGCATTTCTAACAACGGCATTGAGAATGTATACTTGACTTTTATAAACCCGGAGTAGTCTTTATTAAAAAAACACAAAGTTGGCTTCGATATTGTTTCACTAATTCTTTCTTTCCGTGTAAGATTTTATAAAGTGATGGTCCGTAAAGCTGTCGAAAAATTCCTAAAAATGCTATCGGTAACCTTAAAATACCACTAAGGAAATAACTAAAAAATACCGTTAACCTTAACATAACCAAACAAAATAGCTTTAAATACCGTTAACTTTAAAATACCCTATCAAAATACTTTTGAAATAACGTTACTCATTATCAAGGGACATGGTTGGTAACTGAAACGATGCGGTTATCGATAAGGGTAACGCTATTTTAGATTATTTTGGTAACGGCATTTTAAGGGTTATGTTATTTCATTTATTTCGGTATCGGTATTTTAAGGTTAACGGTTCTTTAGTAGGTAGTCAGTTATTTCGATGCATCCCTCAATTTTTTTTACAAAATACTAACGAGATGAAAAACAGAAACAATTTACCATCTGAGTGTACGAAAAATAATCACGGTTGGTTACCGAAACGAATAACGGTAAGGGTAACGGTAACGGTATCAGATATTGTTTATTTTGGTAACGGTAAAGGTAACGATAAAGGTAACGGTATTTAAGACTGTTTCGGTAACGGTATACCGTTATCGAAACAGCAATACCGGTACGTACCGGTATTAAAAATTATGTTAAAAATATATAAAAACAAGTAAAAACATGGCATATTTTTAATTTTAAGTACTGAAAATACAGATTTTAAGCTATAAATTCAATACTGGTAGTTTTAGTAAGTAAAAATATTATCTATAAATTTTTTGTAAAAAAAAACCACTCAAGATTATAAAATAAAAAATAAAAAAATTGTAATTTTTATATAAAATAATAAATACCGGTAACTACCCATAAAAATAACGGTATCGGTAACGATAACGGTATTTATAAATTTTTTTAGAGGTATCGATAACGGTAACGGTATTCAATTTGAAACGGTATTTTAGCGATAACGGTATTATAACGATAACGGTAACCAACCTTGAAAATAATCATGTGAAATTACCAAAAACAGAAATTTAAAAATACGGGTAACGTTATTTTAAGGGTATCGATATTTCATTTATTTCGGTATCGGTATTTTAAGGATAACGGTATTTCACTTATTTCGATAACGGTTTTTTAAGCATAACTGTAGTTCGGTTATTTCGGCAACGGAATCTAAGGGGTAATGGTAGTCCGTTGAAATGCTTTTGCATCGAAAACGGAATTTTATCGGTATTGCCTACCAACCCATAGCCCCCAGTGGCCGATCATAATCGGTTTTTCACAACACAACACGAATGGCAACAAAACTCTCAACTAAGAGCATAACAAATAAAATATTACATTTAGTAGCATGGTAGCTTTCAACAAAGCAGGTTGATGTCGCTTTGTTTAAGAAATTTTAGAAAAATAGTAGGCTCTTAAAATTTTTCAATTGCACGAGAACAGGAAATTTATTATGAATTACACTATGGAACATTTTTGGGATTATTGTCTGGGGGGTGAGAAATTCCAAGTCAGGGTGATGGTACTAGGTCAGTATAGTAAAACCCTCAAAGGGTTTGGCGTTTTTATGACCTTTTAAATTTTTTCCTTATCTTGATGTTTTTTCGCTTAGTTGTAACATTTTGGCAAAAACGTAGTTTAACATAACTCGAGAACCACTTGTCCGATTTTGATGAAACAAATTTAGAAAAATTTAGAATTACAATTTCTCTAATCTGTTTCTATACCGTTTTCCTATATGTGCAACGCTTTCGCAGTTAAAAATGAATGTATGAAGGGAAAAAAGTATTTTTTGCTTAAAAATTTAAATATTTTTTTTTTAAAATTCATAAAAAATCCAAAATGGAAAAAAGTGCCAAAACTAATTACTTTCGCGTAAAGTCACATAACTCATGAGCAAAAAAAGGCATAGATCATGAAAATCGATGCACGCGTTTCTCATTTATTCACAATTAGGTAAATGTATGAATTTCAAAAATTTGCTCCAGATATGCACAACATTATTTGGAGAAAACATTGACACTCACAAGCCGAACTCTCTCATATTTTTCTACTGTACTAAAAGAGAAATATTGATGTGGCAACACTGGTTCTGTAATGTTCACATAAAACATGCATTGTCATTATACTTTTTCTCTTTCTCACACTGGTTCTGTGATTTTTGTCATTCAACAAGTGCCGACGAACGCGAACAGTAAAAGTGATTTTTCTCCAGTTTTTTAAAAGTGAACAAAAGAGAACAGAATATGGAACTGTGCAAGCCAGATATAAATAGCTTTTGCTACTGCTGTGGTCAAAATGTCTCAACACATAAAAAAAGGGGAAATTTCAGTACTGATTTTGTTCAAACATACGAGATGTACTTCAACCAAAATGTTATAGTGAACGAAAATTGGGTACCAAATATAGTGTGTAAAAGCTGCTACAACCGTCTAATGGATTGGAAAAATAGAAGACGTGAAAGTATGCCATTCGGTATCCCAATGACTTGGACTAATCCTGGCGAAGGTCACAATCCATTGAATTGCTATACATGTGCGAATAAAGGAGCCGCAAAAAGGATAAGAAAATCGTATAATTACGTTGGTGTTGCAAGTGCCGCAACACCATTACCTCATTCGGACCACATTCCTGTGCCAAAAGCTTCTAGCCCAGATATTTTCTCTTCTACGACTGCTCCGACATATCATGCACGTGATGATTCCCCATATGAGCCATCAGTATCCAATGAGCCAATTTTAATAAATCAAAATAAGCTTGATTCAATTGTTGCCAAGTTGGAATTAACACAGCATAAATCGAAAGAGCTGGCTTCCATTTTGAAATCAAACAATTTGTTGGCACCCGGTGTGAAAGTCACAGCTTATCGAAGTCGTCAGGCAACACTCCAAAGTTTATTCCTTGTGAATGATGAAAAAACTTCTGCATATTGCCCGGATGTAGGAAAATTGATGGACGCAATGGAAATAAAATATGAAGCAGATGACTGGAGATTATTTATTGACAGTTCAAAACTCAGCTTGAAGGCGGTTTTACTGCATAAGACCAATAAAAAACCTTCAGTTCCAATCGCCTACAGTACAGAAACGAAAGAAACATATGATGCACTGGAAAATATTTTAAAAATGGTTAACTACGCCAAACATATGTGGCGCATATGCTGCGATTTAAAAGTTGTAGCAATGCTTTGCGGTCTTCAAAGCGGCTATATAAAATATATGTGCTTTTTGTGCGATTGGGACACACGATTTTCCGGTGACCAATATGCATGCCACGGATGGAAACTCAGAGAGCACAGCAGGTTACAAACGGCCAATATTATTCGTGAGCCTCTAGTGCCGAAGGAGAAGATATTGCTGCCTCCACTGCATATTAAACTTGGAATTGTTAAGAATTTTATCAAAACTGTCGCCAAAAGAGATGAAGTTTTCTTGTGTTTGAAACTAATTTACCCGAGACTCAGCGAAAGTAAAATTAAAGAAGGTAAGTTATAATATCACATTCATTTCCCATGATTTTCCATCTTAACAAATTAATTTTTTCCAATCAGGCGTACTAAATGGTCCAGATATACGAAAGCTGATTAAAAGTGACGCATTCAACAATATTTTGATTGACGCTGAATTGAATGCATGGCAGGCAATCAAAGAAGTAATAGAAGGCTTGTTGGGAAAGCATCGTACTAACAACTACGATGTTTCTGTCGCAAGGATGTTAAGAGCATTCTCGGAAATTGGTGTCCACATGTCCTTGAAAATCCATTATTTACATCATCATCTGGACTACTTCAGCAAACAATTGGCTACCGAATCTGATGAACAAGGTGAACGCTATCATCAAGTTGCTATGCCATTTGAAATGAGGTAATACTGATTTTTTATTTTTTCAAACTCATTTTAATAAAACAAAAACTTACAGATATAGAGGCAAAAAGTCGCCGAGTGCAATAATTTCGGAAATTTGCTGGTGGAGTAAGTTAGTGTGGCAAGACAAGGATGATCTTGATGATAAAGAATTTTCAGGAGATGCAGAAGGGCCAACAGTGGAGTCACACATTGGCATTATGTGTGGTTCAGAAACTGATGATAGCGATGAATGCGATGCCACTAGTCCCGAACAACCACCATCGAAAAAGTCAAGGCAATATTTATTAAAATAAATAAAAATAAATAAATTAAATAAAAATAAAAAATTATAAAAATGTTTACTTAATTTTTTTAGTAGTTTATGGCCAGAAGTCTGGAGTTATTGGGGAAAATTTATGAAAAGGGCGATAAATGACACTTTTTTGAATAAAAACAAATATCAATATTCTTGTCAAAATGGGATACCTTCACTTAATTGTAAATAAAAGCAGAACGCGTTAAATTTTGTTTATAGGTTATGTGACTTTACATGAAATTAATAACACTTGATCCTTTTTTCCGTTTTGGATTTTTTATGAATTTAAAAAAAAAAATTTTTAATTTTTAGGCAAAAAAATATTTTTTTTCTCCACAAATTTATTTTTACCGGCAAAACTGTTGATTATAAAGAAAAACGTTATATGAACGGATTAAAGAAATTGTAATTCTAAATTTTTCTAAATTTGTTTCATCAAAATCGGACAAGTGGTTCTCGAGTTATGTTAAACTACTTTTTTGCCAAAATGTTACAACTAAGCGAAAAAACATCAAGATAAGGAAAAATTTAAAAAGTCATAAAAAAAAATGACACATACGAACGCCAAACCCTTTGAGGGTTTTACTATACTGACCTAGTACCATCACCCTGACTTGGAATTTCTCACCCCCCAGATTGGCTGTTGTACTGTGTTATTTTTATTTCTTTAATTCATTCATTTTAATTTAAATTTATTAACTACTGGAATACTTTTTTTAAGAATAAATAATTTATACACAAAAAGTAAATACTTTTTAAATAATATGTTTAATAAAATTTATTATGGATTTTTTTATTTCATTATTTTATTATTATTTATATTCATGCATTCATTCAGTCATGCATGCATACATTCATTAATTTATTTCTTCATTAAGAAATAAATTACAATTAATTACAAATATAGTATATTTAAAAATTATAAAATAATTTCTCACAGTGTAAAGACACCCAATACATTCACATTATCTCTTTCTGCCGACCACTGCTAAAGGGATAACATTTCCAATAAAAAAAAAAACACTGAACGTATGAGTGTTGTACTCATATAATTAAATATAAAGTATACGCACTGGTATAGGAAATCCAGAAGCCCGATAGGAAAGAAGAAGAAAAAAAATAAGGCCCGTTTACTGAATATCGGTATTGTGCCATGGTGACACACACGAATTAAGGAAATTTTCGAAGAATTTTAATTTATGATCTAGAGTCAAACTAAAAAAGAACATTCATTTACCAAAAAAATTAAAAATATTAATACGTCGCCTTTCTAAATTACTTAAAAAAAATTATTAATAATATGAATAATTTTGATAATATTATAAATTAAAAAAGGCAATAATTTATGAAATTTAGGATATTTGAGAATAAAATTTCAACATTAATTTTAGCTTATTTTTTATTTTCGATAATCTGATATTTTTTTATAATCTTTTTTCTTGGTACTAATTTTTTTTAAAATTTTAATGTCATTTTTAGTTCCTGCAAATATACTTCCACTTTTTCCTCATTTTTCGATCGACTATCTGACAATGCCATAATGTTATGTCCGATGACAAATATCCGATCCGATGTGCGATCAGATAGGGATTGTATCTCTTATACAATCCTGGCTAAATAGAACAGAACGTTAGCGACACGCGCCACTGTGGGCAAGGAATCCCATATTTTGGGAAAAAGTACATTTCAGGTAGATCGATAATTTAATTATACTTCAAGAATATACAATATAATAAAATATCGCAATAATTTAAACAGAAAGTGATATTAATTTATGATCTATAGTCAAACTGAAAAAGAACATTCATTTACATCACTCTGTCTAACGGACTTTTGTTGAAATGTTTTAAAAATCAAAATTTTATTTTTTTTCATATTTTTGATTTTAAGCAATGTGTAGTTAAATATAAAATTTTTCAAGAATTTTTCTTTTTTGGTTATCACCAACTAACAAGTTATAGCCGAAATCTTATAAATTTTTATTTGAGTATTAGAATTGAACATTTTGTCGAAAGACCAAAAAAAAATTGCCAAAAAGTTCCAAGAGTTATTAAAAATTTTTGAATGTTCCCCAAGATGTCTTCTAGCTAAGTTCTAGATTTGGACCTGTAACTGAAAAAGTACCTTCAGATGTTTTAGTAAAAACTAAAAATGGGACTAAAATTATCTGAAAAGATGATTCTGGTAGCTCATAACTACAAAAATGAAATCCGAATTAAAAAACTTAAAATGGCGGATCCAATATGACGCCGGATTTTTAACCCATATTATCCTAGCGTCGTCGTTTAACATCGAAAGAGATCTGTAAAGAGTGTTGCAAAAAAAATATCAAATATTCATTCTGCGTTTATTTCATCAAATTTCGTTGTTGTTTCTGGTCACAGTGAATTGCCAAAAATCACGCAAATTCCGAAACTTCAAAAATTGTGATTTCTTTCAAGAAACAAGGAAAAGACTTAAATTTATTACATTTATATATATTTCTTTTTTACTTTTTCTAAAAGCGAACTAAATTTGCTTAATATTGGGAAAACTACAATGAACTCATAGCGATTTCGAAAAATTTTATAATTAAATGAACTTGGGTGACGACGCTAGGAGAATATGTGTACAAAGTGTACAAAATTTTAATTCGTTTTATTTTTAATATAGTAACTTTGGAATATCCTTGACACCGCACCTCCGAATAGGATCTACCAAGATCAGTGCAAAAATAGTCTATAAAGTCCCGTAGTAGACACTTTATATTATGACCGAATATATCACTTCATAGAAGGAATCCAAAATGATAAGCAAAAATATTGATATGATACCCTGCAGGCCAGGGTATCATATCAATTGTTCGAATAAAGGGTTCCAAATGTGATGTTGGATTGTTTGTATCTTGTTTTCATATGGGCAAATTTACAGAAACGGGCGATTCCATGTAACTCAGGATTTACACCATTTTAAAAACAATATATATTTTTGATAGTATCAGCATTCCCGAGGCAACGAATTTAATCAGGCGAACATATTAAATTTTAATATATATACTGTTAATGTGCTCTAATCAATTAAAAACTACCCTCATTTACCCTAATTCTGCTGGTAACTTTCAAAAGTTTTTCAACACTTTTGAGTATAACTTTTTCAGTATAAAAGGAAATCGCCTAATACCTTTGGTGGATAATGGTTTTGCTGTTAATAAATCTCAAACTTGTTGAAAAATATAGATGCCCTAAATTAGGAACAAATGGTAGTTCTTTAAAATATGTAACTCTGTTTTTTGAATAAAGAGTAATTTCAGAGATTTTTAATTTTTGCGCTTTCAGCCTCAATGTAATTGAAAATTTTTTGATGCTGACATATAACTGACAAGTAGACAAAATAAATGAGGCCAAATTGATTAGTGTGCCTTCAGAAATAAAGAAGATATGATAATAATAATCTCTTCATGTCTTTGCTTGAAGAACATAAAATTTTATATTTTTTGAAGGGCACATCCGCAGTTTGAGATATAATTAGTTGCAGTCCTGCGTGATCGGTATATATCGGTGATACTATTATTGTGTGTAAGTGCTAAATGAATCTTACTATTATTTTGGTATCCCGAGCCATTCTAGATTAAATTTTGTATCTTTTCATAGATTTTTGGAGCTAAAAGTGATGTAGAAACGAAACGGATAATCCGATCATTTTAGCACTTACACACAACAATACTAATGGCGATATATATCATATAAGCCAGATTTTAACTATTAATTATTTTATCTGTGGTTGTGCCAGTCAATTAAAAGTTGAATTTTTAGATTATTTTGCAGCGAAAAGTGATGTAGAGTATAAAAAATATCCGAGCTGTTTAGCACTTTCATATAATGATAGTTATGATAACATCTACCGTTCCAAATTGATTGCACTCCACAATTCTTAAAACTGTGAAGGTGCTTTCAATTTGAATTGAGCCTTTTAGCGATTTTTGGAGAAATATATGCTGTAGAGAATACGAAGTTCATCCGATCCATTTAGCACTTTCACATTATAATAGTAATGAAGATATGTACCATTCAAGACATATTTGATCACATAATTCTTTAAACCGTGGATGTGCCATTCAAGTTTGTGCTGCAATTTTGAGGGAAATTTATATGGGCACTAGGTCCCAACATAGACCGATTTAAACCAAAATCAATAGACTTCGTTCTTGGGCTACCAAATTTCATCAAAATATCTTTATATTTGCGACCTGTAGCATGCGCACAAGATTACGTGGAGAGACAGAGGGACGGACGGAAAAATTAAAAATACAACATTACTTAAAATCAATAATGGAAATATAGAGCGACTATGCGTTTTCAAATAAACTTACAGTGGTGATTGCAAAATTTGTGTCGTCTTTTTTTCATTAACTCGAGGTAAAAGTGTGTAAAAACCACTCAAAAATAGCCAAAAAAAAAAGGTTTTTGGTAATTTTGACCTCAATTTTCATTAAAACCAGATGTGTTGGAAAAATTTGGAAACCAAATTCGGACTCACCACGGAAAGGTTACTTGAAAATGTGTGGTCACATGCCCGAAAGATCGAAAAATTTTAAAATATTTATTAGCGAATATTTGTGCGGTTTTTATACCCTACACCACTACGTGGTCCGGGCAGGCACGTAGCTAGGAATTCATTTCGGGAGGGGCTTTTGAAAAATTTTGTGTTTAATTTCTCCCGTTTTTTTTTTATTTACTGGGGAAGCTTATGAAACTTAAAAAACTCGTTATTTTAAGTTAAATGTGCTCCTTTACTTTTTGTGTAAATTTCAGTAAAATGAGAGTAAGCACAAAATCCTCTATATAAATGACAAAATTGCCCAAAAGTACGGGAACGCACAAAATCACTTTTTTAACCCAAAACTTTCTTTAAAAGAAGAAAAAATAAAAATGCGTATAGTTTTAGTCTCAAAAATCGCACAGAAACACATATTTTTTGCACTTAAAAGTTTTTTTGACTTTCTTCACTGTTTCGAAGAAGTGCGGCCCGAACAAACTGGGCGAGCAGAACGAACTGGGTGAGCATGCACAGGTGTTTTCACATTTCCCACAGACCCGGTTTGTAGAAATTTATGCACAATTCTCCCGATTGTGGACACATTTGGTCGATTATGCTGACCAAAGAAATCACGAAGTGCACGAAATGCATTTTGATTTGAACGCCCATTTTCGTAAAAGGCTTCAACAATCTTAACGCGCTGCTCAATTGTGTACCTCTCCATGGTTGAATTTGTCAAACACTGAAACAAATTAAGTTGGGCAAAAAGCTTGACGTTAAGGTGTGACTCACAATTAACATCGTACATTATGGTTGGACCACCCTTCATATAAAAGTTTTATTTTGTGTATTTCTTTGCTTAATTAAAATTTAGAATTTTTACAATGGTGTTATTTGTTTATCATTGCACCAGCTATCCCTTCTACAATTTTCCGAAGTTAATAGAAAAAGAGAAACAGAAGTTTTTTTTTAAAAATTTTATTAAAATATCTGTAAGAACGCAAAAACATCTGTAAGGGACTAAAGGTTTCTAAAACTTGTTTAATATTACAACTAAGAATAGCTAATAACCATAAACGAAAATTTAATTTTTAACACATTTTCTAAGTTCTGAACTAAGTTATATGAAATATATAATATATATATGTATATAAGTATATTTTGATTTCTAGGTGATTTCAATTTTCAAAAATTTCAGTTTTTTGCCAATATTTAAAATTTTCTGCAACCCGTTTGTGATATGGAGTACATTGATTTACTCATTTCTTGGCAAGCATGGATTCCGTGCGAATTTTCTGACAAAACTAGGTAGAAGGATAGGTAGACGTGTCTTTAAAAATATGTTGGTAAAAAATTTTTTACACAATTTAAATACTATGTTTCAAAGTTTTGTTACTTGATTTTAACAGTGAAATTACATGGACAAATTCTTATTAATTTGTCCGGTTTCCTTGTTCGTTATTAGCAAAGAGTATACATAATAAAGAGATTGGGGGACTCTCTATCACTGAGAAAGCATTTGTTCTATTATGTGCCTTGGAACAGGAACATACTCAAACCAATACCACCCAGCAAACATGGCAATACGAAAAAGATTCTCCGAACATATCGCCAGGTAGAAAACATTTATTGCCGCCAATATCAATTTCGTATTCCGGAAGTTTCCTCCCTCGGAAACAACTGTTACACTAAAACAATACTTCCAGGCAATATGAAAGCAATAACTCATATGGAAGATAAAAGGGATATCGCTAAATAAACTCCCGGTACAATACAAAAAACGATTTAATTTTTTCATTATTAAATTTAAGCCTGAAAAACAATATCTGCATACATAATCCATTGACCAGCTTATAAATTATCTTGATTTCATCTTAGCCGATTTTATCCGCGCAATTAATCTTAACTTTTCACGAGTTTATTTCCTATATATCTTTTGATTGTTTTTGTACAAATTTAGTTCTAATTTTTTCCAAATTGATAAAAGATTTTAAACAAATTTGCTTTATCTTCCAAATGATACGAAGATGATATTGCCGAAAAATTGTCATAAAAAGTTATGACAAAAGGCAAAATTTTTGAATAGGAAGACAATTTCAAAGTAAATACTACTTGATTATTTTCATTCAAATGAAATATCTTCTTGGAAGGTATCTTTTAAATGTTTGCAGGGTCATTATGTGCGCTATTTGTATGACAAAGAGCACACATAATGTAACGATTAATGTAACGATTAATATGACGCACGATTGTAACCAGGGATGGAAAATAATAATTTAGTTATAAAAATCAAGAATGGAACTATACTACGGAATTATACTATTCCAACAGTATTATAGCCCTAGATTATGAGTTTTAAACTACCCATACATAAAATATTGCAAAATAATATCGGAATGCGAAAAAAGGCTTTGGGGTTCAAAAAATTAATTAAAAGATTTACATTCTGCAAACGATGCCAAAATTTTCTTTTTTTGCAACTAACTACCAAACTTTGTTTTATGAAACGGGCATTATACTCCGTATATTATAAATTTAAAAAACCGCACTAAAAAAATTGCAAAATAATAGAGGAACGCGAAAAAAGACTTTGTGGTAAAAAAAAAAAATAATTAAAAAACCCAATCAGCGATTAACAGTCTGCAAATGAATACAGTGACGCAAAAATTTTCCTTTTTGCAAATATTTTTTTCGCGATTTATTTATTTATTTTTTTTTCCAAACTAAGCACCAAACTTTTGTGTATAAAATTGGTACTATAGACCCTAGATTATAAATTTAAAAAAACCACACTTAAAAAATTGCAAAATAATCGCGGAAAGCGAAAAAAGGCTTTATGGTACAAAAAATTAATTAAAAAACTTAATCAGCGATTTACATTCTGCAAACAAATATATTGATGAAAAAATTTATCCTTTTTGCAAATTTTATTTTTCGCGATTTTTTTTTGCAACTAGCCCCCAAACTTTGTTGTCTGAAATGTGTATTATAGTCCCTAGATTATAAATTAAAAAAAAAAACGCACGTAAAGAATTGCAAAATAATAGCGGAATATTAAAAAAGACTTTATGGTACAAAAATTTAATCTCTAGGTTATATATTTAAAAAAACCGCACTTAAGAATTGCAAAATAACGGCGGAATTCGAAAAAGGCTTTCTGGTACAGAAAATGAATTAAAAGAGGTAATCAGCGATCGACATTCTGCAAGCGAATATATTGTTGCAAAAATTTCGCTTTGTGCAAATGTTTTTTTTTCGCAATTTGTGCTAATATTTGCTAATATCTAAATATTTAATTTTTATGTTTTTTAACGAGCCAAAGGAAAGCTATTTTTTAGTTACTTACATTTTTAAATATGTAAGAGTGATTTAAAATTTTTTGGTATAAGAGCCCGATTAAGTGAGCCTTTTCCATCCCTGATTAACCAGTCGGAGTTCGTTCCTGTTCCAAGCCGCCTAATATTTTTTCAAATAAAAATTATTGAGAGAGTTGCAAGGCCATTGCTCACACATAGAACAAAAAAATAATCAGTCGCATACAAGATTTCAATGAAGTACCCAGCAAAACCTTGGTAATATGTTGGTATTACAGAACACATTACCTGGTAATACCATACCCCTTACCATTGCATTATTTCATAACTAAAATGTAATGTCTTACGTATAATGTGCTGCATAACTACTGGGTAGTAATAGCAACTTATTACCAATGATATATTTAAACACCTCAAAGAAAAGAGTTACTTGTAATACACAACATGAGTTCTAAATAATAGCAGCGACTTATTACAGATGAGATACTTTAAAACCGTAAAATAAGGAGTTACTTTTAATGTGATACGTGATCACTTAATAGAAATGGCCACTTATTACCGATGTTGTATTCAAATACTTCAAAATAAGGAGTTATTTGTAATGCGATACATGAGTGTTATTTTCTATTTAAAATATTCGATACAAATAATTTATATGTTTTATACATATTGACTGAAATATCTTTTATGTTTTTTGTTAACTTTATATTAATCTGAGTAAATATTAATTAAATATGAATATGCTTCGTTTTAGCATTTATAAAAAAGCAACACGATAACGTCTTATTTTAATTTTTTTTGTAAAAAGTAAGTATATATTTTTATACAGTAAGTGAGCGCATAATTTTAATGTGTTATTTCAGACCTGTTTGTAACACATTTTTTTGGCCTTACTTTAAGCTGTTATGTAAGTAGTATTGTGCTCAATATCGGTTATGTAAGTGGTTACGTAACTCCTAACATGTAACATTAAAGTAACATGTTCTTATGTTGTTACCTAGCCCTCTTTTGGAAAGTACATACCTCCAATGACATGCCCTTGTTAAAATAATAGCTGTTGGAATAGCAAAGTAAGAGGTTACATACCTTAATTTCTTCTTCCAAACCTTATTACCAGGTAATAGAAAGTTTTGCTGGGTAGGTTGTCACATCGCTTGTTGCCAGATTTTTTACACTCTGCATAATGTTTATTGATACATTTTTTTGGTAATTTATTTTTGTTTTTATTTTTTTTTGTGTTTTTGTTTTTCGATATATGTTTTCGTAGTTGTTGTTTGCTTTTAAATTTTTATTTTATATTACCATTATAAACATTTAAAATTTTCGAATTATTATACAAACGTTCTTTGTCAGTGCATTGAGAGTGATAGGCTGCAACTCACTCATACAAGCACAAAACAAGGTTGTTTATCTTTGCCGATCCCTGATTTAGAGTCTATTTCATTTATGAAAATTTAAGAAACTTGGCAATTTGGTATTTCATTTCAACAAAAAATAAATGTTTTTTATTACATTTTTTAAAAAATGTTGTTGCTTTCGACGTATTTTGTTACGTTTCAAAATTTTTCAAATCATTTCCCCCTAGCTACATGCCCGGGTCAGGGTATTATAAGTTTGTGATGATGTTTTTAACACCAAAAAATATTGGACCTAGACCCACCTTATAGTACACCGATCGGCTCAGAATATTTTTTTATTTCGATTTAACGATGTCCGTCTGTCTGTCCGTCCGTCCGTCCGTCTGTCTGTCTGTCCATGCATTCTTGTGCGCATATTAAGATATTTTGATGAAACTTGGTACACCGACTTATGTCGGCCCAATGACGAAGCCTATTGATTTTGGTTAAAATCGGTCCATGTTAAGACCTAGTTTCCATATAAGGGTCCTACCAAAATTATATTGTTTATACGCTGCAGGTCGCAAATATTAAGATATTTTGATGAAATTTGGTACACAGGCCTGTGTTGGCCCAAGGACGAAGCCTATTGATTTTGGTGAACATCGGTCCATGTTTAGACCTAGTGCCCATATAAGGGTTCCCCCAAAATTGGCTTGGTTACAAACTGCAGGTCGCAAATATTAAGATATTATAATGAAATTTGGTTCGCTGACTCACATGATCGCGAGAAAAAAGTCGATCGATTCTAGATAGAATCGATAGATAGAATCGGTACATATTTGGACCCATCTCACATATGGGCTATATTTACGATTTATTACGATATATTTTGACACAAGTCCCATTTTAACCCATTCGAATTTCGGATCCAAACATTAGTTGGCTTTTAACCAGTCTGGTGTAGGGTATTGTATAGTCGGCATGCCCACCTTTAACCTTTTTCTCGTTTGTTTATAAATTTTTTAGCACTCAAAAAATTGATTCACGCGAACAGATTACTTCTTTTTAATGCATTTTAAATAAGTTAATCTAGAAAAAAATGTGTGCCACTAATTTGAAATTTTTCATTTTTAAAATCTGAAATCGACCTCTTTGGTAGATTTTCCCATATATATTGGTAGAACAACTTCAAAATAAAATATTTTCTTTCTTTTTCACCAATGTCTCAAATGTCTCAAAGAATTCTTTTGGGCGGGGCACGCACTTTCAAAAATGATAAAACTAAAATTTCAACCGCGGTTTTTATAAAATTGGAAGGTGGTGGAAAAATTTTCAAAACTGATTTAGAATCAGTGGGTTGAAATTTACACTAACTTACTAACTTTACAGAGATATTTTATTTTCTTGAATTTAAGAAATGTAATAAAATTTGTGCAGATAGCTATATAATACTCATTAAAAATTATGTATTACATAGCAAATTAACTAAAATGAGAAAAAGGTGGGTCTAGCGTTATTATTTCAGTCTAGAATTAATATCATAGATAACAGAAGTGTTTACTGTTAAAAACTCATTTTCCCCTATACAGAAGATGACCCTATTGAATATTAGCCCTCGATATGAAATTTAGATATTTGAGAATGAAATCTGAACATTAATTTAGGCTTATTTTTTATTTTCGATATTTTTGTATTTTTTATATTTATACCCTACACCACTATGTGGTCAGGGTATTATAAGTTTGTGCTGATGTTTGTAACACCAAAAAATATTGGTCGTAGACCCACCTTATAGTATACCGATCGGTTCAGAATTTTTTTTATTTCGATTTAACGATGTCCGTCTGTCCGTCCGTCCGTCCGTCCGTCTGTCTGTCCATGCAATCTTGTGCGCACTCTACAGGTCGCACCTATTAAGATATTTTGATGAAATTTGGTACGCAGACCTATGTTGGCCCAAGGACGAACAAGTTTGATTTTTTTGAACATCGGTCCATGTTTAGACCTAGTGCCCATATAAGGGTCCTACCAAAATTATACTGTTTGTATGCTGCAGGTCGTAAATATTAAGATATTTTGATGAAATTTGGTACACAGACCTATATTAGCCCAATAATGCAGCCTATTGATTTTGGTGAATATCGGTCCATGTTTAGACCTAGTGCCCATATAAGGGTCCTACCAAAATTATACTGTTTATACGCTGCAGGTCGTAAATATTAAGATATTTTGACGAAATTTGGTACACAGACCTATATTGGCCCAATAACGCAGCCTATTGATTTTGGTGAACATCGGTCCATGTTTAGACCTAGTGCCCATATAAGGGTCCTACCAAAATTATACTGTTTATACGCTGCAGGTCGTAAATATTAAGATATTTTGACGAAATTTGGTACACAGACCTATATTGGCCCAATAACGCAGCCTATTGATTTTGGTGAACATCGGTCCATGTTTAGACCTAGTGCCCATATAAGGGTCCTACCAAAATTATACTGTTTATACGCTGCAGGTCGTAAATATTAACATATTTTGACGAAATTTGGTACACAGACCTATATTGGCCCAATAACGCAGCCTATTGATTTTGGTGAACATCGGTCCATGTTTAGACCTAGTGCCCATATAAGGGTCCTACCAAAATTATAATGTTTATACGCTGCAGGTCGCAAATATTATGATATTTTGATGAAATTTGGTACATAGACCTATGTTGGCCCAAGGACGAAGGCTATTGATTTTGGTGAACATCGGTCCATGTTTAGAACTAGTGCCCATATAAGGGTCCCCCCCCCCCCCCCCAAAATTGGCTTGGTTACAAACTGCAGGTCGCAAATATTAAGATATTTTAATGAAATTTGGTGCGCTGACTCACATTATAGAAAATTTAGACACAAGCCCCATTTTAACCCATTCGAATCCAAACAATACACCAGAGTGGTGTAGGGTATTGTATAGTCGGCATGCCCGACTTTAACCTTTTTACTCGTTTTACTCTAATATTGTTTTTTTTTAATTTTTATTGTAATTTTTAGTTTCTGCCAATATACTTCCAATTTTTCCTCATTTTTCGATCGACTGTCTGACAATGCCATAATGTTCTGTCCGATGACAGATGTTCGGTCCGATGTGCGATCAGATAGCTATTGTTTCTCCACATTACCGACACGCATCACTGTGGGCCAGAAACTCCATATTTTGGCAAAGAGTACATTTCAGGTAGATCGAAAATTGAATTATATTTTCAGAATACACAATTATACAAGACTAATTAAAACATTTTTAATGCCAGTTTGCTTCCTAAGATGTCTTCTGGCTAAGTTGTACCAGTCCAAACTAACTTTCTTGCTTTGGACATACACTCATAAAAAAGCCCGTACAAGTAGGTACAAATTGTGCTGGCGCAAATACATGTACTATTTCCTGTTATTTTAGCAGAATTTTGACCTATTTGTACGGGCTTTTTAAAAAAAAATAACAGAGAAATTAGTTAAATTTATTTAGAACGCGTTTAACAGACTTTTGTACAAACTTTTTGTTATGAGTGTATAACTGAAAAAGTACCTTCAGATTCTAGAGTTTCCAGCATTCCAGAGCATTTTAAACAGAAAGTGATATTAAATTATGATCTAGAGTCAAACTAAAGCATATTAATTTACTAAAAATTATCTTAAATGAATACTCAGAAAAGTTCTGCAGTTACTACATGACAGTTATTTGTGTAGTATTTCGGTTGTAGTTATTTTAACTACAATTGCAGTTAATTTACTTAGCACAAAATGTTTTAATGTTTTTGATAGTTATTTTTTTCAACAAACTTCAAAAACTACTACATTGTAGTGACATATATTTTATGCAGTTATTTTGAATTTTGTTACAAATTCATAAATTTTCAAGTGTGTGTGTGTACGAAGCATTTGTTGAGAAATTTCTAGTAAAAAAATATGAGAAGAACATGTTTTCTCTTGTCTTAGTCATAAAACAATGCTAAGGAGTGAAGACGCGTTATACGGAAAAGGTTATATATTTTATTAAATTATTAAAATATTAAGGTAAGTTTTATAATATAAAATATAAATTTATTTACGGGAATATTAGAAAATATTGTATTTATTTTCTTTCAGTTCTTTTATATTTTCATCCCTTTCTACCTGGAGAAAAAAGGAAGCCAAACAATAATTTCATCCCTCACAGACGGACATCTAGAACAATTTCTTAATAGTGAACAATAAAAGTGATATAAAGTGTAAATTTTGATTTCTCAATTTTAAATTTATTATGGAATAAAATTAAGTTCCCAGCAAAAAATGCTGCTTGCTCGGAAGCAGGTTCTTCAGGGAAAGTAAATAGTGCAGCGCTTATATAAGGCACGATTTTTGTTCGAAATACGAAACAATTGTATTGTCTATCATGAAAATGATCAACCCCTTTTTGAAACAACAAATAAAAATCTAATATGACAATATCATATTAGAATTTGGACTTGAGGTGGAAGAATATTCTAACTAAATTTATTTATGTTATTTTAACTACATTTGCAGTTATTTGAACAGTTTTACAATAATTTGCATGTACGTTGTTTTAATTGAATTTGCAGTTGTTTCTACTACATTTGTCAGTTGATTTTTAACAGTTAAAAATAACTTCACATTGCAGTTGATTTAAATGCAAATGTTGTCTACACCTTTTTAAATGCAAATGCAGTTATTTAAACTGTCAATTTCCCCCTCCTATGACAACGCCATGTAAAAGTGACCAGTCTATTTCATATAAAGGGGCCAGTTCGGTGACAGTTTGTTAAAATTTCCCGTAGGGTTATTGCTAAGCAGCACTCTCTTGCGGAGTTATTTGCAACTAAAGTTCAAACTTTTAATAAATCCGGTCCCGAACGGATTAAGTTTTTTTTTAACATTTTAATTATTATATTTTCTTTGGTTAAACTCTACATAAAACTTCAAGAGCTTTTTATTTTATTTATCACCCAATAATACAAAATAGTTTGCGTGCGATCCTTCCCTTTTGTTTTTAACATTAAATGTTAGTGTCCGACCGAACAGTTCGGCCGAAAAATATATATTATCGGTATTTGGTATGTTCAAGCATTATGGACAAATTTTGCTTATGAAACAATGTTTGTTGCATGTTTGTTGGGTCGATTAGAATGCATTTTGAGGGTCAAACTTAAGGAAAAGTCCGAAGTTAACAAATTCACTGTTCGGCCAATTTTAAAAAAGTTCGGTGTTAGACAAATTCAACTATGACCACTTCAAGCGTCGTCAATACACCGAATTGGATTGACAGACAGAAGTGAATGGTGACTTTATAAAGAAAATCATCTTCAGCGGCGAGGCACACTTCCACTTTAGTGGATTCGTTAACAAGGAGAATTGCCGCATTTGGGCAAATGAGAAACCACGAGTGATAGTTGAAAAGCCGATTAATCCACAAAGAGTGACTATTTGGTGCGGTTTATGGGCTGGCGGCGTCATCGGGCCGTACTTTTTCGAAAATGAGGTCGGCCAAGCAGTTACCGAGAATGGTGTTCGATATCACGAGATGATAACGGACTTCTTGAGGCCAGAAATTGCTTCCAACAGGATGGTGCCACTTGCCACACAGCCAACGAAAAAATGGCTCTTTTCCGCGAGAAATTCAATGGCCGTGTTATCTCACGTCGTGGCGATGTTAATTGACCGCCACGATCATATGATTTGACACCGTTAGACTTCTTTCTTTGGGGATATTTAAAAGAAAAAGTGTACGTCAATAAGCCAAGAACAATTCAAGAGCTAAAGGATGTGAGGACGATTTTACTCACATTTTGTTGTGGGTGTGATTTTTGAATTATTTCTATTAATTTTGTTAAGATGTATGGGGATATTTTGTTAATATGTTTGTTGGGTTTACGGTTTAATAATTTTGTTTTGAAACTGGTTTCATAAATATAAAAAAGAATAGAAATAAAATTTTAATCAAGTTAACATTTGAATTTTGTTCGAAAAAAAAAAAAAAAAAATATTTCATTTGAAATATTTCTATCCATTGTGTGTGAAATTTTATTAATTTTAAAATTTGTTGCAATTAAATTTGTGAAAGCTAAGGACTTAATTGGAAATTTATTTTGGTAAGAAATGTTATTTTTAATTACGCTGTGGGATTTCTGATTAAAACGTGGTTCGTTTATAGGAGGTTGTGAGCGGAAACCAGAAATGAGTAACGTCTTTTTGGTTGGTGTGTGTAATCGGCGGTATTCTTCTCGGAGAACAAGATATAAATCTCGAAAGGGGTCCAGATTGGCAAACGCACGAGTATGGAATCGAAATAAATTAAACTACCTTTCAAAATTTCAAAATTTTTCTCATATGAATTGGTTTGCCGTAACGCTGAATAACTGAATATTAGAGATCTAAATTACAATATGACAATATCTTTATCAGAACTCTACTCACATATTTAACCTTATTTGATTATTTTGTGCATCAACATACTTTGTGTGACGTGATTTTCAAAATTTTGAGTAACTTCTTAAACAACCCTTATATTCGGAATATTATTAGGGTGAACAATTCTATAACATCTAGCTTAACTTTCTTCTAAATTCCATTCACAATATTCATATTATCAAAATTTTGACTCATTTTGATTTAATTGTTTATCCAATTTTAAATTTTGTTACTTTTATTAATATTCCTTTCGTTATTACTAGCAATTTTGTTCATTAAAATTATTAAATTTAAATAATATTATTTCTAAAACAATGGATACCCTAATCAGTGTTGCCATTTCAGTGCTTTTCGGGTATTTTTTGGTGCTTTTTTCCTTCCTGTACCCGGTGATTTTTTACAAATACCCGTTTAAAAAAAGCGGGTATTTACGGTGCTTTTTCAGATTTTTGGCAGTGCTTTTAGTGCTTTTTTACAGTTTATATTTTTGGTATTTGCTCTCGTTTTTTTTTACATTTTTCTTGAATTTTCTGTCAAAATTTAAAAAATAATACGAACTATACAAGAACTACATTTTTGCACAATATTTGTAGTACAATTTTAAATAGCAACTTCGTTACATTTAAACTTCAAAATATTGAAATATTAGTTTGGTGCTTTTTTACCCCTTTTTAGGTAATTTTCTGAACCTTTTTTACACGATTTATCAAAGTTAAAATGTGTTTTTGAATTCTTGATTTAAATTTTTCAAAAAATTAATATCGTGCTTTTTTACCCCCTTTTTGGTAAATTTTTACCCTTTTTACCCGTTTTCATAATGCTCACGGTGCTTTCCTGCCTTCAGGAGTTGGCAACACTGACCCTAATTATTTACACAAATACTCATTATATTTTCTTACTCTCTCAATCCTACAATACCACTCAAACTCTATCACACTCTAGTAAAACTAAACACTTAATACAATTTGTACACAGCAAACAGACTGAATTTTAATCACCTACATTTATAAATAAAAATAATAACTTAACCAGGCAACTCTCCAGTCAACTGGCGCCCGTCGACATGAGTGGATATGCAAGTAAGTTTATGATTGTTATATACAAATTATTTTAAATACACAAAACCTCTCTTAAACCAAGTTGGGATAATGAGATAAAAAAAAAAACTAATTTTTAAATTATCCATCAGTTACATTTAGAAAATAGGGTCACCATACAATTTTTATTTAACCTGTGAAAGGTATTTAATAATTTTTTTATATAATTCTAATTTAAATTGGATATTTTTTTTTGAATAATTTTAATTATACATAATTTGTTTAGAAATTAATTTGTCATAAAATTTTTTTTTGTTATTAATAAATTTTTTATTTTTTTTTTTTGAAAGATGAATCTCTTTACATTTGGGCCGACTGAAAACTACCCTATAGTCGGCATGGTAGGGCGGGTACAGACAGGGGTAGCAACGACACCTTATGCTACTCTATATCATTCATCAACATCCCTTCACTATCCCATTTTCACCTAATTTTATTTTTATATTGTTTTGCTACCTCTTTAATATTTTTGTAAACGTTCCTTAATCTATCTCCGAAGGGGCAAGAACACACCCCAGCCCTGAGCACGGCCGGCTTTATAGGTAGCCTGCCCTGGACGAGGTAGACCAAGGATGGAAGGATCGTTACAAGGATGAGATAATTCGGCACATTAACTACATTGAACCTCAATTATGTCTCAGAGTTATTGAAAATATGGACCATCGGATAGAGGTATGCCACCGAAGTCATGGCGGGCATTTGGCCGATATTTTGTTTCACTAATAATTGTCATAGATCCTTCTATCATAAGAAAAAATATTAAGATAATTATCTGAAAACTTTTTGTTTTATTTACAATTAACATCGTGCGTTTTGGTTGGACCACCCCTTATAATCACATTCTCAACGGCATAAAAGATGCAATAAATATTGATGAAAAATGTATATCTGTGTTGTTTTCAGATGGTTGTTTGTATTCGGAAAATCCAGATGAGCCATTCACAGCCCCATTTGAACATTAAAACAACATCTGAATTTTTGCGTCGGTCAAAAATCGGTCTTTCCTACTAGAAGTGGATATAATTCTAGAAGCTGTATTATCAAGTAATGGTGACAGTTGAACTTTTTCTCCTTCAAATGTTCGCTTTTGTTTCTTTTATTGATTTACTACTAAGCAACATATCACATCCTTTTTCAATAAAAGCTTTTTTTCAATTACCGTATTTATTTCTCGTTAACTCCAAATTTAGAATAAGAGCTAGCTAGCACTTCTTCACTTGTAAAGAATGTCGGTGATTTTGGTGTTGGTATTTTTTGTATCATACGCTCTAAATTCTTAGCAGATGCAGTTGGTAGGACATCTACAATTTTTTCTCTTTCCGCACATGTCAAAACAGATTCAAAAAATCATTTATTTCATTAGCAGAGCGTGTTTTTACAATTTCTTCCTGTTTCGCCTTTTTTAGGTCTGATTTTTTTTAGGTCTGCCTACTTTTTTTCATCAATAACTATTGTCATCTCTTTGTCTAGCCAATATTGATTCTTTTTCATAAATTTAGATATAGAAAAATCCGAGCTTTAATCCTTTTCCCATACAGGGTGGGCCAAAAGTCACCATGGGGTTTAGAAATTCAATAACGTTTTCGTTTATATATTTTTTTTAATTTTTTTTTAGATTATATAAATAACATCTGGAGAATAGGTAACGGAGAGATTCGCAACTGAACAAAGAACCAGAATAATACAATTTTATTATTTAAATCAGCGATCAATTATTTTAACACAAAGAGGATATCGTCGCCAAATACCATCAGAATTGCGCACTCTGAAGCAATGATTCGTTGCTTAGTTGATCGTCACCATCAACATGGCACCGTAAGAGATTTGCCTCGAAGCGGTAGACCACGTTTAATTCGCACTGCGGGAAATATTGAACGTGTAGAGCAAAGTGTTAACGAAACACCAGAAACATCTACGAGAAGGCTTTCTGCTTAATTAGGAATGTCTCGTATATCACTACGGCGCATGTTAAAGAAAGATTTACTGTTATTCCCATATAAGGTGCAATTGGTGCAAGAATTAAAACCCTTTGATCATTGAAATTAACAGCACCCGACTATTTTCTTTGGGGTTATTTGAAGGAGCAAATATATGTGAACAAGCCCGAGACAATCCTTCAACTCAAGGCCAACATTGTTGCAGAAATTCAAACGCTAGAGCCACAAATTTTGAAAAATATTATGGAAAATGTTCTAAAATGAGCCCATCATTGCGAAGCTGAAAACGGGGGTCATTTAAGTGACATTATTTTCCATGCTTAGTGTAAAAAATTTGCCATTTCGGGCATTTTATAATCTGAAAAAATAAAAAATATATATTAACGAAAAAGTTATTATTTCTAAGAAAAGAAATATATTTACATATATGTATGTATGTATATTTGTCTAAAAATATTCATAAATATTTCCAGACAAGTAAGCTCAAATTAAAAAGTTTTTAGAAAAATTAGTAACCCTGCAAACATTATAATACGAATATGTTTCGCAATCATATCGCCTGGAAGAAAAACTTTATTGCGGAAATAATCATATTTCTTATTGCGGAATATCCCCCTTTCGAGAGTAAATGTCCTCTCTATAGCGATACTCCCAAGCAATACGAAAGCGATACTTCTGAATGACAAATCCGCGATATCGCTAATTTATCACCTGGAAGATAAAAAGGTGATATCGCTAAATTAAATCCTCGAAACAAACTAAACGATTTATATTTTTCATTATTAAATTTAACTCTAAAAAAGAATATCTGCATACTCATAATCCATTGACAAAAACATTAATTATCTTGTTGCCATCATACCCGATTTTTTCCGCGCACTAATCTTCATTTTTCAACGAATTTGTTTCCCATATTTCATATAATTGTTTTTTGTACAAATTTTGTATTATTTTTTCCAACATTTTCAAAAATTTGAAACGAATTGTGTTGATCTTCCAGATGATAAAAAGGTGATATTGTCGCAATATTATCATAAAAAAATTATGATAAAAAACACAATTTTGGAATTGGTTTTTCCAAATATCTCCAAAATATCTTCAAAATGATAAAAAGAAGACAATTTCAAAATACTACTTGATTATTTTCAATCAAATGAAAAATAGAAGATATCGTTTTATTATCTTTTTGGAAGATATCTTCCAAATGTTTGCAGGGAACTAAAATATGTTAAATCCCACCTTACAATTTATTTTAGAAAAATATTTAAAAAAATTTTTAAAGCCGATTTTGAAATTTTTTAACTTTTAATGTTGTTTCCATAATTGGGGCAAATACTTCTTCGGTAAAATTTTTAAAATCTAAAATATGTAGAAAAAGTCAAAGGATGATAAAAATTAATTAAATTATTAAAAATGGCCTAAATTTAGCAAAATTTTCTATAACAATTGTAAACTTTTCTGTAAATTTCACAGACTTTTTCATTTGACTGTTGTAAGTAATTATGATGTTTTTATTCACAGAATTTTTATTAAATTGAAAATAAATCAAACACCCTTGTTCTGAGATTCGGATTTTTAGAGTGGGTTTGTAAAATCACACGGAATTAAACATCTCGAAAATTTTATGTTTTAGAATTTATAGACATATTTTTAAACAATATTTTTATATTAAATTCATTTAGTTTGGAATAATAATTAGTATTTTATATAATAACTTCAATTTCAAACTTTAATTAAAACCCAGGGTATTTGGGCCTATCAGCCCTAATGAAAAAATAGACTCTCGGCAAAAATCCACATAAAGTTCCCTAAAATTAAAAAAATAACAAAACAGTACCAAAAAAGTTCCATAAACTGCATTTTTTTGACTTTTGACAAACGTCCAAGGGTTTTTCATTGATTTTTTTGTTTTGTTTAATTGTACTCATTTTTTAATAAAAATCATATAAAAAATCATAATACTGTGTTTTTTATAATATACATTAATTCGGTAACTCCTTAATAAAATTTAAAGAAAAAAAATTAAATAAAGATATTTTTCTGAATTTTGAACTTACAAAATTTTTTAGATATTTTTATTAATTGCAAAGAAATAACAGGAGTATATACAGGTTGATTAAATCCAGGTAAAAATTCTGTTCTATTGAAATTTGCAAAACATACCGCTAAAATTACAATCACTTTTTATTATTAATTGAACTCTTATTCAATTAAAAATAAAAAATAATTGTAAATTTACGTAAATATTGTTAATTATATTTCCTAATAAATTACACAATCAAAAAACATTACGATATTTGCACTAAACATCACTTTTATTTTTTTCCAATATGTGTGCCAAAAATATACGTTTTTTTAAACTAAATGCGTTGGCAACATCAATATCTTCATGTTCTGCTTTCAATACATACATACTAGCTGTGTTCACCCGAACTCAACATTGGGATCCCGCGGGATCCCAATTTTACCAAAAAGCGTTTTCTTAAGCTGGTTTCACACGACATGTATTTGTCATGTGACATGTCACTTTTTACATTGTAAAATTTATACATGCCGTGTGAACCCTTTCAAACATTGCATGTGTAAAACCCATATGTAAAAGTCATATGACAATATTTTAAATAGAGCGTGTTCTATTTTGACGTGACAAACCAAATGTAATCAGCTGTTTTTGGTAAAACAAAAAAGAAACTGTCGGCAAAAAAAACCAAAGTAAAAACTGGAAAAATTTTATAAAAGCTGTTAAAATCAACAAATATCAGGCGTAAATACACATGTACGTTTAAACGCAAAAATTATAAACCTTATGTATTTGCTCATTTTGACAGACATACAGAATTACATATGGGTCCTTAAAGTGACATGTCACATGACAAATACATGTCGTGTGAAACCAGCTTTACTACACAATTGGGTAAATGAGAGCTGTCATTAGAGAGTAATATTCTTGTTCTTCTTGCACGAGAAAGCCCAGACTTTTTTTTCGTGTAAATTTGGGTAAATTGTTTTAATCAGCTGTTATATCATCAGTTGGGTGCAATTAGTTCAATTGAACTCTTCACTGATTTGAACCATAGACCTAGTTCACAACTAATAGCTCTTTTAGTTCAATCGATCATTTCATTCATTCAGAAAATATGTTTATCATTTACAAAAATTAGCATAACAGTTGCAAAAGCCTATCGGTGATTTTACAACTCCATAAAATTACCGACAATTTTGTGAAGACGCTTTTTTAAATGTGTTAAAGAGTTAAATATGTAAATAAATCAAAGCTTTTGTTTAATATTTAAATCTTTTCCAAATTAATAAACTATGTATTCCTATAATGCACAAATCTATTGACATTTGTTTTTCGGGCTTCAAATGTGGTTTTTTCGCCTTCGTTTACTTTTGTGCATTTTTGTTATTTCGGGAGAGTATTTCTTGTTAACTCTCATTTTACCGAACTTTACCCAAAAAGTAAAGAAACAGAGCTACTGTTTCAAACAAAACAAAGCAGAATCAGCTATTGATCGTTTTTTGATTTTAGCTTCCAGTTTTTCTTGTTACTTTTTTTTAAGCTGCCAGCAGATAATTGAAAAGTGATTTTATTGCTACAGCAGTAAATATTGTTTTGTGCTTAAACTGTTTCGGAAGCAGTAGATTTTTTGTGTGGTTTAAGTTATAGCATATAACGAAAAACTTAAACCACTCAAAGCAATTGCTGACTCTTTTAGAATAACTGAAAGTTATTCAATGACTTCTGCTGGTGTTTTTTAAATTATTTAAAGTTGTAGTTAAAGTTAAAAGAAAAACTTCTTAGCGAATGCCAGTCTTTGAATCACTGCTGTTGTCAAGTAAAATCGTAAAAAAGTTCTATTGAAAATAGAAATTTTCTATTTTGTTACTTGACATTTAATTCTATGCGCAAGATAAAGAAAAAAAAAACAATATTTTTATTTTTTATATTCGTTATTCATTATAAGAGTGCTACGTGACTTTTTTTACGATACTTCCAAACTAATTTTAGAAATTCAAAGTTAAATATTTTTTAAACTATAAGAGCTACTATGATATCTGAAGCATGTTTTTTCTTTATGTTGTAACCTAGATTACAAAAAGTCTAAAAGACAAACTGTGGGTCGGTCCATATTTGGACCGATCGATATGATTATAGATTATAACCTTTCTTTGTATTTAAATTAAAAACATATCTAAAAATTTTAGATTTTATTGTTGCAATTTATTTATTGTTGCAATATAATAAGCCTTCAAGGCCAAAAACATTTTTGGTTTCGCATTTTAAAAAGAAATAGAATCACATTTAAATTAAAAACAATACAAAGTTAGTTTGGTTTAAAAGTTGTCTGTATTTAATTTATCTGGATTTTTTTTTCTGTGTGTACTTAATAATCATATGTGAAGAGGTTTTTTAAATCAGCATCATCATAATTTATTGGAAAATACACAACAGCTGAAATCACAATAGTAAGTACATGCATTTTATACTTAACATACGAATCATACTAACTGTAGACAATGCTAAAAATTGGTAATACTTGTTCTGAAAATGACATGACCATTATAGGACCATCATCATTGTTGTCATAATGAATACGTAGTACATGGTACTCGAACATAAATAGAACCACAAACGCACAAAATTTGTCTGAAACTTGATGGAGATTTTTGTTGGTCTATGATGATGACTTTGATGTGTGAAGGGTTGTTTGTTTGTTTGTTTGTTGGTGCAAACAAATAAAACACCTTTTTATGTGCATTAAAGAAGAGATTGGGTATTGCTTTCAGGGTTAAAAGGTTACATTTTGCATCACAGCGTGCATGAATTTTGTATGGAAATAATGCTGCCATATGCAACAAAGACAGTAAACCGTCTGTGGTAGGAGGAGGATGATGATGATGATGACTGTGAACATTTGTAGACTTTCAACACATTTGAAGAGCTTGTTCAAAATGATGTTGGTTAATTTACTATTTTAATTTTTTGCAATTTTATAATCTAACAAACCAATTTTCTCCTACCAAATCATTTCTTATCGTTATTGTCCAAAAACAGCAACCATTAGTACTTATAAATGTCATACCAATAGCAATTACCCATGGTTGTTTATTATTATTTTTTGCACAGCAACGACAAAAATGGACCAAGAAAAAAATTAAAGGAACAGAGAAAAGCCAACAGCACCATCAACGAAAAATGAGGACGACAACGACATTGACACATGGTATGCGGAAGTACTAAATTGAACCGTTTAATGGCGTTAGCACAATGGTGGCTTGTCTTGGTTTTGGCTGGTAGCAATGGCGGCGATACGTTTGTCAACATGTTCTTCTTCTTCGTTTGCATTCAACTCGCAGCAACACATCGTATCTACGATCTCTGAATGTATCATTTTTATACAAATACGCACACACACATATACCGACCAAACAAATACATACTTACTTAGTCATTAATCATTGACTATAATGAACTTCCTGTTTGTGTTTTTCACCAATTTTAAATTGCTATTATTTTTTTGCTGCCAAGAACAAACATTATAATAACTACGTATATATGATTTTTTATGAGGGTGGATCGATGTAGGGCCTTAGAGGAATTTCGTTTGCGACAAAAGGTGAAAATATATGAAAACATTTTCAAAATATCAGCTTAATTAAAGAAATATGACATTTCAAAGCAATGTTCTTTTCCATCACGAATTCTTTTTACTTTATTTCTTATTAAAAATAAACATAGGAATCTGAATTGTTCTTATACTTATATGTACATAACCTTTCCACCTCTGTCGCTGACTAAATTCCTTCAAATTATGAGATCGATCCATCCTAACTTATGTATATGTGATAAACAGTTTATTACACATAAACAGTTTATTGACTGTACTGTAAACATGATATTTTGAAATTTTTATAGTATTCCTATTTACTGGCTTTTTGACACTCTGTATTTCGACTTTATTTTGTAGTCGTTGCAGTCTACCATAATGGTGGTGGTGGCAATTTTGTTGTCATTAGTGCCATGTTGCAGAAATTATCGAAATATTCGAGACATATAAAGTATCTTTAAGATATTAACTATAAATAGTCATTTATGTTCTGACATTATCTATCGTTTTAATTGTAATTTTGGAATTTATTTATGTTTTTTTTTTGCGTAAGGTCTTTGCGAAAAATTGTAATTATAAACGAAGTATATATGTACATAATTTAATAAAGAGTAGGCTGTCACGACAATGAGTCTCTTTAAGAACTGTTTGAGGTAATGACACCTAATCAATAAGTAGTGAATAAATCATTATGAGAAAAGTACCGAACACAATTTTATAGACAACAAAATGGTTCATGACCGTACAATGAATTATAGCCGAATTTCCAAATTTAGCGGCGAAAAGTCAATTTTTCAACTTAAGGTTTTAAAAAAAAATTTTAAAGTGTGGAATTATACACTCACAATATATTTTCCATAACCGATTGAGGGTTATTTGAAAAGTAATAGGTAAAGTTTGTTTTCAATTGAAGAATCAATTAAAATACATTGAAACATATTATGTCTGTCCCCGTACTTTACCGAAGTTACACACTAGCCCAAAGGCGTTCCCGTACTCAAAATTGCGTGTAAATTGTTGTTGTTTAGGCTGTTTTGGGTTCCCGCGGGTACCCGCGGTAACGTACGGGAACGCACATATTGTTTAACTTTTTATATTCGTCAATAAAAAACAAACTACAATAAATATGTATCGTCTGTAGGAGTTGATATTTTCAGTCAAATAATCTATTTTTAGATTTCTATGTTTGTAAAAAATAATTTAAATAATTTCGTTGTTTTCTATTTTAAAACAAAAAATTCAAATATTTTCTGTTTTCAGTTAAAAGTTGACGATTGTTTTAACAGACTTTTCGATTATCCTTTCCTTTTTTAATTGTGTTTTCAATTAATTTAATATGTATTTTAGGTTGTTTCTAACGATAAAATATGGTGGGTGTAAACATAGGTACATACATAAAAAATAAAAAAAAATTTTTTGGGATGAGATTTGAACCACCACCCTCAAAAATGTAAATTTTGTCATTGCCTGAACTTCCAGACATCTACACCACAACCGAATTGAAAATTGTATGAATTAAATTTGAATTTAAAATATTTTTAAATATTTATTTATACAACAAAAAGAAATTTAAACAAACAAATGTACCCAGCACACAATTTGAATTTCTAAAAATAAGTTTACTCTATCGCACGCCTATAAAAACTGGACAACTGTTAACTTCGTTTTATATCTAAATGCTTTTATTTGTTTTAACTTAAAATAGTTGAATATTAAATGATATGAATTCAATCAGAGTTTACGATAACGAAATTATCGAAATTGGTTGCCAAATTTATTTGAATTGTTAGTAAAAATTTTTAAATTGATTTGATAATCACGGGGTTGCCGGGTTGTAAAAATGTGAAGAAATCTCGATGTCAGCTGCTAGCAATAGAGTCGGCATATACGACTAAAATATTTACCATACAAATCGTTTTAAATGTTCACCATACAAATCGCTATAAAAACTAAAAATATAAAATACAAACATAAAATTTAGGTAGAATATTCTTCCACCTCAAGTCCAAATTCTAATATGATATTGTCATATTAGATTTTTATTTGTTGTTTCAAAAAAGGGTTGATCAACAATAAAAATCTAATATGACAATATCATATTAGCATTTGGACTTGAGGTGGAAGAATATTCTAACTAAATATATGAAAATATAGAAAGTCCGAAAAAACAATTTTTTTAAATTGTTTGTTTTTGCAATTAATGCAAAAATTAAAATAATTTTTGAAAATAATCACACCACGGCTAAACTCTCATTCAAATATTTATTTTGTTTTGAGTTTAAAATTAGTTGTTTTTACAAAATGTATTGACAACAAACATACATATAAATAGTACCCAAAGGGTACTTTTATGTAATTGTTGCTTTCAAAAAGGAGTTGATTTATAGCTGGTTTTACCAAATCAGACAGTTCATATACGAAAGTACAAAAGTCTCGTCCCGTTGATTTTTTGTACTTTATGTAATGTCTCGGTTTGAGTAAGAAAGTTATCATTTTCTTATTGCGAACAACTGAAGAGTAGAGTGATGTCTACGAAACAATTGTATTGTCTATCATGAAAATTATCAACCCCTTTTTGAAACAACAAATAAAAATTTAATATGACAATATCATATTAGAATTTGGACTTGAGGTGGAAGAATATTCTAACTAAATATATGAAAATATAGAAAGTCCGAAAAAACAATTTTTGTATTTTTTAATGCAAAAATTAAAATAATTGTTACAAACATAAAATTTAATAACAAGCTTGTTTATTCGTCCTTTTAGGGGAATTTTTTTAAAGAGTTTTTATTTTTAATTTTGTGTGGAAGTAAAAACGAAAGATTTTATATTTTATGATTTTTTTTTTATTCTCAAAAAGTTTTATGCATGTCAGAAAATAAAAAATTATAGAGTTATAAATTTTATTCAAATGAAAATTTAACTTAAAAAATCAAAAAAAGTAAATATAACGCAAGTTCTTCTTAACTAAAATTGAATTTTATAACTGCAGTTAAACACTAAATTCTAGCGACTTTGATTTATGTAAATTGGTATTTCTGACTGACATATTTTTGTGCAATTTTGCTACAAAGTTTAATATCGATGGCTTAATGAAGAAAGACGCTACACAGAGAGAATGTTTCTGGACGAGTTTTATTGAAATTTTTCGGTAAACTGCTGAAGTTTTCTTCACAACATAAATGAAAAATTTTTTAAATTCGATGAAAAAGATACGAACCTTTATGAATCTAGTTTTAGTGAAACTTTTTCTTGGAGCGTATGAAATTTTTAGTAAATAAAATGAAATTTTTAATAATATTTTATGAAAAATTCCATTAATTCAATGAAAAGTTTCAATGGACGAGTTCCCATGAAGCTTTATCGATTTTATGCAAAAATTCATTAATATCATGCAGATAATTTTCTCAGTGTACCTTTTTTCTTAATTTCTATAGAGGGGAAGGCAATAAAAATATAAAAACGTTGGATATATTGTTTCACGGAATGAAATTTTATATTAATGCAAAAACAATAAAATAAAAAGTATAATCTAAGTTTTTCAGATTTCCATTTCCTCTAATGGAATATTAATTCGAGTTAGGGCCTTTCTGTATTAAGCATTAAATTTATTTACCAAAAATTTGGGCATTTATTTTAACTATTATATTCATGTTTGATGGGTAATTTGAAATTTAAAAAGATATATTCAAATAAAATAAAAACAATTTAAATTATAAAAAAATGTTTATGAAACTATATGTATCAATATAGTTTGGCTCAAGGGGTAAGGCGATGAACTTCTAAACCAAAGGTCGTTGGTTCGAATCGTGTCTGGTGTTGGAACAAAACAAAATTGCTTTGAATTTAAAACGAAAGAAAATTAAATTAAAAAGAAATGAAATAAACAAAGAACTTGTGTGTTAAGTGTGTAGTGTTTTGAAAATTGAAACAAAAAAAACTTTCGAATATGAAAAAACAAACCACAAAATCGTTTTTTTTTTACGTTTTGTCAGTTAAAAATTGATGATTGTTTTAACACTTTTCAATTATTTTTATTTCTTTTATGGATTGTTTAAACAATGTTTGAAAATAAATAGCAAAGTGGTTTGAATATAATGAAAAATCAGTAGTCCTTTTTTTAATTGTGTTTTCAATTAATTTAATATGTATTTTAGGTTGTTATTAACGATAAAATATTGTGAGTGTAGCTTTGACATTTAAAGTCGAATTTTAAAGTGTGATATATCGATTTGTTTGCCTCGGAGAGACCAGTGTTTTGTAATAAGGGAAAAATCTAATAAAAAAAATTTTCGAAGGAATGAATTTACAAAATTCTAGTTAAATTTTTAAACAACTTTCTCATACCAAATTTGTAAATACAAAAAAAAAAAACTTTTTAAAAAGGCACCAACAAAGAATTTTGTTAATCCAAAAAAAAAAATTTGTTTTTTTTTTTGTAACTTTGAATTTTTATTTTTAAACAATTTTTATATGAAAGATAACATTTTAAATACGAGTTAGAAATTTTTCAAACAAAAAAATTGTTGGAAATAAAATTTCAATTTCAAAGAAAATGTGATTGCTTTTACAAATTCCCTTTTTTTTCTGTGTACGTTCGGCAACAAAAAAAAAATAATAAAATTTCTCCTGGGTTTATCGAAAAACTTCCTTAGCAAAAGTTTAATGATTTTTTGCGAGCTTTAATTTTCTGACATTAGGGTTGTAGCAACGGAGATATGGTGGGTAAATACTAGAATGGATTACCTGAGCTCAATGGCCCTAAGAGCAAAACATTGGTCCCCTCGAGAGAAAAATATCGATGTATTACACTTTACGATCCGACTATAAATGCCAAAGATATAACGAAAAATGTAAAATGGCGACTCCTACGTTCGGCAAAAAAAAAATAAATTTTTTTTGAAACTGCCTTACAAAAATGCTTCATATTGGAGGGTGTACGGGGATTTTTTTTTTGCCTGTAAGGTGGTACGGTCTAATGGACAGGCTTCCCCAGTGGTTTTTCAATAAATTTTATTTATCATTTTGTCATAACTGTTAGATTGTTTCCCGACTGGGCTTTAGGATTCGAACCTGAGTTGCATTGAGTGCATTTTATTATTGTTATAAATCAGAAGTGACAACATTAAAACGAAACTAAAATACAGCAAACATTGTTTTTATTTTCTCTTTGATTTTCCAATTTCCTTGTCACTTGAATTAATTTAATTTTTGTAGCATTTAGTTTACAAAACATTTCTATTATTCTTTTGCTTCGTAAAATCAAAAATTTTCGAGTCAACACCGCCCGCCCAACTAACAAAAAACCGCAATAAATAAATAAAATCGAAAAATGTTATTTAAAAACTGCATTTAATTTATAAAGAAAGGAAAACCGTAAAAAAAATTATAAAATGTTTGATAAAATTTTTAAAATTGTAACAAGTGGGGAGGGAAACCGTATTTTTATCAGGGGGTTGCAAATAGAAATTGTTATTTATGATGCAATAAAAAAATAAAAAAAAAACAACAGAAACCATACAAAACATAGTTTAATTAAGATGTGCTGTAAAATTTCGAGTAAAGTTTAAATTTTATTTTTATTTTTGTAAAATAATTCTTTACTCTTGCTATCAAAACAGTTCCATTTGTAAAAGAAACCCCTCAAAAACAGTAGTCTAATATTCACTAACAATGGTGATCTATGTGGTTATAACCTGCTGGGAAATTTTATTGCCTGCTTGTTGCAAACAAACTAAGATACGGGTGCTATTGCTTTTGTTATATTGAGGAACGTTTCTTTTTTTGCTTTCTGAAGCTAACAGCCGTATGGGGAGGTTAAGTATTCCTGCATTTTCATATGTTTTATGAAGCTTTTAGACTTTTTGTCAGTTTTTAATTTAGTTTTTTTCCTTTCCCATTTTTATGGCAAATTTTAATCTTTGTTTGACTATAAATTGACACGCTAGCAGTGGTGCACTATGGGTTAGTTTTATAGAAAACCAGATTAAAATGGATTTTTGAGAAGGGAAACATTGCCTATTCTGGGAAGTGGATTAAAGTAGGAAATATATTTGGATATGTTTTTAATATTTAGAAAATTTATAAATGTTATATTATTTTCAATATACGGTTTAAGAACACAGTGAAAAACATTTGAAAAAAGTTCCTTAAAGAAATGTTGTGTGTCACTAAAGTTCGAAAATTTTGGACGTTATATAAAAAGCTAATATATCAAAAGTAATCCCTTCGCTACGGGGAATGAGGAGTCAATTGCCCTCCAAGGACTTATCTCGTGACCGGTCAACCGAAGGCATATTACTAAATTAGTACAAATATGAATCAAAGAGAATGAATTAATTTTCTAAGTATTTTCTGATTCGTTACATTCATTGATGCTTTTAAAAAACTTGACCAATAACGAAATAAAAAATAAAAATCGCGTCATATTTTTTCAAATATTTTTTTATTTATTTTGAACTTTATTTTTTTACGATTTGGTTATTTTAGCTCTTATTTTAAATTTTTATAATTTTTTGCTAAAAAATTTTAAGTTTTGTATTTTCAACCTATCCTACGTGTCATCTGGGACCGGTCCCTTTCCCCGTAGGGTTGTTGTATATCTATTGATGTACAGTGTTGGTTATTTTCAAATATTTCTGATATTTGGTCATTTATATGACGTTATTAAACATTACAATTAAATCAATAGACAACATATTTGGTTTAAATTAAAATTTTGAGTATTTTGCCTTTCCTCAAACTTTCATAAAATTACCCCAAAATTTCGATTTCCGAAAACCGCGAAATAATCGATTTTTTTTCCTAATAAGGCATAAAGTTAAACCATGAACTGCTCTATCGAATATATTCTTTAAAAGAGTTTAAAAAAATATGCACAGGTATTTTTTTTAAACCTGATCAAATCTTTCCCAAATTACCGCAAGTTTCCCTATTTATGTTGGAATTAACTTTGATTACGGGTTTAAAATGGAGAACATTATATTGTCATTATTAACTGGTTTATGATATTCCAGAACACTATTCTTAATGCTAGGTATTTGTGATCTGAATATCTGGGTTAGGTATTGTATATTGATCTCAATGATATGTATGTTTTTTACCGTGTTGGCAACCAATCCATAAGGTTAGTGATAATGGATAACGTTATTTCAATAGTATATTATTAGGGGATTTCAGGGTTATCGGTATTTAAAATATGGGGAAATAATTATAATTCGCTACCCGCGTTATAAGTTGGCCTTCACAACGTATTCTCTTCAAATTTATTTTCTGAAATTTTTGGACAAAATAGGGTTATGCATATTATGGGAAAAATATTTAAAAAAATTTTAATAGAGTTATTTTGGTCAACCACAGCATCATTAAGTTTAAAAAACGTAAATTTATTTGTTTTTTTCTTTTTTTTAGTTTAGATATATGGTCAAAAGTTGTCGAATAGCCAGATACTTCAATTCCTAAAAAATTCATTTCTAAAACAAATGACTTGTTTCAAACTAAATGATGCTACGGTGGACAGAAATTACTCTACGGAATTTTTAAAAATATTGATCCCATAAAATGCTCAGCACTATCACACATTTGAGACCTATTTTGTTAAAATATTGGAAAACAATTAAAAAAAAAATACACTAAGTGTCAAGCCTAACTTCAAAAGCGGGTAGCGAACTAGAAGTACCCTCGAACATTTTTTTTTTAATTTTTTCTCATAACCAGCTCGTTAATACGCATCGTTTTAGTGATAAATCATCTCGGAATTCGCAAATTTTTTATGACTATCTGCTGTATTCAGAAAACGCAAAAAAAATGTTTTTTATATTAATTTTTGCTGTCGAATCGAATGGTAAATTTAGATTTTCCAAAAATCCAGCCGTTTTTGGTCTGCAGAAAATGGGTCTCCAAAACAGCGTTTTTGGCCGACTTGCGCCAGTGGAAGGAATTGAAATAAAAAAGAAAAAAAAACGCCATTCTTTTTTTTCTATGCAAAAACTTTAAAAAAAGTGATAATATCCGAAAATCAAAGAAATTTTTTTTTGTTGACGAACGCTATTATTTATGTACTATATACTAAAATATATTTTCGGGTATTATATATTTAGAGAAATACAGGCTTTTTGAGAATAATTCAAGTTCTAATAAAGTTTCTTGGCAAACAATAAGCGTGTTCGTTTACTTACTACAAGTTACTACTTTTACTACAGCTGGAAAAATTCAATACAAAAAGTAAACAAAACTTTCCAATTGTAGTAAAAGTAGTAAGAATTTCGAGTAATCGAACACACTGAATGATATCATTGTATTGTCGCAAAAGTCCTAGAATTAGACTTGTGTCGTTCGTGAACGATCTAGTTCAATTGAACTAGTCACTTAATTGATCGGAAGATCTAGTTCAGTTCTAATCGCTCTTCTAGTTCTTTATTACTTTGGCAGGGGATAATTTTATTTATTTTTATTAATTAAAAATATTTTCTACACTAAACATTTTTCTTTTTTTCTTCAAATTCTTAATTTGTCTCATATTATATATCCTTGTTAACTAAAAGACGAGCTATATGAACTAGCAACCTATTCAAAATTGCTAAACGAGCGATCGAAAAAAAAATGTTTTCTGAACGAAATTGTCAAACAGCTATTGAACTAGAAAGAGCGGTCACCAAAAAGAACTAGAATGCCTAAAGGCTACCTGGAATAAGAATTAGGGCTTCTTTTAATTTTTGAAAATTTTTTTGAAAATATCGTTTGCAAAAATCTGTATAGTATTTTTACTGCAATCAACTTAAAGAAAAAATTGTACCTTATGTAATGTCTCGGTTTGAGTAGGAAAGTTATCATTTTCTTATTGCGGACAACTGAAGAGTAGAGTGATGTCTACGAAACAATTGTATTGTCTATCATGAAAATGATCAACCCTTTTTGAAACAACAAATAAAAATCTAATATGACAATATCATATTAGAATTTGGACTTGAGGTGGAAGAATATTCTAACTAAATATATGAAAATATAGAAAGTCCGAAAAAACAATTTTTGTATTTTTTAATGCAAAAATTAAAATAATTGTTGAAAATAAGCACACCACGGCTAAAATCTCATTCAAATATTTATTTTGTTTTGAGTTTAAAATTAGTTGTTTTTACAAAATGTATTGACAACAGACATACATATAAATAGTACCCAAAGGGTACTTTTATGTAATTGTTGCTTTCAAAAAGGAGTTGATTTATAACTGGTTTTACCAAATCAGACAGTTTATATACGAAAGTACAAAATTCTCATCCCGTTGGTTTTTTGTACCTTATGTAATGTCTCGGTTTGAGTAGGAAAGTTATCATTTTCTTATTGCGGACAACTGAAGAGTAGAGTGATGTCTACGAAACAATTGTATTGTCTATCATGAAAATGATCAACCCTTTTTGAAACAACAAATAAAAATCTAATATGACAATATCATATTAGAATTTGGACTTGAGGTGGAAGAATATTCTAACTAAATATATGAAAATATAGAAAGTCCGAAAAAACAATTTTTGTATTTTTTAATGCAAAAATTAAAATAATTGTTGAAAAAATTGTATGTGAATAAAGCGTATCATAATGTGATAATTACGTGTGAAAAGGAGACAACAACAGGATTAAAAGGAAAAGGAAACATTCTAATTGAAAAAGAAGTAGCCCCTGTATTGTTAATTCTGGCTCTTCTGATTACAAAACAAACATTGTGTATGATCTGATTGACAAAACTTCAATTAGCCAAACTCATCGCTGTGCCTACCGAGGTGTATCTCGTTAAGAGGTGATCCTACGAGTCATGGCTGGTGTAGAGGGTTGCCGGTTCGCTTTCCGGCATGTCATACACAACAACTTTTTCATATAACGAAAATTTCAGAATTAAAAATATGTTCTACATACATATCGTCGGCTAGCCTGCAAGTAGTGTCATGTGTTATTATGATATTTTTTTTGTTGTACCATTGAGAAGCTCTATTCGTCATACATATATGTACCAAAGTTTTGCGATATCTTAATGAGTGTAGAAGATAGCAAAAAGTGCTGTGTTAAGTTATATGCCCGGTGAAAAATGTCCATATATGAACATTTATGGTTCAACCATATATGTATGGATCCGAAAAATGAGGTAACACCTAAGTATATGTTCATATATGGACATATATGAACATATGCATTTATTAAATATATGCGAATACATGCGAACGTTGCTGTCCTTTATTATAAGGTTGTACGATAGATATAAATTTATGTATGACATTCAAATTAGGCGCTATATATGTTCCTTTTTTTATTCATGGCATTAAATATAATTCCATATTTATCCAAATATAAGTTCCTTTTACATATATGGAAAAATGTATTCTTCGAAATATGTTCATATACACTGAAAATATTATTACAGTAACTGACTGTAGTTTATTTAAATATTTATCCGTACATTTGTTTTTAAGTGATTATTCAGTTAAAATACAAAGAAATATATTTTTTAACTGTTTTTGTCGTTTATTTAAAAAATAAATTACATATAAATACGGATTTTCTGTTACAGTTAATATTTTCATTTAAAATGTTTTGTTAAAAAAGAATTCCTTTTCGATTTCTAGGTCAGTTAAAAAAATGAAATAAACTAAATATCGTTTATTCTTACGGATTTTGTAGTTAATTTTTTGAAATTTAAAAAAACGAAATAAATGAAAAATCATTATTTTTTAAGGATTTTGTAGTTTATTTATTAACATTTAAAAATAAATGAAAAGTTCTTTTGATTTAAATGAAAAGTCAGTAGACCTGTTTTCAAGTGATTTTTCATTTATTTTAAATTACATTTTCAGTTAATTTAAACTACAAACTATTTTGAGTGTACAAGTCCCTTTTGCATAAATTGAATAACATATACTTTCATATTTGTCCATATATGAGTGCCATTTCCATATATGAAATAACAGATGCTTCCATATATGTCTGTATATGAAATTTTTTCTATATATGGAATCACATATACTTCCATATATGTTCATATAAAATCCATATATGTTCATAAAAAATCCATATTTGTTCATATGTGACCATACATAAACCATATATGAACATGTTTGAGCGTATATGAACATTTTTCACCGGGTGTATATAATAATTTTTTGTTTATTTAATAAGAAGTTGTTAATAGAAGTTTTCACGACCGCTTTGTTCACTTAAAATCTGTTACCATGACGTAATTTGAGCAAACACCACCAAAACTTAACAGCCCAAGTAAAAAAAAATGATATGGAGCCATATAAAATTATATTTAATTATATATAATCTTCTATGTAAATAGATATAATTATATCCGAAAAATGAGAACGTCTTATTGTATCATATTGTATCGAATTGTATACAATTGTATACAATTTGGTACAATTTGATACAATTCGATACAATATGATACAATTGTATCCGAATTTTGTCCTCATCCAATTTCATAAAATTATATCTTTTTGTATAAAATTATATAAAATGTTATAAAAGTGGACATAGTTTGATACAATTATACCTAAATATTAACCCTATATTTTTCCCATAATATATATGACCATATCTAACAATATACAAAATTATATTTTTAAATAAAAAAGATATACAATATCTGGAGATCAGACCTGAGGGATTTCAATTACAATTACTTGTAATTTGTAATTGAAATTACAAGTAATTGTAATTGAAAATTTTCGATTACAAATTACTAGTAATTGTAATTGAAAGTGATTTCAATTACATTTAGAATTAAAAAGTGTTTTTTGTTAAAATTTTGTAGAAAAATCTGACTGGGATAGGTTGCATAGGCCTGGATGGATGCGTATAAAAAGAATACGTCATGTTGGGCTTACCCCTAACTTGTGCTTTTTGTCATTATTTATTTTCCCAAAAAATGTAATTGACATTTTTCAAATTACAAATTACTTGTAATTGTTCTTTTTTGAATTACAATTACAAATAATTTGTAATTGTAATTGAGTTTTTTTCAATTACAATTACATGTAATTGTGTAAATGAATGTGTAATTATTTACAAAATGTAATGATTAACCCCAGGTCTACTGGATATCCTATAATTTCAATAAATCTTCCATTACTTTTATCCAGATTTACCATGACAGTGCATTAAACATGAACAAATTTTTCTTTGTTTTTAGTAATTTTAAAATAAGGTTAACAACACTGAAATTTTTAACTTAATAGGATTGTGATATACAACCAAGATATAAGAGATCAGTCAAGTGTGCGTTATAGTATAGAGAATTCCATATTAAAGCTTCAGTATTGTTAATTTTATGGGCGCGTTATCCATTTTGATTCACGCTCCTAAACAAAAACAAATTACTCACGCACGAGTATTTCGTGTCTTACTCACGCAGACATGAGTATATTAAAAATTTACTCACAATCAGAAAATTCTCACGCAAAACAGTAAAAATTACTAAAAACATATGATGCAAAAAATAAACTCACACACGAATCATGCACGGGTTATATATTCTTACTCACGCTCACGTACGAATTATATATTCTCACGCTCACGGGCGAATTACTTTGGTATAGTAATTATTACTCACGATCACTTGTGAATAACTTCACTCACGATCGTGTCATGCGCCAATCCCTAGTAATTACTAAATCTAAAACTAGTTCAAAATCATTTTTTTATATGGAACCACATTTAATACAATACGATTTTAAAAGGACCTTATACATATATTTTTATATACCCGGGTAAAAATCTTAATATGGTGTCATATATAATTATATCTTATTTGATAAGTCCCCATATACAACCACATACAGCTTAATCCGAAAAATGGGTCATCTACATGTATCTAATTATATAAAATTAGATATAATTTGATACAGTTTGATCCGAGATTTGTCCATATCCAGGACACCATATTATATCTAATTCGATATAAAATTATCTGATTTTATATAATTTTGTCTGATAGTAGGTATACGTTTTATGCATAACAGCTATTAAATTGACATTGAAATTTGTATAGTTTGAACAATTTTAAAGGCCCAAATTTTATAACATAAAATAAAAATTTAGTTGAATGCTTTTGTCTTCTAAATCGTACGCATCATTTTTTAACATGATTTTACATGAAAATAATCACGTGAAAATTATTTGGCTATGGAGCAATTAACTCTTAATTTGCAGACTACTAAATTTGATGTTGAACTATATATTAATTTCTACGGGATTATATAGAAAGTTATATAAAATTACAAGAATATATTTTTAGTATGACGACACATACAGTGCTATATAACTTAGTATCGAACCATATATAATCATATCGGTCACTACATATATTTTGATTAGTTTTATATGGCTTATGTAGTTATATATGGAGTCAGATTTGGGGATATGTAATAACATCATTTACCATACAAAAAATTAGTTGAGAAAATAATATCAGATGTAGTTGTATATAATGATATGTGTCTTAAAGTGACTCCATTCATTGTCAGATATAACCCAATCACATTATATATGATAATATATAACTATTTTTGCTCGGGTAAAATCACTTTGAAAAAATTGCTAATGTGGGATGATATATAATTAAAAATGATTTTATAAAGAACGTTATATCGTTATATATAAAAGAAATCATGAAATATTGTAGATATGAAACCATACTAAGTTATATATGGGTTCATATGCGTCAATATATAATCATATATAACACCTATTATATAATATTTCTTAAATGGCTCCATATATAGTTTTATATTATTATGTATAGTGTCATACTAAATTATATATAAACGTATATCTAATTATATCTTTTATATATTACATTGTGTACTTATATATAGCACATACACTTATATGTAGGCCAGTATGTAATAATATAAAATCACATATGTCTTAATATTAAAACCTTTGAGGAAAAAATATTTAATATAGGACTATATAAAAGTCTATATGCTTCAATTTAAAAGCATATGTGGCCATATCTAACTATAAGTTACTATATGTAATTACATAAAATAATATATGATTATATCAAAACTTTTTTACTCGGGAGTTCTAAGTTTTAAGTGAGGGGGCTCTGTGGTGTACTGGTGAGCGCATTGGACTGTTACACCTTATGTTGCAGGTTCGATCCCCAACCAAGGCAACATCAATTTATGAAAAATACTAATACCCGTGTAAAAAAGATCAAATCTGGCCAGATCTCAGTAGATCTTACCAGATCTAATTAGATCTCAAGATTGGGGACAAATTTGAGATCTAATTAGATCTGATCAGATCTAGGCATATCTGGTCAGATCTTAGCAGATCTAATTAGATCTCAAAATTGGGGACAAATTTTAGATCTAATCATATCTAGGCATATCTGGCGCAATTGTCCAGAACACTTTAGACTTTAACAGATTTGGCACTAGATCTGATCAGATCTTGCCATAAGGTATTATCACATATGCCATATCTGATCATATTTGATAAGATCTGGTACAGGATCTAATTAGATTCAATCATATCTATTTAGATCCAAAAAATCTGATCAGATCTAAACTTTTTTACACGGGTATGTATGAGTTTTTTCTATCCCTCATACATATCACAGCGTCCTCCTTCGGTGTTCCCATAGCACTTAACCCCACCAAAGTAAAATAATATAACAGCCCGTGTACAAAAGATCAGATCAGACCAGATCTCAATAGATCTGATTGCGCCAGATCAAATAAGATCTCAAAATTGGGGACAAATTTGAGATCTAATTAGATCTGATCAGATTCAGGCAGATCTGGAAGATCTAATTCGATTTTGACTTCAAACTAAAATTAGAGAACTTATACCTATAAACTGATGTTATTACCGAGTAATTCTTCAAACAAAATTTGTTTATACATTTTTATTTTGGTGTCAGCTTAAATGGATAAGATCTGGTACCAAATCTGATGCCAAATCTGGCCAGATCTGCTCAGATCTGGTCATCAAAATCACCCAGTTTTCCAGATCAATTTAGATATGAACAAATCTATCAGTAGATCTGATCAGATCTGGCCATAAAGTGTTTTACATATACCATATCTGATCATATATGATCTGATCTGGCACAAGATCTAAATAAATTCAAACATATCTACATAATTAGATTTAAATAGATTTGCGCAGATCCAATCTTTTTACACGGGAGGACTATGAACTAAACAGCGACAACAAAGTTTGCCAACACCATCAGATGGCACGCAATAACTGTTCTAAGATTAAACACTTCGCACTATCACAGTGTTGCCATATTTGAAGCCCTTAATCTTTCACCACCTTTCATCTCTTCTCTATCCCTCTTCCAAAGAAAGCAACACTTTAATTAATAGGAAGAATTTCCTGAGTGTTGCTTCCCCTTAAAAAAAGCAAACAAAAAATCATTTATACTTACAATGAATACTTTTTTTTGGTTATAAAAAAATGGTGGCGTCGACGACCACCCACAAAATATTATAAAAAAGGAATATCGCTATCATTGCTATTTTCCAGCTGCTAATGGTGAAAAATTACGCGTTTTTAAACAATTTTTGTTTATGGTGTCATTTGACTTAGACCGTAAAGATGGATAAATCCTAAAAAACGGCAAGTCGGCCCTTTAAAGAAATCTGTTAAGGAGGGACATGACATTCGCGGCAGAGAAAACAGACCTTTTTTTTTAAATTCATAACTCAGTCAAAAACAAACATTTTTCCAAAATTTGATTTTAATTTTTGTAGAGAATTGAACAAATTTCAAAAAAATATATTTTTCACTCCAACATGGTTTTATAGAGCTCCAAACTGGCGGAAGAGAAAAAAACGGGGCCTCGTGGTTGCAGCGCTGGGATTCGCAAAAATTGTCCGAGCTGGAAAAAAATTACTTTTTTAAATCTTAACAAAATTGGTTATCGTATGACACGAGCTTTTTTATTTAATTTTTTTTCAATTTTTGGTGATGTTCCAAATTTGAAAGTGTGTTTTTTGGAAAAAACAAATCTAAAAAAAGCTCGTGTCATACGATAGCGAATCAAGTTTAAAAAAATACAAAAAAAATAAAAAAATTCGTCCAAAATGAACCCGCTAGTGCCGCAACCAGTACGAAAAACATGGTTTCGAGATAAAGGCGTTCAAAGTTTGCGTATATACCAGCTGCAGTACGTAAAATTAAAAATGCGCTCTCACTAATCCGGCTGTAACTTTTGAACCCGTAGGAATTTTTACATGAAATTTTTTTTCTTAGAATCTTAAGAATATTTACTAAAATACAAAATTATAAAAAAAAGTCGATTTCAAAAAACGGCCAATGTCATGTCCCCCCTGATGAAATCTAATTCGGTACATGTATGGCTAAAATATTTGGTGTTTACCTTCAAAAATGCTTTATAAGTTATTAAAGACACAAACCATGTGTAAAACATGTGCTATCTGTTGTGAATCCCGCATTTTAAAGTGGGACAATCTTTGCCACTAAAAATGTATTTGTTTGATTTTTGTTTGTTTAATTTGCTTATTGATTTCATATTTTAAATAAAATGTTAATCAGTTTCAGTTTACATCATATACCATTAATGTTAATTGGGTTTAACGTATTGTTGCGCATAACTTAAAAATGCAGAATTTACAACAGTAGTTGGCGTATCTTTTAAACATGGTTTATGTCTTTAATAACTTATATAGCATTTTGGAGGGTACACATCTGTCATTTATTCTCACTTAGTCATTGAACGAAATGGTGTAAACAACATAGAAGACACTCAAGCAGAAATTTCAAAACATTTACGAGCAGCAGGATTCATCCAAAAGCAAGGAAATTGGATACCACACGAGCTGAAGCCGAGAGAAGTTGAAAGACGATTTTGCATGTCCGAAATGCTGCTTGAACGTCATAAAAAGATGTCATTTTTGCATCGAATCATTACTGGCGATGAAAAATGGAAACATGAAGCCGTAATATTCCATGATGACAACGATGATGTTGCAAGGCCGGTTAAAAACTATTTATAAAATAGTGATTGGGCAGTTTTGCCTCACCCGTCTTATAGTCCAGACCTTGCCCCGTCGGACTACCATTTGTTTCGATCGATACAGAACTCTCTCACTGGAATACGCTTCACTTCAGAACAGGGTAACCGAATTTGGCTTGATTCGTTCTTGGCCTCAAAAAATTGTCAAGTCTTCTGGCGCGGAATCCATATGTTGTCAAAATAAATGCCCAAAATTTGCAAAAAAAATTCCGCATTTTTAAGTTATTAAATATGTTTTCTATGAATAAAAGGTGTTATGTGTACAAACTGGTATGAACAAAAATTTAAAAAATGACTCTTTCAAGAGGTGTTATGTGTAGTTTTTCTTAAAAACTAAGCACCGTTCTGTAACAGAGATTGAATCAGGATTTCTTTTAATGCAGTATTTTGGTAAATGGGGTCGTGAATCATTAAAGCTTATGATGTCAATAAAATATCTTAAAAGGATAATATTTATAAATTAGTTTTTTCGCTCTCCTGAAAACTTGTTAAAAAAACACATAGCACTACTTGCAGGCAAGCCGACGATATGTACTTAAGTAAAATCAAACCGGCAATCGTTCAGTGTAAGCCAGCCATAAATTACATGAATGCTAAAAATGTGTTATATATTTATGAAACTACAAGCCAACTTTTCGAAATTATATTATGTGTAACTCCGTTGGTAAATGAACTTGTAGCTTAAAAAATGGATATAATAAGATATAAGTTAAGAACAACTAAAACGATCAAAATTTACTATTGATGGCGCCATTTGCTAATGTGGGCCCCTTCATAACATGTTCATAATTAATCATATATAACAATTCCTCACCCATTATGCAGCGATTGAGTGAGTAAAAGAGACAGAGTGAAAGCAAAAAAATCATGAATGGTGAGACAAAAAAAGGAAACCATCCCAAGGGTACAACTTGCTCTGCATGTTGCCATCTATAATGATAGGCCTCAAATCGTTGCCTTTTTTCGTTAAGCATACCCAACACTCAAATTCAATTTTTTTTTAATTTTGTTATTATTGCGATTTTATATTTTGAAAAACGTTTTGACAGTTTTTATTTAATAAATTTTGGTATTATTTATTTTTTATCACTATTAAAACCTCTTTGTTGGTTCATTTCATTTTTTATGTGTTAATTTCAAACGGAAATTCTACTACGTTCGACAAGGGGATGTTGCAAAACACAGCAGGAGTTTAAATTTTGATTTATGAGTTGAAATTGTTTAACTTATGATAAGAGCTTTAAAAAGGGGGAAACTCATGAAATGATCTTTTTTCATTTCTATTGAAAACATCTTTAGTTTAAATATAAAATTAATAAATGACTTGCATTTTTCGAGAAATTGCGTCTTATAATTAAATTCTTTTTTCTTTCCTCTTTATAACTGAACTCAAGGTACATTCTAGATTTATATACGGTAGCAATTTTATGGGTTTAATTCAGAGGAATGAATGAAACATTTCTATTTCCCAGATGTGCAATTTTGTTTTTTTTTTTTTTTGCAAAGTCAATGTCAAGGGTCGTGTACTTTAAACCGAAATATGTTTAAGCAGCAAATAAGGATACTTGCAACAATGTATGTGTACTTAAGTATATGTAGTAAATATTTCTAACGGTTATTTACACATTGTTCAACAATGCGCAAATAAGTGATTGAATCTATTTGTTCAGATACTGAAAAGAATGCAATGGTCTTTTAAAACAGAGGGCCGATTTTGTAAACACTAAGATTCAATACTCTATATCTGCAATTTTGGTCAATAGGAGTTTTTGAATGCAAAGTCATTGTTAATATTATATCCATCTATGATATCAATTTGGAAGCAACATTTTTTGCCACTTTTTTAAACATTTTTCATATTCCCATATCTACGAACAAACAGCAGCCGAAACTAATCGTAATGGTGACCTGTATAAAACCATAAAAAAGCTGGTTAGTCACACGACCGCAACAGGCAAGCCTCTAAGAGATGATAGGGGTAATCTAATTACATCAATAGATGAACAGTTAGAGCTATGGGCTGACTATTATTCGGGCATGTTGTCGCTAGATAACCCCATGTCAAATACTTTGTGTGAATGCCAATCACATACTGAGAGAGCGGATATTCCCACTGATTTTCCATCACTATGCGAGATAATTGACTCTATCAAAGCGCTGAAGAACAACAAAGTGCCTGGCTTTGACGGTATAGCACCAGAGCTACTGAAAGCGGACCCTAACATAAGTGCACAACTCATTATGCCTCTAATAAGAACATTTTGGTCGAGTGAAATGCTGCCTGATGAACTTAAAGAAGGAATTATTATTAAGATACCGAAGAAGGGAGATTTAACTGAACGTACTAATTGGCGGGGTATAACACTTCTTAGTATGGTGTATAAACCCTACGGGAAATTTTAACAAACTGTCACCGAACTGGCCCCTTTCTATGAAATAGACTGGTCACTTTTACATGGCGTTGTCATAGGAGGGGGAAATTGACCCCTTGTGACATGTCACAAGACAAATCCCAGGACAGGTCCCTGAACTTTGTTTTTTATGAGAGTTCAGTAACCTGTCCTAGGATTTGTCTTGTGACATGCCACAAGGGGTCAATTTCCCCCTCCTATGACAACGCCATGTAAAAGTGACCAGTCTATTTCATATAAAGGGGCCAGTTCGGTGACAGTTTGTTAAAATTTCCCGTAGGGAAGTTATTGCCCATATAATAACAAAAAGGCTATTTCATATAAAGGGGCCAGTTCGGTGACAGTTTGTTAAAATTTCCCGTAGGGAAGTTATTGCCCATATAATAACAAAAAGGCTATCGAATAAATTAACACCCGAGTTGCGCCCAGAGCAAGCCGGATTTCGTAGAAATAAATCTTGTGTAGACCACGTTAATAGCCTTAGGATAATTGTGGAGCAATCTGTTGAATGGCGATCGCCTTTGTATCTGATCTTCATTGATTTTGAAAAGGCTTTTGACACATTGCCGCATAATATCATTTGGTCCGCACTCGAATGTAAACAGGTACCGAAGAAACTAATATCCCTCATTAAGGCTTTATATAAGGACGCCAGCTGTCGTATGAAAAGCGCCTGCATGAAAACCAATTAAGTAGGAACATATCGGTAAATACGGGTGTAAGGCAAGGCTGTGTATTGTCTCCACTGCTATTTAACATCGTATTGGATATAGTTATGAGGCATGCCACAAGATTAGGTCGAGGTATAATGTGGGGAATGAATGCACGGCTGGAAGATCTCGACTACGCGGATGACATTTGTCTGTTGTCACACAGTTTCTCAGACATGATGACGAAGCTTGAAACTATTGTCAACTCAGCAAAATCAGCAGGGCTGAGGATAAATATAAATAAAACGAAAGCGTTGCGCATAAATTCCGATGTATCGCGAGTATTTAGAATTCAGGATGATATTATTGAAGACGTGGATTCCTTTTGCTACTTAGGTAGTATTCTAACAACATCTGGTGGATCCAAAGCGGACATCGCAAACAGAATAAAAACAGCAAAACAGGCTTTTGGACGTCTCAGTAACGTGTGGAGATCAACAACATTATCCCGACATGTTAAGATAAGAATATTTAATTCCAACGTCATGCTTTATGGATGTGAGACCTGGAATGCAGCACCTCCTGACATAAACGCAATGCAGGTCTTTGTCAACAGATGTCTACGGAGAATTCTGAGGATTTTCTGGCCCATTGCAATATCTAACTCAAGGTTATGGTCACTCGCACAACAAACACCAATTGACCTTGAAGTACGAAGGCGAAAGTGGAATTGGATTGGTCACACCCTTAGAAAAGATCCTGATGATATAGCCCGTACTGCAATTGAATGGAACCCCCAAGGTAGCCGTAGAAGAGGGCGTCCAGCGCATACATGGAGTAGACAGGTCAAGAAGGAAGTCACAATGTCTAGAAGAAGTTGGGGTGAAATCAAGAACCTGGCACCGGATAAATCGGAATGGCGATAATTTGTTAAGGCCCTATGCTCCTTATAGGATCCGAGGGAACATATATATATATATCTACGAACAAATTTATTTTCAAATACAAAAGTCTATATCAGCATATTAATGTAGCCCTCAATTCATAAACCTTTTGTAAAGTTATATGAGGTTTACAAAACGAAATTTTCATACAAGATTTGTTTAATAAACCTTCTACAATTTTAAGGCAGATCTATACGGGATAGAAAACTCGCGAGACTTTATGAAAATGCAGCTCTGTATAAGTCTACGAAATGTAATCTCTAGACCATTGACAATTGCTGTCATACACAATTTCTTTAATTAGTAACAATTTTCAAAATGTCTTGTAACATTATTGAACATTTCAGTTTATTAAATTCACCTTTTGGTATTTTGAGAAAAAATTATTCTTTGTACAACAGTTTTAATAAAAACAAATACTTGACAACTAGAGATGGTACTTTTACGATAAAAATTAGTGCCAACAAAATTAGAGATGACAAATTTAGCGCAAACTCTACGCGATTTTTATATTGTATAGATGTACCTTTACAAATCGTTTGTGAATTTAGGGGTTAAATTGTTTGAATTGTATAAGGTATGTATAAAAGTTGTTTGAGAATATCTTTTGAATCGGTGGGAAACTTTGCATATTTTTGGTAATTATGCAAACAAGAGGACTTTTCAAATTTATAAGAATGAGTTTTGACCCTAGAATATCAATCAGTACCGTATACGTAAATGTAGGATAAGTACGGTATATAGGGGAAAGTCGTGTACCTTGGATCGCGTGTACCTTGGAACTTTGCATTTTTCTCTTATTTATTAATGTTTTACTGTAAAGTCTTCTTCTATGAAGTTTTTTATTTTACCCAATGATCATTTTAAACTACTCAGAGTTTCAGATAAGTCTATAGGAGACTCTAAAATTAGGTGCGTGTACCTTGGATCTACAAAAGTAAATTTTTGAAAAAAATGTAAACTAATTTTTTAAAAATAATCAAGATATTCCAAGATATGCGCTTAAATCAATATAAAGTTTGTCGTTTTCTAAATGCAGTAACCAGTAAATTTCTTACCTATATTGGACAAATAAGAAAAAAATTATCTTTTTCGCAAAAAATAAAATGCGTGTACCTTGGAACTTTTTGAATATTTCCTCTTCTGTGTATCCAACAAATTCCAGTACATGATTAATTGAAGCTCCATAAGCTAATTGTACTTTTTGAATTTAATTGGCCACAAAATAACCTTTGATTTAAGATTTTCGCCATTTTTTAAAAATGATATTTTTATGCAAATATTAAATTGCATGGTCTCATTTGAAGTGGATATCAACTCTATTGCAAATAATGCAACAAATTTCATTATGGGGTAATATTTTTTTTAAGAAATTCCCTTCATTTTTTACGAGTTCCAAGGTACACGCCAATTTGTAATTTGGAAACTTTTTCGGTTTTCTAAAAAAAATTGTAATTTCTTAAAATGCATAAGAATTATTAAAGTTTTTATTATTTGCAATCTATAACAACACCAACAATAATATTTCTGCATTTAAAGATTTTTCGCATCTATCTTAATTTTAGAGATATTGGCACAATGAGCGTGTGTATCACACCTTCACACAATTTTAATTGAAATTAACACCCGTGTTCTTAAAACTTAGAAATTTGTCATACCAACAAAATTTAATAAAATAAAAAGGCAGAAACTAGATCTAGTCTGATTTGCAAATTTAATGTGCTTATAACTTTCTTAACCTCAAACCTACTAAAAAAGAAATTGAATTTTAGCAATTATTTTTGTCACTTAAAATTTGGAGATATTTCTATTTGTTTATTAAACGAGCACAAAAACTGGGTTTTCCCCTGCGAACACTAAGAACCCTGCATCTGGCACGAAGGAAAATATTTTTTTAGATCATGGTACCCAGTTGTCAGGTGGAAATAATTCAAATAGGGATTATGAGCGTTTCCTTGTTTAAGGAATTTTAATCATAATCCTTAAATCGTAGTGGTCGCCTTTCTAAATTTTTCGTTATACACAGAAAAAACTAAAAACGAATTTTAACAAAGAAATTGATTATATCAATTAAAATTTTAATTGATTTTGCACCTATCACTCAAATGATACTATTAATTACTAAAAATTGTATACGATTAATTGAAACAAATTTCGATTAAAGTAGTAATAATATCAATTAAAACATTAATTGAAAATAAAAATAAAAAAATTATATGAAATTGTTAAAAAGTGTGTGTATGTCATGTTTATATATTTGGAGTACTGCAGTATTTGTTTTGTTTGTGAACTGCAAAGGTTTTGGTTCTTATACTAAAAATTTTCTATATATGCATACAGTTTAAGAAAAAAAAAGTTTGGGATAATTCCACATAATTATTTAACAAATATTTGCAAAAATATTTAAAAGTCAATTAAAATATTAATTGATTCAATTAAATACTTGTTTAGAAACTATTTTTATTTTTAATATGTATTTTATTAGATATTTAAAGTTAATAATTTTTTCTGTGTAGCTTCGGCATTTACAGTCTGATTTTACAGTCCATTACAGTCTGAGTCCATTTTTTTTTCTCGAGGAGATCAGTGTTTTGCTATAAAGTAAAAATCCAATGAAAAAAATTTAAAAAGGCGATCCCTACGTTCGGCAACAATAATAATAAAAACTTCTGCTGGATTTATGGAAAAACTTCCTTAACAAAACTTTAATGATTTTTTGTGATCTTTAATTTTCTGACATTAGGGTTGTACACTAGGGTTGTTGCAACTGAGATCTGATGGGTAAATACTAGAAAGGGATACTTGAGGTCAATGGCCCTTAGAGCAGAAAAATATCGCCCCTCGACAGAAAAACATCGATGAATAATACTTTAAGATCCGACTGTAAATGCCAAAGATATAACGAAAAATGTAAAAAGGCGAGCCCTACGTTCGGCAAAAAAAAATTTTTTTTGAAACCTCCTTGCAAAAATAATTTAGATGCGACTGTGTACGGTAAACTTTTTTTTTTGAGGTACGGTCTAATGTACATGTAGTGTATGTGTGAAGAGCAGCAGGGATGGGAATTGAAGTTTTCGTTTCGGTATAGAAAATTTTGTAATTTTTTAAATTTTTTTCATTTTAATTTCGGTACAATTATCATCAAATTCAACAAATCGAAATTGACAATAAATATGATAAACAAGAATTTTTCAAAATAAAAATTTAATGGTTCCAACTTTTCTATTTCTGAACATTACCAAATAATGGGATTATTTTTTGAGAGAGTATGAGAATAAAAATAATAAAATATAATTTAACAAATGGCCTTGCAACTATCTCAATATTTTTTATATGAAAATATATTATGCGGCTTCGAACAGGAACGAACTCCGACTGGTTAATCAGGAATGGAAAAGGCTCACTCAATCGGGCTCTTATACCAAAAAATGTTAGCTCGCTCTTACATACGTAAAAATGTAAGTAACTAAAAAATAGCTTCCTCTTTGGCTCGTTAAAAAAAATTAAATATTTAGATATTAGCAAATATTAGCAAAAATTGCGAGAAAAAAACATTTGCAAAAAGGAAAATTTTTGCATCATTATTTTCATTTGCAGATTGTTAATCGCGGATTGAGTTTTTTAATTATATGTTTCTGCCACAAAGTCTTTGTTCGCCTTCCGCTACAATTTTGCAATTTTTTAAGTGCGGTTTTTTAAATTTATAATCGAGGTAGTATAATGCCCATTTCATAAAACAAAGTTTGGTGGTTAGTTGCAAAAAAAGAAAATTTTCGCATCGTTTGCAGAATGTAAATCGCTTATTAAGCCTTTTAATTAATTTTTTTAACCCCAAAGCCTTTTTTCGCATTCCGATATTATTTTGCAATTTTTCATGTATGGTTTTTTAAAATTCATAATCTAGGAATAGTCGGAATAGTATAATTAAAGTTCCATTCTTGATTTGTATAACTAAATTATAATTTCCCATCCCTGGTTACAATCGATGTTTTGAGTCATACAAAGAGCGCACATAATGACCCTGCAAACATTTGGAAGATATTTTCCAAGCAGATATTAATGCGATATCTTCTATTTATCATTTGAATGAAAATAATCAAGTAGTATTTACTTGAAATTGTCTTCCTTTTATCATTTGGAAGATAATTCGGCGATACTTGGAAAAAAAAATAATTCAAAAATTTTATCTTTTGTCATAATTTTTTAATGATAATATGCGGCAATATCACCTTTGTATCATCTGCAAGATAAAGCAAATTTTTTTGAAATCTTTTGTTATTTTTGAAAAAATTAAAACTAAATTTGAACAAACACAATCAAAAGATATAAAGGAAATAAACTCGTGAAAAGTCAAGATTAATTGCGCGGCAAAAATCGGCTAAGATGAAATCAAGATAATTTATAAGTTGGTCAATGGGTTATGTATGCAGATATTCTTTTTCAGGCTTAAATTTAATAATGAAAAAAGTAAATCGTTTATTTTGTACCCGGGAGTTTATTTAGCGATATCACCCTTTTATCTTCCATATGGGTTATTACTTTCATATTGCGTGGAATTATTTTTTTCCAGTTTTTGACAGTTGTTTCCGACGGAGGAAACTTCCAGAATACGAAATTGATATTGCCGGCAATAAATGTTTTCTTCCTGGCGATATCATCGGAGAATCTTCTTCGTATTGCTATGCTTGCTGGGTTATGTTTGATATAATACATTTAGTATTGGTTTGAATATGTTCCTGTTCCAAGGCACATAATAGAACAAATGCTTTCTCAGTGATAGAGAGTCTCTTTATTCTGTATACTCTTTGGTATAAATTAAATATCGGATTCCACACCTCCAACATCGAATATCATACTTCGAAGATAGCAAAACGTGTCAACATAATTTATAGTGTGGTCGCCTAACTTTATATCGGCAGAGAAAACAGATTCATTGTGATAACCGAATTTCTTACCAACTGAAATGTTTGAACATACTCATTCCATGCTACTCCTAAGTACTCAACTGTTACTCATTTTATTTGTTCGCAAGCTGTCCCCAACTCGATTAACAACCAAAAGTAAATATTCCCTTATTTAAGGGAATTTTTGCTATGAAGTTGCAGAAATTTGGCACAAAATTGGTTTAATGTGCAGAAATGTGTGCTGCCATCAGGCTTGCCAGATACTTTTTTTCGTTGTCCCCAAATAATTCTAAAAATATCCCCAAAAAATACCCAAGTAAGAAAAATGTTGTAAAAGGTAGTAGAGCTTATTTAATTTGCTTAAAATTAACGTTATCCGCATTAAAACTCCAATTAAATATAAAAAATAGCACCAACAATAACTGTTTTTAAAAATTTTTGGATTGCTTCTAGAAAAATTCTCAGAATTTAGGGACATTTACGAGGCAAACGTTTAATTTTTATTAAATGATTTAAAAATCCAATCGAACCCTAAACATATTTTATTTTGAAATTTTCCAAAATTTAAGGCATTTTTTAAAGAATTTTTAGATTTGAATTTTTAAAGTTTGTCGGTTTAAAACAATAGATCATTACCCATGATCGATATGATGTTTTTCTGTATAAACAATATTTTAGATTTTCGGACATTAATCGTATAAAACACTCAGGCAAAAGGATTTATTTGTGTTAAAAAGCTTTAAATTAATATAGAAATCCATAAAAGGGTGACTTTCTTACTTTTTTTTTAAATTATGCGAACAAAATTGAGTGATGTTTTCTGAAAACTATACAAAGTTAATATAATCTTCAAAATTTTAAATATCCCCAAAACATTTTTTAATTCCCCAAATGACTATTTTTGTCCCCAAGACCAACAAAAAATCCCCAAATTTGATGACACAACCCCAAGTCTGATCAGCCTGGCTGCCATATAAATTTTGTGTTCCAAACACAACCGAAATGCTATTGTATGTGTTAATCGAATTTTGGTCACCACAAACAAGTATATTGGTTGTTCCAACGAAACCATTCGGAGGGCAAGAATTTCGGTTGAAGGAATGAATCTGTTTTCTCTGTGTATATTGTTATTAATTCGCATGGTACGGGTGTTTCTAATGTTCACCTTAAGTCCAATATTTTTTGAGAGTGTAAGGCAATCGTCTAGTTTTTCCTGCAAGTCAATGAATCCTAAATTAAACTATCTTTATTCCTATGGTCCTAAATTAAAAAATCTTTATTTCTCATCCATTAATTTACTCTTTTAAATGCATGACGCAACATTAAATATAACATTTCTTTACCTTATATGCAGTAACAAAGTACGTACTTTAGTTTACACAATGTCATCATCATTTAATTCCTCCCTTTGGTTATTTCTAACTTACTTTCAATATTTTTTTGAATTCGTCTTTTAAGGATGTAACTTATAGATGTGTATGCACATATATGATCAGGATGTGCGGTTGTTATAAAATTGTGCCCTTGGGCGTACGTGTCATTTAATGCATTAGAGCATATTAAAGATTGTTTGATACCGTTGTAACACATCAATTTAAAATGCTCGAATTCATAAAACGATGATGCAGACCAACACATTTATAATTAAATTCGAATGACATTTATTTATGTGGAATGCAAAAATCGAAAGTTATAATATTATGAATGTGCGAAGGTAAGTAGAAGTGTACAGGAAGTAAGATAATCAAGTGTCTGGGTGAGAAATTCAATTTCAATAATATTTTGACATTAACAGAAACGTAAGTAGTTAATTGATTTAAATTTATAAAACTTAACATATATATGTATTTGCGGTGACATAAATTCGGTCAGTACAACAAAAACTGGTTATTATATTAAATATTGCTTGGACTAGGGATGAAAATTATAACGATAAACAAATGATTCAACCTCAGACTCTAAAAATTCTTTTTCTGTTAAAGACGTTTTCTTTTCACAACTTCTCAAGTTACTTAAAGCTTTTCTAATTAAAGTCCAAGATTTTTATATTTTCTTAATTTGGGGACAGCCTGATTTAGATCCTTCAAGATAAATAAAACATCTTCCAAAATCAAATAACAAAGCGTGGCGTTCTGTCAAAAAATATCTTCTTTAGTACATTTTGTATGAAAGCTCCCTAAATATTTCCGACGTACGATTTAAAAAATTTAAAAATCTAAGATTGATTGATATCGGCAAATACGACCCTGTTTGATTTTGGAAGACTATAAGCTAATACTTACATGCTATTGAACTCCACAACAACAATTATACTTAATATATATGTATGCCTCTTAAACCTTATCCTGCAAACCTTTGGAAGATGTCTTCCAAGAAGATAATAAAGCGATATCTTCTATTTTTCCTTTGAATGAAAATAATCAAGGAGTATTTTGGAATTGTCTTCCTTTTATCATTTGGAGATATTTAAAAAAAAAAACAATTAAAAAATTGTGTTTTTTGTCAATCACCTTTTTTACATCTGGAAGATGAAGACAATTCGTTTAAAATATTTGATAATTTTGAAAAAATAATACAAAATTTGTACAAAAAACAATTATATGAAATATGGGAAACAAATTCGTTGAAAAATTAAGATTTTTTTTGCCAAAAAGGTAATTAATGTTTTTGTCAATGGATTATGTATGCAGGTATTCTTTTTCAGAGTTAAATCTAACAATAGAAAATATAAATCGTTTAGTTTCTTTCGAGGAGTTAATTTAACGATATCACCTTTTTATCTTCCAGGTGATAAATTAGCGATATCGCCGATTTATCAGTCAGAAGTATAGCTTTCGTATTGTTTGGGAGTATCGCTATAGAGAGGACATTTACTCTCGAAAGGGGGATCTTCGGCAACAAGAATATGATTATTGGTGCAATAAAGTTTTTCTTTCAGGCGATATGATTGCGAAACATTTTCGTATTTTAAGGTTTGCAGGGTAATTAATTTTTTTCATATCTTTTTTTCAAAAAGATGCTCCATTGCATACACTATGGAGAATTCAATTTTAATAAAAATATTTTTTGTATGGCATTAAAGTTGAAAATTTAAAATGCTTTTAGATTACAGTAATTTTGACTTAGCTGCACAACCAACTTTTGCAAGAATTTTTGTGCAGGTAAGCCAAAAACGCAGCTAAGTCAAATTGTTTACCTGCCTTAATGTGCAGGTATACCAATACACACTCAAAACAAATGAAGCTAATGATGACAGCTTTGTGCTTTGCACCAAATCTTGCGATTTTTATGGTTAAAAAACGACTAAAGATGCATATTTTTGTCACAAAAAAAGTTCACAACACATTTATTTTGTGTGTGTTTTTTTTTCCTAGAATTGAAAAACAAAGCAAAACACAAGAGGCAGCTAACGGTGATCTTTTTTATGAATATAATGTAAAACTAACAAAAATATGAGGCAGTTATCTTAAATGCGCAGGTACAAAAAGTGCACTTAAAGAAGACAATTGCGTACATAATTTTGTAAAATAGAAACGAAACCAAAATTTTGTGCAGTTATAACAAATGTGCACTTAAGAAAAAGGCAGTTAAATCAAAACTAATGTGTAATAAAAAAATATGTTGTACATTACACCGTACCACAAAAAAAAAGTTCGCCGTACACCCTCCAATATGAAGTATTTTTTGCCGAACGTAGGGGTCGCCTTTTTGGCATTTAAATTCGGATTTTAAAGTGTGATATATCGATTTTTTTTCCTCGAGGAGAAAAAAAAATTTTTTTTTGAAACCTCCTTGCAAAAGTACTTCATATTGGAGGGTGTACGGCGCACTTTTTTTTGCCTGTAAGGTGGTACGCTCTACTTGCATCTCCAAATTTGAATTGGCTTTTTCTTACCAAAAATTTAAGATTTGCTCTGGTAGTTCAAGACCATGTGGTGGGTTTATTTGAGCACTTTTTAGCAAACTTTCGAAGCCGCTGGTGATTGGTTTTCGATGTGTACGCTTTTTCTTTTTGGAACTCGTCCATATAATCCCTTTGCATGTAGTACTCTACGTATTGTGCTGGCGCTAACGTTGACACCTGACAATTCTGAAATATTCTCAGATATTTTAACTATTTAACCATTTAGTTTGTTTGGTCTTCCAGATTCGAGACGATGTTGTAGATTTGAAAACTTTAAATACTTATCAATTAGGTATTTTACAGTATTGTGATTTTTTTCAATCATTAAACCAATTTCACCCAATGTTTTTCGTTCTTTATAATACAAGTTCACGAATATCCAGGGAGGTTTGTTTACCGGTATCATGAAATAGCTCCCAAATGAAATAATTCCGAAAAATGTTATGATATAACTCCCAACAAAAATTTTGTTGGGAGTTATTTTAAATTACATTTGCAGCTGACTTTACTAACAATATATTTTAAGTGTATTTTATACATTTCATATCGGTCAAAATGCCATTATTTTGTAATTCTTTTAATTTATTTTGACAGTTAGTACATGACAGTTGTTTGTGTAGTAATCAGTAGTTGTTGTTTTCAACTGTAATTATTGTTGTTTTTATATGGCAAATTACAAAACAACTGTTATGACAGTTATTTAAGAAAACAACTAACGATAAGTACTGTAATTTCGTAATAGTTGTTTAAATCAGTTATTCTTGATATGATAATAAATAACCACCAAAATAGTATTTTCACAGCAAACAGTTATTTTTGTTAGTTATTTAAAAAATAAAAAATTTCACTGAATTTGTTTGAAATTTAAAAGTTCTTATTTAGTTTATATTTGTTATTAATGATATATTCCTAGTTCGCAAATAAAAATCAGAAACGTGTATTGTATAGGGTTTGGGATTTCCCGGAATTTTTTATTTCCCGGGAAATATTTTTGAACAAAATTGTTAATGAAAACCACCTATATAAGTAATTTTTGTTAAAAAAAACACTATTTCAGTAAAAATGCAGTCTGTGTAGTGAGAATTCAAAGTAAAAAATATCAGAATGTTGAACATTTGATTTCACATAAAAAACTCGCAGCACTGCCAAATGAATTGCATGATTACAGCAGAAAGCACCTACTACTGGACTGTCGGAAAAAAACCGTTTCATCACATTTGGCCCATTAGATATGGTGGCCACAATGTTATTTTCCAAAGACAAATAAAACTTTTCTAGTCTTATTTCTACAATTCTTCTTATTTCATCAGCATTACATCTTCCTGATATATAAACCAACCCCAGGTTATAAAATGAATTATTTCCGTTTATACATATGTTCAAATATCTCTTTTGTGATATTCTTGTCCATTCATCTAAGATTATAGTAAATCTCCAATTGTTAGAAATATTGCTCGATATTTCTTTTATCATGATATCTTTTACATGATTGTAGTAATTTAATATACTGTTCTTTACATCGGTTTCTTTTTTTTCTAGTTATGGTGCGGATTTACTGCGGCTAATTTGGATACCATTTCAGGAAATGTTTTCCCTACCATAAAACCTTTAATGCTTATTCAGCTTATACTTTTTTCTTCGGGTACTTTGCTAATTTAAGCTGAAACGTTATTCTTGTTGTTGTTTTCTTCAATAAAAGTTGCATGACCATAAATTTTTTTTTTTTTGGTGAACCAAATTTAGATGTCGGATAACCAAATTTAGATGTCGGATAACCAAATTTAGATACTACCGTTAACCATTAGTCTTTTCTTTTCACATTTATTAATGAAAATGTTACTTATAAAATTATTCACCCTTAATATAAAGGAGTGTTTTAAATTTAAAGTCGACTCTATTTTTAATCAAACGGTTTTGTTCATTTTGTGTATGAAAACCTTACAAAAATATTTATATTTTCAAATATTTTGATTGGTTGAAAATAAATTAACCAATCAGAATGCTCCAAAAATACACCAAGTCAAGGTATACTGCCACCCAATATTTTAACTAAAGTCGACTTTACCTAAATTATTCATTTGAAAAATTTATATAGTAGGTAAGGGCGATTATTTGTAAGAAACAAAGCTATTTTTCATATTTCTTTTAAACATTTTACCAAGTTTTTAGGTTTAACTACTTAAATTTTGAATAAGTTATGCGAAAAATCTTTATTAATTGAAATGCTCCTAATTACTTGGCAAAGATTTTATTTGTGTCAAATAAATGTATTCCCTTTTAAAAGATTTTAACAATGACATTTTTGTTTTGGTATTTAAAATGTTTTTTATGACTAAAATTAAAAAATCCTATTCGAAACAAAAACAATTTAAAAAATTTAATATTTTTAAAATTTCCCGTTTTCCCGGGAAAAATATATTATTTTCCCGGGAATTGCCGGCAATCTTTTCCCGGGATTTCCCGGGAATTTCCGCCCGGGAATTCCCGAACCCCAAACCCTAGTATTGTATCTCCAATGCATAGAAGCATAATAACTAGAAAACCCTTTGGAATTTTTACTTCAAATTTTAAATAAGCTAAAGTAATTACACATATTTTTTAAGTCAGAAGAAAAAAACAGTTTTTTCTTTATTAAAATATACTTTTATAATACACTCAAAAAAAAGTCAGTAAAGTCAGCAAAAAATTTTGTGGTGTCAGCAACATTTTAGTCAGGAGCGTGCTGATTTTTACTAAAAAATGTATTTATATTTTATAAAAAAACATGTGGAAATTTTATTTCAAATAAAAGTTAAAAAAAAAATAAAAAAATTTTGTCTATAGTCAATACCCTCCTTTAGTGTTAAAAATACAGATTAGAAGCTTTAAATTCAATGTTGGTAGTTTTAATAACTAAAATTATTATTCATACATTTGTTTGTAAAAAAAGCTCAGGATTATTAAAAAAGGTTAAAAATTGCAATTTTGATATAAATTAGTAAATACCGGTAGCATAACAATTTCGATATCGGTGACGATAACTGTATTTGAAAGCTTTTTTTTAAAGGTATTGGTAACGGTATTCAATATGACACGGTTTTTTTTTTGGAGATAATGGTATTTTAATAATAACGGTAAGCAACCTTGAGAATTAGGAAACAAAAGGAGTTTGCAATTTTCGAAAAATATTTCTCAAAATTATTTCTTGCTTTTATTTTTATGTCTGTTGAAAATGTGTTAATAAGACAATGATAATTGTTTTCCATTTCCTTTATTTTTAAAATACTTTTAATTGTTTTTATATTTTGCAGATTTTCACATTCAGTGAAGATCAAAATTGCAAAACAAAAGACGACGGTAAGATTAAAATATGTTTGGACAAGGACCAACCCATGTATAAACTACATGTGCATGTGAATAAAAATAAAAATTGTTAAAAACGCGTTTATTTCCCAGTGTAGACATGTCATTATTTTTTGAACCACATGACACCGACTTTCCGCATTATTTTAAAACATATAATAATGAGTTACTTATAATTTGTTACTTTTCCGTTATTTAACAAAAAAAATAAAAAATAATTCGTTGCAATAATGACTTATTTTTATAATTATTTTCTGTTTTTTTGCATGTTGGCGCGTAAGCATACTTGTGCGCATCAGTTCAGTTATGTTTTTATCTATCAAATACAACACGTCGAGATACCTCGATGGTAAAGCTATAGACCGGCAATCTGGAGTCCTTAGTTCGATTCCCGGCTCAAGCAAATTTTATTTTAAAAAAACTCCGAAGAAATAATATTTTTTATAAATTTTTTTAAACCTATTTTTAGACTCATTATTTTTTTCAATACTGGTAAGCATATAGGGAACGACGTATTTTTTTTTATTTTTAATATGCTGGTGTGTAACTGTAAAAAGTAATAAGAAATATAATAAGAAAATTAAGTACCAGTCAGAAAAATACAAACGGCACAATGTCGGCCCGGTATTGGAGGCGGTAGTACATGTACTGGCAATGCGTCGGATTTTCAAATTTCCTGTACTAGGATTTTCAAATTTCCTGTACTAGGGATTTTATTTTTTTGGTATTATAACAATACATTTAATAACAAATTTAGTAGTTTGCTAGTACTTTGCTGTCCCTTTAGTGTACATTAGACCGTACCTCAAAAAAAGTTCGCCGTACACCCTCCAATATGAAGTATTTTTGCAAGGCATTTTAAAAAAATTTTTTTTTTTTTTGCCGAACGAGCGGTCGCCTTTTTCAATTTTTCGTTATAGCTTCGGCACTTTAAATCGGATTTTAAAGCGTGATATATCGATTTTTTTGCCTCGAGGAGACCAGTCTTTTGCTATAAAGGAAAAATCCAATTAAAAAAAATTTAAAAAGGCGACCCCTACGTTCGGCAACTAATATATAAAAAAAATTTATACTGGGTTTATCGAAAAACTTCCTTAGCAAAAGTTTAATAATTTTTTGCAAGCTTTAATTTTCTGACATTAGGGTGGTAGCAACTGAGTTCTGGTAGGTAACTACTAGAACGGAATACTTGAGGTCAATGACCCTTAGAGCAAAAACACTGGTCTCCTCGAGAGAAAAACATCGATATATCATACTTTAAAATCCGACTGTAAATGCCAAAGATATAACGAAAAATGTAAAATGGCGACACCTACATTCGACAAAAAAAAAATAAAAATTTTTTTGAAACCTCCTTGCAAAAATACTTCATATTGGAGGGTGTACGGCGAACTTTTTTTTTTTGCCTGTAAGGTGGTACGCTCTAGTGTACATCACAGATTTTTAATTTATTCTTTCGAAAATTCATAAGAAAAGAATGGCTAAGTCTCTCTTACATAAATAATTGTGTAATATATGTTAAAATACGTAAAATTTATAAAATTGTTAATTTTAATAAATTATAAAAAGCTCGTTTATTTTCAGAAAAGAGTATTGGCAAAGCACGTTTTCAGCAGTACCAGCATATCGTAAAAAACAGTGCTCTACCAGTACAATTTTTGTTGTAACGTCGGCAATTTCTACCTATGTAGGTAGTTACCATTACCAGGTATATAGTTACATAACCTCATATTTTGTAGTGATATCCTACACTGGATTCTTTTTATTTTAAAATTTAGATTAAACAACATAACTTATACACTGAGGGAATTATCTGCATGATAATAATGAATTTTTGCATAAAAACAACGAAGTTGCACTGGAACTCGTCCATTGAAACTTTTAATTGAATTAATGGAATTTTTCATAAAATGTAAAAAATTTCATTTCATTTATTAAAACTTTCATATACTCAATGTAAAAGTTTCATTTAAACTAGATTCATAAAATATATAAAGCTTTTTCATCATTTTTATGGAATTTTTCATTTATTTTGTGAAGAAAACTTCATTTGATTGCTGAAAAATTTCATTAAAAATCATCCAGCAAAATTCTCTCTGTGTAGTATATATAGAATTACCATTTCTTTCTAACTTGAAATCAGTACAAACTTTTTTGAAATATAGTCACCAAAAACAATATTATGCTGCCAACCGAATTCGTTGCCAATCGAAAGGTTAATTTGCTTCAACAAATTTTCAGTTAAAACTACAGTTTGATACGAAAATTCAAAATAATTTACTACCACTTACCAATTTTTTTAGTTTCATTTATTTATCTCATTTATTTAAAATGTTATAAAAATTTAACCCCAAAATGGAAAACTGTGGTTTATTTTAATTTTAGCATTTCAAAATAAATAACAAAAATCATTTGATTTACATGAAAAGTAAGTTGACCGGTTTTTAAGTGAAGTTTAATTTAATTTAAATAGTATTTTCTGTTATTTTAAGTGTATATCACATAATTTTTGTGCGCGATGGCCCATTTGGGGCGAATAACTTATTTAATAAATAAGTTCAGATATCTGCATAATAACACGGTGTTACAAAAAAGAATGAAGTCGAAATCCCTGGGATATCATATTATTTTTCTGGTAGGTATTGTCGAGTAGAACAAGAATCTGTATTTGAAATTTTCCAGGCACGTCAGAATTTTGAGATACGGGTAAAAAACGGTTTTTCGGACCTCTATGCACTTAATAACGGGTAACTCAGTTGATTCTCAACCGATTTTAATTTTATAAACGGATTTAGATAGAAGAGACTTATACCTTTAAAATGATATATATGATTATATGGTTTGATCCAAAAATATGTGTGTATTTCTGCACCAAAGTCATTTTTTTACCACTTTTTTCGACATTTTTTAACTTTGGCGATATTTTTACGCACTTTTTTATATGGGAACCGTACAGCTTTATAATTTATATTAGTAGCATATTTAGTTAGGAGTAAAATGCAATTTACGGTTTTAAAATCCGGTAAAAAATGACTAAGTTATTAAATATTGTATCAAACCAAAATTCTTGCAAAATACAAATTTCTTAATATGATATTCCTACGCATTATTTTATACAGAAATTTTACTGAGTAAAATTCAACTTTGTTTTAAAAAATCCGTTAGAAATTAAGAGAGTTATTAATTTTGTTTTTAAACCTAAATTTTTGCATAATTATCGCCGATTTAAAGGTTTTAACTATTTTATTTGGAATGCAAGGTGGTAACACAAAACATCCTTGTTATTTATGTGAATGGGATAGTCGTGCACCAAATCGGTATGAACGTAAAGTATGGCCATCTCGTGAATCTCATCAAATAGGCAGGCAAAATGTGTTAAACGTCCCACTAGTGAAAGCCGAAGATGTGATTCTGCCACCATTGCATCTGAAGTTGGGATATATGAAACAATTTGTTAAAAAGCTTGATGTAAACGGCGATGCTTTTTGCCATCTTAAACAAATGTTCCCAAAACTAAGTGAAGCTAAAATAAAAGGAGGTACTAAAATATTTGTTTCCAATTGTAGTACTTTTTTATAGTTATATATTTTTCGATGTATTTTAGGTATTTTCATTGGCCCTCAAATTCGAAAAATTATGAGAGATGAAGATTTTATTAATAAATTAAATTCAGTGGAAAAGCGTGCATGGAAAAGTTTTGTTGCACTCTGTGATAATTTTCTTGGGAATTACAGAAGCGACGACTATGTCGCTGTTGTAAATAAATTTTTGGATTCGTATGGTGAAATGGGCTGCAATATGTCCATAAAAATACACTTTCTACATTCTCACTTAGATTTTTTCCCAAACAATCTGGGACAGTTCAGCGATGAGCAAGGTGAACATTTTCATCAAGAGATGATCGCCATTGAGAAGAGATTTGAGGGAAAAAATAAAATAAAAATGCTTTCTGAATATTGCTGGTCACTTCAGAGAGAAACCGATGACACGGAATTGAAAAAAAGACGGTCCAGCAAACATTTTTGACCAAAATGGCTAAAAGTTGTTTTTTTGTTAAAATAATATAAAATTTTAGTAGTATTTATTTTTTTTGACGATTTTATGCTCAACAAATCTAGCAACACTGCTCACAACTAAATAAGCTATTTAAATAAATTATAAAACTTTACGGTTCCTTTATAAAAAAGTACGTAAAAATATCGCCAAAGTTGAAAAATGTCGAAAAAGTGGTAAAAAAATGACTGGTGCCGAAATACACACATATTTTTGGATCAAACCATATAATCATATATATCATTTTAAAGGTATAAGTCTCTTCTATCTAAATCCGTTTATAAAATTAAAATCGGTTGAGAATCAACTGAGTTACCCGTTATTAAGTGCATAGAGGTCCGAAAAACCGGTTTTTTACCCGTATCTCAAAATTCTGACGTGCCTGGAAAATTTCAAATACAGATTCTTGTTCTACTCGACAATACCTATCAGAAAATTAATATAATATCCCAGGGATTTTTTTTGTAACACCTTGTAATTTGACATTCATGACCATGGTTACGCATTAAACTTTGGTTATTTTGAGAAAAGTTAGCAAGTCCTAGAAACACCATAAGTTACAACAACATAACACATTCCACAGTGCTTCCAAGTAAAATCATGTCTATTTTTTGCTGGGATTAGGTTTGAACTTTCTACTTTTGCATTGATTCTAAACAGTTGTATGTGATAAATTAGTAACTGTTGAAATTTTCTCTAATCAACTGTGTTAAAGCTTTTGTTCATTCAAAATCACGAATTAAAGATAAAATTGCAACAAATTGTTTGTTAAAGAAAAATCCATTGAAATGATTTTCTCATTTACTATTCATATGACGATTACAATGAATATAATCAACCCTGCACAAATACTTATGCGAATCACGTACATTAGATTTTTGTTAAAATTATCAACAAATTGCAGTCATTGAAATCCAATTATAAGTCATGGTTAGAAATGTTGCTACTGATTGTCAGTCAATCTGCCAACCAGTCAGTCAGACTTTCTAATCCAACATAAGGATTGCAACCATACAGGATACACGAGTATTGACAATATGAATGAATAAATGACAAAACTATAATGACATGTGTGTGAGCATGGCGTTGCGCTTATAGTTCGTGTTGATCGGGTCATAGTGCAATTCTACGCCAAAATAGATTTTCAGAAATTCAAAGTGAAATATTTGGTTTCTTCAATACAACACAATAATTCTGTGGAAATGTGTTCATTATCGAATGTAATAATCGGATTATCGACGGAACAAAACAGCAACAAATTCAAACTACGAATTAAAGAGAGCAGATTGCAAAAGGAAACAACTGTGACAAAAACTATATTTATGTATATAGAAAAATAGAAGAATTGATATTAAATGATTTTGTTTTCTGCTGGATTTTTATTGTAAGCGAAAAAGCGGCAGGCAGGTCAATTTGAAAATATGTCAGTTCAAAAGTATTTGCCTTGGTGGTAGTGAAAGTAAACTAAAACACCTTGTTTGAAAATGTGCGAAAATTGTAGAGGGTGGTTTCAATTTGACATTGAATGTAAATGCAAACTGACACTTTTAACAACAACAATTTAGTAACAACTTATTTACCATTTACGAAATTTAATTCATTTTTTCGCATAAAATTCCAATAACAAGAGCGAAAATCAAATCATCCGAATTCGATCATATTTCCAATTGAAAATTATAAGTGGTGAATGGTTTGTAAATTTTGTTAAGGACTTTGTTACAAACACCCTCTTTAGTTCCGGTATTTTCTCAATTTATTTATTTTTTTTTTTTTGCACATACTACATAGTACAACAGATGTATTGTTGGTTGTATGGACCACCAATATTGGAACGAGAACAATCAAACCACAACATAAGCTAAACACCAAATATAACTAAAACAAATGATTTATCTTGTAAGAGGTGACCAGTTTTAAACAAAAAATGTTTAAGTTTTGTTCAAGTTAGGCATGCATTGAGGCGAAGGGGATAGCCAGATTTAGATCCATCAAGATATCGTTTTTTTTTGGATATGAGGATTACCATATTCACATACATAAGTGATAGTCATACGTTTCAATGAGATGAAAAACAAGGAAGTACTTTAACTTTCTCATGTTTTTGTGTAGAACGCAAGTAACTTTATATTAACAACTTTTGCAAATATAATTCAGAAAATATCAATTGAAATTCAGAACTTTCATTTGAAATTCAAAAAATATTAATTGAAATTCAGAATTTATACTTGAAAATTTTCCATATGAAATTTAAAAATATCAGTTGAAATTCTGATATTCCATTTGAAATTCAAAAAATATCATTGTAATTAAAACAATTTTTGTTGGTTTTAATTATGTTCTTTGCATGGAGCGGATGGTACGCTCCCATGAATGTTAAGCAAAGAATTGCTTTATTGGGTAAAATCGAACTTAATTTATAGTACATTATTGCTTACTAAGCAATTCTATAAACAGTGGGAAATGCAGCAAATGGACTGAGAACTTTTAGTAAGATTCATAAAGTATGAAACAACGATAAATGTACAATACCAAAAGTGGTGACTGTTACAGTGGTTGTTATCAGAGCTTTGAAGAATTAATTCCTTAATTCAATTTTTCAATTCTGAATTAAAAATTCGATGAATTAATTCACTAAGCAATATATATTGAATGGAATTAATTCATATTTGCTTTCGTTCGATTTATTTTGTTACGAATTAATTCAATTGCAATAGTTCTTTTTATTAAATCAAATGAATTAATTCACTGGTGAATTAATTCCTTATTGAATTAATTCACTACTGAATTCGTTCAATTTCATTTTCGTTCAGTGAATTAAAAAAAATAAAATTACGTTCAGTGAATTAAAAAAAAATAAAATTACGTTCAGTGAATTAAAAAAAAAATAATAAGTTCACTG